>CADEHL010000497.1:0-1266832 GCA_902827135.1 Harpagifer antarcticus | reverse complement strand
AATAACGGGGGGGGCGTGGGACAAAGCTGAGTCCCCTCTGTAGGAGTTGTAGCTGTACCACAGAGGGGACAAAGAGGGTGGACAAATTGAGAACAGTGGAGGGTGAACCCTACCTCCTCTGCAGCCCTGCCTTCACCCACACGCAGCCCTGCCTTCACCCACACTCACTGCCTGCCTGGAGGAGATACAGGCGTGGATGAAGCAAAACTTCATGAAACTCAACAGCGCCAAGACCGAAGCAATTATAGTTGGCACCCCACACCAGGTTCGGTCCACCATCACCACCATCACCTTCTCCGGCCAGGACATTACCCTCCCTCAATAGTCACCAACCTGGGTGTTAAAATGGACGCCCATCTGATTTGAGGCCCACATTAAACAGCTGTGCAAGAACTCCTTTTATCACCTCAGGAACATGCCAAACTCCGCCCCACACTCACTCTGTCTGACGCCGAAAAGCTGGTCCATGCCTTTGTCTCCTCCAGGCTGGACTACTGCAATGCACTCCTCATCGGGATCCCTAACAAAAGCATCCAGAAGCTACAATACATTCAGAACAGCGCTGCTAGGATCCTGATGAGAGTGCGCAAGTATGATCACATCACCCACATCCTTAAAGCACTACACTGGCTACCCGTGGAACTAAGGATCGAATTCAAGGTCTCCGTCCTCACCCACCAGTTGTCCATGGAACTGCCCCCCCTACCTCAAGGGAACTCCTCACCCCCCATACCTCCTTACGGACCACCCGCTCCAGCAACTCCAACTTCCTCAAACCCCCCAGGACTAAGCTCCGTACTATGGGAGACCGGGCCTTTGCTCGGCTGCTCCCAGTCTGTGGAATGCTCTCCCCGACCAATGAGAGCACCACCAGACCGTGGAGGCTTTTAAAAAAGGCCTCAAAACCCTTCTCTTCAAAAGAGCCTTTGCCTAGACCTTTTTATATCCCTTTTATTTATTTTTATTTTGTATTGCTTTTTTCTTAATTCTACCGTGTTGTGTAATGTTTATTTATACTGTTCTTGTTGACTACTTGTAGCACTTTGGGATCTGAGATCAGATATGAAGTGCTTTATAAATTGAATCCATTATTATTATAGGGTGAATTCCACCTCAGGTCAGGGCCCCGATCAGGATCGGGGGGGAGTGCTGGTGGAGTTGGTTGGGGGGTGGGTAGGTTAATGCATTTATCGGGGTAGGTTCAGAGGTATTTAGAAATTGAACTCCCTGTACCAGGAGTCCAGGATGAGTTTGGCTGTGGGGGAAGTCCAATGAACATTGTCCTGGCCAGTCTGGAAGGCTTCCTGTGGAATGGATGACAGGGTGTTGTGGTGTCTGGTGAGGAAGTTGTTGATTTTGAGGATATTACATGTTTATACTTGCGTAAGGTGGAGTGAATGGTTGATGAGGGGGATGTAAATGGAAGCCATGGGGAAGGTCTTCTCGGCGTTTTTTCATAGTGTTGAATTGTTTAGTGGTAGTGCGTTCAGGGTCGTGGTCTTTATTGTTGATGCCAATGGAGATTATGACAATTTTGGCTGTTGGAATGGGAGGGGTGCGTTTGAACAATTCCATGAGATGATAAATTTGGCTCCAGGATAGCAGTCCATCTGTAGGGTGGGGTTGGTGTGGGATGGTAGGCGGCCAATATTGGAGTCTCCCAGTATGCGGATAGGTTTACAGCCTGTCAGGGACCAATCCACCCCTTCTTTGATGGTCTTGCCATGTGGGTGATGGGGGGCGGGGTAGCTGGTGGTGGGTTGGGGCAGTGGAGCGTGGTAGGTTTGTAGAAGAGGGAACGGGGGCAGGGGTAAGGTAGGGGGGGGGATAAGAGAGGGGAAGTGGCGGAGGAGAGGGAGAAGAGGAAGGGGTAGACCGGGAAGAGGGGTGAGGTTGAAGGAGGGGTTGAAGGTCCTTGGAGGTTGAGGGATGGAGAGGTTCCTGGGAAGTTAGGGTCCGGGTCGGGTGGTGTGCCAGTCCCCTCAGTGGACCGCTGGGCTGCAGTGGCCCAACAGATGGCCAGAGGGGGGCTCAGAATGGACTTGTACGATCTGGTTGACCTTGAATGACCTTTCATCATCGGCCCCCGTGGGATGGAGTACAGAGTCGCTGGGTTCCAAGCGCCAGCGAGGTCCAATGGGGGACCAGCAACACCTGTAGATGAGTGGGAGAAGGAGAGAATGTTATCAGGAATACTGACTGAGACGTTGGAATGGTAGACCTCGTAGTTAATTTGGGGGTTGGGAGGGGAGGGCTGGGAGTGGGTTGGGGGTGAGGGGGTACTAAGGTCAACTAAGTTGACCTGAGGAGATGGGGAGGGTTGGGGTGGGGGTGAGGTAGAGGGAAGGGTGGCCCCGGGAAGGCTAGTAGAGTTCTTGTCTGGGGTGGCTGGAATGGTGGCTACACTGGTGATGGGGGAAGTGGGTTTGGATAGGATAGGGTTCTGGGTTGGGAGGCGGATACCGGGGTTCGTTGGGGCAGCTGGTGCTGCTGGATGGAGGGGTAGGGAGAGAAGAGGGGGGTTGGGTAATAGAGGGGGGGCCGTGGCCGAGGATGGCCTGGGCCCATCAGGGGGTTCTGAGAGGGGCCCAGTGGGGACTGGCCTGGGTTGGGATGGGATGGGGGATGGTCCCTAGAGTTGGCAGTAGAGGGTGGGCGAAGAAGGTTGGATAACTGGGAAGGTGGGTGGCGGCGCTGATACTGGGAGACTACCTCAGAAAGTGAAGGCCTGGGACCAAGGGAGAGGGATGATCTGTAGGGGGTTTGGGTTCTCCGTAGATGGGGGTACTCCTCCTCACTTAAAGGGGGAGGTGGATGAGGTTGCCTGGAAGGGGCCCTCCCCAGTGGTGTGGGGGAGGAGGGAGGAGGGGAGTAGCGGTGGGTTAGGGTTAGGGTTAGGGGGTTAGGGTTAGGGTTAGGGTTAGGGTTTAGGTTAGTAAATGGCCACCAGATCTCCCCATGTCGCCCGACGACTTCATGGTTGTACAGAGATCCAAGGAGAGGCACGCGCACTAGATGACGTGTCGGCTCATGCGTTAGGGTTAGGGTTAGGGGTTAGGGTTAGGGTTAGGGGTAGGGTTAGGTTAGGGTAAGGGTTAGGGTTAGGGTTAGGGGTTAGGGTTAGGGTTAGGGTTAGGGTTAGGGTTAGGGGTTAGGGTTAGGGTTTAGGGTTAGGGGTTAGGGTTAGGGTTAGGGGTTAGTGTTAGGGTTAGGGTTAGGGTTAGGGTTAGGGTTAGGTTTAGGTTTGTTTAAGGGCCACCAGATCTCCCCATGTCGCCCGACGACTTCATGGTTATACAGAGATCCAAGGAAAGGCACGCGCACTAGATGACGTGTCGGCTCATGCCCTATCTTAGCATCATGACTGGGTCATAAATATGTAAGGGTGAAGTAGACAGGGTAATAAAAGCTTGAAGGACAGAGACAGGGAGGTTAGTGGTGGTTACCTACGGATGCCTTCCCCTTGCCGCTTTGGCCGTCTCTGTTTATGGACCATTTCCTTTCGTTATCCCCCAAGAGGCTCGACTTGAAAAGGGGGCGGAAAAGAAAGGTTTCTTTATGGCCCGTATCCTTTCGTCATCCTTAGAGGGGCTCGACCAGAAAGGGGTTGAAAGAAAGGTCAGAGTGAAAAAGTGGGGAGATAATGTGGTTTAGATTTAGGCAAAGAGCCAGAATGGTCAAGGTTAATGGTCAGATTCCGGGTAAATTAGTATAACTGGGGAACCAAGATAGTCTAAAGTTAGACTAAAGATGGTCTATTATTTATAATTAAGAGTGTACCATAAATAGATTTTAATTGTTTGGTTTGAAGGTCAGATAGCCATTTGTGAAGATGTATTTAAGGGAAATTAGATGAAGGACCTCTCAGTGTTAGTAACGTGTCCCACCAGTTCAGATCGGGTCTCACCAAGCCGGGACAACCGGGTCCAAAGAACATTAGCTGCACCTGGACACCGCTCAGTCCGGTCAGAACCAATCCCCCAACCTAGTCATGTTAGACTCGGAACCGACTGAGGGAATTACCATTCCAGTCCAAATAAAGTCCCCAAAACAGGTGGGGGTCCAGCCCAAACAAACGTCGCCGTGCCCAAGTACAACCTGTTCAGAAAGAACCACACCTCTCCTTATCAGTCATGGCAGACCGAGGTCCTACTGAGGAAACAACCAAATTACATTCTAAATTCAATTCGAATTAAGAGATTTAGAGAAAAGTGTACCATAAGTGGATTTTAATTGTTTGATTTGAGAGTCAGATAGCTTTTAATGGAGAAGTACTTTAGGATTAGGTAAGAGGTCAGAGTGGTTAGGTTTAAAGGTTAAATTAAGGATAGGATAGTCTAATAATTGATGAGTATTAACTTGAATTTAGGCCTAAAGTCTGAATGGTAAGATTAGGGGTTAAGTTAAGGATAAGATAGTCTATTAATTGATGAATATTAACTTAAGTTTAGGCATAAAGTCTGAATGGTTAGGTTTAGAGGTTAAGTTAAGGATAAGATAGTCTATTAATTGATAAATATAAACTTAAGTTTAGGAATAAAGTCTGAGTGGTTAGGTTTAGAGGTTCACTAAAGGATAAGATAGTCTAATAATTGATGAATATTAACTTAAATTTAGGTATAAAGTCTAAGTGGTTATGTTTAGAGGTTAACTTAAGGATAAGATAGTCTAATAATTGATGAATATTAACTTACATTTAGGCATAGAGTCTGAATGGTTAGGTTTAGGGGTTAAGTTAAGGATAAGATGGTAAGTGTTTTAGGATTAGGCAATGTTCTATTAATGGAAGAGTATTCACTTAAGTTTAGGCATAAAGTCTGAGTGGTTAGGGTTAGGGTTAGGGTTTAGGAGTAAGATTAAAGATAAGATGCTACATTTATTGCTAAGAAATGGAGAATTATAATTCTCCTCTGATGAGTAGTCTGTATAAAAACAGGAGTACGCTTTTTGTAGTGAATGGTCAAACTAGCCATAATGAACAGTTATAAGTCTGTAAAAAACAGGAGTACGCTTTTTGTAGTTAATGGTCAAACTAGTCATAATGAACAGTTATAAGTCTGTATAAAAACAGAAGGAGCACGCCTTTTTGAAGTTTAGGAGTAAGATTAAAGATAAGATGTTACATTTATTGCTAAGAAATGGAGAATATTATTCTCCCCTAATGAGTAGTCTGTATAATAAAACAGGAGTACGCTTTTTGTAGGTGAATGGTCAAACTAGCCATAATGAATAGTATAAGTCTGTATAAAACAGAAAGAGTACGCTTTTTGTAGTGAATGGTCAAACTAGCCATAATGAACAGTTATAAGTCTGTATACAAATCGAAGGAGTATGCTTTTCTGTAGTGAATGGTCAACATAGCCATAATGAACAGCCAGAAGTCTGCACAAAAAAAGAAAGAGTACGCCTTTTGTAGTGAATGGTCAAACTAGCCATAATGAACAGTTGGAAGTCTGTATAAAACGAAGGAATGCGCTGTTTGTAGTGAGTGGTCCAAACTAGCCACAAAGAACGGTTAGTAATCTCTATAAACCCAAAAGGAGTATGTTTTTTATGGAAATGTATATTTTAGGGGAGGTATTTTTAGGATTAGGCAAAAGATAAATGGTTAGATTTAAAGGTTAAATGAAGGATATGATGGTCCATTAATTGAAGAGTATTAACTAAAGTTTAGGCATAAAGTCTGAGTGGTTAAGTTTAGACGTAAGGTAAAGGATTAGGCTCTAATTATATTGTTATTAGATATATTCGAGTTATGTAAAAAGACTGGACCGATTTAATAAAAATATAGGTGTAATTTTAGGATGAAAGTGAGCTAAAAATAAGATTTAATTAGAGAGATATTTGTCCATGGTTAATGATTTTATGGATAACAAGCCGTCACAGGCCCTCCTTCTGTAGTTACTCTGCCTCCATCTAGTGTCGACAGAGGGGAGTGACCGGAGAAAATGTAGAATGCAAAAAAACCTCAAAAAATGAATCTGTCTGTAATTAAGATAAGATGTTACATTTATTTGTTGAACCATGGAGGATTGTTAACCTCACCTTTTTAGTAACCATATTGTGGAATCAATCATTCCATTGCTCCTGGTGAAAAATAGTCAGTAGTTTTTTTGTAATCCCAAAAATAAAAATGTTGGTGAACAAAATAGTCCTTTATCATGGTTGGAACACATCGTCAGTTAATTAAATATGCTTATTACTGACTGGATACATAAATCATTTAAGGTAGAATCAAAAGGATTATAACAGTACCACAGTTGAAGTAATGTTCTGAGCCGCCATTTTGTAGCCTTGTTAAAATAAAAACGATATATTATTTGGGCTTCTCAGAAATATTTAACCTCAAACGAAGCTCTTAGGTTAGCATTTATGATATATAATAATTACATGTATTCACTCTCGATCTTCCATGGTCAATTAATAAGTGTAAATCTGAGCAAAAATAACAGGAGTTAGTTTCGGTAGCCATCTTGTGAGATTAAAAATAACGATGTATTAATATAATGTTTAAGGCCTATTTTACCTCAAATGAGTCTTGGGTAAGCCATACCAATATTTTAATAAGTAAACCCGATCACTGTCGATATTCAATGATTAGTAAATCAGTGTAAATCTGTGTAACTCTAGGACCGGAAGTCAGTTAGCATCATGTAGCTTGTCAAGCTAAAATAAAACGATCTATTTTAATGTGTGTATTTGAAGTCTATTTTTCTCAAATGAGTCTTGGTATAGCCGCTATAGGATTTTAATAATTAGATGTAATTACTGTCAACATTGAAAAATCTGTTATAGATTTAGATTTTTTTTTTAAAAGATCGCGTTTAAATTCTCCTACCACCGTTGGTTCGGGCCCTCCGTTAAGGCAGTCATCTTGTGATGTTAAAATAAACGATGTATTAATATAAATGTTTAAGGCCTATTTTACCTCAAATGAGTCTTGGGTAAGCCATACCAATACTTTAATAAGTAAACCCGATCAACTGTCGATATTCAATGATTAATAAATCAGTGTAAATCTGTGTAACTCTGGGACCGGAAGTCAGTTAGCATCATGTAGCTTGTTAAGCTAAAATAAAGCGATCTATTTTATTGTGCGTATTTGAAGTCTATTTTTCTCAAATGAGTCTTGGGTCAAGCCATACCAATATTTTAATAAGTAACCCGATCACTGTCGATATTTAATGATTAGTAAATCAGTGTGAAACTAGGACCGGAAGTCAGTTAGCACCATGTAGCTTGTTAAGCTTAAAATAAAGCGATCTATTTAATGTAAGTTTTCTAAGTCTATTTTCTCAAATGAGTCTTGCTATAGCCGTTTATAGGATTTTAATAATTAGATGTAATTACTGTCAACATTGAAAAATATGTTATGGATGTAGATTTTTTTTTAAAAAGCGATCGCCGTCGTTTCAATTCTCTTCCACCGTACGTTCGTTGCACTCCATACCGAAGTGTTTTTATAAGCTTTTTTAAAACACGTTTTAACCAAAATTGTGTCTTAATATAGGATTAAACTAATGTAAACAATATAATGTAATTGAGTAGACCTTGAAAATCCGTCCAAAATATACATTATACAGATTTCATTATTATATTTCTTCTGCTACGTTTTTTCTTACCGCGTCCGCGAAGCTGTTGGAAAGGAAGTGACGTAATCCTGCCTGGCGGGGAAATCCCATTGAACCAGGAAGTGCAAGGTTTTGGTAATGGAATCACGTGTTGTGGTTGGTAAATTGTAAACCCCACCGATTAAAAGTGAACAAACAAATATTTTGTTACTCATTATAATTGTAATGTATTTATCTATTATAAGAGCAAAGTTAAAATGATAAACTCATTCGTAAATAATCAAGATATATTGTTACACTTTCTATTTGTATTCCGATGAACTTTATGAATTAGGAGTGAGTATAAGCAGACAGTTAAACGCCTTCACTCAGTGGAATCGGTCAGTTAACACCTCTTCCACTTTTTAGTCTCACCATAAAGTTCGTTGGTTCAACTAAAGTTTAAGGCAGTAAGTCTATAAAATGATTTTTTCTTTTTTATTTGTTTATTTTTTAGTTTTATTTATTTATTTTTTAGGTTAATTCTTCCAAGAAATAGTAATCTAAAAATAAAAAAATCAGATTGATAATAATAATAATGACAATAATAGTAATAAAAATATATTAATTAAGAATGATTATTAAACTTTCTCCAAACCTCGTGCACCTAGTATTTATCTGTTGTTCCGACGGTGGTAAAAACCGAACCTGTTGCCTAAAAATAACTCTAAATCAATCTCAATGTATGTGTTTTTATTTGTATATTTATTATAAACACACAGGATTCACCAAGAAACTTAAGTTTGTCAATAAAACCATTTATTCTAATCTGAACTGAACTAGGACCACCAGGGGTAGTCTTCCGAACAAAAAGACTCAAACAAAACATCAGTGTCCCCCAAAATAACTGATCTGATTAATATGTCTCTGGTTTGGGAGTAAGAATCCGAATTGGTGCCTCCCAATAGGTTTTGTTGTGTACTGAAGGCTCATGAGGACGCGTTACAGGTCTAAGGAGGATCTCCAATGGTTCCACATCAGATTGGCCGTACTCGGGGTCCAGTGGATGTTATCGTTCCCTGTGGTAAAGAACCTTGTGTCCATCTTTTTCCAGATAACCTGGGGTCCGTTCGGATAGCTGCGTTTATAGGGCACTGTTCCTGAAGGCCCTGGAAGGCAGTCGTATGGATGCGTTGATCAGGGGATGTGTAACTTGGCGTAGGGAAGGTGTTTTGGGCTGCTAAAAGCAGGTTTTGGAGGTCATAATTGGAGTGTTTCCTGGTTATCTGGTTCCGGTCATTGAGACCGAAACAAAGGATAACTGATTTGGTGATCGTCGGTAGTTTTGTATTTTATCATGTGGGTCGCCTGGGCCATATGGCTCCTGGGAAGCTGTCCACTTGTATTTTATTGTTCCTAATGCGTGGAAGGCGTGGGATATATTGGAAGCCCCCATGATGATTACTTCCCTCTCGGGTATTAGTGACCAGTTGCCTCTTTTGTTCCCCCTATGTTCATTCTCCTGTAACAATCCCATTGGAGGGGCCGGGGGGGAGGGGGGGAGGTGAACATCATCACATGTTCCCTCTTTGGAAGGGCCCGGTATTGGTGTTGGGTCTGGTGTATTTTGTTGGTCCGAATTGTTCAAGGATGACCTTCGTTTTAATGAGAGGGTTTTTTTTGGTTATAACCAGAACGGGGGAGAGGGGAGAGGTTGGTGTCCTGGGGGATAATCTTCTCGTGGTTGGTTGTGGTTGCCTCTGGTTATAGGTCCCTTGGTGGGTGGCGATGTTTTATAACCCCGGGTTGTTCGATGGTTGGAGAATTGATTTTATTAGTCTTCGTGTTAGTTTTTTACTGTGTATTCTCAGTGAAACTCTTGGAAAGAGTCTGTCCCTGAGGGGCGATCTGAAACCCCATAAAATCTAAATCCTCTGCCGTTTGGATGAAAATATTCTTTTGAATCCGGGGGTATTTGGCCCTAGCCCATTTGCAGGCACGTTCCACGCTTCTTGGTTCTTCTCTGCTGAGATGTTTTGTACTTTGAATAGAAGTGCTGTTATGTTTTATCATAATGATCCTCGGTAATTTGGAGGCCTGTTTGAAGCCAATTCAAAGAGTTCCCTTGTAAAAGTAAAGTAGTGTGGCGTTAGGGGTGTGGGGGTGGATAGGCCGGACAACCACCTTGGGTCCCTACGAGTTTGGCAAGCTGGACGTTGAACCTGGATGGTATTTTTCAACCTGTGTCCCGTTGGTAATGGGTTCGGAGGATCCCAAAAATGGCCCTGCTGAGAATTTGATAAACTCAGATAATTCTTTGCTTGGGCCATGTTGTCGTGTTTTTTTCCTTTCTCTCTCCTCCTCTCTTTCTGATAGAAACAAAAAGGAAAGCAGGACCGACGGGGAATAGGAGTCTTTCTTGATCTATATTTAAGAAATAAAAAAGAGAGAAGGATATTATAATGAATTATCTGTATATGAGGGATCAATTAAAAAAAGGGGGGTTTAGAGGGATGTGTTGTAAAAGTAATAAATATTATAATACCCATGGGAGGAGGAATAATAAATAGTAGGTTTTTTTATTATTTTAGTGTTGATACTCTGAAATGAAAACCGACTTGTCGGGATGGTTAAGAATCTTCGCGTTAAATTATTTAATGATATGTTTCCAACGAGGAAAATCCTCTTACCTCAGTAGTTCTGGTTTTGCTTTTCTGTCAATTGACAGTCAATACTCAGAATCATCTCCTCATTGGTTATGAAAGGATTAAATCAAATGGTTATATTAAGGGTCAACTAGTCAACCTAACGATGGCTCTGGTTAGACCTAAGGTAAGGATAGAGAGAGGGAGGGAGGGGGAGAAAGAGAGAGAAAAAAGAAGTGTGTCCCTGTTGGGGCACATATCCCTGCTGGGATATTGTTTGGAAGCATCGAGAGGTAAGGAGAAGGTCAGTGAAATAATTCTCTTCTCCCCCGGCCGGGATAGGCGTCACTCTCAAACCTATTACCCTCTGGCGATACCCCGGGGGGTCCGAGAGGGTAAGGTCCGGACAAAAGATAAAGAGGTAGAAAAGTAAAGAGGTAGACAGGTTCAAACATGTAAGTTCTAACTATTTAATGTTAAACTCTAATATTAACACCTATTGTCGGGATATTTAAAAGTTTTCACGTATAAGAGGTCCTATATATTTATCTATACGCTTTGTTTAATCCCCCCGGAAATATTGTTCCCAGATTTCTGATCCAGTTTTCTTTCTTGTTTTGTCTATCCGCGGTTGTCCAGAGAGGATTGTGTTCGATGCCCCGGAGATAAAGGTTTTGAAGTCCATGGTGATTGAAATGTTGGACCCAAATGGGTTTCGATTTTAAGCTTCTGCCGGATGTTGTATTTGTGGTGTGATAAGCGGACTTTTAAGGTGTTCATAGTTTCGCCGACGTAGAGAATCCCGCATTGTTGGCATTTAATCAGGTACACACAATTCGCGTGATTCAACGTGATACCCTGTTGTAGTGTGTACGTCTTTTGGATCTAGGGTTTGTCACCGTTTTAAGACTTGAAGGTCTGTGGACAATTATGCCCACTGGGGGAAGTTGGCCCGGACCAATAGGTCTTTGAGATTGGGGTTCTTTTAAACGCTGAAATGACTTTGGTCGGTGGTTCGCGAATTGGTCACCCGATGATTTCTTGGAAGTTCTGTTTTATTGTTCTACCATCCCTGTAGCGTGAGAGGAGTAGGTTGTGATAAATGGAATCATTGTGCGGTGTTTGGTTGTCGTCGTTGTTCTCGTGGGTTGTGGTGTTGTTGTTGCAAACACTTCCCTTTTTAATTCTCGGAGCATGGATCGTTGGTATTTTCTTTTTTTTCAAGACCCCGAAAAGGGTTTGCTGTTGCGGATTGTCTATCCTCAATGTTCGAGCAGATTCGTTTGAATCTTATTAGTTGGGACTTCACAATACCACAAAATGTGTGTTTCGGGTGGAAACTCTCTTGGTTGTAAGAGACTGTGAGAGTCCGTGGGTTTTGAAGTAAACCTTGGAACTCAATCGTCCCGTGGTTTACCAGTCGATTGTCTTTAAGTGATGACGTCAAGAAGTTAATTCCATTGGTATTGGTTTCCGACGTGATTTTGATCGACGGGTGGTGACTGTTAAGTAGGTCGGTGAATGTTTTAAATTCTTCCATTGTTGTGGGTCCAGATGCCCCAGATGTCATCGAGGAATGGAAGTAACAATCTGGAGATTTAGGGCATGTGGGCAGAACCGTTTGTTCCCAATTGGCCATTATATGTTCGCGTAGGCTGGAGCGAATTTTTTGCCCCATCGCTGTTCCTTTAATTGTAGGTACGTTTTGTCGTCAAACGCAAAGTCATTTTTGGTGAGGCTCAAGTGTAAGAGTTTGAGAATATCCTGGTCAGGACGGAAGGGGTCCGGATATTGGGTCATGATGTTTTTTAAGCCTCTAAGCCTTTATCCGTGTCGATGTTGGTGTAGAGACTCTCCAATCCATGGTAAAAAATATATATGGTTCTTTAAGTTTGAGTTCTTTGATCTTCTCTAAGAAGTCATAAGTATCTTTCAAGTAGCTGTTGTGTCGAGTGGAAAGGGGGTTGAGATAGTGGTCCAAAAAAATCTGCTACTCTGTAGCTTTCGCTATCGCAATCCGATACAATCGGTCTGCCAGGAGGCATATGAAAGGGATAGGCATGACTTCCGGGGCCTTGTGGATCTTAGGTAGGAGATAAAATTGTCTTTGTTTTGGTTCCGGTTTGCCTTTAAGATATGTTTCCTGTTCTTTGGAGATAGATTGTTTTTGAGTCATGCTCTCTAATATACTGTGGATTTCAATCGCCGTGGTTTTGTAGATTGGAGCACTTAACGATTGGTAGTGGTCCGTATATTTAGTTGTCTATTGCTTCTTGGATGTACTGGTGTCTATCCATGATAACAATCGCACTACCCTTGTCTGCCGGTTTTATGACGATGGAATTGTTTTGTTGAAGTTCCGTAGGGTTTGTTGTTCCACCGGGGAGAGATTGGGAGTTTCAAGGGTAGGTTTGTGATTTTTGAGCGAAAGGAGGTCTTTTTCCACTAATTGTTGAAGTTTGATGGGTAACACCCTAGGTTTGGTTCCCATTTTGATGTTTTCTCGGAAGGGGGGGGACTCTTGTTGGGGTTGGTCTTTGAAATGCTCTCGGAGGTTTTAGACGACGGTGTAGAGGGAAATATCACTGCGGAGTGTTTGTCTGTAATCTTTTAGCGTGGATGGCGTTGGGATGAAGAATAAACCTCTCCGTAAAAGTTTCGATTCATTTGGTCCTAGTTGGAAATTAGAGGAGAGATTAATAACCGAGTTGTCTTTTTCTGGAGTCGCTTTTAGACGTGTTTTTAGTCCTAAGGAAGTTCTCCAATGTGTCCACATGTGTCTAGCTGTGTCAGAAGTCAGTGGATATTATCCCATTCTGTTGCAAAGTTCTCTGCGTTGAGGTCTTGGTATGTAACCTGGGATTTGTTGGAGAAGTTTTGTTGATGTTTTTGATATTCTCAATAAATTTTGGGTAACAGTTTGGTTGAGAAGTTGATTGCCAGGAAAAAATATCGTGGGCGTTTGGGAATGTGTCTCTGGCCGAAGACTGTAGTTTCGTTAAGTTTTGATTCTAGAGTGGTGGTGTTACCCCTGTTTTTATCGTTAAGTCCGAAACAAAGTAGGACTTTCTTAGTGTTCGTAGATGTCCGGGGTTTTGTTTCTAATTAAGTGAATCGCATCAAGTATGTTAGCTCTGGGTAGCTGTCTACTTGGACGTTATGGTCATCGATCGGTGGAAGGCGAGAGATATTCGAATCTCCTAATATGAGAATCTCCCGGCTAGGGGTCAGGGACCAATTAGCCCTTCTGTTTCCGCTGTGTTCATGGCGTGTAGACAAGTTTTGTGGAATGTCGGGTAGAAGATCGAAATCCTCTATTATCAATGGTCTGGAGCGTCCTGGTGTTGGTTCCGGGTCGTTGGGTGTAGCTCCCCCGGGTTCTAATGGAGATCTGTTCTCTAGATCAAAGGGGATTGGGGTCCGAGTCACGGTGGCGGATGTAATAAGGTTTTGAGAGATCGCATCTCTGTTAACTGGAGGTTCAATAGTCAATGGTTGTGACATTAACCATCTTAAAGGATCTTCCCCAGAATGTAGTTCGATCGCCAGTGCTGGGTCCGTAGTGGGCGCAATAATATGAGGTAATAAGGACAGGTTGGTTAACGGGGGGGATTGTATGTATGTTGGACCTTGGGTATTTACGTGGTAGATCGGAGCTTTCGATGGAGTAGGGTCGGGGTGGTGATTAGAGAATATGGTCGAGGAGGAACAGTATGTTTATGAATTGAGATTTTGAAACCATAAGGTTAAGATCATCCGCTGCGGATAGGAAGGTCTGGTTCCGGATTTTTGGAAGTTTGGATTCGGCCCACTTGGAAGCCTGAATCCAGGATTGTTGTATGTTATCCTGGGTCAGTGTTTTGAGCTGGTCATGGAGAGCTGTAATGTGATTTTGAACAACATGTCGCCCATCTATTTCCTTATCCTGTAGCTGGTTGAAGGTGTTATGTGTTGGGATGTAGGGTCTAATTGTATTAGAGATTCTATTTTGGGTTTGAGTCCAGGGGGGTGGAAAAGTCGTAGAATCTCGGAAGGTTTTGTTTCACGTTTAGTCGGTAATGGTGAGTCCGCAGGAGCCCGAAAATGACTCTGGTGAGTAGTTGAGATTCCGTTAAATCTCTTTGGGCCATAATGGGTTTTTAGAAAGATCTATAAAAGAAAGAACGGGAGGGAAATGTAAACCCTTGTACTAAGGTATAGTGATTCAAACAGTGAGGACTTAAAAAATATATATGAATCATATTGCAGTTAAAGAGAGATACATAATCAGGATTAAAATTAGGAGCTTCAAATTGTAAAATGATAATGGTCCCTTAGTTGGTAGGTAAATCATTCAGTTCTAATAAAAAAATGGTGAATAGTATATTCATTTAATGTTTAGATGCATCGAGAAATAATGAGAAGGTCGTTGAATCATTATCTTCTCCCCGGCCAGAATAAGCCTCACTCTCAAACCTGTTGCCCTCAGGTGGTAACCCGGAGGGTCCGAGAGGGGAAAGGTCCGGGCAAAAGATAAAAAAGAGGGGGGGGGGGGGGGGAAGAAGTATACAGTTTAAAATATGTAAGTTTTAATTATTTTAGTGTAAGCTCTAATGTTAAGACCTATTGTCGGAATAATTTAATATTTCTCATGCTTATAAAAATCTATGTATAATATGTATATGTGTATCTATATTCTTCTGTTTATAAAATTAAATAATAAATAAGAGTGAAATTAAAATGATACACTCATAAGATAAATAAAGATATATTCTAAAAGTTAAATCCTCTATTATTATTCTGTTTTATTTTGTCAGAAATCATTTCCATCACACGATACGTCAGTTAGGTATGCCCGTATGGTTTAGTGCACACTGGCTTTGAATGACATCAAATAGTGGTTAAGGAATGTTCTGATAAGGACTACAGAAAACCAATAACCCATCAAATCCAACTGAAACCATCAAATAAACAGTGGTAGGAAAGAAAACGAGGCGACTCAGTCAATCATACTAAGGTTTCGAAGCAAGTCCCCGTTTCTCCAGGCTCCGGCTTGGTTAGGTTTGTTTAAGGGCCACCAGATCTCCCCATGTCGCCCGACGACTTCAATGGTTATACAGAGATCCAAGGAAAAGCACGCGCACTAGATGACGTGTCGGCTCATGCCCTATCTTAGCATCATGATGGGTCATAAATATGTAAGGGTGAAGTAGACAGGGTAAATAAAAGCTTGAAGGACAGAGACAGGGAGGTTAGTGGTTGGTTACCTATGGATGCCTTCCCCTTGCCGCTTTGGCCGTCTCTGTTTATGGCCCATTTCCTTTCGTTATCCCCAAGAGGCTCGACTCGCAAAGGGGGCGGAAAGAAAGATTTCTTTATGGCCCGTATCCTTTCGTCATCCTCAGAGGGGCTCGACCAGAAAGGGGTTTGAAAGAAAGGTCAGAGTGAAAAAGTGGGGAGTGAATGTGGTTTAGATTTAGGCAAAGAGCCAGAATGGTCAAGGTTAATGGTCAGATTTCAGGGTAAATTGGTATTATTAGTGAACCAAAATAGTCTAAGTTAGACTAAAGATGGTCTATTATTTGATATTTAATTAAGAGTGTACCATAAATAGATTTTAATTGTTTGGTTTGAAGGTCAGATAGCCATTTGTGAAGATGTATTTAAGGGAAATTAGATGAAGGACCTCTCAGTGTTAGTAACGTGTCCCACCAGTTCAGATCGGGTCTCACCAAGCCGGGACAAACGGGTCCAAAGAACATTAGCTGCACCTGGACACCGCTCAGTCCGGTCAGAACCAATCCCCCAACCTAGTCATGTTAGACTCGGAACCGACTGAGGGAATTACCATTCCAGTCCAAATAAAGTCCCCAAAACCAGGTGGGGTCCAGCCCAAACAAACGTCGCCGTGCCCAAGTACAACCTGTTCAGAAAGAACCACACCTCTCCTTATCAGTCATGGCAGGACCGAGGGTCCTACTGAGGAAGAAACAACCAAATTACATTTCTAATTCAATTCGAATTAAGAGATTTAGAGAAAAGTGTACCATAAGTGGATTTTAATTGTTTGATTTGAGAGTCAGATAGCTTTTAATGGAGAAGTACTTAGGATTAGGTAAGATGGTCAGAGTGGTTAGGTTTTAAAGGTTAAATTAAGGATAGGATAGTCTAATAATTGATGAGTATTAACTTGAATTAGGCCTAAAGTCTGAATGGTAAGATTAGGGGTTAAGTTAGGATAAGATAGTCTATTAATTGATGAATATTAACTTAGTTTAGGCATAAAGTCTGAATGGTTAGGTTTAGAGGTTTAAGTTAAGGATAAGATTAGTCTATTAATTGATAAATATAAACTTAAGTTTAGGAATAAAGTCTGAGTGGTTAGGTTTAGAGGTTCACTAAAGGATAAGATAGTCTAATAATTGATGAATATAACTTAAATTTAGGTATAAAGTCTAAGTGGTTATGTTTAGAGGTTAACTTAAGGATAAGATAGTCTAATAATTGATGAATATTAACTTACATTTAGGCATAGAGTCTGAATGGTTAGGTTTAGAGGTTAAGTTAAGGATAAGATGGTAAGTGTTTTAGGATTAGGCAATGTTCTATTAATGGAAGAGTATTCACTTAAGTTTAGGCATAAAGTCTGAGTGGTTAAGTTTAGGAGTAAGATTAAGATAAGATGCTACATTTGTTGCTAGAAATGGAGAATTATAATTCTCCTCTGATGAGTAGTCTGTATAAAAACAGGAGTACGCTTTTTTGTAGTTAATGGTCCAAAACTAGTCATAATGAACAGTTATAAGTCTGTATAAAAACAGAAGGAGCACGCCTTTTTTGAAGTTTAGGAGTAAGATAAGATAAGATGCTACATTTATTGCTTAAGAAATGGAGCAATTCTTATTCTCCCCTAATGAGTAGTCTGTATAAAACAGGAGTACGCTTTTTGTAGTGAATGGTCAAACTAGCCATAATGAATAGTTATAAGTCTTATAAACACCAGAAGGAGTACGCTTTTTGTAGTGAATGGTCAAACTAGCCATAATGACAGTTATAGTCTGTATAAAAAATAGAGGAGTATGCTTTTCTGTAGTGAATGGTCAACATAGCCATAATGAACAGCCAGAAGTCTGCACAAAAAAAAGAAAGAGTACGCCTTTTGTAGTGAATGGTCAAACATAGCCATAATGAACAGTGGAAGTCTGTATAAACAGAAGGAATTGCGCTGTTTGTAGTGAGTGGTCAAACTAGCCACAAAGAACGGTTAGTAATCTCTATAAACCCAAAAGGAGTATGTTTTTTATGGAAATGTATATTTTAGGGGAGGGTATTTTAGGATTAGGCAAAAGATAAAATGGTTAGATTTAAAGGGTTAAATGAAGGATATGATGGTCCATTAATTGAAGAGTATTAACTAAAGTTTAGGCATAAAGTCTGAGTGGTTAAGTTTAGACGTAAGGTAAAGGATTAGGCTCTAATTATATTGTATTAGATATATTCGAGTTATGTAAAAAAGACTGGACCGATTTAATAAAAATCAGGTGTAATTTTAGGATGAAAGTGAGCTAAAATAAGATTAATTAGAGAGATATTTGTCCATGGTTAATGATTTTATGGATAACAAGCCGTCACAGGCCCTCCTTCTGTAGTTACTCTGCCTCCATCTAGTGTCGACAGAGGGGAGTGACCGGAGAGAAAATGTAGAATGCAAAAAACCTCAAAAAATGAATCTGTCTGTAATTAAGATAAGATGTTAACTTTATTTGTTGAACCATGGAGGATTGTTAACCCTCACCTTTTTAGTAACCCTATTGTGGAATCAATCATTCCATTGCCCTGCGTGAAAAATAGTCAGCAGTTTTTTTTTGTACTCCCAAAAATAAAAAATTTGGTGTGAACAAAATAGTCCTTTATCATGGTTGGAAACACATCGTCAGTGAAAGAACCTGAAGGTCAAAGGGGGGTTTCGACCATTATCTCCAGACACCCCTACTTCAGGGAGGTCGCCCCAGGTGATCAATCCTGGTGCTGTGTTTTTTTCTAAACTGTCCCAACTTGGGGAAAGGACTGGTCGGTATGTCAGGTCCATGAACTTTTGAGGTGGGAGAGCGACCCAATGGGTCAACAGACCTTAATGAAATATATTCAATCACCCTGGGTAAAGAGAATTGTATAAAAACCTTGAGAATTAGTAAACCAGAATTAAATGCTAGGTCAGCAGACTCAAAAAGGTAGCTTCAACCACCGGTAGAGGGAAATATAAACCCATTGTGTTGATTAATACCCTAGGGTAGTAACTAGGTAGATAGACAGACGAAAGTAGATTAAATCACTGTAGGTAGGGGAGACACACCTTGGAAAGAAGATTATAAATGAGTATGGGTCCGGAACCAAAATGAGATATAATAATTTTAACGTGGTTAGGCTGCACCAATCTGGATAAAGTCAGGGCAGGACCAGGGAAACCGGGGCTCAGTTCAATCCCAACTGTGATGGGGACAGCAAAGGACTAAAAGGGAACCACACCCTCCCTTACAGCTCCGGCCAAACTAGATTCCGAATGGGGGTTGGACTGCCACAATTAGGACCAGACTCGTCCAGGTTGGAGGGGACCGTACTAAATCCATCATAAACGGCAATGGGGCGCTGTCTCTGATTAAATACAAATACACCTCCCCTTATCCATCCGACCAGGTCTGATTCCCATTCTATATTAAATTACAAGAAAAATAGTAATCTTATTAAAAGAGAGAATAATTATTCTAATTTAAGTGTCCATAGATTAAATAGGAGACATGCAGAGGAAAACTCTGTAGTATTTTCTACTCGTAGTATTTTCTATTTTTTTTTTGGTAGTATTTTAACTCTGTAGTATTTTCCTAGAACTATGAACAGTGGTCAGGTACTTCATCCGTGGCGAGACCCGGAACTCCCTGATACTGCGTCCTTGGATACGCTTTCCACACCGTGGATTCGCCACCCTTGCTTCATTTCTCCCCCCGAGGGCGAGAGCCCTCGCCACCTGTCGTTGGAATGGTCACAGCTCATCACGCAGGGCTACCTTGGACAGGTACAGCAGGCCCAGCACGGGAGGATGATGACAGCTTTCACACGCCAGCCTCCGGTGGAGGAGACAGACGCATTGGAAGCGTTGATCCACCCCGCTCTGCCTCGTTCCCTCAGTTGCCGTTCCTCGACGCCCTCTGGTTCCTCCTCCTCTGCGCGGCCCACGTCCGGGATGATGTCGTCTTGGGTCCTTCCCGGAGGTTTCCCCACTGCGCACTGATTCCAGTGGTACCAGATGTCTCCTTTCCCTTCCAAGCGGACAGCGTGAGATGTCCTCTGCATCAACCCGATGGGGTCCAGCGAACCTGGGTCTCAGCCACTTGGGGTCTGATCGCTTTCAGCCAGACGAACTCTGCAGTGTTCGCTTCGTGTTTCTCGGGTTCCCCTTTGCCTCTGCAACCTGGGTGGGAAAATCTGCCACTAATCCCTTACGTTGCTGGAAGTATGGTTTTCGAACTCAGAATCTCTACTTCCTTTCCTACACTTAGGGCTCCTGGGCCTGGGAACTGCGTGACCATGAGTGAGCTCAAATGGAGAGAAACCTGTCCCTTTGTTAATTGAGGCTCCTGATTGACATAAGAGCTAGAGGCAATGCGTCTAACCATTTCATGCCTGTCTCTACACATGTTTTGCTGAGTTTTTGTTTTAGGTTCTGGTTCATCCTTCCATTTGATAGCTCTAATGCTGCCAATGACTCCCATTACTTCTGCCAACTGTGCTGATACTTTCCTGTTACTTCCCCAGCTGATACTTCCTCAAAGTTTCCCTCAGGTTTTTTGTTTTACTACGGCATAGGCTGCTTGGAGGCCGTTTTGGGGGTGTCTAAACAACAGCCGTCTGTGAACAGGTTTTCTGCCTGTGGATGGGCTCGTCTCTGAGATCTATTCTTAGCTTCACATCTTGGATGATTCTTTCCTCACACCTGTGGGGCTCTCCGCTACCTATGGTGTCTGCGCTGTTAACTCCTTCGTGTGTGTATGTGATGTGTGCCTTTGTCAGAGTTTTCTCCAGCCTTGTTTGTCTCATTGAAGTCATTGTGAATGCACTTGAGTTCACAAAAGAGACAATGCTGTGTGTTGTCAGTACTGTCAAAGGATGGCTCATCACAATGTGTGAAATCTTGTTTAAGATACGTGCTGTACCTGCCGCGTGTCTCATGCAGGGAGGTTCTCTGTTTTCCACTCTGTCCAGTGTAACACTGACATACATCAATATTGTCCTACAACCCCTCCTTTTCTGAAAAAGAATCCCATTTACTGTGTTTTCATTTTCAGAAACATCAAAAAGAATGGTAATGCATAGGATGCAGAGGCGAGAGCCGTGACCTGGGACATGGATTGTTTGAGAGAAATTAACCAGCTTCTGCAGCTTGTGTCCAGTCTAGTGTGGCAGTGAGATTGCGCATGCCTTTGTCATTGATGAGTTTTCTGAGTTCAGCTGTTTTCGGGTTATACTCTGGGATGTAGTGTCTGCTGTAGCCTGTGAGGCCCAAAAAAGACAACATGTCTTTGACTGTTTTGGGTTTCGGGTGGTTCAAAATGTGTTCCTGATGCGCTGCTGACATGCCCGTGCCTGCTGGGGAAATCACTCATCTGCCCAAAAATTTCACCTCTTTACGGGTGCATTGTAGCTTTTTCTTGGAGACTTTGAACCCTGATGTGTGGAGGCGCACCAGTAGGTTTCTGGTGGCCTCCAAACAAGAGGCTGCAGAAGGTGCTGCGATGAGAAGGTCGTCTACATACTGTATTAATACTACCCCTACTGGCAATGTAACGCCCTCTAGCTGTTCCCTGAGTACTTTGTTAAATATTCCTGGAGACAAACTGAAGCCTTGTGGTAGTCTTGTGTATTGTAGTTTCTCCCCTCCTATTGTAAAAGAAAAATAGGTCTCATACTCTCTGCCAGAGGTATGCAGAAGAAAGCGTTGGCTAGGTCAATACAGTGAACCATGTATGTTCAGGTGAGATATTACAGATAGCCGTGTAGGGGTTAGGAACTGGTATCAGAGCTGTAGTCGTAATAGCATTAACGGTTCTCAAATCATGACCCATTCTGTACTCCCCGCTAGATTTTGATACAGGAAGTATGGGAGTATTCCAAATGCTTTGTGAGGGTTCTAACACCCCTGCTCTCTTCAGTCCCTCAACTGCCTTGTCAACACCATCTGCTTAACTTTGCACCTCGCCCTCCTGCTGTCTTTCTCTTCCTGTCCTGTTTGTTCCTGCTGAACTTTACGACCCTGGCCTCCTGCTTCATCGTAAAAACCCCTCAGTTTCATGGCTTGCTGTGTCCCTATCCCTTTTATGGCCCGCTATCTCTTCACCACTGTATTTCTGCTCTGAGTTAGAGACAACATTATTTGCATTGTTCTAAAATATTCGACTCGTTCTGCTACATAGTCAAGAATGTCTCCATCTTTAGGCACCTCCGTGTCTTTAATACCATGAGGGAACAGAAGAGTGTTAACTTCATCTGTTTTTATGGGGCTTTGGATTGCCATTGCTCCCGGGAGATTTTCGTCTGTGACGGGAGGAATATTAATTCCAATCATTGCGAGGGCAGCATTGTGACAAACCCTCCTCAATCTATCTAGTGCCTGTGTCTGTTTGTTCCATTTGCTACGGGCAAATCTGGGCTTCTGTTCGTTTAGGTGTGCAAGTCGCTTTACAATCTGTCTTTCATATACATTCAATGCTGTGCCCAAATTACCCACGGTGTCGTCATCCCCCACTCTATTCTCTGTTATCATTTTATCGTGTAGGAATCGGAGATCAGTACAAGCCTTTTCTTTAGCCCCCTGTTTGATTCCGCTTAAAATCAATCTCTTAATCTGTTCCCATTGCTCCCGGTAACTCCCTGGAATTTCAGAATCGTCTTTAGCATTCTGTCGTTCCATATTCACTTCGCTTTTATTTATCTGACTCAATTAATATGTGCTCACATGTATTAATATACTGGGCTATTGTCGTTGTTACTATTAACGCGCTTCCCGTCTTCAATACCGGCCAGCAATGTAATGATTAAACTCAAAGCTTGAAGCTAAGTCATATAAAAATGTCAAGGGTGTACTACAGCAGACCACAAATGAGCTTCACTCATCCGAGTGCATTTTTGAGATCCGCCGACAATGAGTATTTAACATATAACAGACCTCTGGCTTTTAGCTTTCAGCCTTCGTCTGTCATGTAAAAACCCCCAGTTTTAGACGGCGACCCGATCTAAATATCGGGTTTCCAGGTTTTGTCGTGCGGGAATCAAACCACGCAACCCACAAACTGCACCGTCTCCACGCCGCTCAGGAATATATCTACCTGCAAATCCGCGCCAAACTGCTCTATTTACGTTACGCAGGACTTTCCGTCTACCTGCGATCAACGAGTATGTTTCGTATATAGTAAAATATGCATTGTATATTTCATTTAAACTTTAAAAACACTGTGAAACGCCTACAGACAATCCTACATTTTTAGTGTATTCAATCACAGACAATCGATTTTCATAACAGGCGTCTGTAAGTACCTTTATTTGTAGAGTTGTGCAGGGCCCTGCCGATTGTCTGAGGTGTTTGAAAGCGTTTATTCCCGACCCAATCCGGTCGTCTGGATTCTTCCTCAGCTTGTTATCTGGTACGTCGGGGGCACCATTTGATAGAGATTTAAAGGGATTAACGCTCCGCGTTTTAAATCTCCCCGCGTCCCTATGAAGCTGATTATACCGGAAGGAATCCAGAGCCACCAAGTAAACAATAATCTACTTTAATGGTATATAACAATGCAACACAATCAATACAGTACATTCAATACAGTTATCTTTGGGATCCCGAATTTACCTGATGATCAAGTCAGCCAGCCAGCCAGAAAAGAGACTGAATCCAGCTGTGTTTTCTGCATTTATACTTAGAAGCAATGGAGGGGTTCTCTGATGCCCCCCTTTGATTGGCAGCCCCAAATATCACCAACACTCAATACATGCTCTCACCTTCCCCCCATCTCCCTTTGTCCTCAAAAGCACATATGGTGGCCTCAAAGTCCAGCTCACAGTTTTACCCAAATAATTCCCATTTTTAAGCTTATCCATTGGAGCTAACATGAATACATTCAAATATTCCACTACACAACTCATAGCAAATAAATATAAATAATAAAAAGAAAAAACACTGGCATGTAATTTACGTTAGAATAAATAGAATGGTTTTAAACAATAGATGAGAGTAAAATCTACATCACTTTACAGCCCCGCCCACTTTTGGGGAAACCAACGCTGTCATTTGAACGGCGATCAAGCCTGAAGCCACAGAGATCTTCTTTTACTGGGAAGTAAGTACAGAAATATGTAACTCTGGATTTGTTTTAATGTTTGAGGTGCAATAAACGACACAGCAGCTTTTTGGCATGTTAAAACTATTATTTTCTGCCTCGCTCATGAGAGTAACAGCTGGCAAAATTACAGCCTCGCACACTGATTTTAATTTACAATACAATACAACTTTATTTATAAAGCACTTTAAACCTCCAGACCAAAGTGCTGTACAGGCATATAGATAAAACAAAGCATACAAAGAAGTAACACAGCTCAGCTCACACACCATAAAACAAGTACAAGTAAAAACAAAAAACAATTTAAAAGCAAAAAAGCAACACTCTGAAAGATGTTGAAACGCCAAATGTTAAAACGCTAAGGAGAAGAGGTGGGTTTTAAGAAGCGATTTAAAAGCAGGCAGTGTGGAGGCCTGTCTGATCTCCAGGGCAGAGCGTTCCACAGTTTGGGAGCCGCTACAGAGAAGCAACGGTCCCCTCTGAGCTTTGACCTGGTTTTAGGCACAATCAGGAGCAGTTGGTCTGCTGACCTGAGAGGGCGGTTCAGCGTGTAATGCTGTAGCAGCTCAGTAAGGTATGGTGGGGTCATGCCATTTAGGGATTTAAAAGTAAATAAAATAATTTTAAAATGGATCCTAAAATAAATTGGCAGCCAGTGGAGAGAAGCTAAAAGAGGGGAAATGTGGTCATACTTCCGTGTGCCAGTTAAGAGCCTTGCTGCGGCATTTTGCACCCGCTGCAGTCGTGCGAGGGAGGACCCACTGACCCCCATGTAGAGA
The DNA here is from genome assembly GCA_902827135.1 of Harpagifer antarcticus. Lineage (NCBI taxonomy): Eukaryota > Metazoa > Chordata > Actinopteri > Perciformes > Harpagiferidae > Harpagifer > Harpagifer antarcticus. Next base: position 1,242,497 of record CADEHL010000497.1, on the reverse strand, counting down.
GAGTTACAGTAGTCCAGCCGGGTGGTAACAAAGGCATGGATTACTGTCTCAAACTGCTGTCTGGAGAGAAAAGGTTTTACTTTGGCTAGCTGCCTCAGATGATAAAAGCTTGTTTTTACCACCGACTTAATCTGACTCAAGTTTGAGTTCACGGTCCATTTTAATAACAAGGTTCGTAACGGTGGGCTTGGTGTACTGATGCAAGGAACCCAGGTCTACAGAAGTGGTGTCAGTGGTGCTACCAAAAACCATTACTTCTGTTTTTCCTTCATTGAGTTTAAGGAAATTGCACGCCATCCAGGCCTTTATGTCATCTAGGCACTTTAGCAGTGGGCTAATTAAGTAACCCTCCTTCTTTGTTAGAGGGACATAAATCTGGCTATCGTCAGCATAGCAGTGGAATGCGATGCCGTGCTTTCTAAAAATGGACCCCAAGAGGGAGCAAATAGAGGGAGAATAGCAGGGGGCCAAATACTGAGCCCTGTGGGACCCCCATACAGGAGTGGAGCAGAGGATGACTCGGAGTCACCAAGGCTGACAGAGAAAGTTCTATCCTTCAAATATGACCTGAACCATTCCAGGGCTTTTCCCTCAATGCCCACCCACTTCTCCAGAGGCGGGGAGATCAGGATATCATGGTCGACTGTATAGAAAGCAGCAGTTCTTCAATAAGTAGGAGCACAACGCAGTCCCCAGAGTCAGTAGATAAAAGAATGTCATTAAAGACTCTTAAAAGCGCTGTTTCAGTGCTGTGCATAGTTTTAAAACCGGATTGGAAAACCTCCAGTATGTTGTTCTCTTCCAGAAAAACACACAATTTGACTGTAGACAATTTTCTCCAGGATCTTTGACATAAAAGGCATTTTGGAAATGGGCCTAAAATTAGCCAGAACTGTGGGATCCAGGCTGGGTTTTTTAATACGAGGTTGCACTACTGCATGCTTCAGGTTTTCGGGGACCTTCCTGAGAGCAGGCTGCTGTTTAAAACTGCCAGCACCAGATGTCCAACAGTGGGGAAAACTTCTTTAAAAAGTCGAGGCGCGAACAGGGTCATTTGGAGAACGAGAGGGCTTTAATTTGGAGACAATCTCCTGTACAAAAGACAGAGCTACATGCTCAAACTGATTAAAAGACAGCAGAACAATGTGCAGGAACTGAGGGGTCAATTGCAGGAGCAGAGATTTGAGCTCTAGTGGAGTTTACCTTATTAATGAAACAGTGAAGAAAATCTTCACAGACCGCGGGGTAGAGGTCTCCATAAAGCTATTCTGGGGGGCATAAAGGACCCAATCAATAGTCTGGAACAGAACAGTGGCTTTATGACGATTATGACAGAAAGATGTCAGATAAAAGTTTTGCTTTTTGCCTCTTTCACAGTGATCTGATAGAAACGCCAACACTCCCTCAACATTTCAAATGAAACTTGTCAGTTTGTCCTTTTTCCATTTACGCTCAGCTCTACGGCAATCCTGTCGGACAGCCCGAGTCGTGTCATTTAACCAAGGCTTCAGATTTAGTTTTGGTTGCCTGGTTTTTAAAGAGCAAACAGTGTCTATGGCAGCTTTGCAAGTAGAGTGAAACCATGAGCCTAAGCTCATCCGTTTCAGGTGACATAGGTTCCCGATTCACACCAGTCGTTTAAAGGCGACAGAGAACTGACCAGCAGTGGAGGGGTTAATAATGCGAGCGCGCCGAGGAGCAGCGCACGGTTACCGTTTCACAAGCAATACTCCCATCAAATAATACAGGCATATGATCAGAGAAAAAGGCGTCACAAATCTCCAGGTTAAGAACACGGCAAACCATAAGATAAAACAAGATCAAGTGTGTGTCCGCGTTCCTGCGTTGGGCCAGACACAGACTGCACAAGATTAAAGGAATCAACAAGGTCTAAAAAGTTCTTTGCCATAGCTTTGTCGGGGCAATACACATGAATATTAAAATCCCCAACAATAAGAACACGATCATATTTTGGCATAATTTCAGCCAAGAAGTCAGAGAAATCGTTTAAAAATCCCTTATTGTATTTGGAGGTCTATAGAGGCTACCCAATGACGTCACGGGATTTCGCGTCAGACATCTTGGAGTACCACTCTACTGGCAGCAGTATTAAAAAATGGCGAAAATGAAAGGCTACTATGAATCACTAAACCCGGAGGATAAGATCGTTTACAGAGACAAATGTGCGTCGATTGGTTCGGTGGACCCTTATTTGATTCCCGTTAAGGATTACAGCACCGATATAAATTCATGGCCTTCACTTTCCTACTGTGATATCGTGAACTATCTGTTTTTTTCGCCTATTCCATTGTACACCATGGAGGAAATGAAGGCGTACAAAGGACTCGAGGCACATAACCAGTTCACATCCGGGTGGATCCGCGACGTTTGCGTTGCATATCAAGGAGATGTGGTTGTAATAGCTGGAAAAGTGAGTAAATATTTCGTGAGGTCCTCTTCAGCTGGCTTTTTAAATATCCCTAAAGTCTCCCAAAATAAAATGGCTGAGGCTGCTTTTATCCATTACGCTACCAAGAAATATCAGAGGCCAACTCAGTGGACATTTTTAAACACCAGCTTTTATTTTTGTTGTACCTATATCTATATGTTTACTTTATTTATAGGGATATTGTTGCATCATAAACTTAGTCTTGTGTCTTATTATTTATTTGTATTATCATACCTTTTACCTCCTCGTGTCTCCTAACCTGTTCAAATGTGTTGTTGCTAGGCTGCATGTGTAAAGGTCTTAACATCTGATCCGAGGGGAATTTCTTGTGGCTTATTTTTAAACTTGTGATGTGTGCCATTTTGTAAAGCACTTTGAGCTATACGTTCTTTATGAAAAGGTCGTTATAACTAAAGCTTTATTATATATTGCAATATATTTAAATTACAAAAGTTGTGAACCTATTCTTGGTGGTCAGCTTCTGTTATGGGCTACCTAGCATAGGAATATGACAAGAGCTGACCACCCACTGGTTGTGTAAACAATCAGTATTTGAAAGTAAAGTTGGACCAAATATTGGTGGTTCTAAATAGTCAACAATCCAATAATATTTTTGTATTTTATTTTTCAGGTATTGCATTCTCAGAGTATTGGGCTGCCGCCAACATGTCCGTGGGTACTGATGAAGAAGGACGGTGCGGTCATCACAGCCCTGCAACTGCAAGGCTGGTTTGGGATCGACATGTACCCATGTTGCATCTCTCCTTTTCTACATAGAAACATCTGTACGGATACGTGATGCCAAGACAGTTACCCAGGAAAAGGCGTATTGGCTTCTACCTGGATCAGTGAAGGATGTAACAACTTCCCCTGTTGTTGACATTGACTTACTTCGGCTAAAACCCGAAGGAATCGTTAAGCCAAGCAATTGACAGTCTTGGTGATGCAGCTAATTTAACAACAACAACAACAACAACAACAACACCACCACTTTTACGTCACTCGAGGGGAAATTCCAAAAGCGACAGATGCTGAGGCAACAGTCTTTCCTGGCATCCACTGAAATCTACTGGAAGGAAGTGTGCAATATTGACAATCTCAGCTCCACACAATGTCGATTTTGTCCCAAAATTTACTTTGTCAACATTTCCTAAGCCGCTTTCTAGTTTAAAAAGTGAGAACTGCCTAGAAATGGACCATAAAGCCCTTACAGAACATTGCCAAGGGATCAATGTAGCTATCACCAAGCCGGAGGCGGATGTCATTGAGAAGGGCACAAAAACACAGGCCAAATCCAAACTCTGGTATCGATACAGAGCTGTGCGGATTACAGCATCTCGTATGAAGGCAGCATGTTCAACAAGTGCAAACCATCGCTTAGCTTGATTAAAGCTATTTGTTACCCAGAAGCCACAACATTTAAAACTGCAGCTACTGAATGGGGATGTAATCACGAGAAATCAGCACGTGAAGATTACATTACAATTATGAATCAACATGACAGTTTCATTTGCCAGGACTCTGGGCTCGTGTTATCGCCAACATTTCCATATTTAGGTGCTACTCCAGATGGTGTTGTGTCCTGCAAGTGCTGTGGTGTAGGTGTTTTGGAAATGAAATGCCCCTACTGTGTTGCTGCACCGTCAGACACCACAGCACTTGCAGGACACAACAAAAAAAAAATGAAAAGACATTAAGAAAATGGCATTTAAAATCAGTCATTAAAAAGAAAAGCTAATAAAATAAACATTAAAAGAAGAAATACATGGATAAACATTAAAAGAAAAAATACAGTGATAAAGTTACAGTGCAGTCTAAGATATGAATAGTTCAATTAAAAGCAGCGACAAAAAGAAAAGTATGTAAAAGTAGTCAGAGTTGCAGCGGACCTGCAGGTTTCTGGGAGTTTGTTCCAGATATTTGGAGCATAATAACTGAACGCTGCTTTACCATGTTTAGTTCTGTTTCATTACTGCACCAAAAGGCCTCTCTGCCTGATACCAGACCCTGCTCTCTGTGCCACTCTGACTCAGCCAACCAATACCCAACCACTGGTACCCAAATGGTGCCTTTGTCGTGGAGAGGAAAAGCTTCCCATGATAGGATGTGATAACACAAATTGTAAAACTACCTGGTTTCATTTTGAATGTGTTGGAATAACAGTTGCCCCCAAAGGAAGCTGGTATTGTGACAAATGTCATCAGCATTGTCCCCCTCTCAAAGAAACAGAAATATTAATCAATCTGAATGACAGTGTGATATATTTATTTGATTATAATATGCAGTATATATGAGGTGTTTTGCACTTTGTGTGTATGGTTTTGTGAATGTGTTTTGAGAAAAATAAGCCCTGCTTTCAAAAAATGTGTTTTAGCATTGAAAAAAAACTGTAATATGGACACAATGTTAATCTATCTCTGTTATGTGAGGTGATCTCTGCAGCTTACAGTTAAAGGAGCATGTACTTGTTTTTCACCCGTTTTCAATGGGTAAATTGGAAACCTGTAATAAATATAATACTTTGCCCTTTCAACTGTTTTTTTTCAAAATGTATTTACCCAAGCTTGAATATTCTACCAGTACTATTACAGTGCGCAGTGCAGGTCTGAAACCACATTCAAGCAATTTGGGATGTGTCCAATCTGACGATAGAAAACCTGAGAGAAAAACATTAATCCTCCATGCCTGAAAACAGCTTAAATAATTTTTCAAACATTCCCCTAAACAACCAAACCCCAAATCACTTTTCTGATTATCAAGACATTTAATTGACCAAGTACAACATTGACAATAATGTAATAATAATTACAATACAAACATATCATATTTTTCAATCTGATATGGGTTGATTGGGGTGTAACAGAATGTAAAGGCTCAATCAACGGGTATTACAGTATCACAAACATTATTCAGGTCGCAGCACACTTCAGCTATTTTATCCATTAATGTAATCCCATCTACATCTTTAGAAAGTAAAAAATCTATAGGAATTGGTCCTCCCAAAATGGTACAGTGGGGCAAAAAAGTATTTAGTCAGCCACCAATTGTGCAAGTTCTCCCACTTAAAAAGATGAGAGAGGCCTGTAATTTTCATCCTAGGTATACCTCAACTATGAGAGACGAAATGAGAAAAAAAAAAATCCAGGAAATCACATTGTCTGAGTCTTAAAGAATTTATTTGCAAATTATGGTGGAAAATAAGTATTTGGTCAATAACAAAAGTTCATCTCAATACTTTGTTATATACCCTTTGTTGGCAATGACAGAGGTCAAACGTTTTCTGTAAGTCTTCACAAGGTTTTCACACACTGTTGCTGGTATTTTGGCCCATTCCTCCATGCAGATCTCCTCTAGAGCAGTGATTGTTTTGGGGCTGTCGCTGGGCAACACGGACTTTCAACTCCCTCCAAAGATTTTCTATGGGGTTGAGATCTGGAGACTGGCTATGCCACTCCAGGACCTTGAAATGCTTCTTACGAAGCCACTCCTTCGTTGCCCGGAGCGGGTGTGTTTGGGATCATTGTCATGCTGAAAGACCCAGCCACGTTTCATCTTCAATGCCCTTGCTGATGGAAGGAGGTTGTCACTCAAAATCTCACGATACATGGCCCCATTCATTCTTTCCTTTACACGGATCAGTCGTCCTGGTCCCTTTGCAGAAAAACAGCCCCAAAGCATGATGTTTCCACCCCCATGTTTCACAGTAGGGTATGGTGTTCTTTGGATGCAACTCAGCATTCTTTCTCCTCCAAACACGTCTAGTTGAGTTTTACCAAAAGTTCTATTTTGGTTTCATCTGACCATATGACATTCTCCCAATCCTCTTCTGGATCATCTAAATGCTAGCAAACTTCAGACGGGCCTGGACATGTACTGGCTTAAGCAGGGGGACACGTCTGGCACTGCAGGATTTGAGTCCCTGGCGGCGTAGTGTGTTACTGATGGTCATTGACTAGGTCCCCCCGTGTGGTTCTGGGATTTTTGCTCACCGTTCTTGTGATCATTTTGACCCCACGGGGTGAGATCTTGCGTGGAGCCCCAGATCGAGGGAGATTATCAGTGGTCTTGTATGTCTTCCATTTTCTAATAATTGCTCCCACAGTTGATTTATTCACACCAAGCTGCTTACCTATTGCAGATTCAGTCTTCCCAGCCTGGTGCAGGTCTACAATTTTGTTTCTGGTGTCCTTTGACAGCTCTTTGGTCTTGGCCATAGTGGAGTGTGGAGTGTGACTGTTTGAGGTTGTGGACAGGTGTCTTTTATACTGATAACGAGTTCAAACAGGTGCCATTAATACAGTTAACAAGTGGAGGACAGAGGAGGCTCTTAAAGAAGAAGTTACAGGTCTGTGAGAGCCAGAAATCTTGTTTGTTTGTAGGTGACCAAATACTTATTTTACAGAGGAATGTACCAATTAATTCATTAAAAATCCTACAATTTGATTTCCTGGATTCTTTCCCCCCATTCTGTCTCTCATAGTTGAAGTGTACCTAGGATGAAAATTACAGGCCTCTCTCATCTTTTTAAGTGGGATAACTTGCACAATTGATGGCTGACTAAATACTTTTTTGCCCCACTGTATATCGCTGCCTTACACATCCTATGACACGCTCAACATGAATTCGCACGTTAGCAATTTGCCTTGTGTCAATAACATCTTTCATTGATAATTGTTTCCGGCCTTTCATGAATGCAGGCACCTTAACCTCAGCACACATGAAACCCACTGAGTCACTTATATTGAACCCTCGGTCTGCCAAAATCAAATCACCAGGCAAAATGTTATCTAAGAAGCCACCATTTTCTGTAATATGCTTATCACTGGACCTGCCACCCCATGCCCTTGAAATGAATGATATAACACCATGTGGACAGATTCCTATGAGAAATGTTACGGTGTTGTGATGTTTGTAGTTTGACCAAGTCTTGAGCCTGTGCCATTAAATTTGATGGCCTGTCAATGAAAACTTCAAAGCAAGTCTATTATAACAGCCACTTTAGTACCCAAAATGAGTGCGGAAATCCATAGGCATTGTCAGTTGGAGTTCCTCTCGAGATGGCCACTTCAAAAGGAAACTCATACTGTAGACATGGATGTGTTGAATTTCTAAGCCGGCTCTTGCAGGGGTTGGTTTAATCTTAATTTCATTAGTGTCAGTATAAATTGTTGAAATTTAGACAGTGAACTCTTAACGTTCACACTGATGTGCAGTTCCACAAAATTGTATACAATCATTGGAATGGCAAAAGTAGGAAGTCCCGTGTAGAACCGCACACGGTCATCATCGCCCTTAAATGTACTCTCTGAAATTGTGGACTTTACAAGCTTTTTTTTTAAGTTAACATTTTCTGTTGTTATATTATTCATTTCAAATGACATTTTGTCAATCATTTCACCAGTCAAATCAGTCTGAGTTGCAGTGCCAGTCTCTGGTTCAATCACTCCTTTTTCTTCCCCAGTGGCTCCCAGGTAGTGTTAATCTCGTTGACTATGACGAAATATGTTCGTCAACGACCTTTTTTTCCATGACGAAAACGAAGACAATGACGAGACGGCACTGACGGCAGTAAACAATAACTGTAACGAAATCATCATGCAATATCGTTGACGAAAAGTGACGAGACGAAAATGTAGTTTACTAAATAAAAACTATGCCAAAATCTCTCTTTACTTTCGTTGACGAAAAATGAGGAGACGAAATATTATCAAAGATAACGTTACATCTCTGATAGTCAGTTTTTCTCCCAGCAGTTCCATTTCCGGTGCTGCGGCAGGGCAGCAGCTGTGTGTGTCTGTGCTGCGCGCGGCGGTACATTTGAATTACACCGGGCAGCGGCACACTGTGAACTGTCAGCAAGACTCTGGTCTAACTCATGGTCTAACTAACCTTATTTAACAGGAAAAAAAATGGCAACAACAGGGCTTGGGAGCAGTGGTCGCACTCCGCGTTAACCGAAAACCCCCCCGTCAGCGCGAGTGATTGATAAATTGTGCACTCGACGGATAATAATGGATTATGACGGAAATGTTATGATCCTGTCCGTCAAAATGACTGACAACAGAAAAAAGTCTAAAGCCACCACTGCTTGGGAGAAAGAAACAACGTGATATTTGGGCCAATTTTCGCTACAATGAGGCGGAGAAAAAAAGCGAAATGCATTGTTTCATCAGAAGGGAAGCAATGTGGCCATAACACAGGTTAAAAACACCACAAACCTGACCAGATACTCTCTGCAAGCTGCATTCTTAATCATTCAACCGGCGTTTTTCATCAAATAAGGACAAGATATAATCTTATTTATTTATATATACTAAAATGACAAATTATTGGTTTTGGCTAGACTAGTTTGACTGAAATGTTCTATATAATCTGATGACTAAAAAAGACTCAACAGTTTTCATTGACAAAAGTAGACTAAAATAATTAGTTTTCTTTGACTAAAATAAGACTAAAATGCTCAGACTTTTAGTCGACTAAAACTTGACTAAATAAAAACAGGATGAAGGTGACTAAATATCACTAAAACTAAAAAGAAAATTTAACACAGGACTAAGACTAAAACTAAATAAAAAAATAGCTGACGAAATTAACACTACTCCCAGGACTGGTGCGGGCTCTTCTGGAGATGGTATATCAGATACTATGCTGTAGAGATCAAGTAGTGCGATGGATGACCTTTTTCTGGCGCGTTTATACCTGGCATGTGTAGCAGGGGAAGGTGCTGTAATTTTCTCGTGGCCCAATTTGAACAGACGGTGCCCAGTCAGGATGATTTTCGTCAAAAAGTGCCACTGGTTTACCTGCAAATAAATCAGATTGTAGGTCAGTTATATCCTGGGTGAACTGTTAATTAATACAAATGTGACCTCTTTTGACAGGCGAAGTCAGACTTTAGATATATTTAAAATGCTGGTGTCAGACATTGGAACATGACAATAATTGAGGGAACCAAAAGCCTCTGAAAAGGTGCCAGGGACTGTACTGCCTTTACTGTTTACATATAATCAAATGGCCAGTAGGGGGAGGAATTTCTTAAATTACAGTTTAAACGAAGCACTGCAGGGGATTGACAGACTGGTGGGAAGATGACCTGAGCCAAGGGATGACTTTACTTTGTAGATACTCCACAATCTGATATGTCGATCGATGACACAGACTCCAGGATTCATATTTCCTTGTTAAGATACATGTCTTAGTACGTGGGTTGTATGTTGATTTTGAATGTTTGTATGTAAAACCTGACACTTACTGACGTGAAATGATCCCCACAAACGCGAGTATAGTTGTGGTTGGATGGTTTTGAGATCCTCCCCGTCCGATCCTATTGAGCAATTTTTCCTGGCGACGCTTTTAAGTTCATGTGTTGCTTCACCGTGGTGTGTTATAAACCGCCGGCAGCCTGTAAAATGACTTGGCCCCCTGTTTCGATCACCTCTGTTGCCCGCAGCCAACAATTGCACAGAAGTTAACCATTATGTCTCCTTAAAAAACAGGTATGAGTATTACGGTGTCTGTTTTGGTACTCCAGTATGGCCGTTGGGCTGACGTCCCGTTACCCGTGACGTCATATGCAAAGCCTCACAGCACACAGCACTGTATGAGAGCGACCAAGCTCGAACACGCTCAGTTCAAAGCTGCCGGGGTGAGAATGTCAGTGAAAGCTGCTGGCATTTATAGTCACTCTTAAAAACAGTTGCTATACCTCCACCTCGGCCTGACGTCCGCGGAGAGTTAAAATAACAGCAATGCTGCGGTACAAGTTCGGTAAACGCGCTGGGACTCACCAATACTGAGCCATGTCTCAGTCACGAAGAGGAAATCCAAGCCCTTGGAAGTGAAGAAATCCTTTAGGACAAAAGTCTTGTTTGTTAGCGATCTTGCATTGACCAGGCCAAACCTGGCAGGGCACGGCAGATTGGCGGCGTTAGAGGTCCGGGGATCCCGACACAGAGACTTCAGGTTATGCGGATTAACCCCACGGCAGCGGGGACGAGGGAAGCAGGTCCCGCGGTGCAGGAATGCCTCATCCGGGTCGACGACAGGTACCAGCCAGGCGTCGACAGGGTCCAGGAAGTGCCTCGGAAAAGAGCGACGAGGCTCATACTCAGTATGAGAGAAAAGATGAGCTGAAGAAGCCTTCATTCTCACCAGTCGACCACTGCGTTTTCCCCGGCGGCGGTGGCGTTTACAGCGGGTAGGTAGAGCCGGGGTGCGGCACAGGTAAACTGGTCCCCCTGATAAAAACGGAGGCAGCGTTTTATCTCCACCACGAGTAGACTTTGCTGGATTAATGGCAGAAAACCGAAGGTCCAGCAGTGTTTGGCGATCGTACACCAGTAAAGAGTTGACATTTTGCATTAAGCATGACAAAAACAGTACAAAAACACACAGCGTAAGCATCGGCAGACGGCAGGCCACACACACCGGCGCCATTTTGGATGCAAATATTAAATTTAACCATATATCGAGCCCGATTCTCGATTTCAAATGTGTGCTCTAAAATGATATTTATAAATGACTATTATCATTATTATAAGCAAGACAATACATGGCAAAGTTATGTAGAAAATAAACGTATAAGATACGTTCATGACAAATGTAACGTGGGAGAAAAATACGTTTCTAGCTAAACATAATTGAGAATGCAGTTTAGTTCTGTGGGAACGTAATTTTTAGGAGACAGGGTTGGACTTTTTTGTATGAATTTATGTTTCATCCAATCACAGAGCTTGTTGACTTATCACGAGGTTTCTCAAAGCGGACAGGCATTGTCACAACAATAGCTGGGGATTGTGGGTAGTGTAGTCTCTTTGGCGCTCCACATTTCAGAGAAAACAAGTTGTTTCTCAGAATTGAAGGGGAAAAACACAAAAGCATTGTACACAATTTAAACCTATCAATGTCATTTAATTAACAAAGGTAATCTGGTGTTTTTGAGTCGATGAGTAGTGGAGATATCACTGTCAAATCAATCGACAGTAAGGAGAATACTTACTTCCGGGTGTACAATTCTCCGCTATCCAATGGGAATGGATGCTCACATTGCCTTTAAGAGCTGCCGACATAAACGGATGTGGTGCTTCCATGAGCGTCAAATACCGCAGCCGATGGGAATACATTGCAATCAGTTGAAAGCTCTTTGCGTCCGTTTATGAAGCTGAAGGAGCCTCGGCGCGTCCCAACTGCACGCCACGGGACCCTGACCAAGCGTCACTCCTGGGGAGTGAAAGTGTGTTGGCCAAACAGCCTTCAGACTAAAACACATTCACTTATGGGGATGTGGGGACTTATCAGCTGCTTGTGTGACAGTCAGACAGTGAAAACTTTAAGTTAACGGGAGAATAAACTCCGGTAGATGAGCAGCACTGCAGCGGGCAGTAATGCAGCTGAACCACATTAATAAACAATGCACCAAGGTATAAGGTTGGAGAAGTAGTTCTTTAATTTAATCTGGCTTCGTATGATTAAAAACTACCAGACGCAGTCCTCTATTGATGTTGTTTTGAGCGGTGTTACGGAGAAAATCAGCGACGTAAAACGCTGTGTGGGTCATAAGAAGGCACGTAAACGGTTACGTCATGACGCAAACAATGACGCAATAATTCCCCTTTGAACCTGCATCTGTAACAATGAGTGGAACAAAGAAGAAGTCGACATTGAGTGCCGAGTGTATAATGAGGAGTGGACAGCTAAATATTTTTTCACCGATCTGCTACCGTCCGTCTGTCAAATTTTAAAACTTATAGTGGACCCCGAGCCAAAAAGTTTGCCCACCCCTGGTATACACAGGATATAAATATGCACAGTTTAAATATAAATGGCGACGGGCAGAGGATGTACAGTTTAAATATAAATGGTGACGGGCAGAGGATGTTGGGATAAAGGGATGAGGGATGGAGGGATGTAGGGATGAAGGGATGAGGGATCTACATCCCTGGAGGGATGTAGGAATGAGGGATATAGGGATGTTGAGGGGAGGGAAGAAGGGATAGATGGATGTATCGCTCTGTGTGAGTCGGAAGGGGAACTGTATGGGTAGAAGGGAGAGGGAGGGTGGGTTGAAAGGATGGAGACAAGCAGTGGCCGGAAGTTTTGCCGGATATAAATAGGGGTGGCCGTGGTTCGAGGCAGAGTTTTAGGCATGGCCATGCTCCTGAACCTATGTTAACAATTTAACCTCATATATGAACAAAGCCATTGTTTTAAATTAGACAATTACAATCAAAATATGAACAAAACATTTACAAGACCAACTCAATTGACCTGCTGTAGCCTAGCCTGAACTCAGACCTTCCTCCTGGTCTGCATGGATTTAAACTGGGTGCTCGCTTGTGCGTAATGTAGTAGAATATTTGAATGTATTCATGTTAGCTCCAATGGATAAGCTTAAAAATGGGAATTATTTGGGTAAAACTGTGAGCTGGGTTTTTGAGGCCTACCCCACATGTGACTTTTGAGAGACCATATGTGCTTTTGAGGACAAAGGGAGATGGGGGAAGGTGAGAGCATGTCTTGACTTGCACTGTATGCAAATGCTCTCGCCACCTGTGATTGGGGGAACTTAAGATTTGAGGTGTTGGGGATATTTGGGCTGCCAATCAAATTGGGGGGATCGGATGACCCCTCCCATTGCTTAAGCATAAATGCAGAAGACACAACTGGATTCAGTCTCTTTCTGCTGGCTGGCTGACGTGATCACCAGGTAATTTGGGTTCCCAAGTATATTGTATTGAATGTATATTGTATTGTATGTATTATTGTATTGAATGTAATGATTTGTGGTGCATTGTAATATTGCCATTAAAGTAGAGTATTGTTGACTTGGTGGCACTGAATTCCTTCCATATAAAGCAGCTCTAGACGGACGCGGAGAGATTTGAAACGTGGAGCGTAAATCCATTTCAATATCTAACAAATGGTGAACCGACGTGCAGGATAACGAGCTGAGGAGGAATTCAGACGACCGGATTGGGTCGGGAATAAGCGCTTTTAAACACCTCAGACAATCAAGCAGGGCCCTGCATAACTCTAAGGTACTTACAGACGCCTGTTATGAAAATCGATTGTCTGTGATTGAATACACTAAAATTTTAGGATTGTCTGAAGGCGTTTCACGGTGTTTTTAAAGTTTAAATGGAATATACAATGCATATTTTATTATATAAGAAACATAGTCGTTGATCGCAGGTAGATATAGTCCTGCGTGGCGTACATAGACAGTTTGGCACGGATCTGCAGGTAGATATAGTCCTGAGTGGCGTACATAAGAGCAGTTTAGCGCGGATCTGTAGGTATTTTAGTCCACAGTGGCGTAGGGCCGGTGCAGGCTGTGTGTTGTGTGGTTTGATTCCCGCACGACAGACCTGGAAATCCGATATTTCAGATCGGATCGCCGTCTAAAAACTGGGAGTTTTTACAGGACAGACGAACGCTGAAAGCTAAAAAGCCGGAGGTCTGTTTTATGGTAATTACTCAATATCGGCGGATCTCAAAAAAGCACTCGGATGAGTGAGGCTCATTTGTGGTCTGCTGCTGCCATCTAGTGGCTGAAAGGGGGTAGTACACCTTTGACATTTTTATATGAATTTAGCTTCAAGCGCTGAGTTTAAACATTACATTGCTGACCGGTATTGAAGACGGGAAGCGCGTTAATAGTAACTACGACAATAGCCCAGTATATTAATACATGTGAGCACATATTAATTGAGTCAGATAAATAAAAGCGAAGTGAATATGGAACGACAGAATGCTAAAAACGATTCTGAAATTCCAGGGAATTACCGGGAGCAATGGGAACAGATTAAGAGATTGATTTTAAGCAGTATCAAACAGGGGGCTAAAGAAAAGGCTTGTACTGATCTCCGATTCCTACACGATAAAATGATAACAGAGAATAGAGTGGGAGATGACGACACCATAGGTAATTTGGGCACAGCGTTGAATGTATATGAAAGACAGATTGTAAAGCAACTTGCACACCTAAACGAACAGAAACCCAGATGGTTTGCTCGTAGCAAATGGAACAAACAGACGCAGGCACTAGATAGATTGAGGAGGGTTTGTCACAAGGCTGCCCTCGCAATGATTGGAATTAGAATTCCTCCTGTCATAGACCAAAATCTCCCGGGTGCAATGGCAATCCACAGCCCCATAAAAACAGATGAAGTTAACACTCTTCTGTTCCCTAGAACAATGCAAAATAATGTTGTCTCTAACTCAGATCACAAATCTCAAACTGAGCCCAAACTTCATTTACGATGAAGCAGGAGGCCAGTGTCGTAAAAGACAGCTATGAGGACACTTTGAAGCAGGACGCCAGGGTCGTAAAGTTCCCAGGTCACAGCTCTCGCCTCTGCATCCTATGCATTACCATTCTTTCTTGATGTTTCTGAAAATGAAAACACAGTAAATGGGATTCTTTTTCAGAAAAGGGGGGGTTGTTAGACAATGGGTTAGTGTTACACTGGACAGAGTGGAAACTATTAATTTGATATTTACATTTTTATAGTCTAAAATCTATTGTAGTATTTTTTTAGGTATCATAAAACAGCACTGTTTTAGCTTTTTAGGTCAAGTTAATTGAAGATTTGAGAATGTTAATTAGGCGTCCCTAAAAATGGTGGGATGTACTACACAAATTATCTGTTAAATTCTGATTTTAGATTAATCAGATGACATGTCTTATTTTTATACAGTCCTTTAATGACAGATGTTAAAAACCTGGACACTTATTTTTATTTTTATGCATATACTGCCATCAGGCATATATTTAAATCCAGAGACAGATGCAGTCTCTGTTTGAACAAATATCACAATGAAAAATAGTGGTAGCAAATCATCTTTATGTCAAATCATGTCGGGAAGAGATGAGGAGTTTTGTTTTGAAACAAAAGTTTGAACTGAGCCATGTTGGTTTTCAAAAAGCTGACTTTTCAAAATGAAACAGATCACTTTTGAGTGTACAGTAGCAGTTTGCATGGAGATTTATTTGTGAACACTACAGTAGCAGGATGTATTTACCTGTCCTAGGAAAGGGACAGATTATAAGTAAAAGACTGGTTAGAAATGGAAATAAGAAAAGGTTGTTGAAGGCTGAAGAGAAAAGAGAACAGATGGATAGAAGAAGACTGAAATAGATGGACAGGGCAAGATATTAAATGTGTTGAAGTGATATCTTGCTCAGAAGGATAAAAGGTGGTTAAAATACCACGAGTGAAGTTGGAAAAAGTATGTAGGAGAGAGAGAGAGAGAGAGAGAGAGAGAGAGAGAGAGAGAGAGACAAGACAATTAAGATGTTTGAAAAGATTAGAAAGAGTAAAAGTTATATAAAGTTAACTACTATTCTGGACAATGTCATATTGTTTTATGAGTAAAAAACATGAAATAAAATATATTACTAGATATAAGAAAACATGTGAAGAGACAGGCATGAAATGGTTAGACGCATTGCCACTAGCTCTTATGTCAATCAGGAGCTCAATTTACAAAGGGACAGGTTTCTCTCCATTTGAGCTCACTCATGGTCACCAGTTCCCAGGAGCCCTGAGCGTAGGCTTGAGGGATTTGTATCAGATTTCTCCACACAGGTTGCAGAGGCAAAAGGGGGACATCAGACCCAAGTGGCTGGGACCCAGGTTCTCTGGACCCCATCGGGTGATGCAGAGGACATCTCACGCTGTCCGCTTGGAAGGGAAAGGAGACATCTGGTACCACTGGAATCAGTGCGCAGTGGGGAAACCTCCAGGAAGGATGTGTGAAAGCTGTCACCATCCTCCTCGTGCTGGGCCTGCTGTACCTGTCCAAGCAAGGGTGTGGGAAGCGTATCCAAGGACGCAGTATCAGGAGTTCCGGGTCTCGCCACGGATGGAAGTACCTGACACTACGCAGACAGTGAAACCAGGAGAGTGAGTGTTCACCAGAGCGATAAAGAGGAAGAGCAGGCACTCGCCAAAGGGGGAGGGTCCCTACCAAGCACTCCTGTCTACATCGACTGCAGTTAGAGTGGCGGAGAGACCATCCTGGATACATCTGACTGTGAAGCTGTTTTAAACCTAAAAGACAGAAACTCGCCTCTACTGTGGTGAAGTCTGGCTACAAAGGGAGGTGATTTCCAATAAGGGCACTTGTCTCAAACCAGTGAAGAAACCAACAGAACCCAGTAGAATTTAAAGAGTGGACGTGAGCAGGGAAACAGTAACGGGTCTGAGGGATAGAAACTGACGATGTACAGAGAAAGAATTAGACCATGGGGATTACATTACAATCATTTGTATTTTTCCAAGTTCTATGTTATTCCATAGTATAAACAGGAGGGATATGTTGGAGACATACTGTTTTCTCCACTCTTTGGGAAGTTTTAATGCACTGATATCATGTGTGGCTCTGAACTGTATATGACCTTGCAGCTGCCTCTTCTTATGATAGGAGGCAGGGCATTTCAGGTTGTTGATATTTATGAGAAGACAGACTTGCTGTCTCCTAAATATCTCATTTTGACTAAAGCGGAATGAAGTATACATGAAGTAATGTTAAAGCTTGAAGACACTGCAATCTTGCAGATTACAGATTAATTGAATCACCACTGTGAAGGTTATACCTTATGATACTCAATCATTCTGATTGAAGGGTTTTAACTTTGTTGTTACTAAGTGATGTAATTGATGTATGGAGTTATTTACATATTTTGGTATTTCTAACACGGTCGTAGGAAGTTGATATGTGGAGCCATTTCTGAACGTTTAAATAGTCTGAATCCCAGAATGAATGTGAATGTGTTGAAGATAGTTGATTTATTAAATTTAAATCAAAAGGGGGATTTGTAGTAGAATATTTGAATGTATCCAATGGATAAGCTTAAAAATGGGAATTATTTGGGTAAAACTGTGAGCTGGGTTTTTGAGGCCTACCCCACATGTGACTTTTGAGAGACCATATGTGCTTTTGAGGACAAAGGGAGATGGGGGAAGGTGAGAGCATGTCTTGACTTGCACTGTATGCAAATGCTCTCGCCACCTGTGATTGGGGGAACTTAAGATTTGAGGTGTTGGGGATATTTGGGCTGCCAATCAAATTGGGGGGATCGGATGACCCCTCCCATTGCTTAAGCATAAATGCAGAAGACACAACTGGATTCAGTCTCTTTCTGCTGGCTGGCTGACGTGATCACCAGGTAATTTGGGTTCCCAAGTATATTGTATTGAATGTATATTGTATTGTATGTATTATTGTATTGAATGTAATGATTTGTGGTGCATTGTAATATTGCCATTAAAGTAGAGTATTGTTGACTTGGTGGCACTGAATTCCTTCCATATAAAGCAGCTCTAGACGGACGCGGAGAGATTTGAAACGTGGAGCGTAAATCCATTTCAATATCTAACAGTAATCAAACGCATCAAGGGAGATTGCTGCAGAGGCGATTGTCATTAAGTGTTGCGTTTTTGTCTGGGACAGACGACTTCTCATGGCCGTTTTGATATTGTTCTGAAGGCTGAAGCTGCGCTCTGCTGCTACACTGGAGACTGAAATTACCAGCGGCACTTCAGCCAAAGTTTTGTAATCGGGAAACATTTCTCCCAGGGAAGTGATCAGAAGTCGGCAAGACTCTCTGAACGTGGGATTTCGCGATCCGGCAAGCACTCGCTTCACTGGGAGGAAATCCCGCAGCATGCGCTCCTTCTGCACCAGTGGCGCAGCTGCAGTTCTTTGTGACCCGTAGTGGTCACAGACACGCTCCATGGTCTCTAGTCCGTAACTCTTTAAAGCGTTGTCAGCACCCGGATAGCGAGATGCATTGATTACGGGGTCGAGGTCAGCGATGATGCCTACATGCTCCGAAGGGAATCTTTTTTTAATGGATTTAGTTATCTCCGCGATGTAGTCTGTGCGCACAATTGAAAAGGTCTGCACGTTTGCCTGCGTGAGCGTGATGCCGCCTCACCTGGCCCATTCATCAAGTCCTCGAGGCTGGCAAGGGTCATGTTCACGACGGGCTGGGTGGAGGAGATGTTCAAATATTCTTTCTGGAATGAGAGTTTCATGCGGTTCACCACAGCCAAGACGTCAGTCAGCAGGTGAGTCACGGCAGGGAACATGTACGTTTGGAGGCACTTTCTAATACCCTTAGCTACCGGACAGTCTCTGGCAGCTTCCTCCTCCTCCAACTCCAGAGCATCCCAGTCGGCACGTATGCCCTTAACTGCCCTCTCCAGCGACAGCCAGTGTGTAGCCGATGGTTGTTTTAGGCTCAGCAGGTCATGTTCCTCCATTTCGTTTTGGAGTTCATTTAGTCGGTGTGTTCGAATGGGGCAATTATTGTAGTGTGTAATATGTACATGTTATTAATAGTCGTGACATATGCCCTTATTTCACGCACAGCCTTGGAGGCATCGCGCGCAGCCAGTGCCGTTCTGTGCGCACCACAGTGAATGTTTACGAGGTAGGGACAGTCATTCAGAAGCATATTTTGTGCAACTCCGGCCTTTCGACCCACCATCACATTCGCTCCATCACTTCCCAGACCGACGACCCGAGCCATAGCTACACCACGGCCCGATAGCACATCTTTTATTTTTGTTGTGATGCATTCTGCAGTGCCAGAGGTTATTACATAATTGCCAATACACAAGGTTTCAGGCTCCCCTTTAAGCGGCCTACCGAAGGCAGCAGCCCACCAACCAAAGTCCCGAATCTCCCGATGGCCAATCCGAGCCTGCTCACACACACACACAACTGAAACCAAAATCATTTACAGACATAGATTATGTAAAAATCTGCCATCCACACACACACACACACACACACACACACACACACACACACACACACACACACACACACACACACACACACACACACACACACACACACACACACACACACACACACACACACACACACACACACACACACACACACACACACACACACACACACACACACACACACACACACACACACACACACACACACACACACACACACACACACACACACACACACCAGCGTTGCAGTTGGGAAGAAAAGAAATGTGGAGCAGCATCTCACCACTTCATAAGGAGTTTAACCATGACACTTTTCAAAATCCCGTTTGTGTCCCCCCCACTTTACAAATAGGCCTATGTTTATTTATATTTTTTAACGCAAGCCGTCATCGCCATGGAGAAGCACACAGCCTCTGTGTGCGAGCGAGAGAGAACGAGCTAGAGAGAGCACACTGGTTTGGTCATTTTTGCCAATGTGGTGGAAAACTAAACATTATTATTTTAAATATCTCCTAAGTAACAACGCAAACAAACCCGTCATTTGCTACTTCTCTTCCCCCAATATCAACAGCGTAGCACAGCCTCACATGTAAGCTAGCCGACTGAAGCTAGAGAATTATCCTTGGGACTCCTGTCTTTACTTTCTACTTCATCATCATTATTTATTAAACTGAAGGCTATGTATATTTATGTTTCCCACCATCTCTAGAGCAGGCCTGGCGAGTGTACATTTGGCATGAACCGGTCACATGAGCGGAATCTGATAAGAGAAATTAGATTTTTTAATTAAAATAACTTTATGGAAAAATAAAACAGAAATGTAATTAAAACAGAATTCTAACTGCATAGTATGAAACTCCATCTTGTGAACAGAGAGGGCGATAAGTTCGATGTTGATACAAATGTAAGGCAAAGGTCAGACAGTGGAGTCCAGGGTGTTCTCTGGGTCACAGGAGGTCATAAGCAGGAAGAGGCGTCTGGACAGCTCGGGGCCGACGTGGCAGGTCGTGGAGGTAACGCCTTCTCCTCTGCGGATCAGCAGCTCAGACAGCAGAGAAACACTCTCACACTCACTCTGACATCGACTGTAGGCCTGCAGGAGACAGATAATTATTTAATATAAACGAAAAAGAAAATGTACAATATGTTCAGATGTGTTTCTTTAAATGTGACCTAGAAGTGTTGCCTTTATTTCATAAAATATACATTTGGAGTAAGATCAGAAGCTGCTTCATAAAAACTGTTAGGATCCTTGCAGGACAATCAGTAAATAAAAACATAACAAAGAAAAGAAAATGCAGGAAATGTAAAAAGTGCAGGAACAGAGAAAGAATGGATGAACGAAATCCCATAACCTCTACAGTCTATGTAAGATTTCTTACTTCTTCTGTAGACTGATCCATTGATTGAGGAAGGTTTTATGGTAGTTTTGTGATTTTACCAGATAGAAGTGATGGGCTGATATTAAGAGAAAAGCTATGTAGTCCTGTGTACCTTGTGGAGCAGCTGTGGGGAGGGATACGCTGCCAGGAGGGCGGAGGCCATGTCCAGACTGACTCTGTTTAGCTGCTGGATCTGTCTCCTCCACACCTGCAGCAGCCCCTTCCCAGCCTTATCCACTCGCTGCCCCCCCCGCCCACTCACTCTCGAGATAGAAGGAGAAGCCTGTCTTCTCCCTCTCTTGCCTGGAAACACAGAGGAACAGAAAGAAATTAGTTTTGATCAAAAAACGTGTGTCAAACTAAAACAGGCGAAAATAAAAGCACTCACTTGAACGGGGCTTCTGCAACAGCTTTGGTTGTCATGGTGATGTGATCTGAGAAGTCCTTCCAGGTTGACAGGAAGCAGACAGAGACACCATTGTGGAGCTGGAGATGCACCACTGCCTGAAAGGATGTAGGAGGACAGAACAGAGTGAATCCCTCCCTGCATGCCAAGTCGCTTAGCTTGCATCCCTGCGTCCCTCACTTAGTCCCATTTTTGGCTAATTTAAACAATTGATTCCAGAGAACAATTATGGGTCGGTGTGTAGGAGACGCATTTAAGCTTATTTTGCTTTGATTTATTTGGAACCTTTATTAATACATTCAGGTGAGGGCGGGGCTAAAACCTTAAGTTGGAAGTGCGGTGTGGGGCAGCAGGAAGCAGCAAAACCGTCATTGACACACAGACTGAAAACATATTATTATTAGGATCTGCATTTTAAGTTTACGTTGCAAGGGGATATTGTTTTTGTATTTTGTTTTTTCTGGAAATAAAACATTCAAGGGCAACCAAAACGTCCAGTGGATTTTTTACTGCGAGTCTGACACTGCCTCCCAGCCCCAAGCTCTACATGTGGCCAAGAAAAATAACCTTTGAAATATGGAGTTATAAGACAAACTGTTGGATTTTGGCCACCACACCTATCATGCTATTTTTAGGCAATAGCATGGGTCTCAGATATGTAAAAAACATGTCTATGAAGTGTTTTGCTCAAAATACCAAACAGATCACCCATTCTAGCCATGCCTCATCCCTATATTTCAACCCTGTCACTAAAGTGCTGGGGTGTAAAGCTTCTTTTCTTGTAAACAATTGAAAAAAAAGAGAATAAAGAGGGGGCGGACCGTATGCCTGCTTATGCAGGACCTGGCAGATGCTGTCTAAATGCTGCGATGAAACGCCCTTTCTTGTTCAAAACCACATCAAGGATTATTTCTGAGACCTGGACGGGACTTCCGGAAGATGGCGACGTGAGTAGCAACACTATCTTCTACCTCTCGCAAGTTGGACACAATAAACCCTCATAAATGCTCAACTCGATATCTAAAACCAGGAAATGAGGAGAGGGATCAGACGAAGTAGCCGAAGAAATAACAGAAAACAAGAAACAGCGAAAGATCAACCAGGAGTGACAGAAAACTCGAAGCAAGAAAACAACGGACACGAGGACGAAGAAGCTAAAATGACGGAGACGGGCCATTCCGAGACACTGAGAGCCGGGCTGGCAACTATCTCAAAAGAAATAAAAGAACTCAAACAGGAGCTGCGACAAGACCTAACACATTTTAAAGACGAACTAAAAAGTGAAATGAAGGAAGAAATCGCTAATCTTCGGGAGGAAATAGAGCGAAAGTTTACAGAGAATAATGGTGAACTACAGACGCAGAAAACACACATGACCGAGGCCCAGGCACGCATAGCAGAGCTAGAGGAGTGGCAGTCGGAGGCGAAAGAAACAATGATTGAAATGACAGAAGAAAATTAGTGTAGGGGGCAAACGCATATTCTTTGACCACGACTATGCAACCGCAGTGGTCCAGAAAAGAAAGTCATATCAGGGCATCAAGAAGGTATTGAAGGACAAAGGAATACGTTTCCAGACACCATTCACTAAAATACGCATTTATTGGGAAGCCGGAGTGAAGACCTATGACGACGCCATAGACGCCGCCAGGGACATGAGGGAGAGGGGACTCGAGATGGAGGTACCAGGCGGAGCCTCCGCACCTGTGGAGGAGAGGAGGGCGCAACCGGTCTGGCAACGAGTCAGGGGAAAGGAAGGAAGACACAACTCAGCGCGCCGAGTGAGAGAATTGTTGCAAAAATGGAAAGCGTAGGACTGTTTTGCTTGAATAACTTTCACTGAGGATTGAAGAGATATACAGGCTTTTTTTTTAATTGTATCGGATACCAACGGAGAGAGGTAGGCAAGTGTTAATGTTGGACATGCCTAGACAGCACGTAACCCCACAAGTTGGGTATAGTCGCAAGTCTAGAGAGGGGCCCTCTTACGAGAGGATTTCCCCTGCACCCACCAAAGGGGAATTGGGGATGTTAGAACCCCAGGGTTGGAAGCCTTTTTTCTTTTATGTTTATGTGTGTTTTGTTAACGACTGTTTAGCCCAGAGCTCCGAGGGAGCATACCAGAAGAATAACATACCAATACACATAAATGGTTAACATTAAGATACTGTCGCTAAATGTGAATGGTCTTAACATACCAAAGAAGAGAGAAAAGGTTATGACAAAGTTGAAAAAGGAAAATGTGCAAATTATATTCCTCCAAGAGACTCATTTAACATATTTGGAACATGAGAAATTAAAGAGATATGGTTATAGACACTCATATTACAGCTCCTATAAAGAAGGTCACAGAAGGGGAGTTGCAACGTTAATATCAAACAAAATCCAATTTGATTATGATAAGGAAATCAGGGACAAGGAAGGAAGGTACATAATAGTGAAGGGCAGAATAGAAAATGAACCTATAGCATTGATAAATGTTTATGCCCCTCCTGAAAGCGATAAATATTTGTTTAAATCTTTGTTTGATATTATAGCTGCTGAATCGGAGGGAATCTTAATCTGTGGGGGAGATTTTAATGTGGTTTTGAACTATAATATAGACATGACTAGTCTCAAAAGAACCAAATCGCAGTTATCTAGATTTGTAAACTTGTCATTAGGTGAGATGGGGATGATTGACATATGGAGAGAGTTACACCTACAGGAAAGGGATTACACTCATTATTCAGCAGCACATAAAGTCCATACAAGGATAGATTATTTTTGTATGAATAAGACTGATATATACAGAGTGAAGGAATGTAGGATAGGAGGGGCAGACCTGTCAGACCATAACCCATTATATTTAGAAATGTGTCTTAATAGTAGGAGACGAAATACAGTCTGGAGACTTAATGTAGGACTATTAAACTGTGAACAGAGAAAGATTAGGATTAAGGCAGAAATTCAGAGATATGTAGAAGAGAACAACAATGGAGCAGTCGACCCAACAATATTTTGGGATGCCATGAAGGTGGTCATTAGGGGGAGGTTGATAGCGGAAACAGCATATATGAAAAGGATTAAATCAGAAACATTTGGAAAGTGTACGGAAAATCTAAGAGAATTGGAGAAGGATTATTTCTGAAACAGTATGGAGCTCAAACGCTTTTTCTCTTGCCGGTTTACCACAAGGAGCCCTTTTTATATCCGGCTTCTTACACATGCTCTCTCCAGTACAGCGTTAGCTCTGAGTGTTAGCGATGCTTGCTAATGTAAACACAGACCATGTTACTTCAGAACACGTCGTGCATTGTTTCTGATAGCAACGTTTCTGATAGGGCCGTGGGCGTAAAGCACCCATTTAAGTAATGTTGTCATGACGCAGCAAATCTGGATCAGCTCCGTTGTACCTCCGTTTTTAGAGATGTGGGTAAGGAGGAAAAGAGAGAGGGTTTCCTTACACACCGGGGACACATATTTATGTATAAAAGACATAAAAAAGTGCATTTGCATAATAGGTAGTTAAAGGGATACATGAATAATATATTTAAAACAATTATTGATTAATTTAACAGAATATAAAAATGTTTTGTCCTTGCTTCACTAAACCACCCACCTCCTCCAGGTCGACCCGGGACACCTCAGGGAGAATCTGGGCTCCTCCGTTTTTCCTCCTCTTCTTCACTCCCCCCTCCTCACCTCCATTCTGTTTCTTTGTTTGTGACTTCTGCGATCTGAGGATAAAAAGTTTCACATGTTGTCACTCGGGTAAATCATATTTGTATACTGTATTATGTCTGTCTCCTGGATCTCCACTTTGAGGATGTTCTGCTTTTGTCTGTGATACATGTGAACATCTTTGAGTTTCAGATTGTTGGAAAAAATGAACAGTGCAGTATCAAGATATCCCCCTTAGGCTCTGGGAAATCATGTTGGGCAGTTTTTATTATTTTCTGCTGACAATGTGTGTAACTACCTGAAGTATTTCTCCAGGTCGAGGACCACCAGGCTGAGGGTCTTAGCAGGGTGACGTGTCTGATGCTGCTGCACCCAGGAGCTCAGCGTGGGGCCGGAGCCTGCGCCATGCCTCTGCTCCTGACACACACACACACACAGTTCTGACTTGATGATCCAGGCTTATTATAATTATTTATACTATACTTGTAGCAGTACATAACATACTTCTACTTATTATTCTATAACTAATCTGATGTCATTTTCTATTGGGTTACACTTGAATTAATATAATAATTATACTTACACTAACCTCTATATATATTTTCATGGCTCCATCTTGTTGCTGCTTGTTATTAGAATGTTTGATATTTCCCCATAAGGTTTATTACAGTTGCATCTGGTCTCATTAAGCAAAGGGGTCTATCACTCTGTTAATGTAATTCAAGTGTAAAGCAGCAGCTGACCTGAATGTAGCTGTGGGTCAGAGTGATGAAGTCATCAACGGTCATCTGCATCACAACAAGTGCCTCTCGTACACACTCTGCATCCTCTGGCTGGACACATACAGGGTGTCACAAGACATTTTTCACCTTGCACGTTTTTTTTTCCTTTTCTTTATTATGTCATTTACAAAAACATGCATAACAGGAAATACAATAATAAAATACAAGGACAATGCTTGCACACATAACAAAAACAAACAGAAGAATAACATAAGGGGTGGGGGGTTACAGTGTCAATTGTATGTTCTGCATGCAAAAGGTCTTGTATGAGTACATGATATACGCCATAACATATATAATTTGATTTTTTTTACAAAGGGGAGTGGCCCAGATCCAGGATTGACCTTATCGTGACCCAGTCTATTATCTACCATATAAAACATCTGATAGGAAGGAGGCAGCTTCTTCCATACTTTACATGTTCTTTCAGCCATTTATTTAAGTCGAAGCATGGGCTTTCTGACATTCCTGTTCATTACAATGAGGCGTTTAGTTGAGAGGCATGCCTGTAATATTCACCCTTCAATATAATGATTGAGTTTGTGTGTGTGTGTGTGTGTGTGTGTGTGTGTGTGTGTGTGTGTGTGTACCACCTGTGCACAGGGGGCCCTCCTCATCCAGCTCACACTGCGTGGGATGCCTTGTTTCTCGATGGCGCAGTTACAGCCCAGAGCCTGCAGCGCCGCCAGCAGAGTTCCGCCTCCTTCCAGCTGTAAGAGAGCTGCAAACAGAAACACTGAAGCATGTCCTCAACAAACCCTCACATTGCTCAAATAATGGCTGCAATGCATACAAGTATATGAATGCTGAAAAGATGACACTAACCAGCAATGCTGGCTTAGTTGTGTCATAAAAAGATGAAGATCTCTATGATAAAATGATAATGAATTATTGTTAAAATATTTGGAATTATGAAAGTTATGAATATTTTGACGTTCGAACAGAGTTTCACCGATGGAAAAAGAGGGAAATCAAAAAACAGCAGAATTTTTACTGATGAAAAACATACACTAGACAACATGTATTGGGACATTCCTCTTAATCGTTGAATTCAGGTGTTTCATTCAGTCCCACTGCATCTTGTATCTATGTGAGGATATAATGTGTTTAGGAAGGACTGACTGAAGGGAAAAGGAGAGGGTGTGTTGCTTTATGTGAGGAATACCATTACTTGTAGGGAGATTGCACTCCCAGCTAATATTGAGTTTGATTGTGTTGGTGTGGAAATCAAATTATCTGAGGAAATGTCCCTCGCCATGATTTGCCTATATTGACAACCCACTGCTAAGGTGGATTTCTATGACAAGGTAAAACTCATGCTGAATTCCTGTGACTCCAACAAAGAGCTAATTATTGTAGGAGACTTTAACATCAACTGGAATGACAAACAAAATAGAAAGAGCTTAAAACGGATCATGGATAAACACAACTTAATACAACTAATGGATCAACCGGCTAGAATAACCAAAACCTCCAAGACTATGATAGATTTATTATTTACTAACAAAGCTGACAGAATAGTTCAAACCTACTGACTGGTTTTTCTGACCATAATCTTGTTCTTTTTGCCAGGAAACTCACAAAAAGAAGGTTCATGGCCACAGCTAAAACCCCTGCCTTCGGTTCTCGCTTCATCCCCAAAAACCTGCAACAACGTTTTATGGAGGCAGTGAAAATTAATTGGGGGGACACTCTCTCCTCTGAAGACATTGGTGAAAACAGTAATTGGTTTATATCTAAAATTATTAACGATGCAATGTCTTCCTTTTCAAGAAGAAGGTGCCTTAGGGACAGGAAGGAACATCATCTTCCCTGGCTGAATCTACAATGCAGGAATTTAATGAAATCCAGAGACCAACTATTAAAGCAGAGCTTGAAATCCGGACTATCCACTGATAGACAGAAATTCACTCATGCTCGTGACAAGGTAACACAAACAATAAGACAGGCCAAAGTTAACTTTTTCATCAATATAATTGAAGGTGCGAAAGCTAACGGTGGAAAAGGTTTGGCAAATCTTAAATAAATTATTTAGTAAACATAAGAAACAGGAAAATAATGCTCTAGAATTAAAAATCAATGATGCCCTGATAAAAGACCCTGCTGTATTGGCCAGCTCACTCAATGAGTATTTCATAAATAGTGCTCTGGACATTACAAAGCTCTTCTCGCCATCTGAGGTCTCACCTTGCCCGACTGTGGATACACACCCCATTTTTGACCTGGAGGAAATCACAGGCGTTGAGGTACAACATATAATCTTAGGGTTAAGAGGTTCTAAGGCAGGGGTCTCAAACTCAAGGCCCGGGGGCAAAATCGGGCCCGCGACTTCATTTTATGTGACCCCGCAAGAGCTTGCAAAGAATATAATATGTTTATTATACGGTTACATGCCACTTTACAGAAGCAGGTTGTCCATAAACTACATGTCCCACAATGCATCTCGTTTTGTGACATGCACACTGAAGAGACTTGCAAATATTTGCCCTAGACTTCTGCTTTAATTTAATAATCCAATTCAGAGGCAATAATGTAATATAATACATTATTTTATAAATATATTATATATTTATATAGTTATAACCGGCCCTTTGAGTGCAACCTTTATGCAAATGTGGCCCGCAATGAAATTGAGTTTGACACCCCTGTTCTAAGGCTAGGGATGCATATGATTTCGACACCAATTTTATAAAGACACATATCGACAGTCTAATAAAACCAATTACTATGCTAGTAGTAAAGTGGTCCTGGAAAGTGGCCACGGTGACACCGATTTTTTAATCTGGGGATAAGGCAATGATGTCCAATTACAGACCTATCAGCATCCTCCCCTGTGTCTCTAAGATAGCTGAGAAATGGGTGTCAAAACTAATCACCAAACATTTAGATAAAGGTTTCGCTCGACTCCACCCAATGCAGTTTGGCTTTCGAGCTCACCACTCCACTGAGACAGCTAACTGTGTCAGTGGAGTGTACTATTAAATTCAACTTGCAAAATGTTAAACAAATTAGACCTTTCTTAACTGTCAATGCTGCAAAGTCATACCTCCACTGTATGATTCTATCCCACATTGAATAGTGTTTTACAAACTGGTCGTTTGCTTGGGCCACAAACCTTAAACCGATAGAACAGCTGTACAAGAGAGCTATTAAGGTGTTTGACAGAAAGCCATATTCACACCACCACTGTACCATCCTTGAGAAATATAATTTCTTGAGTTTTGACAATTTTAAGTATTTTTGTGTTTTATTTATAAATGTTTACATGGAGTGGCCCCCTTAGGGGAATTCTTCCACAAAAAAACGCACTGGACGCTGCACTAGGTCAGAAACCAGAGGAGACTGTGAGGTCCACCGTAGACGGACCACTTTTGGACAAAATGTACTTTCAATTAAGGGCAGCCCTTTGTGGAATAGCCTCCCAACTGAGATACGGGATTGTCCCGCTCACAATAGTTTCAAAGGTCAACTCAAAGAATGGTTGAGAAACAAACAGACGTGCAATCACTAATTAAATGCACTTTAATACAGGGGTATCTCCTCTGGCACTTGACATGTCGTTGTTGCTATATTGTATTACCATGTCATACATACTTGTGTATGCTGCTCTTGCTCTCTTGCACCTTTTGTATAACATGTATTTTCTTTGTAAAATGTACATTTCTTAAATGTTTTTTTGTGAGGGACTGTGGATGGAAATTAGCTGAAAGCTAAATCTGGCACTGTTACGACACATTGTAATGTTTTAAGTGTTTATTACAGTGCATTGTCCCTCCGAAATAAACGATTAAAATAAATTAAAATAACATTTGTATAAAATCAAGCACCTAGCCATGCAGTCTGCCTTTACAAACATTTATGAAAGAATGGGTCGTTCTAAAGGGCGCACTGAATTTGAACGTGGTACTGTAATAGGATGCCACCAGTCAGTTCTTGAAATGTCTTCTCTCCTAAATATTCTACGATCAACTTTAAGTGGTATTATTGCAAAGTGGAAATGTTTAGGAACCACAGCAACTCAGCCACGAAATGTCAGACCATGTGCCAAAGCTCTGCTGACTCAATAAATGCACAGTTCCAGGTCTGGCATTGATATAAACACCAAAACTGTAGGAGCTTTATGGTTTTCATGGCCGAGTAGCTGCATCGAGCCTTACATCACCAAGCACAATGCCAAGCGTCGGATGAAGGGGTGTAAAGCACGCCGCCACTGGACTCTGGAGCAGTGGAAACGACCAATCACGCTTCTCTATCTGGCAGTCTGATGGACGAGTCTGAGTTTGGCGAATGCCAGGAGAATGTTACCTGCCTGACTATTGTGCAACTGTAACGTTTGGTGCAGGAGAGATAATGCTATGTGTAGGTGGCCTAATACTTTTATCCATATAGTGCAGAGGTGGGACCAAGTCATTGTTTTGCAAGTCCGAGTCAAGTCTCAAGTCTTTGTGCTCAAGTCCGAGTCAATCTCAAGTCTCTGCGCTCAAGTCCGAGTCAAGTCTCAAGTCTTTGCGCTCAAGTCCGAGTCAAGTCTCAAGTCTCTGCGCTCAAGTCCGAGTCAATCTCAAGTCTCTGCGCTCAAGTCCAAGTCGAGTCTCAAGTCAGGATGGGCAAGTTCAAGTCAAGTCCAAGTCCTAAACTTTGACAAAACGAGTCTTAAACAAGTCATTATGTGCTTTTCACCAAATGTAATGACATCGATCAACAGAATAATACTTAATAATCAAACCGCTCTTTATTAGTCACATTAATAATTTAATAATCAATTTTCTCTCTGCTGGTAAAGTAACGTGTTTTTTTCTAATTTAAGAGGGATTGGTAAGGTAAGGCTACCGTGACGGTTTGATTCAGAAGGAGTTTAATGGATAAGATCCCTGATGTTGAGGTGACCAGAATGTGTATTTCCACTGTGTACAACATGTTATAAGGGACCCACAATCTATCTTTATGCAAGGGATAATGTGCAGCGAGGCGGGCTCTATGGGGAAAAGAACACTTGCATCTAGATTAGGGGTGCAACAACTAATCGACTTAATCGATTACCAAATTAGTTGCCAACTAATTCAGTCGTCGATTAGTTGGTGACGTCATCACATGTGTTTTACGCGCCGTCAAGCTCCAACGTTATTGGTCTTTTTATCGGTATACTGGAGACATTTAAAATATATGTCATGTATTATTGCTACAAAAACATTATATCGCAGTCTTAGTGTCGCCAACTCGTTTCTAATATGCAAAAAGACAAACAAATGCATCTATGATGTATTTTCGATCAGACGAGATCTCTCCCCCGTCTGTGTGCGAGGGGGCGGGGCAGTTTACACACAAGCAGCTGCTACATGCAGCAACACACTGCGGAGGAGATGGCGGAGTTAACACGCTCGATGTGGAGAATGCTCATTGCTAAAAGTGCAATAAGAGTTTAGCATGTAAGGGCGGCAACACGAGCAATGTGTCTAAACATTTAAAGAAAGTGCTCCACATCCAGACGGAGGAATGCACCGGGTTCCACTGTCTTTCTAGCAGCTCTGTAGCCCCATCCACGAGGAACGTTTCCATGTCAGGTGTTCTGTATGCTAGCAGCAACACAGGGAGTTAACTACATTATACAAACATGGGTTCATGATTAGAGGTAACTGAGTTATTTATTTTGTTAAAGTTTCAGCTATTCTGTTTACAGTTCTGTCATCACATTATTTTATATACGATTTGTTAAAACACTGTTGTTTCTTTTGATGTGAAATATTATTTATTTCATTTAAATTAAAAGCTATGTTAATTTTTTGACTTACAAATCCCTCCATGCCCTCGCCCCCCAATACCTGTCTGACCTTCTCCGCTACCACACTCCATCCCGGAACCTAAGATCATCTGGACAGGATCTCCTCTCCACCCCCCGCACCAGGTTGCGGACTTTCGGTGACAGAGCCTTCAGTGTGGCATCCCCCACCCTCTGGAACTCTCTCCCCCCCCAAATCCGCAGTGCCCCAACCCTGGACAAATTCAAAAAAGCCCTCAAAACGCACCTTTTTACTAAGGCTTTCCCCACTGTATAGATAGTTTAATAGGTTTATTTTTCCGCTACATCACCACCCCCCCACCCCCCCCTTAACCTGTCTGCCTCTTTTCCCCTACTCCCCCCCCCCCTACCCAAATTGTAAAGCGACCTTGGGTTTCCTGAAAGGCGCTATAAAAATATTATTTATTATTATTATTATTATTAATTTTGTTCAAAATGTGTTTAGTTAATTTAATAATGTATTTTTGAATCAAGTATTCATCTTTATTGTCTTCATTGTTAGTTTCCACATGCCTAAAACAACCTCAAGCTAAATCTAAAAGTTGATGGCTAAATAAGAGCGTTTGAGAAATTGTGCAAGGCATACAGTAATAGTCCGAATAGTCGATTAATCGTTTCATTAATCGATAGATTAATCGATTATCAAATTAGTTGTTTGTTGCAGCCCTAATCTAGATCCCTCTGCAGGTGGTACTTTAACTATATTTTGATGCTAATACTTTTCTACTTTTACCTTAACATTACATTAACATTGTGAATGCAGGACTTTTTATTGTAACCAAGTAATCCTACACTCTGGTACATTTACTCAAGTACAAGATCTGAACTTCTCCCACCTCTGACAGTAAATCCTGAGTGGTTACCAAAAAAAAAACCCTGCTCTGAAGGTTATTTTCATTTTACAAATCCTGCACTCAGCTTTCTCCAATATCATTGAAAAGCAGCCAGATGCTGCTTCTTTTTTCGGTTTTCCCCATATATACAGTCTATGGTTTTCGCACATTTCTTGACTTTTTCCGACGCTCTTGCATTTAAATCCGGCTCCCCCGTCTCTCTGACACTCTGTGTAGCTGGCCTGTACCACTACACCTGCCCCCCCACCCTTCTTTCACATAATGGTATGATCCTAGTGTGTCCTCGCATATGATTGGCCGCATGGTGGCCCAGCTAAATAAAGTCCCGCCCCTGCCTGCAAGGATTCACAGCAAGAGTTGCAGCGGCTGGAGATTCTGCGCTCCCCGACGGGAGTCTGCTCTTCTAGCGGCATCTCGCGATCGGCGTGTTGGAGAACTCTGAATTAAATTATCAAGTAATCTCAAGTCAGAAGGCTCAAGTCCAAGTCAAGTCCCGAGTCATTAGTGTTCAAGTCCAAGTCGAGTCACAAGTGTTTTGTGATGTTGTCAAGTCGAGTCCAAAGTCATCAAATTGGTGACTCGAGTCTGACTCGAGTCCAAGTCATGTGACTCGAGTCCACACCTCTGATATAGTGTATGTTGTGAATGCTTCTCAGCACAAAATGACCTTTAATAATTCTTAAGCACGAGCTGATTGATCCACTTAGGCACTGTGCTGATTGTTTCTCTGTACCTGGGTCGACAGCCACCACCATGTGCTTGATGCACTCCTCCGGCCTCAGAGCCTTGGCAGCCTCAGCCAGAGCTTTCCTCTCGGCTCTCTGCCTCTCCTGTTCCTGCCGGTGCCCCTCCTTGGCCCTCTGATGGCCCTCCCTGTTTTGCTTCTTCATCAGAACCTCTTTCCTGGAGCTCTGGATCTCCAATGTCTGCTTGGCAGCATTCTTCTTGGTGTCGGCGGGTGGCAGCCCTTGCTGAGGGAAAACTACAGCCTCATCTGGGCTCACTGTTCTCACCTGATGGAAGCTGAGCGGCTGCTCTGACAAGCCATTCTGTCGAGAGAGCTGTAGATCACCCAGTTTGGATGGTGAATAGTGTTCAGCATCTTTCCCATTAGTGACAGACGAGGAGGCACTAATCACACTTTCCTGTCTTTGTTTGAGTCTCTGTGCCAAAGGGACATAAGGTGCATCGTCATCAGAATCGCTGCTGATCATCATTACATCAGCCGCTCCTGAGTGTGTGTTATCTGTGCTGCTCTGGGAAGCTGGGTGGGGGTGTCGACCCAACTGCAGGAAGTCAAACACCGGAAACTCCTCATCCAGGTCGCTGCTGGAGTCAATGCAGCCACCATGTTCCCTCATGCCCAAGCGACAGTAACTGGATATAATGAGACACAAGTATTACAGGACCATCAAAGAGCAGGCTATTCCAAGCTCCAGGAGTGCTTTTAATTCTGTTATAGACATCCCACCAAGTTTAATTAAACAAATCTACATTTTAGTCTAGTTGAAAGCTAACTCGAAATGTTGTACCCCAAAGTGTTATGTTCGAAATGTCTAGTGCGGGTCCCCAGCACATAGAAACTGCCGGATGCTAACTTGCATATGTTGGGCAATTTTCACAATTAGCATAAGTTGTGTTAATTTAAATGAATGTCATTATGGCCTAGGTAAACAATAATGAAAAAATGACTTGGCCGATTTGGAAAATGTTACAGTGATTGTGGAGGTAATTGAGGATGCCGAGTCCATTTCTGACATTTTCAGGATATACAATTTGACTAGAAAGTGGCCATATTTGTAGTCCCAATCAACTCAGCAACCTCAGAAACCCCAAAACTAATCCAAAATTGTCAAAATCAGAAAAGCAATTGCTGAACTATTGTCTCCTATTGGTAATTCTTGCTAATTCCTATGAGAGTTTCTCATTAGCGCATGATGATAAAATGGCCCAACTTTTGAGAGAGCGAAACGTCACAGATTACCCGGCATGCCTGAGAAGTAACCGTATGTGCACTCATAGCGCATGCGCAACTTTAACCAAAATGCTCGTTCACATCAACCACGTCAATTTGCGTTCACGTAACAGCACCGCACGTTCATGACAGCATGGTAATGTTTTGTTATTATGATGGATTTGATATTAACGAGGCGGCAGCTAGCGGCTAGCTAGTAAATATGCTAATGTACACATCAATCGTTATGTACTTATATTATGCTGTAACAGGATCTAGTGATATCCAAGCAACAGAGCTTCATTTAGCATGAAAGAATGTTTCCAGTGTATATATAATAATATATACTTATAATAATAAGTAATATTAACTTTATTTAATACAACATTTACGGTGCTAGATTTAATCATACAGCCCATGTTGTAGTATGATAATGAATTACAGCAAACATGTGCAATATATCCATTATTACAGCTCCGTGGGATGGCAGTAAGACGATATGGGTCCGTTCTTATTGTGCATCCATGGGTAAAGATAAACGCAACTCACATTGGTTTCTCATACAGCATCTCTGTAAACTACGTGTTTTCACTGAATTTCACTCTCTGCCTTTAACGGCTCGTTGTAGCTCCAATAGCTCCAGCCCCCACCCTCCCTGTGAGCACAGTGTGCTCTGATTGGTCGGGACACGTAACATGAACGTGCCGTGGGTTAGATGCGCGTTCATAATGCAGAGGGCAATAACTCTCAGAATAACGTTATTAGCACATTATTACAACTTGAGGAACGAATGTTTTTAATAAGGGCTATACAAGTGTTCATACTGGGTAGTTTATTTAGTTTAAAAAAAATTATCCAACGATTTACAGACCACTCTTTCCCCATGTAAGTCAATGGGAAAAAGTGTTTCCGGGCCTGGCAACAAATATTTTCATCTGAGTCCGGCGCACTTCCTGGGGGCTTGATCAAAGATCTGAGTGCACTTTAAAAAATGTAGTGGCGATTCTTTCACACACAGTGACGTCACGAGCTACCCACAATGCAACGCGCGCCATATATATATATATATATATAAATACGCCATTTTCCTGGAGGTGCAAATATCCTGGAGGTGCAAATATAAACAGCTAGCTAACGTAGCCAGGCAGAGCGCACTAGGTTTTTTTCTGAATTAACGACCGAAGAAATCGCTGCATGTCTTCGGATTACATCTCTGGACTTGAGGGGTGTGCTCTAGGTCGTTACCAGCGTAAACTAGAGCTGTGTGGGTTGTCGGATTACAGACTGCCAGCAGATGTATGGAAACACGACCCTCGAAAGTGGCCTTCGTCGATTTTGGCTGCATCTACGTCTAATTTCTGGAAACACCAGGTGAATACCCCACTTGTCACAATAATATTATCATGCCATTGCATATATGTGGTATTTTAGAGTTGACTAGATATTGATTAAGGCAATAGACTATGATATTCAGTACAGGAAGCTTAGCAACACCTAGAAGGTGTACGGCTAAACCCTTGGCCTGCTTGCACCTCGCGTAAAATGGCAGATACCGGAAGTACGGTGTCGCCCTCGGCCCAATACCCGTATGTGTGTGTGAAAGAATAGTGCAAGGTGCAATCTATGTACTCAATTAGTTGCTTGTAAAGGGGGTAACACACGCAACTTAATGAAGCATTTGCAAACGAGACACTCATTGAATCTAAAACGGTGCAGCGTATTTGACAGCCTAAACAATGTGGCTGCTAGCGATACTGCTAGCGCTAATAGTGCTAGCGGGCTTCAGCCGCGCCGTGTGTAAATGTGACCTGAGCGAAGGCTCGCAGGCAGGTTAGCTGCTGCGCACGGGTAATATGTTTTGTTTACCTGAGTGAAGTCTTCCAGGCACATCGCCTTGTCTTTTTTTAGTTTGTTTATTAACACTGACAGTGTATTCATGTGAGCTCTTACACCTATAATAATGTGGCCTTTCATTGAATGCTTTATAAACCAGTTAAAGGTGGGGTAGGTAATTTTGGAGAAACCAGCTTGAGTGCGCTAGAATTTGAAAATACACAGCCGGAAAAAATCTGCCACTTCCTTACAGAGCCCCTCCTTCAACACACACAAACGCGCACATGACCAATGAGGGCACGAGATAAGTTTGCGCACAGATGGAAGGCTGACAGGCAGGTAGGCCATCCAGTTATTTTAGCCGGGCCAGCTAAAATGATTGGTCGTGCTTTTTACAGTACTACGGCATGCACAGATGACATTTTCTTATGGATTTTTTGTCAAAGCACTTCATTGCTATCGGGATGTTAAGAGCATTCCATGGGATGTTAAGAGCATTCCATGGAATATAACAAAAAGTGTATCTCGAGACGGTTACTCTTACCTACCCCACCTTTAAACTTACAGATGTCATTGTGAATTTGAAAACTGCATTTAAATGTCGTTAAAGGTCAACGTTTCAATGTATGGTTCAATTGTTGGTCGTTTTCTAGAAATTGACATATTTTAAGCTCAAATACTTTGTTCTATGTTTAAACCTTCAGACACATGTTGACTTGTTTCAGTTCAGCACATCATTTATTTTGTGATGATTTAAAAGTACAATCCAGAATAATATACGTACTCGTCTTTATCTTTTTGCCAGCTTAGCCTTTTTACCAATTTCTTCATATCACAGTTTTGCATGATGTCACTGTAGGACAATGTTTTAAAGATCTCTTGTCGAGCTATGTTGTCAGTTTGAAATCCCAAAACCCCAAAAAGCATGATAGGGCGAGCCAGGCCCCTTTAAGTTATTTATTTATTTATTTGTGTCTGCTTCTGAGAAGCTAATGTATAAGTTATACAGTTATTTCTGCAAGAAAATTACAATAAAATGACTGTTTAATCTTCACATCTTGTATTCATGTCTATAATTTTGAGCACCAAATTATAGAAAAGTATCGATAAGAGTATTGAAAAATACCGATACCGATAAGCAGTACCGGTATCGGTATCAATAAAATCCTAACGATACCCATCCCTAGCATTGACGTTGAGCCTCTCAACAGTTCCCGGAAGTTAGCGGCAAATACTACCAGCGCAGTAGAGTTGCAGCAGAATAGACCGTTTGTGATGGTAAGATGTTTAAAAATTTATATTTTGGATATTATCAGCACATCTGAATCAAATTAACATATTAATTCAAGCATGTTAGTGGATTATCACCCTCTATATGAGAAGATTTAGGGAACTATAACAGATTATGCTAGCTAACACACGTTAACCATGAACAGCCTATTAATTGTAAATTAAGCTAAATATAACATTGGGGCTTGTTATTGTAGTGGGTGGAGGTGGTGAAATAAGGATATCCATTTTGGAGTTCAAGCAAGTATAATATATAATAAAAGGAGGTGTGTCCTATGCAGCCAGTGTAGTTATTTGATCCAGCACTGATTTTGAGTCATTAGGTCACATGACCTGGAAGTTATTGAAAAAACGAAACAGAATTTTCCTTAAAAATATTAATATATAATAGAGGAAGTACTAGCATCCAATATAAGGAGGGGTGTCTATTGTGTACAGACTAGTATTCAATTCAGAAAGTGATTTGAAGACATTCGGTCACATGACATGAATTTAATGAAAAAGCCATGTTCTATTACAACATTTATATAAAATATACAAATGATCCATTATTATTTCAAATGAATGTGCTCCATCACCCAATTTATTAGAATTGAAATTCATGATTTTTACTAATCTGGACAACTCAGCATTAAGGTATTCATTTTTTTAAACGTTTCTGGCGATAAAAACAACAATTTATTGATGGTCCCTAAATGAGTGTACGCGGGTTAAGTACGAGGGCTACGAGGTTGAGCTTAACCGTCTTCCTGCTGCCAACTCCGGTGGAAACTGCAAGACGTCGAGTCGCTGGATACGGCAGTCGAATATCCAATATCCAACTTAAAACTATACTTCACCGCGGTGTCTAAGCTGCCAACATTTAAACAGAGAGCAATTCTAACCGGATGTCTGTGCTTTGTATACTCACTTGAAACGATATCTTGTTGCAGGCGTGTGTTTACTAATGAGGTAAAGTACTAATGTAAAGACTTGCTACTAGCAGAAATGATTCATTAAATTCAACACACGGAACGTTAAATTGTGTCTGCAGAGCCGTTAGACTTCCCGGGTTGCAGATTGCACGGTAATGTTGCATTCGGGTTTATGGAACGTTTCGGAACTTCCGGTCCCCACAGCCTGTCTGTAAGAGAACTAATAATGTATGGATTTACACATTAAATACAAGCGCATTGCTTGAGTAATATATTTGTGTTTGTTTTATAAAAAGGAAAGTTGTTCATTAACCTCAATTAAATATATATTGTTACTGAAACATGGCATTTTGTAAATCCTATATATAATAATAATAATTATATTTTTAATGATATAATAATATAATGCAACATAAATCCAGGCATTTTAAATATATGTTTT
The DNA here is from genome assembly GCA_902827135.1 of Harpagifer antarcticus. Taxonomy (NCBI): domain Eukaryota; kingdom Metazoa; phylum Chordata; class Actinopteri; order Perciformes; family Harpagiferidae; genus Harpagifer; species Harpagifer antarcticus. Next base: position 1,203,965 of record CADEHL010000497.1, on the reverse strand, counting down.
AGTATTTGCACTATCAAGCTCACATTACTTCGTTCGCTTTTAGCTTCAGCTTCAACTAAACAGTATTTCAGAAGGCTGTGCGATCTACTGCATCTTTCTTGGGGATCTTAAATGCAGCACCCTTTCCGGATGTGACGGTTTGACGTAAGTGACGTCAGATTCAAGATGGCAGCGCTTGCGTCCTTGATGCTCAAGTCCAGAACCGGTTGGTATCAAACATCTAAATTAGTTATTTCTACATTCCTGCATATTTCCAAATTGCTTGAGAAAAATATTCATTTATTCTCAGCCGCTCCGTCACTCTGTTAACATTTGTTCACGTTTTAAATGTGCTAGATGCTAACTAAGCTGAGCGAGCTGTTCAGTCTGTACATTAGCACTTCATGTCATTTAACGCATACTTGATACCAGCGTAAACATCGATATGTATTTTTGAACAAGAATATTACTTTTGACGTTCGTAGAGATGTACTGACGTAATGAGAAATATATTGGTAGTCAGATTCTTTGCTTGAGTAAAAGTACTAATGGCTCACTGTACAAACACTACATTTCAAGTAAAAGTACTGCATCAAGAATGATACTTAAGTCAAAGTACGATTAAGAAAATGTGCTCAAAAGTATGAGTAGTACAATAACTCATCGCAGAAAAAGCAACATTTAAAAAAATTATATTTTAGAAATATATTAAAGCAAAATCATGGAAATCTTTGAAATATTTTTGATCAAAAACGTCTTTGCAGAATTGATGCCAATTCATTTTCAGATAACCCGCTCAAGTTTTATTGAATATTTAGTTACCTAAATATAACGTTGGATGGCTATATCAAATAATAATAATTGTTGTGTGTCAAAATCTAAATTTATAAAGAAAGTAGTAAATCAATCTCTAAAATAAATGTAGTGGATTAAAAAGTACAACATTGTCTTCCAAAAGGTAGAAGGGTTGAAGTATAAAGTAGTATAGAATGAAAATGATAGGGTAAAGTACAAGCTTATGATTTGTCTTCATGAGATATGGAAGCTGACCCCACATGAATGTCTGTGTGCTCCTGGGCAGGAGTTCTGGTTCCGGCTCAGACTGCTCTCCTGGACCTGCTGAGGTTTGCCTCTAAGAAGGCTGGTGGCAGCAGTAAGAACGTCGGTGGAAAAAGCCCTGGGCAGAGATATGGATTCAAGAAACAAGATGGTAATATACATATATGTAAAATAAAAATTCTCTGTTACCTGTTCTTCACTAGCCTCAAGTTACTTTGAAGTGTTTATACACCTGGTAAATGCAATCTCTTCTTGATTGAACTGCCATTGTGGAGGCTGCTGTTTAACAGTATTGTTTGATACATAGGGTTGTGTTTGTTACTTTCCTTTCCTAGTCTGCAAAATAATGCAGACATAAATACATATTTATAATAATACCAGAAATAAGTTGATCTATCATATCTTTTTAATTTGCTCACAAGGTAATTTTGTCCATGCGGGTAACATCCTTGCGACACAGAGGCTGTTGAGGTATCACCCAGGAGCACATGTGAGTTACTGCTGTTGTGAGCATTTGACAGATTTATGCTTAAATTCTATATAAAACAATGTTGTGATGTAGTAGAAATGTACACATCTCATTGAGCCTCTCCACCTGTCCTCCTTCTTTACATCGCAGGTGGGGATGGGAACCAACAACACGCTCTTTGCTCTGGAGAATGGCTACATCAAGTTCACGAAGGAGGTATTTGTCCCTCCCCCACGCAGCGCAGAGGCCACCCAGGTCATCACCAAGCTGCCAAAAGGAGCCGTGCTCTACAAGACCTTCATCAGCGTCCTGCCGGTCCCACAGCAGGGCACGTTTAGACTGGTGGACATGGTCTGAGGGGACTGGACTGGGATGCCATTGGTGCCCAGCTGTTCTTGAAGTTGTTAGGATGAAGAAGGATTTGTTTGAGTGACACTTTGACTGATTTATCGAGAGCAAAGTGACTATTGGCCTCTCCTTAGCTTCCTCAATCCAGTCCCATCATTCGGTGGCGCTTCAACAGAAGTTTAACTCGGTCGCCCATGGATGTGTATTTTATTTACACAACACAGAAGTGAAGATAATGTATTCCAATTATTGTGATGCCAGCAAGGGACATATCAGCAGTAAATATTAAAATCATCCCAATATAGTCCAGGACATTTGTGTATAACCATAAGTTGGTGATAATCATAATCATAATCATCATATTGTTAACTGCGATTCTGCATAGTCACCCAGTACTCACCACTTTAAGGAACTACGGTTCTGTTACCATGAATATGTGTTGTATTAAAGTTTTATGTGCGAAGATCTCTAAGTGAAATTACTTCAACAGTTACATTAGTAATCTCTGAGGGCCAACTGTAAGCACTGCAGTCCTACGTTATAACTATACTATTTCACATGAGGTTTACCTGCTGAGCTCTAATGTAGAGCAGAAATTATGAGTCTGCTTATCTGAATGAGCTTTAAAATCTACTCACAATATTTACACAGAGGAGGAAAAAACCCCAAAAGTAAGCTGCCTATCTGCCATGATGAATGAAACAGACATCATGTTACTCACATTATGACAAAAATGAAGTGAAACACCCTGAGCACGGCAGTGTGCGCAATTTAAAATGACTGATTACATTAGATATGCATTTATTGTATGTGTTTCTTGACAAATTCATCCGGTAATAGTAAAAATCAACTTAATGTGATCAAACTACATCCCCACAGTGTGTTTTAAGCACATTTACATTTTTGAGTTTCCAAATATTGATTTATCACCAAAGTTGTTTTACTTCAACTTAGATTTTGTACTTGTTGATTCAGTTATTTAGCATTACTTATTATAGAAATAATTCAGATTTGAAAGTTTATAAATGCTTAAATGGAAAGGCAATACCAAAACTGTCCACCAGATGTCGTACAATCCCTCCTACATGACTTCTTGTGCTCCTCAATTTGATTTCACTGTATTTGTGTTCACTTTGTACATTTACATTGCAGGTCAGACCGTCTATCTCTTCATATATTGAAGCAGTGTTGTAGTCAAGTCACCAATTCACGAGTCCAAGTCACTCTCGAGTCCACACTCTTCGAGTCCGAGTCACCCAGGGAGAGTCGTAGTCGAGTCCGAGTCCACGTCCGAGTCACCCAAGGAGTGTCCGAGTCGAGTCCGAGTCATCATTACCTGTGTTCGAGTCCAAGTCCGAGTCACCCAAGAAGAGTCCAAGTCAAGTCCGAGTCACAAGTCTTCATGTACTAATCTTAGTGGATATATGTGTTGAAATCATAGACTGTATATATAAATGGACGTAGGGTCCGTGACGTCACCCATAGGATTCTGCAGAGTTGCCGTGAAGCCCTAAGTAGGCGGAGTCGGCTACTAACGGCTCGACAGTGACGTCAGAGTCTAAGGCTGAGGTGGGGCTGAGCCGAGGCGGAGCCGAGGCGGGACCTGCTGCCAACGAGCGTGACGTTCCAGACCTAGCTCAGGCTAAGAAGCTAAGCTAACATGCTCTCAGTATTAAGCTAACAACCTATGCTAACAACACAGTCTATGCTAGCAACCCAGTTTGCAGTCACCGCTCCTCGTTCCCTGCATATTCTGAAGGTAAGATACCCTGTAGCTTTACAAAACTTGTCCTTTTGATTTAAATGTTCTTGAACCTACACTATACAATTGTTTTTTAAGTGCTTCACCGTTTTTCAACTATAAATGTCATTTGTAACTTAACTTTGTAAACGAGCATAGATATGGCCAGTGTTGCGTGAATTACATTTAATTAATGAAATATGAGTGTAGAAAAAGAAAGGTGCTTTTATATTGATTAAACCATTTTTATTTCTTTCAGCATTAAGAAAAAATAGATGGCAACCTCCTCCACGCCAAACTGCACAACATGTAAGTTGATGGTCCTGGCTTACTTTACATGACTTCAGATGGTTGACATTACACACAAACATACTATACATATATGTATATATATATATACATAAACAGCACACAGTATATAAATATATATATATATATATATATATATATATATATATAAACTGTGTGGTGTTAATCTGTTTTTTGAGGTTTCTCATTTATTTTCCTCCCATAGTGACTGTATGGATAATCGGAGACAGCTATGTCCGGCGTGGATCCCAGAGAGCTACAGAGACCATCGGCAGCAACCTTGGCCTCGACCTGAGGGTGTGCTGGTTCGGTTGGGGTGGACTGCGCTGGAGAGGTGTCCTCCCTTTCTTTTCCTACTCCCTGAGAGGAAGAGCAGTCCCGGATGTCCTCCTCATCCACTGTGGCGGCAATGACTTGGGGGATGTGCCCAGTGTTCAGTTGCTGAACCAGATGAAGGGGGACCTGCACCAGCTTCACCATCGGCACCCTGGCATGAAGATCATGCTCTCCCAGATCAACCAGAGGCGCCGGTGGAGGGCTGGTGCAAATCCTGTCAAAATTGACAAGGCCCGGAAGTTTGTTAACAGTGTTATGGCTACTTTTGTTCATAGCCTAAATGGTGTCAATGTTGACCACTCCAACATTAGACATGACAGTGCTGGGCTTTTTTTGCGAGATAGAGTTCATTTCACCCCTAGGGGAAATGATATTTTTTTAAAGTCACTAGCCAATTGCCTGAAAGACCACTTCCAAAGACTGAACTGCTAAAATGTCAGTATCACTGTTTTTTTATTTGGCCTTTAGAGTATGTATTCTAAGGCCCTTGCTAAGCCCAGACTGTCATGGCTAATGTTGAGTTAGATATTACATCTGTAGCCATAACACTGTTAACATGGCTGCTCTTCCTCTTCCCCACATCCCACCCCCCCCCCCCTCTTCCCCCAATGGACTCTGTAGCTCTCCAGGCCCATGCTGGGCATGGCTGTCTGTCAAACCTTTTATTTTGTATTTGTTATGATGTTTTTTGTTATTTTATTAATTAAAATAATTCTGTATTTATGTAAATATTGAAAATAAATTACATTCATATTTTCACTTCTTTTGTCTACTGCTTACTGAAAATGTTAGCCATCACATCCAAATGGGACTATCAAATGAAAGGATAAGCTTACCATACAATACAGAAAACATTACACATTAAGGCTCAAATCTTTTCCCAAGCCGTAGCACTCTGAAAAGAGTCCCAAGTTTAAAAACACAACATCTTGACAATGAATACTACGCTGTCATTTATCAGTGACAATGAAAACAACAGGAAGGTCTCCCCTAATCCGATGTATTTTGGAACTATGTCATAAGCATACCATAGAATGTAATTATGAAGTGCAATACCCACAATCCCTACAGGGTTGTAACGTCACAGAAGATAATACCTTTTAGAGAGTTTCCAAATTGTTCAGTATGCAGATCAATATTTGTTTTACAATAGAAACATTTTTCTCCATAAATGTTCCCACATGTTGTGAGCATCAACTTTAAATCCTTTATCAACAAATAAAAAACATCTTAATTTCCTTTACGACAACATTTTGTTTATAACACCACTACATTAACAATAAGCATAGGAAAATGATAAATGTCAACATTTAAGATTGTGCTTTTACTCTTTATTTAATCAGATCTATTTCACATTGAAAAAGTGATAAATACACAAGCCATATTGAAAGTTACATCTTGCATTTTATGAAAAGTAAAGGCTACGAATCATTTTATGACTCAAGTACACTAGAAAATAAATTAAAGATGTGCAACAACTGTATCAGTAATTAAAATGATATAACTTATGTACAGGGTTGGGAGGGCTACTTGCCAAAAACACAGCCAGTAACTTCATGTGAGTATCAAGATATAAAAGTAATGTAACCTGATGACTTTCTTTTTCTTTTGGATTACCTCAATATCAAATGCAATGCAAATAAACACAGGAGAGAAGAAATATTAATATGATTTTTTTTTACTTAAATGTATAATATAATACCATAAAGCAGATTCAGGCAGTAGGTGTATAGATTCACAATTAAAGTATTAGCCTACAGAACAGTACCGCTTCCAGAGAAGAGATACAATTTGATCATTTTACAACAACAGCTCTTTTTAGGTTTTGAATAAGATTGTAATCCTGAGTTTCCCTATTATTAAAAAAAGTCAAACTAATCTGATTACATTTTTTCCTATGTAACTAAGGATTACACTTTCCTTTTTTCTATACGAACTTGAGTCGTGTTAGATGTAATCCATTACTGCCTAAGCCAATAAAAGTCATAACTTTTGGAAAATTGTCTCAAGTTATAAATTATGCCTTCAATCTCTTTCACGTGGAGAAGACATCACATTGGCCGAGGCGTTGCAACTTCCCTGAAGCGTCCTACATGAAAGAAAGATCACATGTTAAAAATGTGTGCACAAACTATTCAGTATGACCCGTCTTAGTTTAAAGCCCACTCACCACGACAAGGTGCAGGTCAGGAATGGGAACATATAAGACGGGACAAAAATGCAAAATCAACTGAAAAGCATGGACACAGGACATGGACAAACAAAAAATTAAAATGAGACAAACACACACAACAAAGTCTGCACACAATGCTAAAAACTAGTGCAGAAGGGTCAAGAAGAAAAAACAGGTTAAGGCAGTTGTCAAAGTCTTGAAAGATAGAGCTGAGATAAATGTTCGATAAAAATTTAATGGGAACGTGAATTTGATGAACAATCAAAAAGAGGTAAACAATGAACAAAAGAACACTGATACATTCCAAAAGTATGTTTTTACAGTTATAAACGACCTATATCAGAAAATATATAATACCACATGCCAAAAGTTACTTAGCCTTCGTCAAAACAGCAATCGAAGAAAGAAATATGTTTTTTATAAAAGTTTTACATTTTATAGATATATATTTTTTTTTATTTGTATTGAACTGATCCTTAACTTGGACAAACACATCAAGAAACCATAGCATACAAATGAATATCTGAATAAGCATATGTTTAACAAATCAATATGAGATTAGGCCCCGTTCATGCAGACTCTAAGACATATTGAACAGTTTTCCATATGCTTACTCGTTTGGCAATGAACAGTTGTTTAACTTTGACACACAACTTATGAAACTATCTACAAAAACATGAATATGGAGGAGGTTGCAAATGTGGTTTATGGATCACAGATCAATATAAACTTAGGCCCCGTTCATGCAGACTCTAAGATATACTGAACAGTTGAGGTAGGCAATATGTTAAGGCTCTTTGAACAATTTAGTATGATACATTCCGATGGTTATGTCTTCGAGTAGCATATATATATATATATATATATATATATATATATATATATATATATATATATATATACACACAGTCTATGGTAGCATCCCGGGTTGGATTTTTGAGAGTATTTTACAGTTGGGCCCCGTTCATGCAGACTCCAACTGATAATCGCAATAAACACTGCAAACACTGCAAACAACAAACCAATCATTTAATATATATTATATTGATGTATAATTATATTTACAGATATTTACAAATATGTACACACAAGTATAGACAAACACAGATAATAAACAGTTGGGCCCCGTTCATGCAGACTCCAACTAATAATCAGGTTCACACAATACCCACACTGCAGTGCCACAAATACGTTGAAAATACCCAGAATATTTAACAGCAGACATTGAAAGTTACTCAGGCCCCTTTCATGCAGGCTCCAAGCAACATATACAATGTTTTCCAAAGAGAGTAAGGCTTGCCACTAGCCATGTTCCTTGTTCCTTGTTCTAGGTCCGTAAATTACAAAAAAGGTATTAATTGGCCATGACACGTAAAACACAAACCAATAACTTAATATATATGATATAGATATATACATATATTTACAAATATGCATACACAATTTTTGACAAACACAGATAGTAAACGTACACCTGCAAAACACAGAAATGGCCAACAACCTTTTTTTTAGTCTCCGTAAAAATTGATTAATTTGGTCAGTTTTCTACGGACTACTTTGCCTTCTTTAATCTTATCCGTCTGCCGCCTTGCTATATGATTTAATCTGACTTTGCAGTACAAGGCAGAAGCCATCTTTACCAGAACATGGACATGGTTAGCTTCAACACACATGTCAAACATGTGGTTGTGCAGCTGTGGGAAGAGATTTTTCTCAGAACACTCAGAAAGCACCTGGTGGACAATTGCCGCTGTTGTTCCTCTTCCCTGTGGAGCCTTTCCTTCATTGGCATTTAGAAGCCGCTGAAAACATCTTTCGGTAACTTGACACACTGAAGTGATGCCTGGTGATGGTTTCTGTAGGCCACCTCTGTTCTTCAAAGTTACAAATGGATGCACAGAGTCAGCTGATGTCAGTGCATGGGAGCAAGGCATGCAGGTGACCTTCTGTTCTATCTTTTTGACAATGAAGCCTGCGATGTATGAGATTGCTGCTTCTTTGTACTCAGATAGATGGTTAACATCAGGAAGGTTAGCAAGTGTGTCATCCTCAGTCACAATCTCTTCCACCGGCTCAATACCCAACCTGCGTGCCATGTTGATATTTGCCGGTGTTGAGTCAAGGATGGTTGTGTTGTCACGAAGAAGACAGTTACCTGTGCCTTTTTTCACCTGGTGCCTTACAAGGAGACGCTTGTATGCCCCTCGGAACTGCCTGACATTGGGGTTGTTGTTGTAACCTCCACGCGCTCTGATTGCAGAGAAAAACAGCTCCAAATGATCCTGACTTAGCTTGTAGGTCAGAAAGTATCGACAGGGGGCAGCTGGCTGCTCTACCAGGTCTTCGTAGATGCCAATAACACTTCTCCCACAAGCAATGAAACCACAGATGGGTGTTTTCTTCTGTGTGGCATGTAAAGGAACAAGTTTGTTGTCCTTTCCTTTCATTTTAAGCCCACGGAGAAGGGACTCAGCTTCTAATAGAATACCTATGGCACGGTGTTTAGTTGCTGGCTTGATGGGTGCTTTGTGTCCTCTTCCGAGTGGGTTTCGGCTGTTAAGGACGTCAAAGGCTGCATCAATTGTGCGCAGGAACTGAACTGTGGCTGCACTTCCAGTAAACTGAGGATACTTAAGCTCCTTTTCTGAATATTCAAGGGCATCTGCCGCACTGCTGCTAAATAGTTGGGCTGCAAGATTGACCTTCATTTTCTGATTTCTCCACTGGATGTGGGCCATTTTTAGTTTGTTGCCAAGACGCAAGCCCTCCTTCTCCTGCAGCTTGTGGAGCTCCTCGATGTACTTCCACATTATTTGTATTCTCTCAAAGACATCTCGGGGAACCTCATCAAGACCATCAAGAAGAGAGGCACAGTCAGTTGAAATAAGGAGTTTCTTCTGAAGTACTTTTACAACACCTGCCAAGGAAGAAACTCGTGCCGTCAGTCTCCTTGTCTGCTGGGCCTTCAACCTCAGTTTTTTGCGAGCTGCGCATAGCTTAACCTCAACGTGGGAATGTTTTCTTTTCAGTGTTTTTGGAGACTCAGAAATAACGTAGCAGTGATCACTCAGAGAGCTGCTAGCCAGCTGTGTTGTAATGGTGTAAGAGTGAACAGAGGCGGAGTCTGCCTGTTTTCCAATTTGTTTTGTTTGTTGGCTGCTGCTACCCAAACCAACATCCTCACAAGCATTGACTGTTGGAATGTCATTATGCTCGACATTTTGAACAACAAAGGCTTCTTCAGGTGTCTCTTGTATCATAATGATATTGCTCTGATCAGCAGCAAGACTGTTTTCACCACTACCATGGTCTACATCTGCAACCTCCTCCTCATTGCTATTAACAGTCGAACTAGGACTGTCACTTACCTCGTCATTGCTACTCACCCTGCTTTTCCGTCTAGGCTGTTGTTCTTTGCCATTGGTGAAATAGAAAATGGTGGGCACTGCAGTGTTTTTCAGGCATCTCCTTCCCTAATAAAAATAATAAACAAAAACACATAAAATAACTGTTTGAGGTCTGTAGATATTCAACTTTCTTTTGAATAATGTTGTTTTAAATTTAAGAGTGCATTATAAAAGACAATAGAGAGTCAACAACAATTGACACCTACAAATTGAACCATAAAAGTTATTTAATAAAAAAAAAGGATCTGTACCCATGAGTCCGTGCTGAAGTGATGACTCTCAAAGTGTTCACTGCACAGGCGAGAACAAACTTTGGGGGTCCATTTATTTCTCCGGATGTTCAGCACCCACTGGTCCAGCCTGTCTGGATCATCTAAAGGAAAACTTTATACAAAAATACATGAGAAGTTATATGTTAGGTGTGTAGGGTTAAAGACTGCTTAACAAGCAAAACATAGAACTTAAATTAGTGATGCAATGCTGAAATGTAAAAATGTGACAGTCAAAAAGTGTTTTCCCCCTTAGTTTGGTGTTCGCGGTCAAATTTGACCGGTCCTGTTTTAACTGCGATTACATTAACACAAAACCCATCACCACATTTCATTTAACACTCTTTCTAACTGTGGGGGGATGCGCACAAAAGAGCGGGAAATATATCAAATTGTTCTGTGTGTGTGTTTGTGTGTGGCAGGTGTGATTCACATGGGGGGATGGGCACATAATGGGGGGGGGGGACCTTTATATACAGTCTATGGGGGAAACACATCTAGTGTGTGTGTGGGTTTTTGTGTGTGTGTTTTATCTGATCTGGATGGTTAGTAATTCCTTTTCTTTATGGCGGTGACCGGGAACACCGTGGGTGTTACAACGTTGACTAAATCATCCATAATTGGATTGTTGTGTACTGTGAAGGATATCATAAAGCCTAAATGCAATCGAATGTAAAACATGATTGATGAAAGTAGTAAATCGGTCAGATTTGACCCGAAGACAACAGGAGGGTTAATGCCATATTCACTTAGTAACGAACAACTTTTACAAATATTTCTATATAGTCTGTGTTGGTAAATGTCATCTAGGTTGCACATTTCCTGCTGAAATACATGCATACCAAGTCACTGCGTGGCACTTTGGTTTTTGATAAAACAGTGTAGTTCCACTATATAAACGTTACATTCATAATCAAACGAGACAATCTGCAAGATAATGAGCTATTTGGTATTATTCTTAATGCTTGTCATTCACACGTTAATAAAATAAAATAAGTACCGATACATAGCAGAATAATTGTGGCGGTGTTCAGCTTAATAAACCTTGCTCAACATCATTTATTTAGCTAATACTACAGCGGGCTACAGGCGAATCAAGTCCGCGTTTCGATGCATTCCTTGATCTCCAGTTATAACGCCGGACTCCGCCGCTGGCCGAAGCTAACGGAGCCCCAGGCCGCCGGGACCTACGGCCGCCGGGACCTACGGGACCTACGGCCGCCGGGACCTACGGCCGCCGGGACGCGCTAGCGAGCTAGCCCCCTGTAGCCCCGTTAGCTTCGGCGGCGTGGACTCCGGCGGCCCCACTGGGATAATTGGGTCCCCTTTTCACATTTGCTCCCGTTTAGCATTATGGGCGTCATAGCCATATAGTATAAAAGTCTTACCCATGGCTGAATCATAAACTAAACTCCATATATGTATAAAGGGTTACGTCCTTAGCTGACTAATAAGCTACATAACAAGGTAAGCTAACAAGCACACAAACACCTGCTAACGGGGTTAACATGTATAATATTATCATTTTACTCACCGAAAAAAGCTGAAAGTAGACTTCTTGGAAGTTCTGTTAGTACATTCAAGCGCACAGCACGACATTTTAATGATCTGGTATTTGTAACAATATTCCCTAACAGGCACGATCACCACGAACACAGCTAAAGGGTCAAGTACAGTAACTACAACTAACTAACGTTGTAGCCTCTATGGTTGTAGCCTAGCAGAGTGGACAAGTTGCTGTTAGCTGACAGTGAGGCACGTATCTGTCAATCAACGTGACCACGCCCTAATGTGTGCACAAACTTTAAGACCTAATATAAATAAAAGGGTCGCGTTAGAAAACAATTCACTCACAGATCCATAATCATGAAGGTGGAATCTAACTATATCGATAATAAAAATGTATGGAGCCAGGGGTAGAAACATGTTTTTTTCTGCTGTAAAGTTGGGCATTTTAACATGGGGGTCTATGGAAATTGCTCCTTTCTGCAGCCATCGCCTATCGGCCAATATATGAACTGCAGTGTGTGGCACTTCCGTATTGGCTTCACGGCTCTACCCCACAGTTTGCTGCTTGGTTGAAATGTAGCTGTAGCTCCTCTACATTGCTTTTATCCTGTCATGGTATACTAATGTGTCTATTGAACTGCTGTGAAGCGAGTGTGGCTACAATTGTTGTATTAAAAAAGGTGCTATACAAATATAAAGCTTATTACTAATAATAATAATAATTATTATTATTATTATTATTATTATCATCATCAAGGTTGAGTCCAGTTCCAATATTGCCTCCAGTGCTCCGTTCTGGCATCTTCAAAGAGCTGCTTTACAAATGAAAATGGTATACATTAAACACAATGACACAATGTCACAATTGAACTTATTTAATGGTTTGAAAACCCACAGAAACTGAAAATACATTAAGAACAATAGAACATGAGAAAGCATGCAGGGCTTTCTACGCAATATAAGTAACATTTTCATTCAATTTCCAATTTGAATCTGGCTCGAATTACAAAGTCATAGAACCAATTCCTCTCTATGTTAGTGAAGTGATGGGGTCCCCTCTCCTACCATAATGTGGCCCTATTGGACAGACACCCAGTTGAAATTATGCATTTAGAATACTTAAAAAGCATCTTACAGGTGTACGGAAAACCACAAACAACACCAGCAGAGCCGAATGAGGCCAATTCCAATAGAGTGCCACAGTGCCGCGTCCTAAAACCCGGAAGTAAACTTCTTCCGGTTCCTTCATCAAAGAAGCAATGCATTTTCTCCATAGGATTTTGGAAAATAGCTCGAAATAAGGTCTGTGGTTGAGACACATTTAAGAGACAGATCACATGGAGATTATCCAAAACGTGATCTGTCTCTTAAATGTGTGTCAACCACAGACCTTATTTCGAGCTATTTTCCAAAATCCTATGGAGAAATTGCATTGCTTCTTTGTCGAAGGAACCCATGCGCAGCTTACTTCCGGGTTTTAGGACGCGTCACTGTGCCACTCTAGTCTGGCAGGGAACTTTAGTCTGGCATAACAATATGTTTTTAGCTGCTAGCGTCAGGAGCAGATGAGCACCCACTCAGGCACACACACTTAAACATCCTTGTTGCATTTTAAAAGCATCAGATTTGACAACATCGAACAACTCAACCTTGCACGGTGAGGCCTCATAAAAATGCCTCCATGACTGAATACCCTATCAATGGGTGCACTGGAAGCAGGGATGGAGAATACCTGTGTGGCAACCTGATAGAGGACAGGGAACTGGGATTTATTTTGTTGCCAAAACTTGAAGCATGGGTCTGAGGCCTGGTTGTCGATCAAGTCGAGGTATGCAGTCAGCTGAGCCTGGACAGACCGACTGTTGGTGGAGGAGGGAGTCTTGCTGTAGTGGGAGAACATTCTCAGCTTCTTCTGAGGAGCTTCAGGAGCAGGAGGAGACACTGGAACATCACCTTGTTCTGGTCCTGCTGTTGAGATCATTTGCTTCTCACCCTCTGCCTTGATACAATCTGAAATGAGAGGGTATAAATAATAAATCTGCTACTGATCTTATTATTTTGTTTGTGATACCATTTATAGATGATGTTAATTTGTTTTACTTGAAGAGGCTAATGTGTAAAAATGGCCTTATAATTGGGTAATTCTTTCCATAAGGATTGAGTATTCTTATTTTGGCTACACACACCCCAATATCTACAAACAGATAAACCACTTCTAGACATTCATGTACATATATAACTATAATTAATAATGGCTAGTATAAGTTAGAGCCTGCTACATATATAACAAGTGAACATGTCTCACCAATGATCTGAGTCATTAGCTGATCTTTGTCATCACTGTCCAGCTGCACATCATGTTTTAGCCACTGGAAACCAAACGATGGGTCCAACACAGATGCTATAAAGTAGGCAGTCGTGAAAGGAAATTTGGTGGGACCTCTTCCTTCAGCTGGCTCGCATCCTGGCATCTTCACTGCTTGGAAGATCTCTGTGAACCTTGTTTTCAAGGAGATCGCCAGAGCTCTCACCAGGGGCCCACAGTATCTGACTCTTCCTCTTATTTCCTGCAGATGGCAGTGCAGAGAAAGAACACAGGCCACAACCACACTGGCTGTGACAGTTTTCTCTCCCTGAGTCAGGTCGGTTGCCTCCAGGAATGGGTCAAGAACTTCGATGAGTTCTTTCAGCTGAGCATAATCTCGCTGGGATAAGATGAGGGCTTTGTGTCCCTCTGAGTTCAACATATAAGAGAGATTTTGAATGTCAAATTTAACATACGCCTTTACCTGCTTTAAAGTTGAATTCCATCGTGTGGCATTTGCTGATGGAATTGTGGCATCCCCAAAGCAGGACTCAAAGCGGTCTTTAAATGAGGTGCTACTATGGAGGAGGCTGGCTGTGCGGGATAGCTTGGCTAGTGTACCTGACAGCCCACTGGCTTCTTTCAGACCATCTTTAATCACCAACTGCAGTGTATGCGTGAAGCACGACAGTCTCTCCATCTTGCAGTTCTGATCCAGAGCAGCAATAACTGCATGTTGATCCTCTGTCGTCAGGTCTTGCCATATTTCCTCCTCCTCCTCCTCCTATGTGCCTCGATCATTAGTCTCTTCCTCACACAGCACTGTAGCCTCCTCTGGTGGAAAGCTGGCATGGAATGCTTTTCGCATGTTTGATGCATTGTCAGTTATAATAAAGTTGATCTTATCCTTAATAAGATATTCTTCTGCACACATTTCAAACATATTGGCTATCTTCTCTCCTGTGTGTTTTCCAAGCACTCTTTCACACATTAGCAGATGTGTCTGGAGGATGAGTTCGTCTTTTTTTTCAGACACTGTGTGTGCTGTCACTCCAAGGAACGACCGCATCTTTCGATCGCTCCAAATGTCTGCGTTGACAGCAACACTTGATGCTGCTGCTAGTTGGCTCTTTATTTTTTCTTTAAGGAATGGTCACAGAGGAGATGGTTGATCTTGCTATTGGCCTGTATTGAGGGTCTAAGACATGGAGGAAGTGCCTGAAGTCCTCGTTGTCGACAATGGAGAGAGGCAAACAGCATTTAATGATAAGGTCTTTCACAACAGCATCACTTATGGATTTCTGACGAGGATGACTGCGGTCATAGACCCTTCGCTGTCCTTCACTGAAAAATGACGTTATACTCTGACTACTAGACCCAGCAGCCGATGTCACATCGGAGGAAAGTGATGCACGGTATTGTTGGTGCCTAGGGGACGTAAGAATACACACTTTAGCTTCTTGATGCCAAATAATTTCAAAAAATCTTTCTTATTGCTAAATAAATTGTATGGTTAAAAATAGGGCTACCCCAACTACTAATCCTCAACCGTTGCAAACTAGTTGTGGCATGTTTATGATAATAATTGAAATACATTTTTGGACCATCCAAATATGGTTTGAGTTCAAGGATTGAGAAACAATGTTAAAAGTAACATTGTTATCAGTGTGCTATATAACAGTGAAATACAAAACCATAATCCTGAGCCTTAAAAAATGGAATGTTCAAGCACAAACCAAGCAAGCCACTAATGGTAAAAAGGGATATTTAATCGTTTATTTAGCAGGGACAATGCACATCAATGAACACTTAAAACAATAAAATGTGTCAAGTATAAATATGTAATATGATTCTAAATGTGTTGCAATGAACGAATATTTTGTTAATTTATTTCAACACAGTCGGCAAAACATCACAACACAAAGCGAATATAATAAATATAATATCACAATGTCCAACAACCAATAAGTGAACGTTTAAATGATATCAATAAAGATTAAGCCCCAAAAGCACATTGCTACTTGACACATTCTGCATGTTAAGTAGCCATGTGCTTTCATGTTATCGGCTGAATCTTTACTTATTGATTTGATCACATTACTCTGATGATAGTGTTCAATACAGCCTACCTATATATATATATGAACTCCATCCTTAGAGTAATGTGTTATGGAGCCTCCGTGACGGAGATCATTTTCAGTCTCTAATTTTCACGTTCATTGTAGGCTAGGGCTAGGCTACTCATCATCTGCAGTATCACCAAGGACATGTATAGCTTTTTAACAGTATCTATCTAGACAATAAAACTGCACTTGGTCCCTAGGATGTGATATCAACCCCTACCTCCATCTAACCCGACATCTTAAAACCATTGTGCAGTCAATTTAGTGGCTAACGTTAACGTGGGTTAGCAAGCTAAAAATAGCATTTCTACTTACTTTTCTGGGTGCCGCCGTGAAAGGTGTCGATTGAAATTCGACGTTGTCCCAGTCTTCTCTTCTATCTTCTGTCCACATAATGTGCATTTTGCGCTGCTCTTTCCCAATATGGAAACGAAATCTTTAAAATCATACAGCACGATGCGGGGTGTGTCTCTGGACATCTTTAGACTGGTATAGCAGCGGGGGCGCGCCCAGTATGTGAACTCGCCTCGCAGGTGCACACGCCAGGACACAGAGGATATCAGACTCCAGAGAAAACTTGCTCGAGTCTGAGTCCAAGTCAGAGTCACCTAGGGAGAGTCGTAGTCGAGTCCAAGTCCAAGTCATCCAAGGAGTGTCCGAGCCGATTCCGAGTCCAAGTTCAAGTCATCGTGCGTGAGAATTCACGAGTCCGAGTCGCGTCAATCAGTGCGCGAGTCCGAGTCAAGTCACGAGTCCCGAAAATCGGCACTCGAGTCAGACTCGAGTCCGAGTCCAGGACTCGAGTACTCCATCTCTGTATTGAAGTAACAGACGTATCTTCAAATTGATACCTCCTTGGGTTTAGGATTACTCAGGCCCAATCCCAAATCACCTCCTCGACCCTACCCCTCCATAACGGAGTGAACTCCGTCTGTAGCCACACTCGCAGCTCAACGAGGCTCCCTCCTGTCAGATGGAGGGAGTAAATACAGCAGCAACCTTTGGGACGGCCTCCGCTCTCTCCGGCAGAAACAGGAAATGCCGTAACTGTATGTAACAACGGTTTCAAATCAGCATCTCTTAGACAAAAAGTTTAAATGAATAACTCAAATAAAACTCCAAACATCTTTCATTGTGTTTCAAAGCTCTTTTAGTTTTAAACCTGATGTTTATAAGCTTCTTAGTTTTTGCAACGGTCTGTAAATATACACAACTTTATAATAAAATGCACACATTTACCTTTTTCTAGACTAAACGTATGATCCTAAGTTAAAACATATGAGGTTATCATGAGGTTGTTAACATCGCAATTTATCAGTGGATGTTTTGCTGGAACTACACACAGCGTGACTCCGGTCAGACCGGTGTGTCTAAGCGTAAAAGGAGCAACAGAATCCAGTATTGGTGTGCATGTCAAGTCAAACATAGAGAGAAGCTCATCAGCATTAAAAGCACAGTCCACATCTAATTTACAGATCGGAGAAGCGTTAAAAACATCAGAGAACTGTGAGGCAGTCAAGGGGTTAATCGAACGCAGACGACGCGCAGGGGCACGGGACTCGACTCCTGCGGAAGGGATGGAGGTTGTAAACAGAACCGGTAAATGGTCTGAGATACGCGTTGCTGCACATATTTCATCCACAGATACAGACAGTCCAAACGACAATACCAAGTCCAAAGTGTGTCCTTTTTCGTGTGTTGGGCCAGCCACGGACTGAACGAGACCAAAAGAATCAAGGAGATTTAAAAAGTCCCTAACCAGAGGCCTGGACTCACAACACACATGGACATTGAAGTCTCCGGAGATCAAAACACGATCATAATTCACCATGATCCCGGACAGAAAGTCAGAAAAGTCATTTATGAAATCCTTATTGCGCTTTGGCGGACGATACACAACTGCGCAGAGTATAGGCGAGGCCGGGTTCAGTTCAAAGAGTTGCAACTCAAAGCTAGCATAGCTAGTGACATGGTGTAGCAATCGGCACTGGAGGCTAGCTCTAAACACCGAAGCTATGCCCCCGCCATGGCCGGTGGCACGGGGGGAGCTAAAGAATGTACAATCAGGAGGAAGAAGATCAAAAGAATGATGTGTACTCGCCAGCGTGTGCCCAGGTCTCCGTCAGGAACATGAAATCCAGTTCACGGGAGGTGAAGAAGTCGTTCAGCAGGAACGTTTTGTTAGCTATCGACCTAGCGTTTAGCAAAGCCAGACGAAGTTTTCGCTCCGGGCTTGCCGACGGTGTAGTTCGTCTCAGCTGTCGAAGATGTCCGTGTTGAACGCCGCGCGGGCCGGGAGCAGTCAGGCGGGCAGGAGTAGCTGCCAGCGGGTCCAGCAGAGGCCGCAGCTCCGGAAAGACAGGGCGAATCCACCGATCCCTCACATGACGTGCAGCGGGAGGGCCATGACATCCGAGGCGTGGATAGGTCCCGGAAGAAGCCGTCAGGTAAGCCTTAAGGTGGACCAGTGCACCACCACGCTTTCCCCGTCGTCTGAAGCGCTTTCGGCGAGGCAGGATGGAGGGCAACCTGCGCAGGTAGAAAGGTATGTCCAACAGTAGAGGGGGGGGGGACGATTTTTGGTTGCCAGATGTGGTTTTGGGCAGCAGTATCAACTCCAGTGAGGGTCTGAGGTGGAGGAGGGCTTGGCGATCATAGACGAGCAGAGCAGAGACATTCTGACAAACATAAAACAAAAACAGGATAGCTATAGGTAGAGAGCTGAGCGAGCGGCGAGCCGACACAGGCGCCATCTTGAATCACGTCAATCACGTCACGTCACGTCCTAACACATCTTCACCACTTACTCCTCTAAACTTCTTTGCCACTTACTCCTCTAACCTTCTTCACCACCCAGCTTTATCTCGTGAGCAGTTACAGTAAGTACATTTTTGTTGAACAGGATGCATCAACTATTAATGGACTTGTAGGCTTTTGTTGCAGTTGAAAGAAGTAATTGTGTAATTATTTGTACTATTTAAGGGGTCTGCTAATGTCTTTATTAATTATAACAATGCCTACATACTTTCAGATGACACGTGCTAAATCGGCCCGCCGTTCCCAGGCTTCAAAGCTACGCGTGGCTGGGAGACGTGTGGGACATCAGCAGCCTGGCAATGCCAGTTTCGCACGTAAGTAGTGGAGGATTTTGTCATTCAATTTTGTATATGCCTCTCTGAAGAACCAGCACCTTACCGTGGTAGAGAGGTTTGTGTGCCCTGATGAACCTGGGGACTGTGTTGTCTGGAACCTTGTGTTCCTGGTAGGGTCTCCCATGGCAAATTGGTCTCAGGCAAGGGGCCAGACTAAGATTGGTTCAAAAAGACCTCATGAAAGACGACACAAGGAGTGAGGATACCCGGCCCGGAGGAAGCCCGGGGTCCCTTTCTGGAGCCAGGCCCAGAAGGAGGACTCGTCGGCGAGCGTCTGGTGGCCGGGCTTGCCACGGAGCCCGGCCGGGCCCAGCCCGAAAAGGCAACGTGGGCAACACCTCCGCTTCTCCATCCCGCGGGCCCACCACCTACGGGAAAACAACGATGGGGTCGGGTGCGCTGCCAGAAGGGTGGCAGTGAAAGCGGAGGGTCTCGACGGACCAGACCCGGGCGACAGAAGCTGGCTTTGGGGACGTGGAACGTCACCTCTCTGGGGGGGAAGGAGTCGGAGCTTGTGCGGGAGGTGGAGCGGTACCAGTTGGATCTGGTTGGGCTCACCTCTACGCACAGCGTCGGCTCTGGAACCTTACTTCTGGATAGGGGTTGGACTCTATTCTTCTCCGGAGTTGCTCAAGGTGTGAGGCGCCGGGCGGGTGTGGGGATACTCACAAGTCCCCGGTTGGGTGCTTCGTTGTTGGAGTCTACCCCAGTGGACGAGAGGGTTGCCTCCCTACGCCTGCGGGTTATGGGGGGGAAAACTCTGACTGTTGTGTGTGCTTATGCACCCAACAGCAGTTCAGAGTATACGGCCTTCTTGGAGACCCTGGAAAGAGTCCTGTATGGGGCTCCTGAAGGGGACTCTTTAATCTTGCTGGGAGACTTCAACGCACATGTGGGCAATGATGGAGACACTTGGAGGGGAGTGATTGGGAGGAACGGCCCCCCTGATCTGAACCGGAGTGGTGGTTTGTTACTGGACTTCTGTGCTAGTCATGGATTGGCCATAACAAACACCATGTTCGAACATAGGGATGCTCATAAGTGTACGTGGTACCAGAGCACCCTAGGCAGAAGGTCCATGATCGATTTCGTTATCGTATCATCGGACCTGAGGCCGTATGTTTTGGACACTCGGGTAAAGAGAGGGGCGGAGTTGTCAACTGATCACCATCTGGTGGTGAGTTGGGTCGAGTGGCAGGGGAAGCCTCTGGATAGACCTGGTAAGCCCAAACGTGTAGTTCGGGTGAACTGGGAACATCTGGAGGAGGCCCAGGTTCAGGAGGCCTTCAACTCACACCTCCGGCAGAGCTTTTCGGGCATTCCTGTGGAGGTTGGGGACATTGAACCAGAGTGGTCGGTGTTCAAAGCCTCTATTGCCGAAGCCGCGGCGGGGAGCTGTGGTCTCAAGGTCCTAGGTGCCTCAAGGGGCGGTAACCCTCGAACCTCCTGGTGGACACCGGTGGTCAGGGAAGCCGTCCGACTGAAGAAGGAGGCCTTCAGGGATTTGTTATCCCGGGGGACTCCCGAGGCAGTTGCAAGGTACCGACAGGCCCGAAGGGCAGCAGCCTCAGCCGTGGCCGAGGCAAAGCAGCGGGTGTGGGAGAAGTTCGGAGAGGACATGGAAAAGGACTTTCGGGCGGCACCAAAGTTGTCCTGGAAAACTGTCCGACACCTCAGGAGGGGGAAGCAGGGAACCATCCAAGCTGTGTACAGTAAGGATGGGACGTTGTTGACCTCAACTGATGGAGTGTTAGGGCGTTGGAAGGAGCACTTTGAGGAACTCCTGAACCCGACAACTCCGTCCTCTATGTTAGAGGCAGAGCTGGAGTATGACGGGGGATCGACACCAATCTCCCGGGGGAGGTCACTGAGGTTGTTAAACAACTCCACAGTGGCAAAGCCCCGGGGGTGGATGAGATCCGCCCAGAAATGCTGAAGGCTCTGGGTGTTGAGGGACTGTCTTGGTTGACACGTCTCATCAACATTGCGTGGAAGTCGGAAACGGTACCGAAGGAGTGGCAGACCGGGGTGGTGGTTCCCCTTTTTAAAAAGGGGGACCAGAGGGTGTGTGCCAATTACAGAGGCATCACACTACTCAGCCTCCCCGGGAAAGTTTACTCTAAGGTACTCGAAAGGAGGGTCAGGCCGATTGTCGAACCTCAGATTGAGGAGGAACAATGCGGATTCCGTCCTGGTCGTGGAACAACGGATCAGCTTTTTACTCTCGCAAGGATCCTGGAGGGGGCTTGGGAGTACGCTTATCCGGTCTACATGTGTTTTGTGGACTTGGAGAAGGCGTATGACCGGGTTCCCAGGGAGTTACTGTGGGAGGTGCTGCGGGAGTATGGGGTGAAGGGGTCTCTACTCAGGGCCATCCAATCTCTGTACTCCCAAAGCGAGAGCTGTGTCCGGCTCCTCGGCAGTAAGTCGGACCCATTTCCGGTGAGGGTTGGCCTCCGCCAGGGCTGCGCTTTGTCACCAATCCTGTTTGTAATATACATGGATCGGATTTCGAGGCGTAGTCATGGGGGGGGGGGTCTGCGGTTCGGTGGGCTAAGGATTGCACCACTGCTTTTTGCAGATGATGTGGTTCTGATGGCTTCATCGGTCTGCGACCTTCAGCACTCACTGGATCGGTTCGCAACCGAGTGTGAAACGGCTGGGATGAGGATCAGCACCTCCAAATCTGAGGCCATGGTTCTCAGCAGGAAACCGATGGATTGTCCACTCCAAGTAGGGAATGAGTCCTTACCCCAAGTGAAGGAGTTCAAGTATCTCGGGGTTTTGTTCTCGAGTGAGGGAACAATGGAGCGTGAGATAGGCCGGAGAATCGGAGCAGCGGGAGCGGTACTGCAGTCGCTTTACCGCACCGTTGTGACGAAAAGGGAGCTGAGCCAGAAGGCAAAGCTCTCTGTCTACCGGGCCATTTTCGTTCCTACCCTCACCTATGGTCATGAAGGATGGGTCATGACCGAAAGAACGAGATCGCGGATACAAGCGGCCGAGATGGGTTTTCTCCGCAGGGTGGCTGGTGTCTCCCTTAGGGATAAGGTGAGAAGTTCGGTCATTCGGGAGGGACTCGGAGTTGAGCCGCTCCTCCTTCGCGTCGAAAGGAGCCAGTTGAGGTGGTTCGGGCACCTAGTTAGGATGCCACCTGGGCGCCTCCCTAGGGAGGTGTTCCAGGCACGTCCAGCTGGGAAGAGACCAAGGGGTAGACCTAGGACCAGGTGGAGGGATTATATCTCTTCGCTGGCCTGGGAGCGCCTTGGGATCCCCCAGTCAGAGCTGGTTGATGTCGCCAGGGAAAAGGAAGTTTGGGGCTCTCTGCTGGAACTGCTACCCCCGCGACCCGACCACGGATAAGCGGAAGAAGATGGATGGATGGAATTTTGTATATGTTTAGGGTGTCCATTTTTGTTGTATCATTGTAAAATGTGTTTGCATGTGCATTTTTTACAGGCAGGCACGTGCACAGATACACCCCTCTGTGGGCAAGCGAGCTAGTTATAATGAGGATAATTTACTGAAATACATTTCATTTCTTTGCATTCATTTTTAGATAACTGTCATGAAGCAGTGTTTGAAACATGGATTTGTTTTAAATATATACATTTTAAAATTCAATCACCGGTGTGACCCTTAATACATTTGAGCCCTTTCCCTTCTAAAATCCTCTGCACAGGTGTTATTGTAGGAAGGTGTGTTATTATTGCTGACATAATTTAAGAATTGTAAAGGTTCATGAAGTTTAATGTCGGTGTCATTTTCTCTGTTTTTAAATAGCCGCCGGCGGTACAGGTGACCGCCATAGAGTGCAGAAATGGCCAATTTCGTCCCTGACCGGACGACAACACAAATTGGTCGTACCAGCCGAGTCTCCAGACAAGGAAGTATGTATTGTTTTCAGATTTTGTTAACAGAGTCTGGGTAATCATTAGTGATTTTCATTTGAAATAATGTCTTCTGTTGTTACAGTTTGTCCTCCTTGTTGGAGCTTCACATCTCCGTTCCATCGTCGATGGAATTGTGAAGATGCCAGAGGGAAGGTTTTCCTTTGGTGCCATGTCCACACCGGGGGCATGCGCAACCCAGCTGCGAACCGAGGCAGCCAATGCTGTGCTGCCTCGGACACCAGATGCAGTCTGTGTGATGGCTCCCAGCAACAACCTGACATCCAGCAGGACCATCACTGAAGCAGGAGAGGATTTTGCAAAGCTCCTTGCCACTGCCTGCAGTCGCTGGCCTAACGTAAGCTTATTTTTTATTGTATTTATTATAGTTATTATAATATTACATTTGGTATTCTTATCCATGTGGTTGTATGTTTATGTATTTCTGAAAAATGTACATCAACAAATTGTGAAAAATAGCGTACCTTGTAGTTGACAACTGTAAATTTGATTAGGTTTTTGCCTTGGACTTCCCCCCGCGCCTTACCGTTGACCCTGACTACCAAGACATGATGCGTCAGGAATTTCGTCGTGTTGCGGCACGTATGGGTATGTTTAACAAATATTTAGGTTCAAGTACCGTAAATCATTTTTATCATTTTCCTGTTTTTCATTATTTATTTGTTTAAAAGAGCAAACTATAATATCTGTGTGGATATGTTAGTAATTGATCTTGTTGTTTTTTTTAGGCGTGAAGTACACACCAATTGTAGAGTACTTCCCTTCGAAAGAACTTGACCTGTGGAGCAGAGATGGCGTGAGTGACATGGCAAATGGAAACGTTTTCTCTGTATAGTTCTTTGTAGTTGAAATTCCAAGTTCCGTTCTTGAAAAAACATATTGAATGTTATGTGGTATTTGTAAATGTATTTTTATTTGCTGGTTTTTGCAGGTGCACTTGAGTGACAGTGCGGGAATGCCAATCCTGGTCGGTTTGATCTGGAACGCAGCATACATGCAACTTGTTCCAGCCGAGCCGACGCCATCTCCTGTTGTTCACAGAAGATCACCGCCTGCGAGGAGAGTCACTCCAAGGGTGATTGTCAAAGGAGAGGTTGCCAAATCACCGCAACTGGATCCTTCCAAGTGGACCGTTATCGGCCGGGGCAGAAAGGTAATTGTGTGGTTGACATCTTTCAAGAAGAGTGATATTCCCTGAGCAAAAGGTAATTTGTTTGTTGCTTTGTATGTTGGTTGATGCCCTATTCTAAAATGTATCCTTCCTGACAAACTTGAAATGTATTACAGTGAGGACAACTTATACTGTCCATAAGGAGTTGTTAGTGGAGGATTAATCATTTTGTTTTCCTTACATTAGAAAGCAAAGAAGGAACTGAAGCAGAGGGCTCCTGCCTCCAAGAGGACCCTGGCAATGCGACAGGTTGTTGTTTTCTTCTTTTTTAAAGGCAATATAGGACTTGTTTAAAACTAAGAAGTTACACAAATATTGGTGGTGTTATTTATTGTCAAGTTTACTTAATTGTTTTGTTTTTTTAGGGGAGGCAGCTCCCATGGTTGTGGAGGTGATTTTACGGCCACCTACCAGTAGAGGGACAGTTGCTGTGGAGCAGCAGGTCTGTGCTCTTTGTGTGAAGGATGTGCTTTCAGAGTGACATTTTAATGAATCATGCTAATTTATTGACATTGTTACTTTTGCTCATTGTTAAAATAGTTTCAGTTGTTAGCCTGCATGCAGTCAACGTTGTTTGAAGTGTACACAATGAATGACAAGAAACCTGTCTTTTGAGTTCCATTCAATATGTGTGTGAGTAAGTAGAAAAACAAAACTTAATATATAATAATAATTTTGTATTCATAATTGTATAGCTTTCTATCATTTAGTTAAACGTTTGTGAAACAATTTAAGACACATAGTCTTTTTAGCAGTTTTTTTATATATTTAATTTTCTTCTAGGTGGAGCCATTGCCAGGGCTGGAGCCATTGCCAGGGGTGGAGCCATTGCCCGGGGTGGAGCCATTGCCCAGCAACGAGCCATCACCCAGCATGATGGTGGATGATGACAACAGATGGAGAACAGGTAAGGGCTATGATTGCATGTGTTCAGAAAAAGTGCAGTTGGCTGTTGTCGCAGGGACTGTTGTGAGGTATGCATCAGTTTCTGACGATAAAATATCTGTTGCATGTTCTATAGCGGCTGCGATCAAACATTTGATTGCGCCTGTGTGTACGTGGAGCAGTACAGATATCGATGCCATACGTGATGCAGGGTCAAAACTTAACTCGTTTGTATTAGGGGAAGCCCATAAAATGAATGTAAAGCCAAAGAACTTGTGCAGGTTGGTTGAGCAGACCAGTGTGTTTGGAAGTAAGTGGAACGTCAATATGAGTCTGCCAGTGTACGGCGAATTTAATTTGTCTGAAGGGGATAAGGTATTGTCGGAGAAGCTGCTTGAACACTTATCCAGGGATGGCATGTGTCTGTTGAACCTAAATTCCGCAGCCAGTGCCATTATTAAACACAATGACTGTATTGTAGTCGTTGATTGTGGCACACGTGGTGCGTCTGGGTTAGCATCCAGTTTTGGCACATCTGTAGCCGTGTTCAACACATGCCCTAATGACCTGATGCTTTACATCAGGAATCTCAATAATTCATTGAATGCACAGAAGTTTAGCATTACAAGCCTTTCTGTGAAAGCAGCTGAAGTTAATTTGGAGACGGCTAGAGTCATTTCAGACAGTGATAGGGATATGGGGTGTATCAGGGGAACATTCAGTCAGGGTGACCAACGGTTTAAATATGCAGGACTTCAGTGCATGGCTGTAAGTTTGGTAGGCATGGCAAAACACACAGTTGACAGCGTGTTCACATGGCAGACCGACAACCTGGATAAAGTTCTTGTTCTTGGTGACGATCTGTACACCTCCCTGCGTGACCAACAAGGTATCAGTGGCGGGTACACACTACTTTCGGTTCCAGATCTGCCCAAGGAGGCCATTATCGACGGACAAACATTTCTGTTTCAATACAGTGACTTTGTGTCTGGAAATGTGGATGTGGTTGAGGGGCATCTCATTGATGAGGGTGTGCACACCACTCTAAAATGCGGACTGGAAAAGATGTGTACTAAGTACGACACATGCTTTCTGACAATGAATGGCGGTACATGTGCCATCATTGGTCAAGGTGGACACTACGCAGTGGTCGACTCCCATGCACGCAGTGCGTCTGGGATGCGCGATGGCGAGGGGCGTAGTGTTGTTTTGTATTTCAGAGGCCTTGAAGACGTGTTTCAATACATATTGACATTTGCAGCGTTCCTCAAGAAGTGTCAAAAACAGTTTGAGATCGCTGGTGTCCGAGTCACTCACATAGGCCCAATTGAAAGCAGTAATCTGTCTTTGGGTCCAGGAGTGACTCCCAAAACGACAGAGACTGATTTGGGTTGTAGTTCAGCTATTCAGTCCACACTTGGCTGCACCAACATTCAGATGGGTGCAAAGCGTAAGATTCGTAAGGGATCTTCTGCTTGCAAAAAATTAAAAAAGAGTGATGTTACCGCAGTTGATTCAGACGTTGCTTTTGTGAAAGAAGTAAGAAGTGGACGACTGCAGTTTAATCCTCTTACTAATGAACTTGCAAAAGCAATTTGTGACAAGTTACATGTGCAGTCAGAGAAAGTAGATGTTGCATCTACTGAAATTGGTTTGTTAGGGGCTCCATGTCTCAATGACAAAATAGAGGGTGACGGAAACTGTTTCTTCAGAGCAGTGAGTCAAGCTGTGTGTGGTACACAAAGGCATCACACAATAATTAGGCGTGCAGTGGTTCATCAAATGCAGAGCAATGCTGTGCCTTATTATGAGACTGTTGTGTGTGTAAAACAACCTAATTTACATAGTTGTTATGAGTATTGCAAAGTAGACACTTCTTGTCCAAGACTGTACAATGTCAGACGGACAACTAGAGACAAAAGGAGGGCTACGGAACAAACACATGGTACATCGTCTGCTGGGGACACAGATTGTGTGGAAAAGAGTGATGTAAGTAAAATCACTCTTGAATTTAATCCTTTGTGCAATGAAGTGGCAAAAACACTTTGCACCAAGTTTAATATAGACTTTACAAAGCAGGATGTACAGGGACCTACAGTAACTGGGTCCCTAGGTGTGGTCTGTAAGACCAAAAAAATAAAAGAGGACGCCAATAGTTTCTTCAGAGCGGTAGCTCATGTTCTCAGTGGTTCTCAGAGGAGCCATCGAAAGATTAGAACGACTGTTGTAAAGCATATGATGAATCACGCAGAACAAACAAAATTAGTTGGGGTATCTGCTTTAATTTCAGACTACATTGAGAAGTCTCAGATGAAGTATGTAGGACATTGTGCCACAGATGTAGAAATCCAAGGGACAGCAAATGCTCTTGGAGTGGACATTTTTATCTGCAGGGGGGGGAAAATGGCTGAAATACACTTGTAATTGTGCAATGCTTTCAAAAGAAAAAATATACTTGAAACATTGTGATAAAAATCATTTTGAGCCAGTGGTTTGTATCATACCTTATGATGAACAAACGTGCTTTAAATTGTGTAAAGTGGGTGGTTTGCTAGAGACACGGTATATGCGTAGCAGTGTTGATATCTGTACTGGGAAGGGTGGAGTTAAAGAGAATGCAGAGAGTGTTGCCAGCTTCAGACATAGGCGTTCAACATATTTCAAAAAGAGATACAGCTCAAAAATTAAACAGTATTATAAAAGTAACACAGTGTACCAGGAAAGGATTAGGGATGCGTCCATGACAAAGTATAGTGATGCAGATTATCAAGAGAGAGTAAGAGTCGGTCTTAGAAAAAGGTATTGTGAGGATGATGATTACAAACACAGAGCAATTGGACGTACTCAGGTTAGATACCATGAAGACCCATTGCATAATCAGATGAGAAAGGATTCAAGTAAAAGAACATATAGACTAAAGGTTTTACACAGAGAGAAAGTTATAGCATTTAGCAAACGTAAATATAGGCAAAATACATTGCATAGAAAGAAGGTCAATTCCATGAGTTCAAAAAGGTATCATGGTAATCCAGATTATAAGAAGCGAGTAGCAGCTAGCAACAAATTGAAGAGGCAACAAATGCAAAAAAATAGAGAGGTATGTGACATTGTAATGCAGCAGTTTTTGGCCAAAGTTAAGAATGGACCAGTTTTTGTATGTAGCTGCTGCGAGAGGCTGTTATTTGAATCGCAGGCCTTGCCGTGTATAAAAGAGAAATATAAGGATCAAAAATTGGCTAATAAATGCATCGGAGAAAGATTTTTACACACATGTACTGATGACTGTGGAGTACCCTGTGTTTGGATTGAAATTGGGAGAGGGCAGCTTTGGATCTGCAGCAACTGTGATAATAAACTTAAGAGAGGTGTGATGCCACCTGAATGTGCTCGAAATAATTTGGCAGTAGACCCCATTCCCCCAGAATTGTCTTGTTTGAACAGCATAGAGCAGCATTTAATTGCCAAACATATACCATTTATGAAGATGGTGGCATTGCCCAAAGGTGGGCAAAATGGAGTACACGGACCGGTGACGTGTGTTCCAGCTAATATCACCCAAACTACCAATTTGCTCCCCCGCTCAAGGATGGAAGGTTCCATCTTACGAATAAAGTTAAAGCGTAGGTTGACGTACAAAGGACATCATGAATTTCAATTTGCTGACCCAATGCGCATAAAGCGTGCATTGAAATATTTAAAAAGAAGGAATAAGCACTATAGGGATATTAAATTTAATAGAAGTTGGTATAACGAGTTTCGTAGGGAGGAAGAAGAGAATAAACAAACCCACACCAAGGAAACATCATCAGAGGCTGCTGAGGAACAGCCATGTTTGTTTCAGGACATGGATTTGATGGCTGTGGATACTGATCCGGAAATTGCGGATCTGTTTTCAGATAGAGAACTGAACATGGCCCCAGCAGAAGGCAATAGTCCTGCAAAAGAAAGTTCATGCATTCCTGTACGGGTTCCCGAGGTTGAGGAACTTGATGACGCTCTGCTTAATGAGTTTTGGAGGGAACAGGATGATGACTTTGTAGACAATTCGACCTTGATGGATTTGCCAACTAACGAAACGTCTGATGCTAATGCTGATGATGAGCTTTTACACGACAGGCAACAGCATTGCATGTTTCAGGACACATGTCTGATGCCTGTTGATATTGGACAGGAAGTGTTGGATCAGTATTTTGATAGTACATTACATGTCGCTCCAGCAGAGGGTAATAGTCCTGTGAGGCTGTTAGCTGACATTTCCAACGAAGCAAAATGCTTTCCTGTATTGTTCCCACTGGGCATTAACACCTACCATGATTCGAGGGCCCCGCAAGATAACATTAGCACGCTATTTGAATATGCGTGTTTTAAATGCTGATGTTAGGTTTGCACAAAATATAGAATACATTTTTTATGCTCAGTATTTGTCTGAGGTGCAACAGGTATTGTCCAGTGTGTCTATTGCATTGCGAAAAGGCAAAGCAGGCTTTCCATCCAAACCGATAGAAGATAATTTGTTGAATCAGGAAACCATAAGAAAACTGTTGCAATTTGATGATGGCTTTCGTTTTCTCTCACCTATTAGAGGTACTCCGGCATTTTGGCAGCGCGCACAGAATGACCTCCTAGCTTGTGTGCGTCAACTTGGTGGGCCTACCTGGTTTTGTTCATTCTCTTCGGCTGATCTTAGGTGGGCAAATCTACTCGACGCTATTTTAAAACAGGAAGGTAGAACACAGACCGCTGAAGATTTAGATTGGGCAGACAGATGTGAACTCTTGCGTCGTAATCCCGTGACAGCGGCGAGGATGTTTGACTATAGATGGAATTGTTTTTTGAACGAAGTTCTTAGGTCCCCTTCACACCCAATTGGCAAGATTGTAGACTATTTCTATCGCGTGGAATTCCAGCAGCGTGGCTCACCTCACGTGCATTGCTTGTTTTGGATTGAGAATGCACCCAAAATTGATAAGAATACAGATGAAGAGGTGATTCAATTCATCGACACATATGTGACATGTGAATTACCATCACAAGATGAGCCGTTAAAGGACATTGTGACATCTGTGCAACAGCATTCCAAAAGACACTCTAAAACGTGTAAGAAAAAAAACAATGTTTGTCGATTTAATTTCCCCAGGCCAGCTACTGCTAGTACATTTATATGTCGCAGCAGTGAAGATGAATGCTTAGCAGAATGTATATGTAACTTGACACCATGCGAGTGTATAAAAGTAGAATCATTGGCCGAAAAAAAGGAGAAGAAGGAGTTTGCAGTTAAAATTCTGAACTCCGTCAAAAAGGCCCTTTCAGACGAAAATGTAATATTTGAAAGCCTGGAACAATTATTTGAAAGTGTGGGGATCAATCAAGCGATCTTCGAAGCTGCTTACAAATTGGTTGGTAGAAAGACACACGTTGTATTGCGAAGACAAATTGGCGAAGTCTGGATTAATCAATACAACAAATCACTCTTAAAATGCTGGAATGCCAATATGGACATTCAGTATGTGGTCAATGCCTATGCATGTGTTGTCTATATAATTTCCTACATCTCCAAGGCAGAAAAGGAAATGGGATTATTATTAGGTAATGCACATAAAGAAGCATCACAGCAGGGCAATCTAGATGCCAAGGATGCATTTAAAAAGTTAGGGAGTGTGTATTTACACAACCGAGATGTGTGTGTGCCCAAGAGGCAGTCTACAGATTGACAAACATGCCCCTGAAGACATGCTCACGCCTGGTCCAATTTGTGCCAACTGGGAAAAATACAGTTAAAATAAGTAGGCCATTACAAGTGTTAAAACAGATGGCAGATTCAAATAGTCTAACCACAGACAACATGTGGATGACTGGTTTTGTTGACCGTTACAAAAATAGGCCAAATGACGCAGTTTTTAATAATATGTGTTTAGCAACATTCGCATCCGAATACAGGGTTATGTCACAGAGTGAAAGTTCCAAAAATGCCATCGAACTCCAAAATCAGTTTGGGTTTATTATTAAAAGAACGCGAACAAAACCAGCAGTTGTGCGTTATGCAAAATGTTCCAAAACAAAGTCTCCGGAGTTATTTTTCTACAGCAATTTTGAATTGTTTCTGCCGTATCGTATCGACGAGCAGTTAAAGCCACACAATTGGGAAACGTGTGAAGAGTTTTACATGAGCGGTCGAGTTAGATTTGCTGATGGATCTAGACAGCTGGTGAAATCAGTGGTCGACGCGAATAGAGCTTTGTTTGAACTTGATTCGGATGAATTACAAAGAATCCAAGAGTCTTTAGACGGTAATGTAGATTTTGAAGACGCTTGGTGTGACCTGTGCCCCGAACAGGAATTGGAAAATCTTCAATGCCAAGAAGAGCGGGAAAAAATTGAAACCGTAGACGGGGAGCAAATAGACGCTATTCCTGATCTTGCCGTTAGTAATCGGCAAATTGGCCATTTGGAAAAGACAAAGAATATTTTGAGCAGAAGCGAAGGGCTGAAATTAGTTCGGTCTCTAAACGAAACCCAAATGTCTATTTTCTATCAAATACGACAATGGTGTTTAGACAAAATCTCGGGTAAAAATCCGGACCCGTTTCACGTATTTATAACAGGTGGTGCTGGGACCGGAAAGAGCCATTTGATTAAGGCTCTGCAGTATGAGACAACCAGGTTGCTCTCATCACTTTGTGATCAACCTGATTCTGTGTGTGTGTTGTTGACTGCCCCAACTGGAATTGCTGCATACAATTTAGACGCAGCAACTATCCATAACACGTTTAGCATTGGCGTTAATTCAAAATTACCCTACACACCTTTAGGCGAGGAAAAAATAAATAGTCTGCGTGCCAAATATAGACATTTGCAAATTTTAATTGTCGATGAAATATCCATGGTTGATCACAAACTCATGGCATATATTCATGGCAGATTGCGTCAAATTAAACAATGTATTGATTATTCCCCATTTGGTAAAGTTAGTGTGGTAGTTGTTGGAGATTTTTTCCAGCTGCCACCAGTGAAAGGAAATGCCTTGTATGTAGAGAAAGTAGGATTTAACCTGTGGCACAACCTATTTAGTATTGTAGAGCTTAAAACAATAGTCAGGCAGAAAGATATTGTTTTTGCGGAACTGCTAAATAGGTTGAGAACACGCTCAAAAGAAACAGCATTGTCAGCTAGTGACATTGATTTGTTGAAGAGCTGTGAAACAGGGGAAGAAAGTTCAGCATTACACATTTTCCCCACAAACGCTCAGGTTAATGATCATAATATTGTGCAACTGTTGAAAACATGCCCGGAACATGTAGAAATAGAAGCTCAGGATACTGGCCATAACAGAAAAACTGGAAAACTTGAGTTGAAACATGGACATCACACCAAGATCTATCAAACATGTTTAGCAGAACGTTTGGTTCTTGGGGAAAATGCTCGTGTAATGTTGACCAAAAATATAGATGTGACGGATGGGCTTGTAAACGGGGTATGCGGCACGGTGAGACACATAGTTATTTCACAAGGTGAAAGATTTCCACAAACTGTGTACGTCCATTTTGACGATGACAGAGTTGGAGCACAGCGCAGGAAAAGTTCTGCAAATGCATCAAGTGAATTAGTGAACTGTACACCAATTTTTCCAGAAGAGGATAGAGTCACCGTTAAAGGTGGGTTGCGTCGCCAATTTCCCCTTAAACTGGCTTGGGCTTGTACAGTACATAAGGTGCAAGGGATAACTGTTGATAGAGCTGTGGTGTCACTTAAAAAAATATTTGCTGCTGGACAGGCATATGTTGCATTAAGTCGTGTTACAAATTTATCAGGCTTAATCATTCAAGATTTTAAACCTAATGCCATCTATTGTAAAACAAATGTTATGCAAGCAATTCAGTGCATGCCTCAGTTTCTACGTGAAGATAGGATCCACCCCAAATTGCACACAGGCAATTTTACTGTGTTTTTGACAAATGTGCAAAGTTTGACACGTCATGTCGAAGATTTGACCCTTTGTACACAGCATTTGCAGCCTAACTGTATTGCTGTTACAGAGACATGGCTGCCTGCTGTCTCGTCATTTGACGACATTAACATCAGTGGTTATACATTTGCTAGTTGTTCTCGAAGTGCATCTTACAGCAGCGAGAACCCAGCATTGGTTGCTCTGCAAGACCAACAACATGGTGGTGTTGGCATATATAGTGCAAACAGTATTGAATTTAGTATTCTTCAAGTGCCAGATGTCAATTTAGAATGTATAGTGTACAACTGTTTGTCTCACAACATATTAATTGCGGTAATTTATAGACCACCATCATATCCCATGTCTTTGTTTAAAGAACATTTAGGGAAATTACTTGATTTGTTAGATCTATTAGGTGACACAATTGCTGTGATGGGTGATTTCAATGATGACATTTTAAAAACATTAACCATTTGCAAATTTGTAACAGGCAAAGGGTATGTGCAGCAAGTCACACAACCCACTACCGAAAAGGGCACATTAATTGACCATGTATATGTGAAAACAACACAGTATGATGTAGAATCAACTGTGTTGCCCACCTATTTCAGTGATCATGAGGGGATTCTGTGTTCTTTTGCACAACTGCTGAGGTAGAGTAACTTCAGACGTCTAGCAAATGTAGGTATAAATTCTGTGTTTTTTCTTCACCTTGTGTTTCATCGTGCCAAATTATGCGCTTTTTTCAATCAAACATCCCCCCTGGTTAAATTTGGTATGTTTTAGGTATCATCCCCCCCTGGTTTAATTTGGTATGTTTTTAGGTATCATCCCTCAAGTTCATAGTCTTCAAAGCCCCTTCCTCATTCAAAGTTATCGTCATCTACCGGCCCCCTAAACCACATCCCTCCTTCCTCTCACTTAACTCCTCAAATTAGCTTCATCCTCCCTACTTTTCGACCTTAACATGACTATTGAGTCACCCACCTGCGAGCCGTCATTCAAATTATCCACTGTAATAGACAATTTTACTGTCACCCAACACTTCACCTTCCCGACCCATGGCAAAGACACATCCTCGACCTTGCGTTCTATAAAAACCTCCCTGTACCTTGGCATAATGTTAAGCCCCACCCTTTCCCTCGATCCTATCATCTGCCAAGTAATGAAAACCAAATTTTAGCAGCTCTGCAAAGATCTGTCCCTCTCCCTGAAATTGCAACAGTCTCATAGTTAGAAATTATTTATATATTTATTCTGTAATTAATTTGTAATTAGTCTTTAGTATGTTGGACCTGGTAGTTCATTTTTAGCGGCTGTATTTATTTATTTATATATTTATTCTGTAATTAATTAATTAGTCTTTAGTATGTTGGACCTGGTAGTTCATTTTTAGCGGCTGTATCTCTATTTATCTGTATTTATTTATTTATATATTTATTCTGTAATTAATTAATTAGTCTTTAGTATGTTGGACCTGGTAGTTCATTTTTAGCGGCTGTATCTGTATTTATCTGTATTTATTTATATTATTAATATGTTGTTAATTAATTAGTCTTTAGTATGTTGGACCTGGTAGTTCATTTTTAGCGGCTGTATCTGTATTTATTTATATTATTAATATGTTCTTAATGAATTAGTCTTTAGTATGTTGGACCTGGTAGTTCATTTTTAGCGGCTGTATCTCTATTTATCTGTATTTATTTATTTATATTATTAATATGTTGTTAATTATTGTATTCAATATGTTCTTAATAAAAAAATAAGGTTTCTTTTTCCTGCATTACAACAGCATTTTTAATAACAACATTATTAGCAAACATTAGGGCATATTTAGCACATATTCCACACTGCACTAATAACATTTATCCACACATAGGGAAACACATTTTGTAAAATCATGCATCAATATTAAATGATGTCACTCATATGCTGTTGCTAATGCAGGTTTTGCTTTGCCTTCAATGTAGCCTAGAAAAGCAAAAGGCACTGGTAATTGGTACTCCCAGTTTACTGGGATGGGGTTCGATTCCCTGCGGTGTCCTGCTGGTTTCTTTGGCATGTACATTAAACATCATATTATTTCCTACTATAATAATGATAACTATCAAAGTATTACTAATTAGTATCTCGTACAACTGACACAAGCTTCCAAAATTCTCAAGAAATATCAATAAAATAAGTATAACATAGGAATAACATGCAATTCAGTTATAAGCTATATAAAAAAGTTGGGTCTTGGGTCTGCTCTTAAAAGTATAAAACTTTGTGCTGGTATAGTTGGGAGGGCACATCGGGAAGGGCGAAGTTCATTTTTATTGTGTTCAATATGTTGTTAATACAAAAATAAGATTTGTATTTCCTGCATTACAACAGCATTTCTAATTAAAAAAAGTTGTATTGGCAAACATGAGGGCCTATTTAGCAGCTAATCCATAGTGCACTAATAAAATAGTTATCGATTTATAGGAAAATACATTTTGGGAAATAGTAGTGGTAGTATTTACCATAATGTGAAGTATGTGGCCATTCGGAATGTTTTCCTTTGAGATATGAGAAAACCGTGTTTCATGGTGAGCATTGTGTTGCCATGGCATTTGAGGAAATCTCAAAAGTGACACATGTGTTTTTGAGTAGGGCTGTCAGTCGATTAATGGCAAATTAAATATTCTCATGAATATTAAACACAACAACCTCTAAAGATTACAAATATCTGCCTCAATTTAACCTGGAACCTCTCTCATACAATAATACGTGTGTGTGTGTGTGTGTGTGTGTGTGTGTGTGTGTGTGTGTGTGTGTGTGTGTGTGTGTGTGTGTGTGTGTGTGTGTGTGTGTGTGGGCGTATGCTCGAACGGGAGCTGCCTGGACGCTGCAATCATGTTGCAGCGTCCAGGCTGTATCCGAGCTGAGTGTGCTGACTTTTGGTACACTGTCTGGCTGCCTGCATAAAGTCAAGTGCTCGGCGCAGTTGTAGCGAAATGTCGCTCCTCTGTTTTCATTGAAACAGCTCCTTATATCCGTTAGCGCAGCTAGCTAGCACCAGATGCTAACAACAACAATGCACGTAAGGTCTCTCTCTCGCTCGCTCGGGCCACACATACACACACCCTCCCGGTCCTTCCAATAGCCAGTCGGTGCCTGCCGGTGAGCGTGGAAGTGTGGTCTGCTGCAAGCGGGCGGCAGGAGCGGGGCTGTCAGCATCAGCTTGTAGACGGTATTTTAAACTCGATGCGCTCTGAAAGTACGGGGCGGCCGAGGACAAAAAATACACATGCGTTAATCGCGTTAAAATAATTAGTGGCGTTCATTTTTTTTTAACTTGACAGCCAAATTAAGTAACATCAGATTTGACCTAGAGCTGTTCAGGGCTGTAGTGTTAACCATCATGTGAAGTTTGGTGGCGTTCTGAGAATGTCAGTTGGCGCTATGACATCATCGTGTTCCATGGCGAGGGACCGCCTAGCATCGAGCGAACGCGAACTTTAGCGCCAAATAACGGCTACGCCGTGCGAAAGAAAAAAACTTCCGTGATAACTTAAGATTGCCCTTGTCTCGAGAAGCTACCCGACGAATTTCGAGCCGTATGGATAAAGTCCCGAGGAGGAGATAGATTTTGCGCGGAGGACGAAAAACGCGATAAATCGCGTTTTTCCGACACAAAATTAAAAATGGCCGACTTCCTGTACGTTATTTTATACCCCTCCAAGAGGCTTTTTGGTTCGTCTCCGCACCCTAGATATGCGTAGCGAGTTTCGTTCGTTTACGTGAAAGTTAAAGTAGGGGGAGTTAACGTTAAAAATGGAAGTGGGCGTGGCCTACGCAATTTTTTACGCAAATTTCCGGAACCAATTACACTTTTTAAGTTGCCACACTTTTGACGCGAGTGCAACATTTGGTGAGTTTTGACATATGTTGCGGGGCTCAAAAGTGCGTTTAAAGAATTAAAATAAGAATCATAATAATAATCGGTCCGATATCAATCATGTTCGATTTAACATTGAGGTGGGTGCGCCCACCTCACTGTAGACGTCCGGCCTAATGTACTGGCATGATATAGGCCACTTTTAATGGGCTTTTGCCCCTCTTTTTCCCTGTTTTTAGTGGGTTTTGCATGGTTATCGCTCGCTTCGCGAGCGACTAAATTGATCGTAACGATATCAATTAAGCAAGTTGCAGTCATGCGGCCTATCGTGACTGCCTATCAGCCGTCATGATTTCCGAACCTTTTCTGTGCTTTTGCCGGTCGTTTTCCCTGTTTTTAGGTGTTTTTTGCAGGTTTATCGTTCGCTGCGCGAACGATTTCAATAGGGTCTTCGCCGACCTATGGTCTCAGACCCTAAATAGGCCAACGTTTTGAATTTCAGATGGAAGGGCCGATTGCATGCAAAAAAGGGGTACAGAGTTTGAATGAAGGGCAATCCGAAAAACCCTTCTCTAGGCTTTCTCATTTTGCCGTAGTTCTGCCGTGTTCAAATTTACTCAATGAACCAAACCTGGATGTGAAAGGTTCAAGGTATCGAAACAACTGGTCTGAATGATCTAGGATTAAGACACCCTAAAACACTACAGCCCAACGTGGGGCTCGAACCCACGACCCTGAGATTAAGAGTCTCATGATCTAACAACAATGCTAAAATAGGCCAACGTTTTGAATTTCAGATGGAAGGGCCGATTGCATGCAAAAAAGGGGTACAGAGTTTGAATGAAGGGCAATCCGAAAAACCCTTCTCTAGGCTTTCTCATTTTGCCGTAGTTCTGCCGTGTTCAAATTTACTCAATGAACCAAACCTGGATGTGAAAGGTTCAAGGTATCGAAACAACTGGTCTGAATGATCTAGGATTAAGACACCCTAAAACACTACAGCCCAACGTGGGGCTCGAACCCACGACCCTGAGATTAAGAGTCTCATGCTCTAACAACAATGCTAAAATAGGCCAACGTTTTGAATTTCAGATGGAAGGGCCGATTGCATGCAAAAAAAGGGGTACAGAGTTTGAATGAAGGGTCCTAGAGTTTGATTGAAGGGCAATCCGAAAAACCCTTCTCTAGGCTTTCTCATTTTGCCGTAGTTCTACCGTGTTCAAATTTACTCAATGAACCAAACCTGGATGTGAAAGGTTCAAGGTATCGAAACAACTGGTCTGAATGATCTAGGATTAAGACACCCTAAAACACTACAGCCCAACGTGGGGCTCGAACCCACGACCCTGAGATTAAGAGTCTCATGCTCTAACAACAATGCTAAAATAGGCCAACGTTTTGAATTTCAGATGGAAGGGCCGATTGCATGCAAAAAAGGGGTACAGAGTTTGAATGAAGGGTCCTAGAGTTTGATTGAAGGGCAATCCGAAAAACCCTTCTCTAGGCTTTCTCATTTTGCCGTAGTTCTACCGTGTTCAAATTTACTCAATGAACCAAACCTGGATGTGAAAGGTTCAAGGTATCGAAACAACTGGTCTGAATGATCTAGGATTAAGACACCCTAAAACACTACAGCCCAACGTGGGGCTCGAACCCACGACCCTGAGATTAAGAGTCTCATGCTCTAACAACAATGCTAAAATAGGCCAAAGTTTTGAATTTCAGATGGAAGGGCCGATTGCATGCAAAAAAGGGGTACAGAGTTTGAATGAAGGGCAATCCGAAAAACCCTTCTCTAGGCTTTCTCATTTTGCCGTAGTTCTACCGTGTTCAAATTTACTCAATGAACCAAACCTGGATGTGAAAGGTTCAAGGTATCGAAACAACTGGTCTGAATGATCTAGGATTAAGACACCCTAAAACACTACAGCCCAACGTGGGGCTCGAACCCACGACCCTGAGATTAAGAGTCTCATGCTCTACCGACTGAGCTAGCCGGGCTAACAACAATGCCAAAATAGGCCAAAGTTTTGAATTTCAGATGGAAGGGCCGATTGCATGCAAAAAACGGGTACAGAGTTTGAATGAAGGGTCCTAGAGTTTGATTGAAGGGCAATCCGAAAAACCCTTCTCTAGGCTTTCTCATTTTGCCGTAGTTCTACCGTGTTCAAATTTACTCAATGAACCAAACCTGGATGTGAAAGGTTCAAGGTATCGAAACAACTGGTCTGAATGATCTAGGATTAAGGACACCCTAAAACACTACAGCCCAACGTGGGGCTCGAACCCACGACCCTGAGATTAAGAGTCTCATGCTCTAACAACAATGCTAAAATAGGCCAACGTTTTGAATTTCAGATGGAAGGGCCGATTGCATGCAAAAAAGGGGTACAGAGTTTGAATGAAGGGCAATCCGAAAAACCCTTCTCTAGGCTTTCTCATTTTGCCGTAGTTCTGCCGTGTTCAAATTTACTCAATGAACCAAACCTGGATGTGAAAGGTTCAAGGTATCGAAACAACTGGTCTGAATGATCTAGGATTAAGACACCCTAAAACACTACAGCCCAACGTGGGGCTCGAACCCACGACCCTGAG
This sequence comes from Harpagifer antarcticus, assembly GCA_902827135.1. Classification (NCBI taxonomy): domain Eukaryota; kingdom Metazoa; phylum Chordata; class Actinopteri; order Perciformes; family Harpagiferidae; genus Harpagifer; species Harpagifer antarcticus. The sequence continues at coordinate 1,164,414 of CADEHL010000497.1, read as the reverse complement.
ATTAAGAGTCTCATGCTCTACCGACTGAGCTAGCCGGGCTAACAACAATGCCAAAATAGGCCAAAGTTTTGAATTTCAGATGGAAGGGCCGATTGCATGCAAAAAAGGGGTACAGAGTTTGAATGAAGGGTCCTAGAGTTTGATTGAAGGGCAATCCGAAAAACCCTTCTCTAGGCTTTCTCATTTTGCCGTAGTTCTACCGTGTTCAAATTTACTCAATGAACCAAACCTGGATGTGAAAGGTTCAAGGTATCGAAACAACTGGTCTGAATGATCTAGGATTAAGACACCCTAAAACACTACAGCCCAACGTGGGGCTCGAACCCACGACCCTGAGATTAAGAGTCTCATGCTCTACCGACTGAGCTAGCCGGGCTAACAACAATGCTAAAATAGGCCAAAGTTTTGAATTTCAGATGGAAGGGCCGATTGCATGCAAAAAAGGGGTACAGAGTTTGAATGAAGGACAATCCGAAAAACCCTTCTCTAGGCTTTCTCATTTTGCCGTAGCTCTGCCGTGTTCAAATTTACTCAATGAACCAAACCTGGATGTGAAAGGTTCAAGGTATCGAAACAACTGGTCTGAATGATCTAGGATTAAGACACCCTAAAACACTACAGCCCAACGTGGGGCTCGAACCCACGACCCTGAGATTAAGAGTCTCATGCTCTACCGACTGAGCTAGCCGGGCTAACAACAATGCCAAAATAGGCCAAAGTTTTGAATTTCAGATGGAAGGGCCGATTGCATGCAAAAAACGGGTACAGAGTTTGAATGAAGGGTCCTAGAGTTTGATTGAAGGGCAATCCGAAAAACCCTTCTCTAGGCTTTCTCATTTTGCCGTAGTTCTGCCGTGTTCAAATTTACTCAATGAACCAAACCTGGATGTGAAAGGTTCAAGGTATCGAAACAACTGGTCTGAATGATCTAGGATTAGGACACCCTAAAACACTACAGCCCAACGTGGGGCTCGAACCCACGACCCTGAGATTAAGAGTCTCATGCTCTAACAACAATGCTAAAATAGGCCAACGTTTTGAATTTCAGATGGAAGGGCCGATTGCATGCAAAAAAGGGGTACAGAGTTTGAATGAAGGGCAATCCGAAAAACCCTTCTCTAGGCTTTCTCATTTTGCCGTAGTTCTGCCGTGTTCAAATTTACTCAATGAACCAAACCTGGCAGGTGTCTGAGGACTGGATGCCAGTGTCTGAGAGGCAATGGGGACTTGCTGCACGAGGAATGGGGGAATAGCTGCACAAGGGAATGGGGGACTTGCTGAAGGATGGACCTTTGGACTTGGACTGCCTCGTTGGTGTCGCCTCTGTTCGGGGTCGTTTCCTTAGAAACACCCGCTCTTGTTCCTCCCCATACTCTTCATCAAAGCCATGCATGTTATCGGCGGCCCTCTGGTCATCCCTCTGTCGCTTATGTTTTATCCTCTGCTGCAGCTTGAAGCGCAGGGATTTCACCTCAGCAGCATATCTGTCCCTCTGAGCCCTCATTGTGTTTGCCTCCATCCTCCATTCCTTACAGTCCGGGTTGTCACATTCAATCACTGGGGACAAGGGTGGAGGTTGTGAAAGGACCTCATCACCCTCAGTGTCCACATCCCAAGTGGTAATCATCGCTACTGTGGGGTTTGTCAGTCGGAGCGCTTGAAGGTCCTTCGTTGCCACTGTCATTTTGACTTTAATAACAGCCACACATAGCTCCTCCCGCGACAGCTCGACATGGTCCCGGTACAAGTGCCGGTCCAGCCTTGTCCCGGTATAGTTGCATCCTGCAATGATGCAGGGATGCAGCCTTATATTTGTACGTCCATTTGCCAAGAACAGGAGAATTCTTCTTTCAACCAAGTTACGCACACTATGGTTTCTTTGCAAATGCTTGCTCAGGGCACGGAAGGAATGGTTACAGATCGGACAACACAGCAACATCCTATCTGTATGCATGAGCATTTTGGTACCGGGAAGTGTACCCTGTAGAATGAAATTGAAAAGACTTGAGAACGTTGCACTCAGCGAACTAGAAAGACCCCATGTCAAATCTCTCCAGGTTATATTCAAAACGTTGTTTTTTAATTTGCATCATCGTGCGAAAGGTGTCCCATTTAGGCACTCGTTAGGCAGGCAGAGATCCCTGTCATCTCTCGGCCTCTCCAGAGGAAGGGAAATACTCTGTTGTCTTTTTTGGAGAACCATGAAAACCGGCCAAATGTATCCGAAAATAGTGCATCATAATACAGGTAGAATCCCCTCAAACTCTCCTTGCATTCCTCCAGAGACCAGTTCAAAAACTTAAAGTTTTGTAAGAACCATGATTGGGGTCCTCCAGGCAACAATTGTAACCGAGCCAAAGCACTCATGTAGCGGACGCTTTCCTCCATGATGTCAAACAGCCGTTTTAAAAAAAAATAGTGCCTCACATGCGGGTAAAGTCCCCTGACAACTGCCCTTGCATTCCTCCAGAGGCAGACAAAGTTTAAGTTAACTTTTGGAAGAACCATAGAAAAGGGTGAAAATGGATAAAATGTATCCGAAAATAGTGCCTCACATGCGGGTAAAGTCCCCTGACAACTCCCCTTGCATTCCTCCAGAGGCAGACAAAGTTTAAGTTAACTTTTGGAAGAACCATAGAAAAGGGTGAAAATGGATAAAATGTATCCGAAAATAGTGCCTCACATGCGGGTAAAGTCCCCTGACAACTCCCCTTGCATTCCTCCAGAGGCAGACAAAGTTTAAGTTAACTTTTGGAAGAACCATAGAAAAGGGTGAAAATGAATAAAATGTATCCGAAAATAGTGCCTCATATGCGGGTAAAGTCCCCTGACAACTCCCCTTGCATTCCTCCAGAGGCAGAAAAAGTTTAAGTTAACTTTTGGAAGAACCATAGAAAAGGGTGAAAATGGATAAAATGTATCCGAAAATAGTGCCTCATTATTCCGTGACATCTCCCCTTGTATTCCTCCAGAGGCACTTTAACTTTGTTAAGAACCATGATTGGGGTCCTCCAGGCAACAATTGTATCCGAGCCAAAGCACTCATGTAACGGACACATTCCTCCATGATGTGAAACAGCCGTTTTTTTTCTAAGTGCTCTCAAAAACCGGGTTTCCGATTTCGTGCAGATGGTAGCTTGGAAAACATGAATAGATTTATTTAACGGGGGAAGGGAGGTCTCAAATCCCCTCTCCGTTGTAAATTGCAACGGGGGAGTGAAAATGTGTCCGGGGCTTCCGCCGGAAGCGCCGAAGACTTGAGCAGTTTTGAGCCCCTCCTCCGTTGGCACTCAGTCGTTTTTTCGAGAATTTTTTAAAACTTCATTTTTGATTATTTTAAGATATAATTGACCGTTTTCTTTACTTTTTTTTGCTTTCCACGGGTGGGGGCGCATGGCAGGCCGCCTATGAGCTTCCAAATTCGGCCTGGAACCTCCGGGAATAATGGGCTAAGCTCCATAAACCGACAAAGTCACCCAGAAATGTCATTTTAATAGCCCAAAAATATATAATACAAATACATTTAAATAGTAAAAGGTACAATTGTGCTCCTAATTACCCGGAATTTGATTTACATAGCCCCATGATAGTGAATAAAAATCATTTTCATTTTCACCCATCAAATGTACATGAAATGGACAGATCCATTTCATGTACATTTGATGGGTCAAAATGAAAATGATTTGAAACGGTGTGAAAATGATTTGAAACGGTGTGAAAGCTGGGTAAAGTGTTCCTGCAGCCCCTCCATAACGGTAATAATGGTTAGAAATCACTTCCAGTGCAGAAAAAGCTGTTTTTGACTCATCCACATTTCACCCATTAAATGTACATGAAATGGACAGGAATCTGTCCATTTCATGTACATTTGATGGGTCAAAATCCACTCTCCCAGGCAGAGCTCCAGGGTGATGCACACGGCTTTCTTACCCAGGAAGAAGAGTCTGAAAGCTGGGTAAAGTGTTCCTGCATAGGGTCCCACTGTTCCAGGCTGATTAACATGTGTGAAAATGGATAAATTGTACCCCAAAATAGTGTCTCTTAAGGCGGGTAAATGTACAGGAATCTGTCCATTACATGGACATTTGACTCCCCATCAAATGTACATGAAATGGACAGGAATCTGTCCATTTCATGTACATTTGATGGGTCAAAATCCACTCTCCCAGGCAGAGCTCCAGGGTGATGCACACGGCTTTCTTACCCAGGAAGAAGAGTCTGAAAGCTGGGTAAAGTGTTCCTGCACTGTTCCAGGCTGATTAACATGTGTGAAAATGGATAAATTGTACCCCAAAATAGTGTCTCTTAAGGCGGGTAAATGTACAGGAATCTGTCCATTACATGGACATTTGACTCCCCATCAAATGTACATGAAATGGACAGGAATCTGTCCATTTCATGTACATTTGATGGGTCAAAATCCACTCTCCCAGGCAGAGCTCCAGGGTGATGCACACGGCTTTCTTACCCAGGAAGAAGAGTCTGAAAGCTGGGTAAAGTGTTCCTGCATAGGGTTTCACTGTTCCAGGCTGATTAACATGTGTGAAAATGGATCAATTGTACCCCAAAATAGTGTCTCTTAAGGCGGGTAAATGTACAGGAATCTGTCCATTACATGGACATTTGACTCCCCATCAAATGTACATGAAATGGACAGGAATCTGTCCATTTCATGTACATTTGATGGGTCAAAATCCACTCTCCCAGGCAGAGCTCCAGGGTGATGCACACGGCTTTCTTACCCAGGAAGAAGAGTCTGAAAGCTGGGTAAAGTGTTCCTGCATAGGGTCCCACTGTTCCAGGCTGATTAACATGTGTGAAAATGGATAAATTGTACCCCAAAATAGTGTCTCTTAAGGCGGGTAAATGTACAGGAATCTGTCCATTACATGGACATTTGACTCCCCATCAAATGTACATGAAATGGACAGGAATCTGTCCATTTCATGTACATTTGATGGGTCAAAATCCACTCTCCCAGGCAGAGCTCCAGGGTGATGCACACGGCTTTCTTACCCAGGAAGAAGAGTCTGAAAGCTGGGTAAAGTGTTCCTGCATAGGGTCCCACTGTTCCAGGCTGATTAACATGTGTGAAAATGGATAAATTGTACCCCAAAATAGTGTCTCTTAAGGCGGGTAAATGTACAGGAATCTGTCCATTACATGGACATTTGACTCCCCATCAAATGTACATGAAATGGACAGGAATCTGTCCATTTCATGTACATTTGATGGGTCAAAATCCACTCTCCCAGGCAGAGCTCCAGGGGGATGCACACAGCCTTCTTACCCAGGAAGAAGAGTCTGAAAGCTGGGTAAAGTGTTCCTGCACTGTTCCAGGCTGATTAACATGTGTGAAAATGGATAAATTGTACCCCAAAATAGTGTCTCTTAAGGCGGGTAAATGTACAGGAATCTGTCCATTACATGGACATTTGACTCCCCATCAAATGTACATGAAATGGACAGGAATCTGTCCATTTCATGGACATTTGACTGATGAAATGTACAAGAACATAAGGGCAGCAGAGTGCTTGCTGTCCCTGCTCTAAGCAGAGCTCCAGGGTCATGCACATGGCTTTATTACTCCGGAATGAGGGTGTGAAAGCTGGGTAAAGTGTTCCTGCATAGGGTCCCACTGTTCCAGGCTGATTAACATGTGTGAAAATGGATAAATTGTACCCCAAAATAGTGTCTCTTAAGGCGGGTAAAAGTTATGTGAATATGGGGTGAAGTATATGGACACTTGAGCACCAGCAAGACCCCCACCTCCATAACCTTGTGCACCAGGCGAACCTGTGTACCCACACTTAAGCACTCCCCCACGGACTACACCAAGAGGGAACACCGGTCAGAAGTTCGTGCCCCTGGTAACCTGAATTACATTAAAACTGTTATGCATTGAGGATTTTAGTCCGAGACGAGTGCTTATCTGCGAGTATCTGTCAGCTTCGTGGACCCCAATTTCAAAGGAAATGTCCATGATATTGACAAATATATTTATATACAGAATGATGATTATTTTACCCTCAGACACATGCATAGAGCACCCCCAAGTGTTGGTTTACAGTTGGTAAAATTTGTCCTGCCGGTGGCAGGGACTTTGCATTATAAGTGGACGTACATTTCCATTGGGCGGACATTTGTACATTTGAAGGACAAATCCCATGTTAACTCTGTCCATAAGGCAGACCTTTTCCTTACACATATAAGTATTGTTACAACTTGTATTTAGAAATACTCTGTTGTAATTATTGATGCATAAATGAGTTCATCCATTCAATGTGGCATCTGCTATAATGGGGTTAATGTATGATATGACTTAATAATACAATACATTAGAATATATGATATGATAATTATATTTAAGTTTTATTCATTTCTTATTTCATAGTTTCTCATTATTTTTATTTTTATCGCTCATCTTATTTTTGATTTTATTAATCTGTGCTATCCTGTTTTTCACTCTCACTACTGTGTAAAAACACCGCAACAATATTACAAAAAATATACTGCATAAAGCAAACTATATACTTTATTTGATCCAAAACTGATGTTTTTTCATTATAGTAGCCTGTGAAAACCATAACAAATAAGTGATTAAATGCTACAGTATTCAGCAAACACAACTGCAGAGCTGCAAACATTGCAAACAGACTAAGTTCTTCAACACCCAGTTGTCTTTGTGTATTTGTGAATGAAGCGCCATCTCATGGTTAAATCCTGTAATTGAACAAATGGAGAACTTTGGCAACGCCCTCTAGCAATTTGGCAACACCCCCAGCCACTGGGATCCGCTGGGTTTTTGACTGGGACACACCCATGTGAGTCCTGTCTGGAGTGCTACATCTGTAAGGTAATGTGCAGCAGAGAGGTGTGATGTTCTCTGTTCACAGAGGATGAGTGAAACAGCATGTGGAACTAACAGGGTCAAAGGTGCATATCCCACAATGTCACGTGAGGAGTTGAGCGCTTTCTCAGCAGCAGCAACTGCACGTAGACATTTAGGCAGGCCAGCAGCTACAGGATCTAGCTTGGAGGAAAAATAGGCAACAGGCCTCTGTTTTCCTCCATGATCTTGAAGGAGAACTGAGGTCATACACCCATGTCGTTCATCCACTGCCTGAGTGAAAGGTTTAGTGTGATCAGGTAGACTTAGCGTGGGTGGGGATTGGAGAGCCAGCTTCATATTAATGAAGGCTTCGTCGGCTTCCGGTGTCCATATAAGGTGATCTGTAGGTTTCAAACCAGTGACGTGCGTGATAGTACGCAGTGGCAATTCGATTGGAGAATAGTTTGGAATGAATGACCTGCAGTATGAACAAAAACCCAAAAATGACATCATCTGTCGCTTAGTGACAGGTTTTGGCAGAGCAGTCAATGATGCAATACGCTTATCTGAAAGCGTTTTCCCTTCTCCTGAAATGACATGACCCAAAAATGTAACTGTTCTTTGTACATATTTGAGTTTTGACAAACTGGCCTTGTGGCCCTCAGCTGCGAGGTGCATTAACAAAGCAATAGTATCAGCCTCACACTGTTCTGCTGTGGGTGCGCAAATCATGAGGTCATCAACATATTGTATGAGAGCGGTGCCTTTAGAAACTTGTAGAGAGGCCAAACTTGTACACAATGCCTGGTTGTACACAGTAGGAGATTCACAGTAGCCTTGACACAAACGTGTGAATGTGTAAGGTTTACCATCATATTCAAATGCAAACCAGAATTGTCTGTCTTTGTGTACAGGGACACTGAAAAATGCATTTATGACAGTAAAAAATGATGCCGAGGCTGGAACTTGGGAAACAATCAGATAAGGATTTGGGACGAGCGGTGCACGGGCATGCACTGCTGCATTAACAGCTCGTAAATCCTGGACAAATCTCCACTCGTCAGGAGGTTTGTCTCTGATCTTTTTGACAGGAAACACTGGAGTGCGTACCGGGGAATCGTTACACGGAATAATGACCCCTTGTTTAAGCAGGTACTGGGGTTGATTTGGACGGAACGTGGACTTAGGAGTGATAACTACGTCGTCGGCATAGCAGTGGTATGAAAAACCATGCGGGCTAATGACTGATCCGAGCGAGTTTGTGTACAGGGAGAAGAGGAGGGGACCAAGAACAGAGCCCTGAGGGACCCCTGTAGTGAATTGGCAAGGGTCGGACTCGGACCCTCTTCAAGTTACCCTGTAGGTACGGTCTTTGAGGTATGAGGTGAGGAGGGAAAGTGCAGAGCCTGAAACTCCATGTTCTTGGAGAGTGCGAAGGAGGATCTGATGGTTCACCGTGTCGAATGCAGCTGACAGGTCCAACATGATGATGACAGAGGAGAGGGATGCTGCTTTGGCAGTGTGCAGTTCCTCAGTGACAGCAAGGAGGGCAGTTTCTGTGGAGTGACCTGCCTTGAAACCAGACTGGTGCGGATCCAGAAGGTTGTTCGGATGGAGATAACAGGAGAGTTGTTTAAAGACAGCGCGTTCAAGTGTTTTAGACAGGAACGGGAGGAGAGAGACAGGCCTGTAGTTTATAACATCAGACGGGTTGAGAGTGGGTTTCTTTAGGAGAGGGTTTACTCTTGCCTCCTTGAGACTGTTTGTAAAGTGACCAGAAGTTAGAGAAGTGTTGATGAAATGGGTGAGAAACGGTAGAATATCAGGAGCGATAGTCTGAAGGAGGTTTGAAGGGATAGGGTCCAGAGGACAGGTGGTAGGGCAGGCAGAGGTAATGAGGGTAAGAACCTCACTTGGAGAGAGAGGGGAAAAGGAGGTTAGTGTGTGGGTGAAAGGAGGATCTGGTGACCCAGCGGTGAGTAAAGGTGAGTCAGAAAAAGAAGAGCGAATTTCATCAACCTTTTTTTCAAAATGGTTAACAAAGTCGCTTGACAGAAGTGAGGAGGGGGGAGGGGCTTTGGGAGGGTCCAAAAGGGTGGAGAAGATGGAAAATAGTTTTTTGGGATTGGAATAGGAAGATTGGATCTTATCTTGAAAGAAAGTGCTCTTTGCCTGAGAGATCGAAGCAGAGAAAGAGGAGAGGAGAGCCTGATAGGTTAGGAGGTCGTCACGGTGTTTGGATTTCCACCGTTTCCGCTCTGCTGCCCGAAGGACGGTTCTATTAGCACGCAGTGCGTCATTTAGCCAGGGAGCAGGAGGGGACTGACGAGCCTGCCGAGATGTGAGAGGACAGAGAGAGTCCAGAGAGGATGAGAGAGTAGAGAGGAGAGTTTCTGCAGCAGAGTTTGGAGGCAGGAGTTGGAACGAGTCAGAGGAAGGGAGGGCTGAGAGCACCGATGAGGCAAAGGTAGAGGGGGAGAGGGAACGAAGGTTACGGCGGACAGGTGCAGGATGAGAAGAGATTAGTTTGTTATGTTTGGAAAGGGGTAGAGAGAATGAAAGGAAGAAGTGATCGGATGTGTGGAGCGGGTTTACAGAGAGGTTAGAAGTAGTGCAGTTCCTTGAGAATGTGAGATCAAGGACATTGCCAGCTTTATGAGTTGGTGGGGATGGAGACAGTGAAAAAGCAAAGGCGGTTAACAGAGATGTTAGTTCGTCTATCTTCCCCATCTGGAGGTTGAAGTCTCCGAGAAGTACAGCCTGTGGGCCAGTTTCAGGGATGTGTGAGAGGAGATGATCTAATTCCTCCAAGAAGTCCCCCAAGGCGCCTGGTGGACGGTAGAGAACCACAATGGTTAATTGTATAGGATGGGTTACTGTGACGGCATGGAACAATACAATGCAAATGAGAAGTCTCCATGAACACAGCAGGTGGAAAAACACATTGACCAGCCAAACGCAACAACGCCTGAGAATCAGGATATGTCAACAGCCATTGGTACACATTCAACAGTTCTTTATCATCAAATGTGGGTTTTTGAACCATCAATGGAGATGGCCGTCGGACTTTGAGACCCTCATTTGTGGAAATGAGGTCTAAGCCGAACCGGAGAATCAGATCTCTGCCCAGTAAATGTATTGGGCAGACAGATGCTAAAAGAAAACTGTGTTTGACTGATGTGGGAAATGGATGACTGTCATCACCGTTATCTTTACACTGAAGTGGTACAGAAAACTTCTCCTTCACAGTTACCCCAGCCACTCCTATTGAGTGAAGAAATCTACTACTAAATTTGCAATCAGGCAAATCTGCCCTTTTTACCACAGAGTGGGTAGCCCCAGAATCAACCAGAAATGTAACATTTACACCCATGATAGCTAAAGTTAATATGGGACATTTCTTAAATGCTGTTTCAGTGTCATATTTCAAATATGTACCCTTGTCCACTACAGACATTTTCTCTAAATCTTCCAATTTCTCAATAGCCTGTATCATGTGTGTGTGTGTGTCACTTCCCTGGTTAGATGCTGCTGGCAGAGGTTCCGTCTCCCCCGACCGAATTCCTTCCTCTCCTACTCCCTCCTTCGACTGTTGTCAGTTTGAAGAATTGTCTTTGTTTTGGTCCGATTTATCCGATTGAAAGTTATTTTTCTGCTTCTCGTATGGGCATTCAGCGATCCAATGATCCGTCTCTCCGCAGTTAAAACAGCGATCCTCGCCCCTTCGGTTGGTTCGTCCTCTGCCTTTTCCTTTTCCTCCCCGGCCTCGGAAACCTCCTTCTCCTCCTCGGTTCCCTCTGCCCTGGCCACCTTGGGCTTGGTTGGACCAGGCGGTTGTAACAGCCTGGACCATGGTCAGTTGGGCCTTGTCTTTGCGGTCGCGGCGTTTCTTTTCCTCACTGGCTTTTTCTTCTGAGAGGCGTTTCTCGGCATGCACGGCATGTCGGCGAATTTCTTCCAGCCGGGCATCGTCCATTACGCCAATGCAGGAGTTTCGCACCGATGCAGAAATAGCCGGAGATAGACCGTTGAGGAAAACGTTGCTGAGGTGGGTCTCCCAGACCCCCAATGCGGCTTGTTCCCCGGCCTCTTGTTTGATAAGGCCGCTGTTCTCGATGATCAGTTGTTCTAAGCGGTGGTAATAGTCATTTACTGTTTCATCCGGGTTCTGCTTGCATGCATAGATTTTTGACATGTCGACTTTGGTGGGAAATGTTCCTGTTATTGCGGTATCGATGGCGGCTAAGGCTTCGCGGTAGTCAGCGTTCTGGCCGTTATCCCAATCGGTGTTTTTCATGTGCTGTTGACCTCCCAGTAGTCCGGTGAAATGGCTGACGTGTGTCGTACCCATTCTTAGAGTCAACAATTTCTTTATCTCCGGCATGGTGGGGGAGAATTGTCTACAGAACATGAGGAGTGCTGCACCGAATTTAGCACCTCCTAACTCAACATCTGGGAGGTGATCTCTTGATATCTCTCTTCATTTCTGCTATGGTCCATGGGCGGTAGACGAATGAAGGACCAGCATGTCCAATCACCTGGATCATGGGACAGGCGAGATAAGGCTCTTCGTCCTCCTTTCTGCGGGGGCGTTCTTTCTTGTAGAGTTCAGCTCTCTCCCACTCGTCTCTCTTCTTTTTCTCTCTCTCTCTCCGTTCGTCTTCCTCCGTAGCTGCTTCGGTGTGTGGTATGTTGACCTCTGGCCCAGCAGCAGCCTCCGCAGCAGCCTCCGCAGCAGGCAGTAGAACGGGTGGGGGAGGGGGGAATGGAAACCCAAGGTCGAGGAGAGGGTCCCTCACGCCTGTCAAAGAGGGATACAGAGAAGTGTTCTGTGGGTTATATGGTGGGGGGAAAGCCTTCTCTTTTTCCTTAACACCCTCATCGGCAACCTGTATTTTCCTTATTTCCCCGGCCAACTGCCTTCTTTCACGGCACTCTGCTTCATCCTCCCAGTATTTTAAACACTTTCTGTGAGTGTCTAAGTCTCTTCTTTTTCATTCCATCTTCACACATCACATCTTTCACCATGTTTTGCTCGCATGACATACACAATCGGACCCTCAGGAGGGTGTACTAGCCCCCTACTCTGCTTTGCTCCCATAACAAAGTCTTTAAGTGTTACCAAAACACTATTTTTCACCCGTCGGTAATGTGATACTTGTTCCTCAGTACAAATCACCCGAAAACTGATCGTAAACTTTGGCTATGACGGATATCCCAAATATCCTACTTTTGAGCAGTCCCTCTCATAAATGTCATTTGTTTAATTACGTTTAACTTTAACCAATTTAGACACTGCACATCTCACAGAGTATTGAAAGCCTTTTGAGTTCGTTGGATCTCTTGAAGTCAATCGGTCCTCTCGTCCCGTACGGTTTCTGTCGAGGTAGAGGAGAATCCGAGGATCCTGGAGCGACCACCAGCGTCCGTAGGTGTCCCCAATCGAACTTGCAGAGATCCTGCCGACAACGCCAATTTGTTATGGAAATCTTAGACCCAGTCAATACTGTGGATATACACGAGTCAGAATGATCAACAATAAATGGTGAAAGAAACAGAGTTGTCTTTCTGGTTATTTTTTTGAATATTCAAAGACACAGGTCTCACAGAGTATAGGATAGTCTGCAGGAGTGTGCGCAATAGTAACAAAATAGCAAAGCTTATATACAGGAAAGGGCGGGCTGACAGAGTTTGCTCAGAAATCTGCTTTCACACGGTCTCATATTGTTATTAGACACCTGTCCTTGAGCTGTAGATAGTATAACGGTTCTCAGAATATGGAAGTTCTTGTGTGACTTTGTGTGAAGAGGAGTAGTCTCAACATAGTCTGCCAAATCAGCTCTGTGGCCTTGAAGCGCTTGGGAATAAAAACTTATTAGAGTATGCAGAGAAAACAGCACATAGCATTGAAAATGGTACAGTAGTGTTAGACAATGCTTTTAGAAGCATTTGGTTTTAGCATATAAGGTAGCATAAGACATATAAGGTAACATATTTATTTAATTTTGGCTTAAATGGCATTCCATAGATACATACGTAAAGACAAAAAGATTTATTAACCATGAATTAATGAATTGGTAAATTAAAAATAGCAGTAAAGAGGAAACTAATAAATTGAGAAAATCATCCTAAAACATACTGAGGGATAAAGGGGGAGACATGATGGAAATATTCACTACACTTTAAGCAGTGGGTGTTCTGGACTTAGGAGTACAGAGTAGTACCATACTCTTCAATCTTTTCATCATGTTAACAAATTATTCTTTTAGAGATTTGTATTCATGTGTGAATAAAGTAGTGATCTCATTTGTTACAATATTTATCACCATTAAAAGGATAGTTTTAGGAACCACTCTATCAGACACATCTTTATTTGTATGGATAATGTTAAAGGGAGAGCTAGTGCCAAGCCAAATATAGTATTCCAATCTAAAGTATTGATTTCACCATTGTAGCATAGTTATTACCATAGGAGGGCTTTAAGATGGAAATATGAAATGACTTCTGTTTTTAAATCCTTGATAAAGGAGGGAGTACTTGTTGCATGTTCGGACACCCAAGGTTCCACACACTGCTAAAGAGTTTTACATTGTTCTTTAAGTGGGCCAGGATTGAAGATAAATGAGTATAATGAGCTATGAAATACATAGCAGAGCTACACAGATCCTAATAATGGTTTGACTCAAGATAATAGTTAAGTACACACATTTCTGAAATAGATCTATTAGACATTTTAATATAGATTAGGTGTTAATAAACTGCAGTAGTAGTACTATGAGGAAGTGAGTTTTGTACCAAGTTTCAATAAATGTGGGAGGCAGAAGTCCCAATGAAAAGTTAGAACCATCTTGAAAATCATAGTTGAAATCATGAATGAATAAGGAATGGCGCTCCGCATATGACATATTTTTGTAGATAAAGGGTACCCGCCTATGCTGAAATACCTCTGAAAATACTCTGCAGAGCACGACATGGCCAAAAGACCGAGACCAAATGACCTTTGACCCTGACTGACAGTGACACACTGACAGTGTGACAAAAGCACTGTCAATGACTGACTGGGGTGTACCTGACCAAACCTGACTTGACAACCAGACAGTGTGAGTGTGAATGAATGCCGGCATGTGATCAGTGTAACTGCATGATTCTAAAACAATAACTAACCAAGCATGTTTTTGGACTAACATATTATTTTGGAGCTCCAAGGGAAACGAGAGGTTTCCTAAAAATCCCACAAAAAGGGAAACCGCACATGTGACCCGTTTCTAATCTACATGATGATATGTTAATCCCACAGGAGTTGGTGGTTTGCAAATGTAAAACTCAAACTAAAATCTGAAGATTCTGTTTCTTTTAGGACTGAAAGACGGAGAGAAACACTTATTTTCACTGAAGTGTTTACTTTGGAAATAATATTAATGGAGTAAAATTGTAAATGTTCGCTAAGTCTCTAACCAATATTTACCTGAAGGTTTTTCCACCCTCCCCATTACAGGATTTTGTTACACATGAGTTCATGTGTAAAAGGGGTAGTGTGTGTATAATGTATAATGTCAACATGGCTGTAAAATTCACAATTTAAATTTTTCTTTTAGGGATTGAAAGAAACCTGCCGCCCCAACCCAGATGTTCAAACTGAGCATTGAATGATAGCTTTAGAATGAACCTGCTCCATGTCTATGGAGATACTTTAGTGAATGTTGAAATGTTTCTAAATGTTGATTGAATTATAACAGGTAACGCAGATGCAGTGACCAAGGGGCTACTGTGAGAGATCTAATTCCAGAATAGAATACCGAAGAAGTTGAGCTGTGATAATGAAACAATGTTGTAATATTTTAACAACTTCAACTGAGGTTTGAAATGTAGAAAGAACATATTACAGTTAAAGGAGACCTATCATGCTATATTTAAATGATATAGTGTATGACCATACCTATATAAGGTATATTTATACATTTTATTTTTCAAAATACCAAATAGATCATTTTTTAGCCATGCCTCGTTTCGCTAATTTTCGCTCTATTCCAAACCTGTCTATGAAAATTCTGAGCAACAGCTGACCACGCCCCCCTGCAGAAGAGGGGGGCATGAGCCGGCGGGAGTCACGTTACCATGCTTGCTGTGATTACGAGTGTGGAATACACATGTCATCTCAGAGCAATGCATGTGTTCAAGCATATTATCAATTTGATCCAGAAACTGAAGCAGCGGAGGTTTTGGTGGAGGTGCAAACATCTCGGTTGCAGCAGGACGTTTCTGAATGGTTAGTTGACAAGCTGTTGTCCCTATTTATTTTTACTCTGTTTGTTACAATGCTTGCTACTTATTTCGTTCATATTTTGGCTAATTAGCAAGAATGCAATGTGTACAGTTTGTAACTTAGAGTTTGTAACGCAAAAACAGCGATACATATATATATTTATAAAGAGAGACATTCATATTTTCAGCATATATACACAATGGCCTCATTGCGTTTAATAGTTTACAGTCCTTTTCTTCCAACATCGTGCAACAACCGTTGGAAAGTTCAATAACTAACTGCCTTCTGAACCGGAGCATGTGCTGCATGGAGATACCACAGGTAACATTAGCTTCACTAAGTTGTCTGTTTAGAGAATACATTTTTCACATGTCATTCAAGATATGTTTATCACACTAGGTGTCAAGACGGATGCAGGAACATGAGGACTTTGTAACCTGTATGGTGGACCATCCTGGATTGGAGCCTGTGTGCCTGAATGTGTTCTCCCTGCAGAATGCATTGAATATTTACAGAGCTGAACATGGTGGACTACAGTTGAGGCAAATAGAGCACTGAGTGGTTTGTTTGTTTTGACTGAAATTGTAAAACGAATGCTAATATTGTTCATGGAAATAAATACTGGTGTATATGGCTTTATGCAATCTTTCCTTCTGTCATTGTACATGTACTATTATATTATATACTACACAGCAATGGCATAACACACCCATGTGTACGACAAAAAAAGTCCACACACAGCCTTATGCTTTTGAAATCAGAATATTCTTTACCCATCCAAACATGAATAATCACGACACACTTGATATCAACTCGGAACTTTATTGTCAAAATCAACGGTTCTTTGAACCCATAAAAAAAAACTAAATGTACTTGTATTTTGTATAAATGACACTAAATATTTTTTTTATGATTTCAGACGTCACAGGTATCTAGCCTACAGGAGCTTTGTGAGCTGGTGCTGGGGCTTCCTTGGACACAGGATCAGAGTGGTGATTCCGGCCTGCGTTGTCCTCAGGATTCGCAGGGAGTTTCCTGATCCGTGAAATGTCTAAGTTAGGTTCAGACAGTAGCCAAATTGAACCGTGTAGCATACCCGGCGATGACCTCCTCCCTGTCAGGTTGCTCATAATGGTGCAGGGTCCACAAAGACTTGGTCGAAGATGAGGTCCATCAAGTTGGCCACGTAGCCTGTGCAATGTTAAAAAAAAGCACAACAAAAAAAGTGGTTTAGATTAGTATATGCATGTAAAAAACTGAAAGTTCTTTCTATTTTTTTTATTTTATATTTGTAAATAGTTGTATAATAAATATTTTAAACACTTACGGAATGTGGGGTCAGTCTTTACTGGGTTTGCTCTGCATTCTCCCTTCCTGGCCTTTGGGAACTGCAGTTTATACAGAGGGTTTCCAGTGGATGTCGTGGCTTGTGCAGGCTCAGCGTTTTCATTGTAGTGCAGGGCTGCCAGGTAAAGTCTTTCATTTCCGCCATGAGAAAAAAAAATGTAAATAATAGCGAAGGACGTACAAATTGTCACTAATTAGTAAGTAACGATGGTTTATTTTACCTGCACAACATTCCAAGAAATGGAAACACAACATTCTTTGGAGCAAAGCGCAGGATGACGGCATGGCAACGGAAGTGTTTCGACACCAACGCTTCTGCAGGGAATTTTAGCCTGGACAGCTGTAACATAATTGTATTTGACATTAAAAACAAAACAAAAGATAAAACAAAAATATTTTACAACAATTAGAAGCACACAAATTAAAGGCTATAACATCAGCATGTCAAGATGTATCCAAAGAACATTTGAAAAACGTGCTTCTAACCTGTACTTCGATGTGAACCAAGAGTCCTCGAGGATAGCTGTGGACGAACAGTACGGTACTTGGGTGGGTCATTCTGACATGCAGAATCTATCATCACAGGTAATCTGCTCTTAGCATGTGAGGTGCTGGCCTGTAAAGAAGAAAACATAGTTAGAACAAATTCATCTCAACTTAGTATTCAGGATGAGAAAATACAATTTGGATAAATATAGTCTGAAATCCCAAAAGATGGGGCTTAAAACTCTATTTTGCAAAGCTCTTTGCTTAGCCTTTTCCAATCTGAGTTAGTTTTGAACCGTAACGTGCATGCTGTGTTTCTGACTCAATACAGATGATGTGTTGGAGAGGGGCTGAGCTCAGTAGACTGACTGTAATGAGTGCTAGCCACTAATTAGCCTGTTGCTAGAGGTAAGGCCTCGTCAACAACAACATACCAAGGCTTTAGCTCCGTTTTACTCGTGGTGTGTGTGTCCCCTCGCATACATACATACAGTGTTGTATCCTAACACACCCCCATTTATATTCATGTGCGCAAACAAGTAAACATACAAAAGCTTTTACATATAACGCTGCAAAACACGGCATGTCTCATTAGCGTAGCGTAGCTTAGCGTAGCTTAGCTTACAGATCGATGATATCTGATCGTTCTTACAGACTACAATCACAAAAGCTTTTATATAACGCTGGAAAAAACGGCACTTACCTACAGAACATTACGTTTGTTATTATAACTTACTCAATATGATTTTAGAGGATACAAAATACTAATACATAGGAGAATAAATACTTGTGTTATCGGCTAGGGCGTGGCTTTACAGCCTTCACACAGATCGCCATTACGGCAGTCTGAACATGTTCGCAAATGCCTGATAATTAAAATAAAAGACAAAGCAAAGACTGCGGAGCGTACAAAATAAAATGTTACAAGAACATATAAACACCTAACCTATTACTAGTTGGGGTTGAGGCGACATTGATACGGCGAAGCTACATGCTACATGCTACATACTACAAGCTAGAGATAGCTTTATCAGGAAAAACACTAAACGCTAAATAAAAACTTACAGCTTCAAAATTGGATGTGTCCTCACTGGCCTGGTGCCGGATGGTTGGTATTGATCCCGGGTGTAGCATTAGTTTGGAGGCATATCCGTGTTGGACTTGAGAGAAGTTCATAAACATGTCCGTGGTAAAATGTTTGGAACACACAACCAGAAATCTGCCGGGGTCTTCTGGCACATGTCCCTTGAAAATGAAGTCTAGCCATAGATTATTTTCTTTTTGCACTGATGGCATTGCATGCAGTCCCCTGTTCCGAGTCTTGCAGCCAACAACAGCACAACGTTTAACTGGCTTAGACATCCTGGCAAGAGCAGGCAAAAACACAGATGTGACTGGGGTTGATTTAGCCTGCCGATAGCCTATATGCGAATGAGAGGTTTGGCAATGCACGTGGCCGTGGCTCATTCCCCTGATAGATGGAGAGTTGACCAATAAGCGGAGTACGTCTTTGTGACGTAGAAAAGTGTTGGAATCTGGATCAATTTTTTTCAGATCCGTTGCAGCCCCTTTTTTAGAGATTTGGCGAAGGAAGAAAATAGAGAGGGTTGTGTTTTCTGACACTTGGTGAGTTCCCTGGAACACCGGGGACACATAATCATGTATAAAAGACGTACAAAGGTGCATTTTGCATGATAGGTCCCCTTTAAGTTAAGCTAAAACATAGTAATGTAATGAGACAGAATTTAATTTAGACAACATCTTGTAACTAGCCTGGTAAAGAATTAGAAGTAAAAGCCATAGACTTTATTGTTTAGGTCAGGGGTCGGCAACCTTTTTGATATGAAGTGCCATTTAAAAAAAAAATTGTTATCAGCGTGCCAACGATCGAGAATTATCAAGTGGGGGGGGGGGGGTGAGGAGCTTGACCCTCTCTGCGAGGAAGCAGTGTGTGGACCTGTCAGCGCAACTTACATGATGTCAAATTTGACAAACACATTTAAATAATTGGTTTAAACGGCATAATAATAAGGACGATTGTCCGTTCTGTGATTCTCCAGAACTCACATGTTATGATATTAGGGTCACGCAGAGTGAGATGAGATCGCTGTCCCTTTAAGAGAGAGCGACAGGGGTGTGGGTGGCTTGTGCATGTGTATTTGTGGATGGTAGAGCGACAGTGAGGGAACGTGTGTATGTTTCTGGAAGTGAAACGAGGCAGCAGAGAAACAGAGGTCTGCATTTTGTGAAACAGAAGAACAGCTAAATAAATGCAACGGCCTCCCAAGAAGAGCTCGCTTCTCTCCAGTCATTTCAGCTAAAGTGGGTTATTGAACCTGAAGCTTGTTGCTTCTGCCCTCCTCGACTACGGTCTGGGAGCCGACAGGAAAGCTCAACACACAGATGGCCAGTGCGCCCCTTTGTAGCATATTATTTCGATGAGAGATGAGCAGATCGCCACTGGGCTTTCAACTAAATACACAGCCACGCAGAAACTGCGGCATTTGTACAGCTCCTTATGGGTAGTCTACTGCAGTTAGTGAAGTGCTTTCCTCCGTGGTGAAACCATCAGCACCACGGAGGAAAGCGGCAGAAAGTCACCTGGAGTTAAAGAGAGCGGGGCTGTGCTGCGTGCATGGCTTCCTTCTGCGGGTAACGGGGAGACGCGCTCTGGAGGCGGCCTCGTTCAGGATCCGAAAATACAATTTAAATATGTTTGCACACTTATTCCACTTATTCCTAGCGTGCCACTGGTTACGGTGCCGCGTGCCAATGCTGGCACGCGTGCCAGGGGTTGCCGACCCCTGGTTTAGGTCATTATCGGGATATACATTTAATTGATATTCATAATAGAAAGACATGTGATGACAGTATGTTGGAATTCTGTATTCATTTTTCAGCTTGATAATAGACAGGTAGAAGCAGTATTGCCAGGTGCAATCGATGGGATTTCTGCACACGATCCAAGCAGAGAATGACGTACTTTACAGGACAGATACACTCAGGAAATAATTTACTCTGACAGCATCATGACTTTAGTTGTTTTTTAATCCATAATGAAATTGTATTACATAACGTTAGTGTGTGTCTTTACCACAAACATGAATAGTTCATTGTTATATTTAGATTTGAGAAAGATTACAAGGATTTTATTTAGGAATAACACAGATGCTCATCAGACATTTCCGAGCTATTGAAATATGTTATTTAGTTCACCATGAAGATGTTTTATTTTGTTTGTAACATATGCCAAGTAGTAAGATTCAGATATCAGCAGGTTCTGAATTATTATTCCTCTGTCCCACAACCAATCAATCAATCAATCAATGTTTATTTATATAGCCCAATATCACAAATGTTACATTTGTCTCAGTGGACTTCATAGTTTGTACAAAATATCAGTATAACAATACGACACCCTCTGTCCTTAGACCCTAACATCGTACAAGGAAAAACTTCCGAAGAAAACCCACAGTTTAAAGGGAAAAATGGGAGAAACCTCAGGGAGAGCAACAGAGGAGGGATCCCTCTCCCAGGACGGACAGACGTGCAATAGATGCCGTGTGTAAATTGAAAAGATAATACATTTGCCACATAGGTAGTCCAAATGTTTGGAAATGCATGTATGTATAATAGGAAGATGAATCCACGAGGATATCCATCCAGGACCTATGATCCAGGACCACAGCCACGACTCAAGATCCAGGGCTCGCGATGCAGGACACAGGACCGCAGGATCATCCATGACTCCGGATCCCAGCGTATATAGACACCAAAAAGAAAGAAATTTGGGGAAGCTGGGTTAATCGGAACATGAGAGTACACAGGTATAGACAGAGAGAAGGAAGAAGTAAGATGTCCCCCGACAAACTAAGCCTATATCAGCAAAACTAGGGGCTGAATCTAATCAGCCCTAACTATAAGCTTTATCAAAAAGGAAGGTCTTAAGCGCACTCTTAAAAACGGATAGGGTGTCTGCCGCCCGAACACAAACTGGAAGCTGATTCCACAAATGTGGAGCTTGATAAGAAAAGGCTCTGGCTCCCATTGTACTTTTAGAGATTCTAGGAACAACCAATAACCCTGCATTCTTGGAATGCAATGCCCTAGTAGGACAGTAGGGTATAATGAGTTCTTTAAGGTAAGATGGCGCCTGCCCATTAAGGGCTTTGTAGGCGAGAAGAAGAATTCCTATAGGGAGCTCGTGTAAGGCAGCCAGAACAGGAGTAATGTGGTCCCTTTTCCTAACTCTGGTTAGTACACGAGCTGCAGCATTTTGAATCAGCTGAAGCGACTTGACTGACTTCTTGATACACCCTGATAATAAAGAGTTACAATAATCCAGCCTTGAAGTAACAAATGCATGGACTAGTTTCTCTGCATCGTTTTGAGGCAAGATATGCCTGATTTTTGCAATGTTACGTAGATGGAAGTAGGCGGTCCTTGAAATTGATTTTATGTGTCCGTTAAAGGATAAATCCTGATCAAATATAACACCAAGATTCCTTACAGTCTCACTGGAGGCCAAATTAATGCCATCCATAGTTAGTATATCTTTAGATAATTTGTTTCGTAGATTCTTTGGGCCAAGTACAATAACTTTAGTTTTGGTCGTGTTTAACATCAAAAAGTTTAAGGTCATCCACGTTTTTAAGTTTTTAAGTTTTTAAGTTTTTAAGTCTTGAATTTTATTTAGATGATTAATTTCATCAGGCTTGATTGATAAATATAGTTGAGTATCATCCGCATAACAATGAAAATGTACAGAATGATTCCTTATAATATTGCCTAATGGAAGAATGTCCACAAGAATGTGGATGGGAAGAACTATATCTACTAGAACCAGCAGAGATTCATAAATTACACCAGACACAGTAAAAAGATGACACAAACAGTTAGATAAAAATAGACCGATAGAATGGCGCTAGACATTAGTTGAAAAAGGGGGTGTATGCAAAAAACTGAAGAAGATAAGATTGTTTAAAGGGCACCTATCATGCAAAATGCACCTTTGTACGTCTTTTACACATGATTATGTGTCCCCGGTGTTCCAGGGAACTCGCCAAGTGTCAGAAAACACAACCCTCTCTATTTTCCTCCTTCGCCAAATCTCTAAAAAAGGGGCTGCAACGGATCTGAAAAAAATGGATCCACATTCCGACACTTTTCTACGTCACAAAGACGTACTCCGCTTATTGGTCAACTCTCCACCTATCAGGGGAATGAGCCACGGCCACGTGCATTGCCAAACCTCTCATTCGCATATAGGCTATCGGCAGGCTAAATCAACCCCAGTCACATCTGTGTTTCTGCCTGCTCTTGCTAGGATGTCTAAGCCAGTTAAACGTTGTGCTGTTGTTGGCTGCAAGACTCGGAACAGGGGACTGCATGCAATGCCATCAGTGCAAAAAGAGAATAATCTGTGGCTAGACTTCATTTTCAAGGGACATGTGCCAGAAGACCCCGGCAGATTTCTGTGTGTGTGTTCCAAACATTTTACCACGGACATGTTTATGAACTTCTCTCAAGTCCAACACGGATATGCCTCCAAACTAATGCTACACCCGGGATCAATACCAACCATCCGGGACCAGGCCAGTGAGGACACATCCAATTCTGAAGCTGTAAGTTTTTATTTAGCGGTGTTTTTCCTGATAAAGCTATCTCTAGCTTGTAGTATGTAGCATGTAGCATGTAGCTTCGCCGTATCAATGTCGCCTCAACCCCAACTAGTAATCGGTTAGGTGTTTATATGTTCTTGTAACATTTTATTTTGTACGCTCCGCAGTCTTTGCTTTGTCTTTTATTTTAATTATCAGGCATTTGCGAACATGTTCAGACTGCCGTAATGGCGATCTGTGTGAAGGCTGTAAAGCCACGCCTAGCCTAGCCGATAACACAAGTATTTATTCTCCTATGTATTAGTATTTTGTATCCTCTAAAAAATCATATTGAGTAAGTTATAATAACAAACGTAATCTTCTGGAGGTAAGTGCCGTTTTTTCCAGCGTTATGTAAAAGCTTTTGTGATTGTAGTCTGTAAGAACGATCATATATCATCGATCTGTAAGCTAAGCTACGCTACGCTACGCTACGCTAAGCTAATGAGACATGCCGTTTTTTGCAGCGTTATATGGAAAAGCTTTTGCATGTTTACTTGTTTGCGCACATGAATATAAATGGGGGTGTGTTAGGATACAACACTGTATGTATGTATGCGAGGGGACACACACCACGAGTAAAACGGAGCTAAAGCCCTGGTATGTTGTTGTTGACGACATGCATATTCTAATCTAAACCACTTTTTTTGTTGTGCTTTTTTTAACATTGCACAGGCTACGTGGCCAACTTGATGGACCTCATCTTTGACCAAGTCTTTGTGGACCCTGCACCATTATGAGCAACCTGACAGGGAGGAGGTCATCGCCGGGTATGCCACACGGTTCAATTTGGCTGCTGTCTGAACCCAACAC
The DNA here is from genome assembly GCA_902827135.1 of Harpagifer antarcticus. Classification (NCBI taxonomy): domain Eukaryota; kingdom Metazoa; phylum Chordata; class Actinopteri; order Perciformes; family Harpagiferidae; genus Harpagifer; species Harpagifer antarcticus. The sequence continues at coordinate 1,141,013 of CADEHL010000497.1, read as the reverse complement.
AGACATTTCACGGATCAGAGGACAACGCAGGCCGGAATCACCACTCTGATCCTGATTCAAATAACTGTTGATTTTGACAATAAAGTTCCGAGTTGATATCAAATGTGTCGTGATTATTCATGTTTGGATGGGTAAAGAATATTCTGATTTCAAAAGCATAAGGTTGTGTGTGGACTTGTTGTTGTACACATGGGTGTGTTTTGCCATTGCTGTGTAGTATATAATAGTACAATGACAGAATGAAAGATTGCATAAAGCCATATACACCAGTATTTATTTCCATGAACAATATTAGCATTCGTTTTACAATTTCAGTCAAAACCAAATCCAGGATGGTCCACCACACAGGTTACAGAGTCCTCATGTTCCTGCATCCGTCTTTACACCTAGTGTGATAAACATATATTGAATGACATGTGAAAAATGTATTCTCTAAACAGACAACTTAGTGAAGCTAATGTTACGTGTGGTATCTCCATGCAGCACATGCTCCGGTTCAGAAGGCATCGTGGCGCAAGTTGCACATGTACCCCTTTAGAAAGAAGTCAATAACTGAGCTTTTAAAACACATGAAACACATAATGCTGACAACTGAGGTGTTGGAGTTATACTTTTTATCACCCTAAGTTATTGAACTTTCCAACGGTTGTTGCACGATGTTGGAAGAAAAGGACTGTAAACTATTAAACGCAATGAGGCCATTGTATATATGCTGAAAATATGAATGTCTCCCTTTATAAATATATATATGTATCGCTGTGTGTACAAACTCTAAGTTACAAACTGTACACATTGCATTCTTGCTAATTAGCCAAAATATGAATGGAATAAGTAGCAAGCATCGTAACAGAGTAAAAATAAATAGGGACAACAGCTTGTCAACTAACCATTCAGAAACGTCCTGCTGCAACCGAGATGTTTGCACCTCCACCAAAACCTCCGCTGCTTCAGTTTCTGGATCAAATTGATAATATGCTTGAACACATGCATTGCTCTGAGATGACATGTGTATTCCACACTCGTAATCACAGCAAGCATGGTAACGTGACTCTCGCCGGCTCTTCTGCTGGGGGCGTGGTCAGCTGCTGCTCAGAATTTTCATAGGCAGGTTTGGAATAAAGCGAAAATGAGCGAAACGAGGCATGGCTAAAAAATGATCTGTTTGGTATTTTGAAAAATAAAATGTATAAATATACCTTATATAGGTATGGTCATACACTATATCATTTAAATATAGCATGATAGGTCACCTTTAAATAAAGAGTAATATTTAGCTATTTTCAGTTTAATCCTTCTTATACTTTGTATACTCAGCTGATTTTGGATTGATGGCAAAGGGAGAGGGGTTTTCATTGAGAGTGAAAACACAAGGTAAGTTTAATACTACTGTTTTATATAAGTAAGCATACTAAACATGTATTCTATCACTGTATTATATAAGTAATATTGTTAGTAACCTACTGTATGGCAGGTGGAGGGGCAGTGATGTTACAGGTGGAGGAGCAAAACTGCAAGACTGCAAACTCACAAGACAGAGAAATCAAAGTTTATTCTCCAGAGAAGAGGTTTATTTCACTTCAATTTTTTATTTCATATTTTCTAAAGATGTGGAAATGGCAAAAAAAAAGAGCTGTAACCAAGACAACTGTAACAACATGAGTAGAGAGCCACCAAGGTTTTTCAAGTCCCTCTCTTACTCCATTTTGCCAACCCAAACTTCCAGGTACATGACGGGACACCTTGCTTGTTTTTGTTGTTTGCGCTCCTCTGGCTGGGTGCTGGCAGGTGGAGGGCAGTGATGTTGGCAGGTGGAGGGGCAGTGATGTTACGGGTGGAGGGGCAGTGATGTTAGCTGGGTGCTGGCAGGTGGAAGAGCTATGTTTAGTCCAAATATTTCCATTGCAACGACTAATGGAAATGATTGCAGCTGTGGATCTGTTTGGGGGTTGCTGGATTTGGTAGCTTGGCTGCTGTTGTTCCTTTTCACCTTTTTGGATTGGCTCTTGCTTCCAAAATGGCCATCTTTTAATTATTATTTTTTTCTGTCATTTCTGATTTGTTTGGCCTCAATTCTCAGCCTCAGCCATATGAATCTTTTTACGAGTTTTTGTTGTACTCCACAGCATGACGGAAGCCTGCTGGAGAGGGCCTGAGCTTCTTTCTCCAAGACACCCACTGCGTTGGGGAGCTGCATGAGGGAGGAACCAGTCTTGGTCCTAAATAGTTCCTCAATTTGGTGAATGAAGTCAAAGGCTTCTTGGGAGGGACGACAAAGAGCACCTGCCTTGAAGTCTTTCAAGTCCACTAACAAGCTGTTGTCACCAGAAGGACTCTCATCATGGTGCTCTGTTGCAATTTTGCATTTTTCACAGATGCTGGCAAACTTGATGATTTTGTGGACGATGTAGCCTGCAAGATGGAAGAGAATACATTTCTCCGTTTTTGTGAGGTCAGGTGCAGCTGCTCTGTTCACCTATCTTTATCCCACGAAACAGATGGACGATGTTCTGGAGGACGTTGATGGCCTTTTGGTACTCCTCCATCTTGAGCCTAATCAGGGCTGTAATTGGATGGCGAGATGACATCAGATCAAACCAACGATCAACCTGCTCCAGGAATAGTGTTAATTTCGTTGACTAAAACTATGACGAAATATGTTCGTCAACGACCTTTTTTTCCATGACGAAAACGAGACGATGACGAGACGGCACCGACGGCAGTAAACAATAACTGTAACGAAATCATCATGCAATATCGTTGACGAAAAGTGACGAGACGAAAATGTAGTTTACTAAATAAAAACTATGCCAAAATCTCTCTTTACTTTCGTTGACGAAAAATGAGGAGACGAAATATTATCAAAGATAACGTTACATCTCTGATAGTCAGTTTTTCTCCCAGCAGTTCCATTTCCGGTGCTGCGGCAGGGCAGCAGCTGTGTGTCTGTGCTGCGCGCGGTGGTAGATTTGAATTACACCTGGCAGCGGCACACTGTGAACTGTCAGGAAGACTCGGGTCTAACTCATGGTCTAACTAACCTTATTTAACAGAAAATAAAATGGCAACAACAGGGCTTGGGAGCAGTGGTCGCACTCGCGTTAACCAAATACCCCCCGGTCAGCGCGAGTGATTGATAAATTGTGCACTCGACGGATAATAATGGATTATGACGGAAATGTTACAATCCTGTCCATCAAAATGACTGACAACGAAAAAGTCTAAAGCCACCACTGCTTGGGAGAAAGAAACAATGTGATATTTGGGCCTATTTTCGCTACAATGAGGCGGAGAAAAAAAGCGAATGCATTGTTTTATCAGAAGGGAAGCAATGTGGCCATAACACAGGTAAAACACCACAAACCTGACCAGATACTCTCTGCAAAGCTTCTTAATCATTCAACCTGTGTTTTTCACAAGGACAAGATATAATCTTATTGTGAAATACGTTTTAACTAAAATGACAAATTATTGGTTTTGGCTAGACTAGTTTGACTGAAATGTTCTTTATAATCTGATGACTAAAAAAGACTCAATAGTTTTCATTGACAAAAAGTAGACTAAAATAATTAGTTTTCTTTGACTAAAATAAGATTAAAATGCTCAGACTTTTAGTCGACTAAATCTTGACTAAAATGTTTACTGTTTTAGTCAACTAAAATAAGAATAAATTGCTCAGACTTTTAGTCGACTAAAACTTGACTAAATAAAAACAGGATGAAGGTGACTAAATATGACTAAAACTAAAAAGAAAATTTAACACAGGACTAAGACTAAAACTAAATAAAAAAATAGCTGACAAAATTAACACTATCCAGGAACCACGCTGTCGTCAGGTAGGACAGAGGGCGGTTTTCTTGCTGCACCATGTATTTCAGCCCAGCACGTAGCCTTACTGAACACATTTAGAGCAAGACCAACCTTCATCTTATCTTACCTGAAAGGTCAATAAGTCCTTAATGGGGACCACAGAAACCTCGTTAGAGGGGAGGTTCTCTCTGTTAACCACATCCTCAGGAATTATGAAGACCTGCCCACGGACAAGGGCACTTTTTAAAAATGTTACCAGATGTGGGACATCGGGCATGAAATAAAGCTGCCTGTCTGGTTTTGCTGGATGTGGCACCGATGTTTTATTTTGATCCACCCCAAAGGATTTCCACATGGCTCGGTTAGGGCTACCCATGTCGGTGGTGACATCAAGCACATGTAGCCCTATGGATGCTGCCCTCTGTATTATATCAATAATGATTGGCCTGTACTCTGCTCCATTGGTAGAATTGCCAGTGTAATGATATGCCACTACTTTCTTCCACCGTGTTGTGTTTCCAGCCAACATAAACACACAAGCATGTGTTGCCACCCCTGTGTGACCTGGTAAAGTCACATCACGTACAGTTTGCCTGTAATCATGTCTAACTCCACACTTGGTGTGATTGCCATTTCATCCAAGGTCAACACACACTCCCTTTCAAGGTCTGTCAATCTATCTGCCTTCAATTTTAGGAAATCAAAGACCTCTGTCAACACAGCAGGCTCAAACTTAACACATTGCATCCTTCTTTGCAGTGTCCTTATTCCTGGAAGGGGAGTTTTGTAACCCGAGTAACCCGAGTTTTGTAACCCGTTGGACGCACGCAAAGTGAATTTTTAAAGCCTTCTTAATTGTCTTATTGCTCCATTTCATCACCTTTATGGTGAGTCTGCCTAATGCCTTAAGTTGGTCTTTTGAAAACGTTTTCTTATATTTCTTGTCCCTAATTTTCATTGTTTTCTTGAGAGCTGCATTTTCCTTCCTGATTTTTCTTAGTGCAGCCTTTGCTTTTTTGGTGATTCCTTGTTGGCTCTTTAATTTTCTCTTTAATTTTTTTAATAGATCTGTTTGACTGGCTGCTGGTTCCCTTGTATGCTGACTGGCTGCTCAGTCTCCTCATCCCTTCTTCCCTCAATCTTTGAGACTAATGTAAGTAGAAGACATGGCATTTTCGAACATTTAAAATATTATACCAACAACTCAGTTTTGTCTGCCCACATACATATTCCATAGTGGTTGAATACACAGTATTAGGAAACACTTTATACTTACTGGACATGTTATACTCATTACATACTGTATATAAAATATGACCAAGAATGTGAGACAACTTTATAGAAATTCATATCACATCTGTTACTGATGCCATTTGTCATACTTTGTTAAACTCACAAATAATAAAGTTCCATAACTTCAGTTGGGAACAAAGACCACACCTTATCTCCCCAAGGCAATTTCCCATCCAATAGGTGTGCTATATAGGTGTGCTATGTAGGTGTGCTATATAGGTGTGTATAACCCTTTCTCCTGTCTGTTACTCCCTCTTTCAGCACAAGAACCAGAGGGGGGTTCAATGGAGCCTGAATACCTGCACTGAGACCCTCACCCTGCACCCCGAGTCTCAACTCTCAGTGTTTTTCAAGCCTTTCCCTGATTTTTGTATTAAACAAAACATTAAGCTTTCCCAATGGTGTGGTTTTCGTTTTGTGAAAAAGTGCAAATGCAGTGTTTGTATATAAATCACATATTTTTTTGCTGTTGGTCGTGAAATTGCTCCTGCTGACTTGAGCCAGCCATTTTTTCCTCCGCTCTGTGTCAGTGGGGAAGCCGTACATTTGTACTCCTTTCTCGGAGCGATTTGAGCATCCCCAGGCAGCACAGCAAACCATGGTGGCGACTAGGAGGCAGCACAGCAAACCAGGACAACACGGAGGAAAAGGCACAGACAAACTGCATGATATGCTATTCAATGTTTATTGAATTCCATGTATTTGCAATGGATGTTCCTAAAACAACACATTTAACATCATCATCATCATCATCATCATCATGCTGCTGCTAGTCCTTTGATAGTCACCTGTCGGTCTCCTGTCCTTTCTGAAAGCCATAAAGATGACATTAGTCATTTAGATAACTTGTGTCCTCAATTACCATGGGATTACTGAAACTACCATGAATTTAAGAAAATGGTAGAAATTAATTAAGTTAAGCCTAGTAAGTTATGTGAAGTGTGTACACAAGGACAATTCACTGACTAGAAATAGGGAGCCAGACAGAAAGGCTGAGAAACCCTTAGAGCTAGTACATACTGATTTAACTGGTCCCATGTCAACACTGAGCAGAGAAGGCCACAGATATGCACAATCATTTACAGATGACTATTCAGGCACCGTGATGATATATTTTCTGAAGTCAAAAAGCGATAAAGTGCAAGCCACAGAAAGGTTCTTGGCAGACATAGCACCTTATGGAGAAGTCAAGTGTATTCGTTCAGACAACGGCACTGAGTTTACAAGCCGAGACTTTCAGGCACTCTTAACTAAAAATAAGATTAGACATGAAACGTCTGCACCCTATTCACCACACCAAAATGGTACAGCAGAGAGAAGCTGGCGAACTCTCTATGATATGAGCAGATGCCTACTGATAGAGTGTGGGTTATCAGACAAGCTATGGAACTACGCTATGCAGACTGCAGCTTTTGTAAGAAACAGGTGCTACAGCAGGCGCACAAAGAAAACGCCATACGAGTTGTTCACAGGCAAAGAACCAAATGTATCCAAACTGCAAACATTTGGTACAACATGTTTTGCTTACAAACAAGAAAAAGGGAAGCTAGACTCTAGATGTGAGTAAGGGGTTTTCATTGGCTATGATAAAAACAGCCCAGCTTATCTGGTGTATTACCCAGAAACAGAGAAGGTGCAAAAGCATAGGTTGGTGAAATTCACAACCAAAAGCGCAAAAGAAAAGGAAACACAAACATCTGAATCACACATAGAATGTGGTCATGAGGATGCACACTCCAGGGCCGTAGGCAATGATTTAAATGTAGAAAATGTATCAAGTCATGGTATTCAGATTTGTGTGCCTGATACTTTACTTGAAGAGACTGAATGTACACAGCCGAGTAAAGCCACAGAGACTGTAACCAAAAGGTATCCACAGAGAAACAAAAGGAGACCAACTCATCTATGGGATTTTGAGACTGAGGATGCAGAGGACAAAGCACAAACATGCATGGACTTTTGCTACAGAGCAGTCTGTGATATCCCTCAAACCTACAATGATGCCATTGTGTCAGCAAAGTCAAGGCAGTGGAAGAATGCCATGGACGAGGAGATGCGATCTCTGGAGGAAAACGAGACCTTCCACCTCACCCAGTTGCCACCAGGTAAAAAGGCAGTGGGGGGAAGATGGGTCTATGCACTCAAAAGGGACATTGATGGATCAGATAAATACAAGGCAAGATTTGTAGCAAAAGGCTACAGTCAAAAACCAGGAACAGACTACAAAGAGACATTTTCTCCAACAGCTGATATGACAAGTGTAAGAGTACTCATGCAGAAAGCAGCACAAGAGGGACTCATTTTACACCAGATGGACGTTAAGACAGCCTATTTGCATGCACCCATTGATTGTGAAATCTAGATGGAGCAACCAGAAGGCTATGAAGAAAAGTCAATAACTGGAGAAAACCTAGTTTGTAAGTTGCAAAAGTCTCTCTATGGCCTTAAGCAATCAGGTAGAAACTGGAATGCTATGTTACACACATGTCTGAGTGAGAACGATTTCATACAGAATCCAGCTGATCATTGTGTGTATACAAGAGAGAAACATGATGAAAAGGTCATCATGATTGAATGGGTTGACGATCTGATAGCAGCAATCAACAAAAATGTACTGGAAGGTGTAAAGATTATGCTTTCTGAAAGTTGAAACATTTCCTGGAAATTGATTTTTACCAAACAGAAGGTGAAGTTAAAATGTCCCAAAAGAAATATATAGGCACAATCCTAGAGAGATTTGAAATGCAGGATTGCAAGGCCAGGGGGATCCGATGTGAGCCAAAACTTGAACAAACAGTTGATTCTGAAAAATTGACAGACCCAACTAAATACAGAGAGGCAGTGGGAAGTTTAATTTACTTGTCCACATGTACTAGTCCAGATATAGGTTTTGTGGTCAGTAAACTATCTCAGCACTTGGCTGAACCAACAGAGGAACATTGGAACACAGTAAAACACGTGTTCAGATATCTAAAAGGGACAACAGAACAGGAGTTATGCTTTAAGAGAAATGACAGAGAGGCACTAGGTCTAAAAGTGTACTGTGATGCTGACTGGGCATCAGATGCAACAGGCAGGCATAGCACATCAGGATATTGTGTCAGTCTAAGTAAAGGAAGCTCTCTGATCTCATGGAAAACAAAGAAACAACCAACAGTGGCATTATCCACCTGTGAGGCAGAATACATGTCTTTAGCATCAGCTATACAAGAATGTATCTATTTAGATCAGCTACTCAAAGGTATAGACACATACCAGTAGGCACAAACAAAGGTCTACGAGGACAACCAAGGTACTATAGCCCTCGCCAAAAACCCAATAAACAGGCAAAGGAGCAAGCACATTGATATTAAGTACCATTTCATTAGGGAAACTGTAAATAACGGAAAGTTAACTTTGGAGTACTGCCCTACTGAGTTAATGATTGCTGATGTCATGACCAAGCCAGCTACAAAGCTACAACTAAAGAGGTTTGCTCAAGACATGTTTGGCACTTAAAAGTGCACGAGTGTATTCACATTGTTAAGGCAAAAGAGAAGCCTTATTATATTGTTGTTTTGTTTTCATGTAACCAATAGAGTTAAGGTTGAGTGGGAATGTTAAGTATTACTTTGTAATAGCACCCTTACTCCATGTTTAATGGTATGTCCCATTGTGACGTCAAAAGCAAGCGTGGAGCGCTATATCTCTTGTTGTTGATTACGCAGCACTGCTATGCTGGTTCATGTCCCTAGATGAGAGAAGAACAATGACTGTGCATAATTTATTAGTTTAACATTAGCAAATTCTATTTTATTTTTAAAAACATATTGATGTAAATACATACACATATCGATTTGTTGTATAAATATTGCAAATCAAAACCCTTTATTCAATAATAATTACCAAAAATCGTAGTTCTATCTCCTGTTATCAATGCATTCACATTTGCCGCCATGAACTTCCGGGGAACGATCCTCGTCTACATGAACCACGTGACTATAACCGTTTTTGGACTTCCGTAGTCGTAACTCTTCTATCTATATGGCGCTGACACTAACTATTAACTTAACACTTTTATTCTGAAAATTCTTCATTTCCGGTTAGCATGTGGTGAAATACTACGTTTTCGAACCGTGAATTGAAGGTGAAATAACGTGATGTTGTACCCTAAACACACTGGGTTTAGCACTCATTTATTGACACTGAAATCACGTTTATTAGGGAATGTTTAAATAACCACAGACACCAGAATGATGTAATTTAGCAACAGAAAAAGGCAGGAATTGCATTGAACCCGCCCCCCCGACGACGCCGGCCAATAGGAGAAGACCTCGGATGACAACAGGAAGAGAAAGCCACTAATCGACCTCTTCTTCTCCTGACCTGGGCTGACGGGACATGGGGAGAGTGTCTCCGCTTGCAATTTCATTTGTACACCTCTGCATCTTTTGTGTAATTAAATGTTATTGACTTTTATAAGCCTCCCTTGACTCTTTTCAGTCTCTCCTGCTCTCAGGGTTCTAGAATTACTTACAGTACGAAGCAGCAAATGTTCATTCATTCATTTTTTTAATAATTAATACGCGGAACTTTTAAGGGCATAGAGATAAAAAAGATGAACAGAGACACCGACCGTGCGGTTACTTTTCATGTCAACACAAATATGAATGATTTATTTTTTCCTGCACTGACAGCACAGCAGAGGGAGGCAGAGGCCACTAAAAACACAGCGACCATTGTGCCTGAACAGGCAATTCACTAGCAGGAACCACACCAAAACGGTGTGATGTTTGTAAGTTTATTGAAGTAACATGTGAATGATATGACTCACACCGTGAAGGGATGTTCTGGGAGGGCGAGCTGTGGTCCGTGCAGTGGGAGAATCAGAGTGGGGGTTCCGTCTCCGGCATGAGCTGCATGGGCTGATTACGGGCCCCCAGATGATACCTGGAATTCAAATGTTAGTATACACCAGGCATGGGCAAACTAAGGCCCGCGGGCCATATACGGCCCGTTGGGCTTTTGAATCCGGCCCGCTGAATATTAGTACAAAATTGTACAAATGATAGTAAAGACCACATTCATTTTTCCTTTTTCCTGCAATGCCCGGCATTTCAGTTGATCCCACTAGATGGCGCACTCTAGACACAATTTACCTTTGCTGGAGTCTGGTATATTCTCTCAGCTGGCCCCACTCGGCAACCCGGCAAGATCCAAGAACCAAATACGTCACGCTTACATTGGAGGGGGTCGAGATTAACCTGAGCAATAACAGTAAATGGCGAGTACAGCGAATACAAGTTGTATCAAGCAGTAGCGCTGAGCAAAGTGACTAGAACGCGACCACACACTTGTAAGAAACACTTATATAAAGTCAGGCAACACTAACCGGGCTTAGTGTGATTCTGTTTATTTTACCTTACTTTAATGACCATCCGTTCACTGTTATTGACTATTGTGAAGAGGCAGACGTTTTCCTTTTGTTTTGTATTATTGCAGCTATCGGATGATATCAATACATGGGCTACATGTGGCCATCAGAAGTAAAATCATAACGAAAACTACGCCGGTAAAATATGCGTGTAGAAAACGGCTTATGCCACAATATGATAGCAACAAGTAGTCAAGATAGTCTGATTAGCTAACATCACCTGTAGAATGCCAGAGAAACTTTCATAATAGCATTGTGATGCCAAACCAACACACTCTCACTCCCTAAATGTCCAGGAGCGACGCTTGGTCAGGGTCCCCTGGCGTGCAGTTGGGACGCGCCAAGGCTCCTTCAGCTTCATAAACGGACGCAAAGAGCTTTCAACTGATTGCAATGTATTCCCATCAGCGGCGGTCACCGCACCCGTTTATGTCGGCAGCTCTTAAAGGCAATGTGAGCGTCCATTCCCATTGAGTAGTGACAGTGATATCTCCACTACTCATCAACTCAAAAACGCCAGATTACCTTTGTTAATTAAACGACATTGATAGGTTTAAATTGTGTACAATGCTTTTGTGTTTTTCCCCTTCAATTCTGAGAAACAACTTGTTTTCTCTGAAATGTGGAGCACCAAAGAGACTACACCACCCACAATCCCCAGCTATTGTTGTGACAACGCCTGTCCGCTTTGCGACAAACTCTGTGATTAATCTTCAAGCTCTGGGATTGGATGTTGGAGTGGCAGTGCGCCAAGGTTACGCCGAGCGTCAAGCTCTTTGAAATGGAACTAAACCACGGCAGACTATTCAAAACTGGACTCGAACACCCCCCGAGAACTACACATACTTGCTTTCGTGTTTCGCAACATGTTCTCTATGGGACTTCTCTACTGGGAATTGTAGTTTTAAAAGACGTTTTCGTTTTTCCCAGTTGACAGTATTAAACTGTGTACAGCCCTGGAGGTTTAGGTGATAGGAAACACATTGGTGTGTACAAATTTAAAACATGTAATTACTAAATGGGTGAAAATCGCTTGTATCCATAATGCGCAGCATTAATATATACCCACATGGCAGCTCATTGTTACTTTGTAATTCTACTCCACTACAATTCAGAGGTTAACCTGGTATTTTTACTCCACTACATTTATTTGAGTTACTTTGCAGATTCTGATTAATGGTGTGAAATACAAACAACCCTTAAAGCAGACTTTAGTTAGTTAAAGAATGGTAATGCATAGGATGCAGAGGCGAGAGCCGTGACCTGGGACATGGATTGTTTGAGAGAAATTAACGCAGCTTCTGCAGCTTGTGTCCAGTCTAGTGTGGCAGTGAGATTGCGCATGCCTTTGTCATTGATGAGTTTTCTGAGTTCCGCTGTTTTCGGGTTATACTCTGGGATGTAGTGTCTGCTGTAGCCTGTGAGGCCCAAAAAAGACAACATGTCTTTGACTGTTTTGGGTTTCGGGTGGTTCAAAATGTGTTCCTGATGCGCTGCTGACATGCCCGTGCCTGCTGGAGAAATCACTCTGCCCAAAAATGTCACCTCTTTATGGGTGCATTGTAGCTTTTTCTTGGAGACTTTGAACCCTGATGTGTGGAGGCACACCAGTAGGTTTCTGGTGGCCTCCAAACAAGAGGCTGCAGAAGGTGCTCCGATGAGAAGGTCGTCTACATACTGTATTAATACTACCCCTACTGGCAATGTAACTCCCTCTAGCTGTTCCCTGAGTACTTTGTTAAATATTCCTGGAGACAAACTGAAGCCTTGTGGTAGTCTTGTGTATTGTAGTTTCTCCCCTCCTATTGTAAAAGAAAAAATAGGTCTCATACTCTCTGCCAGAGGTATGCAGAAGAAAGCGTTGGCTAGGTCAATACAGGTGAACCATGTATGTTCAGGTGAGATATTACAGATAGCCGTGTAGGGGTTAGGAACTGGTATCAGAGCTGTAGTCGTAATAGCATTAACGGTTCTCAAATCATGACCCATTCTGTACTCCCCGCTAGATTTTGATACAGGAAGTATGGGAGTATTCCAAACGCTTTGTGAGGGTTCTAACACCCCTGCTCTCTTCAGTCCCTCAACTGCCTTGTCAACACCATCTGCTTAACTTTGCACCTCGCCCTCCTGCTGTCTTTCTCTTCCTGTCCTGTTTGTTCCTGCTGAACTTTACGACCCTGGCCTCCTGCTTCATCGTAAAAACCCCTCAGTTTCATGGCTTGCTGTGTCCCTATCCCTTTTATGGCCCGCTATCTCTTCACCACTGTATTTCTGCTCTGAGTTAGAGACAACATTATTTTGCATTGTTCTAAAATATTCGACTCGTTCTGCTACATAGTCAAGAATGTCTCCATCTTTAGGCACCTCCGTGTCTTTAATACCATGAGGGAACAGAAGAGTGTTAACTTCATCTGTTTTTATGGGGCTTTGGATTGCCATTGCACCCGGGAGATTTTCGTCTGTGACGGGAGGAATATTAATTCCAATCATTGCGAGGGCAGCATTGTGACAAACCCTCCTCAATCTATCTAGTGCCTGTGTCTGTTTGTTCCATTTGCTACGGGCAAACCATCTGGGCTTCTGTTCGTTTAGGTGTGCAAGTCGCTTTACAATCTGTCTTTCATATACATTCAATGCTGTGCCCAAATTACCCACGGTGTCGTCATCCCCCACTCTATTCTCTGTTATCATTTTATCGTGTAGGAATCGGAGATCAGTACAAGCCTTTTCTTTAGCCCCCTGTTTGATTCCGCTTAAAATCAATCTCTTAATCTGTTCCCATTGCTCCCGGTAACTCCCTGGAATTTCAGAATCGTCTTTAGCATTCTGTCGTTCCATATTCACTTCGCTTTTATTTATCTGACTCAATTAATATGTGCTCACATGTATTAATATACTGGGCTATTGTCGTTGTTACTATTAACGCGCTTCCCGTCTTCAATACCGGCCAGCAATGTAATGATTAAACTCAAAGCTTGAAGCTAAGTCATATAAAAATGTCAAGGGTGTACTACAGCAGACCACAATGAGCTTCACTCATCCGAGTGCATTTTGAGATCCGCCGACAATGAGTATTTAACATATAACAGACCTCTGGCTTTTAGCTTTCAGCCTTCGTCTGTCATGTAAAAACCCCCAGTTTTAGACGGCGACCCGATCTAAATATCGGGTTTCCAGGTTTTGTCGTGCGGGAATCAAACCACGCAACCCACAAACTGCACACCGTCTCCACGCCGCTCAGGAATATATCTACCTGCAAATCCGCGCCAAACTGCTCTATTTACGTTACGCAGGACTTTCCGTCTACCTGCGATCAACGAGTATGTTTCGTATATAGTAAAATATCATTGTATATTTCATTTAAACTTTAAAAACACTGTGAAACGCCTACAGACAATCCTACATTTTTAGTGTATTCAATCACAGACAATCGATTTTCATAACAGGCGTCTGTAAGTACCTTTATTTGTAGAGTTGTGCAGGGCCCTGCCGATTGTCTGAGGTGTTTGAAAGCGTTTATTCCCGACCCAATCCGGTCGTCTGGATTCTTCCTCAGCTTGTTATCTGGTACGTCGGGGGCACCATTTGATAGAGATTTAAAGGGATTAACGCTCCGCGTTTTAAATCTCCCCGCGTCCCTATGAAGCTGATTATACCGGAAGGAATCCAGAGCCACCAAGTAAACAATAATCTACTTTAATGGTAATATAACAATGCAACACAATCAATACAGTAAACATTCAATACAGTTATCTTTGGGATCCCGAATTTACCTGATGATCAAGTCAGCCAGCCAGCCAGAAAAGAGACTGAATCCAGCTGTGTTTTCTGCATTTAATACTTAGAAGCAATGGAGGGGTTCTCTGATGCCCCCCTTTGATTGGCAGCCCCAAATATCACCAACACGTCAATACATGCTCTCACCTTCCCCCCATCTCCCTTTGTCCTCAAAAGCACATAATGGTGGCCTCCAAAGTCCAGCTCACAGTTTTACCCAAATAATTCCCATTTTTAAGCTTATCCATTGGAGCTAACATGAATACATTCAAATATTCCACTACACAACTCATAGCAAATAAAATATAAATAATAAAAAGAAAAAACACTGGCATGTAATTTACGTTAGAATAAATAGAATGGTTTTAAACAATAGATGAGAGTAAAATCTACATCACTTTACAGCCCCGCCCACTTTTGGGGAACCAACGCTGTCATTGAACTGCGATCAAGCCTGAAGCCACAGAGATCTTCTTTTACTGGGAGAGTAAGTACAGAAATATGTAACTCTGGATTTGTATTTAATGTTTGAGGTGCAATAAACGACACAGCAGCTTTTGGCATGTTAAAACTATTATTTTCTGCCTCGCTCATGAGAGTAACAGCTGGCAAAATTACAGCCTCGCACACTGATTTTAATTTACAATACAATACAACTTTATTTATAAAGCACTTTAAACCTCCAGACCAAAGTGCTGTACAGGCATATAGATAAAACAAAGCATACAAAGAAGTAACACAGCTCAGCTCACACACACACCATAAAACAAGTACAAGTAAAAACAAAAAACAATTTAAAAAGCAAAAAAGCAACACTCTGAAAGATGTTGAAACGCCAAATGTTAAAACGCTAAGGAGAAGAGGTGGGTTTTAAGAAGCGATTTAAAAAGCAGGCAGTGTGGAGGCCTGTCTGATCTCCAGGGGCAGAGCGTTCCACAGTTTGGGAGCCGCTACAGAGAAGCAACGGTCACCTCTGAGCTTTGACCTGGTTTAGGCACAATCAGGAGCAGTTGGTCTGCTGACCTGAGAGGGGCGGTTCAGCGTGTAATGCTGTAGCAGCTCAGTAAGGTATGGTGGGGTCATGCCATTTAGGGATTTAAAAGTAAATAAAATAATTTTAAAATGGATCCTAAAATAAATTGGCAGCCAGTGGAGAGAAGCTAAAAGAGGGGAAATGTGGTCATACTTCCGTGTGCCAGTTAAGAGCCTTGCTGCGGCATTTTGCACCCGCTGCAGTCGTGCGAGGGTGGACCCACTGACCCCCATGTAGAGAGAGTTACAGTAGTCCAGCCGGGTGGTAACAAAGGCATGGATTACTGTCTCAAACTGCTGTCTGGAGAGAAAAGGTTTTACTTTGGCTAGCTGCCTCAGATGATAAAAGCTCGTTTTTACCACCGACTTAATCTGACTCAAGTTTGAGTTCACGGTCTATTTTAATAACAAGGTTCGTAACGGTGGGCTTGGTGTACTGATGCAAGGAACCCAGGTCTACAGAAGTGGTGTCAGTGGTGCTACCAAAAACCATTACTTCTGTTTTTCCTTCATTGAGTTTAAGGAAATTGCACGCCATCCAGGCCTTTATGTCATCTAGGCACTTTAGCAGTGGGCTAATTAAGTAACCCTCCTTCTTTGTTAGAGGGACATAAATCTGGCTATCGTCAGCATAGCAGTGGAATGCGATGCCGTGCTTTCTAAAAATGGACCCAAGAGGGAGCAAATAGAGGGAGAATAGCAGGGGGCCAAATACTGAGCCCTGTGGGACCCCATACAGGAGTGGAGCAGAGGATGACTCGGAGTCACCAAGGCTGACAGAGAAAGTTCTGTCCTTCAAATATGACCTGAACCATTCCAGGGCTTTTCCCTCAATGCCCACCCCACTTCTCCAAGCGGGAGATCAGGATATCATGGTCGACTGTATCGAAAGCAGCAGTTCTTCAATAAGTAGGAGCACAACGCAGTCCCCAGAGTCAGTAGATAAAATGATGTCATTAAAGACTCTTAAAAGCGCTGTTTCAGTGCTGTGCATAGTTTTAAAACCGGATTGGAAACCTCCAGTATGTTGTTCTCTTCCAGAAAAACACACAATTTGACTGTAGACAATTTCTCCAGGATCTTTGACATAAAAGGCATTTTGGAAATGGGCCTAAAATTAGCCAGAACTGTGGGGATCCAGGCTGGGTTTTTTAATACGAGGTTGCACTACTGCATGCTTCAGGTTTTCGGGGACCTTCCCTGAGAGCAGGCTGCTGTTTAAAACTGCCAGCACAGATGGTCCAACAGTGGGGAAAACTTCTTTAAAAAGTCGAGGCGCGACAGGGTCATTTGGAGAACGAGAGGGCTTTAACTTGGAGACAATCTCCTGTACAAAAGACAGAGCTACATGCTCAAACTGATTAAAGACAGCAGAACAATGTGCAGGAACTGAGGGGTCAATTGCAGGAGCAGAGATTTGAGCTCTAGTGGAGTTTACCTTTTTAATGAAAAAGTGAAGAAAATCTTCACAGACCGCGGTAGAGGTCTCCATAAAGCTATTCTGGGGGGCATAAAGGACCAAATCAATAGTCTGGAACAGAACACGTGGCTTATGACGATTTGACAGAAAGAGGTCAGATAAAAGTTTGCTTTTTGCCTCTTTCACAGTGATCTGATAGAAACGCCAACACTCCCTCAACATTTCAAATGAAACTTGCAGTTTGTCCTTTTTCCATTTACGCTCAGCTCTACGGCAATCCTGTCGGACAGCCCGAGTCGTGTCATTTAACCAAGGCTCAGATTTAGTTTTAGGTTGCCTGGTTTTTAAAGGAGCAACAGTGTCTATGGCAGCTTTGCAAGTAGAGTGAAACCATGAGCTAAGCTCATCCGTTTCAGGTGACATAGGTTCCCGATTCACACAGTTCTGTTTAAAGGCGACAGAGAACTGACCAGCAGTGGAGGGGTTAATAATGCGAGCACGCCGAGGAGCAGCGCACGGTTTAACCGTTTCACAAGCAATACTCCCATCAAATAATACAGGCATATGATCAGAGAAAAAGGCGTCACAAATCTCCAGGTTAAGAACAGGCAAACCATAAGATAAAACAAGATCAAGTGTGTGTCCGCGTTCCTGCGTTGGGCCAGACACAGACTGCACAAGATTAAAGGAATCAACAAGGTCTAAAAAGTTCTTTGCCATAGCTTTGTCGGGGCAATAAACATGAATATTAAAATCCCCAACAATAAGAACACGATCATATTTTGGCATAATTTCAGCCAAGAAGTCAGAGAAATCGTTTAAAAATCCCTTATTGTATTTGGGAGGTCTATAGAGGCTACCCAATGACGTCACGGGATTTCGCGTCAGACATCTTGGAGTACCACTCTACTGGCAGCAGTGTTAAAAAATGGCGAAAATGAAAGGCTACTATGAATCACTAAACCCGGAGGATAAGATCGTTTACAGAGACAAATGTGCGTCGATTGGTTCGGTGGACCCTTATTTGATTCCCGTTAAGGATTACAGCACCGATATAAATTCATGGCCTTCACTTTCCTACTGTGATATCGTGAACTATCTGGTTTTTTCGCCTATTCCATTGTACACCATGGAGGAAATGAAGGCGTACAAAGGACTCGAGGCACATAACCAGTTCACATCCGGGTGGATCCGCGACGTTTGCGTTGCATATCAAGGAGATGTGGTTGTAATAGCTGGAAAAGTGAGTAAATATTTCGTGAGGTCCTCTTCAGCTGGCTTTTTAAATATCCCTAAAGTCTCCCAAAATAAAATGGCTGAGGCTGCTTTTATCCACTACGCTACCAAGAAATATCAGAGGCCAACTCAGTGGACATTTTTAAACACCAGCTTTTATTTTTGTTGTACCTATATCTATATGTTTACTTTATTTTATAGGGATATTGTTGCATCAATAAACTTAGTCTTGTGTCTTATTATTTATTTGTATTATCATACCTTTTACCTCCTCGTGTCTCTTAACCTGTTAAAATGTTATATGTTGTTGCTATGCTGCATGTATCTGTAAAGGTCTTAACATCTGATCTGAGGGGAATTTCTTGTGGCTTATTTTTAACTTGTGATGTGTGCCATTTTGTAAAGCACTTTGAGCTATACGTTCTTTATGAAAAGGTTGTTATAACTAAAGCTTTATTATATATTGCAATATATTTAAATTACAAAAGTTGTGAACCTATTCTTGGTGGTCAGCTTCTGTTATGGGCTACCTAGCATAGGAATATGACAAGAGCTGACCACCCACTGGTTGTGTAAACAATCAGTATTTGAAAGTAAAGTTGGACCAAAATATTGGTGGTTCTAAATAGTCAACAATCCAATAATATTTTTGTATTTTATTTTTCAGGTATTGCATTCTCAGAGTATTGGGCTGCCGCCAACATGTCCGTGGGTACTGATGAAGAAGGACGGTGCGGTCATCACAGCCCTGCAACTGCAAGGCTGGTTTGGGATCGACATGTACCCATGTTGCATCTCTCCTTTTTTACATAGAAACATCTGTACGGATACGTGATGCCAAGACAGTTACCCAGGAAAAGGCGTATTGGCTTCTACCTGGATCAGTGAAGGATGTAACAACTTCCCCTGTTGCTGACATTGACTTTACTTCGGCTAAAACCCGAAGGAATCGTTTAAGCCAAGCAATTGACAGTCTTGGTGATGCAGCTAATTTAACAACAACAACAACAACAACAACACCACCACTTTTACGTCACTCGAGGGAAATTCCAAAAGCGACAGATGCTGAGCAACAGTCTTTCCTGGCATCACTGAAATCTACTGGAAGGAAGTGTGCAATATTGACAATCTCAGCTCCACACAATGTCGATTTTGTCCCAAAATTTACTTTGTCAACATTTCCTAAGCCGCTTTCTAGTTTAAAAAGTGAGAACTGCCTAGAAATGGACCATAAAGCCCTTACAGAACATTGCCAAGGGATCAATGTAGCTATCACCAAGCCGGAGGCGGATGTCATTGAGAAGGGCACAAAAACACAGGCCAAATCCAAACTCTGGTATCGATACAGAGCTGTGCGGATTACAGCATCTCGTATGAAGGCAGCATGTTCAACAAGTGCAAACCATCGCTTAGCTTGATTAAAGCTATTTGTTACCCAGAAGCCACAACATTTAAAAACTGTAGCTACTGAATGGGGATGTAATCACGAGAATCAGCACGTGAAGATTACATTACAATTATGAATCAACATGACAGTTTCATTTGCCAGGACTCTGGGCTCGTGTTATCGCCAACATTTCCATATTTAGGTGCTACTCCAGATGGTGTTGTGTCCTGCAAGTGCTGTGGTGTAGGTGTTTGGAAATGAAATGCCCCTACTGTGTTGCTGCACCGTCAGACCATACATGTCTGGAATCACGTGATGGACAGGACAGGCTGAAGAAGACCCATGCCTATTTCTATCAAGTGCAGACCCAGTTATTTCTATGTGATGTTGAATATGCTGACTTTTGTTCTGTGGGTGAATGGAAAGATTAATCTTGAACGCATAACCCCAGATATTGACTTTTGGGAGAAGGTATACCCCAAAGCTCATGAATTCTTTCAGAAGTCATTCTCCTCAAGTTGAGTGGGCAATTCTTCACCAGAATTTCCAGTGCAACTACACCAGTCTCCATTAGGCAAGGCAAGGCAAGTTTATTTATATAGCACTTTTCAACACAAGGCATTTAAAAGTGCTTTACAAAAAATGAAAGACATTAAGAAAATGGCATTTAAAATCAGTCATTAAAAAGAAAAGCTAATAAAATAAACATTAAAAGAAGAAATACATGGATAAACATTAAAAGAAAAAATACAGTGATAAAAGTTACAGTGCAGTCTAAGATATGAATAGTTCAATTAAAAGCAGCGACAAAAAGAAAAGTATTTAAAAGTAGTCAGAGTTGCAGCGGACCTGCAGGTTTCTGGGAGTTTGTTCCAGATATTTGGAGCATAATAACTGAACGCTGCTTTACCATGTTTAGTTCTGTTTCATTACTGCACCAAAAAGGCCTCTCTGCCTGATACCAGACCCTGCTCTCTGTGCCACTCTGACTCAGCCAACCAATACCCAACCACTGGTACCCAAATGGTGCCTTTGTCGTGGAGAGGAAAAGCTTCCCATGATAGGATGTGATAACACAAATTGTAAAACTACCTGGTTTCATTTTGAATGTGTTGGAATAACAGTTGCCCCCAAAGGAAGCTGGTATTGTGACAAATGTCATCAGCATGTCCCCTCTCAAAAGAAACAGAAGTATTAATCAATCTGAATGACAGTGTATATATTTATTTGATTATATATGCAGTATATATGAGGTGTTTTGCACTTTGTGTGTATGGTTTTGTGAATGTGTTTTGAGAAAATAAGCCCTGCTTTCAAAAAATGTGTTTTAGCATTGAAAAAAAACTGTAATATGGACACAATGTTAATCTATCTCTGTTATGTGAGGTGATCTCTGCAGCTTACAGTTAAAGGAGCATGTACTTGTTTTTCATCACCCCGTTTTCAATGGGTAAATTGGAAACCTGTAATAAATATAATACTTTTGCCCTTTCAACTGTTTTTTTTTCAAAATGTATTTACCCCAGCTTGAATATTCTACCAGGTACTATTACAGTGCGCAGTGCAGGTCTGAAACCACATTCAAGCAATTTGGGATGTGTCCAATCGGACGATAGAAAACCTGAGAAAAAATCATTAATCCTCCATGCCTGAAAACAGCTTAAATAATTTTTCAAACATTCCCCTAAACAACAAACCAACCAAATCACTTTCTTGATTATCAAGACATTTAATTGACCAAGTACAACATTGACAATAATGTAATAATAATAATTACAATACAACATATCATATTTTTCAATCTGATATGGGTTGATTGGGGTGTCAACAGAATGTAAAGGCTCAATCAACGGGTATTACAGTATCACAAACATTATTCAGGTCGCAGCAGCACTTCAGCTATTTTATCCATTAATGTAAATCCCATCTACATCTTAGAAAGTAAAACATCTATAGGAATTGGTCCTCCCAAAATGGTACAGTGGGGCAAAAAGTATTTAGTCAGCCACCAATTGTGCAGTTCTCCCACTTAAAAAGATGAGAGAGGCCTGTAATTTTCATCTAGGTATACCTCAACTATGAGAGACGAAAATGAGAAAAAAAAAATCCAGGAAATCACATTGTCTGAGTCTTAAAGAATTTATTTGCAAATTATGGTGGAAAATAAGTATTTGGCAATAACAAAAGTTTCATCTCAATACTTTGTTATATACCCTTTGTTGGCAATGACAGGGGTCAAACGTTTTCTGTAAGTCTTCACAAGGTTTTTCACACACTGTTGCTGGTATTTTGGCCCATTTCCTCCATGGCAGATCTCCTCTAGAGCAGGTGATGTTTTGGGGCTGTCGCTGGCAATACAGACTTTCAACTCCATCCAAAGATTTTCTATGGGGGTTGAGATCTGGAGACTGGCTAGGCCACTCCAGGACCTTGAAATGCTTCTTAACGAAGCCACTCCTTGCGTTGCCCGGGCAGTGTGTTTGGGATCATTGGTCATGCTGAAAGACCCAGCCCCGTTTCATCTTCAATTGCCCTTGCTGATGGAAGGAGGTTGGTCAGCTCAAAATCTCACGATACATGGCCCCATTCATTCTTTCCTTTACAATGGATCAGTCGTCCGGGTCCCTTTGCAGAAAAACAGCCCCAAAGCATGATGTTTCCACCCCCATGTTTCACAGTAGGTATGGGTGTTCTTTGGATGCAACTCAGCATTCTTTCTCCTCCAAACACGTCTAGTTGAGTTTTTACCAAAAAGTTCTATTTTGGTTTCATCTGACCATATGACATTCTCCCAATCCTCTTCTGGATCATCTAAATGCTAGCAAACTTCAGACGGGCCTGGACATGTACTGGCTTAAGCAGGGGGACACGTCTGGCACTGCAGGATTTGAGTCCCTGGCGGCGTAGTGTGTTACTGATGGTCATTGACTAGGTCCCCCCGTGTGGTTCTGGGATTTTTGCTCACCGTTCTTGTGATCATTTTGACCCCACGGGGTGAGATCTTGCGTGGAGCCCCAGATCGAGGGGAGATTATCAGTGGTCTTGTATGTCTTCCATTTTCTAATAATTGCTCCCACAGTTGATTTCTTCACACCAAGCTGCTTACCTATTGCAGATTCAGTCTTCCCAGCCTGGTGCAGGTCTACAATTTTGTTTTCTGGTGTCCTTTGACAGCTCTTTGGTCTTGGCCATAGTGGAGTGTGGAGTGTGACTGTTTGAGGTTGTGGACAGGTGTCTTTTATACTGATAACGAGTTCAAACAGGTGCCATTAATACAGTTAACAAGTGGAGGACAGAGGAGGCTCTTAAAGAAGAAGTTACAGGTCTGTGAGAGCCAGAAATCTTGTTTGTTTGTAGGTGACCAAATACCTATTTTACAGAGGAATGTACCAATTAATTCATTAAAAATCCTACAATGTGATTTCCTGGATTCTTTCCCCCCATTCTGTCTCTCATAGTTGAAGTGTACCTAGGATGAAAATTACAGGCCTCTCATCTTTTTAAGTGGGATAACTTGCACAATTGATGGCTGACTAAATACTTTTTTGCCCCACTGTATATCGCTGCCTTACACATCCTATGACACGCTCAACATGAATTTGCACGTTAGCAATTTGCCTTGTGTCAATAACATCTTTCATTGATAATTGTTTCCGGCCTTTCATGAATGCAGGCACCTTAACCTCAGCACACATGAAACCCACTGAGTCACTTATATTGAACCCTCGGTCTGCCAAAATCAAATCACCAGGCAAAATTTTATCTAAGAAGCCACCATTTTCTGTAATATGCTTATCACTGGACCTGCCACCCCATGCCCTTGAAATGAATGATATAACACCATGTGGACAGATTCCTATGAGAAATGTTACGGTGTTGTGATGTTTGTAGTTTGACCAAGTCTGAGCCTGTGCCATTAAATTTGATGGCCTGTCAATGAAAACTTCAAAGCAGTCTATTATAACAGCCACTTTAGTACCAAAATGAGTGCGGAAATCCATAGGCATTGTCAGTTGGAGTTCCTCTCGAGATGGCCACTTCAAAAGGAAACTCATACTGTAGACATGGATGTGTTGAATTTCTAAGCCGGCTCTTGCAAGGGTTGGTTTAATCTTAATTTCATTAGTGTCAGTATAAATTGTTGAAATTTAGACAGTGAACTCTTAACGTTCACACTGATGTGCAGTTCCACAAAATTGTATACAATCATTAGAATGGCAAAAGTAGGAAGTCCCGTGTAGAACCGCACACGGTCATCATCGCCCTTAATGTACTCTCTGAAATTGTGGACTTTACAAGCTTTTTTTTAAGTTAACATTTCTGTTGTTATATTATTCATTTCAAATGACATTTTGTCAATCATTTCACCAGTCAAATCAGTCTGAGTTGCAGTGCCAGTCTCTGGTTCAATCACTCCTTTTTCTTCCCCAGTGGCTCCCAGGTAGTGTTAATCTCGTTGACTATGACGAAATATGTTCGTCAACGACCTTTTTTTCCATGACGAAAACGAGACAATGACGAGACGGCACTGACGGCAGTAAACAATAACTGTAACGAAATCATCATGCAATATCGTTGACGAAAAGTGACGAGACGAAAATGTAGTTTACTAAATAAAAACTATGCCAAAATCTCTCTTTACTTTCGTTGACGAAAATTGAGGAGACGAAATATTATCAAAGATAACGTTACATCTCTGATAGTCAGTTTTTCTCCCAGCAGTTCCATTTCCGGTGCTGCGGCAGGGCAGCAGCTGTGTGTGTCTGTGCTGAGCGCGGCGGTACATTTGAATTACACCGGGCAGCGGCACACTGTGAACTGTCAGCAAGACTCTGGTCTAACTCATGGTCTAACTAACCTTATTTAACAGGAAAAAAAATGGCAACAACAGGGCTTGGGAGCAGTGGTCGCACTCGGCGTTAACCGAAAACCCCCCCGTCAGCGCGAGTGATTGATAAATTGTGCACTCGACGGATAATAATGGATTATGACGGAAATGTTATGATCCTGTCCGTCAAAATGACTGACAACGAAAAAGTCTAAAGCCACCACTGCTTGGGAGAAAGAAACAACGTGATATTTGGGCCAATTTTCGCTACAATGAGGCGGAGAAAAAAAGCGAATGCATTGTTTCATCAGAAGGGAAGCAATGTGGCCATAACACAGGTTAAAAACACCACAAACCTGACCAGATACTCTCTGCAAAGCTGCATTCTTAATCATTCAACCGGCGTTTTTCATCAAATAAGGACAAGATATAATCTTATTTATTTATATATACTAAAATGACAAATTATTGGTTTTGGCTAGACTAGTTTGACTGAAATGTTCTATATAATCTGATGACTAAAAAAGACTCAACAGTTTTCATTGACAAAAAGTAGACTAAAATAATTAGTTTTCTTTGACTAAAATAAGACTCTGGCTTCGTATGATTAAAAACTACCAGACGCAGTCCTCTATTGATGTTGTTGTGAGCGGTGTTACGGAGAAAATCAGCGACGTAAAACGCTGTGTGGGTCATAAGAAGGCACGTAAACGGTTACGTCATGACGCAAACAATGACGCAATAATTCCCCTTTGAACCTGCATCTGTAACAATGAGTGGAACAAAGAAGAAGTCGACATTGAGTGCTGAGTGTATAATGAAGAGTGGACAGCTAAATATTTTATGAAAGGATGGAGACAAGCAGTGGCCGGAAGTTTTGCCGGATATAAATAGGGGTGGCCGTGGTTCGAGGCAGAGTTTTAGGCATGGCCATGCTCCTGAACCTATGTTAACAATTTAACCTCATATATGAACAAAGTCATTGTTTTAAATTAGACAATTACAATCAAAATATGAACAAAACATTTACAAGACCAACTCAATTGACCTGCTGTAGCCTAGCCTGAACTCAGACCTTCCTCTTGGTCTGCATGGATTTAAACTGGGTGCTCGCTTGTGCGTAATCAAACGCATCAAGGGAGATTGCTGCAGAGGCGATTGTCATTAAGTGTTGCGTTTTTGTCTGGGACAGACGACTTCTCATGGCCGTTTTGATATTGTTCTGAAGGCTGAAGCTGCGCTCTGCTGCTACACTGGAGACTGAAATTACCAGCGGCACTTCAGCCAAAGTTTTGTAATCGGGAAACATTTCTCCCAGGGAAGTGATCAGAAGTCGGCAAGACTCTCTGAATGTGGGATTTCGCGATCCGGCAAGCACTCGCTTCACTGGGAGGAAATCCCGCAGCATGCGCTCCTTCTGCACCAGTGGCGCAGCTGCAGTTCTTTGTGACCCGTAGTGGTCACAGACACGCTCCATGGTCTCTAGTCCGTAACTCTTTAAAGCGTTGTCAGCACCCGGATAGCGAGATGCATTGATTACGGGGTCGAGGTCAGCGATGATGCCTACATGCTCCGAAGGGAATCTTTTTTTGATGGATTTAGTTATCTCCGCGATGTAGTCTGTGCGCACAATTGAAAAGGTCTGCGCGTTTGCCTGCGTGAGCGTGATGCCGCCTCACCTGGCCCATTCATCAAGTCCTCGAGGCTGGCAAGGGTCATGTTCACGACGGGCTGGGTGGAGGAGATGTTCAAATATTCTTTCTGGAATGAGAGTTTCATGCGGTTCACCACGGCCAAGACGTCAGTCAGCAGGTGAGTCACGGCAGGGAACATGTACGTTTGGAGGCACTTTCTAATACCCTTAGCTACCGGACAGTCTCTGGCAGCTTCCTCCTCCTCCAACTCCAGAGCATCCCAGTCGGCACGTATGCCCTTAACTGCCCTCTCCAGCGACAGCCAGTGTGTAGCCGATGGTTGTTTTAGGCTCAGCAGGTCATGTTCCTCCATTTCGTTTTGGAGTTCATTTAGTCGGTGTGTTCGAATGGGGCAATTATTGTAGTGTGTAATATGTACATGTTATTAATAGTCGTGACATATGCCCTTATTTCACGCACAGCCTTGGAGGCATCGCGCGCAGCCAGTGCCGTTCTGTGCGCACCACAGTGAATGTTTACGAGGTAGGGACAGTCATTCAGAAGCATATTTTGTGCAACTCCGGCCTTTCGACCCACCATCACATTCGCTCCATCACTTCCCAGACCGACGACCCGAGCCATAGCTACACCACGGCCCGATAGCACATCTTTTATTTTTGTTGTGATGCATTCTGCAGTGCCAGAGGTTATTACATAATTGCCAATACACAAGGTTTCAGGCTCCCCTTTAAGCTGAAGTGTCAGGTATGTGATCAGCATTTTCTCAACCGTGATATTAGTCTTTTCATCTACTATTACCCCAACGTATTTACTGTTGGTAATGCGGTCATCGATAGTGCTGGTTATGGTCATTGCTATCGCCTCCTCCATCTGACTGACTATCTCATGGTGGGTGTACGTGCACACTGTTTAGGTTTGGACACCCCGCAGATTGTAATAGGTTTATTAGGTTAGGATCTTGGTGGCTCGGGTTGTTTGTATTTGCCATATGCAACACAACCTTAAATTGTGTTTTTAATGCCTGCGATTGTGTTGTATTTAAGTTGTGTTTTTAATACCTGCGATTTCTCCACATGCTTTACCATTGCCATGCTCTGGTTGACCACCCTTGAAGCTTCGATGTGGCTATGGCTATTTTTGTGATCATTCATCGCTGATTTCTGCATCGTCGTGCACCCTCAGACAGATGTCGCAGAACATTTTGCCATCTTCCCTCCTCAGCCACTTAAACTCTTGCTCCCACTGAACCCAGTACTCCAGCTTGTACTCCTTGCTGCCACTTGCTTGAGGTAATCAACAAGGTCAAATACAAGACATACATAACTATAACTATTTAATATGCACACTCGCCACCAACTGGACAGGGGTGTGAATTACTAAATAATACAGTAGATCGCCCTCAGTCTACACCATAGACTGGTCTACACCAGCGTTTCTCAAAGTGTGGGGCGTTCCCCACTGGTGGGGCGCAGATATGTGATAGGTGGGTCACGAATGGACGCGATTTTTTTTTAAAATACATTTGTTGGACCTCAGGCCGGAATCGAACCTCGGTCCTCGCGGGCGGTAGTGTACTGTTACAGCCGGCGACTCGCAACGGCGGTGGACTTTCACAGCGCCGCTGCGCCAGCGCCTCGCAACAGCGCCTCGCAACAGCGGGTGTTTGCGGTGCCCGGATGGCGGTACCGCTGTGAAAGTCCACGGCCCACCTATGCCAGAGCCAGCGGCCTACCGAAGGCAGCAGCCCACCAACCAAAGTCCCGAATCTCCCGATGGCCAATCCGAGCCTGCTCACACACACACACACAACTGAAACCAAAATCATTTACAGACATAGATTATGTAAAAATCTGCCACACACACCAGCACACACACACACACACACCACACACACACCACACACACACACACACACACACACACACACACACACACACACACACACACACACACACACACACACACACACACCACACATTCACACACACACCACACACACACACACACCACACACACACACACACCACACATCACACACACACACACACACCACACACACACACACCACACACACCACACACACACACACACACAACACACCACACACACACACACACACACACACACACACACACACCACACACACACACACACACACACACACATCACACACACACACACACACACACACACACACACACACACACACACACCAGCGTTTCAGTTTGGAAGAAAATAAATGTGGATCAGCATCTCACCACTTCATCAGGAGTTTAAACCATGACACTTTTCAAAATCCCGTTTGTGTCCCCCCCACTTTAACAAATAGGCCTATGTTTATTTATATTTTTAACGCAAGCCGTCATCGCCATGGAGAAGCACACAGCCTCTGTGTGCGAGCGAGAGAGAGCGAGCTAGAGAGAGCACACTGGTTTGGTCATTTTTGCCAATGTGGTGGAAAACTAAACATTATTATTTTAAATATCTCCTAAGTAACAACGCAAACAAACCTGTCATTTGCTACTTCTCTTCCCCCAATATCAACAGCGTAGCACAGCCTCACATGTAAGCTAGCCGACTGAAGCTAGAGAATTATCCTTGGGACTCCTGTCTTTACTTTCTACTTCATCATCATTATTTATTAAACTGAAGGCTATGTATATTTATGTTTCCCACCATCTCTAGAGCGGGCCTGGCGAGTGTACATTTGGCATGAACCGGTCACATGAGCGGAATCTGATAAGAGAAATTAGATTTTTTAATTAAAATAACTTTATGGAAAAATAAAACAGAAATGTAATTAAAACAGAATTCTAACTGCAAAGTATGAAACTCCATCTTGTGAACAGAGAGGGCGATAAGTTCGATGTTGATACAAATGTAAGGCAAAGGTCAGACAGTGGAGTCCAGGGTGTTCTCTGGGTCACAGGAGGTCATAAGCAGGAAGAGGCGTCTGGACAGCTCGGGGCCGACGTGGCAGGTCGTGGAGGTAACGCCTTCTCCTCTGCGGATCAGCAGCTCAGACAGCAGAGAAACACTCTCACACTCACTCTGACATCGACTGTAGGCCTGCAGGAGACAGATAATTATTTAATATAAACGAAAAAGAAAATGTACAATATGTTCAGATGTGTTTCTTTAAATGTGACCTAGAAGTGTTGCCTTTATTCATAAAATATACATTTGGAGTAAGATCAGAAGCTGCTTCATAAAAACTGTTAGGATCCTTGCAGGACAATCAGTAAATAAAAACATAACAAAGAAAAGAAAATGCAGGAAATGTAAAAAGTGCAGGAACAGAGAAAGAATGGATGAACGAAATCCCATAACCTCTACAGTCTATGTAAGATTTCTTACTTCTTCTGTAGACTGATCCATTGATTGAGGAAGGTTTTATGGTAGTTTTGTGATTTTACCAGATAGAAGTGATGGGCTGATATTAAGAGAAAAGCTATGTAGTCCTGTGTACCTTGTGGAGCAGCTGTGGGGAGGGATACGCTGCCAGGAGGGCGGAGGCCATGTCCAGACTGACTCTGTTTAGCTGCTGGATCTGTCTCCTCCACACCTGCAGCAGCCCCTTCCCAGCCTTATCCACTCGCTGCCCCCCCGCCCACTCACTCTCGAGATAGAAGGAGAAGCCTGTCTTCTCCCTCTCTTGCCTGGAAACACAGAGGAACAGAAAGAAATTAGTTTTGATCAAAAAACGTGTGTCAAACTAAAACAGGCGAAAATAAAAGCACTCACTTGAACGGGGCTTCTGCAACAGCTTTGGTTGTCATGGTGATGTGATCTGAGAAGTCCTTCCAGGTTGACAGGAAGCAGACAGAGACACCATTGTGGAGCTGGAGATGCACCACTGCCTGAAAGGATGTAGGAGGACAGAACAGAGTGAATCCCTCCCTGCATGCCAAGTCGCTTAGCTTGCATCCCTGCGTCCCTCACTTAGTCCCATTTTTGGCTAATTTAAACAATTGATTCTAGAGAACAATTATGGGTCGGTGTGTAGGAGACGCATTTAAGCTTATTTTGCTTTGATTTATTTGGAACCTTTATTAATACATTCAGGTGAGGGCGGGGCTAAAACCTTAAGTTGGAAGTGCGGTGTGGGGCAGCAGGAAGCAGCAAAACCGTCATTGACACACAGACTAAAAACATATTATTATTAGGATCTGCATTTTAAGTTTACGTTGCAAGGGGATATTGTTTTTGTATTTTGTTTTTTCTGGAAATAAAACATTCAAGGGCAACCAAAACGTCCAGTGGATTTTTTACTGCGAGTCTGACACTGCCTCCCAGCCCCAAGCTCTACATGTGGCCAAGAAAAATAACCTTTGAAATATGGAGTTATAAGACAAACTGTTGGATTTTGGCCACCACACCTATCATGCTATTTTTAGGCAATAGCATGGGTCTCAGATATGTATATATACCAAACAGATCACCCATTCCAGCCATGCCTCATCCCTATATTTCAACCCTGTCACTAAAGTGCTGGGGTGTAAAGCTTCTTTTTTTGTAAACAATTGAAAAAAAAGAGAATAAAGAGGGGGCGGACCGTATGCCTGCTTATTGCAGGACCTGGCAGATACTGTCTAAATGCTGCGATGAAACGCCCTTTCTTGTTCAAAACCACATCAAGGATTATTTCTCAGACTTGGACGGGACTTCCGGAAGATGGCGACGTGAGTAGCAACACTATCTTCTACCTCTCGCAAGTTGGACACAATAAACCCTCATAAATGCTCAACTCGATACCTAAAACCAGGAAATGAGGAGAGGGATCAGACGAAGTAGCCGAAGAAATAACAGAAAACAAGAAACAGCGAAAGATCAACCAGGAGTGACAGAAAACTCGAAGCAAGAAAACAACAGACACGAGGACGAAGAAGCTAAAATGACGGAGACGGGCCATTCCGAGACACTGAGAGCCGGGCTGGCAACTATCTCCAAAGAAATAAAAGAACTCAAACAGGAGCTGCGACAAGACCTAACACATTTTAAAGACGAACTAAAAAGTGAAATGAAGGAAGAAATCGCTAATCTTCGGGAGGAAATAGAGTGAAAGTTTACAGAGAATAATGGTGAACTACAGACGCAGAAAACACACATGACCGAGGCCCAGGCACGCATAGCAGAGCTAGAGGAGTGGCAGTCGGAGGCGAAAGAAACAATGATTGAAATGACAGAAGAAAATTAGTGTAGGGGGCAAACGCATATTCTTTGACCACGACTATGCAACCGCAGTGGTCCAGAAAAGAAAGTCATATCAGGGCATCAAGAAGGTATTGAAGGACAAAGGAATACGTTTCCCAGACACCATTCACTAAAATACGCATTTATTGGGAAGCCGGAGTGAAGACCTATGACGACGCCATAGACGCCGCCAGGGACATGAGGGAGAGGGGACTCGAGATGGAGGGTACCAGGCGGAGCCTCCGCACCTGTGGAGGAGAGGAGGGCGCAACCGGTCTGGCAACGAGTCAGGGGAAAGGAAGGAAGACACAACTCAGCGCGCGCCGAGTGAGAGAATTGTTGCAAAAATGGAAAGCGTAGGACTGTTTTGCTTGAATAACTTTCACTGAGGATTGAAGAAATATACAGGCTTTTTTTTTAATTGTATCGGATACCAACGGAGAGAGGTAGGCAAGTGTTAATGTTGGACATGCCTAGACAGCACGTAACCCCACAAGTTGGGTATAGTCGCAAGTCTAGAGAGGGGCCCTCTTACGAGAGGATTTCCCCTGCACCCACCAAAGGGGAATTGGGGATGTTAGAACCCCAGGGTTGGAAGCCTTTTTTGTTTTATGTTTATGTGTGTTTTGTTAACGACTGTTTAGCCCAGAGCTCCGAGGGAGCATACCAGAAGAATAACATACCAATACACATAAATGGTTAACATTAAGATACTGTCGCTAAATGTGAATGGTCTTAACATACCAAAGAAGAGAGAAAAGGTTATGACAAAGTTGAAAAAGGAAAATGTGCAAATTATATTCCTCCAAGAGACTCATTTAACATATTTGGAACATGAGAAATTAAAGAGATATGGTTATAGACACTCATATTACAGCTCCTATAAAGAAGGGTCACAGAAGGGGAGTTGCAACGTTAATATCAAACAAAATCCAATTTGATTATGATAAGGAAATCAGGGACAAGGAAGGAAGGTACATAATAGTGAAGGGCAGAATAGAAAATGAACCTATAGCATTGATAAATGTTTATGCCCCTCCTGAAAGCGATAAATATTTTTTTAAATCTTTGTTTGATATTATAGCTGCTGAATCGGAGGGAATCTTAATCTGTGGGGGAGATTTTAATGTGGTTTTGAACCATAATATAGACATGACTAGTCTCAAAAGAACCAAATCGCAGTTATCTAGATTTGTAAACTTGTCATTAGGTGAGATGGGGATGATTGACATATGGAGAGAGTTACACCTACAGGAAAGGGATTACACTCATTATTCAGCAGCACATAAAGTCCATACAAGGATAGATTATTTTTGTATGAATAAGACTGATATATACAGAGTGAAGGAATGTAGGATAGGAGGGGCAGACCTGTCAGACCATAACCCATTATATTTAGAAATGTGTCTTAATAGTAGGAGACGAAATACAGTCTGGAGACTTAATGTAGGACTATTAAACTGTGAACAGAGAAAGATTAGGATTAAGGCAGAAATTCAGAGATATGTAGAAGAGAACAACAATGGAGCAGTCGACCCAACAATATTTTGGGATGCCATGAAGGTGGTCATTAGGGGGAGGTTGATAGCGGAAACAGCATATATGAAAAGGATTAAATCAGAAACATTTGGAAAGTGTACGGAAAATCTAAGAGAATTGGAGAAGGATTATTTCTGAAACAGTATGGAGCTCAAACGCTTTTTCTCTTGCCGGTTTACCACAAGGAGCCCTTTTTATATCCGGCTTCTTACACATGCTCTCTCCAGTACAGCGTTAGCTCTGAGTGTTAGCGATGCTTGCTAATGTAAACACAGACCATGTTACTTCAGAACACGTCATGCATTGTTTCTGATAGCAACGTTTCTGATAGGGCCGTGGGCGTAAAGCACCCATTTAAGTAATGTTGTCATGACGCAGCAAATCTGGATCAGCTCCGTTGTACCTCCGTTTTTAGAGATGTGGGTAAGGAGGAAAAGAGAGAGGGTTTCCTTACACACCGGGGACACATATTTATGTATAAAAGACATAAAAAAGTGCATTTGCATAATAGGTAGTTAAAGGGATACATGAATAATATATTTAAAACAATTATTGATTAATTTAACAGAATATAAAAATGTTTTGTCCTTGCTTCACTAAACCACCCACCTCCTCCAGGTCGACCCGGGACACCTCAGGGAGAATCTGGGCTCCTCCGTTTTCCTCCTCTTCTTCACTCCCCCCCTCCTCACCTCCATTCTGTTTCTTTGTTTGTGACTTCTGCGATCTAAGTATAAAAAGTTTCACATGTTGTCACTCGGGTAAATCATATTTGTATACTGTATTATGTCTGTCTCCTGGATCTCCACTTTGAGGATGTTCTGCTTTTGTCTGTGATACATGTGAACATCTTTGAGTTTCAGATTGTTGGAAAAAATGAACAGTGCAGTATCAAGATATCCCCCTTAGGCTCTGGGAAATCATGTTGGGCAGTTTTTATTATTTTCTGCTGACAATGTGTGTAACTACCTGAAGTATTTCTCCAGGTCGAGGACCACCAGGCTGAGGGTCTTAGCAGGGTGACGTGTCTGATGCTGCTGCACCCAGGAGCTCAGCGTGGGGCCGGAGCCTGCGCCATGCCTCTGCTCCTGACACACACACACACACAGTTCTGACTTGATGATCCAGGCTTTTTATAATTATTTATACTATACTTGTAGCAGTACATAACATACTTCTACTTATTATTCTATAACTAATCTGATGTCATTTTCTATTGGGTTACACTTGAATTAATATAATAATTATACTTACACTAACCTCTATATATATTTTCATGGCTCCATCTTGTTGCTGCTTGTTATTAGAATGTTTGATATTTCCCCATAAGGTTTATTACAGTTGCATCTGGTCTCATTAAGCAAAGGGGTCTATCACTCTGTTAATGTAATTGTTCAAGTGTAAAGCAGCAGCTGACCTGAATGTAGCTGTGGGTCAGAGTGATGAAGTCATCAACGGTCATCTGCATCACAACAAGTGCCTCTCGTACACACTCTGCATCCTCTGGCTGGACACATACAGGGTGTCACAAGACATTTTTCACCTTGCACGTTTTTTTTTTCCTTTTCTTTATTATGTCATTTACAAAAACATGCATAACAGGAAATACAATAATAAAATACAAGGACAATGCTTGCACACATAAAAAAACAAACAGAAGAATAACATAAGGGGTGGGGGGTTACAGTGTCAATTGTATGTTCTGCATGCAAAAGGTCTTGTATGAGTACATGATATACGCCATAACATATATCATTTTATTTTTTTACAAAGGGGAGTGGCCCAGATCCAGGATTGACCTTATCGTGACCCATAGTCTATTATCTACCATATAAAAAATCTGATAGGAAGGAGGCAGCTTCTTCCATACTTTACATGTTCTTTCAGCCATTTATTTAAGTCGAAGCATGGGCTTTCTGACATTCCTGTTCATTACAATGAGGCGTTTAGTTGAGAGGCATGCCTGTAATATTCACCCTTCAATAGAATGATTGAGTTTGTGTGTGTGTGTGTGTGTGTGTGTGTGTGTGTGTGTGTGTGTACCACCTGTGCACAGGGGGCCCTCCTCATCCAGCTCACACTGCGTGGGATGCCTTGTTTCTCGATGGCGCAGTTACAGCCCAGAGCCTGCAGCGCCGCCAGCAGAGTTCCGCCTCCTTCCAGCTGTAAGAGAGCTGCAAACAGAAACACTGAAGCATGTCCTCAACAAACCCTCACATTGCTCAAATAATGGCTGCAATGCATACAAGTATATGAATGCTGAAAAGATGACACTAAACAGCAATGCTGGCTTAGTTGTGTCATAAAAAGATGAAGATCTCTATGATAAAATGATAATGAATTATTGTTAAAATATTTGGAATTATGAAAGTTATGAATATTTTGACGTTCGAACAGAGTTTCACCGATGGAAAAGAGGGAAATCAAAAACAGCAGAATTTTACTGATGAAGAACATACACTAGACAATATGTATTGGGACATTCCTCTTAATCGTTTGAATTCAGGTGTTTCATTCAGTCCCACTGCATCTTGTATCTATGTCAGGATATAATGTGTTTAGGAAGGACTGACTGAAGGGAAAAGGAGAGGGTGTGTTGCTTTATGTGAGGAATACCATTACTTGTAGGGAGATTGCACTCCCAGCTAATATTGAGTTTGATTGTGTTGGTGTGGAAATCAAATTATCTGAGGAGGAAATGTCCCTCATCATGATTTGCCTATATTGACAACCCACTGCTAAGGTGGATTTCTATGACAAGGTAAAACTCATGCTGAATTCCTGTGACTCCAACAAAGAGCTAATTATTGTAGGAGACTTTAACATCAACTGGAATGACAAACAAAATAGAAAGAGCTTAAAACGGATCATGGATAAACACAACTTAATACAACTAATGGATCAACCGGCTAGAATAACCAAAACTTCCAAGACTATGATAGATTTATTATTTACTAACAAAGCTGACAGAATAGTTCAAACCTACTGACTGGTTTTTCTGACCATAATCTTGTTCTTTTTGCCAGGAAACTCACAAAAAGAAGGTTCATGGCCACAGCTAAAACCCCTGCCTTCGGTTCTCGCTTCATCCCCAAAAACCTGCAACAACGTTTTATGGAGGCAGTGAAAATTAATTGGGGGGACACTCTCTCCTCTGAAGACATTGGTGAAAACAGTAATTGGTTTATATCTAAAATTATTAACGATGCAATGTCTTCCTTTTCAAGAAGAAGGTGCCTTAGGGACAGGAAGGAACATCATCTTCCCTGGCTGAATCTACAATGCAGGAATTTAATGAAATCCAGAGACCAACTATTAAAGCAGAGCTTGAAATCCGGACTATCCACTGATAGACAGAAATTCACTCATGCTCGTGACAAGGTAACACAAACAATAAGACAGGCCAAAGTTAACTTTTTCATCAATATAATTGAAGGTGCGAAAGCTAACGGTGGAAAAAGTTTGGCAAATCTTAAATAAATGATTTAGTAAACATAAGAAACAGGAAAATAATGCTCTAGAATTAAAAATCAATGATGCCCTGATAAAAGACCCTGCTGTATTGGCCAGCTCACTCAATGAGTATTTCATAAATAGTGCTCTGGACATTACAAAGCTCTTCTCGCCATCTGAGGTCTCACCTTGCCCGACTGTGGATACACACCCCATTTTTGACCTGGAGGAAATCACAGGCGTTGAGGTACAAAATATAATCTTAGGGTTAAGAGGTTCTAAGGCAGGGGTCTCAAACTCAAGGCCCGGGGGCAAAATCCGGCCCGCGACTTCATTTTATGTGACCCCGCAAGAGCTTGCAAAGAATATAATATGTTTATTATACGGTTACATGCCACTTTACAGAAGCAGGTTGTCCATAAACTACATGTCCCACAATGCATCTCGTTTTGTGACATGCACACTGAAGAGACTTGCAAATATTTGCCCTAGACTTCTGCTTTAATTTAATAATCCAATTCAGAGGCAATAATGTAATATAATACATTATTTTATAAATATATTATATATTTATATAGTTATAACCGGCCCTTTGAGTGCAACCTTGATGCAAATGTGGCCCGCAATGAAATTGAGTTTGACACCCCTGTTCTAAGGCTAGGGATGCATATGATTTCGACACCAATTTTATAAAGACACATATCGACAGTCTAATAAAACCAATTACTATGCTAGTAGTAAAGTGGTCCTGGAAAGTGGCCACGGTGACACCGATTTTTTAATCTGGGGATAAGGCAATGATGTCCAATTACAGACCTATCAGCATCCTCCCCTGTGTCTCTAAGATAGCTGAGAAATGGGTGTCAAAACTAATCACCAAACATTTAGATAAAGGTTTCGCTCGACTCCACCCAATGCAGTTTGTGTTACGGTGTGTGGGAAGCAGGACCCAAATGCAGATTATAGTGAAAAAATGACTCCTTTATTTCAAGGCTACATAATCACAAAGACAGAACAGAACACTCACCGCAGACCAGGTCATGACACAAGACGAACCGACAAAGACAGACAGAAAAACCAGAACTTAAATACACACAAGACTAATCACACAAACAAGACACAGGTGAGGAGGGAGGAGAAAACACAGGGACACCAGGTGAACACAATCGGGTAAATTAGACACACCAGGGAAACTGACAGGGAATCACAGACAGATTACAACAGGCAGGAAACGGGGGGTGAACACTTTACAAAATAAAACAGGAAACTAAAGACAGAAACAGACAGACAAAACATAACACGGACAGATCGTGACAGAACCCCCCCCTCAAGGGACGGATCCCAGACGTCCCTAAACCCCAAAAACAAAAATCCCACACAGTCCAGCAGGGTGGGTGGAGGGGGTCCGGAGGAGGGACGTATCCCTAGGCCACCAGGGTGGGTGGAGGGGGTCCGGAGGACGGGACTAAGCTGACCGCCCAGGAGCCCAGTAGGGGAACAGGAAGGGATCTCGGGCGGACGGCCCGGGGGCAAGGCAGAGTCTAAGGTGGGGGTCTCGGGCGGACGGCCCGGGGGCAAGGCAGAGTCCATGGTGGGGAACTCGGGCGGACGACCCGGGGGCAAGGCAGAGTCCAAGGTGGGGGTCTCGGGCGGACGGCCCGGGGGCAAGGCAGAGTCTAAGGTGGGAAACTCGGGCGGACGGCCCGGGGGCAAGGCAGAGTCCAAGGTGGGGGTCTCGGGCGGACGGCCCGGGGGCAAGGCAGAGTCCATGGTGGGGGTCTCGGGCGGACGACCCGGGGGCAAGGCAGAGTCCATGGTGGGGAACTCGGGCGGACGACCCGGGGGCAAGGCAGAGTCCAAGGTGGGGGTCTCGGGCGGACGGCCCGGGGGCAAGGCAGAGTCCATGGTGGGGCGAAGGCCACAGCGGGCGAACTCAGGGGGCCGAGCATGAGGGCGAAGACCAGACAGCTCCGGAGGCCGGGCAGGACCCGGTGTCGGCCGGACAGGAACCGGAGCCGGCGGGACAGGCTTCGGCAGGATCCCCCACGGAAGAGGACCAGGAGTTGGCAGGACCCCCAGCAGGAGGGTGGACGACGGGACCTCCAACGAGACAGGACAAAGGGTTGGCAGGACCCCCGGCAGGAGAGTAGTCGGCGGGGCCTCCAACGGGACAGGACACAGGGTTGGCAGGTTCCCCGGCAGGAGAGTAGTCGGCGGGGCCTCCAACAGCACAGGACATAGGATTGGCAGGACCCCCGGCAGGAGAGTAGACGGCGGGACCTCCAACGGCACAGGACATAGGGTTGGCAGGACCCCCGGCAGGAGCGTAGTCGGCGGGACCTCCAACGGGACAGGACACGGGGTTGGCAGGACCCCCGGCAGGAGACTAGTCTGCGGGACCTCCAACTGGACAAGACATGGGGTTGGCAGGACCCCCGGCAGAGGGCTAGTCGGCGAGGCCTCCAACGGGACAGGACAAAGGGTTGGCAGGACCCCCGGCAGAGGGCTAGTCTGCGGGACCTCCAACTGGACAGGACATGGGGTTGGCAGGACCCCCGGCAGAGGACTAGACTGCGGGACCTCCAACTGGACAGGACATGGGGTTGGCAGGACCCCCGGCAGGAGACTAGTCTGCGGGACCTCCAACTGGACAAGACATGGGTTTGGCAGGACCTCCGGCAGAGGGCTAGTCTGCGGGACCTCCAACTGGACAAGACATGGGGTTGGCAGGACCCCCGGCAGAGGGGCTAGTCTGCGGGACCTCCAACTGGACAGGACATGGGGTTGGCAGGACCCCCGGCAGGAGACTAGTCTGCGGGACCTCCAACTGGACAAGACATGGGGTTGGCAGGACCCCCCGGCAAAGGGCTAGTCTGCGGGACCTCCAACTGGACAAGACATGGGGTTGGCAGGACCCCCGGCAGAGGGCTAGTCTGCGGGACCTCCAACTGGACAGGACATGGGGTTGGCAGGACCCCCGGCAGAGGGCTAGTCTGCGGGACCTCCAACTGGACAAGACATGGGGTTGGCAGGACCCCCGGCAGGAGACTAGTCTGCGGGACCTCCAACTGGACAAGACATGGGGTTGGCAGGACCCCCGGCAGAGGGCTAGTCTGCGGGACCTCCAACTGGACAAGACATGGGGTTGGCAGGACCCCCCGGCAGAGGGCTAGTCTGCGGGACCTCCAACTGGACAGGACATGGGGTTGGCAGGACCCCCGGCAGAAGACTAGTCTGCGGGACCTCCAACTGGACATGAGTAGGGGCTTGAGTGGGGACTCGAGAGAGGGCTTGAGAGGGAACTTGAGAGGAAACTGGAGAGTGGACTCGAGAAGGAACTCGAGAGTTGACTCGAGAGGTAACTCGAGAGGAGACCTGAGGGGAAACTTGAGAGGTGACTCGAGAGGACACTGGAGAGTTGACTTGGGAGGTGACTCGAGAGGACACTGGAGAGTTGACTCGAGAGGACACTGGAGAGTTGACTTGAGAGGTGACTCGAGAGGACACTGGAGAGTTGACTTGAGAAGGAACTCGAGAGGTGACTCGAGAGGTAACTCGAGAGGGGACCTGAGAGGGGACTTGAGAGGGAACTCGAGAGTAGACCTGAGGGGAAACTTGAGAGGTGACTCGAGAGGACACTGGAGAGTTGACTTGGGAGGTGACTCGAGAGGACACTGGAGAGTTGACTCGAGAGATAACTCGAGAGGGG
The DNA here is from genome assembly GCA_902827135.1 of Harpagifer antarcticus. Lineage (NCBI taxonomy): Eukaryota > Metazoa > Chordata > Actinopteri > Perciformes > Harpagiferidae > Harpagifer > Harpagifer antarcticus. The sequence continues at coordinate 1,101,271 of CADEHL010000497.1, read as the reverse complement.
ACCTGAGAAGGGACTTGAGAGGGAACTCGAGAGGAGACTCGAGAGGAGACTCGAGAGGTAACTCGAGAGGAGACCTGAGAGGGGACTCGAGAAGGAACTCGAGAGGTGACTCGAGAGGTAACTCGAGAGGGGACCTGAGAGGGGACTTGAGAGGGAACTCGAGAGGAGACCTGAGGGGAAACTTGAGAGGTGACTCGAGAGGACACTGGAGAGTTGACTTGAGAGGGGACACGAGAAAAGACTCGAGAGGGGACCTGAGAGGGGACCTGAGAAGGAACTCGAGAGGTGACTCGAGAGGTAACTCGAGAGGGGACCTGAGAGGGACCTTGAGAGGGAACTCGAGAGGAGACCTGAGGGGAAACTTGAGAGGTGACTCGAGAGGACACTGGAGAGTTGACTTGAGAGGGGACACGAGAAAAGACTCGAGAGGGGACTAGAGAAGGGACTCGAGAGAGGGCTTGAGAGGGAACTCGAGAGGAAACTGGAGAGGGGACCTGAGAGGGGACTTGAGAAGTGTCTGGAGGGGAAACTTGAGAGAGTTGGTTTGCCAACAGAACACGGGGTGCTGGAGTCGGCCGGTACGCCGACAGGACACGAGGAGCTGGCGTCGGCCGGTACGCCGACAGGACACGGGGAGCTGGTGTTGGCTGGGGAGCCAACAAGAGACGAGGTGCTGGAGTCGGCCGGTACGCCGACAGGACACGGGGAGCTGGAGTTGGCTGGGGAGCCAACAGGACACGAGGAGCTGGTGTTGGCTGGGGAGCCAACAAGAGACGAGGTGCTGGAGTCGGCCGGTATGCCGACAGGACTCGGGGAGCTGGCGTTGGCCGGTAAGCCAGTCCTGGAGCCGAAACTGGAGTCGCGACCAGGGGTACTGGAGCCGGTACTGGAGCCAGAACCATGGCTGCTGGGGCCGGAACTGTAACCGGAACCATGGCTGCTAGGGCTCGGGCTAACCTGGCCTTGCGACGACTCCTTTTAGCAGCCGCCTGAATACTCCGTGGACCTCCATAAGCCAGACGAGTACCCGAGAACGGATCCTGGACAGGAGCAGGAAATGGGGAAGAAGCCGGGGCTGACTCCAGACGGAACCCACCAAGGCGTATGGTGCCAGGTTGGGAATCGGGAGGCAGGGAGCTAGCATGCCCGGGGCTAGCAGGCCGGGAATCACACACCGGGAGGATCTTTGAAATCCAGCCAGGTAAGAACTTCACCAAACCTGGTTTCTCTCTAGCCATTTGGCGCGCCTCCGACAACACAGCCTCTCGCTGCTGAACTCCGGGTGCTCTCTTCCATCGATCCGAGCAGTTAGCCAAAAAAAAAGGAAAAATTGAATAATTCCCACTCGAACGGATCTGCTGGGCCCATTTCTGGTCGGTTCGTAATGTTACGGTGTGTGTGGGAAGCAGGACCCAAATGCAAATTATAGTGAAAAAATGACTCCTTTATTTCAAGGCTACATAATCACAAAGACAGAACAGAACACTCACCGCAGACCAGGTCATGACACAAGACGAACCGACAAAGACAGACAGAAAAACCAGAACTTAAATACACACAAGACTAATCACACAAACAAGACACAGGTGAGGAGGGAGGAGAAAACACAGGGACACCAGGTGAACACAATCGGGTAAATTAGACACACCAGGGAAACTGACAGGGAATCACAGACAGATTACAACAGGCAGGAAACGGGGGGTGAACACTTTACAAAATAAAACAGGAAACTAAAGACAGAAACAGACAGACAAAACATAACACGGACAGATCGTGACAGTTTGGCTTTCGAGCTCACCACTCCACTGAGACAGCTAACTGTGTCAGTGGAGTGTACTATTAAATTCAACTTGCAAAATGTTAAACAAATTAGACCTTTCTTAACTGTCAATGCTGCAAAGTCATACCTCCACTGTATGATTCTATCCCACATTGAATAGTGTTTTACAAACTGGTCGTTTGCTTGGGCCACAAACCTTAAACCGATAGAACAGCTGTACAAGAGAGCTATTAAGGTGTTTGACAGAAAGCCATAATCACACCACCACTGTACCATCCTTGAGAAATATAATTTCTTGAGTTTTGACAATTTTAAGTATTTTTGTGTTTTATTTATAAATGTTTACATGGAGTGGCCCCCTTAGGGGAATTCTTCCACAAAAAACGCACTGGACGCTGCACTAGGTCAGAAACCAGAGGAGACTGTGAGGTCCACTGTAGACGGACCACTTTTGGACAAAATGTACTTTCAATTAAGGGCAGCCCTTTGTGGAATAGCCTCCCAACTGAGATACGTGGTACTGTAATAGGATGCCACCAGTCAGTTCTTGAAATGTCTTCTCTCCTAAATATTCTACGATCAACTTTAAGTGGTATTATTGCAAAGTGGAAATGTTTAGGAACCACAGCAACTCAGCCACGAAATGTCAGACCATGTGCCAAAGCTCTGCTGACTCAATAAATGCACAGTTCCAGGTCTGGCATTGATATAAACACCAAAACTGTAGGAGCTTCATGGTTTTCATGGCCGAGTAGCTGCATCGAGCCTTACATCACCAAGCACAATGCCAAGCGTCGGATGAAGGGGTGTAAAGCACGCCGCCACTGGACTCTGGAGCAGTGGAAACGACCAATCACGCTTCTCTATCTGGCAGTCTGATGGACGAGTCTGAGTTTGGCGAATGCCAGGAGAATGTTACCTGCCTGACTATTGTGCAACTGTAACGTTTGGTGCAGGAAAGATAATGCTATGTGTAGGTGGCCTAATACTTTTATCCATATAGTGCAGAGGTGGGACCAAGTCATTGTTTTGCAAGTCCGAGTCAAGTCTCAAGTCTTTGTGCTCAAGTCCGAGTCAATCTCAAGTCTCTGCACTCAAGTCCGAGTCAAGTCTCAAGTCTTTGCGCTCAAGTCCGAGTCAAGTCTCAAGTCTCTGCGCTCAAGTCCGAGTCAATCTCAAGTCTCTGCGCTCAAGTCCAAGTCGAGTCTCAAGTCAGGATGGGCAAGTTCAAGTCAAGTCCAAGTCCTAAACTTTGACAAAACGAGTCTTAAACAAGTCATTATGTGCTTTTCACCAAATGTAATGACATCGATCAACAGAATAATACTTAATAATCAAACCGCTCTTTATTAGTCACATTAATAATTTAATAATCAATTTTCTCTCTGCTGGTAAAGTAACGTGTTTTTTTCTAATTTAAGAGGGATTGGTAAGGTAAGGCTACCGTGACGGTTTGATTCAGAAGGAGTTTAATGGATAAGATCCCTGATGTTGAGGTGACCAGAATGTGTATTTCCACTCTGTACAACATGTTATAAGGGACCCACAATCTATCTTTATGCAAGGGATAATGTGCAGCGAGGCGGGCTCTATGGGGAAAAGAACACTTGCATCTAGATTAGGGGTGCAACAACTAATCGACTTAATCGATTAAAATCGATTACCAAATTAGTTGCCAACTAATTCAGTCGTCGATTAGTTGGTGACGTCATCACATGTGTTTTACGCGCCGTCAAGCTCCAACGTTATTGGTCTTTTTATCGGTATACTGGAGACATTTAAAATATATGTCATGTATTATTGCTACAAAAACATTATATCGCAGTCTTAGTGTCGCCAACTCGTTTCTAATATGCAAAAAGACAAACAAATGCATCTATGATGTATTTTCGATCAGACGAGATCTCTCCCCCGTCTGTGTGCGAGGGGGCGGGGCAGTTTACACACAAGCAGCTGCTACATGCAGCAACACACTGCGGAGGAGATGGCGGAGTTAACACGCTCGATGTGGAGAATGCTCATTGCTAAAAGTGCAATAAGAGTTTAGCATGTAAGGGCGGCAACACGAGCAAAACATTTCAAAAAAGTGCTCCACATCCAGACGGAGGAATGCACCGGGTTCCACTGTCTTTCTAGCAGCTCTGTAGCCCCATCCACGAGGAACGTTTCCATGTCAGGTGTTCTGTATGCTAGCAGCAACACAGGGAGTTAACTACATTATACAAACATGGGTTCATGATTAGAGGTAACTGAGTTATTTATTTTGTTAAAGTTTCAGCTATTCTGTTTACAGTTCTGTCATCACATTATTTTATATACGATTTGTTAAAACACTGTTGTTTCTTTTGATGTGAAATATTATTTATTTCATTTAAATTAAAAGCTATGTTAATTTTGTTCAAAATGTGTTTAGTTAATTTAATAATGTATTTTTGAATCAAGTATTCATCTTTATTGTCTTCATTGTTAGTTTCCACATGCCTAAAACAACCTCAAGCTAAATCTAAAAGTTGATGGCTAAATAAGAGCGTTTGAGAAATTGTGCAAGGCATACAGTAATAGTCCGAATAGTCGATTAATCGTTTCATTAATCGATAGATTAATCGATTATCAAATTCGTCGTTTGTTGCAGCCCTAATCTAGATCCCTCTGCAGGTGGTACTTTAACTATATTTTGATGCTAAAACTTTTCTACTTTTACCTTAACATTACATTAACATTGTGAATGCAGGACTTTTTATTGTAACCGAGTAATCCTACACTCTGGTACATTTACTCAAGTACAAGATCTGAACTTCTCCCACCTCTGACAGAAAATCCTGAGTGGTTACCAAAAAAAAAACCCTGCTCTGAAGGTTATTTTCATTTTACAAATCCTGCACTCAGCTTTCTCCAATATCATTGAAAAGCAGCCAGATGCTGCTTCTTTTTTCGGTTTTCGCCATATATACAGTCTATGGTTTTCGCACATTTCTTGACTTTTTCCGACGCTCTTGCATTTAAATCCGGCTCCCCCGTCTCTCTGACACTCTGTGTAGCTGGCCTGTACCACTACACCTGCCCCCCACCCTTCTTTCACATAATGGTATGATCCTAGTGTGTCCTCGCATATGATTGGCCGCATGGTGGCCCAGCTAAATAAAGTCCCGCCCCTGCCTGCAAGGATTCACAGCAAGAGTTGCAGCGGCTGGAGATTCTGCGCTCCCCGACGGGAGTCTGCTCTTCTAGCGGCATCTCGCGATCGGCGTGTTGGAGAACTCTGAATTAAATTATCAAGTAATCTCAAGTCAGAAGGCTCAAGTCCAAGTCAAGTCCCGAGTCATTAGTGTTCAAGTCCAAGTCGAGTCACAAGTGTTTTGTGATGTTGTCAAGTCGAGTCCAAAGTCATCAAATTGGTGACTCGAGTCTGACTCGAGTCCAAGTCATGTGACTCGAGTCCACACCTCTGATATAGTGTATGTTGTGAATGCTTCTCAGCACAAAATGACCTTTAATAATTCTTAAGCACGAGCTGATTGATCCACTTAGGCACTGTGCTGATTGTTTCTCTGTACCTGGGTCGACAGCCACCACCATGTGCTTGATGCACTCCTCCGGCCTCAGAGCCTTGGCAGCCTCAGCCAGAGCTTTCCTCTCGGCTCTCTGCCTCTCCTGTTCCTGCCGGTGCCCCTCCTTGGCCCTCTGATGGCCCTCCCTGTTTTGCTTCTTCATCAGAACCTCTTTCCTGGAGCTCTGGATCTCCAATGTCTGCTTGGCAGCATTCTTCTTGGTGTCGGCGGGTGGCAGCCCTTGCTGAGGGAAAACTACAGCCTCATCTGGGCTCACTGTTCTCACCTGATGGAAGCTGAGCGGCTGCTCTGACAAGCCATTCTGTCGAGAGAGCTGTAGATCACCCAGTTTGGATGGCGAATAGTGTTCAGCATCTTTCCCATTAGTGACAGACGAGGAGGCACTAATCACACTTTCCTGTCTTTGTTTGAGTCTCTGTGCCAAAGGGACATAAGGTGCATCGTCATCAGAATCGCTGCTGATCATCATTACATCAGCCGCTCCTGAGTGTGTGTTATCTGTGCTGCTCTGGGAAGCTGGGTGGGGGTGTCGACCCAACTGCAGGAAGTCAAACACCGGAAACTCCTCATCCAGGTCGCTGCTGGAGTCACTGCAGCCACCATGTTCCCTCATGCCCAAGCGACAGTAACTGGATATAATGAGACACAAGTATTACAGGACCATCAAAGAGCAGGCTATTCCAAGCTCCAGGAGTGCTTTTAATTCTGTTATAGACATCCCACCAAGTTTAATTAAACAAATCTACATTTTAGTCTAGTTGAAAGCTAACTCGAAATGTTGTACCCCAAAGTGTTATGTTCGAAATGTCTAGTGCGGGTCCCCAGCACATAGAAACTGCCGGATGCTAACTTGCATATGTTGGGCAATTTTCACAATTAGCATAAGTTGTGTTAATTTAAATGAATGTCATTATGGCCTATGTAAACAATAATGAAAAAATGACTTGGCCGATTTGGAAAATGTTACAGTGATTGTGGAGGTAATTGAGGATGCCGAGTCCATTTCTGACATTTTCAGGATATACAATTTGACTAGAAAGTGGCCATATTTGTAGTCCCAATCAACTCAGCAACCTCAGAAACCCCAAAACTAATCCAAAATTGTCAAAATCAGAAAAGCAATTGCTGAACTATTGTCTCCTATTGGTAATTCTTGCTAATTCCTATGAGAGTTTCTCATTAGCGCATGATGATAAAATGGCCCAACTTTTGAGAGAGCGAAACGTCACAGATTACCCGGCATGCCTGAGAAGTAACCGTATCTGCGCTCATAGCGCATGCGCAACTTTAACCAAAATGCTCGTTCACATCAACCACGTCAATTTGCGTTCACGTAACAGCACCGCACGTTCATGACAGCATGGTAATGTTTTGTTATTATGATGGATTTGATATTAACGAGGCGGCAGCTAGCGGCTAGCTAGTAAATATGCTAATGTACACATCAATCGTTATGTACTTATATTATGCTGTAACAGGATCTAGTGATATCCAAGCAACAGAGCTTCATTTAGCATGAAAGAATGTTTCCAGTGTATATATAATAATATATACTTATAATAATAAGTAATATTAACTTTATTTAATACAACATTTACGGTGCTAGATTTAATCATACAGCCCATGTTGTAGTATGATAATGAATTACAGCAAACATGTGCAATATATCCATTATTACAGCTCCGTGGGATGGCAGTAAGACGATATGGGTCCGTTCTTATTGTGCATCCATGGGTAAAGATAAACGCAACTCACATTGGTTTCTCATACAGCATCTCTGTAAACTACGTGTTTTCACTGAATTTCACTCTCTGCCTTTAACGGCTCGTTGTAGCTCCAATAGCTCCAGCCCCCACCCTCCCTGTGAGCACAGTGTGCTCTGATTGGTCGGGACACGTAACATGAACGTGCCGTGGGTTAGATGCGCGTTCATAATGCAGAGGGCAATAACTCTCAGAATAACGTTATTAGCACATTATTACAACTTGAGGAACGAATGTTTTTAATAAGGGCTATACAAGTGTTCATACTGGGTAGTTTATTTAGTTTAAAAAAAATTATCCAACGATTTACAGACCACTCTTTCCCCATGTAAGTCAATGGGAAAAAGTGTTTCCGGGCCTGGCAACAAATATTTTCATCTGAGTCCGGCGCACTTCCTGGGGGCTTGATCGAAGGTCTGAGTGCACTTTAAAAAATGTAGTGGCGATTCTTTCACACACAGTGACGTCACGAGCTACCCACAATGCAACGCGCGCCATATATATATATATATATATATATATATATATATATATATATAAATACGCCATTTTCCTGGAGGTGCAAATATCCTGGAGGTGCAAATATAAACAGCTAGCTAACGTAGCCAGGCAGAGCGCACTAGGTTTTTTTCTGAATTAACGACCGAAGAAATCGCTGCATGTCTTCGGATTACATCTCTGGACTTGAGGGGTGTGCTCTAGGTCGTTACCAGCGTAAACTAGAGCTGTGTGGGTTGTCGGATTACAGACTGCCTGCAGATGTATGGAAAAACGACCCTCGAAAGTGGCCTTCGTCGATTTTGGCTGCATCTACGTCTAATTTCTGGAAACACCAGGTGAATACCCCACTTGTCACAATGATATTATCATGCCATTGCATATATGTGGTATTTTAGAGTTGACTAGATATTGATTAAGGCAATAGACTATGATATTCAGTACAGGAAGCTTAGCAACACCTAGAAGGTGTACGGCTAAACCCTTGGCCTGCTTGCACCTCGCGTAAAATGGCAGATACCGGAAGTACGGTGTCGCCCTCGGCCCAATACCCGTATGTGTGTGTGAAAGAATAGTGCAAGGTGCAATCTATGTACTCAATTAGTTGCTTGTAAAGGGGGTAACACACGCAACTTAATGAAGCATTTTCAAACGAGACACTCATTGAATCTAAAACGGTGTAGCGTATTTGACAGCCTAAACAATGTGGCTGCTAGCGATACTGCTAGCGCTAATAGTGCTAGCGGGCTTCAGCCGCGCCGTGTGTAAATGTGACCTGAGCGAAGGCTCGCAGGCAGGTTAGCTGCTGCGCACGGGTAATATGTTTTGTTTACCTGAGTGAAGTCTTCCAGGCACATCGCCTTGTCTTTTTTTAGTTTGTTTATTAACACTGACAGTGTATTCATGTGAGCTCTTACACCTATAATAATGTGGCCTTTCATTGAATGCTTTATAAACCAGTTAAAGGTGGGGTAGGTAATTTTGGAGAAACCAGCTTGAGTGCGCTAGAATTTGAAAATACACAGCCGGAGAAAATCTGCCACTTCCTTACAGAGCCCCTCCTCCAACACACACAAACGCGCACATGACCAATGAGGGCACGAGATAAGTTTGCGCACAGATGGAAGGCTGACAGGCAGGTAGGCCATCCAGTTATTTTAGCCGGGCCAGCTAAAATGATTGGTCGTGCTTTTTACAGTCCTATGGCATGCACAGATGACATTTTCTTATGGATTTTTTGTCAAAGCACTTCATTGCTATCGGGATGTTAAGAGCATTCCATGGGATGTTAAGAGCATTCCATGGAATATAACAAAAAGTGTATCTCGAGACGGTTACTCTTACCTACCCCACCTTTAAACTTACAGATGTCATTGTGAATTTGAAAACTGCATTTAAATGTCGTTAAAGGTCAACGTTTCAATGTATGGTTCAATTGTTGGTCGTTTTCTAGAAATTGACATATTTTAAGCTCAAATACTTTGTTCTATGTTTAAACCTTCAGACACATGTTGACTTGTTTCAGTTCAGCACATCATTTATTTTGTGATGATTTAAAAGTACAATCCAGAATAATATACGTACTCGCCTTTATCTTTTTGCCAGCTTAGCCTTTTTACCAATTTCTTCATATCACAGTTTTGCATGATGTCACTGTAGGACAATGTTTTAAGGATCTCTTGTCGAGCTATGTTGTCAGTTTGAAATCCCAAAACCCCAAAAAGCATGATAGGGCGAGCCAGGCCCCTTTAAGTTATTTATTTATTTGTGTCTGATTCTGAGAAGCTAATGTATAAGTTATACAGTTATTTCTGCAAGAAAATTACAATAAAATTACTGTTTAATCTTCACATCTTGTATTCATGTCTATAATTTTGAGCACCAAATTATAGAAAAGTATCGATAAGAGTATTGAAAAATATATCAATAAAATCCTAACGATACCCATCCCTAGCATTGACGTTGAGCCTCTCAACAGTTCCCGGAAGTTAGCGGCAAATACTACCAGCGCAGTAGAGTTGCAGCAGAATAGACCGTTTGTGATGGTAAGATGTTTAAAAATTTATATTTTGGATATTATCAGCACATCTGAATCAAATTAACATATTAATTCAAGCATGTTAGTGGATTATCACCCTCTATATGAGGAGATTTAGGGAACTATAACAGATTATGCTAGCTAACACACGTTAACCATGAACAGCCTATTAATTGTAAATTAAGCTAAATATAACATTGGGGCTTGTTATTGTAGTGGGTGGAGGTGGTGAAATAAGGATATCCATTTTGGAGTTCAAGCAAGTATAATATATAATAAAAGGAGGTGTGTCCTATGCAGCCAGTGTAGTTATTTGATCCAGCACTGATTTTGAGTCATTAGGTCACATGACCTGGAAGTTATTGAAAAAACGAAACTGAATTTTCCTTAAAAATATTAATATATAATAGAAGAAGTACTAGAATCCAATATAAGGAGGGGTGTCTATTGTGTACAGACTAGTATTCAATTCAGAAAGTGATTTGAAGACATTCGGTCACCCATTGCGGGCACAATGACGTGTCAGCGCATTTAATCAATCATAACTCGCTGAATACAAAACTGATTTTCACGGGGGGGGGGGGGGGGGGGGGTTTCTGCAAACGTCATATATGTAGGCATGATACCAGACACATGATTCGGCGTATTTTAATATTCATAGTAGGCTTAACAGCAATAGAATATTCTGGTATTTGATAGCCTAGATATGTTATGTATAATAGGTATTTTGCAAAAGACACACGATATATAATATAGGCTAATATAACACACACACACACACACACACACACACACACACACACACACACACACACACACATATAAAAACACTAAAGGTCTATATGATAGAGAAGCAGAAGCAGATTGTGTAGGCCTACTACTCAGCTATTTTAATAAGTTGAAAAATGAAGAAACAATAATACATTATACATAGACAGAAGTTATATATCAGTAAAATTAATATATATATCTATGTCAGAAAAAATGAAAATCTACATCTATATCGATATAAAAAATGTAAATGTTCAAGTTAAACACAAGAACATGACACCACCCCGCCCCAAACCATATTTACACAAAATTGCTCATGAAAGTTTAAATGAGCTAAAAGCCCTGAAAGAGGACTGTTTTACAGAGCTTCTTTTTCGTGCTCCCTTTCTGCAGGTCAAGAGAGGTGAGTTTGGCAATGTGGTGTAGTCTTATTTTCAGAAACACAGAAACAACCAATGACAACAAGTTGGAATAATGGTTGTCGATGCCAAACTGCATCTCCTCAATGTGTTCCCCAAGCTGAAAAACATCCTCCGTTCCAATCTCCTCCCGAACGATGTAGGTGACTGTCGACACCTTTGGAGCGTAATACGTACCATTAGAAGCATCTGGGACCTCAAAACACTGAATACAAGATAATTCAAATAGAAACAAAACTGCAGATTGAAAAACATAGAAACAAGAGAACATCATTTTAACATACATACCCTCCTTCTGACACCTGCAAAACTTGATGTTGTGTAATACATACTATTTAGAAGCATCTGGAACCTCAAAAACAATGAATACAAGATCATTCCAACAAACAAAACTGAACACAGAAAAACATTGAAATAAAAGAGCATCATGTTAGCAGACAAAACTAAAGGAAAACACATGGTAACAGTAGCATCATATGAACCTGATGTAGAGAACAGAGCATCTTATGAACTCGATGCATAACGGAACAGAGTATCGTTGAACTCATGTCGTGAACTTTTCATGCATGAATAACAAGCACTATTTGAATAGACCTCTTAGATCGGTGAAGAGGTGTTCCATCTTTTGTCACCAAAGTGAGCAAGTACTCCCTGGCTCTTGACAAAAATGCTTTCCTCTCTATCCAATTCAAAGCACCCAAGGGAGATTTGAATCCTTTGGCACGAGGATTGCGTCCATTCATTGTGTCAAACAGCCTGTCAATAATCTATAAAGAAATATCGGCATCTAAATCACTATCATTACAGTGTTTCATTAGGTATCAGATAGTTGTAATCAATACTCATCTATTCAAGATATAAAGAGAACAGAGTACTTATTTCTAAACTGTATGTTCAACGTTCAACATGCAAACTTAGTATTTGCTTGACTTCCTTCTCTCCATAGGCCTGCTTTGTGCTACAGCACATTTCACACAGAGCTTTACCACTCTAAAATGTGTGAAGGTATGTGTAAGGTTATATACAAACCTTTGTATTTATGAATAAGCAATATCACGGTTCATGAAAATATTTGCATGTTGAACTTAGGGAATTATCAACAAATTGTTCCTGATGCTCAAATCACATTTTGATCAATTATTTTACAAAAAACACGTACTTGGTTCGATAATCACTAACTGTTTACCTCAATGAATTCTGCCGTTGCCTCACAGTCTTTACACTGAGAGTACCTAAGATCTCTCATTGTGCGGAGAGCAACTCAGTGTTTGTGCAGCCAGGGACACCCTCATCTTTTGGTTCTCAAAGTAGACATGTTTGTCTGTGATTTTATTGGCAGCATGCAGTCCATCTTTTTTTTGCACATCATTGAGATGATTGATGAACCTCCACTTGATCTGTCCGGTGGTCGTTGCAATTGGACTGTATGCCTGCAGAGAAAGATTCAGTCACTGCTCAAACAAGTACAAACAGCAAAATGTTGATCATCACGTCCAGCCATAACTGTGCAAATGAACAGACAACAATATTTAGATACAACTTTTAGCAGCAGAGACATAACTTGTACAAATAGGTCTACGACAATCATCATTTACCTGCAACATATTACGTGCCAACTTCAGCATGTGGCATCCATCATTACAAATACTTTGTCACCAGTCGAGGGATGCGGGAAACTGTGGCTCCTGTGGGTTTCCCTTCAGCTCACACCCAAGTTGGTTGCACATGCTGACGTTGGAGGCATGCCCATCCATCGTGACAGATACCAGACATTGACTGGTTATGTGGATTATATTGCACATGCAAACAAGAGAGATTTTACTTTGTCTAGGACCATTATGATATTATGTTGAAAATAGAAATACTCACATCATTAGGCTGAGGTTGTGAGTGTGAGGTTGAAGCTTCTGGGTCGTCCTGAGGGGCCACAGACAGGTTCTCTTCTGCTTTTCTGGAAGTAGACGTAGTCCTGCCCTTTTCCGGCTAAAATGAAGAAGCATAATACTTGAAAAGAATATATATATATATACACACACACACACACACACACACACACACACACACACACACACACACACACACACAGGGATAGGTATTTCACCCTGCCCTGTTATTGATAATAGAATATTTACATTTATGAATGCTAATAGCCTTATGATGATACACCTACTCTTTGGAGGTGAACCGGGAAGCTGAAGATGGAGGGAATAACACCATCTGTGAGTCGGACAATCTGTCCTGTCCTGTCAAACTCGTCCTGCTTAAAATGCTCACTGCAAATCACGGAGGACTCGCTTGCAGTGAACCCTTCCCTCCTCAAAGCAACTTCCCACTTCTTCCTCATATCTTTGTCTTTGGGAAACCTTCAAAATAAAAACGGGAGATTTGAGAGTCAACACAACATTTTTTAAGAAGGAGGTCAAGCTTATTTTCTTCCTTCTTCCTAGATAGATTAGATTAGATTTTACATTATTCATCACACAACGGGGAAATTCACTTGTTACAGCAGCATATGATTTATAAAGTCTCAGTTGGCCATGTTTGCTGGCTACGATTTCGTTGGCGGACATCAATACAGTACAATAATATTCTATTTACAAAACACAACCAATAATAATGTTGAATCTTACTTGTGAAAAGTAATCCCCCGACCCCTGTTCGCAATCGTCCGCCGATTTGCACAGCAATACGCCGCACAGTGCTCTGGCATCTTGAAACCTCTGCTGTCTATGGGTAGAATCAGCGCCATATAGACTGAGAGTTATGTCATCTCCGTTCACTCCAATGGACCACTTTTTTACAGCAATGGCGGATCGTGGAGCCTCTCAATCGTTCCCCGGAAGTTAGCGCCAAGGCTAGCAGAGCTGTAGATTTGCAGCATAATAGACCGTTCGTGACGGACTTTTAAAGGTAAGAAGAAGTTTAAAGATTTATATTGCGGATATTATCAGTACATCTGATTCAAATTAACATCTGTATTAAAGGATGTCAGTGGATTATCCCTAAATTAGTAGATTTAGGGAACGTTTACAGATAACAGATCAAGCTAGGATACCGAATCAAGTTAGCAACACACGTTGAACAGCCTTTTAATTGTAAATTCCGTTCTCTTAATGTCATTTCGTCCAACGTTGTTGAATTAGAGAAGAGGGGCTTCTAAACGGGATTGTATGCGGGGGTGGAGGGAGTTATTAGATAAATATAACTTTGGTGCGTGTAAGAGTGAGTGTTTTTAGCAGAGCCATATTGTGTCCTTATGATTATGTTGATTATTACCTGTCTGTATAATGTTGCAGCTCAGCTGATTTTGGATTGATGGCAAAGGGAGAGGGACTTAAGTGAGAGTGAAAACACAAGGTAAGTTTAATACTACTGTTTTATATAAGTAAGCATACTAAACATGTATTCTATCACTGTATTATATAAGTAGTCTTGTTAGTAACCTACTGTATGGCAGGTGGAGGGGCAGTGATGTTACAGGTGGAGGAGCAAAACTGCAAGACTGCAAACTCACAAGACAGAGAAATCGAAGTTTGTTCTCCAGAGAAGAGGTTGATTTCACTTCAATTTTTTATTTCATATTTTCTAAAGATGTGGAAATGGCACAAAAAAAAACTTGAGAGCTGTACCCAAGACAACTGTAACAACATGAGTAGAGAGCCACCAAGGTTTTTCAAGTCCCTCTCTTACTCCATTGTGCCAACCCAAACTTCCAGGTACATGACGGGACACCTTGCTTGTTTTTGTTGTTTGCGCTACTCTGGCTGGGTGCTGGAAGGTGGAGGGCAGTGATCCCTTCCCTTCTTCCCTCAATCTTTGAGACTAATGTAAGTAGAAGACATGGCACTGTAAATGTTCGAACATTTAAAATATTATACCACTTAAAAATAAGAAATGTTACTTTTGTTACTAAGAGTTCATACTTATTATACCTGTGTCACCTTTCACACTATAGCTGTGATCATGAGCTATGGGCTTTGTAGATACAGGTCCCGGGTGAATCGTGGTGCAGGGGCCCTTCTCTTTTTGACCACAGGGCGATGCACGAAGATGGTGGGTATAGCCTCTGCACTCAGCCTAGTCTTGCCCTTTTTTGTCTTGACAAACTGGTCTGCATCAAAATGTGCCTGCGGAGTGACTTGAGGTTACTTCACACACAGAACAACTCAGTTTTGTCTGCCCACATACATATTCCATAGTGGTTGAATACACAGTATTAGGAAACACTTTATACTTACTGGACATGTTATACTCATTACATACTGTATATAAAATATGACCAAGAATGTGAGACAACTTTATAGAAATTCATATCACATCTGTTACTGATGCCATTTGTCATACTTTGTTAAACTCACAAATAATAAAGTTCCATAACTTCAGTTGGGAACAAAGACCACACCTTATCTCCCCAAGGCAATTTCCCATCCAATAGGTGTGCTATATAGGTGTGCTATATAGGTGTGCTTTGTAGGTGTGCTATATAGGTGTGTATAAACCTTTCTCCTGTCTGTTACTCCCTCTTTCAGCACAAGAACCAGAGGGGGATTCAACCTGAATACCTGCACCCTGAGTCTCAACTCTCAGTGTTTTTCAAGCCTTTCCCTGTTTTTTTGTATTAAACAAAACATTAAGCTTTCCCAATGGTGTGGTTTTTGTTTTGTGAAAAGTGCAAATGCAGTGTTTGTATATAAATCACATATTTTTTTGCTGTTGGTCGTGAAATTGCTCCTCCTTTTTCCTCCGCTCTGTGTCAGTGGGGAAGCCGTACATTTGTACTCCTTTCTCTGAGCGATTGGAGCATCCCCAGGCAGCACAGCAAACCATGGTGGCGACTAGGAGGCAGCACAGCAAACCAGGACAACACGGAGGAAAAGGCACAGATAAACTGCATGATATGCTATTCAATGTTTATTGAATTCCATATATTTGCAATGGATGTTCCTAAAACAACACATTTAACATCATCATCATCATCATGCTGCTGCTGCTGCTAGTCCTTTGATAGTCACCTGTCTTCTGAAAGCCATAAAGATGACATTAGTCATTTAGATAACTTGTGTCCTCAATTACCATGGGATTACTGAAACTACCATGAATTTAAGAAAATGGTAGAAATTAATCTAATCTGAATTTTAAAGCATTACTTTAGATCCCCTCCCTCTAAATATATCAATAAACATTAGAAAGTGATGCTCCTGACTACCATACAAGTTTAAGAAGATAATATTGGTTTTAAAGAATTCAAAGCTATAAATAAACAGCAACAGGCTCTTTAACCAATGCACTGTTAGCCTAACATGTAAACTAGTTGTTCACACTAATCCTAATATTATCACTTAATATTAGCAAATTCTATTTTATTTTTAAAACATATTGATGTAAATACATACACATATCGATTTGTTGTATAAATATTGCAAATCAAAACCTTTATTCACTAATAATTACCAAAAATCGTAGTTCTATCTCCTGTTATCATTGCATTCACATTGCCCGCCCTGAACTTCCGTGGAACGATCCTCGTCTACATGAACCACGTGACCATAACCGTTTTTGGACTTCCGTTGTCGTAACTCTTCTATCTATATGGCGCTGGGTAGAATGTCTGTACAATATAGAGGCTTGTCAATACTCAAATTTCCCCTCCTCAACTCCCCTCCTCGAGACTTAGTCCCGCCCACAGGAGATGCGAGTGGAGGACCGAGGAGGGGAACCGAGGAGAGAGGAGGGGAAGCAGCAGACGTTTAAAGAAATGAGAACTCCTCTCCTCTGAGCGGTCATATTAAAGCGACGTCCGTTCATTATTAGGTTGCAACAGCTGCATCAGCTGTCGAGTGTTTTGTCATAGAGCTGTATTTTATAATATCTGTTACATCAGCTGAACATTGTTCCCCCACATATTTACTTTGAATTCATTGAGAGTGCTGTATAATGAGACAATAACAGGCTACAGATGCGGATACACACACACAAATATATTTATATAAATATATACAATTTAAAGTATGAGAGCACTCTCATAATAAAGTAACACAATCAGAGACTGGATATATCCCCCCTTCTCTCTGGTCGCTGAAATGGGGAATTGAAATTACGGACGAAAAGTTGTATTTACAAGTATTAAAAGTAAGCAGAGGACACCAAACCAACTGAGACCCGTCTGTCCGCCTCATCTACGCACTGTACAACACACACCTACATACTGTACCACACAGTGTGCGAAATACCCGTCAATAATCGGGGGGGTCCCCATCTCCCGTTTATTGCGCAATATACCGGTCGAAGATTTCTCAATATGCAGTAGGCCTATGCAATATTTCATGAATGCAATCCAAGACAATCAGTAGTAGCAGCGCTTCTCAACCGGGCGCTGTCAAATAATTTTATATTCTAACGTTCATATGAATGAATACGCGACCGTCAAAGAGCCATCTGTTTTCGATTTTATGCGAGGAAATGGGAGCAGAGCTGGTCTCAGACACACACACACACACACACAGTCTGCGTGCTCTGCGTGTAGGGAGGGGTGGGCCTGCACGCACGCACGGACACACACACACACACACACTGTTAGAGATTAAAAGGGATTGACGCTCCGCGTTTCAAATCTCTCCGCGTCCGTATGAAGCTGTTTATATGGAAGGAAATCAGTGCAGCCAAGTAAACAATAATCTACTTTAATGGCAATATTACAATGCAACACAATCAATACAATATACATTCAATACAATAATACATTCAATACAATATACATTGGGGTCCCGAATTTACCTGGTGATCACGTCAGCCAGCCAGCAGAAAGAGACTGAATCCAGTTGTGTCTTCTGCATTTATGCTTAGAAGCAATGGGAGGGGCCATCCGATCCCCCCCCCTTTGATTGGCAGCCCAAATATCCCCAACACCTCAAATCTTAAGTTCCCCCAATCACAGGTGGCGAGAGCATTTGCATTGCAATGCAAGTCAAGACATGCTCCCACCTTCCCCCATCTCCCTTTGTCCTCAAAAGCACATATGCTCTCTCAAAAGTCACATGTGGGGTAGGCCTCAAAAACCCAGCTCACAGTTTTACCCAAATAATTCCCATTTTTAAGCTTATCCATTGGAGCTAACATGAATACATTCAAATATTCCACTACAACACACACACACACACACACACACAGTCTGCATGATCTGCGTGTAGGGAGGGGCGGGCCTGCACACACCTTCACACTGTTATCTGTGTAATAATTCTCGCGTCCAGGAGAGAAGCTTAAAAAGGAGACTAAATGGAGTCTCTGAGATGGTTTCAAATTGGTACTTTAATTAAAATAAAGGCGCGGTAATGTTACAAACAGAATATTGTTCGACAGAAAAGCAGCTGTGTTTCTGGCTCTGCCAGGTGAAGAAAGAGGCCGAACCCCTCAGGTCCCGCTGTATTTATATCCTCAGCTGGCTCCTCCCTGCGGGCCGGCTCTCCAACGTTTTAATGTCCGTTGTTACGCATATCAGAGGATACAGACATTGTATATTCAATATATCTAAACACGCCTTTTCTCTTCCTTAACTCTTTCATAACTTTATATGTAATACATGTTAACGGCGTCAATAGCCACTTTAGTGATACTAATGGACGGTAGTCCCGGATGTTGTCATGAAGGATTTTCAGAATAAAAGCTTGGTATTGAGAACTTCCGGTTTTTTCCAGAATAAAATAGCATTTAAACTGACGGTATGTTTAAGCTACATTATGCTATTAAACATTGATTTTAATTTCTAACACTATTAAACATTGATTTTAATTTCTAACAACACCCACACACAGTCTGTGTGTAGGGAGCTACGGCCCTGCACACACCCACAAACACACACACACACACGCACACACACACACACTAACTTGAACGCCAAGGCTAATTATGCTATTCTTCTTAACCCCGGAATCCACACAGGACATACTCACACGCTCATCTTATGCATAGCAAAGATCGAAAAAATAGTCTATTACCTTAAGTGAGAATAGACCAAAGATGCCTTGGCTCGACTTCTTCTCGTTGCCATCCTGGTTTCCAAGAAGAAGAGAGACGATGTCCTGCTTTAATCCAGCTTTTCACGAACGGGACTGGGTCGAATTTGTCCAAAGGGGGTCCGTTTAGGTCCACAAACAGAAGCGAAGACAGGCTCTCCTCGCGCAACCTGTTGCGGCTCTGGTTGTCGGTGTTATTCACGGCGGAAAAGTCTCTTTCGCACTCAGCAGACGTGGGGAGGTAAGTGCGACTTGCTATGCATAGCCGTTCCAGTGTTTTGCCCGGTGGAGTGTCCTGCAATTTCCAGTCTCTAAACTGCTCCACGGCCTCCCCGGCTGGTTCTCCGAGCAATTTAGCAAGACGGTGCACTTCTTGTTCGCCAAACAAAGTCAAGTCTTCCTGCTCTCCAGGCCAAAAGCGCTTATCAAGAGCTTTGAGCGTCTGGACCAAGCTTGACTCCGGTAAGCGCTTGGTTAGAGTAGCAACCACCGATTCATAAAAACGAGGCTTGTTTATTTCCCCCCTGCCTTCTGTCAGCTCTACGTCCTTAAAAAAGCCCGATGAGACGCCCTGTTCAGCCTTCTTCGTTGATCTCCCCCCGCTCGTCTTCATGGCGGTCAACACATTTATGGTTTGTTTGATGTGGACACTTGAGTCCACAAGTGTCATTTCTCTTCTCTGCAGCTTGAGAGACAGGCTCTGGAGCCAAATCTTCCACGAATCCTGAGTTGGTTAGGTGCCTGAAAAGTCCCTTGTATTTTTGCCTCTCAAGATCATTACGTGATGCGTTCTCACTGGATGTTTTAAAATGGAGTGCTAGTGCGGGGAAATCTTTCCATACAGCTTTTACTGTCTTAAAGCTGCTGGCAACCCATCTGATGGTGAAAATTTGACCTATTTTCAGTATTTCCATGTTGAGCTCGGCTGCTGCTTCTTTCAGCAATCTGGAATTCCTGGTTGACTGATTGTAGAGTGAGTATAAATGTGAAATAAATAACTCAAACTGATTAGTGCCACCCACTTCTTTAAGAGCATCTTTGACTGACAGTTCTAGTCTGTGCGCCAGGCAGTGTACAGACTGCACGTTCGGAAACTTGTTTTTGAGCCTGACGACAAGCCCACTGGCTTTTCCCGTCAGCACTGCAGCCCCATCGGTGGCTATGCTTATTAGGTGCGTCTTCAAAAAGTCATCATCCATTCCAGCTTTATATAGACTCGCCATCATTGAGTTATAAATTGATTCAGCATCGACCCCATCTGTAAGTTCCACTATATCCAGGAACACATTATCTACATCCCCCTTACCACTGACATCACATCTTACGTAAATGATTAGATAGGGACGACCGTGAACGGTACTTTCATCAATTGTGATTGATATCTTTGAATCCATTTCTTTCACATTAGAGACGAACTTGCGACGCATTTCCTTTGCAATGTGATTTATTATTTCTGCGCATGCATGGTCAGATTTGTGGATATTCCCAACTTTGGCTCCATTCAGCTCCTGCATTGTCATGAGGGGGTTGAGCTTTTTATAAGATAGCCTTTCCTTTGCTACGGTGTAAGCTGTTCTAAACGAGACTGTTGTTTTCTTGAGTAAATCGGACTGTACATCAATGAAACAGTTTGGGAGGGTTTCTTTGTCTTTCATCTGTACTATTTCCACTGACCTCGCGTGGGCCTGGCTGTCCCTGTGTTTGTAGATCTTCTTTCGTAGCTGTTTTGCATCAAGGCTAGTAACATCACCATTGATCCATTCTTCCGCGAGGTGTAAACCCGGTCCCTTAAGCAGCAACGTTTTTGCTTTCCTACACACTAAGCATCCTAACTTTCCAGCCTTAATGTCAAGCCAGGGGTTGCGGTCTTTCCATTCACCCACCTGCTTCGTTGTCCAACCAGCCGGCGGAAAGTCACTAGCAGTAGCAGCTACCTCCGCAACTGCTGCGTCTTCTGAGCGCTCTGCCTCAACTTCACCTCCTTCTGGGGAGTGACTGGGCGGGACAGGAGACCCCGACTCGCTAACGGTTCTGGTAGCGAGTGCTGTGCTAGCTGCTGCATCATCAGCATCAGCTCTGGGTGTCTCTTGGTCATCTCGTGGAGTCACTTTTTTGGATGTGAACCCAAAGTGCGCGAGTGAAACACTTTGGTTTAGCTTTCTCTTAGACATTGGAGTCCTCTCTAATGTAACGTCTTTCTCTCCTCTTTGCCGCGCGTGGCTAATTTGCATAATTTGTGTCCGCGTCACGCAGCGTATCCGCGTCACGCAGCGTACCCGCGTCACGGCGGTTGGCTCTGCTTTTGACAGCCAAAATAGAAGATATTTGTGAATAAATGTTTTGAATTATGAATACTGGACATAGTAAGCTTAAAAACATTTTAGTGACCATTGCAAGTGACAAATACATATTATAATTTCAGACCCCCCCTAAATGTTGCTGTTGAGGCTTTCAGGGGGGCTCAGGTGTTAATCGGGGGGGTCGAGCTCCCCCGGACCCCCCCGTATTTCGCACACTGCATGTCCTTGGTGATACTGCAGATGATGAGTAGCCTAGCCCTAGCCTACAATGAACGTGAAAATTAGAGACTGAAAATGATCTCCGTCACGGAGGCTCCATAACACATTACTCTAAGGATGGAGTTCATATATATATAGGTAGGCTGTATTGAACACTATCATCAGAGTAATGTGATCAAATCAATAAGTAAAGATTCAGCCGATAACATGAAAGCACATGGCTACTTAACATGCAGAATGTGTCAAGTAGCAATGTGCTTTTGGGGCTTAATCTTTATTGATATCATTTAAACGTTCACTTATTGGTTGTTGGACATTGTGATATTATATTTATTATATTCGCTTTGTGTTGTGATGTTTTGCCGACTGTGTTGAAATAAATTAACAAAATATTCGTTCATTGCAACACATTTAGAATCATATTACATATTTATACTTGACACATTTTATTGTTTTAAGTGTTCATTGATGTGCATTGTCCCTGCTAAATAAACGATTAAATATCCCTTTTTACCATTAGTGGCTTGCTTGGTTTGTGCTTGAACATTCCATTTTTTAAGGCTCAGGATTATGGTTTTGTATTTCACTGTTATATAGCACACTGATAACAATGTTACTTTTAACATTGTTTCTCAATCCTTGAACTCAAACCATATTTGGATGGTCCAAAAATGTATTTAAATTATTATCATAAACATGCCACAACTAGTTTGCAACGGTTGAGGATTAGTAGTTGGGGTAGCCCTATTTTTAACCATACAATTTATTTAGCAATAAGAAAGATTTTTTGAAATTATTTGGCATCAAGAAGCAAGAACAAAAAAAGGGGCAATTGTTTTACATATTGGATTTTTTTAGTTCTAGTGTTGGAAGTAGTGGTTGATATTAGCCGAGTTTGAGCCCACGTGACTGGGCTCACGCGGCCTATCAGCCGTCATGATTTGCGAACCTTTTCTGTGCTTTTGCCGGTCGTTTTCCCTGTTTTAGGTGTTTTTTGCAGGTTTATCGTTCGCTGCGCGAACGATTTCAATAGGGTCTTTGCCGACCTATGGTCTCAGACCCTGAGACCAACTGGCTTAGACATCCTGGCAAGAAAAAAACACAGATGTGACTGGGGTTGATTTAGCCTGCCGATAGCCTATATGCGAATGAGAGGTTTGGCAATGCACGTGGCCGTGGCTCATAAGCGGAGCACGTCTTTGTGACGTGGAAAGTGTTGAAATCTGGATCCATTTTTTTCAGATCCGTTGCAGCCCCTTTTTTAGAAATTTGGCGAAGGAGGAAAATAGAGAGGGTTGTGTTTTCTGACACTTGGTGAGTTCCCTGGAACACATAATCATGTATAAAAGACGTACAAAGGTGCATTTTACATGCCACAAGATAAGTAACCGGAGCAAAGTAACTCAGAGCATTGCGTAGACTAGAGTCTGTGACACTGTGAGTGCAGACGTGTCGCAGTTATCATTCACATCACATCATATCATATATTTCCTATCTGGATCAGATTCTCGAGCCGTTTCTGGTCGTGCGCACTTACATTGTCACATACAGTATGCCAAAGTATGAACTGCAACATATTAAGTTGACGAAACACTCGAGTCTAACGTAATTAAAGTCAGATCCACTCAAACCTGTTAATGTATATATGGAGACGCTGTAGTACATATGCCAGGCCTGTAAGTGGCGCTGTAGTCTGCCACAAAAGCAGCGAAGAAGACTTCCCTTGCATGGTTGCCATTCTGTTAATTATCCGCTGTGACTCTTTTTCGTGAAAAGGAGGGTTTCTGCCCCATTACTTCTCTTCTTACTTCTATAAGAATAAAACAGGTTGGACGGAGATCAATTTTTCTCCCTGCTGCAGCCCAATAGCTGATCTCAGAGCACGGTCTCCTCTCCTGCAGGGGGGCGTGGTCAGCTGCAGCTCACAGAATCAGCCCCCTGCAAAAACAGCACCGGATTGGTCACTCATTTCAGTTGACATTTGAATGTGAATATGAACTATTCTGATTGGAGGGGAGAAAACAAACATGTTAAGAAGGAGAACTGTGATTGGTTGCTCATATTTAGGAAAGTCCTATAAGTATTATTTCAACTATTGTTTGGTCTCTCTTGCATCTTGTTTGAGGTGAGTAATGGTTGTTCTTATAAATTCATTGTGAAGCTGGTTAACGTGTTTCTTTGTTAAATAAGGGCACATTTATATATTTTATTAACAAGCAGGTTACATGCTTCAATAGCTTATATAAAGTGATGTTTGAATTCATTGAACTCTGGACAATTAAATATATTTCAAGGTTTACTTTATTTATTCAAGGTTGGAAGAAGTAATCTGATCCTTTACTTTAGAAAGAAATAGTCATTAGCACATTTTTTGCTAAATATACTTAAATATCAAAAGTTAAAGTAGTCTTTATACAACATTCATATTTACACAGTATTATACTATGGTAATTTAATGATCCATAATTCCATTATTTATGTCGCGGTCTCTGCAGACGCGGCGGCAGGCATTTGATTTACCTGCTCGCGATTTGTCAACGGGGGGAGGAGGGGGGAAGCGCTGGTTAATTGTTGAAAGAGAGATTTCAGATTGCCATAAGGCTGTTGACGGTGTTATGTTTTTGGCACACGGTTTTGTGGCACATTTGTAACGCTGTGCTAACTTGGGCAAGCACGCAGGCAAACTTGAGCGCACACAGGGTGGAGAGGTGGAGTGAGGTTGAGCGATGGAGAGAAAGGGAGAGAGAGAGAGATTGAGCGAGGCAGAGAGCCTGTGCAGCGGTCTGCTTGCGCACAGAGCAGGAGTTTGTGAGAGAGCCGGCTTGAGAGTAAAAATTCTCTTCAAAATATAATTGGTTGCCAGCTGACTTGCTTGCTCGTTGGTAGCGTAGGCCTAACTGGTTTCGTCTAATGTGCTGCATCTGGCGCTGAGCTGCCATATTCCTTTCGTGAACCACTAGCAAGATTAAACTAACTGACAGGCTGCTGTGCCGCATCTCACTCAAAAACCCACACGACTCAACCCAGCGAAAAACCAGTCTTGCGCGCAGCCATTCATTCAGAATTTCAGAGCAAAATAAAAAAATGATATTAAACTAATACAAAAATAAATATTAGGACAAAGCCCTACAAATAACAACAATAAACATAATAATAAAACAATAAAAATGTGGTATTCAGCCCTGATTAAAACAGCCATGACGCCGGGTCTGGGTCTCCACCCCTGTTCATTACATAATTTTGCATAGCAACCAGTTGCTATGCCAGATAGGAGAGCTCTGATTGGCCGCTCAGTTCTGGGAAATTTGAAATGTCGCTACAGTGATTGCCGCCTTTTTTGTACTTAAAGGTAACCTATCATGCTATATTTAAATGATATAGTGTATGACCATACCTATATAAGGTATATTTATACATTTTATTTTTCAAAATACCAAACAGATCATTTTTTAGCCATGCCTCGTTTCGCTCATTTTCGCTTTATTCCAAACCTGCCTATGAAAATTCTGAGCAGCAGCTAACCACGCCCCCCTGCAGAAGAGCCGGCGAGAGTCACGTTACCATGCTTGCTGTGTTTACGAGTGTGGAATACACATGTCATCTCAGAGCAATGCATGTGTTCAAGCATATTATCAATTTGATCCAGAAACTGAAGCAGCGGAGGTTTCTGAATGGTTAGTTGACAAGCTGTTGTCCCTATTTATTTTTACTCTGTTTGTTACGATGTTTGCTACTTATTCCATTCATATTTTGGCTAATTAGCAAGAATGCAATGTGTACAGTTTGTAACTTAGAGTTTGTAACGCAAACACAGCGATACATATATATATTTATAAAGGGAGACATTCATATTTTCAGCATATATACAATGGACTCATTGCGTTTAATAGTTTACAGTCCTTTTCTTCCAACATCGTGCAACAACCGTTGTAAAGTTCACACACAACCTTATGCTTGTGAAATCAGAATATTCTTTACCCATCCCAACATGAATAATCACGACACACTTGATATCAACTCGGAACTTTATTGTCAAAATCAACGGTTATTTGAACCCATAAAAAACAGGAGCTTTGTGAGCTGGTGCTGGGGCTTCCTTGGAGAGAGGAGCAGAGTGGTGATTCCGGCCTGCGTTGTCCTCTGATCCGTGAAATGTCTATGTTAGGTTCAGACAGCAGCCAAACTGAACCGTGTGGCATACCCGGCGATGACCTCCTCCCTGTCAGGTTGCTCATAATGGTGCAGGGTCCACAAAGACTTGGTCGAAGATGAGGTCCATCAAGTTGGCCACGTAGCCTGTGCAATGTTAAAAAACGCACAACAAAAAAAGTGGCTTAGATTAGTATATGCATGTCGTCAACAACAACATACCAGGGCTTTAGCTCCGTTTTACTCGTGGTGTGTGTCCCCTCGCAGTGTTGTATCCTAACACACCCCCATTGATATTCATGTGCGCAAACAAGTAAACATACTGCAAAAAACGGCATGTCTCATTAGCTTAGCGTAGCTTAGCTTACAGATCGATGATATATGATCGTTCTTACAGACTACAATCACAAAAGCTTTTACATAACGCTGGAAAAAACGGCACTTACCTCCAGAAGATTACGTTTGTTATTATAACTTACTCAATATGATTTTTTAGAGGATACAAAATACTAATACATAGGAGAATAAATACTTGTGTTATCGGCTAGGCTAGGCGTGGCTTTACAGCCTTCACACAGATCGCCATTACGGCAGTCTGAACATGTTCGCAAATGCCTGATAATTAAAATAAAAGACAAAGCAAAGACTGCGGAGCGTACAAAATAAAATGTTACAAGAACATATAAACACCTAACCGATTACTAGTTGGGGTTGAGGCGACATTGATACGGCTAAGCTACATGCTACATGCTACATACTACAAGCTAGATAAAGCTTTATCAGGAAAAACACCGCTAAATAAAAACTTACAGCTTCAGAATTGGATGTGTCCTCACTGGCCTGGTCCCGGATGGTTGGTATTGATCCCGGGTGTAGCATTAGTTTGGAGGCATATCCGTGTTGGACTTGAGAGAAGTTCATAAACATGTCCGTGGTTTAACTGGCTTAGACATCCTGGCAATAGCAGGAAAAAACACAGATGTGACTGGGGTAGCCTGCCGATAGCCTATATGCGAATGAGAGGTTTGGCAATGCACGTGGCCGTGGCTCATTCCCCTGATAGGTGGAGAGTTGACCAATAAGCGGAGTACGTCTTTGTGACGTAGAAAAGTGTCGGAATGTGGATCCATTTTTTTCAGATCCGTTGCAGCCCCTTTTTTAGAGATTTGGCGAAGGAGGAAAATAGAGAGGGTTGTGTTTTCTGACACTTGGCGAGTTCCCTGGAACACCGGGGACACATAATCATGTATAAAAGACGTACAAAGGTGCATTTAGCATGATAGGTGCCCCTTAAGTTGGCTGACATGAAAAGGAGAGGTGATGACTTAAGATGGGTGACAAAGAGACACACACACACAACGTTAGCATAGCAACCACATCGATTTTCTTTACTGTAAATATTAACTATTTCTATTGGAAGGCAAACAAAATTTAACAGAAGGAGAGCTCTGATTGGTCGCTCATTTTTTTAAATGTCATATTCATAAATGCATAACATTGCTAACCCAGCAAGCAATTGACATTCAAATGTAAATATTGTATATTTGTTTGTTTTTTAAGTCATTCACAATTCATCAACAATTAAATATATTTCAAGGTATACTATATTTATTCATATAGTTAGTATTTGCTATCATTGTTTAGATGATGACAACATGGATGACAGTGAAGACACACAGACATGTTTTTTTTATCCAAAAACTATTGAACACTGAAGTAACTATGAATAAATGGACTACAAATATGGCAATGGTGGTAAAGACTACAACAGCCATAATCCCATTCTTTGTTTCAGTGATCTCTGCACCTGGCCCTTTGATGTGTCATATATTCATAACATGTCTGCATGGCATTACTTTATTTTTGTCCTTTATGAACAAAGGAAAGCTGGTTAAATGATTCCATAGCTTAAATAAAGTAATTTTTTAAGTCATTCAACTATGAACAATTACATATATTTGAAGGTTTACTATATTAAACGTTGGAAGAAGTAATCAGATCCTCTACTTTTGTAAAAGTAGTCATTAGCACAATTCTTAGCTAAATGTACTAGTAAAAGTAGTCTTTATGCAGAATTCCCTTTTTTTTTTTTACAGAATGAAATTATGGTAATTGTATTATCCTGTTTTTATAAATGGAAGAGCATTTAAGCATTTACAACGTGGAGCAAATGTTTAATCAAATACTATGTGAACCATGTGTGCATTAATATGGGAATGTGTGTGTTGGCAAGGTCCACACTTGGCTATTTAAACAAGCACTGTGTTTGCAAGGTTTAATTTTAATTTTAATTTCACAGAGTGACGACTATTGAGCAGTTCATTACTGGTGAGTGTTGGTCAAAGACAGTGTTTGTAGTACATATACCATGACAATATGTCGAACTTTCCAGTCTTTTCTTTGCAGGGTTTAATGCTGTGTTTTCCCCACAGATTGACAGCTTTGAGCAGTTCTCTACCGGTGAGTTGTGGTCCAAGACACTGTCAGTAGCATAACGTATAATGAAAACAGATA
Organism: Harpagifer antarcticus; assembly: GCA_902827135.1. Lineage (NCBI taxonomy): Eukaryota > Metazoa > Chordata > Actinopteri > Perciformes > Harpagiferidae > Harpagifer > Harpagifer antarcticus. The sequence goes on along the minus strand of CADEHL010000497.1, from coordinate 1,073,242 downwards.
GGCTCTTTATTAGTGTAAATCTAAGTGATTAGCAGCTTCTAATACAATTGCTAATTGTTTTGTTTATAACTGTATTGTATGCTAAGCTATATGCGATTGTATTGTACATTGTGTTAAGTAATTATATTTACATGTCTATGATGCTGATTAGTTTCTTCTCTGTTCTAGTTAAACAACCGACCGGCTTGACCAGCTACCCATCTACCCATCTACCTTCTTTACCACCTTCTCATTTATCTTCACCACCTTCTCATTTATCTTCACCACTTACTCCTCTAAACTTCTTTACCACTTACTCCTCTAACCTTCTTCACCACCCAGCTTTATCTCGTGAGCAGTTACAGTAAGTACATTTTTGTTGAACAGGATGCATCAACTATTAATGGACTTGTAGGCTTTTGTTGCAGTTGAAAGAAGTAATTATTTGTACTATTTAAGAGGTCTGCTAATGTCTTTATTAATTATAACAATGCCTACATACTTTCAGATGCCACTTGCTAAATCGGCCCGCCGTTCCCAGGCTTCAAAGCTACGCGTGGCTGGGAGACGTGTGAGACATCAGCAGCCTGGCAATGCCAGTTTCGCACGTAAGTAGTGGAGGATTTTGTCATTCAATTTTGTATATGTTTAGGGTGTCCATTTTTGTTGTATCATTGTAAAATGTGTTTGCATGTGCATTTTTTACAGGCAGGCACGTGCACAGATACACCCCTCTGTGGGCAAGCGAGCTAGTTATAATGAGGATAATTTACTGAAATACATTTCATTTCTTTGCATTCATTTTTAGATAACTGTCATGAAGCAGTGTTTGAAACATGGATTTGTTTTAAATATATACATTTTAAAATTCAATCACCGGTGTGACCCTTTATACATTTGAGCCCTTTCCCTTCTAAAATCCTCTGCACAGGTGTTATTGTAGGAAGGTGTGTTATTATTGCTGACATAATTTAAGAATTGTAAAGGTTCATGAAGTTTAATGTCGGTGTCATTTTCTCTGTTTTTAAATAGCCGCCGGCGGTACAGGTGACCGCCATAGAGTGCAGAAATGGCCAATTTCGTCCCTGACCGGACGACAACACAAATTGGTCGTACCAGCCGAGTCTCCAGACAAGGAAGTATGTATTGTTTTCAGATTTTGTTTACAGAGTCTGGGTAATCATTAGTGATTTTCATTTGAAATAATGTCTTCTGTTGTTACAGTTTGTCCTCCTCGTTGGAGCTTCACATCTCCGTTCCATCGTCGATGGAATTGTGAAGATGCCAGAGGGAAGGTTTTCCTTTGGTGCCATGTCCACACCGGGGGCATGCGCAACCCAGCTGCGAACCGAGGCAGCCAATGCTGTGCTGCCTCGGACACCAGATGCAGTCTGTGTGATGGCTCCCAGCAACAACCTGACATCCAGCAGGACCATCACTGAAGCAGGAGAGGATTTTGCAAAGCTCCTTGCCACCGCCTGCAGTCGCTGGCCTAACGTAAGCTTATTTTTTATTGTATTTATTATAGTTATTATAATATTACATTTGGTATTCTTATCCATGTGGTTGTATGTTTATGTATTTCTGAAAAATGTACATCAACAAATTGTGAAAAATAGCGTACCTTGTAGTTGACAACTGTAAATTTGATTAGGTTTTTGCCTTGGACTTCCCCCCGCGCCTTACCGTTGACCCTGACTACCAAGACATGATGCGTCAGGAATTTCGTCGTGTTGCGGCACGTATGGGTATGTTAACAAATATTTAGGTTCAAGTACCGTAAATCATTTTTTATCATTTTCCTGTTTTTCATTATTTATTTGTTTAAAAGAGCAAACTATAATATCTGTGTGGATATGTTAGTAATTGATCTTGTTGTTTTTTTTAGGCGTGAAGTACACACCAATTGTAGAGTACTTCCCTTCGAAAGAACTTGACCTGTGGAGCAGAGATGGCGTGAGTGACATGGCAAATGGAAACGTTTTCTCTGTATAGTTCTTTGTAGTGGAAATTCCAAGTTCCGTTCTTGAAAAAACATATTGAATGTTATGTGGTATTTGTAAATGTATTTTTATTTGCTGGTTTTTGCAGGTGCACTTGAGCGACAGTGCGGGAATGCCAATCCTGGTCGGTTTGATCTGGAACGCAGCATACATGCAACTTGTTCCAGCCGAGCCGACGCCATCTCCTGTTGTTCACAGAAGATCACCGCCTGCGAGGAGAGTCACTCCAAGGGTGATTGTCAAAGGAGAGGTTGCCAAATCACCGCAACTGGATCCTTCCAAGTGGACCGTTATCGGCCGGGGCAGGAAGGTAATTGTGTGGTTGACATCTTTCAATAAGAGTGATATTCCCTGAGCAGTTTGCCTTGATAATGGTGGAAGAGTACCCATTTGATTAACACAAGCTATGCTATTTATCTTTACAGAGGAGCCAACAAGATGAACCTGAGCAGTCCATTGATGCACTTCAACTAGCAGGGACTGTTCAGCAGGAGGTACTTCAACTTTGTATTATGCTTTGAAATCATTGGGGTATGTCTATTGCAGTTTATATGTGCATTTTTTTCCTTTTTCTAAAACAGTGTTTATTCATTTTTATTTCACAGGAATTGGAGGAGAGTTATCTTCCACTGACACCTGTGTGGTTCAGCAGTGCAATGTTGGTTGAGATGGACAAAATTAGTCCATCCCATCTTCCTGGCCCTGATGAGTGCACACCACCGGTTCCAAAACGGCAAAAGGTAATTTGTTTGTTGCTTTGTATGTTGGTTGATGCCCTATTCTAAAATGTATCCTTCCTGACAAACTTGAAATGTATTACAGTGAGGACAACTTATACTGTCCATAAGGAGTTGTTAGTGGAGGATTAATAATTTTGTTTTCCTTACATTAGAAAGCAAAGAAGGAACTGAAGCAGAGGGCTCCTGCCTCCAAGAGGACCCTGGCAATGCGACAGGTTGTTGTTTTCTTCTTTTTTAAAGGCAATAGAGGACTTGTTTAAAACTAAGAAGTTACACAAATATTGGTGGTGTTATTTATTGTCAAGTTTACTTAATTGTTTTGTTTTTTTAGGGGGAGGCAGCTCCCATGGTTGTGGAGGTGATTTTACGGCCACCTACCAGTAGAGGGACAGTTGCTGTGGAGCAGCAGGTCTGTGCTCTTTGTGTGAAGGATGTGCTTTCAGAGTGACATTTTAATGAATCATGCTAATTTATTGACATTGTTACTTTTGCTCATTGTTAAAATAGTTTCAGTTGTTAGCCTGCATGCAGTCAACGTTGTTTGAAGTGTACACAATGAATGACAAGAAACCTGTCTTTTGAGTTCCATTCAATATGTGTGTGAGTAAGTAGAAAAACAAAACTTAATATATAATAATAATTTTGTATTCATAATTGTATAGCTTTCTATTATTAAGTTAAACGTTTGTGAAACAATTTAAGACACATAGTCTTTTTAGCAGTTTTTTTATATATTTAATTTTCTTCTAGGTGGAGCCATTGCCAGGGCTGGAGCCATTGCCAGGGGTGGAGCCATTGCCCGGGGTGGAGCCATTGCCCGGGGTGGAGCCATTGCCCGGGGTGGAGCCATTGCCCAGCAACGAACCATCACCCAGCATGATGGTGGATGATGACAACAGATGGAGAACAGGTAAGGGCTATGATTGCATGTGTTCAGAAAAAGTGCAGTTGGCTGTTGTCGCAGGGACTGTTGTGAGGTATGCATCAGTTTCTGACGATAACATTTCTGTTGCATGTTCTATAGCGGCTGCGATCAAACATTTGATTGCGCCTGTGTGTACGTGGAGCAGTACAGATATCGATGCCATACGTGATGCAGGGTCAGAGCTTAACTCGTTTGTATTAGGGGAAGCCCATAAAATGAATGTAAAGCCAAAGAACTTGTGCAGGTTGGTTGAGCAGACCAGTGTGTTTGGAAGTAAGTGGACCGTCAATATGAGTCTGCCAGTGTACGGCGAATTTAATTTGTCTGAAGGGGATAAGGTATTGTCGGAGAAGCTGCTTGAACACTTATCCAGGGATGGCATGTGTCTGTTGAACCTAAATTCCGCAGCCAGTGCCATTATTAAACACAATGACTGTATTGTAGTCGTTGATTGTGGCACACGTGGTGCGTCTGGGTTAGCATCCAGTTTTGGCACATCTGTAGCCGTGTTCAACACATGCCCTAATGACCTGATGCTTTACATCAGGAATCTCAATAATTCATTGAATGCACAGAAGTTTAGCATTACAAGCCTTTCTGTGAAAGCAGCTGAAGTTAATTTGGAGACGGCTAGAGTCATTTCAGACAGTGATAGGGATATGGGGTGTATCAGGGGAACATTCAGTCAGGGTGACCAACGGTTTAAATATGCAGGACTTCAGTGCATGGCTGTAAGTTTGGTAGGCATGGCAAAACACACAGTTGACAGCGTGTTCACATGGCAGACCGACAACCTGGATAAAGTTCTAGTTCTTGGTGACGATCTGTACACCTCCCTGCGTGACCAACAAGGTATCAGTGGCGGGTACACACTACTTTCGGTTCCAGATCTGCCCAAGGAGGCCATTATCGACGGACAAACATTTCTGTTTCAATACAGTGACTTTGTGTCTGGAAATGTGGATGTGGTTGAGGGGCATCTCATTGATGAGGGTGTGCACACCACTCTAAAATGCGGACTGGAAAAGATGTGTACTAAGTACGACACATGCTTTCTGACAATGAATGGCGGTACATGTGCCATCATTGGTCAAGGTGGACACTACGCAGTGGTCGACTCCCATGCACGCAGTGCGTCTGGGATGCGCGATGGCGAGGGGCGTAGTGTTGTTTTGTATTTCAGAGGCCTTGAAGACGTGTTTCAATACATATTGACATTTGCAGCGTTCCTCAAGAAGTGTCAAAAACAGTTTGAGATCGCTGGTGTCCGAGTCACTCACATAGGCCCAATTGAAAGCAGTAATCTGTCTTTGGGTCCAGGAGTGACTCCCAAAACGACAGAGACTGATTTGGGTTGTAGTTCAGCTATTCAGTCCACACTTGGCTGCACCAACATTCAGATGGGTGCAAAGCGTAAGATTCGTAAGGGATCTTCTGCTTGCAAAAAATTAAAAAAGAGTGATGTTACCGCAGTTGATTCAGACGTTGCTTTTGTGAAAGAAGTAAGAAGTGGACGACTGCAGTTTAATCCTCTTACTAATGAACTTGCAAAAGCAATTTGTGACAAGTTACATGTGCAGTCAGAGAAAGTAGATGTTGCGTCTACTGAAATTGGTTTGTTAGGGGCTCCATGTCTCAATGACAAAATAGAGGGTGACGGAAACTGTTTCTTCAGAGCAGTGAGTCAAGCTGTGTGTGGTACACAAAGGCATCACACAATAATTAGGCGTGCAGTGGTTCATCAAATGCAGAGCAATGCTGTGCCTTATGAGCGTATTTTGACCTCCTCCATGTCAGAATACCTCAGCACATCCAAAATGCGTGAGGTTGGCAGTTGGGCAACAGAATTAGAAATTCAAGCAGCAGCAGATTGGTTGGGAGTTAATATATTCACATATTGTGATCCACGCTGGCTAAAATATAGTTGCGAGAACGGGCAGTCGTCTAATCAGGGGGTTTATTTGGAAAACCGCAATGGTAACCATTATGAGACTGTTGTGTGTGTAAAACAACCTAATTTACATAGTTGTTATGAGTATTGCAAAGTAGACACTTCTTGTCCAAGACTGTACAATGTCAGACGGACAACTAGAGACAAAAGGAGGGTTACGGAACAAACGCATGGTACATCGTCTGCTGTGGACACAGATTGTGTGGAAAAGAGTGATGTAAGTAAAATCACTCTTGAATTTAATCCTTTGTGCAATGAAGTGGCAAAAACACTTTGCACCAAGTTTAATATAGACTTTACAAAGCAGGATGTACAGGGACCTACAGTAACTGGGTCCCTAGGTGTGGTCTGTAAGACCGAAAAAATAAAAGAGGACGCTAATAGTTTCTTCAGAGCGGTAGCTCATGTTCTCAGTGGTTCTCAGAGGAGCCATCGAAAGATTAGAACGACTGTTGTAAAGCATATGATGAATCACGCAGAACAAACAAAATTAGTTGGGGTATCTGCTTTAATTTCAGACTACATTGAGAAGTCTCAGATGAAGTATGTAGGACATTGTGCCACAGATGTAGAAATCCAAGGGACAGCAAATGCTCTTGGAGTGGACATTTTTATCTGCAGGGGGGGAAAATGGCTGAAATACACTTGTAATTGTGCAATGCTTTCTAAAGAAAAAATATACTTGAAACATTGTGATAATCATTTTGAGCCAGTGGTTTGTATCATACCTTATGATGAACAAACGTGCTTTAAATTGTGTAAAGTGGGTGGTTTGCTAGAGACACGGTATATGCGTAGCAGTGTTGATATCTGTACTGGGAAGGGTGGAGTTAAAGAGAATGCAGAGAGTGTTGCCAGCTTCAGACGTAGGCGTTCAACATATTTCAAAAAGAGATACAGCTCAAACATTAAACGGTATTATAAAAGTAACACAGTGTACCAGGAAAGGATTAGGGATGCGTCCATGACAAAGTATAGTGATGCAGATTATCAAGAGAGAGTAAGAGTCGCTCGTAGAAAAAGGTATTGTGAGGATGATGATTACAAACACAGAGCAATTGGACATACTCAAGTTAGATACCATGAAGACCCATTGCATAATCAGATGAGAAAGGATTCAAGTAAAAGAATATATAAATGTAATCCGTTGGAAAAAAAAGAATATAGTGTAAAAAAATATCATGACGATGATTTGCATAAAGAAAGGGTTCAAGCATTAAGCAAACAGAACTATAAACTAAACGTATTGCATAGAGAAAGGGTTCAAGCATTAAGCAAACAGAACTATAAACTAAACGTATTGCATAGAGAAAGGGTTCAAGCATTAAGCAAACAGAACTATAGACTCAAGGTTTTACACAGAGAGAAAGTTATAGCATTTAGCAAACGTAAATATAGGCAAAATACATTGCATAGAAAGAAGGTAAAATCCATGAGTTCAAAAAGGTATCATGGTAATCCAGATTATAAGAAGCGAGTAGCAGCTAGCAACAAATTGAAGAGGCAACAAGTGCAAAAAAATAGAGAGGTATTTGAAATTGTAATGCAGCAGTTTTTGGCCAAAGTTAAGAATGGACCAGTTTTTGTATGTAGCTGCTGCTACAGGCTGTTATTTGAATCGCAGGCCTTGCCGTGTAAAAAAAGAGAAATATAAGGATAAAAAATTAGCTAATAAATGCATCGGAGAAAGATTTTTACACACATGTACTGATGACTGTGGAGTACCCTGTGTTTGGATTGAAATTGGGAGAGGGCAGCTTTGGATCTGCAGCAACTGTGATAATAAACTTAAGAGAGGTGTGATGCCACCTGAATGTGCTCGAAATAATTTGGAAGTAGACCCCATTCCCCCAGAATTGTCTTGTTTGAACAGCATCGAGCAGCATTTAATTGCCAAACATATACCATTTATGAAGATGGTGGCATTGCCCAAAGGTGGGCAAAATGGAGTACACGGACCGGTGACGTGTGTTCCAGCCAATATCGCCCAAACTACCAATTTGCTCCCCCGCTCAAAGATGGAAGGTTCCATCTTGGTTGACATTTTTTTTTTGTCACTCGCTCGTCGGTACTGAGGGGACGCTGGCGTGTTTTTCGCCGCTCTTCATGCCAACGCTTACTTCTCGTGTCTACCACTCCCTGCCAACAATCTATTTAATTCCCATACACAGGAGAAATATTGTTCTCCTCTGGTTTTGTGTTTCTGCCATCTCCGTTGCTCAGCCGACTATGTTTGGCTGCTGTTTAGCTCTTAGCCTCTGCCATCCTGCTATTAGCAATACGAGCTCACCATCACGCTCTGCTATCAGTGTAGTCCCCGTTCCGGAATTCTCCTACTGGACTCCTCTCTGCCAAACTCCCAGGACTATCCACGAACCCTCCCTCAGTCTGGCCATTCCAACTGGGCTGTTTTCCATCACCGCTGCCGAGGTTCGAGGTCCGGTTTCTGCCGGGCTAATGGTGCTAGCTGCTAGCTGGCTCGCCGCTCTTCTCGTGATGCTGCTCCAATACTCCTCGCTGGAACTTCGTAACTTTTTGTACCACACTATTCCCGACTGCCTTGCCGTCATCAAATCCCTTGGGCTTCTGCGTCGTCCCCGCTACATACACCGGGCATCCAGATGCAAGTTTTTCTACTCCGAAACTCCTATCCCCGCAGTTGTTTCTGACAGACGGTCTGTCGCACGCCGATGTCGTCATCACAACAAACAACGTCATCTGACCAAACCTCCCGTTCGCTCTATCTACCTGAGGTCCCTGGCCTGTGCTGACAATGTGCTGGTTTCTCCCTCCCTGTTCCCCCCAGCAGAGCTGAACAACTATGTGACATTTATGCTGCAGAATACCCGCTCCCTCAACAACAAAGCACTACTCATCCAGGACATTATCACTGACAGAAGCATTGACATCCTATGCTTAACAGAGACATGGCAAAATCAGCAGGACTTTGTGACACTCAATCAAGCTACACCCCCAGGCTATTTGTACATCCAGAAGCCCCGCTCCCTGGGTCGTGGCGGTGGATTGGCTGTTATCCACCGAGCTGGCATCCTGGTTAAAGAACTCCCAGTACCTACTACCACCTCATTTGAGTGTGTTGTCTTCAAACTGGCTGGGTCTGCTCCGCTCCAGGTTGCCCTCATTTACCGCCCACCTAAAGCTTCCACTACCTTCCTGTCTGAGCTGTCTGAGTTACTCACCTCTCTCTGCTCCATGTCTCCATCAACTCTTCTGCTCGGTGATTTTAACATCCATGTGGACTCGAGTAACTGCACATTCGCTGCTGAATTCCTCTCACTTTTGGACTGCTTCAGCATCAAGCAACATGTCCAGGGCCCCACCCACATCAAAGGCCACACGCTGGATCTGGTGTGCTCTACCGGCTCTCCGCCTCCTGACCTACAGCGCCTTGACCTGGCTGTATCTGACCATCACACCATCCTCTTCACTGTTCCGGTCTCGCTGCCCAGGCAGCATCCTAAACGCACCATTATGTTTAGGAACATTAAGACTGTGAGTGCACCGGCCCTATCCGACCTGATAGCTACCCACATGGCCTCGGGTCCCTCCGACTCCATCGTGGACGGCCTGGTAGCCCACTACAACACCGTCCTATCCCTCAGTCTCAACTCTCTCGCCCCCATTAAAACCCGGACTGTTTCCTTCACCCGCCCTGCCCCCTGGTTCACCGCTGAACTCCGCCGTTTGAAGGCCTCTGGCCGCCAGCTGGAGAGGCTCTCCAAAAAAAACTGTCCTCACGGTCCACCTCCTGGCCTTTCGTGAGCATATCAAAATGTATACGGAAGCTCTCTCCCATGCCAAGACTCACTACTACTCCTGTCTCATTGGTGCTCAGCAAAGCAACCCCAGAAGACTGTTCTCCACCATCAACCGCCTATTACGGCCCCCTGATGCCCCCCAGCCCTCAGGGGCTCCCGATCTATGCTCCAAATTCCTCGACTTCTTCCAGGCGAAAGTCGAGGCCATCCATCAGCAGCTCCTGGTGACTGGCCCTTCCCCCCTACCTGCACCTCAGCCACCTGGTAACGCACCCCAAGCGCCGCGCCTCTCCCACTCCAACCTCTCCTCCTTCTCCCCTGTGGATGCTCTCCAAGTGGCCAAACTGGTCAGCTCGGCCAAGACCTCCACCTGCTCCCTGGACCCCATGCCCACAGCCCTGGTCAAGGACTGCCTACCCACCCTCTGTCCCTACATGGTGGTCATCATCAACGCTTCTCTGGCTTCTGGTACAGTCCCCACCAGCTTCAAACTGGCCTCAGTCACCCCCATACTCAAAAAACCTGGCCTGGACCCCGACGACCTCCAGAACCACCGGCCGATCTCCAACCTTCCCTTCCTCAGCAAAACTCTGGAAAGAGTGGTCGCCGGCCAACTCCATCTGTACATGTCCAACCATGAGCTCTATGAGCCCTTCCAATCCGGCTTCAGACAGCAACACAGCACTGAGACCGCCCTCATCAAGATCACCAACGATCTCCTCATTGCTGCTGACTCTGGCAGCCTCAGCATCCTCATCCTCCTGGACCTCTCTGCAGCATTTGACACCATCTCTCACAACATCCTCCTCACCCGCCTCTCAGACCTCCTAGGTGTCACTGGCACAGCGCTGTCCTGGTTGACTTCCTACCTTCACAACAGGAAACAGTTTGTCTCCATCAGTGGCTCAAACTCACCCCCGGCCCCAGTCCACCACGGTGTACCCCAGGGCTCTGTGCTTGGCCCCCTCCTGTTCACCATTTACATGCTCCCCCCTCGGCCAGATCATCCGACATCATGGACTCAATTTCCACTGCTACGCTGATGATACCCAATTGTATCTCAGCACCACTCCATCCTCCCAGCTCCCCCCTCAGTCTCTCATCAACTGCCTGCATGATATCAAAACATGGATGTCTTCCAACTATCTTAAGCTGAACAGCAAAAAAACAGAGCTCATGGTTGTGGCACCCAAGGCCCTGCTCCAGAAGGTTGGTGACTTCGTCCTTGAGGTTGACGGCTGCTCCATCTCCCCATCTCCTGAAGCCCGCAACCTGGGTGTCATCCTTGATTCCACCCTTTCCTTCCATTCCCACGTCAAGTCTGTGACCAAATCGGCATTTTTCCACCTGAGGAACATTGCCAGACTCCGACCGTCACTCTCGGAGTCGGTTGCCGAAACCCTGGTGCATGCGTTTGTCACCACACGCTTGGGACTACTGCAATGGTGGTCCTGTTCGGGTTTCCCAACAAAACCCTGGACAGGCTCCAGTATGTCCAAACTGTGCTGCTAGGGTACTCACACACACAAAGCCGTGGCAGCAACATCACTCCCACCCTCATCCACCTACACTGGTGCCGGTCAAGTCCCGCATCACCTACAAAATCCTCCTCCTCCCCTACAAGTCCCTCCATGCCCTTGCCCCCCAGTACCTATCGGACATCCTTCACCCACATGCCCCACCCCGGGAACCTGCGGTCCTCAGACTCTGGCCTGCTTTACCACCCCCCGCACCAAACTGCGACCTTCGGGGACAGAGCCTTCAGCGTGGCAGCCCCCACCCTCTGGAACGCTCTCCCTGCGGAGATTCGCAACATCCCCACACTCGATGCCTTCAAAGGGGCCCTCAAGACCCATCTGTTTGCCAAGGCTTTCGGCCCCTAAATCGATCTGTTGTTTTGTCTGTCTGACTTTTGTTTTGTTATGTTTGTTTTTTGCCCTATTACTTGTAAAGCGACCTTGGGTCCCTTGAAAGGCGCTATATAAATCCAAGCTATTATTATTATTATTATTATCTTACGAATAAGTTAAAGCGTAGGTTGACGTACAAAGGACATCATAAATTTCAATTTGCTGACCCAATGCGCATACATTATATATTTTATTAACAAGCAGGTTACATGCTTCAATAGCTTATATAAAGTGATGTTGAATTCATTGAACTCTGGACAATTAAATATATTTCAAGGTTTACTTATTTATTCAAGGTTGGAAGAAGAATCTGATCCTTTACTTTAGAAAGAAATAGTCATTAGCACATTTTTTGCTAAATATACTTAAATATCAAAAGTTAAAGTAGTCTTTATACAACATTCATATTTACACAGTATTATACTATGGTAATTTAATGATCCATAATTCCATTATTTATGTCGCGGTCTCTGCAGACGCGGCGGCAGGCATTTGATTTACCTGCTCGCGATTTGTCAACGGGGGGAGGAGGGGGGGAAGCGCTGGTTAATTGTTGAAAGAGAGATTTCAGATTGCCATAAGGCTGTTGACGGTGTTATGTTTTTGGCACACGGTTTTGTGGCATTTGTAACGCTGTGCTAACTTGGGCAAGCACGCAGGCAAACTTGAGCGCACACAGGGTGGAGAGGTGGAGTGAGGTTGAGCGATGGGAGAGAGAAGGGAGAGAGAGAGAGATTGAGCGAGGCAGAGAGCCTGTGCAGCGGTCTGCTTGCGCACAGAGCAGGAGTTTGTGAGAGAGCCGGCTTGAGAGTAAAAATTCTCTTCAAAATATAATTGGTTGCCAGCTGATTGCTCTGCTCGTTGGTAGCGTAGGCCTAACTGGTTTCTCTAATGTGCTGCATTGGCGCTGAGCTGCCATATTCCTTTCGTGAACCACTAGCAAGATTAAACTAACTGACAGGCTGCTGTGCCGCATCTCACTCAAAAACCCACACGACTCAACTCAACCCAGCGAAAAACCAGTCTTGCGCGCAGCCATTCATTCAGAATTTCAGAGCAAAATAAAAAATGATATTAAACTAATACAAAAATAAATATTAGGACAAAGCCCTACAAATAACAACAATAAACATAATAATAAAACAATAAAAATGTGGTATTCAGCCCTGATTAAAACAGCCATGACGCCGGGTCTGGGTCTCCACCCCTGTTCATTACATAATTTTGCATAGCAACCAGTTGCTATGCCAGATAGGAGAGCTCTGATTGGCCGCTCAGTTCTGGGAAATTTGAAATGTCGCTACAGTGATTGCCGCCTTTTTTGTACTTAAAGGTAACCTATCATGCTATATTTAAATGATATAGTGTATGACCATACCTATATAAGGTATATTTATACATTTTATTTTTCAAAATACCAAACAGATCATTTTTTAGCCATGCCTCGTTTCGCTCATTTTCGCTTTATTCCAAACCTGCCTATGAAAATTCTGAGCAGCAGCTAACCACGCCCCCCTGCAGAAGAGCCGGCGAGAGTCACGTTACCATGCTTGCTGTGTTTACGAGTGTGGAATACACATGTCATCTCAGAGCAATGCATGTGTTCAAGCATATTATCAATTTGATCCAGAAACTGAAGCAGCGGAGGTTTCTGAATGGTTAGTTGACAAGCTGTTGTCCCTATTTATTTTTACTCTGTTTGTTACGATGTTTGCTACTTATTCCATTCATATTTTGGCTAATTAGCAAGAATGCAATGTGTACAGTTTGTAACTTAGAGTTTGTAACGCAAACACAGCGATACATATATATATTTATAAAGGGAGACATTCATATTTTCAGCATATATACAATGGACTCATTGCGTTTAATAGTTTACAGTCCTTTTCTTCCAACATCGTGCAACAACCGTTGTAAAGTTCACACACAACCTTATGCTTGTGAAATCAGAATATTCTTTACCCATCCCAACATGAATAATCACGACACACTTGATATCAACTCGGAACTTTATTGTCAAAATCAACGGTTATTTGAACCCATAAAAAACAGGAGCTTTGTGAGCTGGTGCTGGGGCTTCCTTGGAGAGAGGAGCAGAGTGGTGATTCCGGCCTGCGTTGTCCTCTGATCCGTGAAATGTCTATGTTAGGTTCAGACAGCAGCCAAACTGAACCGTGTGGCATACCCGGCGATGACCTCCTCCCTGTCAGGTTGCTCATAATGGTGCAGGGTCCACAAAGACTTGGTCGAAGATGAGGTCCATCAAGTTGGCCACGTAGCCTGTGCAATGTTAAAAAACGCACAACAAAAAAAGTGGCTTAGATTAGTATATGCATGTCGTCAACAACAACATACCAGGGCTTTAGCTCCGTTTTACTCGTGGTGTGTGTCCCCTCGCAGTGTTGTATCCTAACACCCCCATTGATATTCATGTGCGCAAACAAGTAAACATACTGCAAAAAACGGCAGTCTCATTAGCTTAGCGTAGCTTAGCTTACAGATCGATGATATATGATCGTTCTTACAGACTACAATCACAAAAGCTTTTACATAACGCTGGAAAAACGGCACTTACCTCCAGAAGATTACGTTGTTATTATAACTTACTCAATATGATTTTTTAGAGGATACAAAATACTAATACATAGGAGAATAAATACTTGTGTTATCGGCTAGGCTAGGCGTGGCTTTACAGCCTTCACACAGATCGCCATTACGGCAGTCTGAACATGTTCGCAAATGCCTGATAATTAAAATAAAAGACAAAGCAAAGACTGCGGAGCGTACAAAATAAAATGTTACAAGAACATATAAACACCTAACCGATTACTAGTTGGGGTTGAGGCGACATTGATACGGCTAAGCTACATGCTACATGCTACATACTACAAGCTAGATAAAGCTTTATCAGGAAAAACACCGCTAAATAAAAACTTACAGCTTCAGAATTGGATGTGTCCTCACTGGCCTGGTCCCGGATGGTTGGTATTGATCCCGGGTGTAGCATTAGTTTGGAGGCATATCCGTGTTGGACTTGAGAGAAGTTCATAAACATGTCCGTGGTTTAACTGGCTTAGACATCCTGGCAATAGCAGGAAAAAACACAGATGTGACTGGGGTAGCCTGCCGATAGCCTATATGCGAATGAGAGGTTTGGCAATGCACGTGGCCGTGGCTCATTCCCCTGATAGGTGGAGAGTTGACCAATAAGCGGAGTACGTCTTTGTGACGTAGAAAAGTGTCGGAATGTGGATCCATTTTTTTCAGATCCGTTGCAGCCCTTTTTTAGAGATTTGGCGAAGGAGGAAAATAGAGAGGGTTGTGTTTTCTGACACTTGGCGAGTTCCCTGGAACACCGGGGACACATAATCATGTATAAAAGACGTACAAAGGTGCATTTAGCATGATAGGTGCCCCTTAAGTTGGCTGACATGAAAAGGAGAGGTGATGACTCTTAAGATGGGTGACAAAGAGACACACACACACAACGTTAGCATAGCAACCACATCGATTTTCTTTACTGTAAATATTAACTATTTCTATTGGAAGGCAAACAAAATTTAACAGAAGGAGAGCTCTGATTGGTCGCTCATTTTTTTAAATGTCATATTCATAAATGCATAACATTGCTAACCCAGCAAGCAGTTGACATTCAAATGTAAATATTGTATATTTGTTTGTTTTTTAAGTCATTCACAATTCATCAACAATTAAATATATTTCAAGGTATACTATATTTATTCATATAGTTAGTATTTGCTATCATTGTTTAGATGATGACAACATGGATGACAGTGAAGACACACAGACATGTTTTTTTTATCCAAAAACTATTGAACACTGAAGTAACTATGAATAAATGGACTACAAATATGGCAATGGTGGTAAAGACTACAACAGCCATAATCCCATTCTTTGTTTCAGTGATCTCTGCACCTGGCCCTTTGATGTGTCATATATTCATAACATGTCTGCATGGCATTACTTTATTTTTGTCCTTTATGAACAAAGGAAAGCTGGTTAAATGATTCCATAGCTTAAATAAGTAATTTTTTAAGTCATTCAACTATGAACAATTACATATATTTGAAGGTTTACTATATTAAACGTTGGAAGAAGTAATCAGATCCTCTACTTTTGTAAAAGTAGTCATTAGCACAATCTTAGCTAAATGTACTAGTAAAAGTAGTCTTTATGCAGAATTCCCTTTTTTTTTTTTTTACAGAATGAAATTATGGTAATTGTATTATCCTGTTTTTATAAATGGAAGAGCATTTAAGCATTTACAACGTGGAGCAAATGTTTAATCAAATACTATGTGAACCATGTGTGCATTAATATGGGAATGTGTGTGTTGGCAAGGTCCACACTTGGCTATTTAAACAAGCACTGTGTTTGCAAGGTTTAATTTTAATTTTAATTTCACAGAGTGACGACTATTGAGCAGTTCATTACTGGTGAGTGTTGGTCAAAGACAGTGTTTGTAGTACATATACCATGACAATATGTGGAACTTTCCAGTCTTTTCTTTGCAGGGTTTAATGCTGTGTTTTCCCCACAGATTGACAGCTTTGAGCAGTTCTCTACCGGTGAGTTGTGGTCCAAGACACTGTCAGTAGCATAACGTATAATGAAAACAGATAGGCTCTTTATTAGTGTAAATCTAAGTGATTAGCAGCTTCTAATACAATTGCTAATTGTTTTGTTTATAACTGTATTGTATGCTAAGCTATATGCGATTGTATTGTACATTGTGTTAAGTAATTATATTTACATGTCTGTGATGCTGATTAGTTTCTTCTCTGTTCTAGTTAAACAACCTACCGGCTTGACCAGCTACCCATCTACCCATCTACCTTCTTTACCACCTTCTCATTTATCTTCACCACCTTCTCATTATCTTCACCACTTACTCCTCTAAACTTCTTTACCACTTACTCCTCTAACCTTCTTCACCACCCAGCTTTATCTCGTGAGCAGTTACAGTAAGTACATTTTTGTTGAACAGGATGCATCAACTATTAATGGACTTGTAGGCTTTTGTTGCAGTTGAAAGAAGTAGTATTTGTACTATTTAAGGGGTCTGCTAATGTCTTTATTAATTATAACAATGCCTACATACTTTCAGATGCCACTTGCTAAATCGGCCCGCCGTTCCCAGGCTTCAAAGCTACGCGTGGCTGGGAGACGTGTGAGACATCAGCAGCCTGGCAATGCCAGTTTCGCACGTAAGTAGTGGAGGATTTTGTCATTCAATTTTGTATATGTTTAGGGTGTCCATTTTTGTTGTATCATTGTAAAATGTGTTTGCATGTGCATTTTTACAGGCAGGCACGTGCACAGATACACCCCTCTGTGGGCAAGCGAGCTAGTTATAATGAGGATAATTTACTGAAATACATTTCATTTCTTTGCATTCATTTTTAGATAACTGTCATGAAGCAGTGTTTGAAACATGGATTTGTTTTAAATATATACATTTTAAAATTCAATCACCGGTGTGACCCTTTATACATTTGAGCCCTTTCCCTTCTAAAATCCTCTGCACAGGTGTTATTGTAGGAAGGTGTGTTATTATTGCTGACATAATTTAAGAATTGTAAAGGTTCATGAAGTTTAATGTCGGTGTCATTTTCTCTGTTTTTAAATAGCCGCCGGCGGTACAGGTGACCGCCATAGAGTGCAGAAATGGCCAATTTCGTCCCTGACCGGACGACAACACAAATTGGTCGTACCAGCCGAGTCTCCAGACAAGGAAGTATGTATTGTTTTCAGATTTTGTTTTACAGAGTCTGGGTAATCATTAGTGATTTTCATTTGAAATAATGTCTTCTGTTGTTACAGTTTGTCCTCCTTGTTGGAGCTTCACATCTCCGTTCCATCGTCGATGGAATTGTGAAGATGCCAGAGGGAAGGTTTTCCTTTGGTGCCATGTCCACACCGGGGGCATGCGCAACCCAGCTGCGAACCGAGGCAGCCAATGCTGTGCTGCCTCGGACACCAGATGCAGTCTGTGTGATGGCTCCCAGCAACAACCTGACATCCAGCAGGACCATCACTGAAGCAGGAGAGGATTTTGCAAAGCTCCTTGCCACCGCCTGCAGTCGCTGGCCTAACGTAAGCTTATTTATTATAGTTATTATAATATTACATTTGGTATTCTTATCCATGTGGTTGTATGTTTATGTATTTCTGAAAAATGTACATCAACAAATTGTGAAAAATAGCGTACCTTGTAGTTGACAACTGTAAATTTGATTAGGTTTTTGCCTTGGACTTCCCCCCGCGCCTTACCGTTGACCCTGACTACCAAGACATGATGCGTCAGGAATTTCGTCGTGTTGCGGCACGTATGGGTATGTTAACAAATATTTAGGTTCAAGTACCGTAAATCATTTTTATCATTTTCCTGTTTTTCATAATTTATTTGTTTAAAAGAGCAAACTATAATATCTGTGTGGATATGTTAGTAATTGATCTTGTTGTTTTTTTTAGGCGTGAAGTACACACCAATTGTAGAGTACTTCCCTTCGAAAGAACTTGACCTGTGGAGCAGAGATGGCGTGAGTGACATGGCAAATGGAAACGTTTTCTCTGTATAGTTCTTTGTAGTTGAAATTCCAAGTTCCGTTCTTGAAAAAACATATTGAATGTTATGTGGTATTGTAAATGTATTTTTATTTGCTGGTTTTGCAGGTGCACTTGAGCGACAGTGCGGGAATGCAATCCTGGTCGGTTTGATCTGGAACGCAGCATACATGCAACTGGTTCCAGCCGAGCCGACGCCATCTCCTGTTGTTCACAGAAGATCACCGCCTGCGAGGAGAGTCACTCCAAGGGTGATTGTCAAAGGAGAGGTTGCCAAATCACCGCAACTGGATCCTTCCAAGTGGACCGTTATCGGCCGGGGCAGGAAGGTAATTGTGTGGTTGACATCTTTCAATAAGAGTGATATTCCCTGAGCAGTTTGCCTTGATAATGGTGGAAGAGTACCCATTTGATTAACACAAGCTATGCTATTTATCTTTACAGAGGAGCCAACAAGATGAACCTGAGCAGTCCATTGATGCACTTCAACTAGCAGGGACTGTTCAGCAGGAGGTACTTCAACTTTGTATTATGCTTTGAAATCATTGGGGTATGTCTATTGCAGTTTATATGTGCATTTTTTTCCTTTTTCTAAAACAGTGTTTATTCATTTTTATTTCACAGGAATTGGAGGAGAGTTATCTTCCACTGACACCTGTGTGGTTCAGCAGTGCAATGTTGGTTGAGATGGACAAAATTAGTCCATCCCATCTTCCTGGCCCTGATGAGTGCACACCACCGGTTCCAAAACGGCAAAAGGTAATTTGTTTGTTGCTTTGTATGTTGGTTGATGCCCTATTCTAAAATGTATCCTTCCTGACAAACTTGAAATGTATTACAGTGAGGACAACTTATACTGTCCATAAGGAGTTGTTAGTGGAGGATTAATCATTTTGTTTTCCTTACATTAGAAAGCAAAGAAGGAACTGAAGCAGAGGGCTCCTGCCTCCAAGAGGACCCTGGCAATGCGACAGGTTGTTGTTTTCTTCTTTTTTAAAGGCAATATAGGACTTGTTTAAAACTAAGAAGTTACACAAATATTGGTGGTGTTATTTATTGTCAAGTTTACTTAATTGTTTTGTTTTTTTAGGGGGAGGCAGCTCCCATGGTTGTGGAGGTGATTTTACGGCCACCTACCAGTAGAGGGACAGTTGCTGTGGAGCAGCAGGTCTGTGCTCTTTGTGTGAAGGATGTGCTTTCAGAGTGACATTTTAATGAATCATGCTAATTTATTGACATTGTTACTTTTGCTCATTGTTAAAATAGTTTCAGTTGTTAGCCTGCATGCAGTCAACGTTGTTTGAAGTGTACACAATGAATGACAAGAAACCTGTCTTTTGAGTTCCATTCAATATGTGTGTGAGTAAGTAGAAAAACAAAACTTAATATATAATAATAATTTTGTATTTGTAATTGTATAGCTTTCTATTATTTAGTTAAACGTTTGTGAAACAATTTAAGACACATAGTCTTTTTAGCAGTTTTTTTTATATATTTAATTTTCTTCTAGGTGGAGCCATTGCCAGGGGTGGAGCCATTGCCAGGGGTGGAGCCATTGCCAGGGGTGGAGCCATTGCCCGGGGTGGAGCCATTGCCCGGGGGTGGAGCCATTGCCCGGGGTGGAGCCATTGCCCAGCAACGAACCATCACCCAGCATGATGGTGGATGATGACAACAGATGGAGAACAGGTAAGGGCTATGATTGCATGTGTTCAGAAAAAGTGCAGTTGGCTGTTGTCGCAGGGACTGTTGTGAGGTATGCATCAGTTTCTGACGATAACATTTCTGTTGCATGTTCTATAGCGGCTGCGATCAAACATTTGATTGCGCCTGTGTGTACGTGGAGCAGTACAGATATCGATGCCATACGTGATGCAGGGTCAAAGCTTAACTCGTTTGTATTAGGGGAAGCCCATAAAATGAATGTAAAGCCAAAGAACTTGTGCAGGTTGGTTGAGCAGACCAGTGTGTTTGGAAGTAAGTGGACCGTCAATATGAGTCTGCCAGTGTACGGCGAATTTAATTTGTCTGAAGGGGATAAGGTATTGTCGGAGAAGCTGCTTGAACACTTATCCAGGGATGGCATGTGTCTGTTGAACCTAAATTCCGCAGCCAGTGCCATTATTAAACACAATGACTGTATTGTAGTCGTTGATTGTGGCACACGTGGTGCGTCTGGGTTAGCATCCAGTTTTGGCAACATCTGTAGCCGTGTTCAACACATGCCCTAATGACCTGATGCTTTACATCAGGAATCTCAATAATTCATTGAATGCACAGAAGTTTAGCATTACAAGCCTTTCTGTGAAAGCAGCTGAAGTTAATTTGGAGACGGCTAGAGTCATTTCAGACAGTGATAGGATATGGGGTGTATCAGGGGAACATTCAGTCAGGGTGACCAACGGTTTAAATATGCAGGACTTCAGTGCATGGCTGTAAGTTTGGTAGGCATGGCAAAACACACAGTTGACAGCGTGTTCACATGGCAGACCGACAACCTGGATAAAGTTCTAGTTCTTGGTGACGATCTGTACACCTCCCTGCGTGACCAACAAGGTATCAGTGGCGGGTACACACTACTTTCGGTTCCAGATCTGCCCAAGGAGGCCATTATCGACGGACAAACATTTCTGTTTCAATACAGTGACTTTGTGTCTGGAAATGTGGATGTGGTTGAGGGGCATCTCATTGATGAGGGTGTGCACACCACTCTAAAATGCGGACTGGAAAAGATGTGTACTAAGTACGACACATGCTTTCTGACAATGAATGGCGGTACATGTGCCATCATTGGTCAAGGTGGACACTACGCAGTGGTCGACTCCCATGCACGCAGTGCGTCTGGGATAGGCGAGATGGCGAGGGGCGTAGTGTTGTTTTGTATTTCAGAGGCCTTGAAGACGTGTTTCAATACATATTGACATTTGCAGCGTTCCTCAAGAAGTGTCAAAACAGTTTTGAGATCGCTGGTGTCCGAGTCACTCACATAGGCCCAATTGAAAGCAGTAATCTGTCTTTGGGTCCAGGAGTGACTCCCAAAACGACAGAGACTGATTTGGGTTGTAGTTCAGCTATTCAGTCCACACTTGGCTGCACCAACATTCAGATGGGTGCAAAGCGTAAGATTCGTAAGGGATCTTTCTGCTTGCAAAAAATTAAAAAAGAGTGATGTTACCGCAGTTGATTCAGACGTTGCTTTTGTGAAAGAAGTAAGAAGTGGACGACTGCAGTTTAATCCTCTTACTAATGAACTTGCAAAAGCAATTTGTGACAAGTTACATGTGCAGTCAGAGAAAGTAGATGTTGCGTCTACTGAAATTGGTTTGTTAGGGGCTCCATGTCTCAATGACAAAATAGAGGGTGACGGAAACTGTTTCTTCAGAGCAGTGAGTCAAGCTGTGTGTGGTACACAAAGGCATCACACAATAATTAGGCGTTGCAGTGGTTCATCAAATGCAGAGCAATGCTGTGCCTTATGAGCGTATTTTGACCTCCTCCATGTCAGAATACCTCAGCACATCCAAAATGCGTGAGGTTGGCAGTTGGGCAACAGAATTAGAAATTCAAGCAGCAGCAGATTGGTTGGGAGTTAATATATTCACATATTGTTGATCCACGCTGGCTAAAATATAGTTGCGAGAACGGGCAGTCGTCTAATCAGGGGGTTATTTGGAAACCGCAATGGTAACCATTATGAGACTGTTGTGTGTGTAAAACAACCTAATTTACATAGTTGTTATGAGTATTGCAAAGTAGACACTTCTTGTCCAAGACTGTACAATGTCAGACGGACAACTAGAGACAAAAGGAGGGTTACGGAACAAACGCATGGTACATCGTCTGCTGTGGACACAGATTGTGTGGAAAAGAGTGATTGTAAGTAAAATCACTCTTGAATTTAATCCTTTGTGCAATGAAGTGGCAAAAACACTTTGCACCAAGTTTAATATAGACTTTACAAAGCAGGATGTACAGGGACCTACAGTAACTGGGTCCCTAGGTGTGGTCTGTAAGACCGAAAAATAAAGAGGACGCTAATAGTTTCTTCAGAGCGGTAGCTCATGTTCTCAGTGGTTCTCAGAGGAGCCATCGAAAGATTAGAACGACTGTTGTAAAGCATATGATGAATCACGCAGAACAAACAAAATTAGTTGGGGTATCTGCTTTAATTTCAGACTACATTGAGAAGTCTCAGATGAAGTATGTAGGACATTGTGCCACAGATGTAGAAATCCAAGGGACAGCAAATGCTCTTGGAGTGGACATTTTTATCTGCAGGGGGGAAAATGGCTGAAATACACTTGTAATTGTGCAATGCTTTCTAAAGAAAAAATATACTTGAAACATTGTGATAATCATTTTGAGCCAGTTGGTTTGTATCATACCTTATGATGAACAAACGTGCTTTAAATTGTGTAAGTGGGTGGTTTGCTAGAGACACGGTATATGCGTAGCAGTGTTGATATCTGTACTGGGAAGGGTGGAGTTAAAGAGAATGCAGAGAGTGTTGCCAGCTTCAGACGTAGGCGTTCAACATATTTCAAAAAGAGATACAGCTCAACATTAAACGGTATTATAAAAGTAACACCAGTGTACCAGGAAAGGATTAGGGATGCGTCCATGACAAGTATAGTGATGCAGATTATCAAGAGAGAGTAAGAGTCGCTCGTAGAAAAGGTATTGTGAGGATGATGATTACAAACACAGAGCAATTGGACATACTCAAGTTAGATACCATGAAGACCCATTGCATAATCAGATGAGAAAGGATTCAAGTAAAAGAATATATAAATGTAATCCGTTGGAAAAAAAGAATATAGTGTAAAAAAATATCATGACGATGATTTGCATAAAGAAAGGGTTTCAAGCATTAAGCAAACAGAACTATAACTAAACGTATTGCATAGAGAAAGGGTTCAAGCATTAAGCAAACAGAACTATAAACTAAACGTATTGCATAGAGAAGGGTTCAAGCATTAAGCAAACAGAACTATAGACTCAAGGTTTTACACAGAGAGAAAGTTATAGCATTTAGCAAACGTAAATATAGGCAAAATACATTGCATAGAAAGAAGGTAAAATCCATGAGTTCAAAAAGGTATCATGGTAATCCAGATTATAAGAAGCGAGTAGCAGCTAGCAACAAATTGAAGAGGCAACAAGTGCAAAAAAATAGAGAGGTATTTGAAATTGTAATGCAGCAGTTTTGGCCAAAGTTAAGAATGGACCAGTTTTTGTATGTAGCTGCTGCTACAGGCTGTTATTTGAATCGCAGGCCTTGCCGTGTAAAAAGAGAAATATAAGGATAAAAAATTAGCTAATAATGCATCGGAGAAGATTTTTACACACATGTACTGATGACTGTGGAGTACCCTGTGTTTGGATTGAAATGGGAGAGGGCAGCTTTGGATCTGCAGCAACTGTGATAATAAACTTAAGAGAGGTGTGATGCCACCTGAATGTGCTCGAAATAATTTGGCAGTAGACCCCATTCCCCCAGAATGTCTTGTTTGAACAGCATAGAGCAGCATTTAATTGCCAAACATATACCATTTATGAAGATGGTGGCATTGCCCAAAGGTGGGCAAAATGGAGTACACGGACCGGTGACGTGTGTTCCAGCCAATATCGCCCAAACTACCAATTTGCTCCCCCGCTCAATGATGGAAGGTTCCATCCACCCTCTGGACGCTCTCCCTGCGGAGATTCGCAACATCCCCACACTCGATGCCTTCAAAGGGGCCCTCAAGACCCATCTGTTTGCCAAGGCTTTCGGCCCCTAAATCGATCTGTTGTTTTGTCTGTCTGACTTTTGTTTTGTTATGTTTGTTTTTTGCCCTATTACTTGTAAAGCGACCTTGGGTCCCTTGAAAGGCGCTATATAAATCCAAGCTATTATTATTATTATTATTATCTTACGAATAAAGTTAAAGCGTAGGTTGACGTACAAAGGACATCATAAATTTCAATTTGCTGACCCAATGCGCATAAAGCGTGCATTGAAATATTTAAAAAGAAGGAATAAGCACTATAGGGATATTAAATTTAATAGAACTTGGTATAACGAGTTTCGTAGGGAGGAAGAAGAGAATAAACAAACCCACACCAAGGAAACATCATCAGAGGCTGCTGAGGAACAGCCATGTTTGTTTCAGGACATGGATTTGATGGCTGTGGTAACTGATCCGGAAATTGCGGATCAGTTTTCAGATAGAGAACTGAACATGGCCCCAGCAGAAGGCAATAGTCCTGCAAAAGAAAGTTCATGCATTCATGTACGGGTTCCCGAGGTTGAGGAACTTGATGACGCTCTGCTTAATGAGTTTTGGAGGGAACAGGATGATGACTTTGTAGACAATTCGACCTTGATGGATTTGCCAACTAACGAAACGTCTGATGCTAATGCTGATGATGAGCTTTTACATGACAGGCAACAGCATTGCATGTTTCAGGACACATGTCTGATGCCTGTTGATATTGGACAGGAAGTGTTGGATCAGTATTTTGATAGTACATTACATGTCGCTCCAGCAGAGGGTAATAGTCCTGTGAGGCTGTTAGCTGACATTTCCAACGAAGCAAAATGCTTTCCTGTATTGTTCCCACTGGGCATTAACACCTACCATGATTCGAGGCCCCGCAAGATAACATTAGCACGCTATTTGAATATGCGTGTTTTAAATGCTGATGTTAGGTTTGCACAAAATATAGAATACATTTTTTATGCTCAGTATTTGTCTGAGGTGCAACAGGTATTGTCCAGTGTGTCTATTGCATTGCGAAAAGGCAAAGCAGGCTTTCCATCCAAACCGATAGAAGATAATTTGTTGAATCAGGAAACCATAAGAAAACTGTTGCAATTTGATGATGGCTTTCGTTTTCTCTACAGGAAGGTAGAACACAGACCGCTGAAGATTTAGATTGGGCAGACAGATGTGAAATCTTGCGTCGTAATCCCGTGACAGCGGCGAGGATGTTTGACTATAGATGGAATTGTTTTTTGAACGAAGTTCTTAGGTCCCCTTCACACCCAATTGGCAAGATTGTAGACTATTTCTATCGCGTGGAATTCCAGCAGCGTGGCTCACCTCACGTGCATTGCTTGTTTTGGATTGAGAATGCACCCAAAATTGATAAGAATACAGATGAAGAGGTGATTCAATTCATCGACACATATGTGACATGTGAATTACCATCACAAGATGAGCCGTTAAAGGACATTGTGACATCTGTGCAACAGCATTCCAAAAGACACTCTAAAACGTGTAAGAAAAAAAACACTGTTTGTCGATTTAATTTCCCCAGGCCAGCTACTGCTAGTACATTTATATGTCGCAGCAGTGAAGACGAATGCTTAGCAGAATGTATATGTAACTTGACACCATGCGAGTGTGTAAAAGTAGAGTCATTGGCCGAAAAAAAGGAGAAGAAGGAGTTTGCAGTTAAAATTCTGAACTCCGTCAAAAAGGCCCTTTCAGACGAAAATGTAATATTTGAAAGCCTGGAACAATTATTTGAAAGTGTGGGGATTAATCAAGCGATCTTCGAGGCTGCTTACAAATTGGTTGGTAGAAAGACACACGTTGTATTGCGAAGACAAATTGGCGAAGTCTGGATTAATCAATACAACAAACTACTCTTAAAATGCTGGAATGCCAATATGGACATTCAGTATGTGGTCAATGCCTATGCATGTGTTGTCTATATAATTTCCTACATCTCCAAGGCAGAAAAGGAAATGGGATTATTATTGGGTAATGCACATAAAGAAGCATCACAGCAGGGCAATCTAGATGCCAAGGATGCATTTAAAAAGTTAGGGAGTGTGTATTTACACAACCGAGATGTGTGTGCCCAAGAGGCAGTCTACAGATTGACAAACATGCCCCTGAAGACATGCTCACGCCTGGTCCAATTTGTGCCAACTGGGAAAAATACAGTTAAAATAAGTAGGCCATTACAAGTGTTAAAACAGATGGCAGATTCAAATAGTCTAACCACAGACAACATGTGGATGACTGGTTTTGTTGACCGTTACAAAAATAGGCCAAATGACGCAGTTTTTAATAATATGTGTTTAGCAACATTCGCATCCGAATACAGGGTTATGTCACAGAGTGAAAGTTCCAAAAATGCCATCGAACTCCAAAATCAGTTTGGGTTTATTATTAAAAGAACGCGAACAAAACCAGCAGTTGTGCGTTATGCAAAATTTTCCAAAACAAAGTCTCCGGAGTTATTTTTCTACAGCAATTTTCAATTGTTTCTGCCGTATCGTATCGACGAGCAGTTAAAGCCACACAATTGGGAAACGTGTGAAGAGTTTTACATGAGCGGTCGAGTTAGATTTGCTGATGGATCTAGACAGCTGGTGAAATCAGTGGTCGACGCGAATAGAGCTTTGTTTGAACTTGATTCGGATGAATTACAAAGAATCCAAGAGTCTTTAGACGGTAATGTAGATTTTGAAGACGCTTGGTGTGACCTGTGCCCCGAACAGGAATTGGAAAATCTTCAATGCCAAGAAGAGCGGGAAAAAATTGAAACCGTAGACGGGGAGCAAATAGACGCTATTCCTGATCTTGCCGTTAGTAATCGGCAAATTGGCCATTTGGAAAAGACAAAGAATATTTTGAGCAGAAGCGAAGGGCTGAAATTAGTTCGGTCTCTAAACGAAACCCAAATGTCTATTTTCTATCAAATACGACAATGGTGTTTAGACAAAATCTCGGGTAAAAATCCGGACCCGTTTCACGTATTTATAACAGGCGGTGCTGGGACCGGAAAGAGCCATTTGATTAAGGCTCTGCAGTATGAGACAACCAGGTTGCTCTCATCACTTTGTGATCAACCTGATTCTGTGTGTGTGTTGTTGACTGCCCCAACTGGAATTGCTGCATACAATTTAGACGCAGCAACTATCCATAACACGTTTAGCATTGGCGTTAATTCAAAATTACCCTACACACCTTTAGGCGAGGAAAAAATAAATAGTCTGCGTGCCAAATATAGAAATTTGCAAATTTTAATTGTCGATGAAATATCCATGGTTGATCACAAACTCATGGCATATATTCATGGCAGATTGCGTCAAATTAAACAATGTATTGATTATTCCCCATTTGGTAAAGTTAGTGTGGTAGTTGTTGGAGATTTTTTCCAGCTGCCCCCAGTGAAAGGAAATGCCTTGTATGTAGAGAAAGTAGGATTTAACCTGTGGCACAACCTATTTAGCATTGTAGAGCTTAAAACAATAGTCAGGCAGAAAGATATTGTTTTTGCGGAACTGCTAAATAGGTTGAGAACACGCTCAAAAGAAACAGCATTGTCAGCTAGTGACATTGATTTGTTGAAGAGCTGTGAAACAGGGGAAGAAAGTTCAGCATTACACATTTTCCCCACAAACGCTCAGGTTAATGATCATAATCTTGTGCAACTGTTGAAAACAGGCCCGGAACATGTAGAAATAGAAGCTCAGGATACTGGCCATAACAGAAAAACTGGAAAACTTGAGTTGAAACATGGACATCACACCAAGATCTATCAAACATGTTTAGCAGAACGTTTGGTTCTTGGGGAAAATGCTCGTGTAATGTTGACCAAAAATATAGATGTGACGGATGGGCTTGTAAACGGGGTATGCGGCACGGTGAGACACATAGTTATTTCACCAGGTGAAAGATTTCCACAAACTGTGTACGTCCATTTTGACGATGACAGAGTTGGGGCACAGCGCAGGAAAAATTCTGCAAATGCATCAAGTGAATTAGTGAACTGTACACCAATTTTTCCAGAAGAGGATAGAGTCACCGTTAAAGGTGGGTTGCGTCGCCAATTTCCCCTTAAACTGGCTTGGGCTTGTACAGTACATAAGGTGCAAGGGATAACTGTTGATAGAGCTGTGGTGTCACTTAAAAAAATATTTGCTGCTGGACAGGCATATGTTGCATTAAGTCGTGTTACAAATTTATCAGGCTTAATCATTCAAGATTTTAAACCTAATGCCATCTATTGTAAAACAAATGTTACGCAAGCAATTCAGTGCATGCCTCAGTTTCTACGTGAAGATAGGATCCACCCCAAATTGCACACAGGCAATTTTACTGTGTTTTTGACAAATGTGCAAAGTTTGACACGTCATGTCGAAGATTTGACCCTTTGTACACAGCATTTGCAGCCTAACTGTATTGCTGTTACAGAGACATGGCTGCCTGCTGTCTCGTCATTTGACGACATTAACATCAGTGGTTATACATTTGCTAGTTGTTCTCGAAGTGCATCTTACAGCAGCGAGAACCCAGCATTGGTTGCTCTGCAAGACCAACAACATGGTGGTGTTGGCATATATAGTGCAAACAGTATTGAATTTAGTATTCTTCAAGTGCCAGATGTCAATTTAGAATGTATAGTGTACAACTGTTTGTCTCACAACATATTAATTGCGGTAATTTATAGACCACCATCATATCCCATGTCTTTGTTTAAAGAACATTTAGGGAAATTACTTGATTTGTTAGATCTATTAGGTGACACAATTGCTGTGATGGGTGATTTCAATGATGACATTTTAAAAACATCAACCATTTGCAAATTTGTAACAGGCAAAGGGTATGTGCAGCAAGTCACACAACCCACTACCGAAAAGGGCACATTAATTGACCATGTATATGTGAAAACAACACAGTATGATGTAGAATCAACTGTGTTGCCCAACTATTTCAGTGATCACGAGGGGATTCTGTGTTCTTTTGCACAACTGCTGAGGTAGAGTAACTTCAGACGTCTAGCAAATGTAGGTATAAATTCTGTGTTTTTTCTTCACCTTGTGTTTCATCGTGCCAAATTATGCGCTTTTTTCAATCAAACGTCCCCCCTGGTTAAATTTGGTATGTTTTAGGTATCATCCCCCCCTGGTTTAATTTGGTATGTTTTTAGGTATCATCCCTCAAGTTCATCGTCTTCAAAGCCCCTTCCTCATTCAAAGTTATCGTCATCTACCGGCCCCCTAAACCACATTCCTCCTTCCTCTCACTTAACTCCTCAAACTAGCTTCATCCTCCCTACTTTTCGACCTTAACATGACTATTGAGTCACCCACCTGCGAGCCGTCATTGAAATTATCCACTGTAATAGACAATTTTACTGTCACCCAACACTTCACCTTCCCGACCCATGGCAAAGACACATCCTCGACGTTGCGTTCTATAAAAACCTCCCTGTACCTTGGCATAATGTTAAGCCCCACCCTTTCCCTCGATCCTATCATCAAGTAATGAAAACCACATTTTAGCAGCTCTGCAAAGATCTGTCCCTCTCCCTGAAATTGCAACAGTCTCATAGTTAGGAATTATTTATATATTTATTCTGTAATTAATTTGTAATTAGTCTTTAGTATGTTGGACCTGGTAGTTCATTTTTAGCGGCTGTATCTCTATTTATCCGTATTTATTTATTTATTTATATTATTAATATGTTCTTAATTAATTAGTCTTTAGTATGTTGGACCTGGTAGTTCATTTTTAGCGGCTGTATTTCTATTTATCTGTATTTATTTATTTGTATTATTAATATGTTCTTAATTAGTCTTTAGTATGTTGGACCTGGTAGTTCATTTTTAGCGGCTGTATTTATTTATTTAATATTATTAATATGTTGTTAATTAATTAGTCTTTAGTATGTTGGACCTGGTAGTTCATTTTTAGCGGCTGTATTTATTTATTTATATTATTAATATGTTCTTAATGAATTAGTCTTTAGTATGTTGGACCTGGTAGTTCATTTTTAGCGGCTGTATCTCTTATTTATCTGTATTTATTTATTTATATTATTAATATGTTAATTATTGTATTCAATATGTTCTTAATAAAAAAAAATAAGGTTTCTTTTTCCTGCATTACAACAGCATTTTTAATAACAAAATTATTAGCAAACATTAGGGCATATTTAGCACATATTCCACACTGCACTAATAACATTTATCCACACATAGGGAAACACATTTTGTAAAATCATGCATCAATATTAAATGATGTCACTCATATGCTGTTGCTAATGCAGGTTTTGCTTTGCCTTCAATGTAGCCTAGAAAAGCAAAAGGCACTGGTAATTGGTACTCCCAGTTTACTGGGATGGGGTTCGATTCCCTGCGGTGTCCTGCTGGTTTCTTTGGCATGTACATTAAACATCATATTATTTCCTACTATAATAATGATAACTATCAAAGTATTACTAATTAGTATCTCC
This sequence comes from Harpagifer antarcticus, assembly GCA_902827135.1. NCBI lineage: Eukaryota > Metazoa > Chordata > Actinopteri > Perciformes > Harpagiferidae > Harpagifer > Harpagifer antarcticus. The sequence continues at coordinate 1,043,124 of CADEHL010000497.1, read as the reverse complement.
TACAACTGACACAAGCTTCCAAAAACTGTCAAAACTCTCAAGAAATATCAATAAAATAGGAATAACATGCAATTCAGTTATAAGCCATATTAAAAAGTTGGGTCTTGGGTCTGCTCTTAAAAGTATAAAACTTTGTGCTGGTATAGTTGGGAGGGCACATCGGGAAGGGCGAAGTTCATTTTTATTGTGTTCAATATGTTGTTAATACAAAAATAAGATTTGTATTTCCTGCATTACAACAGCATTTCTAATTAAAAAAAGTTTTATTGGCAAACATGAGGGCATATTTAGCAGCTAATCCATACTGCACTAATAAAATAGTTATCGACTTATAGGAAAATACATTTTGGGAAATAGTAGTGGTAGTATTTACCATAATGTGAAGTATGTGGCCATTCGGATTGTTTTCCTTTGAGATATGAGAAAACTGTGTTTCATGGTGAGCATTGTGTTGCCATGGCATTTGAGGAAATCTCAAAAGTGACATATGTGTTTTGAGTAGGGCTGTCAGTCGATTAAAATATTTAATCGCGATTAATCGCATGATGTCCATAGTTAATCGCACATTTTGTATCTGTTCTAAATGTACCTTAGAGGAATATTTGTAATACTCTTATCAACATATGAGTGAACATATGCTTTATGCAAATGTTTATTGTCATTTGAACAATGACAAATATTCTCATGAATATTAAACACAACAACCTCTGAACATTACAAATATCTGCCTCAATTCAACCTGGAACCTCTCTCATACAATAATACAAGTGTGTGTGTGTGTGTGTGTGTGTGTGTCAAGGCATATGCTCGGACGCTGCAATCATGTTGCAGCGTCCAGGCTGTATCCGAGCTGAGTGTGCTGACTTTTGGTACACTGTCTGGCTGCCTGCATAAAGTCAAGTGCTCAGCGCAGTTGTAGCGAAATGTCGCTCCTCTGTTTTCATTGAAACAGCTCCTTATATCCGTTAGCGCAGCTAGCTAGCACCAGATGCTAACAACAACAATGCACGTAAGGTCTCTCTCTCGCTCGCTCGGGCCACACATACACACACGCTCCCGGTCCTTCCAATAGTCAGTCGGTTCCTGCCGGTGAGCTTGGAAGTGTGGTCTGCTGCAAGCGGGCGGCAGGAGCGGGGCTGTCAGCATCAGCTTGTAGACGGTATTTTAAACTCGATGCACTCTGAAACTACGGGGCGGCCGAGGACAAAAAATACACATGCGTGAATCGCGTTAAAATAATTAGTGGCGTTAATTTTTTTTTAACTTGACAGCCCTAGTTTTGAGGGCTGTACCGTTAGCACACATGTGAAGTATGAACACTTTTTGACCATTTACACAGGAGTTATAGCAATATGGTGCTTAACGGCGAGGGATGCGTTGCCATGGCAACAACTTTTGAGGAAAACTCAGTATTGTCATATTGAGGTGCATTAACTGTCATCTGAAGTCTGGTGCCGTTTGGATGATTTTCCATTGAATTACGAAAACATCATGTTTCACGGCGAGGGATCTGTCGCCATGGCAACGACATATGATGACATCCCCTAATTGACATAGAGCTGTTGAGGGCTGGACCATTAATGATAGTCTGAAGTGTGGTGGGGTTTGGAGGATTTTCCATTCAATTACAAAAACACCAGGTTTTTTGGCGAGGGACGCGTTGCCATGGAAACGGCATATGATGACATCCCATAATTGGCGTAGAGCTGTTGAGGGCCGGAGCATTAATGATAGTCTGAAGTGTGGTGGGGTTTGGAGGAATTTCCATTGAATTACGACAACACTAGGTTTTTTAGGGAAGGATGCGTTACCAAGGCAACGGGATATTATGACATCCCATAATTGGCATAGAACTGTTGAGGGCCAGACAATTAGCCATCATATGAAGTCTAGTGGCGTTTGGACGATTTTCCATTGAATTAAAACAACATCGTATTTTTTGGCGAAGGATGCGTTGCCATGGAAACGGCATATGATGACATCCCATAATTGACATAGTGCTGTTGAGGGCCGGACCATTAACTGTCATGTGAAGTCTGGTGCAGTTTGGAAGATTTTCCATTGACTTAGGACAACATTGTGTTTTATAGCGAGGGATGCGTTGCCATGGAAACGGCATTTGATGACATCCCATAATTGACATAGTGCTGTTGAGGGCCGGACCATTAATGATAGTCTGAAGTCTGGTGCAGTTTGGAACATTTTCCATTGAATTACAACACATTGTATTTTTTGGCGAAGGATGCGTTTCCATGGCAACGACATATGATGACATCCCATAATTGACATAGAGCTGTTGAGGGCCGGACCATTAATGATAGTCTGAAGTCTGGTGCCGTTTGGATGATTTCCCATTGAATTACAACAACACCGGTTTTTTTGGCGAGGGACGCGTTGCCATGGAAACGGCATATGTTGAGCTCTCAGATTTCACGTAGAGCTGTTGAGGGCTGGACCATTAGCCATCATATGAAGTCTGGTGCCGTTTGGACGATTTTCCATCTAATTACTACAACACCAGGTTTTTTGGCGAGGGACGCGTTGCCATGGCAACGGCATATGATGACATCCCATAATTGGCATAGAGCTGTTGAGGGCCCGACCATTAATGATAGTCTGAAGTCTGGTGCGGTTTGGAGGATTTTCCATTGAATTACAACACATTGTATTTTTTGGCGAAGGATGCGTTTCCATGGCAACGGGATATGATGACATCCCATAATTGGCATAGAGCTGTTGAGGGCCGGACCATTAACTGTCATGTGAAGTCTGGTGCAGTTTGGACCATTTTCCATTGACTTACGACAACATCGTATTTTTTGGCGAAGGATGCGTTGCCATGGAAACGGCATACGGTGAGATCTCAGATTTCACGTTGAGCTGTTGAGGCATGGACCAGTGATATAAAAGTGAAGATTGGGGGACGATGGGACCGTGTGCATTGGATTTATAGCGACATCGTTGTTTATGGCGAAGGATCCGTCGCCATGGTAACGCCAAATTAAGTAACATCAGATTTGACCTAGAGCTGTTCAGGGCTGTAGTGTTAACCATCATGTGAAGTTTGGTGGCGTTCTGAGAATGTCAGTTGGCGCTATGACATCATCGTGTTCCATGGCGAGGGACCGCCTAGCATCGAGCGAATGCGAAATTTGGCGCCAAATAACGGCTACGCCGTGCGAAAGAAAAAAACTTCCGTGATAACTTAAGATTGCCCTTGTCTCGAGAAGCTACCCGACGAATTTCGAGCCGTACGGATAAAGTCCCTAGGAGGAGATAGATTTTGCGCGGAGGACGAAAAACGCGATAAATCGCGTTTTTCCGACACAAAATTAAAAATGGCCGACTTCCTGTACGTTATTTTATACCCCTCCAAGAGGCTTTTTGGTTGGTCTCCGCACCCTAGATATGCGTAGCGAGTTTCGTTCGTTTACGTGAAAGTTAAAGTAAGGGGAGTTAACGTTAAAAATGGAAGTGGGCGTGGCCTACGCAATTTTTTACGTAAAGTTTCGGAACCAATTACACATCGCAATTTGCCACACTTCTGACGCGAGTGCAAAATTTGGTGAGTTTTGACATATGTTGCGGGGGTCAAAAGGTTTATCGTTCGCGCAGCGAACGATAAACCTTTTCAATTTCAATAGGGTCTTCGCCGACCTCTGGTCTCAGACCCTAATAATCGGTCCGATTTCAATCATGTTCGATTTAACATGGCCTAGCCCACCTCACTGTAGACGTCCGGCCTACGTACTGGCATGATATAGGCCACTTTTAATGGGCTTTTGCCCCTCTTTTTCCTGTTTTTAGTGGGTTTTGCATGGTTATCGCTCGCTTTGCGAGCGACTAAATTTATCGTAACGATATCAATTAAGCGAGTTGCAGTCTGCAGACTGGGCTCACGCGGCCTATCAGCCGTCATGATTTCCGAACCTTTTCTGTGCTTTTGCCGGTCGTTTTCCCTGTTTTTAGGTGTTTTTTGCAGGTTTATTTCAATAGGGTCTTCGCCGACCTATGGTCTCAGACCCTAATTATGTTACAGCTGTCCAGGCTAAAATTCCCTGCAGAAGCGTTGGTGTCGAAACACTTCCGTTGCCATGCCGTCATCCTGCGCTTTGCTCCAAAGAATATTGTGTTTCCATTTCTTGGAATGTTGTGCAGGTAAAATAAACCATAGTTACTTACTAATCAGTGACAATTTGTACATCCTTTGCTATTATTTACATTTTTTTTCCTCATGGCGGAAATGAAAGACTTTACTTGGCAGCCCTGCACTACAATGAAAACGCTGAGCCTGCACAAGCCACTACATCCACTGGAAACCCTCTGTATATAAACTGCAGTTCCCAAAGGCCAGGAAGGGAGAATGCAGAGCAAAACCAGTAAAGACTGACCCCACATTCCGTAAGTGTTTAAAATATTTATTATACAACTATTTACAAATGTAAAATAAAAAAATTAGAAAGAACTTTCAGTTTTTTACATGCATATACTAATCTAAACCACATTTTTTGTTGTGCTTTTTTTTAACATTGCACAGGCTACGTGGCCAACTTGATGGACCTCATCTTCGACCAAGTCTTTGTGGACCCTGCACCATTATGAGCGAACTGACAGGGAGGAGGTCATCGCCGGGTATGCTACACGGTTCAATTTGGCTGCTGTCTGAACCCAACATAGACATTTCACAGATCAGGAAACTCCTTGCGAATCCTGAGGACAACGCAGCCCGGAATCACCACTCTGATCCTGCGTCCAAGGAAGCCCCAGCACCAGCTCACAAAGCTTCTGTAGGCTAGATACCTGTGACGCCTGAAATCATAAAAAAAATATGTAGTGTCATTTATACAAAATACAAGTACATTTAGTTTTTTTTTTTATGGGTTCAAAGAACTGTTGATTTTGACAATAAAGTTCCAAGTTGATATCAAATGTGTCGTGATTATTCATGTTTGGATGGGTAAAGAATATTCTGATTTCAAAAGCATAAGGTTGTGTGTGGACTTTTTTTGTCGTACACATGGGTGTGTTATGCCATTGCTGTGTAGTATATAATATAATAGTACATGTACAATGACAGAATGAAAGATTGCATAAAGCCATATACACCAGTATTTATTTCCATGAACAATATTAGGATTCGTTTTACAATTTCAGTCAAAACAAACAAACCACTCACTGCTCTATTTGCCTCAACTGTAGTCACTGCAGTGGTGAACAACTTCCTTCTCCACAAGGAGCTGCACAAGATGAGGGGTGACCCCGGCAGGACGAAGCCACACACCCAGAAGTCCTTCAGGGAGCAGCTTGTTGCAGACATGAGGGGTGAAGTCCCTGCAGCACCACCACCACTCCCCCCCCACCCCATCATCACCCGTATGCATTCCCAAGTATTATGGGGAAGATGCCACCGTGCTCAGGAGGTGCTCTGATGCTGGCAACAAACCGGTGAAGACCTATCTACTGCACTAAGTGCCTGGTGCCTCAATTCAAAAACACTAAACATATTCAGGTTGTGTACATTTTTTCTTTTTTGCCAGTGTTTACAAAAAAATGCTTGTGGTGTTATTTCGGTTTTAATGTCGTTTTTTAGTGTGTTTTTTTTAAATAAATCTGCTCCTGTTGGAGACAAATTTATCCTATGTTTCCTAATTTTTATTGTGTAAGTAAACCTTCCTAGAAGTGTTAGTCGGGTGATAAACATGTAAGGACTGTGGCAAAGTCCACACACAGACACACCATTTACATAAAAAAAAGAAATTAATTAAAAAAAAAAAAAGTTTATAAAAACACTTGTATTTGGATGGAATGACTACCTATAGTGATAATAACATTATTTTTACAGTATGGTACCTGAAAAAGGTCAAATGGCACTGATGGTATCCAAATGTGCCAAAATGTGCCCAAAGGTCAGTCTTTTTGCTAAACCTCTCTAAAATGGTCAAATTTAACTTGTTTTACATCAATCTTGATACAGGGTACTTATTATGTTATACTTTGGATTCCTAAAGCTTTTAGTCTACCATACCATCATTCAAGGGTGGTTTTCACTATAAGGCGGAGGTAAGAATTTACCTTTTTTTACTATGTTCCATCTGAATTTACTCTGACACAGAAACATCTATATTGATTCTGACACTTCTACATCCAATTTACAGATGTAACCTTGCTTTGATAAAATAAATTATTCATATAACCCTTTTAGAAGTTACTTTTTTGTCATTTGTTTTGGGCATATCATTTTCGAGCCTGAAACCTGAAAAACAGGCTCAGGGCTTAAGAGGTTAAAAGACACCTAAACAATAAGTGTCGCTATGCAACTGGGTGAGGCCACAAAGTATAGCACAGTATTATGTATTTGTTTACATGCCCACCGGAACCCTGAGGCATTACCAACAGATCAACGCACAATCAACCCATACAGGACATCTCTTTCTCCACATTAAGTGTTAGACATTAGAATGGACTATTCTTGTCTGTCACATACTCTTTTTGTCTGTCTCATAAGTGGCGCAAGTTGCTAAACGGAAATTATTTTTGAACGGACACTTTGACCGGAGAGATTTAGATTTGCCGGTCTTCAGCATATTTTACCGGTCGTAGTCCGGTAATTACCGGCTAATGGGAACTCTGACACACACACACACACAGTCATGTACACACGCACACACATAACTGGTAGATTTCTTTAGTGTTTATAATTGTTATTGTTGTCAGCAGCTTGAGGTTCCTCGGTGTCCACATTACTGAGAACCTGACATGGACTCATCACACTAACAGCATCACCAAGCAGCGGCTCTTTTTTAAATTGTATTAGTCAATGTATTGAACATGTTAGAAACAAAACAAACAATAATAATGATTCAAGGTTCAAGGTATAACAATTTTTTATTCTCAAAGTTTCTATCATGTTTAAAAGGGGCAAGAAGAAGCTTAAAAACGTTTATGGTCCTACCCCCCCCCCCCCCCCCCCCCCCCCTCCCTAGCGTACATTGTTCATGAAAATACAAGTTTAGGTCATCGTCATCAGCATCCGTGATATTGGATTCATTCTTTTGTACAAAACAACCAAAAAGAAATAACTTTTACAATGACAAGAAATAGCAAGCATCACTTCACAGGTCAGAACCATTCAGGATTTCGTTTCTAAATGAGTTTTAGTTTAGATAAAGTTGCACAGTATTTCAGCTCATCATTACAGTTATTCCACAGATGAACACCTTCTGTTGTGATGCAATGAAGTTTGGAATTTGTTCCTATGGGTGTTTTTTTTTAAAAATGCAGTTTCCTCTCAACATGTGTATGCTTTCTCTCCGTGTGAAAAGTCCCTGGACATTATGATGTAATTGTTCTGCAGGCTGAAGAAGTTCAACATGGACTCCAGGATACTCTGCATCTTCTTCAGGTGCACCATAGAGAGTATCCTGACTGGCTGCATCACGGCCTGGTACGGCAGTGCAATCATATTCTGTATACTTGCATATAGACTCTTGCACTATTTCTATTCTATTTTATTCGTATTTACTAGCACTATTTTATTTGTTCTATGTTCTATATACAGTGGGACAAAAAAGTATTTAGTCAGCCACCAATTGTGCAAGTTCTCCCACTTAAAAAGATGAGAGAGGCCTGTAATTTTCCTCCTAGGTATACCTCAACTATGAGAGACAAAATGAGAAAAAATAATCCAGAAAATCACATTGTTGGACTTTTAAAGAATTTTTTTGCAAATTATGGTGGGAAATAAGTATTTGGTCAATAGCAAAAGTTCATCTCAATACTTTGTTATATACCCTTTGTTGGCAATGACAGAGGTCAAACGTTTTCTGTAAGTCTTCACAAGGTTTTCACTGTTGCTGGTATTTTGGCCCATTCCTCCATGCAGATCTCCTCTAGAGCAGTGATGTTTTGATGCTGTCGCTGGGCAACACGGACTTTCAACTCCCTCCAAAGATTTTCTATGGGGTTGAGATCTGGAGACTGGCTAGGCCACTCCAGGACCTTCAAATGCTTCTTACGAAGCCACTCCTTCGTTGCCCGGGCGGTGTGTTTGGGATCATTGTCATGCTGAAAGACCCAGCCACGTTTCATCTTCAATGCCCTTGCTGATGGAAGGAGGTTGTCACTCAAAATCTCACGATACATGGCCCCATTCATTCTTTCCTTTACACGGATCAGTCGTCCTGGTCCCTTTGCAGAAAAACAGCCCCAAAGCATGATGTTTCCACCACCATGTTTCACAGTAGGTATGGTGTTCTTTGGATGCAACTCAGCATTCTTTCTCCTCCAAACACGTCTAGTTGAGTTTTTACCAAAAAGTTATATTTTGGTTTCATCTGACCATATGACATTCTCCCAATCCTCTTCTGGATCATCTAAATGCTCTCTAGCAAACTTCAGACGGGCCTGGACATGCACTGGCTTAAGCAGGGGGACACGTCTGGCACTGCAGGATTTGAGTCCCTGGCGGCGTAGTGTGTTACTGATGGTAGCCTTTGTTACTTTGGTCCCAGCTCTCTGCAGGTCATTGACTAGGTCCCCCCATGTGGTTCTGGGATTTTTGCTCACCGTTCTTGTGATCATTTTGACCCCACGGGGTGAGATCTTGCGTGGAGCCCCAGATCGAGGGATATTATCAGTGGTCTTGTATGTCTTCCATTTTCTAATAATTGCTCCGACTGTTGATTTCTTCACACCAAGCTGCTTACCTATTGCAGATTCAGTCTTCCCAGCCTGGTGCAGGTCTACAATTTTGTTTCTGGTGTCCTTTGACAGCTCTTTGGTCTTGGCCATAGTGGAGTTTGGAGTGTGACTGTTTGAGGTTGTGGACAGGTGTCTTTTATACTGCTAACGAGTTCAAAGAGGTGCCATTAATACAGTTAACAAGTGGAGGACAGAGGAGGCTCTTAAAGAAGAAGTTACAGGTCTGTGAGAGCCAGAAATCTTGTTTGTTTGTAGGTGACCAAATACTTATTTTACCGAGGAATTTACCAATTAATTCATTACAAATCCTACAATGTGATTTCCTGGATTCTTTCCCCTCATTCTGTCTCTCATAGTTGAAGTGTACCTAAGATGAAAATTACAGGCCTCTCTCATCTTTTTAAGTGGGAGAACTTGCACAATTGGTGGCTGACTAAATACTTTGTTGCCCCACTTTATATGTTGCACTGTTGGAGGAGCATGAGAATTCAGTTTTTCATTGACATATCTACACTGAAGATAATGTACAAATGACAAAGCCTTGAATCTTGAATTTACGGTATTTTTTTTAAATGACAACAGTAATCTTGTCTTTTTTTTATCATTTAAAAAAACATTGATTCTGGTTTTTTTAGAGGTGTATGACTCTATTATAACAATTAATTAGTGCTGTCAAAGTTAACGCGTTAATTTTGGCGATTCATTTTAAACATTTAATGCATTCAATTTTTTTAACGCAATTAACGTGGTTTTGTTTACTTCCGGTGGCGGCTGACTACTTCCGGTGGCGGCTGACCCATAACCTTTGGTCACTTTCGCGCGGGCAAACCGGGAAAACATCTATCCTAACTAAAGGAGAGTCTATGGCGGAAAGATAGATAAGGGCGGACTTTTAGGGGGAAAGTTTCATTTAAAAAAGTTGCCCAGCGGCTCGTTGGACAAAACCAAGGCAATTTGCACAGTTTGCAAAGCCGAATTTAATTACCACAGAAGTAGTACGTCTTTAGCGTATCACCTCAAAGCAAAACACGCATTTCATTGATCAAGACTGGACTCTGCAGTCGTTTGCACTTACTGTGAGTAAAACCGAGGAGCGACATTATGCCGAGGCATGTGCAAACCATTTTCTGGATGTTGCAAACGAATGGGAAATCAAGGAAAACCACACTCGGCACTGACAGCGCTCGTAACATGGTAGCTGCCGCGAGGCTACTTCCATTTGAACACCTGCCTTGCATGGCCCACAGTCTGCAAAGAACGGTCACAGTCTCACTTAAAGACAGTGGATTTGAAAGTGTTCTGGCCAAATGTCGCAAGATTGTCGGGCACTTTAAACATAGTCCATCTAACGCTCAGGAATTAAACGAAGAGCAAGTTGCACATGGACTTAAGCAAGAATCACTTGCTCAGGACGTTGCAACAAGATGGAATTCTACGCTGGAGATGGTAAAGAGGATGCAGAGAAACAAATCTCCACTGACCACTACCCTGGCGCAGCAAAATACCAAGGTTGCCATGGTGACTGACCCGGAGCTTGCCAAACTGCAAAAGCTGGAGGAACTACTTGAACCTTGCAGGTAAGTTATTTATTTCTTGTTTCTCCTCCCTCTCTTTCTCCCTATCTCCTGTGTACAGTATATGTGTACCGTTTTCTCTCCCTCCCTCTCTCTCCATCTCGTGTGTGTATGTTGTTTTCTCTCTCTCCCTCTCTCTCTCTCTCTCTCTCTCTCTCTCTCTCTCTCTCTCTTTCACCTGTGTGTGTGTGTATGCTTCTCTCTCTCTCTCTCTCTCTCACTCACTCACTCACTCACTCACTCACACCTGTGTGTGTGTGCGTGCACTGGTTCTCTGTGTTGTTAATAAAGATTTACTGAAATATTTAACACCTTGTGCTTTCCATTGCAGATATGTGACTGAACTGCTGGGGGGAGAGCAGTATGTCTCCTGTTCAGTGGTCTTGCCAGCCTTACGCCACTTGTTGAGAGTTATGGAGCCCTCAGACGATGATCCAGTTTATGTTCTGAGGTTCAAGAAGGCCTTTACCACAGACCGAGCTCAACGGAAGGATAGCACCAACCTCAAATGGCTGAAGATCACTACTGCCCTTGACCCTAGGTTTAAAGACCTTAAGTGCCTTACAAAAGATGAAAGGAGTGAGGTGTGGGCTTCAGTACGCAACCTGATGATGAGAGAGACACGTGCAGAACAACCACCTGCTAAGACAACAGAGGAGCCGTCACCAAAGAAGAGGAGGAGGATGTCCATCTTGCTGTGTTCTTCTGATTCAGATACAGATGACGAGGAGGAGTCCATAGAGCATTGTCTGTATCGCTACAAAGCAGAGCCAAAAATGGACATAGAGGGGTGTCCACTACAATGGTGGTCAAAGAGAGAGGGAGCACATGCCAGGCTGGCACCCATTGCACGCAAGTACCTGTCAACCCCTGCAACCACAGTGCCTTGTGAGAGGTTGTTCTCACTCTCAGGCCACATCGTACAAAAGAAGCGAGCTTCTTTGTCCCCTTATAACGTAAACAAACTGGTCTGCCTCAGTAACTGGCTGAATGTAAAGAAGGACTAAGTAAACTATGTCTATGGAGTGAAAAATGTTCAATGTTCTGAATTATTTGTTGTATTTGCTCTGAGCATATGTGCACCTTCAGCCATTAAAATGGTCTTTGAATTTAAATATACTTTCTCTGTGTTTATTCTACATTAATTTGATGATTTTACATAACTAAATATTCATTATAAGCTTCAGTCTTAAGTAGAAAAATGCAATTAATTTATTGATCGATTAATCGCGATTAATTACAGAAATGTGTGCGATTAATTAGTTAATTATTTTTTAATCTATTGACAGCCCTACAATTAATATATGTTAAAAGAAAAAGATTTAATGGAATTACAAAAACATTTCTTTCTAAAATTACAGATCTTTTTTGGCAAAAATGTGATAGTTTACATTAACTAACACTTTTGCAAAGTAAAATTACGTTCTTTTCTTTGTGTTTTACTTGTAAATGGTTTTAGATATACGGTACTTTTTTGTAATAATAAAAATAATTTTCTGTATTTTAGCTTTTCTTTATCATTTTTAAAAGATAATTATTCTGTTTTCTAGAGGTTTATGACTCTATTCTAACAAATAATATATGTTAAAATAAAAATATTTCATGTAAAATTACAGTAATAGAGGCTACTTTTGGTAAAGTAAATTACTGTTTTTTTTACATGTTATCTCCGTATTTTATTTTACAGTTTTTTTCCTTTTTTTAACGAACATTTTCTGGCGCCACCGTCGCCAGAAAATTTCCGTTTTTTTACAATTTTTGTTTTTACAGTGCAGTTTAATGGCCAGAGCCTCACCTGTCATACTCCAATGTAACGGAAAAACAACAAAAAAAAAACAACTAAATAGTAATAATAATAAAATGTCTCCACTGATCTGTTTTGTAAATGCGATTTATGTATGATTCCAATCGCTTTTTATAGTCAAAATCAGCAAATTTGCCGAGCTGAACAATGTTCAACTTCTGACGCCAGCCAATCAAATCCCGTTTCTGAAGACCTGACAGCTCAAACTGCGTCTAAGCTGGGAGAGATATCCCGCCGTTCCTTTCTATATTTCAAAAAAAGATGGAGGAGAAACTGATTATCGCCGTAGCAAATCACCCGGTTTTGTATGACCAGACCCTCTTCATCTACCGGGATACAAACCGGAGGAACCAGTCATGGAGGGAGGTGGCAGAGACAGTGGGTGAAACTGGTAGGTTTTCTCCTGTTTGGGGATTTTATATATATATATATATATATATATATATTGCTCGCATAAAATCCCTGGGGTTTTTTGCTTTGTATGTCGGGGGCGGGAGATTCATGTGATTGGTGGTTGGTCGCGTTGCTCGAATAAAATCCCCAAGCTTCAGACACGCCCAGCTCCAAGCTTTTTTTTAAGTTGTAGTGTGGACGCAGCGTAACTGGCTGGAGCGCGGCCACTAATTTAGCGTGGGCACTTATTTTGTGAGTGCGCTCAAGCCAGTTACTGTGGGGTAAGATGAGATCTGCCTCACTTCAGAATGTGTCACCCCACAGAAACTGGCTGGAAAGCGGGCCCTAAGCGCATGCCTGTTACCATCTCACTGTATGTCACCAATATAATGTTTGTAGATCCCTTTATTACATTTATCCTTGCCATCCATAGTCTCTAAATAACTTATTTCATGTATATATGATATTTAGGCTCGCTGGTCTCATCATACAACGGCAATGAAAAAAGCACCAGGGGAGGCAGCCATAACCTCTGCCGCACTGAAGGGGGCGCAAGTGAGCCCACAGGTTCTTGTTGCTACTGTTATTCTACGCAGGGACAGTAGATGCGAACAACAAACTAGACTTTTGAAACTACAGGAAGATCAGGAGGACTTTTACAAAAAAGTAATAGAGATTGTTGTCCAGAAGGATAGCATGGACTTCATCTTCAAGTCAAGGTAAGACCCCAATTGTAATGAAAATGGGATCTTACTAAGAAAGAACAATCCAATATTTAGATTGTATCCTTTTGTTGAAAGGTCTGTTTAAAATGAATTAAAGCATCAGACTAAAAAAGCTTTTGAAAATAACCGAATATTTTGATTACGGTCAAAATATAATATTTGTAAATCTGACTCTGAAAGAGTCAGTGCCTCACCAGCCATGAACCTCACCGCACGTCACTGCAAAGTAGAGGTAAGAATATATCCATCCTCTCTCTGCAGCTTCATGTCTTCTATTATTATAAATTATAACTGTCATCATTGAGACAGAGGAAATCAATCATGTTATTTAACATCACCAGCAGTAAAACAAATATCAGCAAAAGTGTGTTGATGGAGTTGTTTATTTGTATTATATGTGCAGCAAGTATATAGAAGCAGCTGTTTGGGGAATCAGACAGACTCAAGCTATAATCGTTAGATATCTATTAAAAGAAAGGACACATACAAAATCCAATTCTGAAACTAAGACACAAGTCTGTAGGACGGCAGTAAGCAGAGGCATGTTTCGGTTCGTTGGGGTTCCCTGTTGCTCACGGTCTGGTGTTTTTTTTATAGGACCCATGGTTTGGAGTGGGTGGAGGATGTTCTTGATCGCCGTTTTGCTTTCTCCAGCACCTCGGGGGGTCCAGGTGGATGGCAGCTCTGTCCTGATGATCCGCTGGGGTTAGGGGTCCTTCTCCAGCACCTCGGGGGGTCCAGGTGGATGGCAGCTCTGTCCTGATGATCCGCTGGGGTTAGGGGTCTTTCTCCAGCACCTCGGGGGTTCCAGGTAGATGGCAGCTCTGTCCTGATGATCCGCTGGGGTTAGGGGTCCTTCTCCAGCACCACGGGGGGTCCAGGTGGATGGCAGCTCTGTCCTGATGATCCGCTGTGCATGTTTCAGATTAGGAGTACTTCTCCAGCAGATCCATTTATCCAGAATTGTCCTAATTACAGAGAAAAACAAGAGAAACATATAATAATAATAATAATAATAATGGATTCAATTTATAAAGCACTACATATCTGATCTCAGATCCCAAAGTGCTACAAGTAGTCAACAAGAACAGTAGAAATAAACATTACACAACACGGTAGAATTAAGAAAAAAGCAATACAAAAATAAAAAATAAATAAAAGGGATATAAAAGGGTCTAGGCAAAGGCTCTTTTGAAGAGAAGGGTCTTGAGGCCTTTTTTAAAAGCCTCCACGGTCTGTGGTGCTCTCATTTGGTCGGGGAGAGCATTCCACAGACTGGGAGCAGCCGAGCAGAAGGCCCGGTCTCCCATAGTACGGAGCTTAGTCCTGGGGGGTTTGAGGAAGTTGGAGTTGCTGGAGCGGGTGGTCCGTAAGGAGGTATGGGGGGTGAGGAGTTCCTTGAGGTAGGGAGGGGCAGTTCCATGGACACACTGGTGGGTGAGGACGGAGACCTTGAATTCAATCAAATCAAATATAAATCAGATCAAATATAAAAGTGAATTAATCATATTAAACACAGGGTTGCAAAAGTATTATTACAAAATGTAACTCAGCATTTCAGACAAACAATCCCTAAAGGATCATTTAAAATGATGTACTGTTCTGGTTTTAAAAAAACTAAAGAGATGAAATGACAGTCACACCTGCATCCCTTTGACAGCACAAACTAAACACAAGCTAAAGGATGCTGTCTATTTTTGATTGTCTTATTATTATGGGATTAGGATAAATTAAATACAATTTAACCTAAATTAAAGATGATCAAATCTGGTGGAAATATTGAAAATAGAGGCCACGTTTCAGAGTGGCCTTTTATTGTGGCCAGCCTAAGGCACACCTGTGCAATAATCATGCTGTCTAATCAGCATCTTGATATGCCACACCTGTGAGGTGGGATGGATTATCTCGGCAAAGGAGAAGTGCTCACTATCAGAGATTCTTTCAGATTTGTGAACAATATTTGAGAGAAATGGTTATTTTGTCTATATAGAAAATGTTTTAGATCTTTGAGTTCATCTCATGAAAAATGGGAGCAAAAACAAAAGTGTTGCATTTATATTTTTGTTCAGTGTATAACAGAGCCAAGATCTCTGTATGACTTTAGTAAACTTCTGAATTGAATTAAAAATAAGTGTAAACAACAGTGCAGTACGTCCAGCTAGCTAGTTAGCGTCACATATTTATCCGTATTATTTAACGAAAAGGTACGTTTTAATGCCCCTTGGGTTTGACGTGTGTGACGTTAGTTAATTTAAAGTTAAAACCCAATACTCACATTTATTAGTGATTCCTCCGCTTGCTGCTACTTTTAAATCTACTCTGCTGGGAGACCGGAAGCCATTTCATTTGAAAAAAACTCCCTCTTCCCTGCGCGCATTGCACCCTGGGATATGGTAGGCCGCAGAGTGTACATCAGATGTATCCTTCAAATTGGGGAAAAGTAGGCTGCATTCGTGGGCCGCATTCGGAGGAGTCTCGTCTTTTTTGTGAATTGGGACAGCCTTCTTTCGGCGGAACTGACGTCAGCAGTCTACGAATGAACCCTTCGAAGGGTGCAACCCAAGCCCCCAGGAAGTGCGCCGGACCCAGATGAAAATATTCGTGCTGGCCAAACGGCAGTACGACACTTCCGTTTGGTTGCCAGGCCCGGAAACACTTTTTCCCATTGACTTACATGGGGAAAGAGTGGTCTGTAAATCATTGGATAATTTTTTAAAACCAAATAAACTACCCAGTATGAACACTTCATAGCCCTTATTAAAAACATTCATTCCTCAAGTTGTAAAAATGTGCTAATAACGTTATTCTGAGAGTTATTTCCCTCTGCATTATGAACGCGCATCTAACCCACGGGACCGCGGGACATATACTTGTATATGTATATATGTATACAGCCTGTGTTATATATTTATACACACAAATGAACAACCTTGTGTGTGTCAAATAACAAGTTGTATTGTAGTGTTTATTTTAGTGTTGTTTTATGCTTATCCACATTTTGATTTCAGAGCACAGGAGAATGCTGGGCACAACATAAAGCTCAACAATGAAGCTGGCAATGCTGAACAAAACCATCACTAGATCCTGTTACATCAGCGTAATATAAAAGTACATAACGATTGATGTGTACGTACATTAGCATAATTACTAATGGCTCGGACGTTACACTAGCTAGCCGCTAGCTGCTAACTGCGCCTCGTTATTCGTTAATATCAAATCCATCATCACAATCCAGAACGCGCGGTGCTGTTATGTGTACGTAAATTGACGTGCTTGATGTGAACGAGCCTTTTGGGGTGCGTGGTTAAAGTTGCGCATGCGCTATGAGCGCACATACGGGTACTTCTCAGGCATGCTGGCTAGTGGATCGCCAGAGCTGTTAGATTAACATTAACATGCTTATAGTTGTAAGTGCACTGCCTTGCGGCCTGTAGCACCATCCTTGATGGAGCATAAGGAAAGGAGTGAGCAGAGGGTCGTGTTGTCGATTCTTGTTCTGTTTTCTGTGACTATCTTCCTCACCCTCTCAGACTTTCAGTTGCGCACGCTACTAAAGAGACGCTCTACCATGGAAACCAAACAATGGTGTAGCTGTATTAAAGTCAGAGTGGAAACAGTCCTGAGTAAATCTGATTTAGTCAGAAATGCGGGAGAAATATGACCCCGGGAGGAAACCGGGAGAGGGCAGTGAAATCGGGAGTCTCCCGCGAAAATCGGGAGGGTTGGCAAGTATGCACTCGCCCCGCCCCCTTACTGTGTATCGCTCACTCTTTGGACGATGTAGTGCATGCACTGATCTGATGCTTCTTGACATGAGAGCAGTTTCCCAGCAGAGTGAAGAAAATAAATGAAACTCACGAGAGTCACTCCTCAGTTTAAACTGAATTTTTGTTTCAATTCATGTATCATTTAGTTACAAATATGTGATATATCTGAACAACAAAGTGGTCAAAAATCATTTTATTCATTTATTGGAAACATTTTCATGATCGCTTTTTTCGTTTTATATTTTCATTTATTGTCTTTTCCATTCAGTCTGTCATTAAGTGCTATTAAAATGTTAATGTGCTACATATCCACACAAACAAACAAAGTGTGCAATCCAATGAATGTTAATCTAACTGGGTTTTGATAGATAATATATCTCTTTTTCGTCTCTCAATAATTGTATTTCTATTGTGCAGTCTAATCAATATTAATCAAACTATTGTTCGTTTATACATTTTAAGAATGTTGTGGCAGATATCTCTGCTCTGCGCCGATCCTATATGAGTGTGCTTTAAAAGAAGGAAAACCCAAAACAGCCAGGATGAGGGTTAAACAATAATCTGTTTTAATGATAAACGGTAAGAATACATTACACTTTCAAAGGGGTGGGCTCGAGCCCCACCCCCTGCTCTGGTTCTAACTGCCGGGAGAACCTTTCATCTGGACGGCAGGAGTAAAAGAGAAATAACTAAAAGCCAGAATAGGCTTATATACAAAAAAGGAGGAGCTGTGGTCAGTTTCTCATTGGGAGATGCAAAAAAAGATGGCTTCTCTTAGCGAATCAGCGCGTGCCAGCAGATGGTCCGGAAACAGTCCCTTGGTTTGAAGCAAAACAACCACATCTGGTGTTCGCTGTCTCATACTGTTGCTTTCACACACACACATTCTTCCCTCTCTGCTCCCCTCCCCCAGAGTAATAAAACCTGTTTACACCAACCACCCCACAATGTTTGAAGCAAGTTTAGTCCTCACATTTATGAAAGGATAAAACAGAGAAATCAATACAAAACACAAACACAGGTATTGTTTGAACAGTATTCACTTAACTGCTACTATTGATAATTACCAGAGAAACTCCAGGGGCCTCTTTCAATATCTGGAAATTGCAACAAGACTTTCTGCCTTTTCAAATGTAACACTCTTCCCAAATATCAGATGATAATTAATCTTCAATCCCCCTTTTTATCTCTCAAGAGATAAACTTACACAAGGCATTTTGAAACATATCTACTATCATTCTTTTCTACTGTGTCTGTCCCCGAATATTGTATAAATCTATCAGAAACTGAGACCCAAAGTACTTAAACGTTTGGGAACAGAACACCACCTTCCATGGCAGTGAAGGAACCATTAGGGGGCAATCTGAGTACTAGGAAGCAGTCTCCTTTGTGTGGTGAATCATCAGCCCCCCCCCTCAGAGGAATACGCCAACAAGGGGCAGCTGATAGGGAGGGGGAGATGCGGCTTTCCCTTCACTGGTGGAACTGATCAGAGAGAAGTAGACTCCTCTGCTGCCTCGACAAGTCCCCCAGCCCGCTGACAGCCGCTTCCGAGTAGTCTGCTGTAGGGATGTCTTCAGGGTCGTTCTCGTCCAGTCCACTGATGACAGCTTCCGAGTCGTCTGCTGTAGGGATGTCCTCAGGATCCTACTCCTCCCGTCCACTGATGGCTGCTTCCGAGTCGACCTCCTCTGCGAGGGTCACGTCCGTCCTGATGTCGTCCCCGGTCCTAGCAGGTGGTTTCCCCGCCGCACACTGGCTCCCGTGGTACGAGCTGTCCCCCTTTCCTCCCACGCGGACGGCATGAGAGATCCGCTGGGTCACTCGGTCGGGGTCGGAGAGCCTGGGGTTGAGCCACTTTGTCCTGATGACCTTCAGCCAGACGAACTCTGCTGTGTCCGCCTCCTGCGTCTCGAGTCCCCCTTTTTGCATCACCAACCTGTGTGGAGAAATCTGATACAAATCCCTCAAGCCTACGCTCAGGGCTCCGGGGCCCTCCGCTGTTTGACCCACCATTGCGTAAGCAGCTTGGAGCCTGTTGGTGGGGTCTCTTAAAAATAACAGACATCTGTGAACAGGTTTTCTAAATTAATTGTAGACCTCCTATCTGCCAGTGCAGCTTCAGAATCTTAATACTTGGCCTGTGGCAACAAAACAAAACTTCAACATCTCTAGGTGAACCACATATTTCAATAGCTCTGAATTTCTGACAAGCGTCTGTGTTATTCTTAATGAAATCCCTGAGATCCCATTTAAAATCTAAATATAATATGAACTGCTAATGTTTCTGGTAAAGAAACACACTAATGTTATGAGTTCAAAAAACAACCAAAATCATGATAATGACAAAGTGAATGATTTCCTGGTGATACTGCTTCTACCTGTCAGTGCTTAGATATTATCAAGCTGAAAAAATGAATACAGAATTCCAACAAACTGTCATCAAATGTCTTTCCATTATGAATTTAGATGAAATGTATATCCCCATAATGACCTAAACAATAAAGTCTATGGCTTTTACTCCTTTACCAGGCTAGTTACATGATGTTGTCTAAATTACATTCTGTCTCATTACATTACAATGTTTTAGCTTTAACTGTAATATGTTCTTTGTACATTTCAAACCTCAGTTACTTTAATACCTGTTGAAACATTACTCACCGGTCAACTTCCTCAGTATTCCATTCTGAAATTACATCTCTCACAGTAGCCCCTTGACCACTGATTCTGCATCTGTGTTACCTGTGCAGTAGAATATTTGAATGTATTGATGTTAGCTCCAAATGAATAAGTTTAAAAATGAGAGTGATTTGGGTTAAAACTGTGAGCTGGACTTTGGGGGCAAGCACATGTGACTTCAGAGAAGACCATGTGGTTTTGGAGGACAAAGGACTTTGGGGGGAGGGTGGCCGCATGTCTTGACTTGCACTGTATGCAAATGCTCTCGCCACCTGAGAATGGAGAAACTCAAGATTTGGGGTGATGGGGACATTTGGGCTGCCAATCAAAGTAGAGGAATCAGAGATCCCTCCCATTGCTTCTGCAGATAGTCAGAAGACACAACTGAGTTCTCTCTCTTTTCTGCTGGCTGGCTGACGTGATCACAAGGTAACTGGGGTTTCCAAGTATATTGTATTATTGTATGTATTCTTGTATTGAATGTAATGATTTCTGGTGCATTGTGATATTACCATTAAAGTAGATTATTGTTGACTTGGTGGCACTGAATTCCTTCCATATAACACAGCTCAGAAGGACGCGGGGATATTTGAAACGTGGAGCGTAAATCCATTATAATATCTAACACCTGTTATAACTCAATCAATATTAGAAACATGTCAACATTCATCAAACAGTATCTTATCCCCAGATATGGAGCAGGTCCATTCTAAAACTGTCAATCAATGGTCAGATTGAACAATCGAGTTGGGGCAGCAGGTTCCTTCCAGTCCCTAAATGAAAAATGTACATTGTAAAGTTTACAAGAATGACGTTTATCTTTTTTGAGAATGAGTTCTTATTTGATTTTATTTATTGAGGTCTACAACAGATACAAATGTTTGTGTCAGTAAATGTGTGGCGGGGGTGTTTGTGAAAATAACGGGGACAGAGCTGCTGTCAGACGATCAGCTGTGCGGCGTCATCAAAAACGGTCACGTGACGCTCCGGAAGAAAGGACGTCCCATTGCTCTTAAAACTAATTTCCCTGCTTCTCGTGGTTTCCTTGCGTCTCTCCATGCTTCCCTGGAGGGAGGGACTAAACACAGGGAAACGAGCAAGTGAGGGAAGCAAGGATTTAATTAACCGACCTGAGACGGGGCCTGGGGCTACTCAAGATGGCGCAGACAAATCAACTTCCCGTGATACCGAGACCGAGGAAATTATGGGATTAGTTTTGTATCATAAAGATAAAGCAACACTTTCTCAGAATAAAGCAAAACTATGAGTTTAAAAGAAAAAAAAACTGAGTCAAGCAAAATAAAATAAATTTAAAAAATAAAACTATAAGTTGCAAACAAATCATTTGTGTAATCATGTAAACTATAAGTCTTTTTTCTTTGTTTTAACATAGGTTTTTGTTTGCAGTTCTTGTTTCTTCTTTCTCAATGATCAGACTTTTGCTCTCGCTTCAGCTTTCTCTTTTGCGCTCCATCATTTTTTGTTTGAGATTCTGACACAAACCTCCTAGGTGGGCGGGACTTTCAGGGGTGCGACTCAGTTTTTGAGTGACAGCCCAGTCCTCCAGCGATTGTTCAGTGCAGGCAGCTGCGGTGCGGTAGCTAGCTAAGCGTGGACAGAAGACCCCCAGAAGAACCAGCATTTCAATTATTATAATACTACAAGTGAAAATATATGTAAGTATTGATCATTTGTGTTGTTTGTGCTATACGGTTTGTTTCTTTATTGTGTTAAGTGAGAAGTAAAGCTGTGCTATGAAAGTTAGCTTGTGCTACCTTTAGATCCATAACAATGCAAGCTAAGTAGCCTAACAGTTAGTTACATAGCTAGCAGTGAGTGAGCGTTCAGACACCGGCGCACACACTCAAACGGACTCGTGTGCCTGACTCTACCAACAGGTTTTCATGATTCTGTTTAGATATGCAAGTATAAGCCATGATAGCTTATTTTATTAACACGCTAATTTGATATGAAAATCAATGGAGGCTGAGTTAACTTTGTAGGAAAACCTACCGTCCATGACTGCCCCTGAGCTGTGTTTTATTTGTTAACTTCATATTTTTCATTTCCTAAAACATTTATTTTCCTCTCATATTAACAGTGTGGATCATTGAGACAGCGTGGCGTCCAGAGTCTTATCCCGTTTTCCCATGGGAGCCTGCCTGCAGACCTCCACTCTCAGGACAGTTCCCGTGCAGACCTCCACTGTCAGTACAGGAAGTGACGATTCTGACGCGTTTTTTTTCCCGTCCACCGAAGGACTCGTTTGATGGAAGTTTTCAAATCAAGCCCTTTTGACCCCCCCCCCCCCCCCCAGGCTGGTTCTCGTAAAAGTTTTTCGCTCAAATGACATCATGGAGGAATGTAACGGGAGTTGACAGGGGATTCTGCCGGCCTCACGAGTGCCTATTTTCGGACACTTTTTTTCACTTTTCCCCGTTTAAATTTTTTTGGCTATTTCACCCGGTTTCTACCGGGGACATTGCCCGGTCTCGGGTGTCCCCCCACTGCCTGTGTCCAGCCCCCCCCATCCATATATTAACGGATTTTGACCATTTTTGTTGCATTTTTCTCCTCTCCTCTCACTGATCGAATGGCAAATGCGACCCACTGTCGGAGGGCCTCCACGCCGGCCCGGCCTAGTGCTGGTGCTCTGGCGGTCGGTTCCTCCGAAACTGCGGCTTCGACATTGATGGCCGGGAGGGTGTGCTGCGTTGGGGTGGGGGACTTCCCCCACTCTGTGTGTCTCTTCTTTCCCGGGCCGGCCGATATGAAGCGTGACCAAGACGCACCGTCCAGGGTTCCCACGGGTCCCACGGGTCCCACGGGTCCCACGGGTCCCGCAGCGGGGTGGAGGTTCCCTGCTGGAACCTCCCCACCTCCGCTGCGGTGCACCCGGTGTTAGAGAATATTTTAATCCTGTCTGTTCCCCTGTATGAAATTGGGAACTTATCTGCGAACTTCTGTTTCTGATTAAAGTGTTGTTCCCTCAATCTGTGAAATATGATCATGCCATCCTTAGGGTCAACTCAGAGGTCAGATGCCTGGCTTTGTGGAGAAAGGGAGGCATCCTGTCTCTGAGTCTTTGTGCAGTTTGTTACATCTGTTTATAATTAGCAGAGAAAGGGCGCGTAAGTCTGAGATCCGCCTTTGTTCAATATCTTGTGTGAATATTCTGTGAACCTTCAGAGTGCCGCTCGGTGGAAGATGGTTCACGTGTGAAACTGAGTGTGCCCTCTCCGGCCGATACTTCAATAAATCTCCGTGTTTGATAAGAGTTCTCAGATATCAAATATATCTTCAGAATCTATTTGAATATTGCCTTGCCAAGATCTGTGATTGACGATATCAAAAATTACCTGTGAAGCTGAAAGGCTGCACATTTTTTTTCTCGGTGTCTCTATTTAAATTTCGGAGAGACCTTAAAATACAGGACTGTCTCAGAAAATTAGAATATTGTGATAAAGTTCTTTATTTTCTGTAATGCAATTAAAAAAACAAAAATGTCATACATTCTGGATTCATTACAAATCAACTGAAATATTGCAAGCCTTTTATTATTTTAATATTGCTGATTATGGCATACAGCTTAAGAAAACTCAAATATCCTATCTCTAAATATTAGAATATCATGAAAAAGTATACTAGTAGGGTGTTCAACGAATCACTTGAATCGTCTAATTAACTCGAAACACCTGCAAGGGTTTCCTGAGCCTTGAAAAACACTCAGCTTGGTTCAGTAAACTAAATCACAAGTATGGGGAAGACTGCTGATCTGACTGCTGTCCAGAGGACCGTCATTGACACCCTCCATCAGGAGGGTAAGACACAAAAAGAAATTTCTCAAAGAGCAAGCTGTTCACAGAGTGCAGTTTCAAAGCACATCCACAAAAAGTCTGTTGGAAGGGGGAAATGTGGCAGGAAACGCTGCACAACCAAGAGAGATGACCGCAGCCTTAACAGCATTGTGAAGAAGAGTCGCTTCCAGAATTTGGGGGAGCTTCAAAGACAGTGGACTGAAGCTGGAGTCCAGGTATCAAAAGTCACTGTTCACAGACGTGTCCGGGAAATGGGCTACAATAGCCGTATTCCCATGGTCAAGCCACTTCTGAACTCAAGACAACGGAAGAGGCGTCTGACTTGGGCTAAGGAAAAGAAGCACTGGACAGTTGCACAGTGGTCCAAAGTCCTCTTTTCAGACGAAAGCAAGTTTTGTATTTCATTTGGAAGTCAAGGCGCCAGAGTCTGGAGAAAGGCTGGAGAGGAGCAAAATCCAAGTTGCTTGAAATCCAGTGTGAAGTTCCCACAGTCAGCGATGGTTTGGGGAGCCATGTCAGCTGCTGGTGTTGGTCCACTGTGTTTCATCAAGCCCAGAGTAAATGCAGCTGTGTACCAAGAGATTTTAGAGCACTACATGCTTCCGTCTGCTGAAAAGCTCTATGGAGATGAGGAATTCATTTTCCAGCATGATCTGGCACCTGCCCACAGTGCCAAAACCACCAGTAACTGGTGTACTGACCATGGCATTACTGTCCTCGATCGGCCTGCAAATTCCCCTGACCTGAACCCCATAGAGAATATGTGGGGTATTGTGAAGAAGAAGCTGAAAGACACCAGACCCAACAATGCTAATGAGCTAAAGGCCGCTATTGAAGCATCCTGGGCATCCATAACACCTCAGCAATGCCACAGGCTGATTGCCTCCATGCCACGCCGCATTGATGCAGTAATCCGTGCAAAAGGATTCCCAACCAAGTACTGAGTGCATTAATGGACATTTTCAAATGTTTGTTTGTGTTTTGCTGTTATAAATCTTTTTTTTTTACTTGGTCTGAGGAACTATTCTAATTTTTTGAAATAGGATTTTTGAGTTTTCTTAAGCTGTATGCCATAATCAGCAATATTAAAATAATAAAAGGCTTGCAATATTTCAGTTGATTTGTAATGAATCCAGAATGTATGACATTTTTGTTTTTTTAATTGCATTACAGAAAATAAAGAACTTTATCACAATATTCTAATTTTCTGAGACAGTCCTGTAGAGAATCGGTAAAGTGGATTTCTGCATTAGAGCAATGTCATAGATTTGTATTGAAACAAATCGCCGAATTCTGGAGACTTCAGCGGTCAAAATAAAATAAAACAGCTGTTTAAAGCAGACCCTGTACCGCTGCAGAAGGGGAGCGTGTCTGTGTGTTCCCTCCCCCCCTGCGGAGAGCGGCGGGGCAGGAGAAAGTTCAGTTTAGTGTTATAACTTTCTTTTCCTCGCACCATAGTCGTTTAGGAACTAAACTAAATCGTCATATATGGGCGGAATGCGAGAATGTGTCATTAAACGATAATTTTTTCATTGTTGTAAGAAAATTATGGGTTGATAAATACGGAGGATAAACTGATGGTTTTGTTCTCTGGACAGAGGGAATCACTAAATTAGCATAGTGGTTGTTGATTTGAGGATAAATTCGTTATTGCTCTTCAACAGATCCAGTCTTTAGCACTTATACAAGCTAATATGAGTAAGAAGGCACTCATATTAATTATATTTCCCAACCCCCGCTGAAGTTCTTTTTATTCGGATTAAATTAAACTTTCTGTCACACGGAGGTTTGCCGCGGTTTTATGTTTGTTTGTCTAATCTGCAGTGTTTGTTGATTGTACTAACCGTTAAACATGGGTAGTACTCTGTCCACAAGGGAGTCAGTTGGTAAGAGGAAAACGAATGAACGCAATAAAACTTTTTCTAAAAATCCAGTTACAGACAGCCACTATCTTCACATGTTTTCACCCAACATGCTGTCAGGGATTGTCGGAAGAAGCTTGGATTGGTCTAAAGTTATGCCGTTTACCTCGTTACTTTGTGAGCACTCACAACAAAATAACCAGAAAGGGAAGATTCAATTTGATTGGCCTTTAACAGGGAGTTTTGACATGGCCGTTTTGTGGCAAGCTTTTAAAATTGTGAAAAATTATCCGAATCCCTCATGGGACATAGGATACATGTCGGGTTGTCTCAAAGCTTGGATGTCTATTGCAGAGAAAAGAGGATACAATGAACGAAAGAATGAAAAATCAGTTGGTAGCGAGCGAGGCTCCGCAGAGCTCAAGGCTTTGATTGACAGGGTTTCCAAATGTGCGGCGACTTGTCATTTGCTCAGTCAAGAGGCTGCTTTTGATGTTAAATCAGAGAACATGTCCAGAATTAGGGAAAGACACGGAAAGGACGTAGGAGCCATAGCTAAATCTGTCATGTACGATTGGTTAAAAAGACAAGGAAAGTCTCCTTGCCCCGATCAGCTTATTTGCATTTTAACAGACGCTGGGCTGCTGGAAGAGGAACAGGCTGTTTCCCTCTGTACAAAAATGATCCCCGCAACAGATCTCTCAAATCCTGCTGCGAGAAACTCCGATGATGATCTGTTAATGTCAGCGGCTGCTATCATAAATAAAAATAGATTGAGATATCAGCCAGGACATTATAACGAACTAGATGTGACACAGCAGGAGCACAGTGCAGCGGAGACTGAGGGGGATTTCTCAGAGAGCAGCCGGCCACGAATCCCCCCTCCTTTTACTCCGCCGCTACGTTTAACGGATTACAAAGGAACGCCGTACAGCAGCAGTTTTCCGAGGGCTGTCCAGCGTAAAAGGATCATGCAAACGCAAACATCTCCGAATAATAATTCTGCTGAAACTGTAACCGCCCCGAAAATTCTGATAGGAGAGGTTCCAGTTTATAAGCCTTGGACACCCGCGGAGGTCATGGATGTAACAAACCACGCTCCAAATCCCACTAAAAGTCCAGATGAGTATCTGTCGTGGTTGACTAAAGTCTGCTCAGTTTATAACTGTTTGGTTCATGATGCTAAACAGCTGATAATCCTAACATACAAGGCAGATTGGTCCACATGCAAAGACGAGTTTAAATTCCCTGCATGCACGCCTGCAGGCGATTGGCCTTTGACGCAGACGCGCGACATGTGGATTCAGAACGTCGCTGCTTTGGCTGTTAGAGCATGCGCTAAAACTCACACAGATTTTTCCCAAGTGTTGGCTTGCGTACAGAACCCAACAGAAACTGTCCCAGAATTTATCCAGCGTTTCATGACAGTGTGGGATAATAATGCGGGCATTAAAAGGGAGGGCAATGATTTGTTCGCCATACAAAGCTTAGTGCAAAGCTTAACCCCAGAGGCAGCTCGTGCCTACATGATAGCAACACCTGAATGGCAAATTAAAACCTGGCAAGCCACGATAGCCACAATGCGTGCCTTGCATAGGAGCCAGATATTTTTGCATCCCAGAAATACTCAAATTATGCAACAATTGCCTCAAAATATACAGGTTTATCAGGGTGCAGATAACTCCCAGCAGTTTCAGGGACAGAACCGCACACAGCAGTATCAAAATCATGGAAAATCACAGGGTTATCATGATAAGAATAGACAACAGCAGAACAAAAATCCAAAGAAGCCGTGTCATGTTTGTGGTTCAATGGACTACTGGGCGGGACAGTGTGAAAAGAGATGGGGAACGCAGCAGAATACACAATCCTTGCCTGCTTTACCCCAGCCACCCAGGCATCCTGCATTAATGCCCCCTCAACACTATGATAGACAGGCTCCACATGAGCAACACAGTCTGCAAAGTGGGTTTAATAGGAGATAGAGGTGCCATGGAGAAAAAATAGGATCAGATTCACAACATTTTCCCATTCAAGCAGCAACAATTCGCCTTTCCAATAACCCGCGTGAAGATCAGATTATGCCCGTTGATTTTAGTGAAACAGCTGTAGATATTTTGATTGACAGCGGTGCCACATTGTCTGCAGTAGTACTAAGGAGAAAGTGTGTGAAGCAACTAATGATTTTGTTACAACAATGGGCGTTTCTGGCATTCCTATGTCCGAGCCCATTTCAGAGAATACTAATGTTTCAATCGAGGGGTCAAATGTGCAACACTCTTTCATTATTTCAGATGGAAGTCCGATTAATTTGATGGGCAGAGATTTACTTTGTAAATTACAGGCAACAATACATTGCACTCCGGATGGATTGTTTTTGACAATTCCTGACAGTAAAGTTTATCAAGCTGTCCAATTCATTCAATCATCTCAGGACAACCTTTATTGTTGGTCCTTTCCAGATTTCAATATGATTTCTGTTTTCTCCACAACAGGGATTCAGAAAATTGCTAGCATTTCCCCTGTGTGTGCTTCCTTAATGTCTCTTATGCGGCCTGTGTTGAATTGTCATTGCACAGCTGCTTTTAACCCATCAGATGATTATGCGCTATCAGTAAGAGGTTTTTGCAACAGCTCAGATCAGTTGGAATGAGAGCAGTTTTTGTTTTTGGGACCACAAGGATGTGCGTTGCCTCTTAGGCTGACTCCTGCACAAAAGGCGTTTATTGCAGGAGACATTATCCCTCATGTCACACTGGCGGTGACCCCAGGCTATAAAAAGGAGGAGGTGGGGGCTATGACAGCCCACTGCTATGCTCAGTTGGAAGCAGCAATGGTCTCTGACCCCCACACCACACCTAATGTAATTAGCCTTGGAGAAGAGCTTTACATGCTTCGTCTCACTGACCACATTTCCCTCCCCCGAAGCACGTTCCTTCATTTACAGCCACCCCCACCCACAGAATTTGGCCCCCCTTCAGACTTTGCCGACATTCCACCCAGTTTGTGGGCCAAACATAAGAACCATGTGGGCTTTGTTAGTTCAGCCCCTCCCCCCACAGAGTGACCCTTAAAAGCAATGCCAGATTGCCTGCTATCAGACAGTACAATTTACCCCATAGAGCCATTTTGGGAATTGAAGGAGTCATCCAATCTCTGCTTGATCAAGGTGTATTAAGATATATAGAAAGTCCCTGCAATACTCCCATTTTGCCCATACCTAAACACAACCGCCCTGATGAGTGGCGTTTTGTCCAAGGTTTGCAAGCTATTAATGCCATTGTCATCCCAACAGCTCCCATAGTGCCTGACACTAATTCGATCCTTGCTGCTCTACCCCCAGATTCCAAGTATTACACAGTCATTGATCTCTGTTCAGCATTTTTCTCTATTCCTTTGCATCCAGAAAGCCAGTATCTGTTTGCATTTACTTTTAAAGGTAAACAAATCACATACACGCGCCTCCCACAGGGCTATGTTGAGTCGCCTACTGTGTACACAGCAGCTGTTAAAAGAGATCTGGACACTCTGATCCTGACAGGAGGAAGCACCCTCCTTCAGTATGCTGATGACCTGTTGATTGCATCACCTAACAGAGACGCCTGTCGCATCGATTCCATTCTGCTCATGAAAAGACTTTCTGAATGCGGACACAGAGCATCCCTGGCCAAGTTGCAATACTGCCAGACTGAGGTCACGTATTTGGGTCACATTCTGAGAGATGGACACCGCCTCCTCTCACCTGCGAGAATCTGCCTTTTGAACAAAGTGCCTCCACCACGTACAAAGAAGGAGATGATTTCCTTCTTGGGCATGGTGTCACAATCTGCTTTCTCACTCACCTATTTTCTGCATTAACATTCCTTAGTCACCTGGTAGCCACACCCTGTCTCTCTCTCACTCTGTTACACCCATCAGCTCCGTTAGTATTTAGGCCCACTTCACCTTCACCTCAGTGCCAGATCGTACTTTGCAGCATGCCAGTCTTTCCCGCATTACCCTCCAGATTGCTCTCCCGGTTTCGACCCTGCCTGTTCCTGACCAGCCTGCCTCGCCTGCTCCCTGACCCGTTCTGTACCTGCGACTCCCGTCCTGCTGTCTCCTGGAACCCTCGCCTGTCCCCGACCAGCCCTTTGCCTACTATCTGCCGTGTAGTCTTCTACCAGCCTATTGCCTCCAATAAAGCTGGTTACCGACTATCTCTGGTTTCCCGTGTTCTGCATTTTGGTCCTCAGCTCGTTTGTGACAGAACGATCTGGCCAGAAATGGACCAAGCAAACACCGGGTCTCCTAGAGACCGCTTTGAGAGGGTTAAGGATGCCATCCAAAGACAGGAGGTCACGATAGCTACCTTAGCTACCGAGACCCACCAGGCAACCTCAACCCAGGGACAAACGCTGGCTTACCTTACCTCCCAGATGCAACAGATGGCCGCCACCGTACAACAGCTAGCCGCTACCATGGCTGCTACCGTCCCTCCGCCCGCAGCTCCGATGCTCGCTCCAGCCCCTGGGTCGACGGGATACGCTCCGGAGCCTTGTGTGGGAACGCCGGAACGCTACGCTGGTGAGCCGGAGGGATGCAGGCCTTTTCTCACAAACTGTTCCATATTGTTTTCACTGCAGCCACAGACCTTCTCCTCCGAGGCGGCTCGTGTAGCTTTCACCGTTAATCATCTGACGGGGAGAGCCCGTTTATGGGGAACTGCCGAGTGGGAGCAGCAGACACCAGCCTGCGCCTCTTTTGCTGCTTTTTCCGCGGAGATGCGGAAGGTGTTCGGTCCCGTTCGTCTGGGTCCCGACGCTGCTGGAGGCCTGCTAAATTTGAGCCAGGGTTCCGGCACGGTGGTGGATTACGCTATTGACTTCCGCACCAGCAGCCGCCGCAGTAGCTGGAATGAGCCGGCGCAGTGTGACGCATATCTGAGAGGATTAGCGGATTATATGAGAGACGAGCTGGTTTCCTATGATCTCCCTGCTTCCTTGGATGGGTTGATAGAGCTCACCTCTCGGATTGACAGACGAATCCAGACCCGGAGAGGAGAGCAACAGACGCGAGCAGCGGCCCGCCGCTCGCGACAACAACTTCCGGTTTCCGGGAGATTTCGACTTCCGGGTTCGGCGGAGAATTCCCATTCCTACTCTGACTCACGGTACGAGGTCGAGCCCATGCAAGTGGGTCGTACCAGTCTTACCTCTGAGGAGAGGGAATTACGTCGGAGAGGTAAGCTTTGCCTTTACTGTGGTCAGGCTGGACATATGGTTTCCCGTTGTCCGGTAAAAGGACAGAGCTCATCAGTAATGGGGAGTATACTGGTGGATCAAACCTCTGAGCTGATTCCCAATCTAAGACCCTTGTGCCATGCTCGACTCCTCCTGACAGGCAAATCTCAGGCTCTGGCTGTTTTTATCGACTCCGGATCAGATGTTAGCATCATTGACGAGGAGCTCGCACTACAGCTGGGCATCCAACAGGTTCGGCTGCTCCAGCCGGTACCGGCTAATGCTTTGGATGGTCACCTGCTGGGAACAGTGACACACCAGACGACACCGGTCCATATGCTCATGTCGGGGAACCACCACGAGACAATCCAGTTTCATGTGCTACGGTCCCCCCAAATCCCTCTGATTTTGGGTTATCCGTGGCTCCGCCGCCACAACCCGAACATTGACTGGGCAACTGGGTCCATCCTAGGTTGGAGTTCCTCCTGTCATCAGGTTTGCCTCAAGCAGGCCGCCGCACCTCAACTATCTGTGGATATGAACCTGGTTCCGGATGTCACAGGGGTTCCGGCTGAATATTTGGACTTTAAGGAGGTTTTTAGCAAGGCTAAGGCGACATCTCTCCCACCTCATCGGCCCTATGACTGCGCCATTGAGCTACATCCAGGCGCAGTCCCACCCAAGGCCCGGTTGTACTCGCTTTCGGCACCGGAGAGGAAGTCCATGGAGACTTACGTCAATGACTCTCTGGCTGCGGGAATTATTCGTCCTTCCACATCACCCGCAGGAGCAGGGTTTTTTTTTGTGGCGAAGAAGGACAAGACCCTGAGACCCTGCATTGACTATCGAGGTCTGAACGACGTCACGGTGAAGAATCGTTACCCCTTGCCACTCATCTCGTCAGCATTCGAGTTATTACAGGGGGCTACAATCTTCACTAAGCTGGATCTAAGAAACGCTTATCACCTGGTACGAATCCGGGAGGGGGACGAATGGAAGACCGCCTTCAACACCTCTTCGGGACATTACGAGTACCTGGTGATGCCATTTGGACTTACCAACGCCCCTGCAGTTTTCCAAGCGTTGGTGAACGACGTACTCCGGGACATGTTGGATCGTTATGTTTTTGTTTATCTGGACGACATTTTGATTTTTTCTAAGAACCTCAAGGAACACGTCCATCATGTCCAGACAGTCCTCCAGAGACTTCTGGAGAACTCGCTGTTCGTCAAGACGGAGAAGTGCGAGTTTCACACTTCTTCGGTCGCCTTTCTTGGCTACATCGTGGGTCAAGGAAGTGTGGAGATGGATCCTTCTAAGGTTTCTGCAGTTACCTCGTGGCGGGTCCCTGATTCCCGGAAGGAGCTGCAGCGTTTCCTGGGATTCGCCAACTTTTACAGACGGTTCATCCGTGGCTACAGCACCGTGGCCGCCCCGCTCACCGCCCTGACCTCATCCAAGGTGACGTTCCGATGGTCCCCTGCAGCCGAGGAGGCTTTTCAGGACCTCAAGGGCCGGTTTACGTCAGCTCCTATC
This sequence comes from Harpagifer antarcticus, assembly GCA_902827135.1. Lineage (NCBI taxonomy): Eukaryota > Metazoa > Chordata > Actinopteri > Perciformes > Harpagiferidae > Harpagifer > Harpagifer antarcticus. The sequence continues at coordinate 1,011,044 of CADEHL010000497.1, read as the reverse complement.
CTGCAAGTACCAGACCCCGCTGGTCAGTTGGTGGTGGAGGTGGATGCTTCTGACGTAGGGGTGGGGGCCATCCTGTCGCAACGTTCTGGTGAGAACCAGAAGCTCCACCCCTGTGCTTTCTTTTCGAGGAGATTGAGTCCGGCGGAGAGAAACTATGACGTGGGGAATCGAGAGCTTCTAGCAGTCAAGTTGGCGTTGGAGGAGTGGCGACACTGGCTTGAGGGGACAGAACAACCATTTCAGGTATGGACCGACCATAAGAACCTGGAATACATCAGGTCGGCACAGAGACTGAATTCCCGGCAAGCCAGGTGGTCGTTATTTTTCACCCGGTTTAATTTTTTTCTCTCCTACCGCCCGGGCTCCCGCAACGTGAAGGCCGACGCTTTGTCCCGGCAGTTCGGGAGGGAGGGAGGGAGACACCCGGGGTATTCCGGACACTATTCTTCCTGCTCCTCGAGTGATCGGCGTCCTCGCTTGGGAGATTGAGGAGAGGGTTAAGACCGCTTTGGTGGACCAACCCGGTCCTAGTTCTTGTCCTCTTAACCGCTTGTTTGTGCCTCAGGTTTTGAGGGCTGAGGTGCTTCAGTGGGCTCATAGCTCCAGACTTTCCTGCCACCCTGGAATTCAACGTACCAAGGGGATGGTCCTACAACGGTTCTGGTGGGCCACGCTGGAGGCTGACACCCGGGAGTTTGTGAACGCCTGTCCTGTGTGCAATCGGCACAAGCCATCTCACCAAGCGCCAGCTGGCCTCCTTCATCCATTACCGGTCCCACGTCGCCCTTGGTCACATATTTCATTGGACTTTGTGACTGGTCTACCACCGTCCCACGGACATACTGCCATCTTGACGGTGGTAGATCGGTTTAGTAAGATGGCTCATTTCATACCCCTGCCTAAGATCCCGTCAGCTAAGGAGACGGCAGAACTGATTCTTCTCCACGTGTTTCGCATTCACGGACTGGCGACTGATGTGGTTTCCGACCGGGGGCCCCAATTCACCTCTGTGTTTTGGAGGGAGTTTTGTGAACTGATCGGGGCGACGGTTAGTCTCACCTCCGGTTTCCACCCACAGGCCAATGGCCAGACCGAACGGAAGAATCAGGAGATGGAGACCACTCTCCGCTGCATGGCTTCCGATCATCCCACGACCTGGTCAAAACAACTCCTGTGGGTGGAGTATGCCCACAACACCCTCATCAGTTCCGCTACTGGTCTTTCCCCTTTTCAGTGTGCATACGGTTTTCAACCCCCATTGTTCTCTGCATTGGAGAAGGAGGTTACCTGTCCGTCTGTCCAGGCTTTCATCCGACGTTGTCGGAGGACTTGGAGGCAGGCTCGAACAACTCTGCTTCAGTCTGCTAACCGGTACGCCACATCAGCGAACCGCCGACGAACCAAGGCACCTGTGTACCAGGTAGGCCAGAGGGTGTGGCTTTCCACTCAGAACATTCCCCTTCGGATGGAGTCTAAGAAGTTAGCGCCCAGGTTTATTGGACCCTTCAAGATTGTCAAGGTCATTAATCCTGCAGCAGTTCGACTGAGTTTGCCCCGGAACATGAACATCCATCCCACCTTCCACGTTTCTAGGATTAAGCCTGTCCGGGAGAGTACTATGATTTCCGCCGCCCCTCCACCACCACCCCCTAGGATGATCGATGGGGGCCCTACCTACACCCTTCGTCGTCTACTCCGTTCCCGTCGCAGAGGAAGAGGGGTTCAATATTTGGTGGACTGGGAGGGCTATGGTCCTGAAGAAAGGCAGTGGATTCCTGCTCGGCATATCCTTAACCCTCAACTCATCCGAGACTTCCACCTGCGTTACCCGGAGCAGCCTTCCAGGACCCACGCTCAACCAGGCGTTAAGCGGGGGGGTACTCGTCCGCGACGGATCAGAGGCTTCATCGAGGAGGAGGGGGAAGCATCATCAGGCAAGGAGGACGAGGATTTCCAGGAGGGAGAGGCCGAGAGAGCATTCTCAGATGAGTACTGACCTTTCCCATACCTCCACCTTCCACCCGGTGTCTGTAGGGTTTTTTCTTGAGTCTTCTCTTTTTTTTTTTTCTTCTTGATAGATATTTCTTAGACGTCTGGAGCCGTCCATTAAGGGGGGGGTTCTGTCACAATCTGCTTTCTCACTCACCTATTTTCTGCATTAACATTCCTTAGTCACCTGGTAGCCACACCCTGTCTCTCTCTCACTCTGTTACACCCATCAGCTCCGTTAGTATTTAGGCCCACTTCACCTTCACCTCAGTGCCAGATCGTACTTTGCAGCATGCCAGTCTTTCCCGCATTACCCTCCAGATTGCTCTCCCGGTTTCGACCCTGCCTGTTCCTGACCAGCCTGCCTCGCCTGCTCCCTGACCCATTCTGTACCTGCGACTCCCGTCCTGCTGTCTCCTGGAACCCTCGCCTGTCCCCGACCAGCCCTTTGCCTACTATCTGCCGTGTAGTCTTCTACCAGCCTATTGCCTCCAATAAAGCTGGTTACCGACTATCTCTGGTTTCCCGTGTTCTGCATTTTGGTCCTCAGCTCGTTTGTGACACATGGCAAACTACTGCAGACATTGGATATATGAGTACGCTGCTATGGACTCCATCCTGCGTGCTGCCACTCTGCAGGCCGCACCTAACATTGTTCACTGGTCTGAGGGCATGCACACAGCTTTTTAGGACTTAAAGCGAGCCCTCACATCGGCTCCGGCCCTGGGTCTCCCTGATTACCATCAACCTTTTCATCTACACGTCCATGAGAAGTTGGGCTTTGCAACTGGCATCTTGGTACAAAAGCATGGATCTAATTTCCGGCCTGTTGCGTACTATTCGGCTAGACTCTCCCCTGTGGTACTTAGTATGCCTTCATGCCTGCGAGCAGTAGCCGCAGTTGCAATTGTTATTAAACAATCCTCTTCTATTGTACTGGCCAGTGATTGTGTAGTACATGTCCCACATGCAGTTTTGCATATTCTGAACACCTCTGCTACTCAGCATATGACAGCAGCAAGGCGATCTGGTTATGAAGCAGTAATTCTTTCACATCACATCACTCTTAAACGCTCCCCCCCCCTAAACCCAGCTACGCTGGTGCCAATTCCAGATTTTGAAATAACACATGACTGCGTCACAACGATTGACATGTCTTCTTCCCCCAGAGCTGATATGTTGCAAACTCCTATCCCTAATTCAGATATGATTCTATACACAGACGGATCTGCGAGCAGGCCGTCTGACACAGTACATTTAGCAGGCTATGCTGTTGTGAACGACTGGGAGGTCTTGGAAAGCCGGGCCTTGCCAAATGGCACGTCGGCTCAGGCTGCAGAGTTGCATGCTCTGCTGAGGGCGTTTATTTTGGCTAAAGGAAAAGTTGCAACCATTTTCACAGACTCCAGGTATGCATTTGGTGTGTGCCATGATTTTGGTGTCTTGTGGAAGATGCACGGTTTCTTAACGTCGGCTGGTAAGCCTATTCAACATCATGCGTTGGTAGCTCAGTTATTAGACGCTATTCTGCTCCCTGCACAGCTAGCAGTAGTGAAATGTGCTGCTCACACAAATTCTGATGATCCTATTTCGCGTGGAAATGCGTAAACAAGCAGCAGTTTCATGTTCTTCTATGGTGCTCCAATGCCCCCTGACACAACCCACAGAACCGATTTCTTTGCCTTCCTTTAATGATGTCGCGGTAATGCAAGCCCGCGCTGATGTTAGGGAGAAAGATTTATGGCTAAGACGAGGTTGTACACTTGATGCTGAGTCCAGCTTGTGGCTCCACCCAGACAGCCGGATGGTCTGTCCCCGTTCGTTCCTCCATGTTCTGGCACATGTTGCACATGGCAAATCACATGTAGGAAAAGGAGGGATGAATGGGATTATAAAGTCACAATGGTTTGCTCCAGGCATCACACTAGCTACACAGACCTTAGTAGAGAGATGCATGATATGCCAGCAAACAAGAAGAAGAAGTGGTCTGGTTCAGCATGAACATCTACCGCCCCCTTCATGGCCATTTGTAAATATGCAAATTGACTTTTCGCATATGCCACCATGCCAAGGATTCAAATATCTTTTGGTAATAGTGTGCCAGTTGTCCAAATGGGTAGAGGCCTACCCTACCAGAAAAGAAGACGCTAGAAGAGTTGTAAAGTGTCTTCTCAAAGATGTTATCCCTAGATTTGGTGTTCCAGCAGGGATTAACAGTGACAGAGGTCCAGCATTCATTTCTAAGATAACCCAGAGTCTAGCTACAGTGTTAGGGTTTAAATGGCAATTGCATGTTCCCTATCACCCACAGAGCTCAGGCCAGGTTGAGAGAATGAACTTGACTATAAAAGAGAAACTCACTAAAACAATGTTGACCACAGGACTAAAATGGGTAGACGCGCTGCCGCTAGTTCTGTGCTCCATCAGAAGCGCACCAAATGCAACGACAGGGCTTAGCCCACACGAAGTATTGATGGGCAGGGTAATGTTCACAGGGTCTAGCCCCCCCAGCATCACCCCACACACTCACCCTTTTGTGGACAGAGGATTACATGACTAACTATGTAAAATATCTAACCGACATGTTGAGAAAGTTTCACAGGCAGGTGGCTGACAGGCTCCCTCAGCCGGGAGAAGAGCCCACCCACCCTTTTAAGATTGGTGATAATGTACTAATCAAATCTCTTGAAAAAGATGCCCTGTCTCACAGGTGGAAAGGTCCTTTCCAGGTGTTGATCGTGACCAGAACCGCCCTAAGAGTCCAAGGCAGAGCGGAGTGGATCCACGCCTCCAGATGTCGTCTCTCCCCTCTACCGGATGCTGGCGTATGAAGGCAGTCATCATCATCGTCATCCTGGGTTTGCTGTACCTGGCCAAGAACGCCCTACTAGATGAAGCTGTGGAAATCTCAACGACAGGTGGCGAGGAGTCTCGCCCCTCTGAGAGAGAAGATAAGGTGCTCTTATCCAAGAGCGCAGACGACTTGACTACTCAGGGTCCAGACCCTGAGGGCAAAACAACACCAACGGGCAAATCAGTGCCTAGCGACAAGGACAGGTTGTATCTAAACACCACACAGACATTCAGTATGGTGCGAGAGAGACAGAGAGAGAGAGAAGGAGGAAGAGTAAAGAGGATCGTCGACATCACTCATGACTTAGAGACTATTTCTTTTAACTGTTCAACTTCAATATGTAACCCATCTAACTGTATTATTGTGTTTGCTGTGTCTTCAATCAAGGGTGATGATTACTTGACATGGGGAATGTATCCAAAAAACCAGTACCAGTGGTTCGGGAGAACATCGGAGGTGGTAAGAATAGCTCTCAACACCATTGCCAACATGCCCTCAGAATTGTGGTGTACCACTATGGAACAATTAAGGAAACTGATAATGAATGAGGTACAATGCACATCGAGGAAACCAGATTATAAAGCCCCCAATTCAGCTGTCACTGCATGCACATATACTGGACCAGATAGCAAAACAGATTTTCTATCCACTCCACTTAAACAAACAGGAGGTGATGTAGATTCTTCAAAAAAGGCCTTAATCACTCCACTTAAACGAGCTAAAACTAATTCTGCAGTAAGTTTAATGATAAACTACGCACATGAACGTAATGTTAGCAACTGTTGGCTGTGCCAAAATATGCCAGAATCCATGCATTCTCCAATGTTTAGCCCAATTCCGTTCACGAAAGCTGATTATGATTTAATAAGCTGGAATGACATTGCATCCAGAATTAGCGATGAAGCTGAGGATTGCTTTACTCCGTCCTACCCCTTAGACTTAAACATGTACAGTACAAGGGTTTAGTCTCTCTCATTGTTGATACAGTAAATGAAAATTACCTGCCTGACGGCTTCAAACGGTTGATGTTTTTAAAACTAATATACGTGAAGAAATATGTTAACTTAGCTTTTGAATACAGATTCCAGTTAGCTCTAGCCCAGACTAATTGTTCAGTTAACCTTACAAGTCCAACATGTACAATGCAACCACACACACCATCTTTGTTAGTTGAAACTGTGGTAACAGTTGTGCCCTGGTTTGGGTCCAGAACAGTGGACTCCATTAAAGTTAAAATACATGACTGTACACAGCCAATCCCCTTAGGCAAGACCCTAACACGAGATTGCTCAGTTTATGTACCACCAATTACTGTACATGAATGGAAGAATGTGTCTATCTGTTTCCAGAATGAAGCAGGATCTCATACTTCTCCAGATGTGGGACACAGCGACTGCAATACCATAGTGAGGGTAAAATTAGCCAGAATTCCCCTCCCACAGAGAGTTTACTTAGTTTGTGGAGACCGCGCTTATGGCTGTGTACCCTTTGACATTTCTATGGCACCTGTTATCTAGCCTATCTAATCCCTTTAATCCGTAAAGTAGAGGCTAATGAGATTGCAGCGATACTTCCCTCTTTACATCGGAATAGCAGATCAATTACAGAAGGACAACAGATAGCGAGCCTATTTTTGCCTTGGTACGGTATTTATGTTACTCAGCAGGAAATTGTGGCATTGTCCGAAGTGGTGGAAAAACATCTAAATGTATCTAACACAGCGATGTTAGCTGAACACAAAGAATTGCAGGAAGTTAGGACAGTAGCACTACAGAATCGCATGGCGCTGGATCTCCTCCTCGCCGCCCAGGGAGGCACATGTAAGGTGATTGGGTCTGAGTGTTGTTCTTTCATCTCTGATGCTACACCTGAAGTTATGGATATGGCACATGATACTGCTAGGGGAATAAAAGAATTGCATGAAACTCATGGGTTTAAATTTGGGGATTTAAGTGGAACCTTTGGATCCTGGGGAGCGGGGTTGGTTAAATTTGTTGTTACTGTTTCAGTGTTTATCTTGGTTGTGCTAATCCTAGTGACCTGTTTGATAACTATAGTTAAATTAGCCATACGCAGGGTTGCCAAGACCGCCCTCCAGGCCCCACAGAGGATTGTGGGGTATTCAACTGCAGATGAAATAATATTGATGTACAGCAAGGAATTGCGAGATCCATGGGTCTCCATCGCGGTTTCTGCCCCATGGGTACCCCCGTTCAGTGATTAATAAATTGATTACAGTTGACTTTCAGAATAAAGAACAGATGTTTTGATTTTTCCTTTTCAGGTTGTTATACAATAAATATCTGATTCTTCCTTTTCAGATATTGAACAAATGTATTTGAATGAAATGTATGTAACTACTAAAGTGCCTGACTCTTGAATGAAGCTTAGTAAAGTAAACGTAAAATAATGTTAAAGATTGAGGACATTGAACCTTTACAGATTACAGATTTATCACTGAGAATTTTAGCCTGGATCTCTCATGATTCAGATTTTATACCTCATTTGGATTTCTTATAATCCTAAATTCTAATTGTGCTTTACTAAGTAATTGCCTTGAAGTAAATCTTTGAGATGTAAACTGACTTTGAATTTGTGTTTGAGGAATGAGATTAACTGAGTGATAAATGATAAAAGATCTTATTTTTGAAACATATATTTTGCTGTTATATTTTTGTATTACATGTGTGTTTATCATTGTGCATTTGATAAATGATATCAGACACGGAGGAGAGATGATTTTTTATTATGACTGACTGCGTTCAATCAAGGTAATTGAAATGTTTCAATTCTGCTTACTTTTTGATGTGATTAATGTGTGATCCCAGACTCTGAAGGCGTTTATTGATTTGAGTAATTGACTGAAATATTCTTAGACTAGTGTTAATTGGTTATCAATACATTGATAAAAAGGAGGGGCTGTTAGAGAATATTTTAATCCTGTCTGTTCCCCTGTATGAAATTGGGAATTTATCTGCGAACTTCTGTTTCTGATTAAAGTGTTGTTCCCTCAATCTGTGAAATATGATCATGCCATCCTTAGGGTCAACTCAGAGGTCAGATGCCTGGCTTTATGGAGAAAGGGGGGCATCCTGTCTCTGAGTCTTTGTGCAGTTTGTTACATCTGTTTATAATTAGCAGAGAAAGGGCGTGTAAGTCTGAGATCCGCCTTTGTTCAATATCTTGTGTGAATATTCTGTGAACCTTCAGAGTGCCGCTCGGTGGAAGATGGTTCACGTGTGAAACTGAGTGTGCCCTCTCCGGCCGATACTTCAATAAATCTCCGTGTTTGATAAGAGTTCTCAGTCTCCATTCTTCAACATTGGCTCTGCATTGAATCCCAGAAGATTATTCTTCACACCCGGCAGTGGAAGGTTTCTCGAACCTTCCACTGTTGTCTAGCGGGTGTAACTAAAATACAAGATGTCGTATTTATATAATATATTAATAAATAAATATATATATATATATATATATAGATAATAAGTGTCAGTACGATTTTATTTTGTATTTGCGTGCATTTCCTGTTTGGAAAGTGGCACTGTACTGATAGTGGTGATTTTATTTTGGAATTCTTAGCGTGCACTTCCTGTCCTGAGAGTGGAGGTGTCCTGAGAGTGGAGGTCTGCACCGGAACTGTCCTGAGAGTGGAGGTCTGCAGGCAGACCCCTCTCCGTTTTCCCACTTCCTCTGAGGGGACAGCACAGAGGGGGGGCATGAAGAAAGAACTGCATCAGCTTAATCCACGCTGGCGTTACTGTTATCACTGGCTCAGTGTCATTTCATTTGACCAAATGTCTGTACATATACATTTAATAGATTTTATTGTTATCCACCTTTTTGTTTTATGTCCTTTTATTTAAAACATTCTTTGAGACTTCATCTTCTGGTTCAAATTTCAATAAATGTGATTTGTATAATCATCACTCTTTTGTCTTTATTCTACATGAAAATCTTAGAGATTCCATTCAAATCTGTTGATTATTCAGATCTTCCTCAGGCTAGGTATAGTATATAGAGTTGTTAATGCTAAATGTATATCATTTCTCACAGGATATAGAATGAGACAACACCGGTTTTATCCATTGTGTATGAATGCTTCAGCTCTCCAGACCAACATAGTAAGATGTGAGCATGCTCCTAATTGTGTTGGTATGCAGCCTAGGTCTGCTCTGTTTAATAAAGCAAATCTGCCACTTTTATATTGCAGAATTTGTTCAATTAAAGCAGTCTTTAATTGTTTGTCCTGTGGTGACCACTGTATAACATGACATAATTCACTCATGGAACTACAGTTAAGGGTATTGTTTCCGCACAGACATATGTGTTGCTTACTGTATATATTGTGTGCCCTCCTTGCTTCTCGTCCTCTTGTTGTCCCGGGCTGCGACCCGACAACACCTGCATTTCTGCTGCTCATTAAAGTTGCCTTTTGCACTTCCATTGCACCGCCTCCGACTGCCTATCTCTCGGCACTACAGTCCTAAACATAGCAATATGCTTTTGAAATGTAACATGTCTTTGAAAAATAATAGTATACAGTTTATATTGTGTATCACCTTTAGCTTAAAAATACATAGATGTGTTTTTTTAATCTATAAAATAAATAGACACACTTTATCAATCCCAAATTGGGAAATTATTTAACAGCAGCAGTGTGTTCAGGTATTACAATATTTAAAGTTGGAATAAAGTATGAACTACACATCACAAGTATAATGCACTGCAATCCATAAGATAAGTCCAATATGTTCATGAAAACTCCCCAGGAGACACCAACACTAATGTGGCCGAGTGGACTCCGGAGTTTGCTGCATGAGTTGCACTGTATGATCTGTGGTGTAGTGGTCTGTCACTCAAAAGCTGAGAAGCCAATGGGGACACACCCCTGAAAGTCCCGCCCACCTGGGATGTTTGTGTCAAAATCTCAAACAAAAAATTAGGGAGCGCAAATGAGAAGAGCTGCAGCGAGAGCAAAAGTCTGATCATTGAGAAAGAAGAAACAAGAACTGCAAACAAAAACCTATGTTAAAACAAAGACAAAATACTTATAGTTTACATGATTACACAAATGATTTGTTTGCAACTTATAGTTTTATTTTTTTAATTTATTTTATTTTGCTTGACTCAGTTTTTTTTCTTTTAAACTCATAGTTTTGCTTTATTCTGAGAAAGTGTTGCTTTATCTTTATGATACAAAACTAATCCCAGAATGAAAAATAAGAGAGGTGAAACGCAGCCACGGCCAGAGGGTGGAGGCAGTGAGGTGGAAGAAGATTGCAACACAGCAGAGAGTTGACGGGGGGAGGAATGAAGCAGAAACACAGCAGCGGAAACTCTCCTGTCACTCAGTTCAGCGGAAGTGGAGCTCGAGTAAAGTCGGTGCGCAACAGGTGTTTTGAGTGACTCCTCTTTGTAAGCTCAGAAGTTTTAGGATAGTAAAACAAAAGTTTTAATTTGGTAGAAAAGTACCAACATGTCAAAGCTCCGCCTCAGACAGTGTGTGCTGGAGAAAGGGTCCAGTGGCTACGGGTTCCACCTGCACGGAGAGAAGGGCAAGACCGGACAGTTTATCCGGCTCGTGGAGCCAGACACTCCCGCCTCCGCAGCCGGGCTTCTCGCGGGCGACCTTCTGGCCTTCGTGAACGGAGAGAGCGTGGAGGGCGAGAGCCACCAGCAGGTTGTCGCGAGGATCCGGGCCACCGCCGAGGCTTTGGAGCTTATCGTGGTGGACTCCGAAACGGCCGAGCTGTTGAAGAAACAAAACCTCCAGTGCCGGAAAGAGTTCGTCACGGAGGGGATTCCCCTGCCTGGCGGGGACAGCGACTCTGAGCACGGGGACACACAGAGCAACGGCACCCCGAGGGAATGCACCCCTGCCCCGCCGGACAATGGGGATGCTGCCTCGGAGAGGTCGGAGAGGCTGAGTGTCAGCTCCAGCACTAAGGTACCTTACTTAGTCTGGACTAAACTTGTCCATAATTCATAATTATATTGTGTATATTACATTATGGAACAGCGACGGGAGACACAAGCCTTGTCTCTGCTTTAGGCTCTGACGAGTCACACTAACAAGGTTGACTCTTCGGTCAGAAGGTCAGCCCTTAACCTCCCGACCTGTGAATAAGCGATCCTTGTGAATACATCTTCTATCATGTCATTTTATCTAAGGACACTATAATAATGAAGTCAAAAAAGGAGTTAGAAACTTGACCATGGATATGTATTCTTGGCCTTTTGAATCAGTGTGTGTTACAAAACATTCTTGACTGTTTTAAAAGTCTATTCATTTTTTATCAACTGTAAGTTTCGTTGCAAACTATCCAGGCTACGTTTTTCATTCATTGCATAACTAGACAGTAGTTGTGACCTTGTGCATATGACATGACAGGGGTGCTGCATATGCTGCATTCTTTTAATAATCTTAAAGAGGACCTATCATGCAAAATGCTCTTTTTGATGTATTTTATACATAAATATGTGGGCGACATATTTATGTATAAAATACATCAAAAAGTGCATTTTGGTGTGTCAGGGAACTCACATAGCGTCCGAAAATAAAGCCCTCTCTCTTTTCCTCCGAACCCAAATGGAGGGGCTCTGTAAGGAAGTGGCAGATTATTTCCGGCTGTGTATTTTCAAATTCTAGCGCACTCGAGAGCTGGTTTCCCCAAAATTACCTACCCCACCTTTAAAGAGCAACTTGCAGGTTAGAGACCCCAGTGAATAAATGTGTAGGAAAATTATGTATACATTAGATTTTCAAAAAAATACACAGAAATATACACTACAGTGACATCTGGCGTCGTTTTTGTAAGACATATGAATAAACATGGTTCACAATTCACTCTCTACCGATCGATCGGTGCTCTCTAAACATGCTGATCGCGAGAGCCGATCGCATGACGTAAAAATACATGACACTTTTCTCTGTGTGCGGCAAAACAAGCTCGCCAAAATGGCTTCACCGATCTGGCATTATTTTAAGGTGTCCGAAAAAGACAGTAAAATAGCGGTATGCAACGTGTGTGAAGCAGAAATCCTGCAGCTCCGCCCGCCGGACCGGTAAGCGCAGCGAAACACACACACAGGGAGAACCAGACCGCAGTTAATTTCCTCATATTCCAAAGGAGAAATTACGGTAGCAAATCACCCGGTTCTTTACGACTAGAACTACACCAGATTCATGTGATTGGTTGTTGGTCGCGTTGCTCGCAAAAGATCCCCAAGCTTTCAGACACGCCCAGCTCCAAGATTTTCAAGATTTTTTGAAAAGCTGCTGTGTGGACGTACCGTAAGAGTTAGACCTAACACACGTAGCTATTTTATCTACCTCTGGAACAAGCTAAACTAGTTATTATAAATATATGTAGTCTTCATTGTCGGGTCACTCATTACTGGATCAGTAAGCTGCATGAGATACTGACAGGCTGTCGAGAGAGAGAGAGAAAAAAAAAAAATAATAATATAAAAATAATTGGTGGCTGACTAAATACTTTTTTGCCCCACTGTATAGAGGCTTTGCATATGACGTTACCCGTGACGTCAGCGCAACGGCCATACTGGAGTACCAAAACCGACACCGTAATACGCCATACCTGTTCAATGTTTGTTTTTTACCGGACATACAATGGTTAACTTCTGTGCTATTGTTGGCTGCGGCAACAGAGGTGATCGAAACAGGGGGCCGAAGTCATTTTACAGGCTGCCGGCAGTTATAACACACCAGGGTGAAGCAACACATGAACTTTCAAAGCGTCGCCAGGAAAAATTGCTCAATAGGATCGGACGGGAGGATATCAAACCATCCAACCACAACTATACTCGTGTTTGTGGGGATCATTTCACGTCAGGTAAGTGTCGGGTTTTACATACAAACATTCAAAATGAACATGTAACCCACGTACTAAGACATGGATCTTAACAAGGAAATAGGAATCCTGGAGTCTGTCATCGATCGACATATCAGATTGTGGAGTATCTACAAAGTAAAGTCATCCCTTGGTCATCTTCACACCAGTCTGTCAATCCCCTGCAGTGCTTCGTTTAACTGTCATTTAAAGTAATTCCTCCCCCTACTGGCCATTTGATTATATGTAACCAGTAAAGGCTGTACAGTCCCTGGCACCTTTTCAGAGGCCTTTGGTTTCCTCAATTATTTGTCATGTTCCAATGTCTTGACACCAGCATTTTAAATATATCTAAAGTCTGACTTGTCCTGTCAAAAGAGGTCAAATTTGTATTAATTAACAGTTCACCCAGGATATAACTGACCTACAAGTGGCACTTTTTGACAAAAATCATCCTGACTGGGCACCGTCTGTCAAATTGGGCCACGAGAAAATTACAGCACCTTCCCCTGCTACACATGCCAGTTATAAACGCGCCAGAAAAAGGTCATCCATCGCACTACTTGATCTCTACAGCATGGTATCTGATATACCATCTTTAGAAGAGCCCACACCAGTCCTGGGAGCCACTGGGGAAGAAGAAGGACTGATTAAACCAGAGACTGGCACTGCAACTCAGACTTATTAAGCTTGAGTAAATACATTTTGAAAAGAACAATTGAAAGGGCAAAGTATTATATTTATTACAGGTTTCCAATTTACCCAGTGAAAAACAAGTACATGCTTCTTTAACTGTAAGCTGCAGAGATCACCTCACATAACAGATAGATTAACATTGTGTTCATATTACAGTGTTTTTCAATGCTAAAACACATTTTTTGAAAGCAGGGCTTATTTTCTCAAAACACGAAACACAATTCACAAAACCATACACACAAAGTGCAAAACACCTCATATATACTACAGACTTAAGCACTGCACCCAGAACTACAGAAACACTTACCAAAACCAAACTGTTGCACCAAATGGCACACACTTCATTCATAGTACAAGACATTTTGTAAAACCAACTACACACCATCGTGCTCAAGCACTGTTTTATGGCGTTTGATATAGAGAATTCTGCAAATAAAGATTGTTCAAGTCTCCAAAATATGTGCAGAAACACAAATATACTGTTGTTATACTTTTACTTTTCAAAAAGTTGAATTGCAAATTGGGTGCAGAGCTGAACATGTGTTTAGAGTTTTGGATATTTGAGCTGAGGTTTTGCTCTTTGAGTGTCAGTTTAAATAATTATGATTTGTGTCATTTTAGTGTGCACAACTTGTTTTGATTGGTACACTTACATTACATTGCATTTAGCTGACGCTTTTATCCAAAGCGACTTACAATAAGTGCGTTCGACCAACAAAATACAAACTTGAAGAAAACAGAATTATATAAGTACATCAGGTTTCATAGAGCCAAACATTTCAAGTGCTACTCAACTGGCTTTAGGTAAACCAGTCCTTTATTAGTATATAAGTGCTTTGTTAGTAATTCTATCGCTCGAAGTGGAGTCGAAAGAGATGAGTTTTCAGTCTGCGCCGGAAGGTGTGTAAGCTTTCTGCTGTCCTGATGTCAATGGGGAGCTCATTCCACCATCTTGGAGCCAGGATAGCAAACCCACGTGTTCTTGCTGATGGGAACTTGGGTCCCCCTCGCAGTGCGGGTGCAGCGAGCCGTTTGGCTGATGCAGAGCGGAGTGCACGTGCTGGGGTGTACAGTTTAACCATGTCCTGGATGTAGGAAGGGCCAGATCCATTCGCAGCATGGTACGCAAGTACCAGTGTCTTGAAGTGGATTCTAGCAGTTACAGGAAGCCAGTGGAGGGAGCGGAGGAGCGGAGTGGTGTGGGAACATTTAGGAAGGTTGAAGACCAGACGAGCCGCTGCATTCTGGATGAGCTGCAGAGGTCGGATGGCACATGCAGGGAGACCAGCCAGGAGGGAGTTGCAGTAGTCTAGGCGTGAGATGACGAGAGCCTGGGTCCGAACCTGCGTGGCTTTCTGGGTCAGCTGGGGACGAATCCTCCTGATGTTGTAAAGCGTGTATCTGCAGCAGCGGGTTGTAGCAGCTATGTTTGCAGTGAAGGACAGTTTGTTATCTAGGGTCACACCCAGATTCCTTGCAGTCTGAGTCGGGGAAACAACAGAGGTGCCGTGTACTTACATGTTCTTTATATAGATTTGATGTAAAAGAAACAAGTTCAATCAAATAAATATATACACTGTCATTCAGATTGATTAGTACTTGTTTCTTTTGAGAGGGGACGCCTTTTCCTGGGTAACTGTCTTGGCATCACGTATCCGTATAGATGTTTCTATGTAGAAAAGGAGAGATGCAACATGGGTACATGTTGATCCCAAACCAGCCTTGCAGTTGCAGTTAGCTGTGATTACTGCACCATCCTTCTTCATCAGTACCCACGGACATGTTGGCGGCAGCCCAATACTCTGAGAATGCAATACCTGAAAAATAAAATACAAAAATATTATTGGATTGTTGACTATTTAGAACCACCTTGTCATATGCTATATGACAAGGTGCTATATTCTGCATAACAGAAGCTGACAACCAAGAATAGGTTCACAACTTTTGGAATTTAAATATATTGCAATATATAATAAAGCTTTATTTATAAAAACCCTTTTCATAAAGCACGTGTAGCTCAAAGTGCTTTACAATCACAAGTTAAAAATAAACCACGAGAAATTCCCCTCAGATCAGATGTTAAGACCTTTACAGGTACATAGCAACAACATGTGTGTGTGTGTATATATATATATAACATTTTAAAAGGTTAAGAGACACGGCGAGGTAAAGGGTATGATAATAAAAATACATAATAGAACACAAGACTAAGTTAATTGATGCAACAATATAAAACACTATCAAATAAAGTAAACATATAGATATAGGTACAACAAAAATAAAAGCTGGTTTTTAAAAATGTCCACTGAGTTGGCCTCTGATATTTCTTGGTAGCGTAGTGGATAAAAGCAGCCTCACCCATTTTATTTTGGGGGACTTTAGGGTTATTTAAAAAGCCAGCTGAAGAGGACCTCACGAAATATTTTTTCCAGCTATTACAGCCACATCTCCTTGATATGCAACGCAAACTTCGCGGATCCACCCGGATGTGAACTGGTTATGTGCCTAGAGTCCTTTGTACGCCTTCATTTCCTCCATGGTGTACAATGGAATAGGCGAAAAAACCAGGTAGTTCACGATATCACAGTAGGAAAGTGAAGGCCATGAATTTATATCGGTGCTGTGATCCTTAACGGGAATCAAATAAGGGTCCACCGAACCAATCGACGTACATTTTTCTCTGTAAACGGTCTTATCCTCCGGGTATAGTGATTCGTAGTAGCCTTTCATTTTCGCCATTTTTGAACGCTCCCGCCAGGAGAGCAGTAGAGTGGTACTCCAAGATGTCTGACACGAAATCCCGTGACGTCATTAGGAAGCCTCTATATATATTAATGCTGTCAAAATTATCGCGTTAACGGCGGCAATTAATTGCGTTAAAATATTTAACGCATTTAACGCATGTGCAGAATGGCCCGCCCCATACATCCCACCAGTGGCAGCGCTGGGGTAGGCTACAGCCATACCAAGAAATGATGTTAAAGTAAGCAAAATAATGTCCGCCAACTCGCGGAGTAAATCGCGGAGTAGATTGATTTCAGTAGCCACTTGTCTGGACATACTGAAGACTAGAAACGGTTTTGAAAACTTTTGTCACGTAGTGATCATCTTCTCAATAGAACATCTTTGATAATGTCTTCTGGCCAATCAGAATCAAGATAACGGCGTGATGTTGTTGCAGGAAGTCCCGACGGAGAATACGTTTGCTGTAGTAAATCTCTATATACATCGATACAACATTACGTGTTGATAGAAATCAACACGTAATGAAATAAGACCCCACGGTTTGATGATTGATAGGTGTGTGGGCTGTCTTTCATTTTGACACACAGAACAATGTTACAATAAACATACATACATACGGTTTGTTAAATGGATATATCCGCCTTCTTTCATTTATCTTTCCATTTCCATCTTTCCAAAAATTAATTAATCATGATTAATCACCATTCGAACTATGTCCAAAATATGCCATTTCTTTATGTATAATGTTGTGGGAATGGAAAGATAAATGAAAGAAGGCGGATATATCCATTTAACATGTTTATTGTAAAAACATTCTGTGTCAAAATGAAAGCGAGCACCTATCAATCATCAAACCGTGGGGTCTTAATTCATTATTTGTGGATTTCTATCAACGGGGGAGTACTTCAGGAAAGTCGACGGGGGGGGGGGGCTAGTGGAGTACTTCATGACCACAGTGTGAACGTTGTGATCAGCTGTTTTAGCGCAGTTCTCCAGTGAGTCTCCTTCCGCAGCCGATTGCCGTAGTTTTGGCACAATTCCGTTGTACAGACCGACGTTAACAGCAGCCCTGTCTGTGCACACGGAGACCGACTCTGTCGTCCGGTGATCTAACCGCCTTCTGGAAAAGCTTCACAAGTACGTCGGTACGCAAATGCGCTTTGTGACACAAGTGACGGTACGCATTTCAGATTATGCACATAACCTGCGTACCAGTTCTGTGTTACCTGTACTACAGCAAAAGTATTCTCCGTCGGGACTTCCTGCAACAACCGTTATCTTGATTCTGATTGGCCAGAAGACATTATCAAAGATGTTCTATTGAGAAGACGATCACGACGTGACAAAAGTTTTCAAAACAGTTTCTGGTCTTCGGTATTTCCAGACAAGTGGCTACTGAAATCAATCTTACTAACTGCTGTCTGTGCAATTCTCGGCGCGAGTTGGCGGACTTTATTTTGCTTACTTTAACATTTTGACAGCATTAATATATATATATATTAGGGCTGTCAAGTTAACGCGTTAATAACTAATTAACGCCACTAATTATTTTAACGCGATTAACGCATGTGTATTTTTTGTCCTCGGCCACCCCGTAGTTTCAGAGCGCATCGAGTTTAAAATACCATCTACAAGCTGATGCTGACAGCCCCGCTCCTGCTGCCCGCTTGCAGCAGACCACACTTCCACGCTCACCGGCAGGCACCGACTGGCCATCGGAAAGACCGGGAGGGAGTGTGTATGTGTGGCTCGAGCGAGAGAGAGACCTTACGTGTATTGTTGTTAGCATCTGGTGCTAGCTAGCTGCGCTAACGGATATAAGGAGCTGTTTAAATGAAAACAGAGGAGCGACATTTCGCCACAACTGCGCCGAGCTCTTGACTTTATGCAGGAAGCCAGACAGCGGGACATTGTAGGAAAAGTCAGCACACTCAGCACGGATAGTGCGCACAACATGATTGCAGCGTCCAGGCAGCTCCCGTTCGAGCATATGCCTTGAGTTGCACATAGCTCCAACGAACGAACACACACACACACACACACACACACACACACACACACACACACTTTGTATTGTATTATTGAATGCGAGAGGTTCCAGGTTGAATTGAGGCGAATATTTGTAATGTTCAGAGGTTGTTGTGTTTAATATTCATGAGAATATTTGTCATTGTTCAAATGATAATAAACATTTGCATAAAGCATATTTGTCCACTCATATGTTGATAAGAGTATTAAAAACTTGAAAAATATTCCTCTAAGGTACATTTAGAACAGATAAAAAATGTGCGATTAACTATAGACAATCATGCGATTAATCGCGATTAAATATTTTAATCGACTGACAGCCCTAATATATATATATCCATATATATGTCCCTCTGTGAGAGTGAGTAGAAAACAACAAAATGTTGGTCTCAAAAACAAAAAAGCTTCAAGCGGCTGCGATGCTGCACACCTCCAGTTGCATTCCTCCCTGATGGGACACATAGCAGAGTGTGAAAGCTCTGACAGCAACCTGTCGGGGGGCCTTAACTGCTTCAAACAATAGTCATTTTAGCCTGATTTGTCTGGTTTGTCCAGGACTTAGTCGTCAAACTGTTTCACACTTTATTACGTTCCCAAATTCTTTCATGACTTCAGTGATTGAGCATCATATTATGGTAACATCCTGGCCTCCAACCCACTGAGCGGGGGCCTTCTGTTGATCTCCATAGAGACCCCCAGCAGCAGGCTTTGTACACAGTGTTTGCATGGGGAGAAAAGCCTGTGGGCCTGGGAGGAAAGGAGAAGGGACTCTCACCTCAACAAGGAGGCCATGCTGACCCTGAAATACCTACTGCCTCACTGAACACTGCCAGGAGGGCTGCAATACTGTGAGGGGATTAAACAGCAGTTTGTTCAGGCTTTGTATATGTGAACATTAGGGGTCAACCGATTATCGGCCTGGCCGATTATCGAGGCCGATATTCCGCATTTGACAGATTATCTGTATATATATACAACTTTGGCTCTGATGCGGCCGTTTCTCTGGCTGCAGTCACCACTGTTCACGAGCAATGTCCCGCCCACAGCGCTATCTGAGTCCTTGAGGCTGCCCTCATCTTTTTTCCAACGCATCATTCTTTTTCAGTGTTTCACAATGTCTCTTATCTCGCAGCTCATATAAGCCTGGGAAAGAACAATTAATCTGCGGCTGTATTGATTCAAGAGTAGTGAGTGCTATAAATCAAGATTACTGTTGTGTTACTCAATGTAGCAACAGATTGGCTGTAGTCATAATGTGCCCCTATAGGGGCAACATACTTTCCTCTAACCTGCTCATGAGGCCTGTCTGTGGTATTGGAACTTTTAGACCTCTAGACATTAGGGATGTTAAGATTTACCGATTCGCATCAGTGCACCGGCATAAACGTTCAAAATGCGAGTGCACCGGTTGAAAGAGTGCACATCGGCTACAATTTGGGTTGAACTCGCGATGCATCGATTGTAGCGCCTTTGCATCTGTAAAAAAACCGATTCATTCATATAATATCCTGTCAGCACTCCGCAGAGACGATCTTTGCTTCGCCACTACAGAGGCCGAGAGTCTCAGTTATCAACACACATGGAAGTCGAGGAGAAAGAGAAACACAGCGCACCGAAAGATACCTACAAATCAAACGTTTGGCAACTTTTCTGATTTTTCAAGAAAGACGGACAACTTGAAAAATCGCTCGCAAATTGTAAACGATGCCGTGCCGCTTTAAAGTAGACAAGTAGTACGAGGTACTTAGCAACGCACATAAAGAGGCGACATGGGGTCTGCGGCTGAAAAGAAAAACCTGAAAGTAAGACATATGAGTTCAATCACTCAGTGAGGTGTTCTGTCAGTGAGAGTGGTGTTTAGTTTACAGCAGCCTGTGACTGCCAATAATAGTTGAAATGTCTTCCTTACAATTGTATGCAGTTATGAAATACCTGTTTGTGAAAGGTTATTTGTATTCTTTATTGTTCATATTAGTGTTGCACGGTGTACCGATACTTGAAAGGTACCGCGATACCCTGCCGTTAAAAACGTTACAATTCCTCTGTTTCATTAGTATCGATACTTTAAGAATGATGGGGAAAAGTACTCCGGTGAGAAAGCGCCGTTTTAATAAGAGCCGTGTGTGTTCAGCGCTCTGCTTCCACTCCCTGCACTGCAGCCGTGCCTGCAGTCCCTCCCCTCTCAAGCACGCTATAAGTGCCTCCCCTCTCTAGTGCACGCTCTAGCTGCCAGAGCATGTGAGAAAACGAGAAGCATGGCTGCAAGTGGGAGTGCAACTGCCGCTGAGCCTCGGCTTGTTGACAAAAAAGACGCCAGAAGCGAAATTTGGAAGTATTTTAGCTATATCTCTGACAGTGAGGGCAAGCCTACAGACACCACGAGTCCTGTCTGTAAGAAATGTATTAATTTGATTTAATACGAATTCTTGTCATTTATTTTATTTATTGTTCTCATTGTTTAAAATTTAGGGTTAGGGTTTTTTGTTAATTTATGATTTGCTCCATACAAGGAATAAAACAAAATCCTTTGTCGTACCATATTGAATTGTATCATTATTTTGCATTGTGTTGAATCGCATCGTATCGCCCCAAATCGCATAATGTTGAATCAAATCGTATCGAACTGTATCGCAACAGGGATGAATCGTATCGTATTGCATCGCCTGGTGCTTCAAATGTATCGTTACTGTATCATATCGTTGGCAACGTATCGAGATGCGTAACGTATCAAGATGCGCATCGCATCGGCCTCAGTGATGGAGATGCACATTCCTACTAGAGATAGTGATATATCAGAGTTTCTCTTAGATTGTGGTCATAGTCTTATTTAAGTTAAAGTTCAAAAGTATCAACATCAATTTATACTGAAAGTACCAAGTAGGGATGCTCCGATCGCCAATTTCGGGGCCGGAATCACTATCGGCCGATACCGATCGCCGATCGAGTGGGCGGGGCCTAAATGGAGGATTTTAACATCACTTTAAATCTTCCATTTAAAGTGATGTTTAAAACTCAGTTAATGGGGCTCATTCACTGGAGCTTCCACAAACAACAATCAACTTAATTATTACATTCAAATGATGTACATTATTCAAGTTTACATTCACTTTGGATAATAACACGGGAGAAATTAGCGGAAGCCTCTCTTTTCCTCTCTCCCTCTCTCTCTCCCCCCTCTCTCCCTCTCCTGACAGCCTGTCAGTATCTCATGCAGCTCACTGATCCAGTAATGAGTGACCCGACAATGAAGAATACATATATTTATAATAACTAGTTTAGCTTGTTCCAGAGGTAGATAAAATAGCTAAGTGTGTTAGGTCTAACTCTTACGGTACGTCCACACAGCAGCTTTTCAAAAATCTTGAAAATCTTGGGGCTGGGCGTGTCTGAAAGCTTGGGGATTCTTTGCGACCAACAACCAATCACATGAATCTCCCGCCCCAGACATACAAAGCAAAAAACCCCGGGGATTTTATGCGAGCAATATATATATATATATATATATATTAGGGCTGTCAAGTAAAATACCATCTAGAAGCTGATGCTGACAGCCCCGCTCCTGCTGCCCGCTTGCTGCAGACCACACTTCCACGCTCACCGGCAGGCACCGACTGGCTACTGGGAGGGTGTGTGTATGTGTGGCCCGAGCGAGCGAGAGAGAGACCTTACGTGCATTGTTGTTGTTAGCATCTGGTGCTAGCTAGCTGCGCTAACGGATATAAGGAGCTGTTTAAATGAAAATAGAGGAGCGACATTTCGCCACAACTGTGCCGAGCACTTGACTTTATGCAGGAAGCCAGACAGTGGGACATTGTACGATAAGTCAGCACACTCAGCACGGATAGTGCGCAACATGATTGCAGCATCCAGGCAGCTCCCGTTCGAGCATATGCCTTGAGTTGCACATAGCTCCAACGAACACACACACACACACACACACACACACACACACACACACACTTTGTATTGTATTATTGAATGAGAGAGGTTCCAGGTTGAATTGAGGCGAATATTTGTAATGTTCAGAGGTTGTTGTGTTTAATATTCATGAGAATATTTGTCATTGTTCAAATGATAATAAACATTTGCATAAAGCATATTTGTCCACTCATATGTTGATAAGAGTATTAAAAACTTAAAAATATTCCTCTAAAGTACATTTAGAACAGATCAAAAATGTGCGATTAATTTGCGATTAATCGCGATTTAACTATGGACAATCATGCGATTAATCGCGATTAAATATTTTAATCGACTGACAGCCCTAATATATATATATATATATATATATACGGGTGGAGCAGTGGTCTGTGCGTTTGATCATATATATATATATATATATATATAAATAAACTCCCCAAACAGGCGAAAACCTACCAGTTTCACCCACTGTCTCTGCCACCTCCCTCCATGCCTTGTTCCTCCGGTTTGTATCCCGTTAATAGTTCTGGTCGTAAAGAACCGGGTGATTTGCTACCGTAATTTCTCGTTTGGAATATGAGGAAATGAACTGCGGTCTGGTTCTCCCTTTGTGTGTTTCGCTGCGCTTACCGGTCCGGCGGGCGGAGCTGCAGGATTTCTGCTTCACACACGTTGCATACCGCTATTTTACTGTCTTTTTTGGACACCTTAAAATAATGCCATTTTGTCGAGCTTGTTTTGCCGCACACAGAGAAAAGTGTCATGTATTTTACTTCATGCGATCGGCTCTCGCGATCGGCATGTAATTTAATATATATATATATATATATATATATATATTAAATTACTGTATTATTATCAGTGGTGGAAGAACTATTCAGATCCTTTACTTTAGGGACGGGTGGAACAGTGGTCTGTGCGTTTGATCATCAGATCAAGGGGGCGTTGGGGAACTCCAGTTCGAAACCCGCTCCCGCCCCACTGCGTCAGGCCGTTGTGTCCTTGGGCAAGACACTTCACCTGAATTTGCTCCTGTGGGTATTGTCCACAGTAGATGACCATTACATGTATGTGTATTTGTAAAGCGCTTTGAGAGTCTTTGATAAAGCGCTATAATAAATATAAGGATTATTATTATTATTATTAAAGGGCCCATGTCATGCTTTTCCGGTTATTACCCGTCCCCTTGTTTTTAAGCATGTAAACGGTCTGCAGAGTAAAAAAAACCCCAAAGTACACGCTGTAGCGAGTAAAACTCTAACACAGAAAATACCTGTCTATTAGGGATCGACCGATATGGCTTTTTCAAGGCCGATACCGATACCGATTATTAGTAATCAAGGAGACCGATAACCGATATTTGGAACCGATATACATTTGCAGTAAAATCAGAAAACCTTGGTGTCAAAATGTAGAATAACACAAACTCCAACACAACTCAACACAACTTCTTTGAAATGCATTTAAGCATATATTATGTTTAATGAACTTTTAAACATCTTACAACTGGTTTCCTCTCTGTGCCCTTTTCTTTAGTGCAGCCATCTACAATGAGTTAGAGAGAGAGACAAGAAGTGGGGCTGCAGGCTGACATGCTTAACTAACAATAATGCTTAATTTATTATATCAAAACAATGCTATCTAGCATAAAATCCCAATAAGCTGCTAGCAACTGCAAAACACTAGTGCTAGCTAATGTTTTGCAAACTATTAAAAGTGAGGCTATTACAGTAGACCTAACATTAGTCTAGTAGCCTCACTTCTAATATTTTGCTAAACATTTGCTAGATACATGTTGGCTAGCTAATGAGCTTCACATATCAACCTGAAAAACTGTAAGGCTCCACTAGCAGCCCCCCCTCCGCACCACAGTTACTCCGCTGCGAGACGCTGGACGCACCCCCAACTCTGACTGACTTCCCGCGTCCCTGTGTAACTGGGAAACTGATAGAATTGGATCATAAGATCGTGGTGTTTTTGCAACTTCAGCATAGGGGATAGGGATGTTTATTGAACTTCAGTTCAACACATGTATGGCTCTGCCGCTCAGCGCTGCTGCTTGCTTCAGTCTGTGTCTGCGTTCTTTCGCACCTGCCTGTAATCTGAGAAGGTCCCGCCTCTCTGGCTGGCTCCCACCTGGAAAATCTTCAGTAATAGCCTATCAGATAGCGCTGTGGGACATTGCTCGTGTACACAGAGCGGTGACTGCAGCCAGAGAAACGGCCGCATCAGAGCCAAAGTTTTATCGGCAATTTTATTAAAAAAAAGGCCGATATCGATAATCGGTAGCAGAACCACGACAAAGTCATTGGTTGAAATGTATTTTTAACACTGTTCATTCAGATGTTCGAGCCGGTATTTTACTGTGCGCGCGGCATTTCACGGACCAAAGCTTCACAAATCTTTCAGCGATTCAGGCCGGATATGCACAGCGTAGGCCACTGAAGAATGATGCTGTTCCTACTTTGTTTGGACCAGCGGGAGATTCAGGTACACAACCTGTAAGTATTCATTGTTGTTTGTGTATTTATGATGTTTAAAACAAACAAGGTATCTACCACGACTGTTTTTAAATGGGTAAACGTTTTTCGGGCTGCTAAGCCATTGACACAGTGCTAACTGGGCTAACTAAGTTGCTAGCGTTTCCATATATCAACTCCCAACGTCAGCAGATGGCTTTACATGTATCTCATAGCAGTAGATTGTCTGCATTCACACACACAAAATACTCCGGGTGATTTACTATATACATTATAGTTGGCGTTCCTAGCGTGTATGCTACCGAGCTAAAAAAGTAGGCTACCAAGAGCTAGACATGAGTTTGCTAGGGAAAACATTGTTTCTACAATGAATGACCGAATGTCGCAGACTACCCCTATAAGATTGCAATTGTAAACATGTTCTTGCTAGCCTAATATGAACCACTAGCTGTTGTTCATAGTAGGTTTGCATTTTACACTGAAACACTAGCAAACGTAGGTTAGCATATTAATCTAGCTGGCAATCTAACAAACCTAAAACAACTAAGTTTTTCTAATATTTTGTGATTTGCATTTGATTTAATCAGGAACTTCTGGCGTATCCGGCGGACAACACATGACGGGATGTCCACTCTGATGCCTCGTCCTAAAAAGCCCCAGCACCAGCTTACAAAGCTGCGATAGGCAAGATGCCGAAAACGCCTATAAGGGGAGGAATGGATGACATACAGTGTATATATGCAGGGGTGCACATAACTGGTACGCATGCGCGGCAAAAATCTGAATTGCGTAACGTCACATGTGTCACTACGCACCTTTGCGTACCTCAAAACACATATTTCGTCTACACGTGTTCCTTGTCAACAGTCAATGGAGGAAACTACGAGACATGTAAAAAAAAACAAAGACATTAAGCAGCAGCTAAGTTGTCGTTTCGCTCCCTGCAAAAACTCTTCGGACTTTCTGTGACTTACTGAACTGGAGCTGGCCGAGCCGCGCAGGACATAACCGACGGACCTGTGAAGCTTTACAGGAGGCAGATGCTTAGATCACTGGACAGAGTTGGTCGCCGTGTGCACAGACAGGGTTAACGTCAGTATGAACAACAGAATTGTGCCAAAACTCCGCCAACTGGCTGCAGTGGGAGACTCCCCTGTGCACATTCTGTGCCGCGCGCACACACTGGAGAACTGCGCAAAATCAGCTGATCACAACATTCACGCTCTGTGGTCAAGCTGCTGCAGTTTGATTTACAACAAAGTGGAGTAAAACACACAGTTGCAAACTTCCTCAGGGTGTTAATGGAAGAGTTTAAAATCAGACAGAGGTGGAAGAAGTACTCAGATCTTGTACTTGAGTATAAGTAGAAGCAACAGAGTGTTACTCTGGTAGAATAAAAGTCCTGCATTCAAAATGTTACTCAAGTAAAAGTAGAAAAGTATTATCATCAAAATATAGTTAAAGTAACAATAATAATAATAATAATAATAATGGGTTCCATTTATAAAGCACTTCATATCTGATCTCAGATCCCAAAGTGCTACAAGTAGTCAGCATGAACAGTATAAATAAACATTACACAACACGGTAGAATTAATAAAAAGCAATACAAAAATAAAAAATAAATAAAAGGGATATAAAAAGGTCTAGGCAAAGGCTCTTTTGAAGAGATGGGTTTTGAGGCCTTTTTTAAAAGCCTCCACGGTCTGTGGTGCTCTCATTTGGTCGGGGAGAGCATTCCACAGACTGGGAGCAGCCGAGCAGAAGGCCCGGTCTCCCATAGTACGGAGCTTAGTCCTGGGGGGTTTGAGGAAGTTGGAGTTGCTGGAGCGGGTGGTCCGTAAGGAGGTATGGGGGGTGAGGAGTTCCTTGAGGTAGGGAGGGGCAGTTCCATGGACACACTGGTGGGTGAGGACGGGGACCTTGAATTCGATCCTTAGTTTCACGGGTAGCCAGTGTAGTGCTTTAAGGATGTGGGTGATGTGATCATATTTGCGCACCCTCATCAGGATCCTAGCAGCGCTGTTCTGAATGTATTGGAGCTTCTGGATGCTTTTGTTAGGGATCCCGATGAGGAGTGCATTGCAGTAGTCCAGCCTGGAGGAGACAAAGGCATGGACCAGCTTTTCGGCGTCAGACAGAGTGAGTGTGGGGCGGAGTTTGGCGATGTTCCTGAGGTGATAAAAGGAGTTCTTGCACAGCTGTTTAATGTGGGCCTCAAAGGTCAGATGGGCGTCCATTTTAACACCCAGGTTGGTGACTATTGAGGAGAGGGTAATGTCCTGGCCGGAGAAGGTAATGGTGGTGATGGTGGATGACCGAACCTGGTGTGGGGTGCCAACTATAATTGCTTCGGTCTTGGTGCTGTTGAGTTTCAGGAAGTTTTGCTTCATCCACGCCTGTATCTCCTCCAGGCAGGCAGTGAGTGTGGGTGAAGGCAGGGCTGCAGAGGAGGTAGGGTTGATCCTGAGGTACAGTTGGGTGTCATCAGCGTAGCAATGGAATGATACTCCATGTCGGCTGATGATAGAGCCAAGGGGGAGCATGTAGAGTGTGAAGAGGGTGGGGCCGAGAACTGATCCTTGAGGGACACCACAGGTGACGTTGTGGGTACCCGACTCTGCCTCGCCCAACGAGACAAACTCTGTTCTCCCGGTGAGGTATGATCTGAACCAGTCAAGGGGAGAGTCAGAGAGTCCGATGGTGGAGTGCAGACGATGGAGGAGGATGCCGTGATCGACAGTGTCGAAAGCTGCAGTGAGATCGAGGAGGATGAGGAGAGAGGGAGAGCCAGCATCAGCCGTCATCAGCAGGTCGTTGGTGACCCTGACCAGGGCAGTTTCTGTGCTGTGGCCTGAGCGGAAACCAGACTGGAACTTCTCAAATAGATTGTTGGAGTTTAGGTGGTCATGGAGCTGAGCAGCAACTATTTTTTCCAGCACCTTTGATAGAAAAGGAAGGTTGGAAATGGGTCTGTAGTTGGCCAGGACTCCCGGGTCAAGGGAGGGTTTTTTGAGACGAGGTTTGATGACAGCGGTTTTTAGGGCAGAGGGGACATGGCCAGCCTGGAGTGAGAGGTTTACGATCTTAGTGATCATGGGGCTCATGGTACCGATGTACGATTTTACAAGAGCTGAAGGAAGGGGGTCCAGGACACAGGTGGAGGGCTTCATCCTCCTAACGATGCCCTCAACCTCTCGCTGGGAGATGTCCGTGAAACAGCGAAGAGGCTGGGTTGTCCCAGGCTGTGGGTCAGCAGTTGTAACTGGAGGTGCAGAGGGGCTAGAGAGGAGGGAGCGGATGGTATCAACTTTGTTAGTGAAGAAGGCGGCGAAGTTGCTACACTGCTTGTCAGTGGAGTCGGAGTGTAGAGGACTTTGGGGTTTGAGGAAGTGGTTTATGGTAGAGAAGAGTTGCTTGGAGTTTCCAGTACTGTTGTTGATGAGGGAGGAGTAGTATTGGGACCGTGCATCTCTGAGGGACTGTGCATAGGCCTTCTGGTGTTCACGATAGGCTAACCGGTGAACAGTGAGTCCTGAGGCCTTGAGCCGCCACTCAAGGACACGCCCAGCTGTCTTCATTCTCCGCAGTTCGCCGGTGTACCAAGGGGCTGAGCGCGAGAAGGTGACCATCCTGGTTTTGAGGGGGGCGTGCAGATCAAGGAGACTGTTAAGGGACTGGTTGTAATATGCAACTGACTCATTTACTGATGAGAAGTTGGCGGAAGATAGATGCTGGAGGTCCAGGGTCATGGTGTCCGGGTTGATGTTCCTCAGGTTCCTGAAGCGGATTTGGCGTTTGGGCATGCTGAGTGGGGATTGGAAAGAGAGCTCCATAGAGATGGTCTTGTGGTCAGACACCCCCAAGTCATACACTAGCAGATTGCTGATGGGGGCGGAGTTTGTGATGACCAGGTCGAGCGTGTGGCCCTTGGCGTGTGTGGGGACATTAACATGCTGTGTCAGATTGAGGCTGTCCAGAAGTAGCAGAAACTCAGTGGCAAAGTGGCAGGAGGGGGAGTCAACGTGAATATTAAAATCTCCAAGTATGATAATATTGGCAGAGGTTGTGCATAGCGTAGTGAGAAGGTCTTGTATCTCTGGGATGAAAGCTGAGTTGGGTTTGGGTGGCCGGTAGATCAGAAGTATTGTCAGGGCGAAGGGGGGTTTACATTTAAATGCATGGCATTCAAAAGAGGACAATACAGGCAGGGGCAGGAGTGACAGTTCCAATTCCTTTCGGTAGATGACAGCTAGGCCTCCACCACGACCAGTGCTGCGGGCTTTCTCCAAGTAGCTGTAGCCAGGAGGGCAAGCTTCATTGAGGGTGGAGTAAACCTCTGGCTGATGCCAGGTTTCCGTGAGGCACATGAGGTCCATTTTCTCATCGGTGATGTGGTCATGAATGAAGGATGCTTTATTACTGAGGGATTGTGTATTCAGAAGTTCTATTTTGGCTTTGGAAGATGTGGTGAATCTCTGTAGGGGCCGGAGTAGGCTGTAATCCACTCCACGTTTTCCAGACTCCTTCGTGTGTGGCGGTCTCGCGATGCTCTCCGTGTATTCATGCAGCGGTCTCGCGATGTTTCTGGCGCGATTTGACCCCGCCATGAACGGGCTCTGATGACTCGTCAGATGTGCGACACGACCGCAGACAGAGTGGATGGATGGAATATCTGCAACTCCGTGCTGGGAATATACAGTTTGTCTTCTTCTTTGGCTTCGGTGGATATAGCGAGGCCGACGAAGAAGTCCAAGTTGTTTAATGACTGAGGTGCTGGTTGGAGCGTTGGAGTGGTTGAAACTCAGGAGTTGGGGAATAGAAAACCTCAACATGTCAACAGGTCGGGCGCCGAAGAAGTTTGGTAGCGGTGCTTAGCAGCGAGGGCTAACAGCAACGAGACAGCTGGAAGGCTATCCCGATAGTATACCTCACGTCTGGGAGTGAAACAGAGGATGGGAGAGAGGCAAGCAGTCAGCCGGAGATAGTCGGCGAATTTGGGCGATACAGCAGGTGAGTCCCGACAGTTGTCAGGTCCAAAACCGTCAATAATCACGAGGTTTAAGATATAAAAGCACTTAAACAGACTCAAAGTTTAGCCATATAACTTAAAAGCAGATAAAATAGCTTAAAAGCAGATAAAAGCTTAAAAGCAGATAAAAACTCTGAGGCGTAGGAGAAGCGGCGAACAAACAAGCGCCAGCGTCCTCTCTCTAACAAAAGTAAAAGTAGTCATTGTGCAGATTGGTTCATTTCAGAATAATATATATAATATGTTTTGTAATGATTGATCATTAAAGTGTTCTCAAAGCTGGTAAAGGTGCAGCTAATTTGACAAATTAGATCTTAGTAGTATCTTTCTTAGTATTTGATCCTCCAACTTGGCCTCAGGAAATGCAAGGACTTCACAGTTTTGGCAACAAGTTTTGGAGAAAGCAAATCGGAGGCTTAAAAAGAGACAGGGAGGTGCATCTTCATCATCTTCATCATCTATCATACAAGAAGTGTAAATCGAGGACAGTGAAGGAGACACTGAGGTGGACCACGCTTGGTGTGGGGTGAGTACCAAACGCTGTCTCCAGTACTCATCTGAGTAACTCACTAAAAAAGTGATGTGCACCCCTGTATATATGTATATTTACACATGTTCTTTTTGTACATTTCTAAAAATAAAGTTTTATGGAAATACTTAGCCTTTCTTCCCTGAATTATTTGCTCATAACATCATTCATATATACTGTAGCAAACCATGATTAGATTTTTCATCAAACACAGTAGTAGTTTATTACAGGTAAGAATAACTTACTCTTCTTCCGTTCTACGCCTCAAAGGTCCATAATCGAATCTGTAAATGTTATGGAGGTTCTGCAGGGTGTATGGGTTGAGACAGTTTGGCTCTAGTCCTGGGTGGTGTACCATGCACATAATAGGTGCTGGGACTTGGTTCATTCGTGTTACAACCTATAGGAATGTAAGATATTTGTAACATAACACGTTTAGCAATCAAACCAACTATGGCAAGGTTTACAAAATAAACATTCAATTACTAAGGAAGAAATAAAAGGGCATATAATAGTCTTATTGACTTGACAAATATGTATGGTGTATATCTTGGCATATAATGTTGTGTGCTACTGTTGGTGTTTTCAGCTAGCTGGCTACATAATGTTGTAACTTACATCTGAAATGTAAGAGCGATACTAAATAAAAACTTTCCACTGTGAAACCGTCTGCTCTAGTTTGGGACGGTGGATCAGGTCTATCTGGTCTGTCTTACTTTCAGGATCGGACTGCGGTTCAAACATATACGGCTGTACCAACGCCATTGTAAAACAGATGTTCTGCTCAGAGCCAAAAAAAGAACTATTAGACATGGTGGTTGACTAATCAGAACAGAGTGGACGAGCTGACCAATCGGAGCACACTGGGCTCACAGGGAGGGGGGGGCAGTAGCTCCAATAAGCCATTTCGGACAGAGAGTGAATACTCATACTTTACAGAGATGCTGTATGAGAAACCAATGTGAGTTTGGAAAATTGCACAATATAAATCTATTTTAGTATACCTCAATAATGGAATTATTATCAGTAGAAATGGCCATGACATGGGACCTTTAAATAAAAGTAAGTATTCTTAACCAGTTAAGCCCCATGCCCCCGGTACCGGGGGCAAAACGCAACATCTTGCAAGAAACAGCGTCTGAGGGCTTCTTAACATTTAACAAACTATGAATGTGTCATACCCACTTAACGGAAAGAAACTCAGCTATCAGACAATACTAACAATGTTTAGCTAAACAAAACACAAGGGTAATGACGAAGGCTCTGAATTAGCACTAAGCGAAAAAATGCTAATGCAATTGGCACAGAAATCTGAGTTTTCATATATAGTTACTATGAGAGCTACAGTACGAGAGTGTATGAGAGCTTCCAGTTTTGGGAATTCTGGCTACGCATCACTCATTCACCAATGGTAATGTTTAGATGGATTTAGGAACTTCCCTCTCGATTCTATTGGCTCTATCGGTTAAAAAGAGATGTCAATCATCAAAATCAACCGATGGGTTCCAGAGATATGGAAAATGCACCCAAATGACCCCAGAAGTGTTTTTTTTTTCTTTCTAAATCTCTCTAAGAAAGGTCACATTTCCCTTGTTTTGCATCAATCTTGATACAGGGTACTTATTATATGTTGTCGTTTGGATTCCTAAAGCTTTTAGTCTACTATCCCATCATTCAAGGGTGGTTTTCACTAAGTAATAGGGCTTCACTGGTTAAATAAAAGTACAGAAGTATCAAGAGAAAATGTACTTAAAAATATGAATTCTGAAGAAATATGGCCTATGTATGTTTGACAAACAATGTTTTTAATCGACAAATTATTTATGTTTTTGTAACATATTGTATAATGTTGCTTTTTCGTACCTTAAACAGTTAGTCCACCAGTTACATTCTCAGAGATGCATTATGTTAAACGTGTATTACATGTTTTTTAATGCAACATCTTAATCCAAAAAGTAACTAAAGCTTAATAAATAAAACATTAACATTAATTAATATATGTAGGAGAGTAAAATTACATTATTTCACTTTAAATGTTGTGGAGTAGATTTCAAGTTAATATTTAAAAATTGTAAGTACAGTACTTGAGTAAATTAACTTTTTTACTTTCCATCACTGTATATGTGCAATGACATACTTATCATTTTGATGTGGTTGTTTATTATTTTTACATTTGACAGACAAAGCGATTAGTTGAAATAATAATCGAAATAGTGACAGGTCCAGTCTCCTCTCATTCAGGAGCTGCTCTCGATCTTTTGGATCACATGATCTTCCTCTGCAGGTCCAATGTCCCGGCACTTTAGGGCCAGTCTGTCCACGCTGTTTTTTGAAACTGAAAAAAAAGATAGATTAATTGATCATTAAAATTACAGCCTGTTGTTTTCTTTCATACCTAAGTTCTTTGGTAAAAATCTATGTATGATTTACAAAAAAAGTATTTCTAGTGCCAACCCAGCATTTTCAGTTTGACTGGCAGCCTGGAGGTCAGAAGGCATCTTCATGGAGTCTAGAGTTTGATAATGGTGCACAAAAACATACAGACGGGTGTCCTCACATTAGATGATTCCAATGATTTGCTAGAGCACATGTGTTAACCTCTTAAGCCCTGAGCCTGTTTTTCAGGTTTCAGGCTCGAAAATGCTACTAACACAACAAAGACTATATCTTCTAAAAGGGGTAAATTAATAATCTTTTCTCTCAAAGCAAGGTTACATCTGTGAGTTGGATGTAGAAGTGTCAGAATCAATATAGATGTTTTTATTTTAAAGTAAATTCAGATGGAACATAGTAAAAACATGTAAATTCTAATGTCCGCCTAAAAAACCCCTATCACTTATAGTGAAAACCACCCTTGAATGATGGGTTAGTAGACTAAAAGCTTTAGGAATCCAAACTATAACATATAATAAGTACCCTATATCAAGATTGATGCAAAACAAGTTAAATTTGACCTTTTTACAGAGGTTTAGAAAAATAAAGTCCAGGCGGACTCACCTCTGGGTAATTTGGGAACCATCAGTTCCATTTGAACTTTTTCACTATAAAAATCATTTTATTACTTTGAATTATCACTATAGGTATTCATTCCATCCAAATACAACTGTTGTGAAAAAAATAAAATAAAACATACTCTGTTATCCTCTTAGGCATCACTGACCCAAAATCGCGTCATTTGCAGGAAACAACGTCTAAGGCAGTGTTTCCCAACCGGGGGTACGCGTACCCCTAGTGGTACGCGAGGGAACTGTAGGGGGTACGTGGAATTCCAAGGTGACAAGTAAAAAAAAAAAAATCCCGTCAAAAATGATAGTGCGCGATTTGTTTCCCTAGGGAGACAATAGTCTGTGGCACAACCGCGCCAAAATCCCACAATGAAAACAGCTGCTTACCTGCAGCCAGAAAAATACTGGTAGGTCTGCTCTATGGATAAATGGCTGAAACGTCCGCTTGCTCTGGATTGAGGCCAGGGTTCAGAGGAGCCCGCCGAGAAACGTAAGAAAGAGGCCAAACTGAAACCAAGGCAGTACAGTGAAACATATATATTATTTTGATTCATTTATACTTCTGCGGACCCACCGCAGCCTCAGTGCTTCTTTTGCGGTGAAGTCCTGGCTAATAGTGCGATGAAGCCAGCGCATTTACAGAGACACCAGAGCACCAACCACTCGGGAAGTGTCGATAAAAGTGAATAATTTTACAGACGAAAGCTGTCGGAATTTAAGTCGAGCCAGACAGTAATGATGAAAGCCACGAATGTGTCAATGAAAGCACTCGAGACATCTTACGCCGTGTCCCTGCTTGTGGCTAAATAAATAAAAACTCACTCTTGTTGAGGAGCTCATTCTCCCTGCAGCGACTGCGTTGGCCGAATTTATGACAAGAAAGCAGCCGAAGCACTCAAGAAAGTTCCCCTGTCGAATAACACCGTATCCCGTCGGATCAATGATATATCTGTTAATATAATTGGACAAGTGGTGAACAAAATAAAACTATCTTTATTCAAGAGCGTGGTATTTAAATTTGAGAGCATACTTTATGTATTTATTTCCCTCAAACCCTGTCCAGGCACTCAAATAGTGCCTGCTTGCACTTAGATTTGCTCTGCTTCTGCTCAAACTGTACGCTTGCATTCAGATATATTGCTGTTTACAGATTTGTTCTGCTCTCAGATTTATTCTGTGCGCGCTTGAAACTTTTGTGCAACAATCCTGTCAAAATCCCTCAACCAATTGGAGGCCAGGTGTCCTTGCGGGTGCGTTCGCTTTACTTATTACAGCGTCCCGTAAGGGCGGTTACTCTTTGGTTTATAAACTCCCGCCCTCCACAGCTTTATAACATAGCATGTACTGCTCTTGTTTGATTTACAACTACCTTACATAATATCTACGTTCAGTGGCGGACTGGGACTAAAAATCAGCCCGGGAATAAAATAAAATCGTCCCTCCGTTGCTTTCTGCACAGAGTGCGAGGTGGTTGCTATGCAACAACAATAACAGATAGCGAATGTCGTCGTTTAGGTGCTTTTTTTTCTGGAGATAGGCACTTCTCAATCCACTCCTCCATAGTAAGCCCACCCCGGAGGTCGAATTAACCTTAAATGTTTCCATCTTAAGCTTAGTTAGTTAGTTATTTTACTATATAAAGTTTAGTTTAGGATTTTATAACGGTTCTCAGACGCGGAGGGATACTGATTTGTGAAAAGTAACAACCACTATTCCCTGGATATACGCTCATTATATCACGGCTAAGAAACATCAGATTGCTTGATTTGACTTGTCCGTTTTATAAACATATACTAACTGTGCTTAACCCCTCCCAAAAAAAAGTTGTAAATGACTGGTGAAAAGAAACTGCTAGGCCTATACTGATTCTGGATATTATTTTGCTAAGTCTTTTGTTCCTGAATTAAAGTTGAAATGCCTGTTTAAAGGGGACTTATTCAAAGGGGCTCCATGGTTTAAGCCTAAATGTTACAAGATATATATAGCAAAGATAAGTTCATTATTTTGATTTCATATGTATTTATTTGATTATATTATTTATTTTCAAGGCAACATATTCATTTTTATTGAGTGATTTAAGTTAAAATTAAGAAAATGCCTGAGAATTAGATGTTCAAATTAAGGAAATGAAATAAAGTTATTTTCATTCAATACTCAGTTACGTTCTACTTGTGAAGGATCATCAGCACGTATGAGTGAGGGGGTACTCATGGTATGACAAAAGGCTCAGGGGGTACACAAGACAAAAAAGGTTGGGAACCACTGGTCTAAGGAACCTTAATATTTAATAAACTATGAATATTTTATATCCATATAACGGGAAAAAATTAACTGATCTTTTTCATTTATTTTTTCAAAAGAAACACACGATGCTAACAGTGAGCCTCTGAATTAGCCCAGAGCGAAAAATGCTAACCTATTACTGCACCAAAAATCACTCCTAGCTCCCTTATTACTTATCCTAGCTCCACATCCAACACATTGTTTATGATCGTAAAGACACAGAATCTAACGGTGCCCACCTCAACACTGAAAGATACAAACTTGCGAGGTTACCAACAAAAACGTACATCAAAATAAGTGGCGCTAGGTACTAACATGCGCTAGGCTAATGGCTTACCTTCCTCTTTGTCTGGTCTAAACTGGTCTTCAATGGCATTAAAACGATAAAAAACGATGATGTAGTTAATCCATAGGTTAATATCCAATGGGGCTGATAATCTATAAGCAATAAAACTGCAATTCCGTTATCTGCTGTCCGCTCTGTGCTCCGTGTGCTCTGGGTCCCGGCAATTCCTGCTTCCTGCTTCCTTCCCTAGTAAACAATAAGTAAAGTCTGCTGCGTAATGTACTTACGCTGGCTGGCATTCTTTATACTTTACGCAGGACCATATCTCTGGAACCCATTTGGTCGATTTGGGTGATTTACACCTTTTTCTTAACCATTACATCCAATAGAATCGATGGGCATTTCCCAAATCCACGTAAACATTACCATTGCGGACGTAATAGAGAAGCAAACGAAGCATATCTGAAAGTACAAGCCTGGACGGCAAACCTTTATACCCAGTATATTGCCATAAATATGATGATGGATTATCAGTACACATTTATACGTGACACAAAGACATTGGATTAACCTTGAGCGGTGTTTTTATTCCGCTGAACACAACTTTTGATCACAAATCAAAAAGGGTAAGACGTAATAATTGTAATATTTTTGAAACCGGATGTTGTTTACTTTCTCTTTTCTGGTTGATAGCTCCAGGAATTCGGGGTCGTACAGTGATGACATTACATGTGTGGAATCTGTGGAGTCTCAGCTTTAATCGGATATCTTGTTTGTGCAGTTACGATAAGTAATAAGGGCATTTCTACCGTGAGTGCTGTGCAAAGGTCCGTTATCATTAGTTAGCATTTTTTCGCTCCATGCTAATTCAAAGGCTTGGTATTACTCTTGTGTTTCTTTTTGCTAAAAATGGTTCACATTGTCAGTGAGCTGAGTTTCTTACCGTTAAAAGGGTATGGAACATTAATAGTTTCATAAATGTTAAGAAGCCCTGAGACATAGTCTCGTAAAAAAACGGTGGGAGGGGTCCACTGGACCCTCGGGCTTAAGAGGTTAAATGATTTTTCCTGCTGACAGAATGCAAATTATTTTTAAATTCCCGAGACATCTTTAGGGAAGTATGTGGTATTTGTTTGACCCTCATATGGGCTGGCCTCCAAAACACACTCCATAAAGAGCTGTGTGCGTCAGCAGAATTAAAGCAGCGACTGTATTCGTCATGACACAGACAGTCTGTGGTTTGTACATCTTTAACTTTTGTCCAGTTTCTGAACAGATATGAGGAGCTGTGAGGAGTTGATTAAAGAGACGCACGCACGCACGCACACACACACACACTGTGGACACAGGGTTCTCTAGTTATCCAGGTGATGATTAGAGCAAATTCATAATACATACCTTAACCCTTAATACATTTGAAACCAGTCCAAAAATCACACCATGGTTAATGTGCCATTACAAGAAGAAGACATTCACTATATCGACAAAAGTATTGGGCCACCTACACATTACACCTACAGGAGCTTTTATAATTAAAAATTCATCGAATCGTTATGCTTTTCCAGGTGCTCAAAGCGCTTTATGTGACATATCACAGAGTAGACATGTAACATTACTGTGGACAAAACTGAATTTCACTCTCTGCCTTTAACGGCTAGTTGTAGCTCCAATAGCTCCAGCCCCCACCCTCCCTGTGAGCACAGTGTGCTCGGATTGGTCGGGACGTTGTGAATCGCGGTGAGCTCCGTGGAGGTGTGGTTTCCTTGTTTAGCGACAGCCAAACTCATCCTAAGCATACGCAAAGTCACAGCCGAAGTAAAAACAATAAATGTGGCTTGATATTGAGTAAGAAAAAGGTTGATAAACGCTGTGAGAATGGGTCTGCGGAGAGAATTTCGCCGCGATCCCAACTGTCTGTTATCAGCCTACAGCTTGGGAGGAGAAATCAGTAGAGCTGCCTGCACCGAGTGTGTGTGTGTGAGGAAGTCTGTGGATTGGTAAATTTGGACCAATCAGCGGGGGCTTAACGTAACGGCTCTGCAGACGTAACGTAACGTAATTATCTTAGATGGCCCTATGGGCCATCTAAGCTAATTTACAGATGGCCCTGAGCCCAATAGAGATTGCCCTGAAAAATGCTCGCGGACGAAATGACGCACGAACGGTTTGGGGGGCCTCCCCCTAGAACATTTAGATTTGTGCAGGTCTTGGATGCTGTCTGGTGCATACTATTCCTGTGGCAAGAAAGTATGCCCTCCTTCTGTATGGCCAAAAGAAAAGGGAGGATGGCCTCACTAGCATCTACAATAGATTCATCAGCTGCAAATCTACCCCCAACAGAAGATGCCTTCCAGCAACATGTATTAAGAGCCATGTACCAGACCGCAGTGTGGTGTCACAGCCATGTGGCCAAGCCTCATCTCTGGAACCCAGTTGGTAGAGGGTGGAGGCTCAGAGAAGATGGGTCTATTGAACCAGTGATGTTCGTCAAAGAACCTGCACCTAAAGTCAGAGACATCAACCACCTATACTGTAAGGGCGGAAAGTGCAATGATAGCAGCAAATGTCTTTCAGTAGGCTTGACCTGCACATAATTTTGCTCTTGCTCTGACTGCCCAAATGTGAGCCATGTTGTTTTTGATGACAATGTGGATGAGTGATAGAGATGTGTTTATATGCATGTATCCCCCGGTTCCCACTAGCTTAGGTTTACTTAAGTTTAGATAAGAACATTTCATTTGAATACTAAAGTTTGTTAATCCAAAAACCTGTTTCCTTGTCTCTGTGTCTCACCTTCTAGTCCCTGGCACATTTTGGCTGCAGTTGGGCATAACAGTGTATAAAGACACCATAAACGTTTAGTGACATAACTCGATGAGTATGTAAGCTACTTTTACACAATTGGTATTGCTGGATTCAGTAGAACCACACCTTTTCAATAAGCCATTGTGTGTGTTGCTATGGCAATCCATGTCAGGGTCACTACAAAGTAAAGAGATCATTCTACATAGATACATTTTCGCCTATTGTCGGTATGTGTTCAAATGACTATCTCCAATTTACATTAATATATTGACATTCAATCTTTTCTATAATGCAGAGGGATGTCCTGACCTCGGGTATGCCAAGTTTTAAACCTATCAGACTTTCCATTGTGAATCTACATGAGTTGTTATGCCTCAACCCCCAGACGGCCAGCCTTTATTTTTTGTTTGGGGTGTCTAACTTTATATATCAATTTCACCACCTTTGCAGTAAAATATTTGTATACAACAATCCATTTCATGTATGGGAGGCCTTAGAGATGAGGAAAAAGTAAGTTGTGTTTTGTCCTAACTCCGGGAGGGGTATCTCAAAAATGTTGGGGCCATTGTCACTAGCCTAAAAGGCTTGATGAAGTTGTACATCTGCCAAATATCATAGAAGCTGCCTTAAACACTATAACTCTAAACTAAATATAGCAGCTGCCAGACGAAAAAAAGAATCGGAACAGACTAGCTTTTGACAAAGCTTTTATTAAGCTCACTGAACTCATTGACAAAACTGTTTTCTCAAAAGAAATGAAAGTGACGACCCTCAACTCCTTGGCTGGGAGGTTTGATGACATACTGAAGACACTGAGGTCTGGGGAAGAAGATGAGACGGTCTAACACACTGGAAACTGAAGGAAAAGCTCTTACTGCATTACAAGCACAGGCTGGTTTTTGTAGAACGAGCTGGAAAGTCTGATTTGGTATGCTCTGAAAGTGTGCCCATGGGATTGGCAATGAGAGCTGTACAACTCGAAGACAAGCCAGAAGAGACAACAGCTTCTACAGCAGACTGTGAGACACAACAGCAAAATCAAGGTCTTTGTGACAGGCAAATACTACATAGAGCTGCAGACATATTGAGAAAGAGCATGGAGCAGGTTTAACATGACCATAAATCATGTCGGCAGTGATCGACTATCACGTCTACATTGCAGCAACTATGCACCAAACAATGTTTATGACTTTGTGAACTGGTGTGTTGATTCAAATGCTCACAGAAATTGCGAGACCTGTGATGAGGAACCAGCTTTGAAGGACAATCTGCGTGTCATTGCAATCTGCCATGATCTCATTGCAGAGTGCCGTCACATCCATACGCCAATCACACTGGGACTTGCCATTTTGATTCATCATCAATTTGGCAGTAAGTCACTCATCAATGAGCTCAGTGCAAATGGGCACTGTGTTTCCTATACAGAGGTTCGACAGTTCCTCACATCTGTGGCAGCAGACCAGATATCAAGACAGAGAGTGGTGTCTACATCCCAACTGGCCTCACTGGAGTCACTGAACATGGAATTGTTGATGCAGCCATCGATAACTTTGATCAGAATGAGGATACTCTGGACGGGAAGCAAACAACTCATGCTATGGCATCTGTTGTGTACCGAAGAGGCCATGTCTCCACTGCATGAATGTCTAGCACGAGTCCCAGAGAGGTCTCTCTCAACCTTGAACACAGCTGACTTGAATGGAGAGAAACTTCACAGGTATGTTTGGATTATTTGAATTTGTATTCATTCCGTTTTCATGTGTACAGGACTGTCTCAGAAAATTAGAATATTGTGATAAAGTTCTTTATTTTCTGTAATGCAATTAAAAAAACAAATGTCATACATTCTGGATTCATTACAAATCAACTGAAATATTGCAAGCCTTTTATTATTTTAATATTGCTGATTATGGCATACAGCTTAAGAAAACTCAAAAATCCTATTTCAAAAAATTAGAATAGTTCCTCAGACCAAGTAAAAAAAAAAGATTTATAACAGCAAAACACAATCAAACATTTGAAAATGTCCATTAATGCACTCAGTACTTGGTTGGGAATCCTTTTGCACGGATTACTGCATCAATGCGGCGTGGCATGGAGGCAATCAGCCTGTGGCATTGCTGAGGTGTTATGGATGCCCAGGATGCTTCAATAGCGGCCTTTAGCTGCTTAACAATTAGCATTGTTGGGTCTGGTGTCTTTCAGCTTCTTCTTCACAATACCCCACATATTCTCTATGGGGTTCAGGTCAGGGGAATTTGCAGGCCAATCGAGGACAGTAATGCCATGGTCAGTACACCAGTTACTGGTGGTTTTGGCACTGTGGGCAGGTGCCAGATCATGCTGGAAAATGAATTCCTCATCTCCATAGAGCTTTTCAGCAGACGGAAGCATGTAGTGCTCTAAAATCTCTTGGTACACAGCTGCATTTACTCTGGGCTTGATGAAACACAGTGGACCAACACCAGCAGCTGACATGGCTCCCCAAACCATCGCTGACTGTGGGAACTTCACACTGGATTTGAAGCAACTTGGATTTTGCTCCTCTCCAGCCTTTCTCCAGACTCTGGCGCCTTGACTTCCAAATGAAATACAAAACTTGCTTTCGTCTGAAAAGAGGACTTTGGACCACTGTGCAACTGTCCAGTGCTTCTTTTCCTTAGCCCAAGTCAGACGCCTCTTCCGTTGTCTTGAGTTCAGAAGTGGCTTGACCATGGGAATACGGCTATTGTAGCCCATTTCCCGGATACGTCTGTGAACAGTGACTTTTGATACCTGGACTCCAGCTTCAGTCCACTGTCTTTGAAGCTCCCCCAAATTCTGGAAGCGACTCTTCTTCACAATGCTGTTAAGGCTGCGGTCATCTCTCTTGGTTGTGCAGCGTTTCCTGCCACATTTCCCCCTTCCAACAGACTTTTTGTGGATGTGCTTTGAAACTGCACTCTGTGAACAGCTTGCTCTTTGAGAAATGTCTTTTTGTGTCTTACCCTCCTGATGGAGGGTGTCAATGGCGGTCCTCTGGACAGCAGTCAGATCAGCAGTCTTCCCCATACTTGTGATTTAGTTTACTGAACCAAGCTGAGTGTTTTTCAAGGCTCAGGAAACCCTTGCAGGTGTTTCGAGTTAATTAGACGATTCAAGTGATTCGTTGAACACCCTACTAGTATACTTTTTCATGATATTCTAATATTTAGAGATAGGATATTTGAGTTTTCTTAAGCTGTATGCCATAATCAGCAATATTAAAATAATAAAAGGCTTGCAATATTTCAGTTGATTTGTAATGAATCCAGAATGTATGACATTTTTGTTTTTTTAATTGCATTACAGAAAATAAAGAACTTTATCACAATATTCTAATTTTCTGAGACAGTCCTGTATAGTCACAGTACAAATTAATTGGTGAGGGTGTTCAATATGAATACTTGGTGAGGTTTAGTGTTCTGAGTTGATATTTAATGCATATGATAACAAGCTTATCTTATTATTTCTGGTTACAGATATATCAAACCTCCAAAGCGACCAGAACCGCCCGAACTTCCCAAACCTGAGATACTACACATAAACACAGCAGTCTCCAAAGCAGCAGAAGGCAGAGACCTGGTATGGAAGCTGGCCCGAAACCAGAGCGAGAATCAACAGCATATTCCTGCGTGGTCTGCATTCAATGCCTTCACATCAGACACACCTTGTCCCAGTAGCCAGTGTACTATACATGCCCTTCATAAGAGAATCGCCCTCAGATTTGTCCACCATCTATACAGCTATGATACAGCTTGTACAGCTAGCTGAAGAACTGTGACAACACCATGAGGGCGGTGGTGGCGAAGTCGATAGGGAATTGGCTTGGCAACTGGAAGGTCACCAGTTCAAGTCCCGGCAAGACCAAGTGCCACCGAGGTGTCCCTGAGCAAGGCACCGTTCCCTACACTGCTCCCCGGGCGCCGTTCAAAATGGCAGCACACTGCTCCTAACACTAGGATGGGTCAAATGCAGAGAAACAATTTCCCCACGAGAGATTAATAAAAGTCAATCTTATCTTATCATCTGAGGCTATGTTCAGGCTCTTCTGGAAAGCCATGCAATCATGGCTTGAAAAGAAAAGCAAATGTGCAAATACTGGAGCACAAGAGCAACTCCTACGAGATGTACAGCATGCATTTCATGGTAATGACAAGGCCACTGCTCAACAGCTTATCGGTGAGGTGGAGACGGAACTTACTGGGATCCAGAACATTATCTAGACTTTCATAGTTGAAGGGGCTAAGCAATCAGCAACTTTTGGATATTGGTTAATGTTCCTCAAGGGTGCTGATCTGTTGCTAAGGATCCTTTGTTCAGAACGTGAAGCAGACTTCACCTGAATAGCATGTGTGAAGTCATCCCTTGGTTCAGAGCTGCTGGAAGAACCAATTATGCCAAGTACATGCCGGTCTACGTTGCAGAAATGAAAGCTCTTGAACATGAACAACCAGAAGCATACACCTTCATGCAAGAAGGCGGATTTTGTTGTCCGCCGGTCAGAGGATCACAGCTTCAACTGTGTGGCGACTGATCAGGCACTGGAGCAAACCATTAACCGAGAAGGCAAGAGTCAGGTGGAGTTGTTGGCTTCACATTGCGAAAGGCAGCTCTCACAAGATGGTTGATGACAAGGCATGTGACCACAGCATACGTGGACGCCATGAAAGACCTTTGTGACACTGATGCAAAGGGCCCAAAAGCACACCAATATATAAATGTAAAATGTACAGTGAAGAGAAAAGAGAAAAACTATGGAGCAGAGAGTTCTCTTCCAGCCAGAGGTGATTTGTTGTACAGTGTTATTGCAGTGGGCAGGAATGTTTTCCTATACTGTATCTGTCCTTGTCAGAATTAGAAACGGGTTTATTGCCAGGTAGGTTCACATATACGAGGAATTTGACTTGATGTCATGGTGCATACATAAAATATAAAACAAAGACAGCGGAGCTGCAGCAGTCTGTTGGAGAAGGAGCTCCGCTGTCTGTCCAGCTGCAGGTATAGAGGATGGATGGGGTTATCCATGATGGACAACAGCCTGTTCAGTGTCCTCCTCTCCACCACAGCTTCAAACGTGTCC
Source organism: Harpagifer antarcticus (assembly GCA_902827135.1). Classification (NCBI taxonomy): domain Eukaryota; kingdom Metazoa; phylum Chordata; class Actinopteri; order Perciformes; family Harpagiferidae; genus Harpagifer; species Harpagifer antarcticus. The sequence continues at coordinate 967,440 of CADEHL010000497.1, read as the reverse complement.
AGCTTGATGCCGATGACAGACCCAGCTTTCCTGATCAGTTTATTGATTCTGCTGGTCCCTGCTCATCTCCTACTTGTACACAGCGTCAGTGTTGATCCTCCTGTTCAGTCCGTTGTGCACTCCCAGGTACTTGTAGTCCTCCACAACAGCCACATCCTCTCCCAGAATGCACAGGGGCTGTGGAGATGTCCTCTTTCTCCATAAATCAATGACCCTCTCTCTTGTCTTGGCCACATTCAGAAGCAGATGATTTCTTCCAGTCCACTCTACAAATTCACCCACCAGCGCTCTCTACTCCTCCTCCCGTCCATCCCTTAAACACCCTACCACTGCAGAGTCATCAGAAACGTCTGATGGCATGACTCTGAGGGCCAGTCAAGTTCTTCCACACCAAACTCATCCAACCATGCCTTTATGGACCTTGCTTTGTGGGGCTCATTCATGCTGGAACAGAAAATGGCCTTCTCCGAAATGTTTCCACAAAATTGGAAGCGTAGAATTGTCCAAAATGACTTGGTAAGATGAAGCATTAAGAATACCTTCACTGGAACTAAGGGGCCCAGGCCAACCCCAGAAAAACCCCGACGCTTGGCATTGTGCTTGGTGATGTAAGGCTTGATGCAGCTGCTCGGCCATGAAAACCATGAAGCTCCCACAGTTTTGGTCTGATATTAATGCAGCTGAGTTTCTAGTTTCTGTGGCTCCTAAACCTCTCCACTTTCCAATAATACCACTTACGATGGACATGATCGTGGAATATCTAGGCGAGAAGAAATTTCATGAACTGACTTGTTGCAACGGTGGCATCCTATTACAGTAGGGGTGTAACGGTTCACAAACATTTCGGTTCGGTACGTACCTCAGTTTTTAGGTCATGGTTCGGTACGTTTTCGGTACAGCAGAAAAAATTATCACAAAACATAAAATATTTGTTGGGGTTTTTAATTATTATTAAACTGTCAATAATGTATTCACTCAAATAAATACAAAATATAATAAAATAAACATTAAGGTGCAGCATTTCGATGAACTGAAATAATCTGTATTTGAACTTTACTGTACTAGTACTCACAAAACATAAAATATTAGTTTTGGGTTTTTAATTATTAATTAACTGTGAATTTCACTCAAATAAATACAAAATATAATAAAATAAACATTAAGGTGCAGCATTTTGATTAACTGAAATAATCTGTATTTGAACTGTACTGTACTTGTACCTAAGCAGCCAGTTTGACATTATGACTTGCTTGTCATTGTATTTTCATGTTTTTTTTAAAGAAAAATTAACTTGTCCACTTTGCTTGCCGAAAGTGCAGATCTGCTGGCACTAACAATGTCTCCTGCTGTGGAGAACACCCTCTCGCTATGGACAGAGGTAGCAGATACAGCCAGGTAGCGCTTTGCTAACATGGCAACATAAGGATATTTGGCGTATGTAATAGCTTTGGCTCCGTCTGAACATTTTGCGAGTGGTGGAGGCTTAAATGCTAGTGGGAGTTGGGTTTGCATTTCAGTCATTTTTCTTTTGGTACCGGTGATATTCAAGTTCGGGTGATGCCTTTTCAAATGTGTGCACATTTGATGTATTGCCAGCCGCCTAACCAATTTTAGTTGAACAATGCCGACAAACAGCTTTGGTTCGGTCCACCTGTCTTTGTCCGTCATCCTTGTACGTAACTATGAAACCAAAATGTTCCCAAACCGGAGACTTAAATCATGCTGGAGGATTTTCGAGCTGAACTTTATCTGCGTTCGCCATTTCCTCAAATTACTGACTAAATTTGAACGCATGACTGTGACCAGCTCTCATAGTATGCCTCCCACCAAATTATTTGGTCGCTCTGACGCGTTGAACCCAATGTGAGCAAATTACACTGAACGCTGCGACGCAGCACCTGAGATTACTTCCAAAAAGTTGTTCACGTTCTTCATTTTTTACGTTTAACGTTATATTCATTCGGTACGCTTCGGTACACACGTGTAGCTATAACGTTAGCTTATATTATTTTAAAATAAAATGTGTCATCGTGTTATTATGGCTACCTTAGCCATATTAGTTAGTAGTCAGATTTGGAAGAGCTGAGAATGTTGTTTACTGAGGATTTTATAGGTTTATACGTGGCTCAGCTAATCATTATCAAAGACCCAAGCTAACATATCAATGATTATTAAAAGAACATTTTGGGTCTCAGCTGTAACAGCGTACTGACTAGGCTAAGGACCCAATCCCACCTGTGGCCCTCATGTCATCCCCTCTTTTACTTTGCATTCTGTTTGTGGTTACTCTTTACTAAAAGTAATAGCTTACTAATTGAAACACATTTTTCCACAATTCTTTATTCAGCCAAAGATCTTTGTCTAAATCCATCAATATTTCGTTTCTTATTAGAATCACAAACAATGTGTTCAGAGGAATAGTATATGTAATGCTATGTACTGTTAAATTCAGTGATTTCGTTTTTTCTAGTATAACTAACCTGCTATGCCACTTTTTGCTGTAAATGTTCCCGCTGTGGGACTAATAAAGGATTTCTGATTCTGAAATTCCATCGCACCGAGGCATGGAGGTGGACTGAGCTGGCGGAGTGTCTCAGCAGGTGCAGCACTCACAGCCCTGTAAGGTGTTACCCCTATCTTTGTGGAAAAGATCAGGATGTTTGAGATGTAGCTTTTTCTCTCTATGTAAATGTTTCTCCTCACAGTTAATGTTTCAGCCTCAGTTCAAGGTCCTCCCACCAGCTCTTATTGTGGCACCCTGTTGGAAACACAGGATCTGATGTTTAACTACAGCTGTAAAACCATTAACCTCACATAATAACCAGCTTGGGGAATGTTTACAATGCTGCCTCTCGTACCATCGCACTTCAACTGATTCATTCTCACTGCTGCTGTGGGTGGCACATCTCTGTTGTGTTTCTGAGGTCTGACATACAGATATGGTATTTTCCACCAGAGAACTCTTCCCAACAGCATGTGTTAGCAGCACACATTGTAAATGATGTCAGTGATAGCATGTTGGGGAGAGGCTGTCATCATGCAGCAGTCGCTCTGCTCAACCTGCTGTTTCCTGTGCACGCAGACATGAATAATCACTGAAAAGAGAAAGTAGTACTCAAATGTTCTCCTACACTATGTGCCATATTGGTGTGGAACTTAAAAATACATTTATATATATATACACAGTAGATAGATATTTAGAGTGAGATAATTGTAGTGTTCAGCCCTCCGGTTGTGTACTTTGCACCTCACCTGTTATATCATCCTGATCATCTTTATTAACAGCCACAGATTATGTCTGCTGAGTAATAAATGTGCAGTGCTATCCAAAGGTCCACCCAGCATCACACTGACTCACTGAATGTTTCAGCAATCATCAACCCCCCTGCCATTTAAACTCCATGTGTAATCCATATGTGTGGGTGAGGGGTGGGGGGGATGGGGAGGCGTCTGTCCCGAGTCTTGAATGCTGAGCGTGCAGTGGTTGATATTTAATGCTCGCTTGTCAGGGAATCATTTACAGACACACTGATAGTGTCGATAGCTGAGCGTTTATCAGATTAATAAGAGCAACAGGTGGAGCTTCTTATCAGGGCACAAGCACATGTTTGCTAGAGATGGGTGTGGAGTATGTGTTACTAAATGAATAATGAAACGACAAAGAAAGTGCAATGTTTTTATTTTCCTTTCAGGGATTGGCTCCCATACATGTCTGCAATCCACATGTCTGCACTCAGACGATTTACTTAAGTTAAAGTAGCAATAAACAGTGTAAAAATACTGTGAAAAGTCCTGCATTCAAAATTGTACATAAGTAAAAGTAAACAGTATTAGCTAAAAAAAAAAAAGAGACTCTTAACAAAATTAAAAGTACACGTTATGCAAAATGGCTATTTTAAGATAAAATAAGATGTACTTTATTAATCCCAAATTGGTGCATTAATGTGTTCATCACTTTAATGTTGCATTTGGTAAAAGTGGGGTTTATTTGAATTACCTTACATACTTCTGGGTAGCTTGACCTATGATAATATATTACAATATGTGTCGATTTAAATATAACGGCAAATAAACTAAATATGTAAAATAAAGGTAGTGGAGCAAAATTATAAAGTGGCCAAATGTGAAAATACTCAAGTAGAGTACAAGTACTTCGATTGTGTACTTAAGTGCAGTATTTGTGTAAATGTACGTAGTTACATTACACCACTGCAAATACGCATCATACAAACGGTATGTATGGGAAGTTATATTAAGTGCCTCCCTGACATGTGATTGTGTGGCCGTGGAATCTGTAGGACTGTATTGGAGAAATCTGAGATAATAGCATACAACATACAATTAAATATGTATCATATGTCACCTTAATTTAATCTCTACTGGTCACATGGCTGGTTATTGTTTTCTTCCTGCTGATGACCATAAAGACAGGAGTATTAGAGATGTACACTCTGCTGCTAACGGCAATTATATTAACGTCTGTAGTTCTGTTAACGAAAATGTGCGTAGTTCTCATAGCTTTAGAAATTACTCCCATTCTCCTCGGCATCACGGATGTCCGAGTTATCCAGTGTGCCGATTTCGTCGGACGTCTGCACTGAGGAAAGCAGCTGCCACGGCAAGTTGTTGTTCGAGATGGCATTCAATCTTGTCCAGACTGCTGTTCCAGCTAATCAAATCAAATACAAATGAGTTCACACCCTGGGCCGTTTAAAACAATTGCATCGCGATTAGTTTTTTAGCTCAACCGATTGTAATCTTAACGCAGCTGTACCGATTTTTAACCTGTTCATGATGCATCGTTACATCCATACCTTTCAGAGATTGTGAATAATTGTGTATTTCTAAAGTCAATGTCCTAATAAATCAAACTTTTCACCCAAAATCATAATGTGTGTGTGTGTGTGTGTGTGTGTGTGTGTGTGTGTGTGTGTAGGAGAGGGGGGGTCTGCGGCCTCGTCTCTGCCACATGCAGAAAGGCAGCAGCGGTTACGGCTTCAACCTGCACAGTGAGAAGTCCAGGCCGGGGCAGTTCATCAGGGCCGTTGATGACAGTTCTCCTGCTCAGCAGGCCGGACTCAAACCACAGGACAAGATCCTCCAGGTACCACACACACACACACACACTGAATGGATATGGATGGAGTGAAATGGTAGAGCAGAGTTGAAGGATGAGAACAGAAAGACTGCACGCAGATCAGGTTTCTGACAGCTATTAAAGAAACAGTGAGTCAGCAGACAGAATACTTTTTAATCACAGCGGGGAATCCACTGTGTGCTTTGAATAATAGATACTTCAGGAATACTAATGAATACTGTCCACTGCTTTTTAAAGGGCTATTGTAGCATTTATTTCATACACGCTCATAAGAGATCCAAAAACACTTCATCCTATGCACACACACACTGCCTGCTTCCTCCCACTGTGTCACTGTGTAAACAGCAGGTCTGAAGCCGTGTTGAACAGGGTCTGCGTTAATCCATTTATTAATCCCACCCTGCAGGGGGGGGGGGGGGAGGCAGAGATAGTATTAATGAAATAAAACCAGAACTGTACAGACTCAGTGAGATGAAAGCTCTTTCTGTGAGGGTCACCGAAGAGGAATGAAGTAGAATGTTCTGTACCAGCTGTCAATGTCCACAGCCTGTGGGAGTACACCTAGAGATTCCTGACTATATTCCCACCTTGGACCTTCCTCCCCCAGAATTCTTCAGTTCCTTATCTCCCAGGAGTCGATTAGTTTGGGCTGTGGGAGTGTGCTGGTGCCCTGTAGTAACACTCCACTCTTCTATCCATCATCACTCCTCACTACATCAACAACATTGGCATCTTCCCTTACCATACGAAAATCATCATTCACAGACTTAAAACACAAGTATTTTCATTTTAAACAGCTGTCATGTGGGATCCGTAGTTCAGGTGAAGTAGAAATGATCGTTTTTAGATATTTTAATCATCAGTCATTTTCAGGTGTTTAACAGTCTTTTGGCCTGTGGGATTTTTTATTTTATTTTTTTATTTTATTAGGATCCCCATTAGCTGGTGCATAACAACAGCTAATCTTCCTGGGGTCCACAAATAACATAAAACAGGACATTTGACAGTACATTACAAGACATTGAGGATGAAACTGTCTCTGAGTCTGGTGGTTTTAGTCCAGATGCTGCGGTACCGCCTGCCAGACGGCAGCAAACGGCACAGTTTGTGGCTGGTGTGATGGGGTCTTTTATAATCCTGAGGGCGTTCTTTAAGGTTAACCTGGTATGTTTACTCCACTACATTTATTTTTAGTTACTTTACAGATTTGGATTAATGATGTGAAATACAAACAACCCTTAAATCAGACTTTAGTTACACCTGAGTCAAATTCAGTGAAGGTGATTGTCAAGTGCAAACAATCAGGAGAGATATTTGATAGTTGGTGCTTGAGAAGACAACAAATGTATACAGATCCCTATAAAGCATATTCATTACTCGTTATTCTCTAATCGTTCATCAAAAACTGTATATAATTGCTATTTTGCACATCCCTTTCAAGATTTTCAAAGGTTTATTGACATATCATATACACAACTACGGTGTAGTTATGCAATGATGACAAACTTGGGTCACAGGTTCCTCAATATGTGTGTACCTCCACCATTAAACTGTCATATTTTGCACATTTCTTATTCTATCTACATACATCTTATAAGAGTATAATAAATATGTATAATATCGGTTAAAATAAGTGCTTCAACATAGTTAACATTGCTGGAAAGTTGATTGTCAAGTCCCAAAACAAACCAAACAATATATTAAACGTTAATTAGTTTGTCAGGCTTAATATTGATCAGATACCCCCAAAGCTTTTTGCTTACATGTATTTAAAAGAAGACCTTACCCTAAAGTATTATTTAATGTTTAAATAAAGCCTAATTAGTTTGTCTGTTTTGCACATCCTCATATTAATATCTTTGTACATCCTGCACTAAACTATTTTATTCTAGATATCATTTACAGTATCTTCTTGATATGTTCTATTCTATATTTCTATCATTGACCTTCTACTTTCCTCCTATGTTATATGTACTCTTAATATTTAAATGTTTTCATAAAATATAACACATTCAAAAGTGCTTTACAAAAATGAAAGACATTAAGAAAAAGGCATTTAAAACAGTCATTAAAAAGCAACACAATCTACCTGCATTGCAATTACTCTAAATGTGTAATAACGTGCTTTAACCAGTAGGAGGTGTGGTTTAAAAAGCTGTCAAGTTTACAGTGTTAACAAAATAAAATATACTGCTGTTTCTGGTTTATTTTACGACAGATATATTTTGTTATTGTTTTGATATTTGTAACACAAAAGCGATGGAAAAAACCCACAGCAACACAGAAAAGATGGCCTTAACATGACCCAGCGGTCTAGTAGTTAATAAAAAACAATAATATCAAAACAAAATATTACTACTAACTTTATTGTGAAATTAAAACAGAACGGTAAAAGAATAGTTTCCGGTCTATTCTGCTGAAGCACCCCCCAGGATTGCCAAAGCACCCCCAAGAAATATGTCTTTTTTTTTTTAATTATTATTATTATTATTTTTATTAAAGGGCACCTATCATGCAAAATGCACCTTTGTACGTCTTTTATACATGATTATGTGTCCCCGGTGTTCCAGGGAACTCGCCAAGTGTCAGAAAACACAACCCTCTCTATTTTCCTCCTTCGCCAAATCTCTAAAAAAGGGGCTGCAACGGATCTGAAAAAAATGGATCCACATTCCGACACTTTTCTACGTCACAAAGACGTACTCCGCTTATTGGTCAACTCTCCATCAGGGGAATGAGCCACGGCCACGTGCATTGCCAAACCTCTCATTCGCATATAGGCTATCGGCAGGCTAAATCAACCCCAGGCACATCTGTGTTTCTGCCTGCTCTTGCTAGGATGTCTAAGCCAGTTAAACGTTGTGCTGTTGTTGGCTGCAAGACTCGGAACAGGGGACTGCATGCAATGCCATCAGTGCAAAAAGAGAATAATCTGTGGCTAGACTTCATTTTCAAGGGACATGTGCCAGAAGACCCCGGCAGATTTCTGTGTGTGTGTTCCAAACATTTTACCACGGACATGTTTATGAACTTCTCTCAAGTCCAACACGGATATGCCTCCAAACTAATGCTACACCCGGGATCAATACCAACCATCCGGGACCAGGCCAGTGAGGACACATCCAATTCTGAAGCTGTAAGTTTTTATTTAGCGGTGTTTTTCCTGATAAAGCTATCTCTTGCTTGTAGTATGTAGCATGTAGCTTCGCCGTATCAATGTCGCCTCAACCCCAACTAGTAATCGGTTAGGTGTTTATATGTTCTTGTAACATTTTATTTTGTACGCTCCGCAGTCTTTGCTTTGTCTTTTATTTTAATTATCAGGCATTTGCGAACATGTTCAGACTGCCGTAATGGCGATCTGTGTGAAGGCTGTAAAGCCACGCCTAGCCTAGCCGATAACACAAGTATTTATTCTCCTATGTATTAGTATTTTGTATCCTCTAAAATCATATTGAGTAAGTTATAATAACAAACGTAATCTTCTGGAGGTAAGTGCCGTTTTTTCCAGCGTTATGTAAAAGCTTTTGTGATTGTAGTCTGTAAGAACGATCATATATCATCGATCTGTAAGCTAAGCTACGCTAAGCTAATGAGACATGCCGTTTTTATAGCGTTCTATGGAAAAGCTTTTGTGATTGTAGTCTGTAAGAACCATCATATATATCATCGATCTGTAAGCTACGCTAATGAGACATGCCGTTTTTTGCAGCGTTATATGGAAAAGCTTTTGTGATTGTAGTCTGTAAGAACGATCATATATCATCGATCTGTAAGCTAAGCTACGCTACGCTAAACTAAGCTACGCTACGCTAATGAGACATGCCGTTTTTTGCAGCGTTATATGGAAAAGCTTTTGCATGTTTACTTGTTTGCGCACATGAATATAAATGGGGGTGTGTTAGGATACAACACTGTATGTATGTATGCGAGGGGACACACACCACGAGTAAAACAGAGCTAAAGCCCTGGTATGTTGTTGTTGACGACATGCATATACTATTCTAAACCACTTTTTTTGTTGTGCTTTTTTTAACCTTGCACAGGCTACGTGGCCAACTTGATGGACCTCATCTTCGACCAAGTCTTTGTGGACCCTGCACCATTATGAGCAACCTGACAGGGAGGAGGTCATCGCCGGGTATGCCACACGGTTCAATTTGGCTGCTGTCTGAACCTAACAGACATTTCACGGATCAGAGGACAACGCAGGCCGGAATCACCACTCTGATCCTGATTCAAATAACCGTTGATTTTGACAATAAAGTTCCGAGTTGATATCAAGTGTGTCGTGATTATTCATGTTTGGATGGGTAAAGAATATTCTGATTTCAAAAGCATAAGGTTGTGTGTGGACTTGTTGTCGTACACATGGGTGTGTAGTATATAATAGTACAATGACAGAATGAAAGATTGCATAAAGCCATATACACCAGTATTTATTTCCATGAACAATATTAGCATTCGTTTTACAATTTCAGTCAAAACAAACAAACCACTCAGTGCTCTATTTGCCTCAACTGTAGTCCAACTGTGTTCAGCTCTGTAAATATTCAATGCATTCAGAACACATTTAGGCACACAGGCTCCAATCCAGGATGGTCCACTACACAGGTTACAGAGTCCTCATGTTCCTGCATCCGTCTTTACACCTAGTGTGATAAACATATATTGAATGACATGTGAAAAATGTATTCTCTAAACAGACAACTTAGTGAAGCTAATGTTACGTGTGGTATTTCCATGCAGCACATGCTCCGGTTCAGAAGGCATCGTGGCGCAAGTTGCACATGTACCCCTTTAGAAAGAAGTCAATAACTGAGCTTTTAAAACACATGAAACACATAATGCTGACAACTGAGGTGTTGGAGTTATACTTTTTATCACCCTAAGTTATTGAACTTTCCAACGGTTGTTGTACGATGTTGGAAGAAAAGGACTGTAAACTATTAAACGCAATGAGGCCATTGTATATATGCTGAAAATATGAATGTCTCCCTTTATAAATATATATATGTATCGCTGTGTTTGCGTTACAAACTGTACACATTGCATTCTTGCTAATTAGCCAAAATATGAATGGAATAAGTAGCAAGCATCGTAGCAGAGTAAAAATAAATAGGGACAACAGCTTGTCAACTAACCATTCAGAAACGTCCTGCTGCAACCGAGATGTTTGCACCTCCACCAAAACCTCCGCTGCTTCAGTTTCTGGATCAAATTGATAATATGCTTGAACACATGCATTGCTCTGAGATGACATGTGTATTCCACACTCGTAATCACAGCAAACATGGTAACGTGACTCTCGCCGGCTCTTCTGCTGGGGGCGTGGTCAGCTGCTGCTCAGAATTTTCATAGACAGGTTTGGAATAAAGCGAAAATGAGCGAAACGAGGCATGGCTAAAAAATGATCTGTTTGGTATTTTGAAAAATAAAATGTATAAATATACCTTATATAGGTATGGTCATACACTATATCATTTAAATATAGCATGATAGGTCACCTTTAAATTAAATTAGAACAATTATTGATTACATCAATGCAAATGTGAAACAAACACTTTTTTGACCAAAAACATAAAGCCAACACATGTGATATGATTAGGCCAATGGCCAGCACCCATTCGATTTTTGACCTACCCATAGGCTAAATTACTTTGCGACACTTCAGTGACTTCCTGTTAGCTAGAGCGCCAAATTATTTGCTAACAGCAAAGTGAAAACATGATAGTTTTTTAGTCCTTAAACGTCCACGTGTGGACACTCAATCAAAACCACCTGAAAGCGAGAGGGATTCTGCACATAATAGCCTAGCCTCGTGAGTACAAGTAGCTTACTTCTGGGTCTCTGTGTTTCATTCAAGCTCTGTGTGTGTGTGTGTGTGTGTGTGTGTGTGTGTGTGTGTGTGTGTGTGTGTGTGTGTGTGTGTGTGTGTGTGTGTGTGTGTGTGTGTGTGTGTGTGTGTGTGTGTGTGTGTGGTGTGTGTGTGTGTGTGTGTGTGTGTGTGTGTGTGTGTGTGTGTGTGTGTGTGTGTGTGTGTGTGTGTGTGTGTGTGTGTGTGTGTGTGTGTGTGTTGTGTGTGGTGTGTGTGTGTGTGTGTGTGTGTGTGTGTGTGTGTGTGTGTGTGTGTGTGTGTGTGTGTGTGTTGTGTGTGTGTGTGGTGTGTGTGTGTGTGTGTGTGTGTGTGTGTGTGTGTGTGTGTACTGGAGATCATTGTGGTTAGCATCTGGTGCTTGCTAGCCAAGCTAACGGATATAAGGAGCTTTTTCAACAACAAGGTGGAGGGAGAACTCTCTCCTGTCAGACTGAGAGTCTCAGATAACTGTGTGTGTGTATATATACACACACACACAGTGCAATCATTATTTCATGCTAAATGAAGCTCTGTTGCTTGGATATTACTAGATCCTGTTACAGCGTAATATAAGTACATAACGATTGGTGTGTACATTAGCATAATGACTAGCTAGCTGCTAACTGCCGCCTCGATAATATCAAATCCATCATAATAACAAATCATTACCATGCTGTCATGAACGTGCGGTGCTGTTACGTGTATGCAAATTGACGTGCTTGATGTGAACGAGCATTTTGGTTAAATGTGACCTATCATGCTATATTTAAATGATATAGTGTATGACCATACCTATATAAGGTATATTTATACATTTTATTTTTCAAAATACCAAACGGATCATTTTTTAGCCATGCCTCGTTTCGCTCATTTTCGCTTTATTCCAAACCTGCCTATGAAAATGCTGAGCAGCAGCTGACCACGCCCCCAGCAGAAGAGCCGGCGAGAGTCACGTTACCATGCTTGCTGTGATTACGAGTGTGGAATACACATGTCATCTCAGAGCAATGCATGTGTTCAAGCATATTATCAATTTGATCCAGAAACTGAAGCAGCGGAGGTTTTGGTGGAGGTGCAAACATCTCGGTTGCAGCAGGACGTTTCTGAATGGTTAGTTGACAAGCTGTTGTCCCTATTTATTTTTACTCTGTTACGATGCTTGCTACTTATTCCATTCATATTTTGGCTAATTAGCAAGAATGCAATGTGTACAGTTTGTAACTTAGAGTTTGTAACGCAAACACAGCGATACATATATATATTTATAAAGGGAGACATTCATATTTTCAGGATATATACAATGGCCTCATTGCGTTTAATAGTTTACAGTCCTTTTCTTCCAACATCGTGCAACAACCGTTGGAAAGTTCAATAACTTAGGGTGATAAAAAGTATAACTCCAACACCTCAGTTGTCAGCATTATGTGTTTCATGTGTTTTAAAAGCTCAGTTATTGACTTCTTTCTAAAGGGGTACATGTGCAACTTGCGCCACGATGCCTTCTGAACCGGAGCATGTGCTGCATGGAGATACCACACGTAACATTAGCTTCACTAAGTTGTCTGTTTAGAGAATACTTTTTTCACATGTCATTCAATATATGTTTATCACACTAGGTGTAAAGACGGATGCAGGAACATGAGGACTCTGTAACCTGTGTGGTGGACCATCCTGGATTTGGTTTTGACTGAAATTGTAAAACGAATGCTAATATTGTTCATGGAAATAAATACTGGTGTATATGGCTTTATGCAATCTTTCATTCTGTCATTGTACATGTACTATTATATACTACACAGCAATGGCATAACACACCCATGTGTACGACAACAAGTCCACACACAACCTTATGCTTTTGAAATCAGAATATTCTTTACCCATCCAAACATGAATAATCACGACATACTTGATATCAACTCGGAACTTTATTGTCAAAATCAACGGTTATTTGAATCAGGATCAGAGTGGTGATTCCGGCCTGCGTTGTCCTCTGATCCGTGAAATGTCTATGTTGGGTTCAGACAGCAGCCAAACTGAACCGTGTAGCATACCCGGCGATGACCTCCTCCCTGTCAGGTTGCTCATAATGGTGCAGGGTCCACAAAGACTTGGTCGAAGATGAGGTCCATCAAGTTGGCCACGTAGCCTGTGCAATGTTAAAAAAAGCACAACAAAAAAAGTGGTTTAGATTAGTATGCATGTCGTCAACAACAACATACCAGGGCTTTAGCTCCGTTTTACTCGTGGTGTGTGTCCCCTCGCATACATACATACATACAGTGTTGTATCCTAACACACCCCCATTTATATTCATGTGCGCAAACAAGTAAACATGCAAAAGCTTTTCCATATAACGCTGCAAAAAACGGCATGTCTCATTAGCTTAGCGTAGCTTAGCTTACAGATCGATGATATATGATCGTTCTTACAGACTACAATCACAAAAGCTTTTACATAACGCTGGAAAAAACGGCACTTACCTCCAGAAGATTACGTTTGTTATTATAACTTACTCAATATGATTTTTTTAGAGGATACAAAATACTAATACATAGGAGAATAAATACTTGTGTTATCGGCTAGGCTAGGCGTGGCTTTACAGCCTTCACACAGATCGCCATTACGGCAGTCTGAACATGTTCGCAAATGCCTGATAATTAAAATAAAAGACAAAGCAAAGACTGCGGAGCGTACAAAATAAAATGTTACAAGAACATATAAACACCTAACCGATTACTAGTTGGGGTTGAGGCGACATTGATACGGCGAAGCTACATGCTACATGCTACAAGCAAGAGATAGCTTTATCAGGAAAAACACCGCTAAATAAAAACTTACAGCTTCAGAATTGGATGTGTCCTCACTGGCCTGGTCCCGGATGGTTGGTATTGATCCCGGGTGTAGCATTAGTTTGGAGGCATATCCGTGTTGGACTTGAGAGAAGTTCATAAACATGTCCGTGGTAAAATGTTTGGAACACACACACAGAAATCTGCCGGGGTCTTCTGGCACATGTCCCTTGAAAATGAAGTCTAGCCACAGATTATTCTCTTTTTGCACTGATGGCATTGCATGCAGTCCCCTGTTCCGAGTCTTGCAGCCAACAACAGCACAACGTTTAACTGGCTTAGACATCCTAGCAAGAGCAGGCAGAAACACAGATGTGACTGGGGTTGATTTAGCCTGCCGATAGCCTATATGCGAATGAGAGGTTTGGCAATGCACGTGGCCGTGGCTGATTCTCCTGATAGGTGGAGAGTTGACCAATAAGTGGAGTACGTCTTTGTGACGTAGAAAAGTGTCGGAATGTGGATCCATTTTTTTCAGATCCGTTGCAGCCCCTTTTTTAGAGATTTGGCGAAGGAGGAAAATAGAGAGGGTTGTGTTTTCTGACACTTGGCAAGTTCCCTGGAACACCGGGGACACATAATCATGTATAAAAGACGTACAAAGGTGCATTTTGCATGATAGGTGCCCTTTAAAGTTGCGCATGCGCTATGAGCGCACATACGGTTACTTCTCAGGCATGCCGGGTAATCTGTGACTTTTAAAGAGTAAAGCAAGGACTGCTGAATAAAGTATGATTTTATCTTTTACGAAACGTTTTTTTTCATATGGAATGCAGTTGGAGGTCAACTAATCACAGAGCTTGAGGAGTAATCACAGGGTTTGTGAAGCAAAGCACTTGGGCCCTTTCTCATTTCATCAAATCCCCCTCCTCGACTGCTCGGTCCTCCGGTAGTGAGAATTTCAGCGCGCCATGTTGAAGGACATCTCATTTCTCTAAATGCACTTCGAGGACCGAGCATCGAGCGTCGAGGAGGCTCTCTGGAGGAGCTATAACCGAGGATACACTGATGGGTCCTCCATGGTCCTCCACGGCTCCTTCGTGGATGCATTTCCGGGAACAGAGATGTTTCAAAGAGTCGTGACGTACGGCCGGACTTATCTCAGCCAATGACAACTCTGCATGCATCCCCTGGATATTATTTTAGAAACTGCTTTCATCGCGACGCGATGTTTACAGTGAGAACAGCTGTGAAGTCCGTGCAGAAAGCAGAGCATTGTGTATAATATATATCACTCCGTATAACAGGCCTACTCTCTTTATTTGCTTTAGTTTAGTAGAAAGAGTCGATATTTTTCTAAAACCATTTAGTGCTTCACATAATAATACACAACGGCTGTAGCCTGTTTTAGGAGCTGTAGGTGCGTGTGTGTGGTGTGGTGTGTGTGTAGATGCGGTGGACAGACGGGTCTCAGTTGGTTTGTTGTCCTCTGCTTAATTTGAATACTTGTAAATAAAACTTTTGGCCCGTAATTTATTTTCCTCATTGTAGCGACCAGAGAGGAAACGTAACGACGTATTGTAGCGACCAGAGAGGGGGAGAAACGTAACGCTATATCCAGTCTCTGATAGTGTTACATTATTATGATAGTGCTCTGTTTGATTCTGAAATGGTATATATTTATATAAATATATACGTGTCAGGGTTTCCGTTAGCCGGTAATTACCGGTTTTTAGCTGGTAAAATTGAATAAAAACCGGTAAATTCAAAACATGCCGGTCAAAATGTCCGATGCTCCGATCGATCATTATCGGCCGATATTCACTCTTAATAGTTTGATCGGTGCTCTCTATAAAGGCCGACCAGGAGAGCTGGGTCTGATTGATATGGACATAAACGGAGACACGCAGCTCTGTATAATCACCTGAAGCCCCGCCCACTGTTTAGCGCGCTGCATGAGAAACTGACGGGCTTTCAGGAGAGAGAGAGAGAGAGGGAGAGAGGAAAAGAGAGGCTCCGTTTCTCCCGTGTTATTATTCAAAGTTAATGTAAACTTTTGAATAATGTACTTCATCTACTACAAGTAGTTTCTTTGAATGTAATAATTATGTTGTTTGTTGTTTGTGGAATCATTTATTGAAAAATGAATCTGAATTTTTTGATCTGTTATAAAATGTGCGATTATAAACTGAAGCAATATAAAAATGAGCCCCATCAACTGCGTTTTAAACATCAGCATATCCGGTCCTAGTCCGGTGATTACCTGCTAACGGAAACTCTGCTACACAATTCTTATTATTATTATTGAAACATGACTGGTAAGTTTCAAATTTGTCCGGTAAAATAAATTCTGTTCGGACATTTGACTGGCGAGAAAAAATCCTAGCGGAAACCCTGATATGTGTGTGTGTGTGTCCGCCCGCATCTGTAGCCTGTTACAGTGTTTATTTCGTCAGCTATTTTTTTATTTAGTTTTAGTCTTAGTCCTGTGTTAAATTTCCGTTTTAGTCATATTTAGTCACCTTCATCCTGTTTTTATTTAGTCAAGTTTTAGTCGACTAAAAGTCTGAGCATTTTAGTCTTATTTTAGTCGACTAAAACAGTAACTATTTTAGTCACGATTTAGTCGACTAAAAGTCTGAGCATTTTAGTCAAAGAAAACTAATTATTTTAGTTTACTTTTTGTCAATGAAAACGGTTGAGTCTTTTTTAGTCATCAGATTATATAGAACATTTCAGTCAAACTAGTCTAGGCCAAAACCAATAATTTGTCATTTTAGTATATATAAATAAATAGAATTATATATTGTCCTTATTTGATGAAAAACACAGGTTGAATGATTAAGAAGCTTTGCAGAGAGTACCTGGTCAGGTTTGTGGTGTTTTTACCAGCTGTGTTATGGCCACATTGCTTCCCTTCTGATGAAACAATGCATTCGCTTTTTTTCTCCGCCTCATTGTAGCGAAAATGGGCCCAAATATCACATCGTTTCCATCATAATCCATTATTACCCGTCGAGTACACAATTTATCAATCACTCGCGCTGACGGGGGGGGGGGTATTCAGTTAACGCGAGTGCGACCACTGCTCGCAAGCCCTGTTGTTGCCATTTCATTGTCTGTTAAATAAGGTTAGTTAGACCATGAGTGAGACCCGAGTCTTCTGACAGTTCACAGTGTGCCGCTGCCCGGTGTAATTCAAATGTAGCGCCGCGCGCAGCACAGACACACACAGCTGCTGCCCTGCCGCAGCACCGGAAATGGAACTGCTGGGAGAAAAACTGACTATCAGAAATGTAACGTTATCTTTGATAATATTTCGTCTCCTCATTTTTCGTCAACGAAAGTAAAGAGAGATTTTGGCATAGTTTTTATTTAGTAAACTACATTTTCGTCTCGTCACTTTTCGTCAACAATATTGCATGATGATTTCGTTGCAGTTATTGTTTACTGCCGTCGGTGCCGTCTCATCATCGTCTCGTTTTCGTCATGGAAAAAAAAGTCGTTGACGAACATATTTCGTCATAATTTTAGTCAACGAAATTAACACTAGCCTGTTATTGTCTCATTATACCGCACTGTGAATGAATTCAAAGTAAATATATAAGTCGTCATGAACACATCTGTCCATCAGGCAGAGGGCTGCTGTGCCTCCTGTCATCATTAATGGACGTCTCTTTAAAATGACCGCTCAGAGGAGAGGAGTTCTCATTTCTCGAACCGCCTGCTGCTTCCCCTCCTCGGCTCCTCCACTCACATCTCCTGTGGGCGGGACTAAGTCTTGAGGATAGGAGTCGAGGAGGGGAATTAGTCAAATGAGAAAGGGCCCGTTTGTGTGCGTGTTGTGTCGGTCACGAACGAGCCGATTCTTTTGAACGGCTCTTTGGTACGAACGAGGGGAACCGAGTCCTACTTGGTGAGAGCCGTTCTTTTTATCGTTCAATCGTTGGTCCGCACTCACTGCCTGCCAAACTCCACTCGCCTTTTAAAAAGCTTGATTTCGTTCCCCAAACGTATTCTGTGAAGACCCACCCCTACTCTGATAGGTTTCAGCACGAGAAGTGAGATGGGGTGGGTCTTAACGAAATACGCGAGAGAGAGAAGTCATAACAAGTGGTACAGGACAGGTAGACGACGTGTTTTTCAGATGGAAAATGAGCCAAACGCGAAAACGCAGCATTTGGATGCACTTCAACCAAAACCCAGGCAGTGATAAAGCACACCATTTGTAAAGGCAAAATATCCTTTTAAAGCAGGTTCAACAAATAATCTCCATCGCCACTTAAAAACACAGTATCTAATATTAAGAGTTGCGTGAATTTCATTCAAGGCAAGGCAACTTTATTTACTTAACACATACAGAGGGTAAATTCAAAGTAGTACATTCACTGACATGAATGACATGGATATGGCGCCACCTTGTGTCATGTTTACAATGCAGATTATTGACATTAGGTCTTGCAATACAGTCAATCATTATCCTGGTGATTATTTTGCAGATAAACCTAGTAACCCCGCCCCCTTTAAAAAAAACTGCTCTTTTGAACGGCTCTTTGAAAGGAACGGCGCCATAAGATCTATAAGATAGTGTCTCCACCCGGCCCGTCCACCCAGTAAAAAAATCCCCACTACACTACTGCCCGAGTGATGAGATGATTTAGTGATTACCCAAACAACTGACAACTAATCTGCAAAAATGTTTATTAGTGAATTGTAGTTTTAAAAAAAAAAAAACTATGGTTTTAGCTTCTGAGAGGATTTTAAATGTAGCTGTTAGCTCCAAAAAGATAAGATAACTATTTTATGGTAAAACATTGAATAAGACTGTGTTCTGGTTAGAGGATCTATAACAAATAACTTCTCCCCCCCGTCTCCTGTCTCCTCAGGTGAACGGCGTGTCAGTGAAGGACATGCAGCACTCGGAGGTGGTTGCAGCGATCAAAGCAGGAGGCGAGGAGACGTCCCTGCTGGTGGTGGACGCAGAGACTGAAGAGTTCTTCAAGATGTGTGACGTGCTGCCCACTGAGGAGCACCTCAGCGGTACCACACACACATTTGCTCTGAGCTTTTAAGAGCTGCCACTGTCAGGAACTAAATCACTGCCATTCCATGATGACTGTCACCATGTTAAACCATGAAAGCTAAATTATGAGTGTCTAATAACTACGTCTTCCTCCCCTGCAGGGGTTCTGCCAGAGCCAAAAAGAGCAGCGGAGGAGGAGGTGAGGAGCACCACACACACGCACACACACAAACCCTACACTTCCCATAATCATCATCATCGTCTGGAAAAATAACCCTGAGTTAACAAGCAGAATGGTTCTTTATTAAGCAGTCTGTATGAACTAAAATGTACACACACACACACACACACACACACACACACACACAGAGCTTGGCCCCTCTGGTGACATTGTGTCTGACCCCCATGGCAACAGGAGCTGAGCAGTGCAGTGTATTTCCTCTCGGTCTCAGAGTCCTGGAGGATCATGGGATTGAAGTGGCTTTAACTCGTTGGGGATTATGCTAATGAGAAGAATAGCGAGCTGTTCACATACACACACATGCTGCAGAGCAACAACAATCCCTCATTCAGCAGCCCTTACATAACATGTGTGTGAGTGTGCATTCTAACAACGTCTGCTGTCACTCCTATGTTTGTACACAGTCCTGCACTCCAAAAAAGTATTGTAGTATATTTATAGTCATTTAAGTTTGTTATAATATATTCTGAACAGAGCTTGTTTTCTGTTTCTGGTTCAGCGTCACAAGATGAAGTTGACTAAAACTGTCTGTCAGAAATGTATTTCAGAATCATAGATCCAAAAAAAATTAAAAACTACTAGTCACAAAAGATCCTCAACAATTCCCCCATCAACCGAGGTCTCAACCCAGTGGTCTGCAGCATAGAGGAAAGCACCGTAGCAGTGTGTATATGTGTGTATTATTATATATATACATATATATATATATATACACATATCTATATATATATGTGTATATATATATATATATACACATATGTATATATGTGTGTATATATATATATATATATATATATATATATATATATATATATACACATCAGGGTTTCCGTTAGCCGGTAATTACCGGTTTTTAGCTGGTAAAATGTATTAAAAACCGGTAAATTCAAAACCTGCTGGTCAAAATGTCTGGTAATAATTAGAGATGCTCCGATAGATCGGCCGCCGGTCATTCTCGGCCGATATTCACTCTTAATAGTTTGATCGGTGCTCTCTATAAAGGTCGATCAGGAGAGCTGGATCTGATCGATATGGACATAAACGCGAGTGAAGTATAACCGGACGCGAGAGAGAGATCAGATCAGCTGCTGAGTCAGACCAAGACACGCAGCTCTGCATAATCACCTGAAGCCCCGCCCACTGTTTAGCGCGCTGCATGATAAACTGACGGGCTGTCAGGAGAGAGAGGGAGGGAGAGAGGAAAAGAGAGGCTCCGTTTCTCCCGTGTTATTATTCAAAGTTAATGTAAACTTTTGAATAATGTACGTTATCTACTACAAGTAGTTTGTTTGAATGTAATAATGATGTTGTTTGTGGAATAATTTATTGAAAAATGAATCTGAATTTTTTTCGATCTGTTACTGAAGCAATATAAAAATGAAGAAATATAAAAATCAGCCCGGTGAACTGAGTTTTAAACATCAGCATATCTGCTCATAGTCCGGCAGAGTCCTGCATCGGGTCGGGTACCCACGGGTAAAAAGGTGATTCGCGGGTGGTATTTTTTCAAACGCTTTTTTCCGGGTTCGGTGCTGGGTAAAACAAAGATGATGCGGGTCGGGTCGCGGGTGTTGCATAGTAAATATATTAAAATAATAATAATTGAGTTTAATGTTTAAATCCTCAGACCTCTCCCCCGCGGGACCGCGCATAATCATAACCTCTGCAGCGCAGTCTGCTGCTGAGTGTGCCACATTCGAAATGGCTGAGGTGAAGCTCTCTAGCGGAGAATACAGCATTTTCAATAACACTTCCTCAAGAGCGAAATCCAACGTCTGGAGGCTTTTGGTGTCATCCTAGATGGAGAAAATAACCAACATCCCACACTTTTTGAGACAAATATGCAACTGCGTGTGTTAATAATTGCACGTTTTCACTGCTCATATATATGCGGGTCCGGGTCGGTTGCGGATCTTGTGCCGACAGGTCGGGTCGGGTTGCGGAACTAATTGGCAATATGTGCGGGTAGCAGGGCGGCTTCGGTATTACACGTCGCGGGTGCGGGCGGGAGCGGGTCTTGAAAATCAGACCTGTGCAGGACGCTGTAGTCCGGTAATTACCTGCCAACGGAAACTCTGCTACACAACTCTTATTATTATTATTGAAATATGACCGGTAAGTTTCAAATTTGTCCGGTAAAATAAATTCTGCCCGGACATTTGACCGGCGAGAAAAAATCCTAGCGGAAACCCTGATATACATATATACAGAGGCACGGGAAGGTATTTTGAGTGGGGGTGCTGAGGTGCTGGACTCCAGTGAACACTATTACGGGCACTATAGAGCCCGCACAAAAGCACTCCCCACACGCAAACACACAGTACACCCGCGACTGTTACAATGAAGGCTCGATAATCAGCTCACTGCACATAGGCAGGGGTAAAGTGTTATTTTTTACGAGTGGGGAGCGGACCTCACCTCCTCTAGGGGGGTCCGGGGGAGAAAGTATCGATATTTCAGCAGCGGGTATCGATACATTAAATCTGATAACTGTGTTCGTTATTCTCGCGTCCAGGAGAGAAGCTTTAAAAAGGAGACTAATTGAGTCTCTGAGAAGGTTCAAATGTATACTTAATAAAAAAACGCGGTAATGTTACAAGCAGAAGATGGTTCAGTCAGAAAAACAGCTGTGTTCTGGCTCTCGTGAGCGAAGGGAAGAGAGGAGCTCCACCTTTCCAGCTGTTAAATATCCTCTGCTGGCTCCTCCCTGTGGGCCGCTGGGCGCTGCTGGGGGCCGGCCCTTCACGTCTCCAATGTTCGTTGTTGCGCATTACAGAGGATTCAGACATTGTACATTAAATATATAACTAAACACGCCTTTTCTCCTCCTTATCTCTTTCATGACTTGTCATTTAATACATTTTAAACGCTGTAATCAATACCTGACGGCTGGTATCCTTTCCGGTAGTTCCGGATGTTGTCTCATGCTACCCACGTCTGTAAACAAACGTATTCAAATAAACTGTACCTTCATTTAATATTCAGCAATAATAATATCTCGACGTCTATAGTTGTAGTGTTGAAATCAGTAGGTTTCGATGTTTCATATCGCTACTAAATTCACCTCTATAGTAAATGGTATATTAGCCACATGCTAAATGCTAACCGGAGATGAAGGATTTTCAGAATAAAAGCTTAACAACTGGTTGTGCACAAGAACTTCTGGTTTTTCAGTATAAAACAGCATTTAAACTGACGGTATGTTTAAGGTACTTTATGCCATCAAAACATTGATTTTAATTTCTAACAAGTCCCATTCAAATCCCCCGTGTTCCGCCACCTGCTGCACCTTTTAATTCTCCATTGTCCATTGTGATACTGCACTTTATGTACTTACGTTTCAAAGGCTTGTAAGCTACAGTTTGCACTGTTTCAATAAATGAAACTAATTTTCTCACCACATCTTTTTATTCATTTTGTCCAGCATTTGCAAGCTGAAGACTCTCTGTCAGAGCCATATATTGTATAATTGATGCTTTCAGTTTTCAGTTGAATTAATTCAATCCAAGTCAATGGAACACCAAAATCCCACTCTCCCTTTAAAATCTTTCAGAAAATGATATAAGTGTATCGAATTATATCGTATCAAATCGTATCGTTGGCTGAATATCGTGATATATATCGTATTGTGAGCTGAATATCGTGTATCGTATCGTGAGATTAGTGTATCGCTACAGCCCTAAAGCAGATGTTCTTTTTCTTTATGGATATTTTACAAATCACTCCCTTTTTAAACTGTATTCTTGTTTTACTGTATTTCATAACTGTTTTTCCTTTATTCTCTTATTGTTTGTATAACTATAATGATCATATGAAGGTGTGCCACGGAAATAATCTTTTGAATAATTTGTGACCAAACCGTTTGAGACCCACTGAGATAACTTAGACTAAAGTTAACTATCTAAACACTCAAGAGAGTCCTTTAGCTCACCTGAGCCTCTCAGTCTGAGAGGAGAGCTCTCCTCCAGCTTGTTGTGGAACAAACAGCTCCGTATGTCCGTTAGTGCAGCTAGCTAACCAGATGCTAACAACACGGTCCCTGCTGCTGGCACCAGTCCCTCTCTCTCTCTCTCTCACACACACTAAATGCGCTATTCACACACACACACACACACACACACACACACACACACACACACACACACACACACTGAGCCGAGCTTGAATGACACAAGCACACTTTTATTTCCATGCAACTTTCTGATTGGTCTGGTGTCTTGCCTCTGTTGCATTCACTGAACACAGGAAATTACATTCCTGCCGTCCTCTCTTGATGAGGTTCATGTAAAGCACGGTTAATGTATTATATTATTGATGTAGAATTGTCCGGGGCTACAGAAAAAACATTCGGGCAGGCCAAAATATTATTTTACCAACAATGTGGAATTTATTGGCTACATATTACACAGATTATGCACAGCGAGAGCAGCAATAACCGTCAAATAATAATTCAGACAGGGGAGCTCCGCACTCCCTGCCTGCCGCTAGGGGGTGCTGCAGCGCCCTCAGCACCCCCCTTCCCGCGCCCATGCATATATATACACATATATATATATATACACATATATATATGTGTATATATGTGTGTGTGTGTGTATATATATATATATCCTTTAATTCATTTTTGTATGTATGTATATATATGTATGTATATATATATATGTGTATATGTATATATGTATATGTGTATATGTATATATGTATATGTGTATATGTATGTATGTATATGTATGTATATATGTATGTATATGTATATATATGTATGTATATATGTATGTATATATGTATATATATGTATGTGTATATATGTATGTATATATATATGTATATATATGTATGTGTATATATGTATGTATATATATATGTATATATATGTATATATATATGTAAGTATATATATATATATGTATGTGTATATATGTATGTGTATATATATATATATATATATATGTATGTGTATATATGTATGTGTATATATATATATATATATATGTATGTGTATATATATATGTATGTGTATATATGTATATGTATGTGTATATATATATATGTATGTGTGTATATATATGTATGTATGTGTATATATACAGGACTGTCTCAGAAAATTAGAATATTGTGATAAAGTTCTTTATTTTCTGTAATGCAATTAAAAAAACAAAATGTCATACATTCTGGATTCATTACAAATCAACTGAAATATTGCAAGCCTTTTATTATTTTAATATTGCTGATTATGGCATACAGCTTAAGAAAACTCAAATATCCTATCTCTAAATATTAGAATATCATGAAAAAGTATACTAGTAGGGTGTTCAACGAATCACTTGAATCGTCTAATTAACTCGAAACACCTGCAAGGGTTTCCTGAGCCTTGAAAAACACTCAGCTTGGTTCAGTAAACTAAATCACAAGTATGGGGAAGACTGCTGATCTGACTGCTGTCCAGAGGACCGTCATTGACACCCTCCATCAGGAGGGTAAGACACAAAAAGAAATTTCTCAAAGAGCAAGCTGTTCACAGAGTGCAGTTTCAAAGCACATCCACAAAAAGTCTGTTGGAAGGGGGAAATGTGGCAGGAAACGCTGCACAACCAAGAGAGATGACCGCAGCCTTAACAGCATTGTGAAGAAGAGTCGCTTCCAGAATTTGGGGGAGCTTCAAAGACAGTGGACTGAAGCTGGAGTCCAGGTATCAAAAGTCACTGTTCACAGACGTGTCCGGGAAATGGGCTACAATAGCCGTATTCCCATGGTCAAGCCACTTCTGAACTCAAGACAACGGAAGAGGCGTCTGACTTGGGCTAAGGAAAAGAAGCACTGGACAGTTGCACAGTGGTCCAAAGTCCTCTTTTCAGACGAAAGCAAGTTTTGTATTTCATTTGGAAGTCAAGGCGCCAGAGTCTGGAGAAAGGCTGGAGAGGAGCAAAATCCAAGTTGCTTGAAATCCAGTGTGAAGTTCCCACAGTCAGCGATGGTTTGGGGAGCCATGTCAGCTGCTGGTGTTGGTCCACTGTGTTTCATCAAGCCCAGAGTAAATGCAGCTGTGTACCAAGAGATTTTAGAGCACTACATGCTTCCGTCTGCTGAAAAGCTCTATGGAGATGAGGAATTCATTTTCCAGCATGATCTGGCACCTGCCCACAGTGCCAAAACCACCAGTAACTGGTGTACTGACCATGGCATTACTGTCCTCGATTGGCCTGCAAATTCCCCTGACCTGAACCCCATAGAGAATATGTGGGGTATTGTGAAGAAGAAGCTGAAAGACACCAGACCCAACAATGCTAATGAGCTAAAGGCCACTATTGAAGCATCCTGGGCATCCATAACACCTCAGCAATGCCACAGGCTGATTGCCTCCATGCCACGCCGCATTGATGCAGTAATCCGTGCAAAAGGATTCCCAACCAAGTACTGAGTGCATTAATGGACATTTTCAAATGTTTGATTGTGTTTTGCTGTTATAAATCTTTTTTTTTTACTTGGTCTGAGGAACTATTCTAATTTTTTGAGATAGGATTTTTGAGTTTTCTTAAGCTGTATGCCATAATCAGCAATATTAAAATAATAAAAGGCTTGCAATATTTCAGTTGATTTGTAATAACTCCAGAATGTATGACATTTTTGTTTTTTTAATTGCATTACAGAAAATAAAGAACTTTATCACAATATTCTAATTTTCTGAGACAGTCCTGTATATAAGTGTATATATGTATACACACTTAACAAAAATATAAATGCAACACTTTTGTTTTTGCTCCCATTTTTCATGAGATGAACTCAAAGATCTAAAACATTTTCTATAAACACAAAATAACCATTTCTCTCAAAATTGTTCACAAATCTGAAAAAATCCGCGATAGTGAGCACTTCTCCTTTGCCGAGATAATCCATCCCACCTCACAGGTGTGGCATATCACATATCACACTCTGTCAGCAGGTGGCAGCAGAGGTGAAGCCCAAAGTCTCTGTGAGCTCTTCAGCTTCCAGCGCGTCCTCCAACGCCTCCCTGCAGGGGCCGGGCAGCAGCGAGCCCCCTCCTCAGGTACAGAACAGCTCCTCACCCCCCTCCTGTCAGCTTTATACTGCTGCATAATAAGTCAATAAAAATAAATAAGCAATAAAAATAGAATAAATGAATTTAATGAGATTTCACTGCAGAAATACAGCCAATCATTTGAATACCCTTAAAATAATTGATAGCAGTAATAATGGATATGCTGTAAGTCATGAAGTTTCAAGGTTCCAAAAAGTTTCGGACTTAGTAAATAAAGCGGAAACATTTCAAGGAAATGACGTAGAGATCTTTTTGGAGATATGTCTAAAAAAAAAACTGTAATATTTGAGTTGAAGACATCATTTGACTTTTGATATTTTACAACAGTACAGTAATACTTAGTGATCCTGGATTTTAGTAAGAGCTGTACCTGACCATTATGTTGATATTGATGGAAAAATAAAAAATAAAGTAAAGAATGTGATCAGATATTGTGCTTTACTGATATTCAAATGAAAAAAAGAATATAACTACAATTATTGGTAATCTGGAACCATTAAATGTTTATCATATTTCTATTCAAGTATGAATCGTTTCTCTTATTTCAATCAACGTCCAATAGAGATAGAAAATGTTGGTGTGTGTGTGTGTGTGTGTGTGTGTGTAGGTGGAGCCCCCCGCCCCGGCTGACAGTCTGGGTCTCCGCTTGTCTCTGGCTCAGGTTAAAGAGAGAGCTCGTCAGAAGCGATCGGCCAAAAAAGCTCCCACCATGGACTGGAGCAAGAGGAACGAGCTGTTCGGCAACTTATAAACCACCTCCACCCCCCCGTCCATTTTCCATCTTCACCCTCACCAGCTCTACCCACACCCTGCTCTCCCTCAACCTCACTCCGCTCCTGTCTGCCATGTGGATTTGGTTTTCACTTTTGAGAGACACCAGATTCCTGGGGACTCATGAAAACAGTATTATTTGATGATTTTTTTTAATTTAGCTTTTCCACTTTGTTTTAATAATGGTCACACACAGGAAAGAATGATAATACTTTAAAAAAATGTTTTAGAGAGAAAAATAATGTAGTTTGCACTTGAAAAGGACAACAAAAGGATTAATAGGACATAGGGGAAAGACTGTTGAATTTTAAATGTCAGATTTTGATGAATGCAAGAATATCTCTGCCTCATATGAATAACTCCGTACTGCCAACATGATGTATGTGAGGGACTGCGTCTGAAGTCCTGTATTATTCAAGGTAATCACATTTTATCTTTCATTTGGCTCTTGATAGATGATTGTACATACATGAATAAACGGTTTATTCGACTGACTTGAGAGAAATTAAGCTCCTCAGTGGTTTGTGTGATTGTTGATGGGCAGTGATAAATGTAACATTTGGATCAAATGACACCAAGTCTGCTTTTTTTTTCCACTATTCACCTTTGAAACAGTAAATTGATCATGAATCAATATTTTTTTAATAAACAAATGGCATCACCCAGGATGAGAAGGCGGCGGGGGGGGGGGGGGGGGTGTTAAGCAAATTGTCCTTTAAATGATTTCCAGGATGATGCACAATTCATTGGAAATATTAATTCAAAAATACAACAGACTTGCTTGAACAACTTTCATTTTTATAGTGCATAGTTTAAATGCTTTTTAAATGTACTATAATAGATCAATTTATTGTATTATAACATAAAAGTCTTGAATAATTCTGTGTTAGTGTTCAGTCACTTTGAAACGAACAACAAATTCCGACACACGTCACTGCCTCTGAAATGTTTAAAAGCATCTCCATTGTGTGAGAGAGAAGAGCTGTAAACACCTGTCAAATCAAATATCTATAATAAATACCACCAACTATATTTGCCTTATGTTATAAACAATAACATTTACAACACAGTTGTGCTAATATATATGAGAATGATTGAAACAGTGAAATTATACGAACTGTATTTGTTAATACAAAAATAAAGACATAAATATACTCGATATCTGACACAGTGATACATTTACAGGCCAACCCAATGGACTCTCATTCCCTAGAGTGAGGACACCCTGCTGCTCCGGAGTGTTGCATCA
The DNA here is from genome assembly GCA_902827135.1 of Harpagifer antarcticus. Classification (NCBI taxonomy): domain Eukaryota; kingdom Metazoa; phylum Chordata; class Actinopteri; order Perciformes; family Harpagiferidae; genus Harpagifer; species Harpagifer antarcticus. Next base: position 939,355 of record CADEHL010000497.1, on the reverse strand, counting down.
TCAGCTGGGTCCTGAGGCAAAGGGCTCACGTTGAAAAACTGGGCAATAATGAGGAACCGTTGTGCAGGAAATCCTCAAAATGTGCACTTCTATAAAAATATCTATGTTATTTAATCAAAGGATCATCTGTCTGATATCTGTTGCTCTCTGGGAAACTGGGGGGAAGAGTTTGGGGGGGTCACTCTAACATGGTGTCCAGCTGGTCAGCCAGGTCATCGAACATGTTGCTGATGTCGTCCAGAATGTTTCCTGCTGCCTTCACTGAGCTGCCGCCGCTGTGGGACACAGGACTGTTACAGAGCTGCTGGAAATAAGTCATGTGATGATGACCCCCATACGCTCATATCTAAAATGAATGTTCCTTATGATGATACAATGATAAAAGGATACATGTTTTTTCCAAATACCTTTCTCCAGCAGTTCACTTGCTAGCTAGCTTAAAAACCACACGGTATTTGACACATTTTGAAATAGATGGACAAATCATGTCTGATTATGGTAGGCTGAAAAGGTAAATTCCTATCTGAATTTGATGCCTTAACTGTTCAAATTACTCAATTTTTTCTTTAGCATACTCATATTTATTCATATTATTCATATTGTCATTAACGGTCTACATTATAGTCATATTTATTTGGTGGATAGTGTCTGTATATACTCTATATTTTTATACCTGATCTTTAGTGTATTACATTTCTATACTGCTGTTTATAATGTTTATACCTACTTATAATGTATAAGTATCTATATCTTTTTTTTTTGCCTGAATAACCACTTTCTGCTTGTTTAGATGCTAACTGCATTTTATATAGTACTTGTATAAAATGTAAAATATATAGCATATAAAGCAAATATTTTTATTTTACAATTACTTCCTGTTAATTTTCATAAGCTTCTGTTATTTCTCATAGAAGGTTTCCACCTTGCAGTTAGGAGATTGTGTAACCCTGATTAGTATCAGTCAGAGGCGCGGGAAGGTATTTTGAGTGGGGGTGCTGAGGTGCTGGACTCCAGTGAACACTATTACGGGCACTATAGAGCACGCACAAAAGCACTCCCCACACGCAAACACACAGTACACCCGCGACTGTTACAATGAAGGCTCGATAATCAGCTCACTGCACATAGGCAGGGGTAAAGTGTTATTTTTTACGAGTGGGGAGCGGACCTCACCTCCTCTAGGGGGGTCCGGGGGAGAAAGTATCGATATTTCAGCAGCGGGTATCGATACATTAAAGGTGACCTATCATGCAAAATGCACCTTTGTACGTCTTTTATACATGATTATGTGTCCCCGGTGTTCCAGGGAACTCACCAAGTGTCAGAAAACACAACCCTCTCTATTTTCCTCCTTCGCCAAATCTCTAAAAAAAAGGGGCTGCAACGGATCTGAAAAAAATGGATCCACATTCCGACACTTTTCTACGTCACAAAGACGTACTCCGCTTATTGGTCAACTCTCCACCTATCAGGGGAATGAGCCACGGCCACGTGCATTGCCAAACCTCTCATTCGCATATAGGCTATCGGCAGGCTAAATCAACCCCAGTCACATCTGTGTTTTTGCCTGCTCTTGCTAGGATGTCTTAGCCAGTTAAACGTTGTGCTGTTGTTGGCTGCAAGACTCGGAACAGGGGACTGCATGCAATGCCATCAGTGCAAAAAGAAAATAATCTGTGGCTAGGCTTCATTTTCAAGGGACATGTGCCAGAAGACCCCGGCAGATTTCTGGTTGTGTGTTCCAAACATTTTACCACGGACATGTTTATGAACTTCTCTCAAGTCCAACACGGATATGCCTCCAAACTAATGCTACACCCGGGATCAATACCAACCATCCGGGACCAGGCCAGTGAGGACACATCCAATTCTGAAGCTGTAAGTTTTTATTTAGCGGTGTTTTTCCTGATAAAGCTATCTCTAGCTTGTAGTATGTAGCATGTAGCTTCGCCGTATCAATGTCGCCTCAACCCCAACTAGTAATAGGTTAGGTGTTTATATGTTCTTGTAACATTTTATTTTGTACGCTCCGCAGTCTTTGCTTTGTCTTTTATTTTAATTATCAGGCATTTGCGAACATGTTCAGACTGCCGTATTGGCGATCTGTGTGAAGGCTGTAAAGCCACGCCTTAGCCGATAACACAAGTATTTGAGCTAAAGCCCTGGTATGTTGTTGTTGACGACATGCATATACTAATCTAAACCACTTTTTTTGTTGTGCTTTTTTTAACATTGCACAGGCTACGTGGCCAACTTGATGGACCTCATCTTCGACCAAGTCTTTGTGGACCCTGCACCATTATGAGCAACCTGACAGGGAGGAGGTCATCGCCGGGTATGCTACACGGTTCAATTTGGCTGCTGTCTGAACCTAACATAGACATTTCACGGATCAGAGGACAACGCAGGCCGGAATCACCACTCTGATCCTGTGTCCAAGGAAGCCCCAGCACCAGCTCACAAACCTCCTGTTTTTTATGGGTTCAAATAACCGTTGATTTTGACAATAAAGTTCCGAGTTGATATCAAGTGTGTCGTGATTATTCATGTTTGGATGGGTAAAGAATATTCTGATTTCAAAAGCATAAGGTTGTGTGTGGACTTTTTTTGTCGTACACATGGGTGTGTTATGCCATTGCTGTGTAGTATATAATATAATAGTACATGTACAATGACAGAATGAAAGATTGCATAAAGCCATATACACCAGTATTTATTTCCATGAACAATATTAGCATTCGTTTTACAATTTCAGTCAAAACAAACAAACCACTCAGTGCTCTATTTGCCTCAACTGTAGTCCACCATGTTCTGTAAATATTCAATGCATTCTGCAGGGAGAACACATTTAGGCACACAGGCTCCAATCCAGGATGGTCCACCACACAGGTTACAGCGTCCTCATGTTCCTGCATCCGTCTTGACACTAGTGTGATAAACATATATTGAATGACATGTGAAAAATGTATTCTTTAAACAGACAACTTAGTGAAGCTATCAAAAATCTTACCTGTGGTATCTCCATGCAGCACATTCTCCGGTTCAGAAGGCATCGTGGCGCAAGTTGTACACCTGTAGAAAGAAGTCAATAACTGAGCTTTTAAAAACACATGAAACTACACACATTGCTGACAACTGAGGTGTTGTTGGAGTTGTACTTTTTATCACCCTAAGTTATTGAACTTTCCAACGGTTGTTGCATGATGTTGGAAGAAAAGGACTGTAAACTATTAAACGCAATGAGTCCATTGTATATATGCTGAAAATATGAATGTCTCCCTTTATAAATATATATATGTATCGCTGTTTTTGCGTTACAAACTGTAAGTTACAAACATTGCATTCTTGCTAATTAGCCAAAGTATGAACGGAATAAGTAGCAAGCATCGTAACAGAGTCAAAATAAATAGGGACAACAGCTTGTCAACTAACCATTCAGAAATGTCCTGCTGCAACCGAGATGTTTGCACCTCCACCAAAACCTCCGCTGCTTCAGGGTCAGTTTCTGGATCAAATTGATAATATGCTTGAACACATGCATTGCTCTGAGATGACATGTTTATTCCACACTCGTAATCACAGCAAGCATGGTAACGTGACTCCCGCCGGCTCATGCCCCCCTCTTCTGCTGGGGGGCGTGGTCAGCTGCTGCTCAGAATTTTCATAGACGGGTTTGGAATATAGCGAAACGAGGCATGGCAAAAAAATTATCTGTTTGGTATTTTGAAAAATAAAATGTATAAATATACCTTATATAGGTATGGTCATACACTATATCATTTAAATATAGCATGATAGGTCTCCTTTAAATCACTCAATAAAAATGAATATGTTGCCTTGAAAATAAATAATATAATCAAATAAATACATATGAAATCAAAATAATCAACTTATCTTTGCTATATATATATATATATATATATATATATATATATATATATAAAGTTTAAATGCCTGTTTAAAGGGGACTTATTCAAAGGGGCTCCATGGTCTTCATATCGATCGGGTCACGACAAGACCTGTTGACGCAGCAACCACTGTAAGTTATATTCTTGTTTAATTCGACTTCTCTGTTTCATTTATTCTACTCTTTATAATTGTTCTGCAGTCATTTTACTTGGTAGAGAGATTTGTACATCTCAGATCTGCTCGGAGAAAGCTGTAAATCTGCTCTCATGTCAGAAGCCCTGTCGAAAACCGCGTGAGAATATACACGCCCTGCACAGCTGATTGCGTGAAGTACACACGCTGTGAATTAATTATTTGCCAGCTAAAAAGCATTTAAATAGGCATTTAAAATCTGAAGAACTCAGTCTTCATATCGATCGGGTCACGACAAGACCTGTTGACGCAGCAACCACTGTAAGTTATATTGTTGTTTAATTCGACTTCTCTGTTTCATTTATTCTACTCTTTATAATTGTTCTGCAGACATTTTACCTTGTAGAGAGATTTGTACATCTCAGATCTGCTCGGTGAAAGCTGTAAATCTGCTCTCATCTCAGAAGCCCTGTCGAAACCGCGTGAGAATATACACGCCCTGCACAGCTGTCGCCCATCAGCTGTAGAGAGTTAACTAATTAGAGGGGCGTGGCCCCACTGCTGTGAGAACTCAGCAATCAGGCTCCTTCTTAGGTAGCTATTTCCTGGAGCGTCAGCTTCAGCGTCAGACAGCCAAAGACATTGGAGTCCTGCGGGAGTAAGACTGACAAAGACATTGGAGTCCTACAGGAGTCACGAGGGAGGCAAAGAGGAGGCAAATCCTACTTTGATTGAGCTAAGTATCGCTGGTGTTTTATTTCATTTGGTTGTTCAGCCCCTCATGCTATAATCATGTGTATTTTCTCCATTCCTGTTCATGTGTCCTCTCGCTATTATCACTGGCCCCGTGTATCTCGTAATCGATATAATCGGCCTGCTCTCGTCTATCCCACATGCTCCACTGACATCCAACATCTAGTTTCAGGTGGCCTGTGGAACTGGCTACGCTTCCCTGCAGTCCCTGGATTTCCTTGCTCTCACGGAGACCTGGATTACTCCATCCAACACATCCACCCCAGCAGCTCTCTCCACAGCATATTCCTTCTCCCATACACCCAGACTCACTGGCAGAGGAGGTGGCACTGGTCTCCTGCTCTCTCCCAAATGGAGCTTTTCCCTCTTCAAGCTATCTAACTTCACTCCCTCCACCTTTGAATTCCATGCCGTCACAGTAACCCATCCTATACAATTAACCATTGTTGTTCTCTACCGTCCGCCAGGTGCCTTGGGGGACTTCTTGGAGGAATTAGATCATCTCCTCTCACATATCCCTGAAACTGGCCCTCCGGCTGTACTTCTCGGAGATTTCAACTTCCAGACGGGGAAGATAGACGAACTAACATCTCTGTTAACCGCCTTCGCTTTCTCATTGTCTCCATCCCCACCAACTCATAAAGCTGGCAATGTCCTTGATCTCATATTCTCAAGGAACTGCACCACTTCTAACCTCTCTGTTAACCCGCTCCACACATCCGATCACTTCTTCCTTTCATTCTCTCTACCCCTTTCCAAACATAACAAACTAATCTCTTCTCAGCCTGCACCTGTCCGCTGTAACCTTCGTTCCCTCTCCCCCTCTACCTTTGCCTCATCGGTGCTCTCAGCCCTCCCTTCCTCTGACTCGTTTCAACTCCTGCCTCCAAACTCTGCTGCAGAAACTCTCCTCTCTACTCTCTCATCTTCTCTGGACTCTCTCTGTCCTCTCACATCTCGGCAGGCTCGTCAGTCCCCCCCTGCTCCCTGGCTAAATGACGCACTGCGTGCTAATAGAACCGTCCTTCGGGCAGCAGAGCGGAAATGGTGGAAATCCAAACACCGTGACGACCTCCTAACCTACCAGGCTCTCCTCTCCTCTTTCTCTGCCTCGATCTCTCAGGCAAAGAGCACTTTCTTTCAAGATAAGATCCAATCTTCCTATTCCAATCCCAAACAACTATTTTCCATCTTCTCCACCCTCTTGGACCCTCCCAAAGCCCCTCCCCCCTCCTCACTTCTGTCAAGCGACTTTGTTAACCACTTCGAAAAAAAGGTTGATGATATTCGCTCTTCTTTTTCTGACTCACCTTTACTGACCGCTGGGTCACCAGACCCTCCTTTCACCCACACACTAACCTCCTTTTCCCCTCTCTCTCCAAGTGAGGTTCTTACCCTCATTACCTCTGCCCGCCCTACCACCTGTCCTCTGGACCCTATCCCTTCAAACCTCCTTCAGACTATCGCTCCTGATATTCTACCGTTTCTCACCCATTTCATCAACACTTCTCTAACTTCTGGTCACTTTCCAAACAGTCTCAAGGAGGCAAGAGTAAACCCTCTCCTTAAAAAACCCACTCTCAACCCGTCTGATGTTATAAACTACAGGCCTGTGTCTCTCCTCCCGTTCCTGTCTAAAACACTTGAACGCGCTGTCTTTAAACAACTCTCCTGTTATCTCCATCAGAACAACCTTCTGGATCCGCACCAGTCTGGTTTTAAGGCAGGTCACTCCACAGAAACGGCCCTCCTTGCTGTCACTGAGGAACTGCACACTGCGAAAGCAGCATCCCTCTCCTCTGTCATCATCATGTTGGACCTGTCAGCTGCATTCGACACGGTGAACCATCTGATCCTCCTTCGCACTCTCCAAGAACTTGGAGTTTCAGGCTCTGCACTCTCCCTCCTCGCCTCATACCTCAAAGACCGTACCTACAGGGTAACTTGGAGAGGGTCTGAGTCCGACCCTTGTCAATTAACTACAGGGGTCCCTCAGGGCTCTGTTCTTGGTCCCCTCCTTTTCTCCCTGTACACAAACTCGCTCGGATCGGTCATTAGCCCGCATGGTTTTTCATACCACTGCTATGCTGACGACACCCAATTAATTCTGTCCTTTCCCCGCTCAGAAACTCAGGTCGTCGCACGCATCTCTGCTTGTCTAGCTGACATCTCTCAGTGGATGTCTGCTCATCACCTCAAGCTCAACCTTGACAAGACTGAACTGCTTTTCCTTCCGGGAAAAGATTGTCCCACTCTTGACCTGACAATCAACATCGGCACCTCTGTTGTTTCCCCGACTCAGACTGCAAGGAATCTGGGTGTGAGCCTAGATAACAACCTGTCCTTCACTGCAAACATCGCTGCTACAACCCGTTGCTGCAGATATACGCTGTACAACATCAGGAAGATTCGTCCCCAGCTGACACAGAAAGCCACCCAGGTTCTGGTCCAGGCTCTCATCACCTCACGCCTAGACTATTGCAACTCCCTCCTGGCTGGTCTACCTGCATGTGCCATCCGACCTCTGCAGCTCATCCAGAATGCAGCGGCTCGTCTGGTCTTCAACCTTCCAACATTTTCCCACACCACTCCGCTCCTCCGCTCCCTTCACTGGCTCCCGGTAACTGCTAGAATCCACTTCAAGACACTAGTACTTGCATACCATGCTGCGAATGGATCTGGCCCTTCCTACATCCAGTACATGGTTAAACTGTACACCCCAGCGCGTGCACTCCGCTCTGCATCAGCCAAACGACTCGCTGCACCCTCGCTGCGAGGTGGACCCAAGTTCCCATCAGCAAAAACACGTGGGTTTGCTATCCTGGCTCCAAGATGGTGGAATGAGCTCCCCATTGACATCAGGACGGCAGAAAGCCTGCACATCTTCCGGCGCAGACTGAAAACTCATCTCTTTCGACTCCACTTCGAGCGATAGAATTACTAACAAAGCACTTATATACTAACATAGGACTGGCTTATCTATAGCCAGCTGAGTAGCACTTGAAATGTTTGGCTCTATGATACCTGATGTACTTATATGATTCTGTTTTTCTTCTGGGCTGTGTCTTCCTGGTCGTATGTACTTATTGTAAGTCGCTTTGGACAAAAGCGTCAGCTAAATGTAATGTAATGTAATGGTTTAAGCCTAAATGTTACAAGATATATATATATATATATCTTGTAACATTTAGGCTTAAACCATGGAGCCCCTTTGAATAAGTCCCCTTTAAACAGGCATTTAAACTTTAATTCAGGAACAAAACACTTAGCAAAATAATATCCAGAATCAGTATAGGCCTAGCAGTTTCTTTTCACCAGTCATTTACAACTTTTTTTTGGGAGGGGTTAAGCACAGTTAGTATATGTTTTTACAACGGACAAGTCAAATCAAGCAATCTGATGTTTCTTAGCCGTGATATAATGAGCGTATATCCAGGGAATAGTGGTTGTTACTTTTCACAAATCAGTATCCCTCCGCGTCTGAGAACCGTTATAAAATCCTAAACTAAACTTTATATAGTTAACTAACTAACTAACTAAGCTTAAGATGGAAACATTTAAGGTTAACTTCGACCTCCGGGGTGGGCTTACTATGGAGGAGTGGATTGAGAAGTGCCTATCTCCAGAAAAAAAGCACCTAAACGACGACATTCGCTATCTGTTATTGATGTTGCATAGCAACCACGTCGCACTATGTGCAGAAGGCAACGTAGGGACGATTTTATTTTATTCCCGGGCTGATTTTTAGTCCCAGTCCGCCACTGAACGTAGCTATTATGTAAGGTAGTTGTAAATCAAACAAGTGCAGTACATGCTATGTTATAAAGCCGTGGAGGGCGGGAGTTTATCAACCAAAGAGTAACCGCCCTTACGGGACGCTGTAATAATTAAAACGAACGCACCCGCAAGGACACCTGGCCTCCTATTGGTTGAGGGATGTTGACAGGATTGTTGCACAAAAGTTTCGAGCGCGCACAGAATAAATCTGAGAGCAGAACAAATCTGTAAGCAGCAATATATCTGAGTGCAAGCGTACAGTTTGAGCAGAAGCAGAGCAAATCTAAGCGCAAGCAGGCACTATTTGAGTGCCTGGACAGGGTTTGAGGGAAATAAATACATAAAGCATGCTCTCAAATTTAAATACCACGCTCTTGAATAAAGATAGGGAATAACCCCCATAGTTTATGTCCGACGCATCTTTGTAACGCACGAAGGACAGGAGCTGCGCTTCTCCACTCACATCTGTCATTTCATCCAGCTGCAAAGCGAACTGACCGGCTAGTTTTATTTTGTTCACCACTTGTCCAATTATATTAACAGACCTATCATTGATCCGACGGGATACGGTGTTATTCGACAGGGGAACTTTCTTGAGTGCTTCGGCTGCTTTCTTGTCTATCATAATTTCGGCCAACGCAGTCGCTGCAGGGAGAATGAGCTCCTCAACAAGAGTGAGTTTTTATTTATTTAGCCACCAGCAGGGACACGGCGTAAAATGCCTCGAGTGATTTCATTGACACATTCGTGGCTTTCATCATTACTGTCTGGCTCGACTTAAATTCCGACAGCTTTCGTCTGTAAAATTATTCACTTTTATCGACACTTCCCGAGTGTTTGGTGCTCTGGTGTCTCTGTAAATGCGCTGGCTTCATCGCACTATTAGGCAGGACTTCACTGCAAAAGAAGCACTGAGGCTGCGGTGGGTCCGCAGAAGTATAAATGAATCCAAATAATATATATGTTTCACTGTACTGCCTTGGTTTCAGTTTGGCCTCTTTCTTACGTTTCTCGGCGGGCTCCTCTGAACCCTGGCCTCAATCCAGAGCAAGCGGACGTTTCAGCCATTTATCCATAGCGCAGACCTACCAGTATTTTTCTGGCTGCAGGTAAGCAGCTGTTTTCATTGTGGGATTTTGGCGCGGTTGTGGCACAGACTATTGTCTCCCTCGGGAAACAAATCGCGCACTATCATTTTTGACGGGATTATTATTTTTTTTACTTGTCACCTTGGAATTCCACGTACCCCCTGCAGTTCCCTCGCGTACCACTAGGGGTACGCGTACCCCCGGTTGGGAAACACTGCTCTAGAAGATATCTGCATGGAGGAATGGGCCAAAAATACCAGCAACAGTGAGTGACAACCTTGTGAAGACTTACAGAAAACGTTTGACCTCTGTCATTGCCAACAAAGGGTATATAACAAAGTATTGAGATGAACTTTTGTTATTGACCACCAATTCCACCATAATTTGCAAATAAATTCTTTAAAAATCAGACAATGTGATTTTCTAGATTTTTTTTTCTCATTTTGTCTCTCATAGTTGAGGTATACCTAGGATGAAAATTACAGGCCTCTCTCATCTTTTTAAGTGGGAGAACTTGCACAATTGGTGGCTGCCTAAATACTGTTTTGCCCCACTGTATATATTAGGGCTGTCAAACGATTGTAATCAGATTAATCACAGCTTAAAAATGAATTAATCATGATTAATCACCATTCGAACTATGTCCAAAATATGCCATTTCTTTATGTATATTGTTGTGGGAATGGAAAGATAAATGAAAGAAGGCGGATATATCCATTTAACATACAGTATGTATGTTTATTATAAAAAAAATTCTGCCACAGACAGCCCACACACTGTGCGATTCAGAAAGTTTGATACAGCGTATTGTTGGTATATTCATTTTAATGTCACCCATATAAGAGGTGTGTTGCATCATGTTATCACTAATATATGTGTGGTTTTATACATTCTTGTGTGTTAATAGTTGAAGGAACAAAGTACATTTTTCCTCTTAAATATAGAGGTTTTTTATATATTCAAACAAAGTTCCCTTTTTCTTAAAAGTAGAGTAGCGCAATAGTCTTTTTCTTCCACTTTACATATAATCAAAAGGGTGGTTTTTTGGCTATTTGTGAGTTCTGTTTGGATTGAAAAGATTACCCGCCAAGTGTTTTTCAGAAATTCTGCGCAAATAACAGGAGGATTTCCCCCAGATATAAGACTGCTCAAACAATACCTGTGTGTTTGTTTTGTCTCTGTTTTATCGTTTCATAAATGTGAGGACTGATATTGCATGAACATTCTGGGTTTGGTTGGAGTAAACAGGTTTCATTGCTCTATGGGGGAGGTATAGTTAGGCAGGATAGGAGACTAGGTGGGGGAAGGAGATAGTATTCTTAAAAGATGTCCAACATGTCAGTGAAGTCTACATATCTTGAATGGTATATGTGTGTTTAATTACTTTATATATGTGTGTTTAATTACTTTGTATTAGTAATAGCAGTGTGTAAACAAAAGCTGGAAATATGAGAAATGTAAGGATTATCTTTGTGTGAGCAAGGGGGTATTATTTGGACACAGCTCAAGCCTCTGGAATGTGCAGAAAGGTGTGGGTGTGAAAATCTATGCAGGAAAATGAGATAACGGACACCAGATGTATTTTGCTATCATCTCAGAGACACTAGTTTATTATCCTGGCTGGTTCGCGCTGATTTGCTAAGAGATGCCAGGGTTGTTACATCTCCCAATGAGATGACCTGGGGAAAAGGAGCATTCGACTCAGCCCCTTTCGTGTTTTGGGCTATATAAGTTTGTTTTGCATTAAGTTCGACCCCTCATCTCTGGCTGTCAAAGACCGAAGGATCTCAACAGCACGCGAACCAGGGCAGGAGTACTCCTTATATTATCTTATAATTATATTGTATTGCATTGGATTATTACCTTGTTTAATTAAAACAGATTATTGTTTAAACTGGTATCCTGGTGTGCTTTATGATTTCCCTCCTGTTATGATTGTATTCAGCTCGCCAAACGACATGCGGAGGCAAGGTGGGTTATAAAAACCTCCCTGCCACAACAACACCTATCAATCATCAAACCGTGGGGTCTTAATTCATTACGTGTTGATTTCTATCAACGGGGGAGTACTTCAGGAAAGTCGACGGGGGGGGGGGGGGGGGGGGGCTAGTGGAGTACTTCGTGACCACAGACTGTGAACGTTGTGATCAGCTGTGTTAGTGCAGTTCTCCAGTGAAGGGGGGGGGGGAGTCTCCCTCCGCAGTTGGTGTAGTTTTGGGACAATTCCGTTGTACAGACCGACGTTAACAGCAGCCCTGTCTGTGCACACGGAGACCGACGCTGTCGTCCGGTGATCTAACCGCCTTCTGGAAAAGCTTCACAAGTACGTCGGTACGCAAATGCGCTTTGTGACACAAGTGCCGCTCGCATTTCCTGTGGGACTAAGTCTCGAGGATAGGAGTCGAGGAGGGGAGTCGAGGAGGGGAGTTAGAGAAATGAGAAAGGGCCTAAGTCTCACTCACAGCCTCTTGTTATTAGCCAGCTAATAAATACAACCACATACACACAGAAAAGCTGCAATTTCAACATGTCCAAGCATCCTGTATCATAGTCATGCTAATAACGTTTATAATAAACCAAACCGTTTGTAAATCAGTCAAGATTTCAGCGAGTTAAGAGTATTTTTGTGCAGATCACTCACCTTACAACAACTACCATAGCGCGTACCAGAGTAGCTGTTAACTGTAGCAAGATGGCGGCCGGTGAGCTACGCTGGGAAATCTCCCATGAGCCATCTAGTGTTTATATATATATATATATATCTGTAGAGGCTTCTCAATACTCAAATTTCCCCTCCTCGACTCCTCGGTCCTCCGGTAGTGACCCGGAAATGAATTTCAGCGCGCCATTTTGAAGGACATCTCATTTCTCTAAATGCACACCCAGGACCAAGCATCGAGCGTCGAGGAGGCTCTCTGGAGGAGCTATAACCGAGGATACACTGATGGTTCCTCCACTGCTCCTCCGCGGATGCATTTCCGGGAACGGTGGAGGCGTGACGCACGGCCGGACTTATCTCAGCCAATGACAGCTCTGCATGCATCCTCTGGATATTATTTTAGAAACGGCTTTCATCGCGTCGCGATGTTTACAGTGAGAACAGCTGTGAGGTCCGTGCAGAAAGCAGAGCAGTGTACAATATATATCACTCAGTATAACAGGCCTACATTACTCTCTTTATTTGCTGTAGTTTAGTAGCTATCTACAAACAAAGAGTCGATATTTTTCTAAGACCATTTAGTGCTTCACATAATAAAATACACAACGGCTGTAGCCTGATTATGCTTTAGGAGCTGTAAGTGTGGTAGGCAGTGTGTGTGTATGTGTGTGTGTGGTACAGTGTGTAGGTGTGTGTTGTACAGTGCGTAGATGCGGTGGACAGACGGGTCTCAGTTGGTTTGGTGTCCTCTGCTCAGCGACCAGAGAGAGGGGGGGGGAGGGGGATATATCCAGTCTCTGATTGTGTCATTATACAGGGTTGCCAACTTTGGGTACCTGGCTGGAGTGATATTTTTGATATCATGTGTTTAACTACACATATGTGCACGAAATGACTGCTATCGTGTCAGCAGCGGGACCTTAGCATATATATAGGATATATACAATATATACAAATACACAATATTGGACACAGACTATAAAGGGCACACAGTTTCATTCACTAATGAAAGTCAAACACATGTTTGTTTCCACTGTTTTATTGTGTACCTGTTGCGATAAGCAATTAATTGACTTATCGTACGATAAATAAAAATGAACTCGATAAATTGCCATTTACCTGAGGATGTGACTAGCAGTTTGAAAGGATGTACTTGAATTATTATTATATATTATCATTATGTCAGTGGTCTAAAATGGTCATACAATGGTGCCGTCAATATTATCGTTTACCGCTATAATTTCTGTGAAAATGTATCCAACAAAATTAATTATCGTGAGAGGCCTATACATGAAACACACACACACACACACACACACACACACACACACACACACACACACACAAACAAATCTACAGACTTACTCCAAACTGCCAAATATATTAATTAACACACTCACTCTCATATACTCTTTGACTCTATTTTGGCCTAGTAGAACAATAAGCAGCAGACTTTTGCTTTTTATAATTTGTACTGGATCTTAGATCTGCGCATGCGCAATACGGGTCGGCAGTTGCGGCTCCAGAGTATTTTTGTTGGGTAATCTATGGTAGGGCTAACCCATACAGTGGTGGGGCTCAAGTCAGTATTTGCAATGCAATTACATACATGCTCCCCTTGACAGTGAAACGCCACGCGTGAGGTTTAGATTATCTCCCTGTCTCAATCCAAATTGAACTGTATGAAATAAAAAGGCACATTTGTCTTGCAGTAAATAAAAAGCGTGACCTGGAGCCAATCTTGCTATTTCCCCACAAGTGAAAGAGTTGACATGCTGAAAACCAAACCCCTGCAGCGGGGTCTGGGGGGATTCTCCCCCAGGAGATTTTTTGAAATACTAACATAACATACACATTCTGGTACTCTCTTGAGAAGAAAAAAAAAAAAATCTATTACTACACGACATATTTAAAAAAATGAATGCCATTTTAGTTTTTAGTAATTACTTTTATTTTTGTATTGCTTTTTTTCTTTGTGTAATGTTTATTTCTACTGTTCTTGTTGACTACTTGTAGCACTTTGGGATCTGACATCAGATATGTAGTGCTTTATAAATTGAATCCATTATTATTATTATTATTATTACTTTACATTGTGGATAAGGGTGGATAGCCCCCATTGTTCTGTGTGTCAAAATGAAAGACAGCCCACACACCTATCAATCATCAAACCGTGGGGTCTTATTTCATTACGTGTTGATTTCTATCAACACGTAATGTTGTATCGATGTATATAGAGATGTACTACAGCAAAAGTATTCTCCGTCGGGACTTCCTGCAACAACACCACGCCGTTATCTTGATTCTGATTGGCCAGAAGACATGATCAAAGATGTTCTATTGAGAAGACGATCACTACGTGACAAAAGTTTTCAAAACCGTTTCTAGTCTTCGGTATTCTTGTTTTTGGCGTGAGAATAGTTTGGGCAGCGTGAGAGCGTAAGATTGAGAGTGAAAGCGTGTGTCACACGCCAGATGCGTGAGAGTTGGCAACCCTGCATTATACCGCACTCTCAATTAATTCAAAGTAAATATGTGGGGGAACAATGTTCAACTGATGTAACAGAGATTATAAAATACAGCTCTATGACAAAACACTCGACAGCTGATGCAGCTGTTGCTACGTAATAATGAACGGACGTCGCTTTAATATGACCGCTCAGAGGAGAGGAGTTCCCATTTCTTTAAACGTCTGCTGCTTCCCCTCCTCTCTCCTCAGTTCCCCTCCTCGGTCCTCTGCTCGCATCTCCTGTGGGCGGGACTAAGTCTCGAGGAGGGGAAATTTAAGAATTGAGAAGCCTCTTATGTATTCGACAGCAACTCAACCCTTCTCTGTGAGGGGACACATTAAGCAGTTACACAGGAAGTGCACAATATGCGGAAGTGGATTTTGTATTGATGAGCAGAGCGCACACCTGCGAAAGACGATAAGACAATGGCCTCACAAGACTAAGCTGTTGGATAAACAGCAGCTGGCTGTGTTAAAGCGCACACCCCCCCCTCAGGTTTGTTGTTCTTGTCTTGAATAGGAAAGCTCTCCCGGCGTGTTGCTTCTCCATTGGCTGCCATGGCCTTCTTTATCCTCTCACACTAACACTATCCCTCCGCTGCTCCAGCTCTCACCCTCTGTTCTCATGTGTCCTCTGCAGCTGAAGACGTTGCTCTTCGGAGCCTGGCTGCTCGGATACGTCTTCTTCCTGCTCTCCATCAGGAGGATGTGGACCGGGAAGTACGTCCGCAGCCCGCTGGCCCGGTCCCTCTTCCTGAACATGGTGAGCGAGGACGAGGCTGCCGCGACCGAGACTCAAGAGGTATGAACTGTTAGTAATGTTAACTGTTAATAATGACTGTTAGTAATATTAACTGTTAGTAACATTAACTGTTAGTAACATTAACTGTTAGTAATATTCCGCCTTATCAACAATCATGGACAGACTGACTAGATACTAGACTCACGTGACACCAGAAAGCGTGTTATGTTACACTGATCAGAGGGCAGATAATAGATCATTCTACCCTTTTTTTTGCTTACTCAAAGGCAAGCCAAGTCAATGTATTTATAAGAAGAAGACATACTTTATTAATCCCTCACAGGGAAGTTACTTTCTCGACTCTGTTTACACACATAACACACACAGGGACGATATACATGCACACACACAGAGGATACTCATGCACACACACAGAGGATACACATGCACACACACAACCACATGCCGATAGGAGAGGTACAGAGCAGAGAGGCTGCCAGTTAGCCGGCGCCACTGAGCTGTTTCGGGGTTCGGTGCATTACTCAAGGGCACCTCGGCAGTGGCCCAGGAGTTGAACTGCTACCTCTCCAGCTACCAGCTCACACTCCTAAAATAGCACCTTAAACACAAGGCAATTCTAAGAAATAGTGCAGAGGAATAATGCAGGTATAAAATACATGACGGTTTTTATTTTAGTAAAAGTACTATCACCGCACTATACAAATACTCAATTTGAAGTAAAAGTACTGCATCGAGAAAGATACAAAATGTAAGTTTTTAAGTACGATTAGGAAAATATACTTGAAAGTATTAGGAGTAAAAGTACTTAAGTATGAAGAAGTATAAAATGAAATGACTTTGTTGTATTAATGTAAAAATCTAATCTATTGCACCTGCACCTGTCCCCACCCTATCCAAACACACACACACACACACCCTTAACACACACTGCACACTAAACACTAACCACTTTCTGTAGAGAGTATTCTCAGCTCATTTATGGTACATCAAAAAGTTGATTCATTTCAGTAATTCTATTTAAAAAGTGAAACTCATATGTTATATGGATTCATTTCACACAAAGTGAATTATTTCAAGTGTTTATTTGTTTTAATCTTGATGATGACGGCTTATAGCTAATGAAAACCCCCAGACTTCAGAGGATTTTCAAGCAAAAGCCATTAATTTATTAAGTCCTAAGTCAACGCAGCCGTCCAACAGGACATTTTAGAGCACTTCATGCTTCCTTCTTCTGACAAGCTTTATGGAGATGCTGATTTCATTTTCCAGTAATACTTGGCACCTGCCCACACTGCCAAAAGTACCAAAAGTACCAAAACCTGGTTTAAGGACCATGAAATTACTGCCTGTGCTTCATTTGACAGAAAACTCCCCTGACCTGAACTCTATAGAGAATCTATGCGGTATTGTCAAGAGAAGAGACACCAGACCCAACAAATCAGATGGGCTGAAGGCCGCTATGGAAGCAGCCTGGGCCTCCATCACACCTCAGCAGAGCCACAGGCTGATCGCCTCCATGCCACGCCACATGGACGCAGTCATTTGTGCCAAAGGAGGCCCAATCAAGTAGTGAGAGCAGGAACATGAATGTTGCAGCCAATTTGATGTATTTTAATATTTGTATATGAAGGTGCTGTGATACTACTGAATTGACCTGGGCATAGGCGGGGACTCAGCCAATTTCAGGGTACAGCCTACAATTTGGGGAGGACACAGGTGCACAGCATTAGGGATTGGGAATCACCAGAGGGAGGCCACACAGTTTTTCAATTGTGCGTGTTTTCGCTTGTTTTCTGTTTGTTTTTAGTTGATTTCGGGTTTATTTCTTTATCACAGTTAGTTGTGCAGTTATCAGTTAAACACCCGGCTCTTGTTTTGCTGTCATCATCCTGCAATCCAAATAAACATCTTAAATGCACTCAAAGAGAAGACCTGATTTGCTGTCAACACCACGCGTCTGGAAAAGCTTCACACCATATCCCTCACTGGCAAATATTTGTTGTTCGGTTGCCTTTACATTTGTTGAAAAACTTGCTTCCAAAGACGGATGGACACAGGAGGACAGCGCTGTATTCATTAACTTTTCCCGACTTAAATCCACGTTACGCACCCGCAAGAGGAACGGGCACGGACCAAACATCAAAGTCACGGTAGGAGTATTTATGAATGAATAAAAGGTTGTGGAGGAGAGTGGCCTTCACGCAACGGGATACAGGCAAATCCCATAAAGTAATTCTAAACAAAGCCTCCGTGGATTGCTAAATAATGGCCATGAGTAACGAGGAACATCAGGAAATGAACAAAGAAATGAACGCTGCTGTCAATCAAACTGAAAAGGAGGATGGGCTTGGTAAAAGGAAAGCTAAACTCACATATAAAGCAGCGGAAGCAAAGATATTATCTATGCAAAAGGACAGGAATTCTGGGATAAAGCAATTGTGTAAAATGGCAAAGGAATTGGAACAAATTATGATTTCAGATGGAAATGTTTCTGACATGCAAATCAAACATGAAATGTTGTGGATACTGTCTGGGGAGCTACAAGGTTGCATGAGTCATTAAAACCATTGTTGCCTGAGGATGAAATGTTTAAACAAACGGAATGGTTTCAAAATGAAATGCACAATGTTCAAGGAGTAATACACAAAATGGGTCCATGCAAACAGGGAGAAATGCATACAGGTTGTGGATGATGAAATCGATGATGTGTTACATGCAAATGAGGAGCTGGATAATATTGGGCCAAATGACAGTATTTCTAACATTGGTGACAAAACAAATGTGTCGGGTGGAAGCTCTGGCCATTCAAGGTCCTCAAGGTCAACAACGGGCTCTGCACGTATCAAGGCAGAGGCTGAAAGGGCTGCAATCCTGGCTTTGGAGGCTGCTCTCAAGGAAAAGCATGAGCTGGAAGCTCAAATTAGGAAGAAAAGGCTCAAATTAGGAAGAAAAGGGAATTGCTTGAAGTGCAAACTCACATTGCTGTGCAGACAGCAAAAGTCACAGTACTCGGAAACAGAGGGTCTGACATAGGAGTCACAAATGGAACAAATTCATATGTGTCAAAACACAAGTCTGCTCTCAAACCCTCTGCTGTGCCATTTGTTCCACAAACTTCAAGTTGTCAATACAATCATCCACCAACAGGAAAACTACAAAACCCACTCGATCACATCAAAATCCATACAACCAGTTCAATACTGCAGCTACAATGCCAAGTGGAACAGGGGCACGGCGCAAAGAAACCATTTCACAAGGAACCAGATCAAAAACGTATGCTTCAATTCACATCCCAAGCATGCCTCAAAGGTCTTTGCAGTCATATCCCAGTGCATATACACAACAGCAATGTATCCAAGTCGATGAGGACCAAGGCAGAATGCCTTGCAAGCATTTTCACTATTCCTATGCGTCTGCTGTAACGCTATGGAGGACATAAGCTACATGTCAGAAATGAATATGCCATCCAACATACGTGCTATAATCATGAAGTTACCATACAAACTGAGGAACAAAATGGAGAAACATTGCTTTTGAACATCAGGAGAGACGCCATCGTCAAGCAGGTTTCAGTGACTTGGTCAATTTTATTGAGAGACAAGTGTCTATTGCATCTGCCCCACTGTATGGAGACATTCAAGACACAGTTGTCTCATTCTCAAAATTCAAAGTTGGAAATAAAGTGTCACAAGGACGCATAAAGGAGAAAGGAAGCCGTTTCGCTACATCTGTGGCAGCTGTTAACTCTGAAACTCAAAAGGAGAAATACTTACCTGTTAAGTCAACAAAGGGACCTTGTCTGCTGTGAAGAGGGCCACAGATTGGAAGTGTGCCCCAAGATGGAAAAGAAGCAGCATCGGGATAAAATTGATTTCCTAAAAAAGAAAGGTGCTTGTTTTGGATGTCTATCAGTTGGACACATGAGTAAAGATTGTCACAGTCGGCTGTCTTGTAAGTTGTGTAACCTGAAACATCCTAGCATTCTCCATATCCATGCAAAGGAATGGAAAGAAATAAGTCAAAGGACTCACAGGAAGAAACAACAAGGATGAGTCAAGCCACTACTCACAAAACATGTGGCCATATAGGAGCCGGAGCACAGGATTGCGTCTTCTCAATTGTGCCTGTAAAGATCAAGGCAAAGAAAGGCAGCACAATTTTAAAGACCTATGCATTTCTAGATCCCGGCAGCTCATCTACTTTCTGCTCTGAGCAACTGATGAGGAAGCTAAAGGTGAGAGGAAGGAACACTAAATTCCTGATGAAAACAATGAATAAAGAAAGCTTTGTCAACGGTCACGTCATCTCAGGACTAGAGGTAGCTGCACTCAATGGTAACATCTATATTGAGTTGCCTGATGTGTACACCCAACGCAAGATGCTTGTGACCCGTAATAACATCCCACAACAGGAAGACTTGTATGCTTGGCCATACTTGGACTCTGTGGAAATTCCTGCTATCGATGCTGATGTGGAGCTGTTAATTGGAACTAACTCTCCAGAAGTAATGGAGCCATGGGAAGTGATAAACAGCAGGGGTAAAGGACCTTACGCTGTTAGAACCCTATTGGGATGGGTTGTCAACGGACCATTGAGAGGAGGCAACGAGAGTGGGAGTAGCTGCCCCACAGACACAGCCAACCGCATATCCATTGCTCACATAGACGAACTGCTGGTGAAGCAGTACAACCATGACTTCAATGAGAAATCAGCAGAAGACAAGCCAGAAATGTCCACAGACGATCTTAAGTTCATGCAAATTGCCAACACTTCAGCTGAACTCAACAATGGACATTACTGCTTGAAGTTGCCTTTTAGAGAAGAGGACAATGTTGTCATGCCCAACAACCGCCATCTTGCTGAGCAAAGGGTCCTCTGCCTAAAAAGGAAATTGGAGAGAAATCCAACATTCAAAGAGGAATACACCAACTTTCTTGGTGATGTCATAAACAACGGCTATGCAGAGAGTGTGCCAGAGCATCAGGTGAAAGGAAAAGAAGGAAAGGTATGGTACATCCCGCATCATGGGGTGTACCATCCTAAAAAGAAAACCCTGAGAGTGGTATTTGACTGCGGCAAGCTACAAAGGTGTGTCACTCAACACTAAACTACTCCTATTATTACTACTACTAAAATAGAATTACTGAAATTAATCAACTTTTCCACAATATTCTAATGTATTGAGATGTACCTGTACATATAGCCCGCTGTTTGTTTTATGTCTTATCTTTATTCTTTAAGCCATGCAGGAACTAGTGTACAAGTGATAATGAAGTATATCCAATTCTGCTCCACCTCTCTCTGGTTTGAATGTTAATACTTCCCTCTCCTTGTCCCGGGGCTGCAGTGGTACAGGTGCGGTCCGGACCTGCTGGGAGAGTCTGTGCGGCCCCTGTTTGTGCAGAGCCACCTGGACTCGGACACCAAGGCTTTCCTGAAGCGGAGCGTTGATAAGTCTGGCTGGCTGTTCACCCAGCTCTGCCACTCCTTTGTGTCCACCTTCCTCAGCCCGCTGGTGTCCCGCACCTCCATCAATGGGTGAGTATCACAGACATGTCCCGCTGCATCCAGCTGAGTCTCCTCCTCTGACCAGCTCTCTGTCTCAGGTTTCTGGGTCGCGGCTCTATGTTTGTCTTCTCCCCGGAGCAGTTCCAGCAGCTGCTCCGGGTCGGCCCGGAATGGATGTCTGACAGACTGCTGGACCTGGGGGCCGGGGATGGAGCTGTCACTGGGGTGATGGGAGCACATTTTAGAGAGGTTTATGCAACTGAGGTCTCTCCACCCATGAAATGGCATCTTCAGAGGAGGAATTACAAGTGAGTAATAAACCAAATGACTACTGTGATCTTCATTCAGCGTGCTATATAACCCACAGTAATAATAGTTGTTTTCATCCATCTGTATACTTGCCATTAAATCTCAAAGATCAATATCAGGGAATTTTAAACTGATAAGTATAGGCCAGGGGTATTCAACTAAAATTCAACGAGGTCCAGTTAGAGAAAATGTCCCCATGCAAAGGTCCGGAACATCAAAATGTCTAAGTTGCTTTATGAATTAGTGTGATATATATTGAATTATAAAACGGACAAGTCAAATCGAGCAATCTGATTGGTTCTTAGCCGTGATATACTGAGCGTATACCACGGGTAGAATTGTAAGTTACTTTTCACAACAAGTCAGTTGGGCTGCCTGCAGTTTGCTTTTCAAACTGGAACAAGAAAGCAGCGGAGAAGTAACGGGGCAGAAACCCTCCTTTTTACGCAGCGGTCCAGACATAGACATCAAACGGCGACACATATTCAGTGTGCAGTTCCTTTGGCATTAGGGCAGGGATATCTAGATACTTTCCAAGGTTTGACAAAATGAATTGTGCTACTTTTAAAGCAAGCAACGATGTTTTCAAATCTGTAATCAAAGAGGTCCGCAAAAACACTATCGGCCAATCAGATTGCTTGATTTGACTTTTTATAAATATATTTACATTTCTTCCGTTATGAAACAAACGTACAAAGCATAAGATGGAAACATTTAAGATTAACTTCGACCTCCGGGGGGGGGGTCTTACTATAGAGGAGTGGATTGAGGAGTGCCTATCTCCAGAAAAAAAAGCACCTTCACGACGACATGCAGAGCTACGTGAAGAGCAGGTAGACCAACTGGGAAAGTAGCTCCATTCAAAAGCTTTCTGATGCGGGTCTTGAAACAAAGCAGAGAAATTATGACCGTTAGTGGCCACAGGTGCAAAGCTCTCTGCAGAGCTACTGGAAGCCGAATCTCGGGGACCGGAGAAAGTGGAGCAATATTCTCGCCACGCCAAGCAACAGCCTAGAACAACCTCAACCTATACAAGTGACCTCGTAAGCCATTCTACGGATGCTGGATAGTTTTTCAGTGGGTGCACAATAAACGGCAACATACAAATGAATGTAAATAAATTGCCAAATAATGAATCAACGCTCTCTGTCTAATATGTTCGCTAGCTGTTAGTGTTGTTGCATAGCAACCACTATGTTTCGTGCAGAAGGCAACGGAGGGACTATTTTATTTTGAACATCATTATTTAATAATAACAACTATTTAAATTAGAGTGTATTTTCTTTTTTCATATTGCCACACTTGGTAACCGTTTTATAAAAGCAATAGCTCACTTCAGGCCGTGGTATAATGAGCATATGCCACGGCCTGTCGTGAGCTATTGCTTATGTAGCCTGTAGCTTTATCAACGTCTGCATGTAATCAACAACTGACTGCCAATCAAATAAAGAAAGTACAATTCAAAAACAACTATTTATTGTCAATTAACATTGAACTACAGATATACAGTAAATACTGTGGATATGTGTAATGTTCCTCTCGGGCTGCATTTAAAAATAAAATAGAGAAAATAAATAAGAATTTAGCTTTTGAAAATATGTGCATCTCAAAAGTGCTTAATTTTAGATAAATAAAATAAAGTGTAGCAGCAGCTGGAGTTTGTCTTTTTCTTTTGTTAACCCTTTCGATCTTCTCCTCTCCGCTTCTCTCCCTGTATCGCTAATTATCCTCTTCACTCACTTTCCTCTCCTCTTCTCTCTGCAGCGCTCTCGCCTCTTCTTCTGTGTTTCTCTCCCTGTATCTCTCTCTCGTCTCTTCTTCTGTGTTTCTCTCCCTGTATCTCTCTCTCGTCTCTTCTTCTGTGTTTCTCTCCCTGTATCACTCACTCCTCTCTTTCGCCCCCTGTCGGCGGCGTTTAAAATAGAATCGTCCCGTCAACATTGAAATCCCCTATTCATGTATTTATTATAGGTCTGGGTCCGGACCGCGGTCCGCCTGTTGGGACCCCTGGTATCGGCTATATTGATCCAGAGCGATTAGGGTGACCAGGTGTGGGACGTTTTTGCGGGACATGTTACTGCGTTGCTAAGAGCTAGATTAGATGTATATAACGTCCATCTAACCTTTAAAAATAAACATTTCTATTAAACTAAATTTAGCTTATAATTATTAATAACAACGCTTTACTATGGTTTAATGTTTGCACAAACTATGCAAGTGAAGGTATTATATGTATTTGTTTTGAATGGAATTAACATAACAAATTATTATGACCAGAAAAAAATGGCCGGATCTAGTTTACTGCCACAGTCTGCTGACATGTGTGCTAAACGTTAATTAAATCAGCTGCTGTTACCTCATCTCTTTTGGTTTCAGGAGGAATATATCCATAGATTGATATTTTCTTCATTAGGCAAGCGTTTCTTGAGAGTTGCGGGCAAGCGTCGCTTCAAAACATATTCACCTCTGCGCAAATCTGACAATAACTCTCTGGGAATCGCCCTCCACCGGCTACACCCATAAGTTAATACATTTCTCTGTTGCTTGATTGACATCTGACACAGCTAATGGTGATGATTGTCCTCTCGTTTTCGACACACCTTTGTATGAAAGCCTTGTTTAAGACGGGCGACTGTCAATCGGCTAAATGTGTGGGACAAATGATAAAAATGCTGTGCACAAAGCCGGACACCTGGTCACCCTAAGAGCGATCCTTTGTTTTACGGCAGCTGTCACGTGTTTTTTACTGGCAAAGCTTTCATGTACAGCCAGGCAACCAGTGCACATGTGACATGTGTCCAGAGTATCTGTTATTTCCAAGCTTCCAATGTAATACATGACACTTATATAGCGCTTTTCTAAAAACTATAAGACGCTTTGACAGAGTAACACAAAAACGAAGAAAATATATAAAGGGACAAACAAAACAGAAAAGGGGGGGGGATGGTCAGTGGTTGAATGCAGTGTTGTACAGGTCGGTTTTGAGTGATTTCTTTTGGAGGTTATTCTGCGTAACAAAAAGTGTTTAGTATTAGAAATATGTGTTTGCCACAGAGATTATTTTCTGTAATAATCCAACGGGAAAATCCCATTAGCCGCTTTCACACCAAGTACTTTGCCGTACTTAGTTCCCAGCACTTAGTTCCCCCATGGAACTAAAGAGCAGATCGCGTTCACACCGGAATAAGTCCCTGAGGGAAGATTACGCAAATGAAGCCGCTGACGTCACTTCTTCTGCTTTGGGTTTACTGGCAGGCCGCAAACGACTTCACGGCGTATACTGCCACCCGAAGTCCCCGGAGTTGGGGACTGGCAGCTTCTACTGAAGCCTTCCGAGTAAATTGCCAGAACGCCGACACCTCCTCATCTCCACCGCTCCCATGTTTTATTTTGTGTTGCCATAAGCTAGTCTGTCTCCGTTGGTGCGCTGGGCTAATGCTAATGCTAGCAAATACAATGGCGGCTTCACAAAACCTTTCTGAGTTTTACAGGGCGTGGTTTGCAATTCGCCCAGCCAATCAGAAATTGTAACTTTATTCTCCCCAGGAAAGTACCACCTCTCTAGCAGGGACTGAAAAGGGGGAAAAGTTCTCATGAACTAAGTTCTCTTTTTGGTGTGAACACAAAATCCCAGGAACTATCGGAACTAAAAGGGAAAAGTATTTCGGTGTGAAAGCACCTATTGGTTTATGTCCAGGGAAGCATTGTGATGCTAACTCAGCCTACGAAAATGAGTCGTCCCTGCATCACTCTGTTGTCTGTGTTAGCAGCTGTGCTATTAATGTTGGCAGCCACAGTGCCAGAGATGGGGCGTCACATTCCCACTTCGACTGCTATAACTATCATTTCTTGTACCCCTAAAAATAACGAATTGTCATCGAAAAATTCTGTTCTTCCGTGGTCCTTAGGCTGCTGGGGATCGATGAGTGGCAGCACACTGGTTTCCAGTACGATGTGATCAGCTGTCTGAACCTGCTGGACCGCTGTGAGCACCCCCTGCATCTGCTGCAGGACATCCGGCTGTCGCTGGTTCCCAGCACTGGGAGGCTCATCCTGGCTGCAGTGCTTCCCTTCCAGCCTTATGTGGAAGTCGGTCAGTTGGGAATCTTTCCTCATATGTATATGGCTTCATAGATTTCCACTCTGACCCAAATTAAAACATTCTGTATTTGTTCTTAGGAGGAAAATGGCAGCGTCCCAAAGAACATATAAAAGTACAAGGAAAAACCTGGGAGGAGCAAGTAACTAATCTGTCCAGTGAGGTGTTCCGAAAGGCGGGGTTTGAGGTGGAGGCTGTGACCCGGCTGCCATACCTCTGTGAAGGAGACATGTACAATGATTACTACATTCTCGATGATGCCGTTTTTGTTCTCAAGGTTTCAGACAATACGTCGGAGTCTGCTTGAATACCAAATGAACTGTTGGATTTTAGTGCAATTTTCATAAGCCTCATTTATACAACACAGTATTTCTTTAGAAATGGGGTGTCAGCTGTGATGCTCAGGTACTGTACTTCCTTATTAATCAGCCATGTTGTGTGACAGTGATTCCTCTACTTGAAGGACTAAATGGCTTTTGAACTGCCCCTGAACATCAAATCCTCCATGAGATATCACCATGCTGTAGGTGTTCCCTCTAGAGAGCTTGTTATCTGTGGGAAGTGTTTACTATTAGAGCTTCATCATTTTGTCATATCATGTTTCTGATTCCAGGGTTCAGTGTATGCATGCACACACTTGAATTAATCATTGTGAATTGGTATTTTTAAATTGCTGTTATTAATGAAAAAAAGTTTGAAGCCTTCTCAAAGCAAGCCTTTGTAACTTTGTGTATGTTAAAAGCAGCTACCAATCCCACAGATATTTATATATTGTTTGAGTCTTTCTCACCTCACCTGTTTGGTTCAGCTCAAACTGACTGGCTCTTTGGCCTGATGTGCAAACTGTCAACTGAACCCTATGGGGACCAAACATGATGCTGCAGCTGGTAGACCAGGGACACGGTTACAAATGTCCCAGGGAAAAAGAGTCATTTTTAAACCCTCCTCGCTTATCAATACAGACTATTGATAACATAGATTCTACATATAACTGTGTTAATCAAGACTAGAGACCAAGTTAACTGCACATAAACCTGCAGCAGAATATGAAAGCGCAAAAACTAGTAAATGAAAGGTAAACAAAAATGGTATTCTCTTTGAAGGTTTCTCTGAGTTGAGCCGCTCCTCCTTCGCGTCGAAAGGAGCCAGTTGAGGTGGTTCGGGCACCTAGTTAGGATGCCACCTGGGCGCCTCCCTAGGGAGGTGTTCCAGGCACGTCCAGCTGGGAAGAGACCAAGGGGTAGACCTAGGACCAGGTGGAGGGATTATATCTCTTCGCTGGCCTGGGAGCGCCTTGGGATCCCCCAGTCAGAGCTGGTTGATGTCGCCAGGGAAAAGGAAGTTTGGGGCTCTCTGCTGGGACTGCTACCCCCGCGACCCGACCACGGATAAGCGGAAGAAGATGGATGGATGGATGGATGGTTTCACTGAGTTCAGCCATCAGCTGAGAGACTTCCTCTGAGAGCTACTCCTTACATCACCTGGCAGGCTGCCCGTTTAAAGTTGGCATCAGCATCCTGTTGCTGTGTTCCTGGTGGATGTCCATGTTTTTATTGTTTGCAACCCCTGGAAGCTTTGTGAGATTCCATATTTTATATATAATTTCTAACATTTGTTCACGTTAATTGTTGGGTTTCTTCTTTTGTAATTCCCCCTGAGACAGATGTATAAAAGGCCCATGTGACATCAAATGTAATTGATTTCATGTTGCTTCATCCAGCGGGTTCGGTTTCCTTTGAACTGCAACTGAGCAGGGGAACATCAGACCATGGTGTGGCGGTGTGCTGCCATTCTTCAAAATCTAGGTGGAGATGATACAAAAATAACTCGGGTTCCGGAAGTTTGATCCAGGTCTGTGGAGCTTAACAAATTAAAGCTGCCCTGCAAATTTGGTTCTCAGCCAAATGTGTAGGGCACACAGCAGCATTTCCCAATTGTATTGTGGTGCCAATCCATTTAGATCTTAAAGTTTATACTGAAGTCAAAAGGAAGATTATGAAGTGTATTTGTTTTATAGCATGTGCAGAGCTCTGAGAGCTGGGGCTGAAATAAAGGCATGGACTAGTTTCTCCAGATCCTGTTGAGACATGAGTGTTTTCAGTTTAGCTAAGGTGGTAATCAGAATATATTTATTAGTCCCACAGAGGGGAAATGTACGTTGTTACAGCCGAAAATGTACGACAAGAGGTAATGTGCTAATATTGTAATTCCTTTGATGTGGGTTTTGAAATGTAGTGGTTGTCAGCCTGACACTATTTGAAAATAACGAAAAAAAGAGCATCCTGCATTTTGTAATTTAAAGTTACAGAGACAGTCCTTAAAAATCTCAAAAAGAACATTGATATTTGATTGATATACTCCATGGTGCTTTTTTACCAAAGAGAGCTTTGGCTGTAGCAGGGGCGAGAGCGTCAATGAGATTTGTAGTTCATCAATTTATCAACCATATAATTAGCAGAGTTTGACTGAAGTCCAATAGTGGAGGAAAATGCCTAAACTAGATTGTTTCCTCAGTCTTGTTTTTTGAGTATCTCTGCTTGCCTCTTAGTGCAAACACTGATATTGATTTGAAGAAGATACAGGGGTAATCTGAGTCACCAACATCTATGAATGGTTTGAAATATTGAGACCTTTGGTGATAACCTGATCAAGAATGTGACCCAATTTCAGAGTGGGTGGGTTAGTCCATAGCTTTCCAGGCTATTTGATAGCACTACTGTCCTTGGGGGTTGTCAGTATGTTGAAGGCAATAGCTATAAGTATGGACTCAGAATCATTCCAGATAATCAACAATAATTCAGATTAATCTTCAAGAAAGTTTGCTGAATATTTTGGTGGTCTGTAGATAGGAACAATGCTCGACAGGAGAAATTAAACTGAAGAGCCAGATATTCAGATGTTTGCATTGATATTGTCTTACATAGAAAAACATTCTGTCACTAGACAGAATCTGTTCTAGAATGTTGAGTGTTCACACAGAGCCTCACTCACTCACTGGTTGATACTCGTTACAGTATCTGTCTTCATTCATTTCAGCATCTTTTTGGATATGTTCATCCACCATGTCTGCCAGAGGGAGAGCCAGCAGGGTAAGATGTTCAACAGGAGACATTTTAATCAAAAGCTTCAGTAAACATAATTCCAACAGTGTGTTTCTTCAAAACGAATTTAATGTGATAAATATTCAGATAACATTTGATGTAGTAAAACAAGAGAAAATAAATATTAATACGTTTTTAATGTAGTGTATAATGTCAGACGACAGAAATAATGTGGCCTTAGAAAAGAAGAAACCAACATATCAAAAATGTGTCCTCTGCATGATTTTCAATTCAAAATAAAAATCCTAAAAAAGGGAGTATAGTTAGTTTAATATTAGCAAGGCAAGTGTATTTATAGAGCACCTTTCAACACAAGGCAATTCAAAGTGCAACTACTCTTTTCTTGACGACTGGAGAGTAACTGTGACTTTTTTACACCTACCTAATCCAAGTATTTTAGAAAACTGCACTACTTTTTACTTTTGTTACTTCTACTTTTACTGAAGTACAAGATAGTAGTTCATATTTTGTACTTCTTTTAGTAGATTAGAAGTACTTCTTCCTCCTCTGCTTTCAATTGCTTCTACAAATGAGATGTTAACTCCTTGGACACAGACAGTTTATTCAGCTGAAACAGTTTGCACTGAACAATAATGTGTTCCCCATTTCCTCCTTTAAACACAAAATGATGTTGAAGTTTCCGTCCAGTTAACACATTCTTTAGACTAGAAGCAGGGGCGCTGCAAGACTGGCTGAATAACACAAATATGAACACCACACAAGGGTTAAATAGAGGAAGTACTAGAATCCAATCTAAAGACCTGTGTCTATTGTGTACAGACTAGTATTCAATTAAAAAAGTGATTTGAAGACATTCAGTCACATGACAGAGAAGCCATTAAAAAAAGAAACTGATTGATTGATTGATTGAAAAGTTTATTAACAGCTTGTATATTGGGTACAGTACAGTACAGCTCAAAACATACAATTGTTAAGGGGATGCAGACCAGAGAAAGACTTCCGTCTTGTTTACATCAGGGTCCCCCATTTCCAATTCATCATAAACTGAATGTTCCATACCAATATTCATATTAAATAGAGGAAACTTGTACTAGAATTCAATATAAAGAGGTCTGTCAATAGAGTGGTGCAGGGATGACGTATTTTTGAAGGCCGACCCGGATATAAACTGCGCATGGGTTCCCTCCATGGATATATAATAAGAACTGGATACAGCGTGGGAGGCGAGGCCTCATTCATTCCTATGAGAATTCCTATGAGAGCGAAACGTCACAGATTACTCGGCATGCCTGAGAAGTAACCGTATGTGCACTCATAGCGCATGCGCAACTTTAACCAAAATGCTCGTTCACATCAAGCACGTCAATTTGCGTACACGTAACAGCACCGCTTGTTCATGACAGCATGGTAATGATTTGTTATTATGATGGATTTGATATTAACGAGGCGGCAGCTAGCGGCTAGCTAGTAATTATGCTAATGTACACATCAATCTAGGGTTGCCAACCGTCCCGTATTAGCCGGGACGCCCCGTATTTGAGCCAAAAGGGGCGTGTCCCGTACGGGACTTTGTTTGTCCCGGACTCCCGTGTAAAGGGAAAAATAAAAAATATGTTTCTGTTTGCGCGCAATTCAGTGTGTCTGGCTGCGTGCCTGTGTGTTTGTGTGCTGTATGTGAAGGGCGCTAGGACCGCTCAGTTAACAGGGCAGGCACAATAGGCGCATTCACACTGCGGTACTTTTCCCACAAAGGTTCATGCGAACTATGATGTACAGATCGCGTTCACACCGGAAAAAGTCCCTGGGGGTGGATTAGGCAAATGAAGCCGCAGACGTCACTTCTTCTTCTTCTGCTTTGGGTTTACTGGCAGGCTACAAACAACTTCACGGCGTATACTGCCGCCCACAGTCCCCGGCCGGAAGTCCCCGGAGTTGGGGACTGGCTTCAGTAGAAGCTGCTGGGACTCCCAGCAGCTTCTACTGAAGCCTTCCGAGTAAACGACACCTCCTCATCTCCACCGCTCCCATGTTTTATTTTGTGTTGCCATAAATTAGTCTCTCTGCGTTTCTGCGCTGGGCTAATGCTAATGCTAATAATGCTAATGCGAGGATAATAAAATGGCGGCTTCACAAAAACTTTTTGGGAGTTTTACGGGGCGTGGTTTGCAATCCGCCCAGCCAATCAGAAATATAGCTCTTTTCTCACAAAAGAGCCGCTCGAAAGTCCCTGCTCTCTAGCAGGGACTTTCGAGGGGGTAAAAAGGTTCACATGAACCATTTTTAGTACCGGCTCTTTTTGATGTGAACGCGATAAAAGAGTTCTCATGAACTAAGTTCGCATGAACCTTTGTGGGAAAAGTACCGCAGTGTGAATGCGCCTAATGCTCGCACGTGTGTGTGTGAGATTTTCTCCAGTGGGCCGCGGGCGGCGGGCACGGCATCATTGTTAGTGTGGCATGTCAGTCCCATGTCGTGTGGGAAAATGAGCGCTGCCGGTGGAGGAGGTGATAATGAAAGAGGAGAAGAGAGAGGATGTGGTTCTGGGCCCTGGCCCTTCTAAAAAGAAAAGACTTGTGTCTTACAACAAACAGTGGGAAGAAAAACACAGTTGGGTAAAGCCCGTGAGTGGAGATCTGTCTCGGGTCTTCTGCACCTTGTGTCGGAGGGAGTTTTCAATAGGTCAAGGTAACAGCATGCTGGCACAGAAATGCACAAGCGAGTAACACAAAATAAAGGTGCATCAAATATAACTAAATTCTTCGGCAGTTCAACTGCAGAACAAGACAAAGTTGCTGCATGTGAGGTAACATCAGTGTATCACACAGTTAAGCATGGTTTGAGTTACAACAGCATGGACTGCAGTAATAAGCGGGCAAGTGCCATGTTTAGTGATTCGAACACTGCAAAGAAAATGCAATGTGGAAGAACAAAGGCTGAGATGATAACAGCCAATGTGCTTGGCCCCAAAACTGTTCGGGATATTCTAAAAGAGCTGTGTCCTCCTCCCACCGAGGTCGCAGCATGTGCGGAGGTGGAGTAACTAAAAAAGTAACTAAATCCGCAGAAACCCGAAAATCTTTGGGCGCACGCGCGCGGGGGACACATGCATGTGTCCCGTTTCTCCATTTCTGGAAGTTGGCAACCCTACATCAATCGTTATGTACTTATATTACGCTGTAACAGGATCCTACATCAATCGTTATGTACTTATATTACGCTGTAACAGGATCTAGTGATATCCAAGCAACAGAGCTTCATTTAGCATGAAAGAATTATTGCACTGTATATATATATATATATATATATATATATACACAGTGCAATAAGAAGCTACAGGGACGTTAATCTAACGTCGGTAATATTAACTTTATTTAATACAACATTTACGGTACAATATTTAATCATACAGCCCATGTAGTATAATAATGAATTACAACAAACATGTGCAATATATCCATTATTACAGCTCCGTGGGATGGCAGTAAGACGATATGGGTCCGTTCTTATTGTGCATCCATGGGTAAAGATGAACGCAACTCACATTGGTTTCTCTGTAAACTACATGTATTCACTGAATTTCACTCTCTGCCTTTAACGGCTCTTGTAGCTCCAGCCCCCACCCTCCCTGTGAGCACAGTGTGCTCTGATTGGTCGGGACCATGCTGAACACGTAACATGAACGTGCCGGGCGGCGCGGTCCCGTGGGTTAGATGCGCGTTCATAATGCCGAGGGAAATAACTCTCAGAATAATGTTATTAGCACATTTTTACAACTTGAGGAACGAATGTTTTTAATAAGGGCTATACAAACGTTCATACTGGGTAGTTTATTTAGTTTAAAAAAAATTATCCAACGATTTACAGACCACTCTTTCCCCATGTAAGTCAATGGGAAAAAGTGTTTCCGGGCCTGGCAACCAAACGGAAGTGTAGTACCGCCGTTTGGCCACCACGAATATTTTCATCTGAGTCCGGCGCACTTCCTGGGGGCTTGGTACCCTCGACAAAAAAGCAAAGGGATTTCTCCATAGGATTTTGGAAAACAGTTAGAAATAAGGTCTGAGGAAACGATTTTTTTGATAAATGCATGTTTTGTTCAGCCGGATAATATCCACATGTCTACCCTAATTTTCTAATAATAAATCTAATGGCCAGAAGCAAAATTCTAACGTTATGCTATAAAGGAACTACAGCCAAGGCCGTTTCTCAATCGCGAGGATGCGGGCTTGGTAGTCGCGTACTTCCAAGTCACTTCCTTCAGAAACGAAGCAAGTATACTTCCAAGCCACGGCTACGGAAAACGAAGAAGAATGGAACAGGCTAACAAGTGTGCCACTCTCTCTAACGGTTTCAACATAAACTGTACCGAAAAAAAAAATACCTCACGATGTCTATCTAATTATGAACTTGCTTTACTTTCACGGAACACATTTTTGGTGATAACAAATGTAACAAAGTAACATATTGTTCTACGCCACTACATACTTACATTTAAATGTGTGCTGCGTCAGTTCAGCAATTCTCCGCAAGGGTTTTTGAAATTGGTCCGGGCACAAAGCATTGTGGGGATTTTAAGGACGCGAAGTCTACCCATGTGCAGCCTCGAAATTTCCCCCAAACCAAGGACGCGGCCTCTGTATGATGTATGATGATGTAGATTGGAACAGTCCTTCGGTGGCACTCGATGAAGTAGCATCCTTGAAATATTGGCTTGGAAGCCAGGGTTGCGTTCCAATAGTCCATTTAGCTTAGGAACCTTCCTAACCAAGTGAAATGACCCGGAAGTACGTCAGTGGCAGCCATGTTAAGTGCCGTTCCAATTCTCCAAATGAAAGGAAAGGAGGTTTCAAACTTCCTTTATAACCTCCTTTAGCTTAGGAACCACTGGACCTCCCTTGACGAAAGGAGAGGAGAAAATCCTGCCCCACAATACATTGCAGCCGCAGCATTTACCGTCACTCAACAGTCAGCCGTTCACGGAAACAACCGATTATGACCGAGAAATATCATGAACGTTACGGCATTTTAAAACGTATGTGGTAAGTTGCCAAAGTGCTTTGTTTTGAACGTTCATCAGTATTATAATCAAAAAGTGAAATATGAACGTTAGTTTTTACTGAAATGATCAAATAAAGTCAGCATTTCACAGTCTTTACTGAGCTGTGTGGAGTTTGTTCAACTTTTAAAAGATGTTTGAATGGTGATATACACAGTGATAGATGTTAAGGACTAACGTTTATAATAAATACATTTGTATTGATTTTAAGATATTTTCATAGTTCATACAATCATACGTATTGGGATCATTTGTGTTAATGTGGACCGGAGGGAGAGGGTGATGAGCATAAGTTTCACTTTCCTTTTTTATTTCAATTCCAACTTTGGTCATGAAGAATATGTTTCTCTGTTGTCCACGTTCATAAAGCATAACACAACAGCATCAGAGCACGGTGCAGAGTCTCTAGATGAGTCCCTCGTTCTTATTAAACATCCATGTTGTAGTCCGTTGTATAGAAAACTGTAGTTTCCATAGTTTCCCCACAGCAGCAGACGCACATTCATGAGGTCCGCTGGCGCATCATAAACACGTCTGATAGTGAAAGTGCAGTCGGATTCTCTAAAGCACCGCAGTCTCTTCTCCTAAATCCTTTTGAATTCTCCTATCCACTATCCCTTAACCCCGTGATGTTTCACTCAGAGGTCAAGGAATAGGAGATAGGGTTAAAATTTAGGAGCTGATTTTTGGATTATCGGAACGCAACCCAGTATCCTCGAGATTGAGAAATGGCCCGAGTACAGCAGGGTCGCACGACTTCAACGTCATGCCAACTTAAGATCGACATTCAAACCAACCCACTCTCTTCAGTCTGCGTACAAATGACACGACTTTACACATTGGAAATGCGTGCAATAGATACGCAGAAGTCCGATTTTGCATGCATATGATACGCTAACCATTCCCATTGAGATCTGAGGCCGAGTTTTGCATGCATATGATACTCCCACGTTACGTTTGTTATGAACGTATCTTAAATACGTTTATTTTCTACATATCTTTGCCATTTATTGTCTTGCTTATAATAATGATAATAGTTATATATAAATATCATTTTAGAGAACACATTTGAATTTGAAAATTGGGCTCGATATATGCATACATGCAGGGCCGGCCCTTATAGGCGAATGCTAAAGGCGCATCAATCAATGGGGGGCAGCGAAAAAAGAAAAAAAAAAAATCAGAAAATAAAGACATTTTTTTTTTATAAATGTTATAACAACACAATTTCCCGATTTTGGACCAACAAAGTCTTATTATCTTATTATCTTATACTAACAGAACTACGCCTATATTGCGTACAGCGCCCATAAACTATGGCGCACCCCCCCCCACAAATCAAGTTGAACTGCCCCAGTAAAAACCAGAGGTTTATGTGAAATAGTTCTTTTTTTGAAATAATGGTTTTTGTGTGCAATTATAGGTTTTAATTTTGTATTTGTGTTAATTTAAAATAAATCTAATTACTCCCAAAAAACGTATACAGCTTTTATTAACATTGGAATTTACTGTGTAAAGCGGCCGCGGGGGGGGAGAGCTTTATGGCGC
The DNA here is from genome assembly GCA_902827135.1 of Harpagifer antarcticus. Lineage (NCBI taxonomy): Eukaryota > Metazoa > Chordata > Actinopteri > Perciformes > Harpagiferidae > Harpagifer > Harpagifer antarcticus. The sequence continues at coordinate 904,183 of CADEHL010000497.1, read as the reverse complement.
GTTTCCACTGCAGCGGATAGCTCGCTTTAAGCGTGCCGAGCCGTGCGGGGCCCGTTTTTGGTTGCGTTTCCACTTGGCCTAGTACCAGCTAGCGGGTCCTAATTCACAGTTTTTCTGGCCCCATAAAATCGTGGTTCTAGGGCCAGGAACAACCAGGCTGAGTCGGGCTGAGTATGCTAAACTAGAGAGAGAATCGCTGGCAAGGGGGCTACAACTACAACAAGATGAACATATTTGACCGTGATTTAATTGTAATACACGTTTCAAAATGATGCCGAAGTAACAACATACTGATACCGGTTAGTAAAAACCATGAATTAATGCTTTGAGAAGTCTGCAGACAGACGGCAGGCGAAAAACCCTTTTAAAATGCGTGTTTTCTAAATGGAGCTTGGCTAAGCTAACGTTATATATGCTCCGACCGTCCACACTCACAGCAACGGCCTATACAGACATAAATAAACCAGCAACTGACACAGGCAGTTTGTGGTTTGTACTTTTTTGTCTTGTTTCTGAACAGATATGAGGAGCTGTGAGCTCTGAGTGCTAAGAGCTAACGGCTGTGTTGTTTTTCTGGGGCTCTCATTGAAGATGACGTCACGGCTCCGCCTACATTGTGTTACTATAGTAACTACCCCAGTTCCTAAACTGTAATGGAAGCGCAGCATTAAAGTGAGCCCGGCCTAATAAGGCCTAACCAAACCGAGCAAGGCCTGCAGTGGAAACGCGCCATTAGAGAGCTCTCTCCTGAAAGACTGAGAGGCTCTGATAACCTCAGCTCAGTGAGCTAAAAATCTTGCCGAGGGCAGCAAATTGGTCAGGGCCGGCCCTGCATACATGCCAACCTTTCCAAATCCAAAAGAGGTAGGTTTGCGCACGGCAAATGTGCACGCCCAAATTAGGTAATCAGAAGAAATGGAACCCCAGTAATTACATGTATAAACCATGTATTTAACATATATTGCATCATTTTATGCATTTTTCAGAAAAAGTGGTAGTTTGGTAAACAGTGACATCAACGTAAAATGCCCGAACAGTAAAAGAATGGGAGATAAACATCCCAAAGTCTCCACATTTTATTATATTTTTAATGTGTGTCCTGTTTCAGTTGAGACAGTGTAGATGAAGGATGTGTCAGGATCAGTGGCGGCCGGCCCATAGGGGCGCTAAGGGCGCTGCCCCCCTCTTCCCACATGTTTGATTGTCATTAAAAATGAATAAAAAAATATATTTAAAAATAAAATATATATATATATTTTTTTTTTAATGAACAAGGTAAATATTATATAGTTGGTATCAATAAAATGTATAATCTACAATAAAATCTCGTTTAAAATTGTTTTACGATGTCTAAAGTTACTGATAAGTCACATGTTTCCTGCCTGGCCGCAGCGTGTATCATTACCCTCTCTCGTCCGGGCGGTAGAAAGGAGCCCTCGGCCAGAGCAGCAGCAGCCAACAAGCTGACTGTTGCTATCTGTAAACTATGCCGCCGAAACACAATTTCAGCCAATCAGCGTCGTCAGATCTGATGCTCAAAGGGCGCCCTGTCAGCGCCCTGGCCTGTGTGTCTGTGAGTTGTTTGGACTCGTATCCAAGGTGACGCTACAGCAGTTGATGAGGATGGCTGCGTCTGCAGGTGGAGACTCCGGTGCTAGTGGATCGCTGGAGCTGTAGATTAACATTTACATGCTTATTGTAGTTGTAAGTGCAATGCCTGTAGCACCATGGAGCATATGTGTGGGCTGGACCTGTATATTACAGGAAAGGAGTGAGCAGAGGGTCGATTTGTCGATTCTTGTTCAGTTTTCATCTTCCTCACCCTCTCAGACTTTGAGTTGCGCATGCTGCTAAAGAGACGCACTACCATGGAAACCAAACAATGGTGTAGCTGTATTAAAGTCCGAGTGGAAACAGTCGTGAGTAAATCGGATTTTGTCAGAAATCGGGAGAAATGCGGGAGAAATATGACCCCGGAGGAAACCGGGAGAGGGCAGTGAAATCGGGAGTCTCCCGCGAAAATCGGGAGGGTTGGCAAGTGTTCTGACACCATAGTGTATTGGCACCCCCTAGTGGCAAAAGTCGGTACTGTAGCTTTAAGGCACCAAATAACGCAACTCTCCTTCTTGTGTTTTAGTTTACACAGCAAAGCCATGCAGAGCACATCGTAGCTCAGTTCTATGCCACAGATCATTTTGTTTTCATCCTTGGAGTAGATCTGTCTGTAAGTATACAAACTTACCTGTGTGCCAAGTTATGTGTTTCAAAAATGTGGTTTAATTGATTGTGTGGTTTCAATGTTTAAGATGAGCTATAAGCTAACTAGCTGCTAAGCTAACGGACATAGCTCATTCTTAGCATCGGCTGTTGATTATACTGCACTCTATTTGCATTATGTTGCACATGTATTATTTCAATTGTGTAACTTGTGTTGTATTTTTCTGTTTATTCTTGCAGTTTTACAATTTCAAGCCTCAGTAAATGGTCAACTCAACAACTGTCTTCTGAGTCTTTGTTAGCTATCTGTTAAGCTATGCAGTGCGATGCATACGCAAGGGCAGAAGAGTAAAAAGACACTACTCAGCTGGAAAGGCAGCGAAATAATTCTGTGATCAGCACGCTACTACTTCAACCTAAAGACTCATTCATCAGACAGCAGTAAGATGAATGACCAGGAAGAAGAACTCCGGTCTGTGGAGACCAGGTCCCGGGCCTCAAGTCACAGGTCATCAACAAGGTCAAGCAAGTCATCTGCCAGTGCTGCAGCGACAAGGGCAAGAGCTAAAGCCGAAGCAGCAAAAATGAAGGTATCCTTCGCAGAAAGGGAGGCAGCCATGATGAGGCAGAAAGCAGAGGTGGAGGCAAACCTTTATGTTTTGAAGCTGGAAAGTAAAGCTGTAGCCGCATCTAAAGAGGCAGCCATATTTGAAGCAGCTGCAGCAGATTTGGAAGAAGGACATCTTGGTGAGTTACAGGATGTAGCTCAGGAGGATCCAGCAAGACGCACAACAGAATACATTGATAAACATTCATTTTTACAAAACACTCACCAACAGTTTCAAAACGTGGAAACACAGAAACTCACTTCTCACAATAACGGACAGCAGGGCATACATTGGCCACACAAGGGTTCAGATGAGCACAAACCCACTGAGGACCTACACTATGCATCGCTTCCTGTCTCTCCCGCATTCGTTCCAAATAACTACTCAGCTCCAACTCCTCATACTCCTGATCTTGCTCAGTATCTCGTGAGAAAAGAGATGTTGAGTTCTGGGCTCCTTGCCTTTGATGATCGTCCAGAAAATTACTGGGCATGGAAATCATCATTCCAAGCAGTTACAAGGGAGCTTTATCTGTCTGACCACGAAGAGCTCAACCTCCTTGTCAAATGGCTTGGACCGGAGTCAGCAGCACATGCAAAGCGGATATGGTCAGTGCACGTTCATAACCCCACAGCAGGTGTCAGTATGATATGGCGGCGCTTAGAGGAATGTTATGGATGCCCAGAGGTGATCGAAAATGCCCTTCTAAAACGAATAGAGACATTTCCAACCATCTCAAACAAAGACATCCACCAGCTCAGAGAGTTAGGTGACTTGCTACTGGAGATAGATGCCGCTAAATCTGGTGGTTTCCTGCCTGGCCTAGCATATTTGGACACTGCAAGAGGTGTTAATCCAATAGTGGAAAAGCTTCCTTACAGCCTACGAGAGCGCTGGGTAACGCAAGGCTCCAGGTATAAGGAAGATTATCTTGTGCCTTTCCCACCTTTCAGTTTCTTTGTGAAATTTGTATGTGCCCAGGCAAAGATCAGAAATGATCCAAGTTTTGCATTCAGTCTCTCCTCTTCCCAAAGTGACATTAGAGTGGATAGAACACCTAAATACACTCAGAGAACAGCTGTTTCAGTTAGGAAAACTGAAGTGACTTCTTCTGCCTCACAGTCTAGCTCAGCTATCAAGACAGAGGAACCAGACAAACAATGCCCAGTGCATAACAAGCCTCATCCACTGTCAAAATGCCGTTGGTTTCGAGGAAGACACCTTGATGAGAGAATAACCTATTTAAAGGAGAAATCCATCTGTTTTAGATGTTGTGAATCCGCAAAGCATATTGCCAAAGATTGCGAGGCAACACTTAAATGCAAGGAGTGCGAAAGTGACAAACACACCTCAGCCATGCATCCTGGTCCAGTTCCTTGGTCGTTTGGTATGTTCAGACCTGAAAATGAGCAAATCGGCGAGTCTGGAGGACAAAGGCCACCTGAAGTAACTTCCATGTGTACAGAAATCTGCTGTGGTGCTCCCAAGCCCAGATCGTGCTCGAACCTCTGCTTGGTGAATGTATACCAGGCTGATTATCCCAACAAGTCACACAGAGTGTATGCAGTGCTGGATGATCAAAGTAATCGGTCGTTAGCAAAATCACAATTCTTCGATCTGTTTGGCTTGAATGGCAATGCATCTCCCTATACTCTAACAACATGCTCAGGCAAAGTAGAGACAGCAGGAAGAAAAGCATGCAACATTATAGTGGAGTCACTTGATGGGAAAACTAAAGCAGCACTCCCTCCTCTGTTGGAATGTAACAACTTGCCTGACGACAGGTCAGAGATTCCCATTCCGGAGATCACACAGTATTTTCCGCACCTCAGGCAAGTGACTGACAAGATTCCTCCCCTCAACACCAATACTCCTATTCTCCTTCTGCTCGGAAGAGACATTCTGCGTCTACATAAGGTGCGTGAACAGTGTAACGGGCCTCACAACTCACCCTACGCCCAGCGCCTTGACCTTGGCTGGGTCATAGTTGGAGAAATATGCCTGGATGGGACTCACAATTCAAACAGTGTCAACGTCTACAAGACCCATGTCCTTCAAAATGGACGCCCATCCTTTTTTAAGCCGTGCACGAACAGCATACAGGTGAAGGAGAGGTTAAATGGTCCAGCCAAGCATCATCTTCCAGCCCCATCTCACGGCCTGGAAAACGTCCTTAATGGAAGTTTAGATTGTATAGGAGAAAGTGTGTTTAGAAAAACACCTGATGACGACAAACCAGCCCTGTCTGTGGATGACAAGGTCTTTCTCCGAACCATGGAAAACGAGGTGTATATGGATGATGAAAACCACTGGGTGGCACCACTGCCCTTTCGCTTCCCCTGCAAACCCCTTCCTAATAACAGGGAACATGCCTTGCAGCATCTCTCCTCTCTCCAGCGCTCATTCAAAAGGAGACCAGACCAGACCCGGCGCCAGAACAAATCAAAAGGGAGGGCATATGATTTTCATGGGAGGGCCCACAAAACCGTCACGTGCTGCGTGCCTGCGGCACAATATATATCAAACAGCAAGGCCAACAGCATTGCGTAAAGACCATATACTGTATATATAAATGGACGTAGGGTCCGTGACGTCACCCATAGGATTCTGCAGAGTTGCCGTGAAGCCCTAAGTAGGCGGAGTCGGCTACTAACGGCTCGACAGTGACGTCAGAGTATAACTCCCGCCTTCTTCAGCCTGCTCCAAATAAGGGCAAAGAGGCGGAGCCGAGGCGGGACAGGGCGGGACAGGGCGGGACCTGCTGCCAACGAGCGTGACGTTCCAGACCTAGCTCAGGCTAAGAAGCTAAGCTAACATGCTCTCAGTATTAAGCTAACAACCTATGCTAACAACACAGTCTATGCTAACAACCCAGCTTGCAGTCACCGCTCCTCGTTCCCGGCATACAACGTTGACTAAATCATCCATAATTAGATTGTTAAAATGTGTACTGTGAAGGATATCATAAAGCCTTAATGCAATCGAATGTAAAACATGATTGATGAAAGTAGTAAATCGGTCAGATTTGACTCGAAGACAACAGGAGGGTTAATGCCATATTCACTTAGTAACAAACAACTTTTACACATTTTTCTATATAGTCTGTGTTGGTAAATGTCATCTAGGTTGCACATTTCCTGCTGAAATACATGCATACCAAGTCACTGCGTGGCACTTTGGTTTTTGATAAAACAGTGTAGTTCCAATATATAAACGTTACATTCATAATCAAACGAGACAATCTGCAAGATAATTAGCTATTTGGTATTATTCGTAATGCTTGTCATTCACACATTAATAAAATAAGTACCGATACATAGCAGAATAATTGTGGCGGTGTTCAGCTTAATAAACCTTGCTCAACATCATTTATTTAGCTAATACTACAGCGGGCTACAGGCGAACCAAGTCCGCGTTTCGATGCATTCCTTGATCTCCAGTTATAACGCCGGACTCCGCCGCTGGCCGAAGCTAACGGAGCCCCAGGGGGCTAGCTACGGCCGCCGGGACGCGCTAGCGAGCTAGCCCCCTGCCGCCCCGTTAGCTTCGGCGGGGTGGACTCCGGCGGCCCCACTGGGATAATTGGGTCCCCTTTTCACATTTGCTCCCGTTTAGCATTATGGGCGTCATAGCCATATAGTATAGAAGTCTTACCCAAGGCTGAATCATAAACTAAACTGTATATATGTATAAAGGGTTACGTCCTTAGCTGACTAATAAGCTACATAACAAGCTAAGCTAACAAGCACACAAACACCTGCTAACGGGGTTAACATGTATAATATTATCATTTTACTCACCGAAAAAAGCTGAAAGTAGACTTCTTGGAAGTTCTGTTAGTACATTCAAGCGCACAGCACGACATTTTAATTATCTGGTATTTGTAACAATATTCCCTAACAGGCACGATCATCACGAACACAGCTAAAGGGCCAAGTACAGTACTATGACTAACTAACGTTGTAGCCTCTATGGTTGTAGCCTAGCAGAGTGGACAAGTTGCTGTTAGCTGACAGTGAGGCACGTATCTGTCAATCAACGTGACCACACCCTAATGTGTGCACAAACTTTAAGACCTGATATAAATAAAAGGGTCGCGTTAGAAAACAATTCACTCACAGATCCATAATCATGAAGGTGGAATCTAACTATATCGATAATAAAAATGTATGGAGCCAGGGGTAGAAACATGTTTTTTTCTGCTGTAAAGTTGGGCATTTTAACATGGGGGTCTATGGAAATTGCTCCTTTCTGCAGCCATCGCCTATCGGCCAATATATGAACTGCAGTGTGTGGCACTTCCGTATTGGCTTCACGGCTCTACCACAGTTTGCCGCTTGGTAAAGACGCACACTTATCTTAAATACATACACAAATGCACTGGCCCGCAACACACTCCGTGGCTGAGTTCACCAGTTGGACAGCTGTCAGGAGATCCATGTCTTTCGATTGTAGCATTCTATTAGGTGGTTCAAGAAGCATCAAAATCTTGTTGATGAGAAGCGCAATGAATCTGAAGTCCAGCTTTGAGATGACACTCAGCAGTACCACAGCTTCCACTCTCAGGTCAGCTGGGAAGGAGCGTGCACGTTGAACTTCCGTCAACAGCTGGGAAATTTCCTCATGTGATTTCTGTATCACCTGCACTGTGGCCAAATGACCGGTCCAGCGTTGGTCAAGCAGACGTTTTAGTGTTTCCCCTTGATAATGAACCGCGACTGTGGGTTTCGGATGAATTTGTACAAGAGGTTACACTCATTAAAAAAATCTGTGATGGTCTGTTCTGCGGACATTGCCTGCACTACCACTAAATGGAGCTGATGATTGAAGCAGTGCACAAATGGGATTTCCCTCTTCAATGTATCCTGAAGGAGTTTCTGTACTCCACCATGTTTTCCCGACATCAGGGAGGCCCCGTCATACACTTGGCTCAGTATTTTGTCTGTGCTCAGTCCAGCCTTGGTCAGTTCGGAAATAACCGTTTGGGTTTGAGTGTTGGCATCCCCTCTGTCTGCAGTGGCTATGGTCAAAAGCCGCTCTTTTATCTCACAGTTTGCATCGATAAACCAAAGAACAATGGAAATATTCTCCTGCCCGGTGGGATCCCTGGTTCCGTCGACTTTAATAGAATACACCCATCCCCTATCTCTTCGACAATATGCTCAGTCACTAAGGTGCTCATTATTTCTATTATTACATTGCATTTAGCTGACGCTTTTATCCAAAGCGACTTACAATAAGTACATTCGACCAGGAAGACACAACCTTGAAGAAAACAGAATCATATAAGTACATCAGGTATCATAGAGCCAAACATTTCAAGTGCTACTCAACTGGCTATAGATAAGCCAGTCCTTTATTAGTATATAAGTGCTCTGTTAGCAGTTCTTTGTTAGTAATTCTATCGCTCGAGGTGGAGTCGAAAGAGATGAGTTTTCAGTCTGCGCCGGAAGATGTGCAGGCTTTTTGCTGTTCTGATGTCAATGGGGAGCTCATTCCACCATTTTGGAGCCAGGATAGCAAACCCACGTGTTTTTGCTGATGGGAACTTGGGTCCCCCTCGCAGCGAGGGTGCAGCGAGTCGTTTGGCTGATGCAGATGCACGACATGCAAATATTATGGCATTTTGCATGTCGTGAGAGGTGTATGTTGCTGTGTGGGGAATGCTTTCCATTATTTTAGAGGGGGAACTCGAGAAGAGACTAGAGAAGGGACAAGAGATGGGACTATGGCAGCTGGGCCAAGAGCAGGATCTGGAACCATGGCTGCAGGGCCCAGAATTGAAGCCAGAATCATGGCTGTAAGGTCCGGTTCTGAAGCCGGAAACATGGCTGTATGGGCCGGCTCTGGAGCCGGCGCTATGGTTGTAAGGTTCGGTTCTGGAGCTGGAATCATGGCTGTATGGGCCGGCTCTGGAGCCGAATCCATGGCTGCCGGGACTGGTTCTGGAGCAAGGACCATGGCTGCTGGGGCCAGAACTGGGTCTGTAACCATGGCTGCTGGGGGCTGAACTGGTTCTGGAACCATTGCCCTTTGGACTCGTGCTGCTAACCTGGCCTTGCGACTCCTTCCTTTGGAGGCTCCGTGGACCTCCAAAAGCCAGACGAGTACCAGCGAATGGCTCCTGGACTGTAGCAAACACTGGGTGAGAAGCAGGGGCTGACGCCAGACGGACCACACCGATGCGTGTGGTATCAAAAAGGGAATCTGGAGACCTGGGTCTATCAGGATCGGGAAAACAAACCGTGAGGTAATCCAAAAGCCAGGCCGGTAAGAATTTAACCAAATCTTGATTCCTCAGCGTAAGGTGGACTGCATCTGTCTGAGCAGCATCTCGCTGCTGAACCCTGACCGCTCCTCTCCATCGATGAGCGCAGTCAGACAAAGAAAAGGTATAATCCACTAGTTCCTGCTCAAACGGATCTGCTGGGCCCATATTTGGTGAGTTCCTTCTGTCAGGGTTGAGTGAGGCAAGTACTCTCATCCCGTGAACAACGTCCTAATACGACAAGGAACTCACAAAGACTAACAGAAAACACAGAACCTAAATACACCCAGGACTAATCAAACAAAAGAGACAGGTGAGGAGGGAGGAGAAAACACAGGGGCACCAGGTGAACACAATCAGACAACTAGACACACCAGGGAAACTAACGACAGGAGGAAAAACACAGGGAAAAGGACCAGACAATATACCAAGAGGTATATTGTACCCCCCCCCCCCCCCTCCAACATAACCAGAACTCATAATTTAAGGGGTCATTTCTCAAAAAATTCGGACCGCCCTAGTATGGTTTGGTCACAGACATTTCCATAGCCCCACCAAAAATATTTTCCACCAGGTCAGGATGTAGAACTCTTGTGTGGACATTGGATAAAGCCAGGTTCATATTCTTGTTTCATGTTGTTGACATATTAGAGTCAAAGGTTTGCACAGAGCGAAATATCTTTGTGTTGTGCCATACATCAGAAAATACTGCATTAAAAAAGTTATTTCCTGCATTTTTCTACTGATAAAGTGTGATATAACTAATGTACAGGCTTTCAGATTGCTGTAGTTCACTAAACAGAGACATTAACGACATGTTTGGTGTTGAAAAGTGAAAGAATGGGAGATAAATATCTCAAAATTGTATTATATTTTTTGTGTGTTTGTGGTCCTCTTTCAGTTGAGACACTGTTGGTGAAGGATGCTTCAGGAAAAGACCAAACACTGGAGGTCTTTCAGTCGCCAATGTGTTTTCGAGACACTGATATTAACGGGGAAACTATGCAGGACTCAAATGCCTCGTCTCTGTTCCCCTAACTCATTTGGGAGTGATTACCCATCAGCCCCGGGGGTAACGCTGCCCTTCCTCTGCACGTTGTTTGTCTTTCAGAAACACAGAGGACTGTTTGTATGATGCGATCACAGACACGCTGCAAACGGTGTCCGCCAAAAGTCGAGTCCAGTGTCTATGGAGTGTCATTTTTATTTGTTATAGTTTGGGAAGATTGAAAATCGGTAGGGAAAGCCAGCTAAGTCGGTAGGCGGTAGAAACATGTCAAAAGCGGTAGACTACCGCCCAAATTGGTATGGTTGGCAGGTAGGCCTATATATGGTTAAATAAAAATCAGTAGGCGAGTGTTACAGATATGGGCATCTGTTAATGCCTGTTATATAGTGACGCCTGTTGGCGCTTTAGTAAACTGCATGTTGACACAGGCTTACACTGTGATGTACTATATCCGCAAGCGCAGGAATATACATGTGATGGAGTTGTGAGTTACTGAAATAAAGCTGCAGACTGAAACATGGTGTCAGAAGCGGTCTTCTTGGACTAAAAGCTCAAGAAAACTCACGTCATGACGACAAACAGTATTCCGGCACCCGAGGGCATGCATATGTCTGGTGATATAGCCAAAAACTGGGAGGATTTTAGAGCAGAATTTGAGGATTTCTTGCTCGCTACAGGTCTGACCGAAAAGACGAATGCAGTGCTGGCAGCCACACTGAGACGGCTTATGGGGAACGAGTACCGGCATATATATATGCACAACGTCACGCTGACCGAGGAACAAAAGAAAGACCCCAAAACAATTTTGGATGCGTTGGGGGATTATTTCAAGCCGGCAAAAAATGTGATTTATGAGAGATACACGTTCGGATGCTGCAAACAAGGACCGGACGAGCCGATCGATAGCTTTATCACAAAGCTGAGGGAAAAAGCATCATCATGTGAGTACCGTGATCTGAAAGATGAACTGATTAGGGACAGGCTGGTACTCGGTATTGCAGCGAGAGCACCAGACGGCAACTGCTGCGTGAACGGGACCTAACGCTGCCAACAGCTGTGGAGATTTGCCGCCTTGCAGAATTGACGGAGTCACGCATGAGGCTTATTGAGAATCCGCAGGCACAGGCGGACAGTATTAATTCTATGGTGGTAGGGTGCATCAAAAAACACAATTCTTGAATTTTGATATGGCTGGGTGCTAAAAGGGTTCCAATATATGTAGAAACAACAATTTTTCCAATACATGATGATTTAGGGGTGCCACCGCACATCTGTTTTTGTTGGATAAAGTGGTAAACAGTGCTCAATGGGCGCCATGGAGATCTGAGGTATACAAGACTGCAGTTCAAGAAAACTGAGGTGATCTTTCTGTTTTTGTGTTGGGTATGTATTATTACATATTACTGTCATATCTGTAGTTGTGTCTTTGTATACTTAAGTCATATTTATACAGGTATGTGGTGCTCATTACATCTAGCTAACGTTAGCTAGCAATAGTTTGCTAACCACAGTTAGCTATCTATGTTAGCTAAGCTATTAAGCTTAACATCAACAGTAGCAGCTATTCTAGAGTGGACAATGTCATATTCAGAGTATTGATGTCTCATGTTTATTGAGAGTAACATTGTAGTTGTTACAGTAAATTAACATTTTAAATATAAGTATATTTGCGAGCACAGCTAGCTACTCTGGTAGTCACGGTAAGTTATGTTGAAGTTAGACTATGTACAGCTAAAATTTGAGGCTTATGCAAGCATGGTTTATCATAATTGAGTGATATTAAGTATGCCAAGATATGATTTTAAACTCTATCCTTGTCCTTGTATTAAATTAACATTTTAAACATAGGTATATTTGCAAGCACAGCTAGCTACTCTCGTAGTGTTGTAAGAGTAAGTTATCATTGTAATTATAAAGTTGGACGATGTACAGTTAAAATACAGCATGGTTTATCATAATTGAGTGATATTAAGTATGCTAAGATATGATTTTAAACACTATCCTTGAGATTGTGTCCTTTTCATTCCCAGGCACTGCACAACACAACCCACCCCAGGATCCAGCTTTCCTAAGATGCTGCCCTCACCAACTGGTCCCTGCCAGACTAGCAGTCGCAGCCTGGTCTTTGGTCTGGGCCCCAGCATCACCAGTGAGGATGGTATCATCACCGGCGCCAAACTGCCAACTGGTCGTCAGATCTTACGCTGCATGCTTGCCAAGAAACCTGGTGCAAACGGAGCGTTGTCGCAGTTCGAGGCAACCAAGGGTGTCCTGGAGCAGGTGCGGCTATTTTACAAGAAAGCCAACATCCCAATGGTGAGCGATAAGCGGGCCTGCCACAAGATGGTAGATTTGTCAATGCCAACAACAAGCTGCGGAAAATCTCCCAGGCCAAGCGCTCCAGTTGGAGAAAATGGAGTGCAGACTTGATGCCACATTTCCGCTGTGGCCTCCAAATGTTGAAAAGCTGATTGATAACCCAGAAGACCTAGCTTTCTTGGCCAGCATGAAGACCGACAGAGTGGCCACATTTGGTGTATTGGACAAAAAGCTGGCAGCCAGGCAGTCCCGCTGTGAAAAGGAGCTTGAGGAGATGACGGCAATGTCCAGCTTGGTGTCGGAGAGTGATGAGGAGCCAGAGGAGGATACTAACACAGTCGGTGCAACATCTGAGGGCGAACCATCCCACAAGCGTAAGTAGACTGGAACAAACGTCTTCATTCCACATGACATCCTTAGCCGACCAAGTGTTGTGTCACTGGCTACAAGGTTGAAGATGTCACCAACGCAACAGGCTGCCTTCACGCGTGGCCTGGTTGCAGAGTCAGGCGGTGAATGTACACATCTCTCTGCATCTTACGCAATAGCTGACCGAGCAAGACGCCAAGTGCTGGAGACAATCAGTGAGGAACGGCACAAGCAGTGGACACCACCTCCATTGTGCACCCTACACTGGGACAGCAAGTTAACACCGATGCTCAGCAATGTGCACCAGTTGGAGGAGCGTCTTACAGTGGTGGTTGGAGATGCAGAGCGGCTGAAACTGCTTGGTGTCCCGGCGTATAAGAAGCAGACCAATGAGGTATGTGGAGTGATCATTGCCCGGTTGACATGCAATTTGCTGCAGGACTGATGCTGCGCTGACCAGGTTGTCAACATGGCATTTGACACCACTGCGTCAAACACCGGCCATCTCACAGCAGCCTGCATTGCCATACAGCTCTCACTGGGCCGACCACAGCTTTGGTCTGGGTGCTGGCACCACATTGGTGAGGTCCTCCTGAACCAGGTTTTTACAGACATGAAGGTGGAGACATCACGCTCGCCAGAGGTTACCTTGTTCACACATCTGAGAGATAAATGGAACCTGTTACCACAAGAATCCAGCAGCCAATGGTCCCGTTACATTCCTGGCAACACCGAGCAACCACTCCTGGGCAAGTTACGTGCTGAACTTGTCAGGTGCGCAAATGAAGTGACTGACCACAAGCGAGGTGACTACCGTGAGTTTGTGCAGCTGTGTCTTGTGTTTCTGGATGAAGGTGGTGAAGAGCAGACTGCAGTGACCTTCCAACGACCGGGAGCGCTCCACAAGGCACGATGGATGGCCAAGCGGCTCTATACTCTCAAGCTGGCTTTGATGAAGCAGCACATCGCGTTGCTTCCCCAGGGCACAATTACCACACGGCAGGTGCCGAAGATTCGGGCATTTGCCATTTTCATTACACACATCTATGCAAAGTGGTGGTTAACCTGCGAGAAATCTGTAGATGCTGCCTGGAATGACCTGACACTCTACCACCACCTGCAGGCATACAAGGCTGTAGATGAGGGCATTGCAGCATCAGCGATCAAGGCACTGGAGAGGCATCGCTGGTACCTGACAGGTGAGATGCTACCTCTTGCTCTCTTCAGCAGCAAGGTGCCCAATGAGGACAAGCGTGCACTTGCCAGTGCGATCTTGGAGCACAAGCCCGCTGATCTCCCCATGCACATCCCTGAGCAGCGCTTTGGCACTGGCTTTGGCAAGCCAAAGTTCCCCACCCTCTTGCCAACCACCAGCTTGGCTGATCTCGCCAATAAGGATTGCTGGTTTGGGACGCACCAGCTGCACATTGATCCAGAATTTATGTCTCTCGATGTGAAGGAATGGGCGACCAATGCTGCGTTCAAAAAAAGTGAGGTCAATGTATGTGAAATGAACGTGGTCAATGACTGTGCTCAGCCTGGCGTCAAGCTCGCGTACGACTTCGTCGCAGTGGCCAGGAAGGAGCAGCACCTGCAGAATGTGCTGCAGGCAGTTGAACATGACCGCAGCCAACAGCCAAACCTTCGCCGCTGCAAGCTAACCGCAAGCTTTCGATAGGACGGTTACTCTTGGGTGGCGGGTGGGGAGACATATCTGGGGGGAGACGCACGGGCTAGGTTCAGAGTTCAGGATCCATTTCCTCTCTCTTTCTCCCTGGTGATGTTGCTCAGTGGAGCGGACTCTGGCACAGACTGAGCAATTAAGTTTGAAGTTTAGTTAGGGTTTGTGTGTCAGTATCGCGCCTTGTGTTTAACAATAAAGTCAATTAAACTTTATGTGTGTCCGACATCCATCACTGCTGCACAAAACTCAGGGTAACGTGAACATGTCCCATTGAGCTCCATTCATTTTGTCTATAGGACAAATGAATGGAGAATCTTGAAAGTTGAATTCTGAGAAATGCCCAAGTTGGCCAAAGGGCAAACTAACTACTTTTACTTTGATAACCCTATAGAACATGTTACTGTATAAAAGTTCACTGTACTCAACATTTCCAGGTCAACCTTTTGGCAATTAGACAACAAATTGCACATTTTTCAAAATTTCACAAAAGTTCATGTCTTTGGTGGCACCCCTAAATCTCAATGGAATTCCTCAAAACTTTGCAAAAGTCATTTTTATGTTAATTGGAACACAATGCAATGCCAGCCAAATTGATATTTTGAAATTAAAATTTCCCATTCAAATTTGATGCACCCGGACAGGCAAGTGGAAAACAGCGGAAAGAAACACAGCGGCTGAGAGAGAGCAGCAGTGGACCTGCAAATACTGTGGAAATGGACACAAACGGGGCAGAGAGCGGTGCCCAGCCTATGGTGAGACCTGCAGAGCATGTGGCGTTTCAAATCACTTTGCAAAAGTATGTCAGGCCAGCAGCAGAGCAGAGAAAACAAGAAAAGTTAATGTTGTTGACGATGTCGAGCAAACTGAAGGGGACTCAGATACAAGTGAAAACCTATACAATGTCACTGAATATGTGGGGAATGTGAAAGCACCTGGACGCAAATGGTTTGTGCACCTACACCTGAATAAGAAAAGACAGCTATGCCAGCTAGATACAGGGACCACTTACAATGTTATGGGCCGCCAGTTTAAAGATAAACTGTCACCAAAGACAGCCTTACAGCCGACCAGAACAAGGCTAAAGCTGTACTCTGACACATACATGCCATCCCTGGGGAAATTTCACACTGAATGTGTGGTCAGGGAGAAAATACACAGACTTCTGTTTGAGATAGTGAACACCAAACAAAAGCCCCTGCTAGGTGGTGCTGCATGCACTGATCTGGGCCTTGTGAAATTCACTATTCCAAAAGAACTACTGCCAGCGGAGGTGAACACTATTGATGCAAGCCAGTCTATACCACTCACAAAAGAAATGCTACTGAAAGACTTTCATGATGCTTTTTCCGGGTCGCCGAGGGTGCTGGCGTTGTTTGTTCGCCGCTCCTCCGCCCAAATATAGTTATTTAGTCCAGATCAGAACCTCTCCTGTCTGGCTCTCTACTTTTTAAACGTCAGTCATTAGCAAATAATAGCAGCATCTCTATCTCAAATCGACACAGATAAATGTGTTGTCATCTCCTACCTGCTGGCTCTTTCCTGCTCACCGGTCCCTAGCCCGCTAGCCCGCTAGCATTATCGGACCTAGTAGGCTCCTCGGCTCCCTGAAGTCTGCTGAGCTAACATTTCTGTCTCCACCCCAACTCCACCCTAACTCCGCGACTCGTGTGGGTCTTCCCATCCCGCTGCGATAAGCCGGCTTCCCCGCTGACATCGTCTCTCCCTGCCGCCTACAGCCGGCGGCTATCAAGCTAGCTATCAAGCTAGCTAACCAGCTAGTAGGCTAGTCACCCGGCTCCCACTCTGCACCAGGCTGTCAGCACCTCCTACGATTCTCCTCTGGAAACCACTGGAATTATTCTCCTGATATGCTGTGGATTATAATTCTCATTTTATCTGGACTCACACCGCTCCTTCTTCCACGGTCATCTGGCTCCTGGTCTCTGCTGCCCGGGTCCCCAGCATTAGCTAGCTCCGTGCTAGCGCCACTTCACCGGATCATGCCGCTGCTCTACTCCCTGTCAGATCTCCGCTCCTTCAATAACCGCCTGCGTCCGGACTGCATGGACATCCTCGCGGATTATGAAATACTCCGCAAACGCCGTCCTTCACACAGAGGCTCTGGCCGTAAGTTTTTATTTCATTCCACGTCTCCACACTCCATCCCGTCCATTCGGTCCTGTCACACGCCCATACTACGCCATCACAACAAACAACACGTGAATCTGACCAATCTCCTTCCACTCCCCCGGTCCACACAACCCCCCCCAATGCAACGCCACCTCAGAGCAGCCCTGCTCAACACACGCTCCATCCACAATAAAAGCCACATTCTAAATGAATTCATTAAAGACAATAACCTGGACTTTCTGTATCTGACCGAAACATGGCAAAAACCCCTGGACTATTTTTCTTTAAATCAAATCACCCCAGCAGGATTCACATACATTGACAAACCTCGCCCACAAGGGCGGGGTGGTGGTATAGCTGCTATTATCAGAAAGGAAATAAAAGCTACCATAATCCCCATCCCTGATGTTTCTTCATTTGAACACCTGATCTTTAAACTATCTGGTCCCACTCCCCTGGTCACAGCCATCATCTACCGTCCCCCGAAGCCAAACCCCTCCTTTCTCTCCGATCTCTCTGACATTCTCACTCAGCTTTCTGCTATATCCCCATCTGTTCTCCTCTTAGGTGATTTTAACATTCATGTTGACGACCCAACCTGCAAATATGCCTCTGAATTTAAGGAAACCCTTCACTGCTGCAACTTCTCTCAACACATCAACTTCCCAACACACAGCCGTGGTCACATCCTGGACTTGGTCTGCTCCACTGGTCTCACCATCCACCATCTGTCCAGCCTCAATCTCCACATCTCTGATCACCTGGCCATCATCATGGACATCAACATCCCCATCCCCGCCCAAAAGCAAAAACGCACAATAACCTACAGAAATCTCAAATCCATCTCACCTTCAGCAATCACTGCCTCCATTACCTGCAAGATGTCTGTCTCCCCCCTCCCCACTTTCGGAAAACCCATCTGAACTTGTGGACTATTATAACAGCACCCTCTCCTTCTGTCTCAATGAACTGGCCCCCACAAAAACAAAAAATGTCTCTTTCATACACTCCGCCCCCTGGTATACCCCCGAACTCCGCCAAATGAAATCAAGGAAACGTCAACTTGAACGCCAACACAAGAAAACCACACTAACAGTCCATCTTCAAATCTACAAAGACTATCTCCAGCAGTACAGTAACGCACTCAAAGCAGCCCGGTCTAATTACTACTCACAACTCATTCAGTCTGGCTCCAGCAACCCCAAGCGTCTGTTCTCCACCATCAGCAAACTTCTCAAACCCTGTGACAACGCCACCTCATCCTTCACCACCGAACAGTGCAACTCCTTCCTCTCGTTTTTCCAAACCAAAATCAGCAACATTTACAGCAATCTGACACCCTCATCAGCACCCCCCACCTTCCCTCCTGCCTCCCCCCCCTTCACCTCACACCCCCTGTCCCACTTCTCCCCTGTGACCCCCATGCAACTGTCCGACTTCATGACTGGAATTAACTCCACCTGCACACTTGACCCAATGCCCTCCAAATTTGTTAAAGAGAGCCTCCCTGCCATCTCCCAACTCATCGCCACCATCATTAACTCCTCCCTCAGATCTGGATCAGTTCCCCCCCTCTCTCAAACTGGCTGCTGTCACACCCATTCTCAAAAGACCTGGACTCACACCTGACATCATGTCCAACTTCCGGCCCATCTCAAATCTCCCCTTTCTGTCCAAAATACTTGAACGTGTCGTTGCCTCACAACTTAAAGCCCACCTCAGCTCCAATGATCTCTTTGAGCCATTTCAATCCGGTTTCCGATCAAAACACAGCACCGAAACAGCTCTTCTCAAAATCACAAACGACCTCCTCCTCTCCTCTGACTCTGGCAACCTTAACATCCTCATCCTCCTCGACCTCACCGCAGCATTCGACACCATCAACCACGCCATCCTGCTGTCCCTCCTCGAATCATCACTGAACATCACCGACACTGCACTCTCCTGGCTGAAATCCTACCTCACCGACAGACATCAGTTTATCAACATCAACAACTGCACCTCTTCCACTGCTCCTCTGTCCCAAGGTGTCCCCCAGGGTTCGGTGCTTGGCCCCCTCCTCTTCATCCTCTATATGCTCCCCCTTGGCAAAATAATTCGTCGCCACAACCTTCAATTTCACTGCTACGCCGATGACATCCAACTTTATATCTCAACAAAAACCATCACCCCCACAACACACTCCACTCTCACCAACTGTCTCTCAGAAATAAAAGCGTGGATGCAAACAAACTATCTCCAACTGAACAGTGCCAAATCAGACATCATCATCATTGGCCCCCCATCCCGTATCAAAGACATCCAGAATTTCAACTTCACCATTGACAGCCACACTCTATCTCCCCCCCCTCACATCCGCAACCTCGGAGTCATCTTCGACAGTCAGCTCAAATTCAACCACCACATAAATCACATCACCAGGACAGCCTTTTTCCACCTCAAAAACATTGCCCGTCTCCGCCCATCACTCTCCTCCTCTGCTGCTGAAACCCTGATTCATGCATTCATCACTTCACGACTCGACTACTGCAATAGCATCCTCTACGGCATACCATCCAACCTAATCAATAAACTCCAACATATCCAGAACTCTGCTGCCCGCCTCCTCACCCACACCCGCTCCCGAGACCACATCACTCCCGTCCTCCAGAACCTCCACTGGCTCCCCGTCCGTCAAAGAATCAACTTCAAAGTCCTCCTCATTACCCACAAAGCCCTCAACAATCAGGCCCCCCCCTACCTCACAGACTTGCTGCACCACCACGCCCCTTCCCGCTGCCTCCGCTCATCAGATGCCAACCTCCTATCCATCCCCACCCGCACCAATCACCGGACCTGGGGGGACAGAGCCTTCTCCGTCGCTGCCCCCTCCCTCTGGAACTCACTCCCCCAACCCATCAGAGACTGCACTGACCTCACCACCTTCAAAAAACTTACAAAAACTCACCTCTTCAATCTGGCTTTTAATGTGTGATTGTTTACTATATATTTATTTGTTGTTCCTTCCTTTTCCCTTCACTATATCTGTAAAGCGTCTTTGAGCACCTGTAAAAGCGCTAACAAATTAAATCTATTATTTATTATTTATTATTATGTTTTCCATGACCCGATCGAGTCAGTCCCAGGTAATATTCCTTTAGATCTGAACCCTGAAGTGACACCAGTTCAGTGCTCACCACGAAATGTCCCTGTAGCGCTAAAAGCCTGGGTTAAGGAAGAGCTGGACAAACATGTGAAAGCAGGCAACCTTTACGCCAGTGACAGAGCCAACAGCGTGGATAAGCAACATGGTGACAGTAGCTAAACCGGACAAGATAAGAATCTGCATTGACCCAAAGCCTCTCAATCCGGCACTTCTCAGGTCCCATTACCACATGCCAACGCTAGAAGACGTCTTGTACAAACTGCCGAAGGCTTGTGTCGTCACACTGGTTGATGCTCGTGACGCCTTTCTCCAGTGCAAGCTTGATGAGGAAAGCAGCCGTTTGACGACATTCTGGACCCCATGGGGTCGGATGAGATGGCTCAAACTCCCGTTTGGAGTCTCCGTGGCGCCAGAGATCTATCAGCGCAAGCAACATGAGCTGCTATCAGGCCTGGCTGGCATCGAGCCTATTGTGGATTACATCCTGGTGGTCGAGTGTGACGATACGGACGCAGAGGCTGAAGAGGACCACAACATGCAAGAGCTCTCATGCAACAGTGCAGGGCTGTGAAGCTCAGATTGAGTGAACGCAAGCTGCAGTTCAAGCTCAAAGCTGTACATTTCCACGGCCATGTACTGTCTACAGAAGGACTGAAAATCGACCCAGAGAAAACTCAAGCAGTGTTGGACATGCTGACGCCCACGGATGCTAAGGCAGTGCAACGCATGATCGGGTTTGTGAAATATCTGGCTAAGTTCCTGCCAAGGCTATCGGAGATCTGTGAGCCTCTTCACAGACTCCTGGATAAGGACACGGCATGGCACTGGCTGCCAAAACACGATGATGCAATATGCGAGATAAAGCGGATGGTCACCAACACGCCGGTTCTCAAATATTATGACGTCACAAAGTCTGTAACAATCCAGAGTGATGCCAGCATGAATGGAATGGGGTGCTGCTTGCTGCAAAAGGGGCAGCCCATAGCCTTTGCCTCACGCGCACTGACACAGACTGAGCAAAACTACGCTCAAATAGAGAAAGAGTGCTTAAGCATAGTTTTTGCATGCCAGAGATTTCACCAGTATCTATACGGCAGGGACACAATCACTGCAGAAACAGACCAAACCACTGATCACCATCTTTAAGAAGCCCCTCATGAGTGCGCCTAAACACCTTCAGGGCATGTTACTGCAGCTCCAGGGGTACAATCTGGATGTTGTTTACAAACCAGGCACGGAGATGTATGTCAGTGACACTCTAAGCAGGGCCACTCCACCGTGTCGTGGTTCCGACACCCCCTATGTATGACAGGCGGTGAGTTGGATCAGGCACAGCATCTGGATGTTACTGACTTCAGGTTTCGCCAAATTGCCCAGCACACAGAGATGGACGATGTATTACAAGCTTTGACATCAGTAATCCTCAGGGGATGGCCTGATTTCAAAGAGGACACCCCCCTTTTGGTGCGAGGCAGGCAGGAGCAGGCAGGCAGGCAGGCAGGAATACAAATGAAAGCAATAGACAGGAATATATGCATATACAGTAGAAAGGACACGATGAATAGCATAACATTTAATGTAGCCTTACTATGAAGGCTAACCTAAATACGTTGCTTTTCTACAGATTACCTTACCACTGCAATGGTAAAGTCTAACTAGGCCGATTAATAAGATGTGAAGTGCTTTGTAACTTTGACCCGCTTGACTGAATAAGGCAAGGCAAGGCAAGGCAAGGCAAGGCAAGGCAAGGCAAGGCAAGGCAAGGCAAGGCAAGGCAAGGCAAGGCAAGGCAAGGCAAGGCAAGGCAAGGCAAGGCAAGGCAAGGCAAGGCAAGTTTATTTATATAGCACTTTTCAACACAAGGCAATTCAAAGTGCTTTACAAAAAATGAAAGACATTAAGAAAATGGCATTTAAAATCAGTCATTAAAAAGAAAAGCTAATAAAATAAACATTAAAAGAAGAAATACATGGATAAACATTAAAAGAAAAAATACATGGATAAAAGTTACAGTGCAGTCTAAGATATGAATAGTTCAATTAAAAGCAGTGACAAAAAGAAAAGTCTTCAGCCTGGATTTAAAAGTAGTCAGAGTTGCAGCGGACCTGCAGGTTTCTGGGAGTTTGTTCCAGATATTTGGAGCATAATAACTGAACGCTGCTTTACCATGTTTAGTTCTGACTCTGGGGACAGAAAGCTGACCAGTCCCTGAAGACCTGAGAGATCGGGATGGTTCATTATTTAGCAGTAGATCAGAAATGTATTTTGGGCCTAAACCATTCAAAGCTTTATAAACCAGGAGCAGTATTTTTGAAATCTATTCTTTGAAACACAGGAAGCCAGTGTAAAGACTTCAGAACAGGAGTGATGTGATCCACTTTCTTAGTGTTAGTGAGGACTCGAGCAGCGGCGTTCTGAATCAGCTGCAGCTTCCTAATAGATTTTTTAGTGAGACCTGTGAAGACACCATTGCAGTAGTCGAGTCTACTGAAGATAAAAGCATGGACAAGTTTTTCCAAATCCTGCTGTGACATTAGTCTTTTAATCCTAGATATGTTCTTTAGGTGATAGTAGGCTGATTTAGTAACTGTTTTAATGTGACTGTTGAAACTCAGGTCAGAGTCCATGACTACACCTAGATTTCTGGCTTTATCTGTTGTTTTGAACATTGCAGACTGAAGCTCAGCGCTAACTTTTATACCTTCTGCCTTGGCTCCAAAAACCATTACCTCAGTTTTATCTTTATTTAATTGGAGAAAGTTCTAACACATCCAGTCATTGATTTGTTCAATGCACTTACTCAGTGTTTGAATTGGAGCATAGTCTCCTGGTGAAACTGTTACGTAAATGTGTGTGTCATCTGCATAGCTATGGTAACTTATTTTGTTGTTTTTCATTATCTGAGCCAGTGGTAGCATGTAGATGTTAAAGAGAAGAGGCCCCAAGATGGAGCCTTGAGGAACCCCACATGTCATATTTGTCAACTCAGATGTGTATTTACCTATAGAAACAAAGTTGTTTCTGTCCTTTAAGTAGGATTCAAACCAATTTAGGACTGTTTCCGAAAGTCCCACCCAGTTTTCCAGTCGGTCTAGTAATATGCTGTGGTCAACAGTGTCAAACGCAGCACTGAGATCTAATAATACTAACACTGAAGTTCTGCCACTGTCTGTGTTTAAGTGGATGTCATTAAAGACCTTTACAAGAGCAGTCTCAGAGCTGTGGTTTGGACGAAAGCCTGACTGGAACACATCCAAACAGTTATTTAAATGCAAGAAGTTACTCAACTGTTGAAAAACAACTTTTTCAATGATTTTACCTAGAAATGGGAGGTTTGATATGGGCCTATAATTGTTCATTACTGAAGCATCCAGATTATTCTTTTTTAAGAGCGGTTTAATGACTGCAGTTTTCAGGGCCTGAGGAAAAATACCTGAGTGAAGAGATTTGTTTACTATATGAAGTAGATCTGAGGCCATGCAAGGCAAAACATCTTTGAAAAATCCCGTTGGAATAATATCAAGGCAGCAGGAGGAGGATTTCAGAAGTTGTATAATGTCCTCTAGGTTTTTTATCATTAATCTGATGGAATTGTGTCATGGATTTTGAATTGATGTAAAGTGGACACAGAGACAACACATTTGCTGTTCCTGATGCAGAGGCACTGACTGCTTGTCTGATTTTCTGAATTTTGTCAGTGAAAAAGGAGGCAAAATCATTGCACGCCCTGGTGGATAGAAATTCAGAGGCTACTGACACTGGTTAGTTAGTCTGTCGACGGTAGCAAACAAGGCACGTGCATTGTTTTTGTTTTTGGTAATGATGTCAGAGAAGAACGATTGTCGTGCGTTTTTCAATTCCAAATTATAAAGGCCAAGTCTCTCTTTATAGATTTCAAAGTGAACCTGGAGATTTGTTTTTCGCCACCTACATTCAGCTTTTCGACACTCTCTTTTTTCTGCTCTTACGGTCATGGCCTTTCTCCATGGAGATATTTTCTTCCCAGTCACTTCCTTTACCTTAGTTGGAGCAATGGCATCTATAACATTTTTAATTTTTGAATTAAAATGATCTACTAGCTCATTTACTGAGATGTTAGCAGGGGCAAGTGTGGAAGAAAAATTCTGAGTAAACATTTCCCTAGTATTTTCAGTTAAATATCGCTTTGTGGTTACCTCTTTTTGAACATTTTTGTGAACAGGAATAGAGCTCTCAAAGAACACACAGGAATGATCCGAGAGTGCAACATCAGTCACCACAACCTTAGAGATATTCAGACCCTTTGGGATAATTAAGTCCAGAGTATGTCCCTTATTGTGCGTGGGCTCCGTCACATGCTGAGTCAGTCCATAGTTATCAAGAACACAAAACAGTTCTTTTGCCCCTCTGTCCTGGGGGTTGTCAACATGGATGTTAAAATCACCAACAATGTCTAGACGATCAAAGTCAATACACACTATAGACAGCAGTTCAGTAAAGTCATCAAAAAAGCTTGCACAGTATTTGGGTGGTCTATAGATATTTAGGAACAGAGCTCGAGAGGAGCATTTCAGCTGAAGGGCCACATATTCAAAAGAAGCAAAGTTCCCATAAGATGTCTTCCTGCATTCACTCACCAAGCATTCAAGAACCTTAGCCAGAACTGACAATTTAGAGATTGGCCTATAGTTATTTAATAAGGTGGCCTCCCCTCCTTGTAGCAAAGGCAGGACATACGCTGACTTCCACAATTTTGGAATTGTGTTTGTGCTGAGGGAGAGGTTAAAAAGAGTAGTGAGAGGTGGAGCAATAAAATCTGCAGCTATCTTTAAAAAGAAAGGTTCTACGTTGTCCGGGCCGGCCGGTTTCTTAGGATCTAACTTGGTTAAAACTTCACGAACAACATCAACAGTAAAAGGAGTAAAACTAAAAGGGTTTTCCAATACACGTTTTTCAGAGTCACATACTGTAGTGTTCACAGAAGCAGAGTTAGTGACAGAATCAAATAGAGAACCACAGGACACAAAATGCTCATTAAAGCAATTTAGCATAGTAGCCCTGTCCGATATAGAGAGGCGAAGTCCCTCCCCTTCCGGGAGCCTCCATGGGACCCCGGAAGCGGAAAAATATACATTGAAGTCAATGGAGAGAGAAAGGTTATCTTTTGATCCCGTTTGAATTGTGCCACGAATGACACATATGATGTTTGTCAATTTAAAAGAACATTTTGAAAGTCAAAAAAATAAAAATGTGTCGTAAAACTGTGAAGTTACACATTTGTTTGTGTGAAACCGCTCAGTGAACTACAGATCTCTGGTCTCGCACAACACGCGTCACCATCACAAAGATGGCCGTCACGTTAGCACATTCCACCTGCTTCTTTCAGAATGAGGAAAGTATAAAACGAGGTGAACATCACTACAAGTCTGGGCACGTTGAGAGCTGTACATACACGAAAGGGGAGTTAGTCGGTTCTGTAAGAGCAGCGGGACCGGCTTTACAAGGTTTCGGTGAGTAATATGAGTGCAATGTGTAACGTTAATGTCAGCTAGATAACATTAGCTAACAAGGTACACTAACGTGTTTTGTTTTAGTAACTAGTTTTCTCCTTAAGAACTTCGTGGTCTCTGTGTATGCTGTGGATAACATTAGTGTTCACAAGAACAAGGTACACTCCCGTGTTTTGTTTGAGTTGCTCTTCAGATTGAAGCGGACAGTTTTATATCGACTATACTGTCTGTGTGATCTCCTTTTACATCTCGTTGTGTCATTTGAGTTTATCTGCTGTGTGTAGATTCAAGGGTTTTGGTTATCTAGGCACAGCTGTGTGTGACTCCCTCTGGTGCATTGGTATGTGTGTTCCGAATGTAGAGAGCATTGATTAATTAATAAACTACACACTGAGTCTAGATCCTGACCTTTTTTATTGTTGATCAAATGTTTTTCAAAAATGTATTCATACACATTTAGAAAAGTACAATCACAACCAATACAACAATCAGACAAGAGGACAACACTATGGAAAAATAAACCCTCCCCCCCCAGATCCGGACCATCCTTGTATTATTGCTCATTCAATCTATTATAGCATGCTAACGAATGGTACTTACTTTATTTGTACAGATCTACATGGGAGACGATGGCGCGATGCAGAGCGCTGTCTGTGATTGTGCACGGGGGATGTACAAATGCAGCCACACTGCAGCATTGGCAATATTTGCCATGTGGCAGATTAGCTCCACAGATGTTGAGTGCCAGTGGAGGAAGCCTGGCACTTAAAAAGTAGTCCAGCCGGTGTCTCAACTTTACCAACAGCGAGAGGAGACATACAACCCACTGGCCACAGACATCGCCAACTGTCAACTTGGGGGTTGTAAACGAGGCCGAAGGGGTGAAGGCTTTTGTGGAGGCCTATCAGGTGACAGTGAGTCTGGTCTATTTGTGAGTGAGTCGGGGTGTTTTGGGAGCATCACCCGATGGACTTGTGCAGCCATCTGCCCTGCTGGAGGTGAAGTGTCCACACAGCCAGAGGAACATGACCATCGCCGAGGCAGTCCAGTTACCATCCTTCTGTCTCCGTGAGGAGGGTGGGTCAATCACCCATACTGGCACCAGGTCCAAGGGCAGCTGCACATCACAGACCGGAGTCTCTGCTACTTTGTTGTGTGGACCACGAAGGAGGCGATCATCATCCCCAAAGACCCTGCATGGCATGGAAATCTCCTCCTCCTGGAGAACTTCTACACCCAGCATGCTCCCTGTGTTGGCCAGTAGAGAGGAGGACATTTAAATAAACATACTCTTAACACCCTCGGACTCTGCGTTGTGTTTCCTATGTGTGATGGGGTGTTATGCAGAGGGGAGGAAAACAGGACACAGCAGATTGGGATTGTGGTGGAGATGCTGAGCAGTTATTTAATTGTTGCATGTAATTATTATTATACTGCGTGCTTCTTAGTTATTCCATCTTTTGCAGTAACATGGATCTGTATGTAACTCTATTTACTTGTTATCTACCACACTTCCTTCTACATCATTCATTATACATGATGGTATATATAGGATATATATATTTGTATACATATCTGTAAATTATATAATTTTATTTTTCGTATTTGGGATTGTTGGAAACGTCTTTTTGATCTCTGTCTATAAACACAAACTGAGTAAGATTGACAATAAAGTTGACTTTGAAAAATATATATATTCTTTATGAAAATAGTGACTGTTGGAGAAATGAATCCAAATGAAACGTTGGACTGAACTACAACTACGCCTTTGAATCTCTAGACTGTTTTTCAGTGGGATGGCTAGTTCCTATCTTTAAACATTTATTAGTTTTTTCTCAGAACAGATTTGATTTCTGAAGTTAATTTAACTTTGCCGACCATGTAAGGTCATTATTAAAAGGTACAATCAATTTGTTTAGGGTTGACTAAAATAATGAAAAACATTTCATTTGGATAATTTACTGACAGAATAAGAAACTCAATGATGCTCTACTCACCTGTTCCCTTTTTATAAAGTGAAACAGTTGAAACGATAGATTTTAGTAAACTTAAAAACAACCTTCTCCAAAAGCTATCAAGGAATATACCGAATACTTGTTTGAGAACTTTATTACATATTTTTTATATAAATAGTTTGATCCATAATTGACAGAAGCGTGTGTTTACACTGACCTGTTACTCATATATTAATGTCTTTGTAACTTCAGTAAACCACTACCTCACTCATTTCTCTCATTCATCACGGTTCAGTAAACTAAGTGATACATGAACCAGTTTAATCATTATAATAACGTAGGGTTGCAACTCTTTGAAACTGTAGGTGGCTCTTAAAAGAGTCGTTGTGTTTGGGTGTGCTGGTCTCAGGTCAGTCTAAGCCCTCTCTCCGCGGATGCGGCGGGCCAGCTGGATGTCCTTGGGCATGATGGTGACCCTCTTTGCTTGGTTCATCTTACTGGGGGGAGCTACATGGATGTCGGTGCAGTCCACAGTCATTTTGCAGTTGAAGGCAGAATGAATTTATTATTGACTCAGAATGAAGCACAACTTCATGTCATACAATACATTGACTTTATTTGTAATTGTGTAAAAAAATATGAGCATTGATTATCAAGCAGGACCTGCAGGAACAGAGCGGTGATGGATGGAGCTGGGAAGAGAGAAGAAGAAAACAGATCAACTTTATCAGATATTAAAAATTCAATTTCAAAACAAGTTGCCGCTCCTACAGTTTTCTAGTATGTAAAGATGATTTCACATGACCTATGCAAAATATCACACTCAATACATGTGTGTCTCTGGGGGGTGCATTGTGCCTTTGATGTATATAAATAATATACCATAACCAAATACTATTACGTACAGTGGAAATCAGGTTGCCAGAGCAGGTCAGTGTGCATGTTCCTCAACGTCTCATCAGTTACAGGTGAGGTAAGGGAAAAAAAAGAGAAAAAGGTCAGTAACAACACTTTGAATAATTATCTCTTCTAACAATTTTCTCTCAGTAAGCACACAACTACTGTCTTTCCAACAAACAGATTGACTCACTGTCATCACAATGATCACCCCTGCCTGCCTTCGACTCTCCCTGAACTGCTTCCTTAGCACCCGGTGGAGGCGCTCCGTCTCCTCGCGACGTCTTCGTCGGGGGGAAACCACCCAAGCACAGCCGCACTCAACAGGTGGGAGTGGGCCTCCGCAGACAACAGGACAGGACCAACAGCGACACGGTCTCAACACGAGTGACGAGCTTGCACGACACGAAGTGTGGAGATAGCTGTTTGATGCTCGGCGTAACCTTGGCGCACTGCCACTCCAACATCCAATCCCAGAGTTTGAGCTTTGCACTGCTGAGACCTTTATCAAGCTGATCGATGACCTATTCCTGTCTCTCTTAGCAGTTCCTGCTCCTTCAGACAAAGAATGAAAAAAGGCAAATTGGTCTCAGGCAAGGGGCCAGACTAAGATTGGTTCAAAAGACCTCATTAAAGAAAAAACAAGAAATGAGGATACCCGGCCCGGAGGAAGCCCAGGATCTCCTTCTGGAGCCAGGCCCAGAAGGAGGACTCGTCGGCGGGCCCAGTCCGAAAAGGCAACGTTGGCAACACCTCCGCTTCTCCGTCCCGCGGGCCCACCACCTACGGGAAACAGCGACGGGGTCGGGTGCGGTGCCAGAAGGGTGGCAGTGAAAGCAGAGGGTCTCGACGGACCAGACCCGGGCGACAGAAGCTGGCATTGGGGACGTGGAACCTCTCTGGGGGGGAAGGAGCTAGAGCTTGTGCGGGAGGTGGAGCATTACCAGTTGGATATGGTTGGGCTCGCCTCTACGCACAGCGTCGGCTCTGGAACCTTACTTCTGGATAGGGGTTGGACTCTATTCTTCTCCGGAGTTGCTCAAGGTGTGAGGCGCCGGGCGGGTGTGGGGATACTCACAAGTCCCCGGTTGGGTGCTTCGTTGTTGGAGTTTACCCCGGTGGACGAGAGGGTCGCCTCCCTACGCCTGCGGGTTATGGGGGGAAAAACTCTGACTGTTGTGTGTGCTTATGCACCCAGCAGCAGTTCAGAGTATACGGCCTTCTTGGAGACCCTGGAAAGAGTCTTGTATGGGGCTCCTGAAGGGGACTCTTTAATCTTGCTGGGAGACTTCAACGCACATGTGGGCAATGATGGAGACACTTGGAGGGGCGTGATTGGGAGGAACGGCCCCCCTGATCTGAACCGGAGTGGTGGTTTGTTACTGGACTTCTGTGCTAGTCATGGATTGGCCATAACAAACACCATGTTCGAACATAAGGATGCTCATAAGTGTACGTGGTACCAGAGCACCCTAGGCAGAAGATCAATGATCAATTTTGTTATCGTATCATCGGACCTGCGGCCGTATGTTTTGGACACTCGGTTAAAGAGAGGGGCGGAGTTGTCAACTGACCATCTGGTGGTGAGTTGGGTCGAGTGGCGGGGGAAGCCTCTGGATAGACCTGGTAAGCCCAAACGTGTAGTTCGGGTGAACTGGGAACGTCTGGAGGAGGCCCAAGTTCAGGAGGCCTTCAACTCACACCTCCGGCGGAGCTTTTTGGGCATTCCTGTGGAGGTTGGGGACATTGAACCAGAGTGGTCGGTGTTCAAAGCCTCTATTGCCGAAGCCGCGGCGGGGAGCTGTGGTCTCAAGGTCCTAGGTTCCTCAAGGGGCGGTAACCCTCGAACCTCCTGGTGGACACCGGTGGTCAGGGAAGCCGTCCGACTGAAGAAGGAGGCCTTCAGGGATTTGTTACCCCGGAGGACTCCCGAGGCAGTTGCAAGGTACCGACAGGCCCGAAGGGCAGCAGCCTCATCTGTGGCCGAGGCAAAGCAGCGGGTGTGGGAGAAGTTCGGAGAAGACATGGAGAAAGACTTTCGGGCGGCACCAAAGTTGTCCTGGAAAACTGTCCGACACCTCAGGAGGGGGAAGAAGGGAACCATCCAAGCTGTGTACAGTAAGGATGGGACGTTGTTGACCTCAATTGATGGAGTGTTAGGGCGTTGGAAGGAACACTTTGAGGAACTCCTGAAGCCGACAACTCCGCCCTCTATGTTAGAAGCAGAGCTGGAGTATGACGGGGGATCAACACCAATCTCCCGGGGGGAGGTCACTGAGGTCGTCAAACAACTCCACAGTGGCAAACCCCCGGGGGTGGATGAGATCCGCCCAGAAATGCTGAAGGCTCTGGGTGTTGAGGGACTGTCATGGTTGACCCGTTTCATCAACATTGCGTGGAAGTCGGAAACAGTACCGAAGGAGTGGCAGACCGGGGTGGTGGTTCCCCTTTTTAAAAAGGGGGATCAGAGGGTGTGTGCCAATTACAGAGGCATCACACTACTAAGCCTCCCCGGGAAAGTTTACTCTAAGGTACTCGAAAGGAGGGTCAGGCCGATTCTCGAACCTCAGATTGAGGAGGAACAATGCGGATTCCGTCCTGGTCGTGGAACGACGGATCAGCTCTTTACTCTCGCAAGGATCCTGGAGGGGGCTTGGGAGTACGCTTATCTGATCTACATGTGTTTTGTGGACTTGGAGAAGGCGTATGACCGGGTTCCCTGGGAGTTACTGTGGGAGGTGCTGCGGGAGTATGGGGTGAGGGGGTCTCTACTCAGGGCCATCCAATCTCTGTACTCCCAAAGCGAGAGCTGTGTCCGGGTCCTCGGCAGTAAGTCGGACCCATTTCCGGTGAGGGTTGGCCTCCGCCAGGGCTGCGCTTTGTCACCAATCCTGTTTGTAATATACATTTATCGGATTTCGAGGGGTAGTCATGAGGGAGGGGGTCTGCAGTTCGGTGGACTAAGGATTGCACCACTGCTTTTTGCAGATGATGTGGTTATAATGGCTTCATCGGTCTGCGACCTTCAGCACTCACTGGATCGGTTCACAACCGAGTGTGAAGCGGCTGGGATGAGGATCAGCACCTCCAAATCTGAGGCCATGGTTCTCAGCAGGAAACCGATGGACTGTCCACTCCGAGTAGGGAATGAGTCCTTACCCAAAGTGAAGGAGTTCAAGTATCTTGGGGTCTTGTTCTCGAGTGAGGGAACAATGGAGCGTGAGATGGGCCGGAGAATCGGAGCAGCGGGAGCGGTACTGCAGTCGCTTTACTGCACCGTTGTGACGAAAAGGGAGCTGAGCCAGAAGGCAAAGCTCTCTGTCTACCGGGCCATTTTCGTTCCTACCCTCACCTATGGTCATGAAGGATGGGTCATGACCGATAGAACGAGATCGCGGATACAAGCGGCCGAGATGGGTTTTCTCCGCAGGGTGGCTGGTGTCTCCCTTAGGGATAAGGTGAGAAGTTCGGTCATCCGGGAGGGACTCTGAGTTGAGCCGCTTCTCCTTCGCGTCGAAAGGAGCCAGTTGAGGTGGTTCGGGCACCTAGTTAGGATGCCACCTGGGCGCCTCCCTAGGGAGGTGTTCCAGGCACGTCCAGCTGGGAAGAGACCAAGGGGTAGACCTTGGAGCAGGTGGAGGGATTATATCTCTTCGCTGGCCTGGGAGCGCCTTGGGATCCCCCCAGCCAGGGAAAAGAAAGTTTGGGGCTCTCGGCTGGAACTGCTGGAACTGCTACCCCCGCGACCCGACCACGGATAAGCGGGAGAAGATGGATGGATGGATGGATAATGCATTTTATTTATATAGCGCTTTTCACAACTCAAAGACACTTTACAGTATGAGGGAGGGTAGACAAACAAGGACAGGTAAACAAGTAAGTAAAAAATAAAAAAGCAGTCAAGAGGAAGTTGATTGAGAGGGGGGGGGGCTTATGGGTAGACAGAGTTGAAAAGATGTGTTTTGAGGCGGGACTGAAAGACTGTGAGGGACTCAGAGTCACAGAGATCTTGGGGGAGGGAATTCCAGAGCCTAGGAGCTGCCACTGAGAAGGCTCTGTCCCCAAAGCTGCAGAGTGTGGATGTGGGAATGGATAGGAGTCTGGCTGCGGTGGATCTGAGGGACTGTGGGGGTTGATAAGGAGTGAGAAGGTTTGTGAGATAATAATAATAATAATAATAATACATGGGACTTTTATAGCGCTTTTCATGAAACTCAAAGACGCTTTGACAGAGAATTACAAAAAAAAGACAAGATAAGGGGGGGCCAGATGGTGGAGTGCTTTGTAGGTGAGGACCAGAATTTTGTAGTTGATGCAATGGGAGACAGGAAGCCAGTGGAGGTCTTTGAGGACTGGGGTGATACCATGATTTGGTATGCGTGAGGAGACATGCCAGCTGCATTTTGAACCCGTTGGAGTCTGTTGAGGGATGTAGTGCTGATGCCGTAAAGAAGTGAGTTGCAGTAGTCAAGGCGGGAGGAAATGAAGGCATGGATTAGTCGTTCGGCTGCGGGGCGGGTGAGAGAGGGTAGGATTTTTGCAATATTGAGGAGGTGGAAAAATGAGGTTTTGACTGTTTGGTGGATGTGAGGTTCGAGGGAGAGGGTGGGGTCACAGATTACGTCAAGGTTGCGTGCCTGATTGGAGGGGGAAACAATGGTGCCATCGATGGTGAGAGTTATGTTAGTGACCTAACAGTACTCATTTCCTTATTTGTTTCCTCGCGTATCTGTCTCTCTCTCCACAAACTCTCACATGAAATGTGTTCTTTTGATGCGGCATGCCTTAGCAGTCCTTTATCAGTCTGTAGTGCGTGTTTCCAGTCGCAAAAACCTTTGACAGTAAAAGCCGCATCAGATGAAGACATATTTACTTTAAACTGTCTACAGGGGAAACAAAAGGCTGCGTCTGCTTTTAACGAATATTCAAGCCGGTCTGTTGTTGTACCATGCAGTGGCAAAAGTGTGCTTCTTTCCTGAAAACAATCTCCCTGGATAACGATCCAGTT
Source organism: Harpagifer antarcticus (assembly GCA_902827135.1). Taxonomy (NCBI): domain Eukaryota; kingdom Metazoa; phylum Chordata; class Actinopteri; order Perciformes; family Harpagiferidae; genus Harpagifer; species Harpagifer antarcticus. Next base: position 871,085 of record CADEHL010000497.1, on the reverse strand, counting down.
TCACCTGGTTGGGTTTATTAACCCCAAGATCATCTGGGGCTGTTGGTCTTTGAGCGGTTGCTGGCCCAATAGTACCCGTTGATGTGCTGCAAGGTAGCGTCTGTAGTGGAGGCACCGGCACGGAGAAGGAGGAGGATGCTGGCGGGTGTGGTACAGGGTGTGGCAATGCAGGTGGTGATGGTAGGGGTACAAGGAGCTGTGCCTCGGAGGACAGCGTTGGTGGCGGCCGGCTTGATGAGTCAAGGAATGGGCTCGCTAACTCCAACCCGGTATCACGGCAAGACGTGAACATGTGACGATTTACCATGCTGGGAGACGTGAATATGACACGGTTTTGTCCCTTCAAAACGTGACAGTTACACGGTATTGTTAACCCATGTTAACCAGTGGAGAAATACCCGGAAGTGCCAAGCAAAGGCTCTACCGTGCCTATTGGTCAGTTTTTATTGTCAAAATTAGATGTTTTTAATTTATTTTGTAATCCTCGCACTCGATTTCGCCGATTTTCTTGTGGCCCTAGCTGGTCGACACCTCTTTCAGCAGAAACAAAGGCTACATTCATGTATTACATCGATGTTAATCCCCTTCAAACGTGACAGTTACACGGTATTCTTAACATAGAGAAATACCCGGAAGTGCCAAGCAAATGTTCTACCGCGCCTATTGGTCGGTTTTTATTGTCAAAATTAGATGTTTTTAATTTATTTTTTAATCGTCACCCTCGATTTCGCCGATTTTCTTGTGGCCCTAGCTGGTCGACACCTATTTTAGCAGAAACAAAGGCTACGATGTTAATCCATTTGTGTTGTTGTGGAAATACCGGACGTGACGTTATGTGATCGCTTAGCAACTGAGATCCATGAAAAATAAACACCACTAAGGTTCAAGGGTCAAGGGTTTTTGTTATCAGATGCTAGCTACGGTGTAATTTTGGCATTTCAAATCTTAGATCCCGAGCTCCTCCAACAGTGCAACATAATATAAATAGGACATAATAAGAAAATAAATAAAGATAAATAAAAAATAGTGCAAAATGCACCACTTTTGGTTCAAATGAAACCAGTAGATTCATTCATTTATTTATTTTTGTTGCCCCAGCTAAATCGATGTTAATCCATTTATGTGGTTGTGGAATTACTGTACGTTACGTTGTGCGGTCGCATAGTAAGTGAACACCATGCTACCGATTACTATCCGATGACCATGAACGCACCGGACATCGGCTACAACCTCCTCTCTGTCTGACTTCGCCAAGCAGGTAATGTGCTGCACCGCATGCCTCCAATATTTTAATGTTTATTGCAAGTAAATCAGTTGTAGTTACATATCTTTTTAAAGCACGAGCTAGCTAAACACATATTAGCTTTACTTGACCGGAGATATAGTGCAGTGATGAGTCCTACAACCCGGAAGTGAGTTAGCATTTTACAACTATTGGTTCCCTCGTCTCAGAGTCAATGGGATTTCTCCATAGGATTTTGGAAAATAGCTCGAAATAAGATCTGTGGAAAACGAACCTGCTTGATAAATGCACGTTTTGTTCAGCGCCATATAGACTGAGAGTTACGCCATCTCCGTTCACTCCAATGGACCACTTTTTTACAGCAATGGCGGATCGTGGAGCCTCTCAATCGTTCCCCGGAAGTTAGCACCAAGGCTAGCAGAGCTGTAGAGTTGCAGCATAATAGACCGTTCGTGACGGACTTTTAAAGGTAAGAAGAAGTTTAAAGATTTATATTGCGGATATTATCAGTACATCTGATTCAAATTAACATGTGTATTAAAGGATGTCAGTGGATTATCCCTAAATTAGTAGATTTAGGGAACGTTTACAGATAACAGATCAAGCTAGGATACCGGATCAAGTTAGCAACACACGTTGAACAGCCTTTTAATTGTAAATTCCGTTCTCTTAATGTCATTTCGTCCAACGTTGTTGAATTAGAGAAGAGGGGCTTCTAAACGGGATTGTATGCGTGGGTGGAGGGAGTTATTAGATAAATATAACTTTGGTGCGTGTAAGAGTGAGTGTTTTTAGCAGAGCCATATTGTGTCCTTGTGATTATGTTGATTATTACCTGTCTGTATAATGTTGCAGCTCAGCTGATTTTGGATTGATGGCAAAGGGAGAGCGACTTAAGTGAGAGTGAAAACACAAGGTAAGTTTAATACTACTGTTTTATATAAGTAAGCATACTAAACATGTATTCTATCACTGTATTATATAAGTAGTCTTGTTAGTAACCTACTGTATGGCAGGTGGAGGGGCAGTGATGTTACAGGTGGAGGAGCAAAACTGCAAGACTGCAAACTCACAAGACAGAGAAATCGAAGTTTGTTCTCCAGAGAAGAGGTTGATTTCACTTCAATTTTTTATTTCATATTTTCTAAAGATGTGGAAATGGCACAAAAAAAAACTTGATAGCTGTAACCAAGACAACTGTAACAACATGAGTAGAGAGCCACCAAGGTTTTTCAAGTCCCTCTCTTACTCCATTTTGCCAACCCAAACTTCCAGGTACATGACGGGACACCTTGCTTGTTTTTGTTGTTTGCGCTCCTCTGGCTGGGTGCTGGCAGGTGGAGGGCAGTGATGTTGGCAGGTGGAGGGGCAGTGATGTTACGGGTGGAGGGGCAGTGATGTTAGCTGAGTGCTGGCAGGTGGAAGAGCTATGTTTAGTCCAACTATTTCCATTGTAACGACTAATGGAAATGATTGCAGCTGTGGATCTGTTTGGGGGTTGCTGGATGTGGTAGCTTGGCTGCTGTTGTTCCTTTTCACCTTTTTGGATTGGCTCTTGCTTCCAAAATGGCCATCTTTTAATTATTATTTTTTTCTGTCATTTCTGATTTGTTTGGCCTCAATTCTCAGGCTCAGCCGTATGAATCTCTTTACGAGTTTTTGTTGTACTCCACAGCATGACGGAAGCCTGCTGGAGAGGGCCTGAGCTTCTTTCGCCAAGACACCCACTGCGTTGGGGAGTTGCATTAGGGAGGAACCAGTCTTGGTCCTAAATAGTAGAAGACATGGCACTGTACATTTTCGAACATTTAAAATATTATACCACTCAAAAATAAGAAATATTACTTTTACTAAGAGTTCATACTTATTATACCTGTGTCACCTTTCACACTATAGCTGTGATCATGAGCTATGGGCTTTGTAGATACAGGTCCCGGGGTGAATCGTGGTGCAGGGGCCCTTCTCTTTTTGACCACAGGGCGATGCACGAAGATGGTGGGTATAGCCTCTGCTCTCAGCCTAGTCTTGCCCTTTTTTGTCTTGACAAACTGGTCTGCATCAAAATGTGCCTGCGGAGTGACTTGAGGTTACTTCACACACACACAGAACAACTCAGTTTTGTCTGCCCACATACATATTCCATAGTGGTTGTATACACAGTATTAGGAAACACTTTATACTGACTGGACATGTTATACTCATTACATACTGTATCTAAAATATGACCAAGAATGTGAGACAACTTTATAGAAATTCATATCACATCTGTTACTGATGCCATTTGTCATACTTTGTTAAACTCACAAATAATAAAGTTCCATAACTTCAGTTGGGAACAAAGACCACACCTTATCTCCCCAAGGCAATTTCCCATCCAATAGGTGTGCTATATAGGTGTGCTATATAGGTGTGCTATATAGGTGTGCTATATAGGTGTGCTATATAGGTGTGCTATGTAGGTGTGCTATATAGGTGCGCTATATAGGTGTGCTATGTAGGTGTGTATAACCCTTTCTCCTGTCTGTTACTCCCTCTTTCAGCACAAGAACCAGAGGGGGATTCAATGGAGCCTGAATACCTGCACTGAGACCCTCACCCTGCACCCTGAGTCTCAACTCTGTGTTTTTCAAGCATTTCCCTGTTTTTTTGTATTAAACAAAACATTAAGCTTTCCCAATGGTGTGGTTTTCGTTTTGTGAAAAAGTGCAAATGCAGTGTTTGTATATAAATCACATATTTTTTTGCTGTTGGTCGTGAAATTGCTCCTGCTGACTTGAGCCAGCCATTTTTTCCTCCGCTCTGTGTCAGTGGGGAAGCCGTACATTTGTACTCCTTTCTCTGAGCGATTGGAGCATCCCCAGGCAGCACAGCAAACCATGGTGGCGACTAGGAGGCAGCACAGCAAACCAGGACAACACGGAGGAAAAGGCACAGACAAACTGCATGATATTCTATTCAATGTTTATTGAATTCCATGTATTTGCAATGGATGTTCCTAAAACAACACATTTAACATCATCATCATCATCATGCTGCTGCTGCTGCTGCTGCTTGTCACCTGTCTTCTGAAAGCCATAAAGATGACAGTCATTTAGCTTTAACTTGTGTCCTCAATTACCATGGGATTACTGAAACTACCATGAATTTAAGAAAATGGTAGAAATTAATCTAATCTGAATTTTAAAGCATTACTTTAGATCCCCTCCCTCTAAATATATCAATAAACATTAGAAAGTGATGCTCCTGACTACCATACAAGTTTAAGAAGATAATATTGGTTTTAAAGAATTCAAAGCTATAAATAAACAGCATCAGGCTCTTTAACCAACCACTGTTAGCCTAACATGTAAACTAGTTATTCACACTAATCCTAATATCACTTAATATTAGCAAATTCTATTTTATTTTTTAAAACATATTGATGTAAATACATACACATATCGATTTGTTGTATAAATATTGCAAATCAAAACCTTTATTCACTAATAATTACCAAAAATCGTAGTTCTATCTCCTGTCTCCCGCCATGAACTTCCGGGGAACGATCCTCGTCTACATGAACCACGTGACGATAACCGTTTTTGGACTTCCGTTGTCGTAACTCTTCTCTTTATATGGCGCTGGTTTTGTTCAGCCGGATAATCTCCACATATCTACCCTACTTTTATAATTTTCGAATCATAAATCTAATGGCCAGAAGCAAAATGCTAACGTTATGCTATAAACGAACTACAGACCATGGATGTATAATAAGAACCTTTAGAATAATTACCTTTAGAAGTACACCAACACATAACTGCTAACAATGTAAATGCTGTGTTGGAAAAAAAGTTAATGTAAGAAAATGTTGAGTTAAATACTTTGGCACTGTATATACAAAGCTTGGAAAAATGCCTATTGTGGCTGTCATACTTACATACAGTGGTAACTAATAGTATTGTGAAGAAATGTCATGACAACCATCTACAGACTGTTACTGCACGCTGATTATTGTGGTCCTATTTAGGACAAAACGTTCAGAGCTGTCCTTGTTCCAGTCCGCCCCTGATTGATTAGTGCTTTAACTCGTAAATTACCCCCAATGTTAAAGCTTGTTGATGATATGTGAGATTGTAAATTGTCATGCATTCTAAAGTGTTCACTGTATTGTTTTCCTTCAACAGATACCAACAGAGGCGCGGGAAGGTATTTTGAGTGGGGGTGCTGAGGTGCTGGACTCCAGTGAACACTATTACGGGCACTATAGAGCACGCACAAAAGCACTCCCCACACGCAAACACACAGTACACCCGCGACTGTTACAATGAAGGCTCGATAATCAGCTCACTGCACATAGGCAGGGGTAAAGTGTTATTTTTTACGAGTGGGGAGCGGACCTCACCTCCTCTAGGGGGGTCCGGGGGAGAAAGTATCGATATTTCAGCAGCGGGTATCGATACATTAAGTCTGATAACTGTGTTCGTTATTCTCGCGTCCAGGAGAGAAGCTTTAAAAGGAGACTAATTGAGTCTCTGAGAAGGTTCAAATGTATACTTTAATTAATAAAAAAACGCGGTAATGTTACAAGCAGAAGATGGTTCAGTCAGAAAAACAGCTGTGTTCTGGCTTTCGTGAGCGAAGGGAAGAGAGGAGCTCCACCTTTCCAGCTGTTAAATATCCTCTGCTGGCTCCTCCCTGTGGGCCGCTGGGCGCTGCTGGGGGCCGGCCCTTCACGTCTCCAATGTTCGTTGTTGCGCATTACAGAGGATTCAGACATTGTACATTAAATATATAACTAAACACGCCTTTTCTCCTCCTTATCTCTTTCATGACTTGTCATTTAATACATTTTAAACGCTTGTAATCAATACCTGACGGCTGGTATCCTTTCCGGTAGTTCCGGATGTTGTCTCATGCTACCCACGTCTGTAAACAAACGTATTCAAATAAACTGTACCTTCATTTAATATTCAGCAATAATAATATCTCGACGTCTATAGTTGTAGTGTTGAAATCAGTAGGTTTCGATGTTTCATATCGCTACTAAATTCACCTCTATAGTAAATGGTATATTAGCCACATGCTAAATGCTAACCGGAGATGAAGGATTTTCAGAATAAAAGCTTAACAACTGGTTGTGCACAAGAACTTCTGGTTTTTCAGTATAAAACAGCATTTAAACTGACGGTATGTTTAAGGTACTTTATGCCATCAAAACATTGATTTTAATTTCTAACAAGTCCCATTCAAATCCCCCGTGTTCCGCCACCTGCTGCACCTTTTAATTCTCCATTGTCCATTGTGATACTGCACTTTATGTACTTACGTTTCAAAGGCTTGTAAGCTACAGTTTGCACTGTTTCAATAAATGAAACTAATTTTCTCACCACATCTTTTTATTCATTTTGTCCAGCATTTGCAAGCTGAAGACTCTCTGTCAGAGCCATATATTGTATAATTGATGCTTTCAGTTTTCAGTTGAATTAATTCAATCCAAGTCAATGGAACACCAAAATCCCACTCTCCCTTTAAAATCTTTCAGAAAATGATATAAGTGTATCGAATTATATCGAATCGTATCGAATCGTATCGTTGGCTGAATATCATGATATATATCGTATTGTGAGCTGAATATCGTGTATCGTATCGTATCGTGAGATTAGTGTATCGCTACAGCCCTAAAGCAGATGTTCTTTTTCTTTATGGATATTTTACAAATCACTCCCTTTTTAAACTGTATTCTTGTTTTACTGTATTTCATAACTGTTTTTCCTTTATTCTCTTATTGTTTGTATAACTATAATGATCATATGAAGGTGTGCCGCGGAAATAATCTTTTGAATAATTTGTGACCAAACCGTTTGAGACCCACTGAGATAACTTAGACTAAAGTTAACTATCTAAACACTCAAGAGAGTCCTTTAGCTCACCTGAGCCTCTCAGTCTGAGAGGAGAGCTCTCCTCCAGCTTGTTGTGGAACAAACAGCTCCGTATGTCCGTTAGTGCAGCTAGCTAACCAGATGCTAACAACACGGTCCCTGCTGCTGGCACCAGTCCCTCTCTCTCTCTCTCTCACACACACTAAATGCGCTTTTCACACACACACACACACACACACACACACACACACACACACACACACACACACACACACACACACACACACACACACACACACACACACACACACACACACACACACACACACACGCCTCTGTTGCATTCACTGAACACAGGAAATTACATTCCTGCCGTCCTCTCTTGATGAGGTTCACGTAAAGCACGGTTAATGTATTATATTATTGAGGTAGAATTGTCCGGGGCTACAGAAAAAACATTCGGGCAGGCCAAAATATTATTTTACCAACAATGTGGAATTTATTGGCTACATATTACACAGATTATGCACAGCGAGAGCAGCAATAACCATCAAATAATAATTCAGACAGGGGAGCTCCGCACCCCCTGCCTGCCGCTAGGGGGTGCTGCAGCGCCCTCAGCACCCCCCTTCCCGCGCCCATGGATACCAAACCAAAGCAAGATCTAACAGCACTTTTAAGAGCCTTTTTCAATTTCTTCTCTTCTCCCTCCTCAGAGCTATATTCCCCACATTTCTACCTGTCTTCTCCCCATTTTTACCATCTGGTAAAGGACCACTTTGTTGTTCAGATATATCACATATTTGTAACTAAATGATACATTAATTGAAACAAAACACGGTATAAACTGAGGAGTGACTCTCGTGAGTTTCATGTATTTTCTTCACTCCGCTGGCACACTGCTCTCATGTCAAGAAGCATCAGATCAGTGCATGCACCGCATCGTCCAATCAGTGAGCAATACACAGTAAGGGGGCGGGGCGAGTATCTGAGTATTTCGCTCCTCCATTATCGCTCCTCCGGCAGAAATAAGCACCATGGGACGCTACTCAAGATGGCGCAGACAAATCAACTTCCGGTGATACCGTGGACCGACGAGCGAGAAAATGAAAATAATCGAACTGAGAAGCAGCCCGAGGACCGAGAAGCGATGAAATTAAAAATAAGTAGCCTAACTTGAGATCCACCCTACAGACGCAAGGAAAATACATAAGTGAAGGACGCAGGGATGCAAGTTAAGCGACTTGGAATGCAGCTAATGTATGCAAATGATTCATCCTGTTCTTCTGATTGGCTAAGCGCACGAACGTTTCTCGTGTCGGATTGGCTGCTGTTGTCTCGGACACCTCCCCAGGCCACGTCGCACATTGCTCGCCATTTTCCCATTTTCTGAAGCCAGAATCTGTTTATTCTGCTGTCACGGTGTCATTCAACGCTGTCAGCTCCTAAATTAATCGTGACCGGAGACTAACTGAACTATTTAAAGAGTTCTCAATCGGGTTTCCTCTGCTGGAGCTGCCATAAACATGAACGTTTTCAGGCTAACCGGCGATCTCTCCCACCTAGCAGCCATCATCATCCTGCTGCTAAAAATATGGAAAACCAGGTCTTGTGCCGGTAAGTCGTCATGTACCCTCTCTCACAGTGTGTCCGGTGTGTCTGTAGTGTGTGTGCAGCCACAGTTGTGAGGGCTGTGAAGCTTATCCTGTGATGTTGTTAGGAGCCACAGCCAGTTCTTAGCTAACCAACGTTAGCCAGCTGACAGCTCACCCTGACGTCAGCCAGCAGAGAGACATTAACTCGACTGGTTGTAAGGGAGTCGTAATAAAAGCTAAAGTCAAGAAGAAGCAGCTGTGGCGTCCAGCTAGCATCAGATGTGTAGCTAGCCTGGACCCGCAGCGGGCCCCAACAACCTGAGGGAGGGAGGGACAGGGGACCAGAGGGCCACATGCAGCGGGTTTGGCCTTTCAGTTGGACCAAACTTTGCTAGCTTGATGTCTCGGCCCCGGTCACTGCCGGCCGGTGTGTCCGCTCAGTGTGTCCCCCCTCAGTGTGTCAGCACCCAGCACCAGGCTGACAGCTGCAGCGTCAGAGGGGGACACGGGCAGGGGGAAAGATCGTGCTACAGGTTGTTATCAGGAGGAAACTTGGCTGTGTTGTTCTAAAGACCAAAGGTGAGGCTGCATCAGTGATACAGACGGTCACATGAGATATGTCATTACAGGGGAGCCTGAGAGGAGATATTACAGAGTCAAGGGCTTTATGGCCATATGAACAGTGGCTACAGTTTAGTTATAGCAATGGCAATCTGTCTGTATAGAGGCTGGCTGCAGGAAGGGCACGTTGTATTCTGAACAAATTAAAAGCTATGTTTCCCAGTCACATGTTGCTGGTTCACTTTGGAAACCTGATCAAACACAATAGTGTTTGAATGAAGATGTTGCTAATGATGTGTTACTCCTTGAAGTTTAAGCACTCCACTAACCTTACTGTGTGCATTTACCGGGGTGAGCTACATCTGCTTCCTTCAAACAGAAATCAGTCACATGTTAAGGATTCTGGGACGTCAGAATGTTTTGAATGCCCTCTGCTGTGTCCTCAGGTATTTCTGGGAAGAGTCAGGTTCTGTTTGCCCTGGTGTTCACCAGCCGCTACCTGGACCTCCTCACCTCCTTCATCTCTCTCTACAACACCACCATGAAGGTGAGACACCCCGCTCTCACTCTTATATCCTGTTCAACTAAATACAGTGTTCAGGCCTTACACCACACCTGTGTTTGCTAAAGGAACACATGTCGTGTTTCTACTTGATTGTATGACGGGTCAGTACACACTGGAACAAGTGAATACTTTCCTCTCATGCTTCTGTCTGTCTTTCAGGTCATCTACATTGGCTGTGCATACGCCACTGTGTACCTGATTTACATGAAGTTCAAGGCGACTTATGATGGGAACCATGACACATTCAGAGTGGAGTTCCTGGTAGTCCCTGTTGGTGGCCTGGCTTTCCTAGTGAATCATGACTTCTCTCCTCTAGAGGTAAGATACACCCCCCCCCCCCCCCCATAGCGGAGCTGCTTCTGTTTTTGAATGTCATTTATCCTGCAACAGGTCATCTCTGGGTCTCAGTCACACACACATTTGGTTCTCTCATGTCTGTGAACATACATTGCTCCGTCTTTGCTTCCTCTCTCTCTCTCTCTCTCTCTCTCTCACTCACTCACTCACTCACTCAAGGGCATAGGAAAGATAGTATAAACATGACATGTTAAGCACACACACACATATGTTGGTGTATTTTAACACACAGTGCAGGTTTGTCAGAAAGAAAGAACATGAACTCATGAATTAAGAGAACACACAGTTTGGTTACCCTCTTGCACACAGCTTCTAACAGCCAGTACACCATTTCTATTAGCTTCAAGTGTTAAGAGACACAACATTGTGCTGCTAATGCAACACAATGGCTCACTGTTGCTCAAGGTTTTTTGCACTGAGATTTGCATGTTCAAATTAAAATACAAAGCACACATTTGCAGTCCAGTAGCGTACCTAAGCCTAAAGCTTTGTGTAGTTGAACTTAATTTACTACTATTGTTACTTTTGCTAGGATTCTTAGAACCTACAGGAAAAGTATGCACATGTATTTTAAGTCAGTGGTTTACCTCAGACATCTGTGCACCATTATTTCCCACAAACACTGTCTCTGTCTGGCTCAGATTCTCTGGACATTCTCCATCTACTTGGAGTCGGTGGCCATCCTGCCTCAGCTTTTCATGATCAGCAAGACGGGGGAGGCAGAGACCATCACCACCCACTACCTGTTCTTCCTGGGCCTATACAGAGCGCTATACCTCATAAACTGGATATGGAGGTTCTACTTTGAGGGTTTTTTCGACATGATCGCCATTGTTGCTGGGGTGGTGCAAACCATCCTCTACTGCGACTTCTTCTATCTTTATGTAACAAAAGGTGAGTGCTGCTGCATTTTGTCTGGGACAGAGTTTTTTCTTTTGCTTCTGCTTTAGAATCAGTGGTTACTTAACTGTGAATCAACTCAAAGCACTTTTTACTGTGGGGCTATTCAGCTAATTGAAGAGTGATCACTGTCAAGTGAAATGTCATCATCTTGAAATCTATATACACCCCTAGACTATCCAGTAGGCATGATAACATTTTAATGAATGTAATGAGTGTAGAACTAAATGGCATTGATAAATGTAATTGAATGCATTTCACAGTAGCACCACGTCTCAGAAACAATGTCGCGGTTCAGATCAGGTTATAGAAGCTAACGTGTCTGAATTTAAAAGTTAAACCTGATCTGGAGAGGAGATGATTATTACATTTTGGAATAATGGTGGGCTCAATTGTTCTATGAAGATAGAAAGCTAGAGAAAGAAGGTTAAAGTCCTTCCCCAGCTCAACGCTGCTGCGGGGGATGAGTCTGGGCAGAGCTTACACAAAGAGACTGATCCTTCGTCCTGAAGCTGCAATAACACTGTGTTGAATGCTCTCGTTTCAGTGCTGAAAGGGAAGAAGCTGAGTCTGCCAGCTTAGGTGCCAAAGAGGAGTGTTTAGGCAGACGGACAGAGGGGAGGATATGAGGGGAGGACGGGTGGTAGTGGACACCCCTGACCCCCCCCCCACCACCCACCACCACGGCTTCCTCCTCTTCCCCTCCTGCCAGTGTAAGATGCCTGAGACAGAGAGCGGATGGGCTGCTGGCTGCACCCTCTCCAGAGTCAGTGGATCAGAACTCCTGCAGAGGCTGGTCCATGGCCTTCAGATTTCTGTTTGACGCACCTTGCCTTAACTTTTTTATTACTCTGTATAAAGAACGAAAAAAAAACTTGAGAAGTTTTCTACAGAAAAATGTGTTCTCTGAAGATTTGACACATTACTGAAGATGTATAATTGCCTATAATTTGGCATTGTATGATATTGAAGCAGACTTTTTGTGGTGGGATATTACTGACTCAAGCGTTTGTCATAGTATTTGCAATCAAAATAAATGTGCATTGTTTTTCCTGAATCAGTTTGAGGAGGATTTGTAGAATCCTCATAACTTTGCTGGTCAAATGACTCGTGTTTAGCTCTTCTGTTTTTGGTCACTATGCATTCCCATGTATAAAGAATATCCGTTTTAGTGTCCCTTGGTAGAAAATACATCTACACGCAGATACCATCATTTAACATTCTCTTTTCCAAAAGAAGCGTTTTTTGGCAGGGCCCTAAAAATGGACTGGTTTCTGTGTAAAACAAAGTAAAGGGTTGAAAAGACACCAATGAACTTCTATCACAGTAAATGTCTTTCTTCATTGAAAGGTCCTTTTACTACCCAGCAGGCGCAGTATGTATCACCTGTAAGTATACAACATGGAATTCATAGGCTCCTTAAGAGAGTTCACAGGTTATGTGCTCAATGTGAACTCACAACAGGATTGAAAGTCTTTAATTGTCCTTTCGGGAGCAGATATATTTATGATTTCTTTCTTGGTTTAATATGAACAGTCTGTAGCTGCGCTTCATTTGAACAGAGCACACTCCCACTGAATCTGAAAGACTCAAGACTTATCTGCTTCTATTTGATTTTATATGCACCATTCCAAGTTTGCTTTTCATTTCTAACCAGAGCTTCTGCATGATCTTGCCACCACAAATAAAGAATTGATGGGAAACATTTGTCTCAGTGCTATGGTTACAAATATGTCCCAACTCATTTACTATTGCAGCCCTAAACCTGTCTGGACTCTCCATGTAGAGTTAACACAACATGTCTAAATTGATGCAAAAGAACCAGAGCTAGCCCTTTCTTTCAGCACACACTTGTAAAAGCTGATGTCTGCATTACACACACACTGTTGCATTACACACACTGTATCTGGTTCAGGTTAGGGTTATGCTAGCAACGGGGTCATTGGATTTTATTTTCACAAATGGATATTCAAAAACAAAAAAACGACTGGATATGTGATTTTCGTTTTAAAGTTGAAAAACCAAAATTGAAATACAAGGCGTTTTTCTTTATCATGGTCAAAAAGGGATTTACTAAACTTAAAAAACGGGATGATTTTCATTTTCGACTTCTCAAAACAAAAATCACTAGAAAACAGAAACAAAAAAACTACATTTTTTTCATATTCTGCTACCGGAAGTTACCTTTCAAAATAAGAGCGCAGATGAGGACGGTCAATCCGTGTATCTACGGTCCATTTGTTTTCACAACGAAAACAGCCAAGACCAATATTGAGCCCAGAAAATGAACGTTATTAAGGGCTCTAAATATAATAGGCCTGTGTCTAAAATGGACAACATTGTTAGGAGATTTCAACTATACAGCGATTCTGCACTGCGGTCACTCAGCCGTCTCTCGAGTTTGTTATTATTTTTCTGCCAATAGTTCTTTGTGAGATTGCCACTGTTGGACTCAGTAGGCTAGTAGTGAAACTACTCCCACTCTCCTAAGTAGGGGAGAGTGGGGTAAATTGAGCCATTGTTTAGTTATGCTGTCCTCTAAGCAAGGAGAAATGACATAGTAAAAATTAAAACACACACCTATAATTCAGGATATCTCCTATCAATGGCTAAGATAATAATTAATATTTGATCAAGGGCAGTGAAAATATTACTTCTTTAAAAAAAAAAGGCTTGTGGCTCAACTTGCCCCAGTGTAGGGGTAAGTTGATCCAGGTCAGGGTAAATTGAACCACTGTTCAAACCTGGGAATACCTACAACACATTTTAAAGGTAACTATAAACAATAAATAACAAACCAAATACAAGCTTAGTTTTTCAAATATTTTTAATATAAATTTCGATTGAATTGATTGATTTTTTTTAACATGTTAAAAGGAAAAGGAATCATACAAATGGTGATACAATTTCATACATCTTACCAATCAAACACAGGGTAAATTCAACTTTAAATGTAGCCTACAATGAGCTCTTATTATCAACTTGATCTACTTTCATTCATTCTCCATTGAAAAACTGGCTCAACTTACCCCAAGGCCCATGGTTCACTTCACCCCATAGCCACCATTTTAGAAAAAATAGCCTAGCATTACAATTCAGAGTCATCTTTAGCTTAATGATTCACATGGTGTAATACGCCCGAAGAATCTACGAAACAAATTATCTAAAGATATACTAACTATGGATGGCATTCATTTGGCCTCCAGTGAGACTGTAAGGAATCTTGGTGTCATATTTGATCAGGATTGGGGGTTTAAGTCTGTTTTTAAAGTAGCTTTTCTGCCTTTTTTTTACAAGATGGTAGCAATGTCAGTATTTTAATCGAAATGAACCAAAATCCCATTTAAAAAACAATCCATCTGTAAATGTATAGGAGTTTATAGGGTGCGCAAATATGATCACATCACCCACATCCTTAAAGCACTACACTGGCTACCCGTGAAACTAAGGATCGAATTCAAGGTCTCCGTCCTCACCCACCAGTGTGTCCATGGAACTGCCCCTCCCTACCTCAAGGAACTCCTCACCCCCCATACCTCCTTACGGACCACCCGCTCCAGCAACTCCAACTTCCTCAAACCCCCCAGTACTAAGCTCCGTACTATGGGAGACCGGGCCTTCTGCTCGGCTGCTCCCAGTCTGTGGAATGCTCTCCCCGACCAAATGAGAGCACCACAGACCGTGGAGGCTTTTAAAAAAGGCCTCAAAACCCATCTCTTCAAAAGAGCCTTTGCCTAGACCTTTTTATCACCCTTTTATTTATTTTTTATTTTTGTATTGCTTTTTTATTAATTCTACCGTGTTGTGTAATGTTTATTTATACTGTTCATGCTGACTACTTGTAGCACTTTGGGATTTACATTACATTGCATTTAGATTTGAAATCAGATATGAAGTGCTTTATAAATGGAACCCATTATTATTATTATTATTATTATTATTATTCTCGCCTACAAAGCCCTTAATGGGCCATCTTAACTTAAATAACTCATTATACCCTACTGTCCTACTAGGGCATTGCGTTCCAAGAATGCAGGGTTGTTGGTTGTTCCTAGAGTCTCTAAAAGTACAATGGGAGCCAGAGCCTTTTCTTATCAAGCTCCACATTTGTGGAATCAGCTTCCAGTTTGTGTTCGGGCGGCAGACACCCTATCCGTTTTTAAGAGTGCGCTTAAGACCTTCCTTTTTGATAAAGCTTATAGTTAGGGCTGATTAGATTCAGCCCCTGGTTTTGCTGATATAGGCTTAGTTTGTCGGGGGACATCTTACTTCTTCCTTCTCTCTGTCTATACCTGTGTACTCCCATGTTCCCATTAACCCAGCTTCCCCACATTTCTTTCTTTTTGGTGTCTATATACGCTGGGATCCGGAGTCATGGATGATCCTGTGGGCCTGTGTCCTGCATCGCGAGCCCTGGATCTTGAGTCGTGGCTGTGGTCCTGGATCATAAGTCCTGGATGGATATCCTCTTGGATTCATCTTCCTATTATACACACACATGCATTTCCAAACATTTGGACTACCTATGTTGCAAATGTATTATCTTTTCAATTTACACACGGCATCTATTGCACGACTGTCCGTCCTGGGAGAGGGATCCGTCCTCTGTTGCTCTCCCTGAGGTTTCTCCCATTTTTCCCTTTAAACTGTGGGTTTTCTTCGGAAGTTTTTTCTTGTACGATGTGAGGGTCTAAGGACAGAGGGTGTCGTATTGTCATACTGATATTTTGTACAAACTGTGAAGTCCACTGAGACAAATGTAACATTTGTGATATTGGGGTATATAAATAAACGTTGATTGATTGATTGATACGCTGCCAACACATCAACATACAATATATGTTTAAACTTGGATACTTTTTTTTTTTTACATGACAGCCGATATAGCTGACATCTAGAACATTTACTTTGACAAGCAAAACACTTTTTTTGTAAAAATGTTTACTTACCAGACCACAATGAGTATCTCTCTTTCACAGGCAATGAGAAATGGATGGAGCTTGCATAATTTCTGGTCACTTGATTACAACTATAAGGCGTTGCCTGGTTACAGGGGGTGGTTCAACATACCCACTGGCTCAACTTACCCCCTTCTCCCTACTATGAAGTACTTTTTGAGTAATCCTCTGTCAATGTCCCCTCCTGAGAACAAGAATGCATGTTTCTCTGCTATTTTGAATCAGTGTTAAAACACCTTTCTTCATGAGACTGATATTGTTGGACAGAGTATTTTAAGAGGGTAGACATGATATCAGCAATACCTCCAGTCAGTAGTCCGGCAGCAGCATTTTACACCTTTTTGCCCGCTATTTAAATTGACTTTGGTTGAAGTTAATAACAATATTGATATTATATAGATATATAGCATTGATGCAGTCTTTCTGAACACTTTTAAAATAAAATACTGCAAATGAAGAATGTTTTTAATGTTCCACACAGATAGGCCTTAACTTGAATTTGAAAACACGTGGCAACTTTATTATTAATACAGCAGATGAAAAGATTTGTGGAAGGATACATTCTTCATGGGCTTCAATGGCTCTCTAGATAAAGGGCGTTTTATGGTTGCTTATATTATCCTCAGATAGTGGTTTGTTTAAATAACTAGTGACATTTGAATAAATATTGCAAAAAAGGGCTCCAAAAAAGGCATTATAACTTGGCCGGCTTAACCCGTCTGTATTTCTTCAAGCACCACGAGATCCAGAGTTTCTAAAGTACAATTCTGGGCCATTGATTGTGTCATTTCTCCAAACACATACAGTAAAAATGCCTTGAAGCCTTAAAATGGTGCAGGAAAAGGACTTTACATTATTATACTTAAAGACAGGGCTATTCAGTTAAGAGAAGAGAAAAGGAAAGCAAATTGTTATAATGGGTGATTTAACATTAATGACATAATGTGAGGTCCTTGGCACTCAGACTTTAGGAGGGTCATTTTGTGATCATGGGGCAATCACCCTTACAGCATCAGGACAATATCATATGGAGTCAGACACTGGAAGTGTGCTGGAGGCTGAGGCGTTGACTGGGACTGATGGAAGGATGAGGCTGATGAGTCTGAAGAATCTGCGAGGAATGAACTAGCGGCATATATTAAAAGACAGCAGCTTCATAAGAAGCCAACAAGAGTGACAGAGTGTGTCAGTGTGCTGAAGGATAGACCAGCTAGCCAGACTCTGAAGACTTTCCAAGGTGTAAAATGCTGCTGCCGGAGTACTGACTGGAAATATGATGATATGATATCATGTCCACCATATCTTCTTAAAATACTCTGTCCATCAATATCAGTCTCATGAAGAAAGGTTTTTTTTTTAACGCTTATTCAAAATAGCAGAAAAACATGCATTCTTGTTCTCAGGAGGGGACATTAACAGAGGATTGTTGGAAAAGTAGGCTACACAGCAAGTACTTCATAGTACTTGTGGGGGTAGTTTCACTAGTACCGAGTCCAACAGGATCAATCTCACGAAGAACTAATGGCAACTGTGACGGAGGTGATCTCTGGGGCCATAGATCTCGGCCTCCGTTACGGATTGTGTAGCTTTGTTGGTGGCAAAGTCTATGTCGTTTGTGCATCTGTCTGTGTTTTAGGTTGTCTGTCTCTGTTTGCTGGTTTTATGTTGAAAAGTGTTCCCTTTCCCCTTGTCTGTTGCTGTTGATTGTGTGCACCTGGTGCCCTGTGTTGTCTCCACCCTCCTCACCTGTGTCTTGTTGTGCTGATTAGTGTGTGGGTATTTAGGCTCTGTTTCCCTGTCTGTGTGGGGAGGAAGTGTGTGAGAGATCCTGGTGGCTGCAGGCTGTGCTCAGGGAAACAACAACAACAACAACAACAACAACAACAACAGCAGGATTGAGGCTGTGTGTCATTGTGTTGATCATTTAATAAATGCCCACACCGGGTTATATTTGAAATCTCTGCCTCTGCCTCCTTGCTTGGTCGGGCCGCTCAACGGTCAGCTTCACAGCAACAAAAAATAATTCTCATCAAATTTAGCAGAAGTGGCTTGATTTTGTTCTCAGCAGGGGACTTTGACAGAGGATTTCTCAAAAAAGACACAGTAAAAGTACTTCAATGTATTGTAAGTAGTAGGCTAATACAAAGTCAAACAGTATCAATTTCATTAGGAACTAATGGTAAAATTATATTTGTATCATTCATCAAAGACAGAAAACATGCATTATGTAGCCTATATGGAGGGGACTCTGACAGAGGATTACTCACAAAGTAGGCTACACAGTAAAAGTACTTTATTTTATTTCTGGTGAAGTCAAACTAGAACCGAGTCCAACAGTGTCAGTTTCCTTAAGAACTTGTGGTAACAAATATTTGTGTCACTCGTCAAATATAGCAGGAATAATGAAGAGCAGCTGATTTGAAAAAACAAACTCGAGAGGCGGCGGAGTGACCGCAGTGCAGAACTGCTGCATAGTTTAACTCTCCTAACAATGTTGTCCATTTTAGACACAGGCTTATTATATTGTAACGATCACAAAGGGAGTCGGAAACAGGCTTCTAGTTATTAGGCTTTAATAACTTCTTCTTATTCACGGATGATCACAGGTTCATGTACAGCTTGTGGGTTCAACCTCACACTCCTCTAACTCCCACACATACCCATATATATATATATATATATATCAGTGTCTACGTCACAACTTCCCGCCCTCTCCCGTCTGCTCCCCCAACCACAGGCCCGCACCCCAACCAGCATCACTGTGCAGCACTATGATTGGCAGAGAGACGGGGATGCTTGAGTGACACCCTCAGCATCCTATACAGAGTCGCTACACTACCCCCCCATTACAAAGTTCATCGCCCACGAGGAACAAATAAAACTCAGCACAAACACTATAACTACACACTGTACTTTGACTAGGAAGGTCTGGGTGGACTACCATCCCTTCCAGTGAGACCAGGGCGCATTCTTGCCCTCTACAGGAACCGAGGGGTCTCACTATAAACTTTTACTACCAAACAAAGTCTCTGAAACGACCCGGGGGTCGTGACTGCCTTCTCGGCAGGGGGACTGGGGTCAGGAGGACAGGGGTTGACGGTGTTCCTTGGGCCTGAGGGGATGCGACTCCTCTGTACGGACCCAATCTGTCTCTGTGGTGCCCAACTTTTCTCCCCTTTGGTGGCAGCTGCACCCTGTAGACCACTACCCCCACCCTCTCCAGTACTCTGCAGGGACCAACCCACTGGCTGTCCAGTTTTGGGCACCGGCCTTTCTTCCGTTGTGGACTGTAGACCCAGACCAGCTCCCCGGCCCGGAAATGCTGCCCTCTTGTCCTGGTGTCATAGTTCCGCTTCTGTCCACCTCGTCCAGTCTCAGCTCCATCTCCTTCAGTTCGCCCCTGAGTCTGAACCTCACAGAGTCCAGGGTCTGCTCCGCCTCTGCCTTCATCGAGGCCTCTCTGTGTTGGGCGTTCTGCTCCATGGTACTCCTCTCCGCTATAGCTACGCTTTCCTGCTTCTGGGCCTCATCCAGCTGAGATTTACAGGTATCCAACTCTGCTTCTGTCCTTTTCAGGTCTTCTAGAGTTTTTAAAGTCTCCAGTTGGGATTGTTCTAGCTTATTCTGGAGCTCGTTGTAACCTTGCTGCAGCACCTTAGCGTCTCTACCCATCTCGCTGATCCTCTCCTGGTACTTGATGCAGTCCCTCTGCAGCTGCTGGACCTCCAGCTGCCATGCTCTGCTCTGGCTGCCTTCCCTGACCCTCTGAGCGGACCTCAGCTGCTGCTCCAGCTCCCTCTGCTTACCAGACTCTGCTTCTGCTCTCTCTCTCTCTCTCTGTGCTTGCCTCATGTCCTCCTCCAGCCTGGCGGCCCGGTCGTTCTTGCTCTGCGCCTCAGCCTCCAACTCGGCCCGCTCCCTCGCCAACTGCTCCACCTCCCGCTGCAGCTCGGCCAAGTGCTCCCGGTTGTCCGCCGCTTCCTGCTGGTAGTCTTTGATGCTGCCGTTGAGCTGGGACAGCTGGTTCGTCAGACGCTCCTCCAGGTTGTCCTTCTTGGCTTCCAGGCTCCTGAGCAGCTCTTTCAACTGCACCTCCCTCTTGGCACCCTCCTCCACCAGGCTCCTTTCTCTCTCTTTGCCCTCTTGGAGGCACTTCTCCAGAGAGGCCACAAGGCTCTCCTTCTCTTTACTCTCCTGGAGATCTCGCTCAAGAGAGGCCAGCTCCGCTTTGAGTCTAGCCTCCTGTTGCTGCCGCAGTTCCCTCTCTGCATTGACAGCTGCTTCCATCTCCCTCATTTTCTCCTCTAATAAAACTTGAACACTTTCAGTCATTTCGGTAACCCATACAGGCTTCCCCTCCTCTCTGCAGCTCCTCGCAGCCGGTGGTACCGGCCCTCCGTTGCTCCTCGCCGCTACACTCCACACAATCTCTCTCTCCACAGCCATCTCCAAGGCCGCCTGCAAGGACTGTGGATGCTGCAGCTGTACCCCAACCCCCAAGTCCGCAGGGAGGAGAGCCCTGATGAATTGATCACGTGCCAGCTCACTCTGCACTCCGGGTGGCATGTGTGCATATGCCCGCCGCGTCAGGCTCTCCACGTCGTTAGCCAACGCACGCAGCGTCTCTCCAGACTTCCTACAGCGGTTACTCAATTAGTTCCGGAGCAGCTCTGGCGAGAAACACTGTCCAAACTGCCTCTTCAAAGCCCCCGCTAAGGCTTCATAGCTGTGTCGGTCCTCAAAGCTAAGTAGTAGCAGACATGAAAGAGCCTAGTCTGTGAGGCACAAAGCTAGCTGTAGTGCTTTAGTCTCTATCGACCAACCCCCGGCATGTGCAAGTAGTTCAAATTGGGCACGGAAAGCCTCCCAGTCTGCCCTACCCGAGTATTTGGGTGTTTTCATGGACGCGACGGCTGTTACTGGTTGATGGGCGCCGCCATTGTTGTTTACATCCAGCTTGGAAATGGCGCGAAATGCCGCTGAAGACGGCGACATTCCCGCGTCTCTAGCCATCTTCACCGCCGACTCTCTCAGGCGCTCTCTCGCCTCCCGTGCACTCCTGAACTCCCCACTCATGTCCTTCGACGCATGTTCCATCTTCCTCTCCATCACTACTTTCCTGCTTCTCAGGCGCTCTCTCGCCTCCCGTGCACTCCTGAACTCCCCACTCATGTCCTTCGACCACCCGCATGTTCCATCTTCCTCTCCATCACTACTTTCCTGCTTCACTCCCATCTTGCTGAACGTTTCCATCTCCGCTAGCTTACCGGCTAGCTCCGTGACGCAGTTACGAACTCCCGTCAGGATAGACGTCCTACGTTCGAAAAGTCACTTCTGACACCAATGTAACGATCACAAAGGGAGTCGGAAACAGGCTTCTAGTTATTAGGCTTTAATAACTTCTTCTTATTCACGGATGATCACAGGTTCATGTACAGCTTGTGGGTTCAACCCATAGACTGTATATATAAATGGACGTAGGGTCCGTGACGTCACCCATAGGATTCTGCAGAGTTGCCGTGAAGCCCTAAGTAGGCAGAGTCGGCTACTAACGGGTCGACAGTGACGTCAGAGTCTAACTCCCGCCTTCTCCAAATAAGGGCAAAGAGGCGGAGCCGAGGCGGGACAGGGCGGGACCTGCTGCCAACGAGCGTGACGTTCCAGACCTAGCTCAGGCTAAGAAGCTAAGCTAACATGCCCTCAGTATTAAGCTAACAACCTATGCTAACAACACAGTCTATGCTAGCAACCCAGCTTGCGGTCACTGCTCCTCGTTCCCGGCATATTCTGAAGGTAAGATACCCTGTAACTTTACAAAACTTGTCCTTTTGATTTAAATGTTCTTGAACCTACACTATACAATTGTTTTCTAAGTGCTTCACCGTTTTTCAAATATAAATGTCATTTGTAACTAAACTTTGTAAACTAGCAGAGATATGGCCAGTGTTGCGTGAATTAAATGTAATTAATGAAATATGACTGTAGAAAAAGAAAGGTGCTTTTATATTGATTAAACCATTTTTATTTCTTTCAGCATTAAGAAAAAATAGATGGCAACCTCCTCCACGCCAAACTGCACAACCTGTAAGTTGATGGTCCTGGCTTACTTTACATGACTTCAGATGGTTGACATTACACACAAACATACTATACATATATGTATATATATATACATGTGTGCACAATTGTAGATAAAGAGCACACAGTATATAAATATATAGATATAAACTGTGTGCCGTTAATCTGTTTTTTGAGGCTTCTCATTTATTTTCCTCCCAGTGACTGTATGGATAATCGGAGACAGCTATGTCCGGCGTGGAGCCCAGAGAGCTACAGAGACCATCGGCAGCAACCTTGGCCTCGACCTGAGGGTGTGCTGGTTCGGTTGGGGTGGACTGCGCTGGAGAGGTGTCCTCCCTTTCTTTTCCTACTCCCTGAGAGGAAGAGCAGTCCCGGATGTCCTCCTCATCCACTGTGGCGGCAATGACTTGGGGGATGTGCCCAGTGTTCAGTTGCTGAACCAGATGAAGGAGGACCTGCACCAGCTTCACCATCGGCACCCTGGCATGAAGATCATGCTCTCCCAGATCAACCAGAGACGCCGGTGGAGGGCTGGTGCAAATCCTGTCAAAATTGACAAGGCCCGGAAGTTTGTTAACAATGTTATGGCTACTTTTGTTCATAGCCTAAATGGTGTCATTGTTGACCACTCCAACATTAGACATGACAGTCCTGGGCTTTTTTTGCGAGATAGAGTTCATTTCACCCCTAGGGGAATTTGATATTTTTTTAATGTCACTAGCCAATTGCCTGAAAGACCACCTCCAAAGACTGTGAACTGCTAAAATGTCAGTATCACTGTTTTTTTATTTGGCCTTTAGAGTATGTATTCTAAGGCCCTTGCTAAGCCCAGACTGTCATGGCTAATGTTGAGTTAGATATTACATCTGTAGCCATAACACTGTTAACATGGCTGCTCTTCCTCTGCTCTTCCCCAAGTTTAAAAACACAAAATCTTGACAATGAATACTACGCTGTCATTTATCAGTGACAATGCAAACACCAAGAAGGTCTCCCCTAATCCCATGTATTTTGGAACTATGTCATAAGCGTACCATAGAATGTAATTATTAAGTGCAATACCCACAATCCCTACAAGGTCGTAACGTCACAGAAGATAATACCTTTTAGAGAGTTTCCAAATTGTTCAGTATGCAGATAAATATTTGTTTTACAATAGAAACATTTTTCTCCATAAATGTTCCCACATGTTGTGAACATCAACTTGAAATCTTTTGTCAACAAATAAAAAACATCTTAATTTCCTTTTACGACAACATTTTGTTTATAACACCACTACATTAACAATAAGCATAGGAAAATGATAAATGTCAACATTTAAGATTGTGCTTTACTCTTTATTTAATCAGATCTATTTCACATTGAAAAAGTGATAAATACACAAGCCACATTGAAAGTTACATCTTGCATTTTATGAAAAGTAAAGGTTTCGAATCATTTTATGACTTAAGTACACTAGAAAATAAATGAAAGATGTGCAACAACTGTATCAGTAATTAAAATGATATAACTTATGTACAGGGTTGGGACGCCTACTTGCCAAAAACACAACCAGTAACTTCATGTGAGTATCAAGATATAAAAGTAATGTAACCTGATGACTTTCTTTTTCTTTTGGATTACCTCAATATCAAATGCAATGCAAATAAACACAGGAGAGAAGAAATATTAATATGATTTTTTTTTACTTAAATGTATAATATAATACCATAAAGCAGATTCAGGCAGTAGGTGTATAGATTCACAATTAAAGTATTAGCCTACAGAACAGTACCGCTTCCAGAGAAGAGATACAATTTGATCATTTTACAACAAACACTATATGCTCTTTTTAGGTTTTGAATAAGATTGTAATCCTGAGTTTCCCTATTATTAAAAAAAGTCAAACTAATCTGATTACATCTTTTCCTATGTAACTAAGGATTACACTTTCCTTTTTTTCTATACGATCTTGATTCTTGTTAGATGTAA
Source organism: Harpagifer antarcticus (assembly GCA_902827135.1). Lineage (NCBI taxonomy): Eukaryota > Metazoa > Chordata > Actinopteri > Perciformes > Harpagiferidae > Harpagifer > Harpagifer antarcticus. Next base: position 846,996 of record CADEHL010000497.1, on the reverse strand, counting down.
TCCATTACTGCCTAAGCCAATAAAAGTCATAACTTTTGGAAAATTGTCTCAAGTTATAAGTTATGCCTTCAATCTCTTTCACGTGGAGAAGACATCACATTGGCCGAGGCGTTGCAACTTCCCTGAAGCGTCCTACATGAAAGAAAGATCACATGTTAAAAATGTGTGCACAAACTATTCAGTATGACCCGTCTTAGTTTAAAGCCCACTCACCATGACAAGGTGCAGGTCAGGAATGGGAACATATAAGACGGGACAAAAATGCAAAATAAACTGAAAAGCATGGACACAGGACATGGACAAACAAAAAATTAAAATGAGACAAACACACACAACAAAGTCTGCACACAATGCTAAAAACTAGTGCAGAAGGGTCAAGAAGAAAAAACAGGTTAAGGCAGTTGTCAAAGTCTTGAAAGATAGAGCTGAGATAAATGTTCGATAAAAATTGAATGGGAACGTGAATTTGATGAACAATCAAAAAGAGGTAAACAATGAACAAAAGAACACTGATACATTCCAAAAGTATGTTTTTACAGTTATAAACGACCTATATCAGAAAATATATAATACCACATGCCAAAAGTTACTTAGCCTTCGTCAAAACAGCAATCGAAGAAAGAAATATGTTTTTTATAAAAGTTTTACATTTTATAGATATATATATATTTATTTTTTAATTTGCATTGAACTGATCCTTAACTTGGACAAACACATCAAGAAACCATAGCATACAAATAAATATTTGAATAAGCATATGTTTAACAAATCAATATGAGATTAGGCCCCGTTCATGCAGACTCTAAGACATATTGAACAGTTTTCCATATGCTTACTCGTTTGGCAATGAACAGTTGTTTAACTTTGACACACAACTTATGAAACTATCTACAAAAACATGAATATGGAGGAGGTTGCAAATGTGGTTTATGGATCACAGATCAATATAAACTTAGGCCCCGTTCATGCAGACTCTAAGATATACTGAACAGTTGAGGTAGGCAATATGTTAAGGCTCTTTGAACAATTTAATATGATACATTCCGATGGTTATGTCTTTGAGTAGCATCCCGAATTGGATTTTTGAGAGTATTTTACAGTTGGGCCTCGTTCATGCAGACTCCAACTGATAATCGCAATAAACACTGCAAACACTGCAAACAACAAACCAATAATTTAATATATATTATATTGATGTATAATTATATTTACAGATATTTACAAATATGTACACACAAGTATAGACAAACACAGATAATAAACAGTTGGGCCTCGTTCATGCAGACTCCAACTGATAATCACAATAAACACTGCGAACAACAAACCAATAATTTAATATATATTATATAGATGTATAATTATATTTACAGATATTTACAAATATGTACACACAAGTATAGACAAACACAGATAATAAACAGTTGGGCCCCGTTCATGCAGACTCCAACTAATAATCAGGTTCACACAATACCCACACTGCAGTGCCACAAATACGTTGAAAATACCCAGAATATTTAACAGCAGACATTGAAAGTTACTCAGGCCCCTTTCATGCGGGCTCCAAGCAACATATACAATGTTTTCCAAAGAGAGTAAGGCTTGCCACTAGCCATGTTCCATGTTCCTTGTTCTAGGTCCGTAAATTACAAAAAAGGTATTAATTGGCCATGACACGTAAAACACAAACCAATAACTTAATATATATGATATAGATATATACATATATTTACAAAAATGCATACACAATTTTTGACAAACACAGATAATAAACGTACACCTGCAAAACACAGAAATGGCCAACAACCTTTTTTTTAGTCTCCGTAAAAATTGATTAATTTGGTCAGTTTTCTACGGACTACTTTGCCTTCTTTAATCTTATCCGTCTGCCGCCTTGCTATATGATTTAATCTGACTTTGCAGTACAAGGCAGAAGCCATCTTTACCAGAACATGGACATGGTTAGCTCCAACACACATGTCAAACATGTGGTTGTGCAGCTGTGGGAAAAGATTTTTCTCAGAACACTCAGAAAGCACCTGGTGGACAATTGCCGCTGTTGTTCCTCTTCCCTGTGGAGCCTTTCCTTCATTGGCATTTAGAAGCCGCTGAAAACATCTTTCGGTAACTTGACACACTGAAGTGATGCCTGGTGATGGTTTCTGTAGGCCACCTCTGTTCTTCAAAGTTACAAATGGATGCACAGAGTCAGCTGATGTCAGTGCATGTGAGCAAGGCATGCAGGTGACCTTCTGTTCTATCTTTTTGACAATGAAGCCTGCGATGTATGAGATTGCTGCTTCTTTGTACTCAGATAGATGGTTAACATCAGGAAGGTTAGCAAGTGTGTCATCCTCAGTCACAATCTCTTCCACCGGCTTAATACCCAACCTGCGTGCCGTGTTGATATTTGCCGGTGTTGAGTCAAGGATGGTTGTGTTGTCACGAAGAAGACAGTTACCTGTGCCTTTTTTCACCTGGTGCCTTACAAGGAGATGCTTGTATGCCCCTCGGAACTGCCTGACATTGGGGTTGTTGTTGTAACCTCCACGCGCTCTGATTGTAGAGAAAAACAGCTCCAAATGATCCAGACTTAGCTTGTAGTTCAGAAGGTATCGACAGGGGGAAGCTGGCTGCTCTACCAGGTCTTCGTAGATGCCAATAACACTTCTCCCACAAGCAATGAAACCACAGATGGGTGTTTTCTTCTGTGTGGCATGTAAAGGAACAAGTTTGTTGTCCTTTCCTTTCATTTTAAGCCCACGGAGAAGGGACTCAGCTTCTAATAGAATACCTATGGCACGGTGTTTAGTTGATGGCTTGATGGGTGCTTTGTGTCCTCTTCCGAGTGGGTTTCGGCCGTTAAGGACGTCAAAGGCTGCATCAATTGTGCGCAGGAACTGAACTGTGGCTGCACTTCCAGTAAACTGAGGATACTTAAGCTCCTTTTCTGAATATTCAAGGGCATCTGCCACAATGCTGCTAAATAGTTGGGCTGCAAGATTGACCTTCATTTTCTGATTTCTCCACTGGATGTGGGCCATTTTTTGTTTGTTGCCAAGACGCAAGCCTTCCTTCTCCTGCAGCTTGTGGAGCTCCTCGATGTACTTCCACATTATCTGCTGGCCATCTTCTCTTACCAGAACCCCAACTGTTGAGAAGACATTTCGAAGAAGCTTGAGCATATGACATGGATCCAGGATCACATAGATCTTTTGTGTGTGATCCTTAGGATGGAGAAAAAATGATCTCATATCAAAAATGTCCAATTTGGCACCAAGCTCCCTGATCATGGCAAAGTTTTGGGAGGGTCCATCGCATGTCAAAGAGATAACCCTTACTCCAATTGCATGAAGCCTAAAAAGGCTCTCTCGGATGAGGTTTGCTCTCTCGGTTCCAGTCATGCTGTTTATGAGGAAGTAAGCAATGGGGATCTTCCAAGACTCGTTGATTGCGACAACCATAAGGACCAATGCTTGGGTTGCAATCACATTTTCAATTTCTCCAGAGCCAATGTCAACATACCCATGAATTTGGTCCCCCCCAAACTCAGTTTGCTTATGGATGTACATTTCATCCATCATTAATGAGCAAACTGTGTCTTTCCCGGCTTCTCTCCTTTCAGCAACATGACTTTTTAAAGCTGTGAATGCAGCAACAGTAAATCCAGGATCTGCCGAGATGCTACTGTACCATTTTCAAATGGTCTGAGGACGAGGCAAAGACAAGTGAAACTTCTCTCTGACATAGTCATAGGCCTTTGGAGAGTAGAAGTGCAATGTGGTGGCAAATTGCTTCATGTTTTCAGAAAACACTGACTTCTTCTTTTTTTGTATTCTCTCAAAGACATCTCGGGGGAACCTCATCAAGACCATCAAGAAGAGAGGCACAGTCAGTTGGAATAAGGAGTTTCTTCTGAAGTACTTTTACAACACCTGCCAAGGAAGAAACTCGTGCCGTCAGTCTCCTTGTCTGCTGGGCCTTCAACCTCAGTTTTTTGCGAGCTGCGCATAGCTTAAAGGAGATCTATCATGCTATATTTAAATGATATAGTGTATGACCATACCTATATAAGGTATATTTATACATTTTATTTTTCAAAATACCAAACAGATCATTTTTTAGCCATGCCTCGTTTCGCTCATTTTCGCTTTATTCCAAACCTGCCTATGAAAATTCTGAGCAGCAGCTGACCACGCCCCCCTGCAGAAGAGGGGGGCATGAGTCGGCAGGAGTCACGTTACCATGCTTGCTGTGATTACGAGTGTGGAATAAACATGTCATCTCAGAGCAATGCATGTGTTCAAGCATATTATCAATTTGATCCAGAAACTGAAGCAGCGGAGGTTTTGGTGGAGGTGCAAACATCTCGGTTGCAGCAGGACGTTTCTGAATGGTTAGTTGACAAGCTGTTGTCCCTATTTATTTTTACTCTGTTACGATGCTTGCTACTTATTCCGTTCATACTTTGGCTAATTAGCAAGAATGCAATGTGTACAGTTTGTAACTTAGAGTTTGTAACGCAAAAACAGCGATACATATATATATATTTATAAAGGGAGACATTCATATTTTCAGCATATATACAATGGCCTCATTGCGTTTAATAGTTTACAGTCCTTTTCTTCCAACATCGTGCAACAACCGTTGGAAAGTTCAATAACTTAGGGTGATAAAAAGTATAACTCCTCAGTTGTCAGCAATGTGTGTTTCATGTGTTTTAAAAGCTCAGTTATTGACTTCTTTCTACAGGTGTACATGTGCAACTTGCGCCACGATGCCTTCTGAACCGGAGCATGTGCTGCATGGAGATACCACAGGTAACATTAGCTTCACTAAGTTGTCTGTTTAGAAAATACATTTTTCACATGTCATTCAATATATGTTTATCACACTAGGTGTCAAGACGGATGCAGGAACATGAGGACTCTGTAACCTGTATGGTGGACCATCCTGGATTGGAGCCTGTGTGCCTAAATGTGTTCTCCCTGCAGAATGCATTGAATATTTACAGAGCTGAACATGGTGGACTACAGTTGAGGCAAATAGTGGTTTGTTTGTTTTGACTGAAACTGTAAAACGAATGCTAATATTGTTCATGGAAATAAATACTTGTGTATATAGCTTTATGCAATCTTTCATTCTGTCATTGTACATGTACTATTATATTATATACTACACAGCAATGGCATAACACACCCATGTATACGACAAAAAAAGTCCACACACAACCTTATGCTTTTGAAATCAGAATATTCTTCACCCATCCAAACATGAATAATCACGACACACTTGATATCAACTCGGAACTTTATTGTCAAAATCAACGGTTATTTGAACCCATAAAAAACAGGAGGTTTGTGAGCTGGTGCTGGGGCTTCCTTGGACACAGGATCAGAGTGGTGATTCCGGCCTGCGTTGTCCTCTGATCCGTGAAATGTCTATGTTAGGTTCAGACAGCAGCCAAATTGAACCGTGTAGCATACCCGGCGATGACCTCCTCCCTGTCAGGTTGCTCATAATGGTGCAGGGTCCACAAAGACTTGGTCGAAGATGAGGTCCATCAAGTTGGCCACGTAGCCTGTGCAATGTTAAAAAAAGCACAACAAAAAAAGTGATTTAGATTAGTGTATGCATGTCGTCAACAACAACATACCAGGGCTTTAGCTCCGTTTTACTCGTGGTGTGTGTCCCCTCGCATACATACATACAGTGTTGTATCCTAACACACCCCCATTTATATTCATGTGCGCAAACAAGTAAACATACAAAAGCTTTTACATATAACGCTGCAAAAAACGGCATGTCTCATTAGCTTAGCGTAGCTTAGCTTACAGGTCGATGATATCTGATCGTTCTTACAGACTACAATCGCAAAAGCTTTTACATATAACGCTGCAAAAAACGGCATGTCTCATTAGCGTAGCTTAGCGTAGCTTACAGATCGATGATATCTGATCGTTCTTACAGACTACAATCACAAAAGCTTTTACATATAACGCTGCAAAAAACGGCATGTCTCATTAGCGTAGCGTAGCTTAGCTTACAGGTCGATGATATCTGATCGTTCTTACAGACTACAATCACAAAAGCTTTTACATAACGCTGGAAAAAACGGCACTTACCTACAGAACATTACGTTTGTTATTATAACTTACTCAATATGATTTTAGAGGATACAAAATACTAATACATAGGAGAATAAATACTTGTGTTATCGGCTAAGGCGTGGCTTTACAGCCTTCAAACAGATCGCCATTACGGCAGTCTGAACATGTTCGCAAATGCCTGATAATTAAAATAAAAGACAAAGCAAAGACTGCGGAGCGTACAAAATAAAATGTTACAAGAACATATAAACACCTAACCTATTACTAGTTGGGGTTGAGGCGACATTGATACGGCGAAGCTACATGCTACATGCTACATACTACAAGCTAGAGATAGCTTTATCAGGAAAAACACCGCTAAATAAAAACGTACAGCTTCAGAATTGGATGTGTCCTCACTGGCCTGGTCCCGGATGGTTGGTATTGATCCCGGGTGTAGCATTAGTTTGGAGGCATATCCGTGTTGGACTTGAGAGAAGTTCATAAACATGTCCGTGGTAAAATGTTTGGAACACACAACCAGAAATCTGCCGGGGTCTTCTGGCACATGTCCCTTGAAAATGAAGTCTCGCCACAGATTATTTTCTTTTTGCACTGATGGCATTGCATGCAGTCCCCTGTTCCGAGTCTTGCAGCCAACAACAGCACAACGTTTAACTGGCTTAGACATCCTAGCAAGAGCAGGCAAAAACACAGATGTGACTGGGGTTGATTTAGCCTGCCGATAGCCTATATGCGAATGAGAGGTTTGGCAATGCACGTGGCCGTGGCTCATTCCCCTGATAGGTGGAGAGTTGACCAATAAGCGGAGTAAGTCTTTTTAGAAAAGTGTCGGAATGTGGATCCATTTTTTTCAGATCCGTTGCAGCCCCTTTTTTAGAGATTTGGCGAAGGAGGAAAATAGAGAGGGTTGTGTTTTCTGACACTTGGTGAGTTCCCTGGAACACCGGGGACACATAATCATGTATAAAAGACGTACAAAGGTGCATTTTGCATGATAGGTCACCTTTAACCTCAACGTGGGAATGTTTTCTTTTCAGTGTTTTTGGAGACTCAGAAATAACGTAGCAGTGATCACTCAGAGAGCTGCTAGCCAGCTGTGTTGTAATGGCGTAAGAGTGAACAGAGGCGGAGTCTGCCTGTTTTCCAATTTGTTTTGTTTGTTGGCTGCTGCTACCCAAACCAACATCCTCACAAGCATTGACTGTTGGAATGTCATTCTGCTCGACATTTTGAACAACAAAGGCTTCTTCAGGTGTGTCTTGTATCATAATGATATCAGCAGCAAGACTGTGTTCACCACTACCATGGTCTACATCTGCAACCTCCTCCTCATTGCTATTAACAGTCGGACTAGGACTGTCACTTACCTCGTCATTGTTACTCACCCTGATTTTCCGTCTAAGCTGTTGTTCTTTGCCATTGGTGAAATAGAAAATGGTGGGCACTGCAGTGTTTTTCAGGCATCTCCTTCCCTAATAAAAATAATAAACAAAAACCATAAAATAACTGTTTGAGGTCTGTAGATATTCAACTTTCTTTTGAATAATGTTGTTTTAAATTTAAGAGTGCATTATAAAAGACAATAGAGAGCCAACAACAATTGACACCTACACATTGAACCATAAAAGTGATTTAATAAAAAGGATCTGTACCCATGAGTCCGTGCTGAAGTGATGACTCTCAAAGTGTTCACTGCACAGGCGAGAACAAACTTTGGGGGTCCATTTATTTCTCCGGTTGTTCAGCACCAACTGGTCCAGCCTGTCTGGATCATCTAAAGGAAACCTTTATACAAAAATACATGAGAAGTTATATGTTAGGTGTGTAGGGTTACAGACTGCTTAACAAGCAAAACATAGAACTTAAATTAGTGATGCAATGCTGAAATGTAAAAATGTGACAGTCAAAAAGTGTTTTCCCCCTTTTGGTGTTCGCGGTCAAATTTGACCGGTCCTGTTTTAACTGCGATTACATTAACACAAAAACCATCACCACATTTCATTTAACACTCTTTCTAACTGTGGGGGGATGGGCACATAAGAGCGGGAAATATATCAAATTGTTCTGTGTGTGTGTTTGTGTGTGGCAGGTGTGATTCACATGGGGGGATGGGCGCATAATGGGGGGGGGAACCTTTATATACTTTATATACAGTCTATGGGGGAAACACATCTAGTGTGTGTGTGGGTTTTTGTGTGTGTGTTTTATCTGATCTGGATGGTTAGTAATTCCTTTTCTTTATGGCGGTGACCGGGAACACCGTGGGTGTTACAACGTTGACTAAATCATCCATAATTGGATTGTTCAAATGTGTACTGTGAAGGATATCATAAAGCCTGAATGCAATCGAATGTAAAACAATGATTGATGAAAGTAGTAAATCGGTCAGATTTGACCCAAAGACAACAGGAGGGTTAATGCCATATTCACTTAGTAACGAACAACTTTTACAAATATTTCTATATAGTCTGTGTTGGTAAATGTCATCTAGGTTGCACATTTCCTGCTGACATATATGCATACCAAGTCACTGTGTGGCACTTTGGTTTTTGATAAAACAGTGTAGTTCCACTATATAAACGTTACATTCATAATCAAACGAGACAATCTGCAAGATAATTAGCTATTTGGTATTATTCTTAATGCTTGTCATTCACACGTTAATAAAATAAAATATGTACCGATTAACGCGTTAATAACGCGTTAACGCAAAAAAAAATTAACGCCACTAATTATTTTAACGCGATTAACGCATGTGTATTTTTTGGCCCTCGGCCGCCCTGTAGTTTCAGAGCGCATCGAGTTTAAAATACCATCTACAAACTGATGCTGAAAGCCCCGCTCCTGCCGTCCGCTTGTGGCAGACCACACTTCCACGCTCACCGGCAGGCACCGACTGGCTACTAGGAGGACCGGGAGGGTGTGTGTATGTGTGGCCCGAGCGAGCGAGAGAGAGACCTTACTTGCATTGTTGTTGTTAGCATCTGGTGCTAGCTAGCTGCGCTAACGGATATAAGGAGCTGTTTAAATTAATGCAGAGGAGCGACATTTCGCCACAACTGCGCCGAGCACTTGACTTTATGCAGGAAGCCAGACAGTGGGACATTGTACGAGAAGTCAGCACACTCAGCACGGATAGTGCGCAACATGATTGCAGCGTCCAGGTAGCTCCCGTTCGAGCATATGCCTTGAGTTGCACATAGCTCCAACGATCCATCACACACACACACACACACACACACACACAAATATTCCTCTAAGGTACATTTAGAACAGATACAAAATGTGCGATTAATTTGCGATTAATCGCGATTAACTATGGACAATCATGCGATTAATCGCGATTAAATATTTTAATCGACTGACAGCCCTAGTACCGATACATAGCAGAATAATTGTGGCGGTGTTCAGCTTAATAAACCTTGCTCAACATAATTTATTTAGCTAATACTACAGCGGGCTACAGGCGAACCAAGTCCGCGTTTCGATGCATTCCTTGATCTCCAGTTATAACGCCGGACTCCGCCGCTGGCCGAAGCTAACGGAGCCCAAGGGGGCTAGCTACGGCCGCCGGGACCTATGGCCGGGACACGCTAGCGAGCTAGCCCCCTGCAGCCCCGTTAGCTTCCGCGGCGTGGACTCCGGCGGCCCCACTGGGATAATTGGGTCCCCTTTTCACATTTGCTCCCGTTTAGCATTATGGGCGTCATAGCCATATAGTATAAAAGTCTTACCCAAGGCTGAATCATAAACTAAACTGTATATATGTATAAAGGTTTACGTCCTTAGCTGACTAATAAACTACATAACAAGCTAAGCTAACAAGCACACAAACACCTGCTAACGGGGTTAACATGTATAATATTATCATTTTACTCACTGAAAAAAGCTGAAAGTAGACTTCTTGGAAGTTCTGTTAGTACATTCAAGCGCACAGCACGACATTTTAATTATCTGGTATTTGTAACAATATTCCCTAACAGGCACGATCACCACGAACACAGCTAAAGGGTCAGGTACAGTAACTACAACTAACTAACGTTGTAGCCTCTATGGTTGTAGCCTAGCAGAGTGGACAAGTTGCTGTTAGCTGACAGTGAGGCACGTATCTGTCAATCAACGTGACCACGCCCTAATGTGTGCACAAACTTTAAGACCTAATATAAATAAAAGGGTCGCGTTAGAAAACAATTCACTCACAGATCCATAATCATGAAGGTGGAATCTAACTATATCGATAATAAAAATGTATGGAGCCAGGGGTAGAAACATGTTTTTTTCTGCTGTAAAGTTGGGCATTTTAACATGGTGGTCTATGGAAATTGCTCCTTTCTGCAGCCATCGCCTATCGGCCAATATATGAACTGCAGTGTGTGGCATTTCCGTATTGGCTTCACGGCTCTACCCCACAGTTTGCCGCTTGGGGTTCAACCTCACACTCCTCTAACTCCTCTAACTCCTCTAACTCCCACACATACCCATATATATATATATATATATATAATATATATCAGTGTCTACGTCACAACTTCCCGCCCTCCCCCGTCTGCTCCCCCAACCACAGGCCCGCACCTCAACCAGCATCACTGTGCAGCACTATGATTGGCAGATAGACGGGTATGCCTGAGTGACACCCTCAGCATCCTATACAGGGTCGCTACAATATTTACAGCCCTTAATAACATCCATTTTCTGGGCTCAATATGTGTCTTGGTCGTTTTCGTTGTGATCGCTAAATTCCCCTTGTGTATATCAAAACAAAAGCACTCGTTTGCTAAAATCACACTTTGAATCACTACACAGTATCCTACTGAAGGACCGGTGATTATTATAAACAAGGTGAATTTAGCGATCACAACGAAAACGGCCAAGACACATATTGAGCACAGAGAATGGATGTTACTCAGGGCTGCCTGTAAATATAATAAGCCTGTGTCTAAAATGGATAACATTGTTAGGAGATTTAAACTATACAGCGGTTCTGCACTGCGGTCACTCCGCCGCCTCGAGAGTTTGTTTTTTCAAATCAGCTGCTCTTCATTATTCCTGCTATATTTGACGAGTGATACAAATATGTTTTACCACAAGTTCTTAAGGAAACTGACACTGTTGGACTCGGTTCTAGTTTGACTTCACCAGAAATAAAATAAAGTACTTTTACTGTGTAGCCTACTTTGTGAGTAATCCTCTGTCAGAGTCCCCTCCATATAGGCTACATAATGCATGTTTTCTGTCTTTGATGAATGATACAAATATAATTTTACCATTAGTTCTTAATGAAATTGATACGGTTTGACTTTGTATTAGTTAGCTTACTACTTACAATACATTGAAGTACTTGTACTGTGTATTTTTTGACAAATCATCTGTCAAAGTCCCCTGCTGAGAACAACATTAAGCCACTGCTGCTAAGTTTGATGAGGGAATTCTTTTTTGTTGCCATTAGTTCTTGAGATTGATCCTGTTGGACTCAGTACTACTGAAACTACCCCCACAAGTACTATGAAGTACTTACTGTGTACTTTTCCAGTACTCCTCTGTCAATGTCCCCTCCTGAAAACAAGAATGCATGTTTCTCTGCTATTTTGAATAAGCGTTACAAAACTTTTCTTCATGAGACTAATATTGTTGGACAGAGTATTTTAAGAGGATATGGTGGACTGCACAATGACACACTGTCACTCTTGTTGGCCTCTTGATGATGCTGTTGTCTTTTAATATATGATTATTTCTCAGCTTCGTCACAGATTCTTCAGTCTCATCAGCCTCATCCTTCCATCAGTCCCAGTCAACGCATCAGCCTCCAGCACACTTCCAGTGTCTGACTCCATATGATATTGTCCTGATGCTGTAAGGGTGATGCCCCATGATCACACAGTGCCAAGGACCTCATATTATGTATGTCATTAATCTTGTTGTAGTTGACATCTTCGTGGATTCATCTTCTTATTACAGACACATGCATTTCCTAACATTTGGACTACCTGTAAAATGTATTATCTCTTCGATTTACAAACGGCATCTATTGCACGTCTGTCCGTCCTGGGAGAGGGATCCCTCCTCTGTTGCTCTCCCTGAGGTTTCTCACATTTTTTCCCCTTAAACTGTGGGTTTTCTCTGGAAGTTTTTCCTTGTTTCCTTGTTTCCTTGAGGGTCTAAGGATAGAGGGTGTCATTTTTCTCATACTGATATACTGGACAATCTGTGTTGTTGTATTAGCTGTAAAGTGTCTCTACTGTAGGCTATTTTTATTATATGTACAGGACTTTGGCTCGACCAAAAATCGTTTATAAATGTGCTATATAAATAAAACTTGATTTGATTAATGTTACATCACCCATTATAACAATTTGCTTTGCTTTTTCTCTTCTCTTAACTGAATAGTCCTGTCTTTAAGTATAATACAATGTAAAGTCCTTTTCCTGCACCATTTTAAGGCATTTTACAATTGGCCCAGAATTGTACTTTATAAACTCTGAATCTTGTGGTGCTTGAAGAATTACACACTGGTTAAGCCGGCCAGGTTATATATGCCTTTTTTGGAGCCCTTTTTTGCAATACTTATTAAAATGTCAGTAGTTATTTAAACAAACCACTATCTGAGGATAATACAAGCAACCATAAAACACCCTTTACTAGAGTCATTGAAGCCCATGAAGAATTTATCCTTTCACAAATCTTTTCAACTGCTGTAAGTTAGGGCACTCTCTGTGCAGAACATTTTAAATATTCAAAGAAAAAAAAAAGTGTTCAGAAAGACTGCATCAATTATATGTAGCCTATGTATATCAATATTTGTATTAACAAAGTCAATTTAAATAGCGGGCAAAAATGGGTTAATTGCCATGCATGTGGTGTTTGATATAGTTTACGTTCAATTTCAACTATTTTAGGCAGAAAAACGTATATTGACCAAACCTTTTTTAATAGTTTACTATCATTTAGAAAGGTTTTTGTGAGAAATAATTTCAAAAGTAAACTTATTTTTCATTTTATATTTAAATTTGAAATGTTTGCACACAACATTATTAATTTATACATTTAGAAATAATCATATATTAAAAGACAGCAGCCCCATAAGAGGCCAACAAGAGTGGGTGTGTCAGTGTGCTGAAGGATAGACCAGCTATCCAGGCCAGTCTCCAAAGACTTTCCAAGGGGTACAAATGCTGCTGCCGGAGTACTGACTGGAAGTATTGCTGATATAAAGTCTACCATCCTCTTAAAATACTCTGTCCAACAATATCAGTCTCAGGAAGAAAGTTTTTTTTTTAACGTTTATTCAAAATAGCAGAGAAACATGCATTCTTGTTCTCAGGAGGGGACATTGACAGAGGAGTACTGGAAAAGTACAGAGTAAGTACTTCATAGTACTTGTGGGGGTAAGTAGTATTAACCATACTGTTTCAATCACATTAGTATGCATAAAAAGTGACAGGTGACACGCCCCCAATTATGCAAATGAGCTAAGTCCCGCCTCCCCTCGCCTCCCATTGGTCGAGAGCCTTTTATCAGAGCTATGTCCCGCCTCCCATTGTTTGAGACCCTTTGATGTGAGGGGTGATGTGTTATAACGGGTAGGTGTGAAAAGCCCCCCTGTGGAATGCCTTTGTTGTCTAATTCTTTGATGTGTTGATTAAGGTAGTCTCTTTGAAGTTATGCTGTCTGGTCCCTCAGGGGGTTATCTAATCTAATTAGCCTTTGATGTTTTGCCCCTTTGATGTGGTATGTTATAAGTCTGTGATGTTAATCTAGGTATTTTTATGAGTGAGACATGTTTTGTTGTCTAATTCTTTGATGTGTCGATTAAGGTAGTCTCTTTGAAGTTATGCTGTCTGGTCCCTCAGGGTTATCTAATCTAATTAGCCTTAGATGTTGTTGCCCTTTGGTGTGGTATTGTTATGATGTTAATCTAGGTATTTTTATGAGTGAGACATGTTTTGTTGTCTAATTCTTTGATGTGTCGATTAAGGTAGTCTCTTTGAAGTTATGCTGTCTGGTCCGCTCAGGGTGCCCAGGCCTATCCCCCCTTTCCCCACCCCTTCCTCCGGCAAGGAGATTGTGGGAGGTGGAATTAGATGAAAATAGAAATATGCTCAAAACTAAATAAAAGACAGTAATTTCCACTTACCAAGTCACCTTTCAAAAAAGAAAAATTGCCAAAATGTGACAACTTACCGCCATCCGTCCGGGGCTCCAGTCAAGAAACGAATGCCGCATCTGTGCTGGGTGCAGATGCCTACAGCCAGAGATCTGTGCACAAACTTTTCTTGTGCCTCTTTTGGTCAAGCAGGCTGCTCCCCCTACCTCTAACAGCAATTAACACACACACACACACACACACACACACACACACACACACACACACACACACACACACACACACACACACACACACACACACACACACACACACACACACACACACACACACACACACACACGTTGGAGTTGCCCCCTTTGATGTGAGGGTTAGAGATAAGCATGGGATGTTAATCTATATGTTGATTAGGACACTCTCTGTTAGGTTTTAAAAAAGAAATACGCTCAAACAAAATAAAACAGCCATTAATTTTCACTCACTAAGACACCTAAAAACGTTAATGTCCTCTCTAGATTTGATTCAAGGTTTGTTTTAAATGATTTGTGTCTGCTAAGAATGTTTCTTTTCAAGTTTTTGGGAAACTGTTAAGACAAGGATATATCTGTTTTGCAAAGAGGTCATTCATACTTATTTTAAAAGAGCTTATTTAGGTTTTAATAGTGATAACTAAGTTTCACTCTGTGTGGGGCAAAAGACGCATCGTTAAACACCTGGATAAAGGACTCTTTAAAGCAGAGACATGGTGACCCCCTCAACATAATAAGTCCCGCCCTCCCCCTCCAGATCATTTAAGTTTAAGTCAAGTTGTACATCATAGTTCAGATTACTAAGATAATGAAGCTTCTATTTACGTTGCCATAAGTATAAAGTATCTACATACGTGTAATGTAAAATAATCAAAAGGTTTGACTGGTAAAGATTCTCACTTTTTACAGAGAGCTCCGCTGCCCCTCAACATAACAAGTCCCGCCCTCCTCACCAGATCATTTAAAAGTAGGGGGTGGAAATAGGTGAAAAAAGAAATACGTTCAAACTAAATAACAAGCCAGTCATTTACACTCACCAAGTCACCTTTCAAAAAAAAAGAAAAATGGCCAAGAGATGCCTAGATATGGGTTTAATCAGCGAGACCCCTGTGACAACCTACAGCCATCAGTCCGGAGCGCCAATCAAGAAACGAATGCAGCATCTGTGCCGGTTTCAGACGCCTCCAGCCGAAGAACTTCATGAAGAATGGACTCTGAAAAATGCCGATGTTTGGGGTTATGTATTCAACTATATGGTGAATGAACTGCATTTCTACAATCTGAAGAAAGGAGAAACGTATGGACCCCGCAGTGTTAAAGCGACACTGACCTCAACAGATTGGGCTGTGTTAACTCTGGTGTCTTCCAGAGATCTCCACGCGACCACTGTATCGGAAGAAGTAGTGCATCGAGAAACCATAGTGGAACCAGCGGTGTACAAGATATTTGCAAAGAAAAGCAAAGAAACGCATACAGCATGCGAGATCAAAGAAGAATTTTCACCGCTGCCCCTCAATGTGAAGGAAGAAGAAGAAGGAGATATCCCCCCGCCGCCAGAAGTGAGAAGAGTCCTGACAAGCACCGTATGGGAAACTAAAAGCGGACCATCGGGGCGGTGGTATTACCGCGCAAGCCGTTTGGTGACGCTGGGGAAGGACCCCTCTGATGATTTTGTTTTGGAGTATTTCAACTCTACATGCGGGGTTTTTCAGACATCCTTTCGGGTGCCTCTGACTGCTTGGCTGAAAATGATTGATGGAAAAGCTACAAAGCTTAAAGAATTTTTTAAACAGAGTCAGACATCGATGGACATTATAATGGTGAAAAAGACTCTCACTTTTGCAGAGGACTCAGTATCCCACTCAACATAACAAGTCACACCCTCCTCATCAGATCATTTAAAACTAAGGACCCCGCAAAGAAAAGCATTGAGTTTTCTACCTAGGTAAAAGGTCTTACGAAAATGTGTTATCTCTGTATCAAGATGATGTGTTTAAAAATGAATCTTGTGAAAAATACCAACGCTGTGAGAGACGTCATAAAGACACTCATTTCAACCACAGTGTTTGTTCTCTACAAATGTTTAAAGATTGTTACAAAATGTAAAAAATAAAAAAGGTATGGAGACAAAATTAATTCAGGTGACTCTGTCTAGTTATTAGGAAAACAAAAATATAATACAAATGGTTTAAGAGGTCAAATGTAACCATCTTGGACTTAATATTCAAAACAAAATACTTTATCTGAATACATTTTCTTTTAAATGCACTTTTCGAAATTATTTATTTATTATTTCAGTGGAACAATCCAGTTTCTGTTAACATCAATGCTTTTTTCTCTTTTCTTGTGTTACTAAGATACTTTTAGACCCACTTTTGGCGTGTGCAACACTTAACAACTGGTAGAATATGAAGTACTTTTGTAAGGATTTTGTTTTTAAATGGCGTTTTTCTTCTTTTTTTTTTTCGTAAAAACACTTGTTCAGTTAAACAAGGTTTTTTCTTTTTCTGATAACCTTACATATTTTTAGTTATTTTCTACTACCAAGATATTTTAAGATACACCTTGATGTATGCAACACTTAACAAAGGGTATAATATGAAGTACTTGGTAAGGAAGGGGGTTTTTCTTTAGGGGGTGCAAAACTTTAGAACTGGGTAAAATATTCATTAATTGTAATGAATTGAGTTTTCTTTTTCTTTTTGATTTTCAACATACTATTTGTACACAATGACTTTTTCCATATTTCTGACAAAACTATACTTTTTGACTTTTTCCGTAAAATCTTGACAAAACTATTACTTATTCTTAATTTTGACCTATTGCTGCGTGGTTGGAAATGATAGATGAAAAAGCTACAACGCTTAAAGAACTTTTTTAAAAAACTCTCAATTCTATAAATGACTCCCCCCATTCAACGCAATAAGTCCCACCCTCCACTCGGCAAATCATCTAAAACGAAGGACCCCACTAAGACAACCGTTGTAAACTAGCCATGGATCTGAGAAAAACCAAGACTCCCCCCGCGAGTTGCAGCCAGGAACAGACTCCTGGACTACCATCATCACCACCATTCTGGACCGCCGAATCCGGCAATACTACCGCTGCTGATTTTGCTCCTTGGGCCAAGACGTCTCTGTTTGTGGACACAGTGAATTCGGTGTTGGTTGATATTGTGGAGAGGGTGATACATCGGTACAGAGAAGAAATCTGCAACGGGTGTCGAGTCAGTCACCCCGGCCAGAGGCAACACGATTTTATGAATGACATGTCCGACTTCTACTTCAGAAACAATTACAATGCGTTAATGAAAAGACTCTGGCTCACCGACTTCATTACTGAGATCGACCAGACTCTTATTGATAAAGACATTTTCACGGGTGATTCGAGGATCCAAGGCGCTTCGGAGGCTTTTCTTCACAATCTCAAAAATTGCAGACGCCTCAAGGAGAGACTTGAAAAGATCCAGGCCGAGTTGGATGGAGAAGAAGAAGACTATTAACCAGCAGTTGACTGAAGCCAGGGATTTGTTTTTGATACATTGACTTTTCTCTCTTTTAAAGTAAAATAAAAATGGGGAACTACTATGCAAAATGCTCTGTATATATTGATCACAATATAGTCAATATCCTTTTAATAAGTGTGGTGATGAGGACGATTGAAAACAGAATGAGTAGTGACCCCTGTGTAAAAAGAACGGCTGAAGTTTGTAAACTGGAAGACATTATGGATATCGTTCGTTCTGGCAGTACTATTCCGGGTCATTGGGAAACGATTATAAACGAAACATTTAAAGTGGTCCTGGAATCTTCATTTTCAGAAACATTCTGTAACATTACCGCAGAAATGAAACAAACGTCAAAAGTGTATCATGTGCTCTCACTGTATGCTCTGTTTGTAGATGTGATGCATCTTTGTGTCGAAAACAACATACACATGAATATTCTGACTGAAGTGAAAAAACTCCACCAGGATATTTCCAGTAATATGGGGAATTCCAAGCTGGAGACGGTCCTGGGGATGTTACAATCAGTATAACTATTGATTTTTGTGTGTGTGAAAAAATAAAAAATGTGTTTTTTACATTTTAAAAACTGTTGTCTTCATTATAGCAAGGGGAGTGTGTCTGATACATGTGTATTACAGTCCTTCACATGCACTGGTGTCTTCATTATAACAAGGGGAGGATAACAGGGAAGATGTAGGATAAATGTGTACTGAAACGTGCATATTATACACCCACAGAAACGCAGAAACACGGAAACACACAGAAACACAGACACACAGAAAACACCCTGAATCAAATCTAGAGAGGACCATTATGAGTCAGATGCTTGACGAAATCTACTAAAACAAAGTACTTCATGGTAGTGGTCAGCTTTTATACACAAAAGTGTATCTTTTCAGTAACTTTCTCAGAGAATTTAAGCATAAATCTGTCAAATATTCAAAACAGCCTTGTTTCACTGAAATAGCCTCAAAATCACAAAAGGCCATTAAGAGTCAGATGCTTTACGAAATCTAATAAAACAGAGTACTTTCATGGTAGTGGTCTGCTTTTAAAAAGAAAAGTGTATCTTTCGGTAACATTTCTGAGAGAATTAAGCATAAATCTGTCAAATGTGCAAAGCAACCTTCACTGAAATAGCCTCAAAATGCCATTAAGAGTGGGAATCCTAACGAAATCTACTCAGAGTACTTCATGGTAGTGGTCAGTTTTTAGATACAAAAGTGTATCTTTCACTAACCTTTCGAGAGAATTAAACATAAATCTGTCAAATGTTCAAAACAGCCTTCAATGAAATAGCCTCAAAATCACAAACTGGCTGAAACTGTACAGTGAATTGGAGAAATTACAGCACAGAGTTTTCTACTACGACACAGATAGTATAATCTATGTGACAAGACAGGGGCAGTCTCCAGTACTTTCATGATAGTGGTCTGCTTTTTAAAAAGAAAAGTGTATCTTTCGGTAACATTTCTGAGAGAATTAAGCATAAATCTGTCAAATGTTCAAAGCAGCCTTCAATGAAATAGCCTCAAAATCACAAAATGCCATTAAGAGTGGGAATCCTAACGAAATCTACTCAGAGTACTTTCATGATAGTGGGCTGCTTTTTAAAAAGAAAAGTGTATCTTTCGGTAACATTTCTGAGAGAATTAAGCATAAATCTGTCAAATGTTCAAAGCAGCCTTCAATGAAATAGCCTCAAAATCACAAAATGCCATTAAGAGTCAGATGCTTTACGAAATCTAATAAAACAGAGTACTTTCATGGTAGTGGTCTGCTTTTTAAAAAGAAAAGTGTATCTTTCGGTAACATTTTCTGAGAGAATTAAGCATAAATCTGTCAAATGTGCAAAGCAGCCTTCACTGAAATAGCCTCAAAATCACAAAATGCCATTAAGAGTGGGAATCTTAACGAAATCTACTCAGAGTACTTCATGGTAGTGGTCAGTTTTTAAATACAAAAGTGTATCTTTCAGTAACCTTTTTGAGAGAATTAAACATAAATCTGTCATATGTTCAAAACAGCCTTCAATGAAAAAATTTAAAAAAAGGTGGGGATGCGTGTGAAAGGGGTTACACAAAACGCATCCCAACCTTTTTTTAATTTTTTGGTCTGGTAAGCATAACTTTTAGGGATCCCCCAGATACAACCTCCATGGGCAGTGGAGTCTCCCCCCTGTCTTGTCACATAGATTATACTATCTGTGTCGTAGTAGAAAACTCTGTGCTGTAATTTCTCCAATTCACTGTACAGTTTCAGCCAGTTTGTGATTTTGAGGCTATTTCATTGAAGGCTGTTTTGAACATATGACAGATTTATGTTTAATTCTCTCGAAAAAGTTACTGAAAGATACACTTTTGTATTTAAAAACTGACCACTACCATGAAGTACTCTGAGTAGATTTCGTTAAGATTCCCACTCTTAATGGCATTTTGTGATTTTGAGGCTATTTCAGTGAAGGTTGCTTTGCACATTTGACAGATTTATGCTTAATTCTCTCAGAAATGTTACCGAAAGATACACTTTTCTTTTTAAAAGCAGACCACTACCATGAAAGTACTCTGTTTTATTAGATTTCGTAAAGCATCTGACTCTTAATGGCCTTTTGTGATTTTGAGGCTATTTCAGTGAAACAAGGCTGTTTTGAACATTTGACAGATTTATGCTTAAATTCTCTGAGAAAGTTACTGAAAAGATACACTTTTGTGTATAAAAGCTGACCACTACCATGAAGTACTTTGTTTTAGTAGATTTCGTCAAGCATCTGACTCATAATGGTCCTCTCTAGATTTGATTCAGGGTGTTTTCTGTGTGTCTGTGTTTCTGTGTTTCTGTGTGTTTCCGTGTTTCTGCGTTTCTGTGGGTGTATAATATGCACGTTTCAGTATACATTTATCCTACATCTTCCCTGTTATCCTCCCCTTGTTATAATGAAGACACCAGTGCATGTGAAGGACTGTAATACACATGTATCAGACACACTCCCCTTGCTATAATGAAGACAACAGTTTTTAAAATGTAAAAAACACATTTTTTATTTTTTCACACACACAAAAATCAATAGTTATACTGATTGTAACATCCCCAGGACCGTCTCCAGCTTGGAATTCCCCATATTACTGGAAATATCCTGGTGGAGTTTTTTCACTTCAGTCAGAATATTCATGTGTATGTTGTTTTCGACACAAAGATGCATCACATCTACAAACAGAGCATACAGTGAGAGCACATGATACACTTTTGATGTTTGTTTCATTTCTGCGGTAATGTTACAGAATGTTTCGGAAAATGAAGATTCCAGGATCACTTTAAATGTTTTGTTTATAATCGTTTCCCAATGACCCGGAATAGTACTGCCAGAACGAACGATATCCATAATGTCTTCCAGTTTACAAACTTCAGCCGTTCTTTTTACACAGGGGTCACTACTCATTCTGTTTTCAATCGTCCTCATCACCACACTTATTAAAAGGATATTGACTATATTGTGATCAATATATACAGAGCATTTTGCATAGTAGTTCCCCATTTTTATTTTACTTTAAAAGAGAGAAAAGTCAATGTATCAAAAACAAATCCCTGGCTTCAGTCAACTGCTGGTTAATAGTCTTCTTCTTCTCCATCCAACTCGGCCTGGATCTTTTCAAGTCTCTCCTTGAGGCGTCTGCAATTTTTGAGATTGTGAAGAAAAGCCTCCGAAGCGCCTTGGATCCTCGAATCACCCGTGAAAATGTCTTTATCAATAAGAGTCTGGTCGATCTCAGTAATGAAGTCGGTGAGCCAGAGTCTTTTCATTAACGCATTGTAATTGTTTCTGAAGTAGAAATCGGACATGTCATTCATAAAATCGTGTTGCCTCTGGCCGGGGTGACTGACTCGACACCCGTTGCAGATTTCTTCTCTGTACCGATGTATCACCCTCTCCACAATATCAACCAACACCGAATTCACTGTGTCCACAAACAGAGACGTCTTGGCCCAAGGAGCAAAATCAGCAGCGGTAGTATTGCCGGATTCGGCGGTCCAGAATGGTGGTGATGATGGTAGTCCAGGAGTCTGTTCCTGGCTGCAACTCGCGGGGGGAGTCTTGGTTTTTCTCAGATCCATGGCTAGTTTACAACGGTTGTCTTAGTGGGGTCCTTCGTTTTAGATGATTTGCCGAGTGGAGGGTGGGACTTATTGCGTTGAATGGGGGGAGTCATTTATAGAATTGAGAGTTTTTAAAAAAAGTTCTTTAAGCGTTGTAGCTTTTTCATCTATCATTTCCAACCATGCAGCAATAGGTCAAAATTAAGAATAAGTAATAGTTTTGTCAAGATTTTACGGAAAAAGTCAAAAAGTATAGTTTTGTCAGAAATATGGAAAAAGTCATTGTGTACAAATAGTATGTTGAAAATCAAAAAGAAAAAGAAAACTCAATTCATTACAATTAATGAATATTTTACCCAGTTCTAAAGTTTTGCACCCCCTAAAGAAAAACCCCCTTCCTTACCAAGTACTTCATATTATACCCTTTGTTAAGTGTTGCATACATCAAGGTGTATCTTAAAGTATCTTGGTAGTAGAAAATAACTAAAAATATGTAAGGTTATCAGAAAAAGAAAAAACCTTGTTTAACTGAACAAGTGTTTTTACAAAAAAAAAAAAAAAAAAAACGCCATTTAAAAACAAAATCCTTACAAAAGTACTTCATATTCTACCAGTTGTTAAGTGTTGCACACGCCAAAAGTGGGTCTAAAAGTATCTTAGTAACACAAGAAAAGAGAAAAAAGCATTGATGTTAACAGAAACTGGATTGTTCCACTGAAATAATAAATAAATAATTTCGAAAAGTGCATTTAAAAGAAAATGTATTCAGATAAAGTATTTTGTTTTGAATATTAAGTCCAAGATGGTTACATTTGACCTCTTAAACCATTTGTATTATATTTTTGTTTTCCTAATAACTAAACAGAGTCACCTGAATTAATTTTGTCTCCATACCTTTTTTATTTTTTACATTTTGTAACAATCTTTAAACATTTGTAGAGAACAAACACTGTGGTTAAAATGAGTGTCTTTATGACGTCTCTCACAGCGTTGGTATTTTTCACAAGATTCATTTTTAAACACATCATCTTGATACAGAGATAACACATTTTCGTAAGACCTTTTACCTAGGTAGAAAACTCAATGCTTTTCTTTGCGGGGTCCTTAGTTTTAAATGATCTGGTGAGGAGGGTGTGACTTGTTATGTTGAGTGGGATACTGAGTCCTCTGCAAAAGTGAGAGTCTTTTTCACCATTATAATGTCCATCGATGTCTGACTCTGTTTAAAAAATTCTTTAAGCTTTGTAGCTTTTCCATCAATCATTTTCAGCCAAGCAGTCAGAGGCACCCGAAAAGATGTCTGAAAAACCCCGCATGTAGAGTTGAAATACTCCAAAACAAAATCATCAGAGGGGTCCTTCCCCAGCGTCACCAAACGGCTTGCGCGGTAATACCACCGCCCCGATGGTCCGCTTTTAGTTTCCCATACGGTGCTTGTCAGGACTCTTCTCACTTCTGGCGGCGGGGGGATATCTCCTTCTTCTTCTTCCTTCACATTGAGGGGCAGCGGTGAAAATTCTTCTTTGATCTCGCATGCTGTATGCGTTTCTTTGCTTTTCTTTGCAAATATCTTGTACACCGCTGGTTCCACTATGGTTTCTCGATGCACTACTTCTTCCGATACAGTGGTCGCGTGGAGATCTCTGGAAGACACCAGAGTTAACACAGCCCAATCTGTTGAGGTCAGTGTCGCTTTAACACTGCGGGGTCCATACGTTTCTCCATTCTTCAGATTGTAGAAATGCAGTTCATTCACCATATAGTTGAATACATAACCCCAAACATCGGCATTTTTCAGAGTCCATTCTTCATGAAGTTCTTCGGCTGGAGGCGTCTGAAACCGGCACAGATGCTGCATTCGTTTCTTGATTGGCGCTCCGGACTGATGGCTGTAGGTTGTCACAGGGGTCTCGCTGATTAAACCCATATCTAGGCATCTCTTGGCCATTTTTCTTTTTTTTTGAAAGGTGACTTGGTGAGTGTAAATGACTGGCTTGTTATTTAGTTTGAGCGTATTTCTTTTTTCACCTATTTCCACCCCCTACTTTTAAATGATCTGGTGAGGAGGGCGGGACTTGTTATGTTGAGGGGCAGCGGAGCTCTCTGTAAAAAGTGAGAATCTTTACCAGTCAAACCTTTTGATTATTTTACATTACACGTATGTAGATACTTTATACTTATGGCAACGTAAATAGAAGCTTCATTATCTTAGTAATCTGAACTATGATGTACAACTTGACTTAAACTTAAATGATCTGGAGGGGGAGGGCGGGACTTATTATGTTGAGGGGGTCACCATGTCTCTGCTTTAAAGAGTCCTTTATCCAGGTGTTTAACGATGCGTCTTTTGCCCCACACAGAGTGAAACTTAGTTATCACTATTAAAACCTAAATAAGCTCTTTTAAAATAAGTATGAATGACCTCTTTGCAAAACAGATATATCCTTGTCTTAACAGTTTCCCAAAAACTTGAAAAGAAACATTCTTAGCAGACACAAATCATTTAAAACAAACCTTGAATCAAATCTAGAGAGGACATTAACGTTTTTAGGTGTCTTAGTGAGTGAAAATTAATGGCTGTTTTATTTTGTTTGAGCGTATTTCTTTTTTAAAACCTAACAGAGAGTGTCCTAATCAACATATAGATTAACATCCCATGCTTATCTCTAACCCTCACATCAAAGGGGGCAACTCCAACGTGTGTGTGTGTGTGTGTGTTAATTGCTGTTAGAGGTAGGGGGAGCAGCCTGCTTGACCAAAAGAGGCACAAGAAAAGTTTGTGCACAGATCTCTGGCTGTAGGCATCTGCACCCAGCACAGATGCGGCATTCGTTTCTTGACTGGAGCCCCGGACGGATGGCGGTAAGTTGTCACATTTTGGCAATTTTTCTTTTTTGAAAGGTGACTTGGTAAGTGGAAATTACTGTCTTTTATTTAGTTTTGAGCATATTTCTATTTTCATCTAATTCCACCTCCCACAATCTCCTTGCCGGAGGAAGGGGTGGGGAAAGGGGGGATAGGCCTGGGCACCCTGAGCGGACCAGACAGCATAACTTCAAAGAGACTACCTTAATCGACACATCAAAGAATTAGACAACAAAACATGTCTCACTCATAAAAATACCTAGATTAACATCATAACAATACCACACCAAAGGGCAACAACATCTAAGGCTAATTAGATTAGATAACCCTGAGGGACCAGACAGCATAACTTCAAAGAGACTACCTTAATCGACACATCAAAGAATTAGACAACAAAACATGTCTCACTCATAAAAATACCTAGATTAACATCACAGACTTATAACATACCACATCAAAGGGGCAAAACATCAAAGGCTAATTAGATTAGATAACCCCCTGAGGGACCAGACAGCATAACTTCAAAGAGACTACTGGCGACATTCTATTATTTTCGTCATGTTGACTTACCATGTCGATCGCCTCGTTTATCCAAATCGTTGGATAATTTTTTTTAACTAAATAAACTACCCAGTATGAACACTTGTATAGCCCTTATTAAAAACATTCGTTCCTCAAGTTGTGTCACGGTTGAGTGAAGGAAGCAGGACCCAAGCGCAGATAACTTTGATAAACCTTTATTTCAAGGCTAAAATGGAACGAATACAGAAAAACACAGAACACTCACCGGTGGAGTCCGTCACCAACAAAAGAAGCACCGACACTGAACACAGCACGAGACAAGACTAAATACAGGGAGGGCTAATTACCAGACACAGGTGAACACAATCGGTAAACGAGACACAGGTGAGGAGGGAGGAGAAAAACACAAGAGCCACAGGTGAACACAATTAGCTAACGAGACACAGGTGAGGAGGGAGGAGAACACACAGGGACACTAACGACAGGAGGAAAACATGACAGAGAACAGTGAAAACACCCAAACTTAGACAGAACTGTGACAGAACCCCCCCCTCAAGGGACGGATTCCAGACGTCCCTAAACCCCAACACAAAAATCCAAAAAAAATCCAGCAGGGTGGGTGGAGGGGGGTCCGGAGGAGGGACGTATCCCTAGGCCACCAGGGTGGGTGGAGGGGGTCCGGAGGACGGGACTAAGCTGACCGCCCAGGAGCCCAGTAGGGGACCAGGAAGGGATCTCGGGCGGACGGCCCGGGGGCACGGCAGAAGCCGAGAAGGGGGACTCGGGCGGACGGCCTGGGGGCAAGGCAGAGTCCATGGTGGGGCGTAGGCCACAGCGGGCGAACTCAGGGGGCCGAGCATGAGGGCGAAGGCAGCGGCAGGAAGAGTCAGGGGGCCGGGCTCGAGGACGAGGGCAGCGGCAGGAAGAGTCAGGAGGCCGGGCCCGCGGACGAAGACCGCGGCTCACAGAGGGTCGGGATCGAGGGCGAAGACCAGACAGCTCCGGAGGCCGGGCAGGACCCGGTGTCGGCCGGACAGGAACCGGAGCCGGCGGGACAGGCTTCGGCAGGATCCCCCACGGAAGAGGACCAGGAGTTGGCAGGACCCCCAGCAGGAGAGCGGTTGGCGGGACCTCCGACGAGACAGGACAAAAGGTTGGCAGTACCCCCGGCAGGAGAGTAGACGGCGGGACCTCCAACGGAACAGGACATAGGGTTGGCAGGACCCCCGGCAGGAGAGTAGTCGGCGGGACCTCCAACGGGACAGGACATGGGGTTGGCAGGAACCCCGGCAGGAGAGTAGTCGGCGGGGCCTCCAACGGGACAGGACATGGGGTTGGCAGGACCCCCGGCAGGAGAGTAGTCGGCGGGGCCTCCAACGGGACAGGACATAGGGTTGGCAGGACCCCCGGCAGGAGAGTAGTCGGCGGGGCCTCCAACGGGACAGGACACAGGGTTGGCAGGACCCCCGGCAGGAGAGTAGTCGGCGGGGCCTCCAACGGGACAGGACACAGGGTTGGCAGGACCCCCGGCAGGAGAGTAGTCGGCGGGGCCTCCAACGGAACAGGACATAGGGTTGGCAGGACCCCCGGCAGGAGAGTAGTCGGCGGGGCCTCCAACGGGACAGGACACAGGGTTGGCAGGACCCCCGGCAGGAGAGTAGTCGGCGGGGCCTCCAACGGAACAGGACATAGGGTTGGCAGGACCCCCGGCAGGAGAGTAGTCGGCGGGGCCTCCAACGGGACAGGACACAGGGTTGGCAGGACCCCCGGCAGGAGAGTAGTCGGCGGGGCCTCCAACGAGACCGGACAAAGGGTTGGCAGGAACCCCGGCAGGAGAGTAGTCGGCGGGGCCTCCAACGGGACAAGACATGGGGTTGGCAGGACCCCCGGCAGAGGGCTAGTCTGCGGGACCTCCAACTGGACAGGACATGGGGTTGGCAGGACCCCCGGCAGAGGGCTAGTCTGCGGGACCTCCAACTGGACAAGACATGGGGTTGGCAGGACCCCCGGCAGAGGGCTAGTCTGCGGGACCTCCAACTGGACGGGACATGGGGTTGGCAGGACCCCCGGCAGAAGGCTAGTCTGCGGGACCTCCAACTGGACAGGACATGGGGTTGGCAGGACCCCCGGCAGAGGGCTAGTCTGCGGGACCTCCAACTGGACAAGACATGGGGTTGGCAGGACCCCCGGCAGAGGGCTAGTCTGCGGGACCTCCAACTGGACAGGACATGGGGTTGGCAGGACCCCCGGCAGAGGGCTAGTCTGCGGGACCTCCAACTGGACATGAGTAGGGGCTTGAGTGGGGACTCGAGAGAGGGCTTGAGAGGGAACTTGAGAGGAAACTGGAGAGTGGACTTGAGAGGGGACTCGAGAAAAGACTCGAGAGGGAACTCGAGAGGGGACCTGAGAAAAGACTCGAGAGGGAACTTGAGATGGGATGAGGGAAGGGACTAGAGAAGTGACTCGAGGAGGGACTTGAGAAGTGACTAGAGGTGGGACTGGAGAAGGGACTAGAGAAGGGACTAGGACAGCTGGGGCCAGAGCTAAGGCTGGAACCATGGCTGCTGGGGCCAGAACTGGGGCTGGAACCATGGCTGCTGGGGCCTGTACTGGGGCCGGAACTATGGCTGTGTGGGCCCGGTTCTGTAGCCGGAACCATGACTCTTGGGGCTCGGATTGCTAGCCTGGACTTGCGACTCCTTCTCCTAGAAGCCGCCTGAAGGCTCCGTGGACCTCCAAAAGCCAGCCGAGTTCCAGAAAACGCCTCTTGGACAGGAGCAGGAACTGGGGCGGAAGCACTGGTTGACTCCAGACGGAACACACCGAGACGTTTATAGTCCGCAGGCTGGAAATCACAGGCCCAGATGAAGTTCAACATCCAGTCAGGTAAGAACTTCACCAAGTCCGGTTTCTCCATAGCCAACCGGTGCGCCTCTACCAGAGCGGCCTCCTTCTGCCGAACACTGGACGCTCCCCTCCACCAATCATAGCAGCAAGCCAAAGCAAATGAAAAATGCTGTAATTCCAACTCAAATGGGTCATCTGCTGGGTCCATCTCTGGTCGGTGCTTTCTGTCCCGGTTGAGTGAAGGAAGCAGGACCCAAGCGCAGATAACTTTGATAAACCTTTATTTCAAGGCTAAAATGGAACGAATACAGAAAAACACAGAACACTCACCGGTGGAGTCCGTCACCAACAAAAGAAGCACCGACACTGAACACAGCACGAGACAAGACTAAATACAGGGAGGGCTAATTACCAGACACAGGTGAACACAATCGGTAAACGAGACACAGGTGAGGAGGGAGGAGAAAAACACAAGAGCCACAGGTGAACACAATTAGCTAACGAGACACAGGTGAGGAGGGAGGAGAACACACAGGGACACTAACGACAGGAGGAAAACATGACAGAGAACAGTGAAAACACCCAAACTTAGACAGAACTGTGACAAGTTGTACAAATGTGCTAATAACGTTATTCTGAGAGTTATTTCCCTCTGCATTATGAACGCGCATCTAACCCACGGGACCGCGCCGCCCGGCACGTTCAAGTTACGTGTTCAGCATGGTCCCGACCAATCAGAGCACACTGTGCTCACAGGGAGGGTGGGGGCTGGAGCAAGCCCCCCAGGAAGTGCGCCGTAAATGTTGTATTAAATAAAGTTAATATTACCGACGTAGATTAACGTTCCTGTAGCTTCTTATTGCACTTGCAATTGTTTTTAGTTACTTGTGGGCTACTTAACATGAATAATCACAGTTACTATGCTTTTTTCTTTTCAAAAAGAAATAGGCTATTGTTATTTTAACTCCACCACAGTAATCCATCATCAGCTTTACTTTTTAGATAAAGTTTTAACTCACAATTGATCATAACAGGCTTCAACATATATACATTTTTATATATTACCAAGTGGTTTCATGTACAACCCACACAAGTATCATGCTAAATGAAGCACTGTTGCTTGGATATCACTAGATCCTGATATAAATAATATAAAAGTACATAACGATTGATGTGTAATTTAGCATAATTTATCGTTAAAATAAATCCAGTACCATGCTGTCATGAACGCGCGGTGCTGTTACGTGTACGCAAATTCACGTGCTTAATGTGAACGAGCCTTTTGGGCGGCGTGGTTAAAGTTGCGCATGCTCTATGAGTGCACATACGGGTACTTCTCAGGCATGCCGGGTAATCTGTGACATTTCGCTCTCTCAAAAGTTGGGCCATTTTGTCATCATGCGCTATTGAGCAACTCTCATAGGAATGAATGAGGCCCCGCCTCCCACGCTGTATCCAGTTCTTATTATACATCCATTGGCTGGAGCTATTGGAGCTACAACGAGACAGGCACCATTATTAAAACAGTGAATCTGGATTATGTATGAGTATAGGACGGTGCTAAATGTGTAATCTATAAACAAGCTAAGGCTGTGTTCTGATTACAACTGTTTTTATATCTCTTTCCTAATGAAATACGTTCAAACTTTGATTTGACCATGGCTTTCATTCTGTAGTCCGATCCCCAGCCACTACCACACACTGGTGTACAAAACCAAAGCTGACTTTTCATGAGCAGTGGCATCTTTGGTTGACATTTAACAAACTAGTTTGAGCTACTTTCCTTAGTAGCCAAATAAGATATAAAAGAATCTGCTGTGGTTCCAGTCTGAAGTCATTGGTACCGTGCAAAGCTGGACTTACAAAGTCCTTTCTCTAACCCTGCAAACCAATTCAATTGTGATTGATATTTGTAAATCTCTTTCTCTTTATTTGCAGATCATGCAACATGTAGGCTACTGTATTTAATTATTTTATCTCCGTACGGCATGACGAAATAAATTATTATAATATGTAGAACATATTCCAGAAATAATCATTAGAAAATGTTATTTCATTATTAATTTGAATCAAAAACAGATTTAATGGATATCATTTTAATATTTTAGTAACAGCATCTTACTGCTTAATCTATAGCTGTGTATAAATCTGCTTGCTTAAGAGCCAGGGCAAATGTGAGATATAAAGATTAATTGGGAAAATGTTCACTCCTGTTATTAAAATAAGAATGATACATGACATTGTTTCTTAATGAGTTGGGTTTTCTCATGTCTTAGATTATTGATTCCTTTGCTCAGGTTTTTAAAATGAAAGTCAGTAATTAACATTTTGAAGTTAAAAAAATGTAGGACAAACCATTTTCTGCACGATGTATGATGTAAAACACAGATTATGTAACACATATTTAAAGTCAGAGATCTAAAAAACATGTGTGTGATGACACCTTCTCCTCCAGAGTGGAATTAGGAAGTCATTTGTTCTACCACCGCTACACTGTTATCTAAAACTTAGATTTCTTTTTCTACACACGTCTGTCAGTATTCAGAGCTTTTTACCAAGAGAAAAACTATGTATAGGATTCTATTGCATGCATCTCTGGTTAAGGGTATCACATGCAGTACCAAAGGGCTGCCCTGCTAAAAGTGTCAATACCATGTTCCTTTGGTCTATGAGCGTGCTGCCTATGAAGTCATTGTTACAATATAATATGTAATTCACTCATTTGTTTGGAAATAGATTCAGTTATGGCAGTGTTGGCTGATGTAGAGACAGCATTGAACCTTTTATTTGATAGATATTTTCAAGTTAAAATGGGAACAGCAATATGTTCTAGGTATGAGGAGGATAATGGAACTCAGGGGGATCAGCCCCTACTCCTTTTCATTATGATACATTA
The DNA here is from genome assembly GCA_902827135.1 of Harpagifer antarcticus. Lineage (NCBI taxonomy): Eukaryota > Metazoa > Chordata > Actinopteri > Perciformes > Harpagiferidae > Harpagifer > Harpagifer antarcticus. Next base: position 816,026 of record CADEHL010000497.1, on the reverse strand, counting down.
TGTCTGATATCTCATTATCATTATTGGCTGATTATGGGGAATAATGACAAAGGGCGATGTTTTCAACACTCATTCAAGGAAAGATACGAGAAGAAATGAGGTCAAAAAAAGTTCTTCAGAACAACCAGAATTCTAGAGACAATTTACTGTTTTTTCTTAATCTGCCAACCGACTGATCCAAACTCCAGTCCAGAAGGTGGCGGTATTGCGCTATTCCTAAACCTCGAAGAAGAAGAAGAAGAAGAAGAAGAAGAAGAAGAAGAAGAAGAAGAAGAAGAAGAAGAAGAAGAAGGAGGAGAAGGAGAAGGAGAAGGAGAAGGAGAAGGAGAAGGAGAAGGAGAAGGAGAAGGAGAAGGAGAAGGAGAAAAAGAAGGAGAAGGAGAGAAAGAAGAAGACTCCGATCAGCTGTTTCTCAGCTCTGTGTGACCCGGATGGAGGGTCCTGTCTCAGAGGGCTGTGAGTAACTATTTAAGTAACGTTACTTCCTTGGCAAACACTACAGTTCAACTAACGCTGACTTAAACCTGGCTTCACTGTACCGTTTTATTAACAGCCAGATTTCCTAAATTATATTTTAATATTTACTTAATCAGAATATCTTTATTCCTCCCACAGAGGGACAGCAAAAGAGTATGGTTGTAGCCAGGTAACAGTAGGAAAAGTGGAATTACATATTGTCTAGTTATTTACAGAAGTAGTTGAATAGTCTAACCCAGCGCTGGTCTAACCAAGAGATAGAGCCAGTAATAATAATAATAATAATAATAATAATAATGAAGTGATATTGCACCACAGAGGTGTTTTTATCTTTGTTGTTAAATGTGCAGGGGTCTACAGGGGGCCGTGATGTCTGACTGCTGCAGGGAGGAAGGGCCTGCGTATCTCTCTTTCTATCTTTTAACATTTACTTCTAATATTATATTTAAAGGTGACCTATCATGCTATATTTAAATGATATAGTGTATGACCATACCTATATAAGGTATATTTATACATTTTATTTTTCAAAATACCAAACAGATCATTTTTTAGCCATGCCTCGTTTCGCTCATTTTCGCTTTATTCCAAACCTGCCTATGAAAATTCTGAGCAGCAGCTGACCACGCCCCCAGCAGAGGAGCCGGCGAGAGTCACGTTACCATGCTTGCTGTGATTACGAGTGTGGAATACACATGTCATCTCAGAGCAATGCATGTGTTCAAGCATATTATCAATTTGATCCAGAAACTGAAGCAGCGGAGGTTTTGGTGGAGGTCCAAACATCTCGGTTGCAGCAGGACGTTTCTGAATGGTTAGTTGACAAGCTGTTGTCCCTATTTATTTTTTTCATTCATATTTTCAGCATATATACAATGGCCTCATTGCGTTTAATAGTTTACAGTCCTTTTCTTCCAACATCGTGCAACAACCGTTGGAAAGTTCACACACAACCTTATGCTTGTGAAATCAGAATATTCTTTACCCATCCCAACATGAATAATCACGACACACTTGATATCAACTCGGAACTTTATTGTCAAAATCAACGGTTATTTGAACCCATAAAAAACAGGAGCTTTGTGAGCTGGTGCTGGGGCTTCCTTGGAGAGAGGAGCAGAGTGGTGATTCCGGCCTGCGTTGTCCTCTGATCCGTGAAATGTCTATGTTAGGTTCAGACAGCAGCCAAATTGAACCGTGTGGCATACCCGGCGATGACCTCCTCCCTGTCAGGTTGCTCATAATGGTGCAGGGTCCACAAAGACTTGGTCGAAGATGAGGTCCATCAAGTTGGCCACGTAGCCTGTGCAATGTTAAAAAAAGCACAACAAAAAAAGTGGTTTAGATTAGTATGCATGTCGTCAACAACAACATACCAGGGCTTTAGCTCCGTTTTACTCGTGGTGTGTGTCCCCTCGCATACATACATACAGTGTTGTATCCTAACACACCCCCATTTATATTCATGTGCGCAAACAAGTAAACATGCAAAAGCTTTTCCATATAACGCTGCAAAAAACGGCATGTCTCATTAGCGTAGCTTAGCGTAGCGTAGCTTAGCGTAGCGTAGCTTAGCGTAGCGTAGCTTAGCGTAGCGTAGCTTAGCTTACAGATCGATGATATATGATCGTTCTTACAGACTACAATCACAAAAGCTTTTACATAACGCTGGAAAAAACGGCACTTACCTCCAGAAGATTACGTTTGTTATTATAACTTACTCAATATGATTTGAGAGGATACAAAATACTAATACATAGGAGAATAAATACTTGTGTTATCGGCTAGGCTAGGCGTGGCTTTACAGCCTTCACACAGATCGCCATTACGGCAGTCTGAACATGTTCGCAAATGCCTGATAATTAAAATAAAAGACAAAGCAAAGACTGCGGAGCGTACAAAATAAAATGTTACAAGAACATATAAACACCTAACCGATTACTAGTTGGGGTTGAGGCGACATTGATACGGCTAAGCTACATGCTACATGCTACAAGCAAGAGATAGCTTTATCAGGAAAAACACCGCTAAATAAAAACTTACAGCTTCAGAGTTGGATGTGTCCTCACTGGCCTGGTCCCGGATGGTTGGTATTGATCCCGGGTGTAGCATTAGTTTGGAGGCATATCCGTGTTGGACTTGAGAGAAGTTCATAAACATGTCCGTGGTTTAACTGGCTTAGACATCCTGCCAAGAGCAGGCAAAAACACAGATGTGACTGGGGTAGCCTGCCGATAGCCTATATGCGAATGAGAGGTTTGGCAATGCACGTGGCCGTGGCTCATTCCCCTGATAGGTGGAGAGTTGACCAATAAGCGGAGTACGTCTTTGTGACGTAGAAAAGTGTCGGAATGTGGATCCATTTTTTTCAGATCCGTTGCAGCCCCTTTTTTAGAGATTTGGCGAAGGAGGAAAATAGAGAGGGTTGTGTTTTCTGACACTTGGTGAGTTCCCCGGAACACCGGGGACACATAATCATGTATAAAAGACGTACAAAGGTGCATTTAGCATGATAGGTGCCCTTTAAATAATCCATGGCAATGTGATTTTCGGTTTCATGAAGTTCTGTTTATTTAGCTGATGCTTTAATCTAAAGTGACTGACAAAAAGTGCTTTTAACCATGTGTGTTCAGAAGCTGCAACATAACTATATGTATGGCCGAGGTGCAGTCTGAACCTGAGTTTGGAAGTTCTCTCAGTTCTTTAGTAATGACCTCAGCATGTGATGTTCCCTCCAGCCCCCCGCCTGCCACTCTCCATCCTGCGACTCCTCGTCCCACCAGTCAGGCTGCTATCAGCGGCCATCTGGCAAACACTACAGCACAAAACTGTGGCAGATTATGGGATGCTCGAAGAGTTTGTTTCCATGGTTACAGACATTATTCCGGAGCTACTCAGCACCCACCAAAGAACCCAACTCCTGCTGGGCCTCAGAGCGCAGGTGAAACTGGGTTTCTCTTTTTAATAAGAATAATTATGCACAAAGAAATGCATTAAAAGATTTGGCCAACTGTAGAGGAAGTATGTTGTTCCACTGTTCTGAAACACTGATGTGGTTTCAGCTCGTCCTGGGGCTATGTCACTTTGAAGCCACTGCTGACTTAGAGCTGGTTCAGCCACACCTGGACAGAGTGCAGATGCTCATGGAGGCATGGCCAATGGATGTGAGTTTGAAGTGTTGCGACTTTGGATTACTTTGTAAAAAATCAGATAACACTGTTTTACCATAACCATACACTAGAGTCGACAATGTAAAACTGCTAATGTTGTGTTTTGCAGGCGGGTGCAGCCAATACGGTAGAGCCACACGCAACATTTGTGGATCTAATTAAGAGCTTGCTGAAGAATGCAGATGAAAGAGAACACTTCTATCGGGTCAGTGTTTGTTGGATGACCTCTGATTGAATGACAGCAATGGAATTATAGTAGTGTATTTAGTGTTCTCTGTAATGTATACTGAATGATTGTAAACTCTGTGTCTCTCTATATTGATATCAGACTACATTGTGTGTCTTAAAATATGTTAGCTTCTCAGTCATTGTGGTATTCATATAGTTTCCACTTTTAAAAAAATAGATAAAATAATGTCATTTATTTCAGAAAGTTTTCCCTGAACAGTTTGGTCCCACATACGATGACATACTTCAAACCTTGATGTGGAAGTTTCTGTCCAGACTGGAACAGATTCTTCCTCTTCAAACTTTCCAACAGGTACATTGGGAATAGACATGCAGTGTTACGGTACATGAACATTTTGTATATGTTCATGCTTTTATCATTGCTTCTTTTTCATTTTCTTCAGGTTGCCTCCACGTTTGGCGATGTGTCCTCAGTGTTGGGGGAATGTATGGATTCTGTGTCACAGTGCGAGGGGCTGCAAACCCTGCTGCAGTATCACAAAGACCTCAGCCTTCTGGATCACAACGGCAAGCCTTTATTATTTTATAACACATGGCTTTAGTTTAGTTGACCTTTGAATTTGATCTCCTCACCCTCGTGCTTTTGGGAAAACTGAAATTCCTGTGTTTTATGCTGGTTATGCTGCCCCTAAGTGAGCAAACAAGATGCAACAAACAAAACAATTGAATGCAGCTTTACAGAGTCCACGTTTTTCTCTGAATGATTCACTTCTTGTATATACGTACTTTCTCTATTGGCTCGTACATAATTAATTCAGCATACTCATTGATTAATGAATGATAATTGTCAACAGTCAGTGTTTAAATTAAGTGTTTTTTTGCAAAATACAATCTTTTCAGATATTTCCTTGGAAGACGCCAGAGTTATTTCACTTCTGGAAATTCCCGCTTCACAACGAAGTGAGACAGACGAACCACAAGCCAACATCTTGGATAATGTGACGTTATCAGATTCAACAGTGTCCCATACCACACAGAGAAAAATAAACGCAACCACAGAAGATCGGACAAGGGAGCAGAAGGTTGATGAAACTAACTGGACTCTGGGGGACAATGAGACAGAGGTGCTTTTGGGACATTTTACAAGACATGAAGAAACTGTAGGCCTCCTTCAAAGTCAAGTGGAGGATGGTCCTCTACTTCTTAAACGATGCAGTGTCCTGCTTAAAAGACTGGACATGCCTATGCAGTCTCGGCCTGTGAGACGAAACAGAGGGAAGCGACTGAAAACGATTCTGTTGGAAGAGAAGAGAGGTCTCTGCAAAGAGGCCCCCTCTGCCTACAAATCAGCTTCGAGGAAAACAAAACCCTCTGACAACATGGAGTCAGGCATTTTCAGCAACTCGTTATATATGGCTCCTATCAATCATTGCAGTGATGATGACTCATGGTCTTACTACTCTGATCAGGACTTGGGCCTTAAGACTCCTAGCAGCAGTCTTAGTGAGACTGGTTCATGGTCTAACTACTCTGGTGAAGAGTCTTCCTTTGGGACTCCTGTTAGTCGTCCTATTGACGGGGATTCTTTGTCCAGCTGCTCAAATGAGGACACTTCCTTCATGGGTCCTAAAAATATATTGTCTACCAGCAAAAACCAGGGCACCTCTGATATCAAAGCCAGCATTACAAAAAAGACTCGGAAAGTCCAGTGTTTTATCTGCCAGGAGCTTGTGAATACAAGCCTGAGAGCCCACATGAAAAGCCACTTTCCTTTGGGGGAATATGCCTGCCCCCAATGCGACAGCAGGTTCAAACTCTACTCATCCTTCAGGCAGCATTTCAATAGAACCTGCTTTGAGTACGGTCTGCAACAGTTTGATCTACAGAAGCCAGAAGAAGTCATGAATCTTTACAAATGTGACAAATGTGAAGAGGCCTTCAGGTATAAAGTTTCCCTGAATAGGCACAAACACACCCACAATGAACTCTACTGCAGTGTGTGTAGGAAGGTGTTACGAGATGCAGCGACATTGGAAAGGCACAAGGCTTCTCACACCCCTTTTCAGTGTAACCGCTGTGAGGAGACCTTCACTCTTTTTAAGCCCTTGTCCAGGCACTGTGAAAACATCCATAAAATCAGCCGGCCTTTTAAATGCAGCTATTGTCCGAAGGTTGTATCTAAGCTGCGTGTTTTAATCACACATGAGTGGAAACATACGGGTCATCTTCCGTTCCAGTGCGCTCAGTGTGGCTTGAGATACAAAACAGACGGAGATCTCACTTCCCATCAGAGAGTCCACACAAGAGAGAAACCCTACCTTTGTGCAGAGTGCGGGAAGACTTTCTCCCAGAAGTCTAACCTGCTGCGCCACCTCAACTTGATACACAGCGAGTCTCGAAATGAGAAGAAATACTCTTGCCCCGAGTGTGAGAAATCTTTTAAGGAGAAAGGAGCCCTGAAAAAACACCAGAGGACCAAACACTTTAATGAATTGTTCCGTCATCCGTGCCCGTACTGTGGAAAGATGGTCTCCTCCTCAACGATCGCCAGACATAAATTAATCCATACGGGAGAGAGACCATTCAAATGCACAGTGCCTGAATGTGACAAGTACTTCAGGTCAACTCCTGAAGTGAAGAAGCATGTTCTCATTCATCATACCACAGAGAGACCTTATAAATGTGACATATGTGGAAAGGGCTTCATAAGGATGTGCTTTCTCAATACTCATGCTAAAACACACTCGGGAGAGAAGCCATTTGTTTGCCATATCTGTGGCAAGGCTTTCCCCAAGCACTACAGCATGCAGAGACACAAAAGGCTAGTGCATGCATTTGTAACGCATTGACCTGCATGGTAGGAAAACTTTGTTAAAGGTACAATGTGTAGGGTATGCAGAATTGTAGTTACAAACATTTTAAAACAACCTTACATTATTAACAGAATGTGAATGGGTACAGTGTTAACATTACATCAAAAACATGTATATATTATGTTGCAGAGATATCTTCTGAAATGAGCATGATACCTGACTAGCCCCAGCTTGTCCTGCCATGTAGTATAAGTCTGACCTCAGACCAACATAAGATTTATTTTTTCTTTATTTAAGAAAATACGAGCGTCACATCATACAATATACACACACGACAACCGTTGATACCAGGAATACAATGGTAAACGGACTAAGTACAAAAAGAAAGGAAAATAAAAAAGAACAAAAAGTAATATTTCAAATAAAATGTGTGAATTACTCATTTGTTTTTTTATTTTCTTCATCTTCATAATGTTTGTTATAGCAAATCTTACAGAATTGTCCACAATTAAAACATGTTTCTATTCTATCACCTTTAAAAAAGAAAACAAAATATTTATTTGGAAGTTATATTGTTTTCCCTTTTTAAATCCTGTTCAACGTCAGACCAACATTTCTGGTATATAAACTGTGATAGGACAAAAGGCAAGGCAAGGCAAGTTTATTTATATAGCACCTTTCAGCACACGACAATTCAAAGTGCTTTACAAAATAAAAGACATTTAAGAATAAATACAGCAGAAACACATTATATACCCCACCCGTCGCGAAACGGATAAGCGGGGAGGTCCGTTTAAGTTCTAAGTTTCAGTAACCAATCAGTGAAGAGCAAAGCCAGACCAAAGCAATCTGTAGATGAAAAGTTCCTGACATTGTGAGGCTGTAAATTGTACATTATTCCAGATTCAGGGAACTATGTATTAATTTGCCTTTCAATATAATAAATATATCAACCAATATAACCTGCCTTCATTGTCTTTTAAAATAAAATCGTCTTACCTTACCTTATCTTACTGAAGTGAAGGGTATTTATGTCTCCTTAAATCACCTTTGTAAATGTACTTCTTATAACATGGCATGGTGTAACATAACATGTTCAGTCTCTGGTCTGGCTAGAAATGCAATGTCACTCACCTTAGAGCACTGTCTTATGAGATACTTAGCTTAGAAATCAGATTTTTGGAAAACTTAAAAACTCTTGTGAAAACACAGATATACTCATGTCATCCATTTTTTTTGGTGTTTCAGATTTGGTTTACCAACGTTTTTGGTTCACAAAAGTAGTGAAATATATGAATTACACTATAGGCCTATATACATGTGTTGTTCATGTCTAAAATGAAAATGTGTACATTAGAATTTGGAGTAAAATAGTTCTATCTGTAACATCTCAATATTTACAATACAGGGTTCATACACTTTTTCACCAATGATTTTCAATGACCTTTCCATGATAAAAAAAAATGACTTTCATGTGGCTAGCATGCGCTGCCTCGCCCATATTCGAAATATCGAATATGTTACAACACAGTTTGCATTTAGCACGTCTTGGGTGAATGTCTTTTGATAACCACAATTGGTACTTATTCTTTAGAAGCCATACATTGTTGAAACTGCACTTCCCTGGCATCTTGGCAGCTTTATATCAAATAGTAGCTCCTGTAGACTAGAGGGCGTGATTGTAAACATCTCTCACCAGCGAAATACTGCCACAGTTGCCATTTTACGTTTCATTATACGATACAGTATTTATTATCATTATAGTATTACTATTTCGGCGATTAGATAGCTTATCAATTATATTTGATGCAACTTTAGTTATATTTCCATGACTTTTCCAAAACTTTGGGAAAAATATTGCATTCCATGACTTTTCCAGGTTTTTAATGACCGTACGAATCCTGACAATATCAGAACTTTCTCAACCAACTATTCATTATAAATGTAAAGACAGGGGGAGCAGTGCCATGGTCTTTGTCTGTCTTCCAAGACAGTGGGTCTGGCTGCTGTGGGGGTGATGGTGCATGGGCTGCTGGTGGCTGTGTCGGAGGGAGGGAGGGAGGTGTGCTAGGCGCGACTTCTTTGCTGGCTGGGTTGATCGTGATGGCTGTGGTGGAGGCCTTTGTACCGAGGTGTATCTTAATCTTGTGGCAGGCACAGATGGAGGTGGAGGCTGCTGTAGTGATGCTGGTCCTCTGGTCCTTGGTGGTGATGGCTCTGGTGAAGGCCCTTGAGCCATGGTAGATCTTGACCTCGGTGCAGGCACAGATGGAGGTTCTTGCTGCTAGGCCCAGGCAGCTGTGAAATCGGAAAGAAATTGAGGACAATAATTACTACTAAGTTCATTAAAATATAAAGTTCAAGTGGAATGTTTCTCAAGCACAAATAACAATGCACAACTCAAAATAAAATGGGGAGGTGGGACAGGAGTCTCTCTCTCTTACAACCTATTTAACTAAACCCACACAATGGAAGTACACTATTACTGTAATATTTACATTTACCTATCTTCAAATGGATCCTTGTTGTTGTTGCTGTATTCTCCAGGTTCTGATGCTCCATCTCCACTGCTGCTAGTGTTACAAGTCCGCTGTGCCGAGCTGGTAATCAGATCAATCAAAATAACTGTATGTCTGACATATTTCGTTTTCTAATCAAAAATGGACATAAATCCACATGCCATATTATGACTTTCATGAAGGATTAAAGCCTTTTTCATTTACAGTATATAATACAGTGATAACAGATAACACACACAACCCGACTGTACTCTCTTTAACATGGCTGTTGTACAGGCACAATATTAGCATAGCATTAGCGCTTTAGCATTTAAATAATATGAACAATTATGACCTCAGACCAGCATTTCACATATTTATACAAACAGAATAAACTTGAAATGTAAGCCAGACTAGTGCACAGGACTCATTACACATAGTAACATAGCAGAGCCCTGCATTATTCAGGGAGCATCAGCCTGTGTTAAAGAAGCTAGCGGACGCCATTAGCCATTTGTTTCGTTCTTTAATAGCTCTGCTACATTCCTCATTCCACCACTGCACCACTTTCCTCCTACCCTCTGTTGTTCTTTTTGGTATAGTTTTATTTGCTGCTTCTTTAATGTGCATTGTTGATTCGAGCACTCCTCTATACTTCCTTCTAATGCTAACAATTGTGCTGACTCCTTACGGCAAAGTCTACATTTCTCCCAGTCTGCTTTACCAAAGCACCACCTGGAAAATATACTCACTTCCTATTTGTGTTGATGATAGTGAAAACTGGGTAATGGTCACTTCCTATGGTACAGTCACTTTTTACATACCATTCACTCGATTTAACTAAACTATCCGTCACAAGTGTGAGGTCCAAACATGATTGTGTCCCCCTATTCACGTCTATTCTTGTTTTTTGTCCATCATTAAGGCAAAAACAATGATCTTTCCTCTAACATTTATTCTACAACATCCCCATTACTGTCTGTTTGACTGCTTCCCCATAGGCTGTTGTGAGCATTAAAGTCACCACACCATACTTCCCTTCTATGAGCCGTCCCTGCTATTGTCTGTCAAGTTTCAATGTGAAGATTTTTACACGGGTTATCCTTCTTTCATTGGGCTGCACATTTCTACTATGACACATTCCTTGTCTTCAGGGGATGGAACTGGGGGCTGAAAAGAAGAACCGGTTCCGAACCAAAAGAGCACTAGCACGGAGCTAGAACGGGAACCGCGTTGGTGTGAAAGGGGCCCTGTGTTCTTTGTTCCGTTTCAGAAAGGAAGTGTGATTACACAGATTCTGATTCTGAAGAAAACGGATGTAATTTGTAAGTGAATCGGAGCTGGTAATCAGATAATAAGCCTGTTGAACAGGAGAAAAGAATGAAGCAGAGGGAAAGTTGCTGCCGTTTGTGTGGTTGTCCTAGCCAGAATTTATTAAACACATTAATAAATTAATAAGTGTGATTGTCATTCATGGGGGTATTGATGGGTATAGCCGCCTGGTCGTCTTCCTCCGGGCCTCAGACAACAACATGAGCACTACCGTGATGGCGAGCTTCATGGACGCGGTGGCCAAGTATGGTGTGCCCTCGAGGGTCAGAACCGACCATGGGGGTGAAAACAACTCTGTCTGCCTAATGATGAACATCTTCAGAGGCTCTCACAGAGGCAGTGCTCTCCGTGGAAGAAGCACTCACAACCAGAGAATAGAACGGCTCTGGGGTGACCTGTGGCGAGGTGTGAGCAATGTCTATTACGACCTCTTCAACCTCCTGGAGAGTGAAGGCATAATAGACATAGACAATGAAATGCACATGTGGGCCCTGCATTATGTCTATCTCCCGCGCATAAACCATGACCTACGGGTTTTTTTGGACCAGTGGAACAATCATGGGTTGAGGACCGAAAGACACCAGAGTCCCATACAACTTTTTGTCCAAGGTTGCCTGGAATGGCAGGGCCAGACCACTTCTGCCATGCAGAGCCTCTTTGGTGGAGGACAAGGAGATGCTCAGGAGGAGCCAGAAAGAGAGGGTAGAGCTGATGCAGGGGATGTTGCATTGGACTGGCTAGAGAGGGTCACCGTACCTCGAAACCAACACCTGCTAAGCGATGAGGACATGGAGCAACTCACCGCACAGTTTGATCCTCTTGCTGGTCGTAGAGGAGATCTTGGACTGGACGTCATCCAAAATATACTGTCATTCATGGCAACATTGAATGTTGTCTGATTTTGTCACGGACATGACACATATTTCACAGTGGCTCCTCCGCAGGCTGTTCTTTGCCCTTTGAACTCACACTAATTGCCTTTTTTAAAACTACTACTTTGCACATTTTTCTAGTGTGCAGTGTATATAATTTTACAATGGTCTCTCTCATTGATGTTGTGAGTTACTAGCCCCGCTTGTGGCCTGCACTTTGCCACGGTGACTGGGCTTTATATAGTCATCCATTGGGATGTGTTTTCGACAAATAACAGTCCAGACCTCATGGGGAAATTCAATAATAGCCACTAAATGTTTTTTTAAAGAAAACATAATGTGTTGACATTGATATATTACAAGACATATGAGTTTAACATTGTTCATTAGTGCCACGGTACATAAGCACATACTGTAGGAAAGCAACAAAAAAAGCTATAGATAAATGCACATATGCATTGCTGCCTGAGAACATGCACAGCTTGAAATGCTATTAATATCTGCATGAAGTTTAAAAAATGCTCTTGTTTCTTTTACTAATTACAATGCTTTTCAACATGTATCTATCCATTTTCATTCAGTCTTCATACGCGATGCTGTTTCTTGGTGAGCTTGACAGTAATTCTTGACTCCAATGAGGTGAAGAGGCTAAAATTAAGTTTATAATGTAATCTCTGGATGTTCTCAGACATCTAGGATATGTTCTTGTGAGTACCTGGGCATAATGTAATACAATATTCCGACTGACTAATTGTGATACCACTTTTACCTACTGATAATCTAAAACCTAGCAAAGGATCATGTAAAACTCTCATGAAAATATAATGCATCATTGGGAATTGATCACGTTTTATACATTTGGTGTTCTAAGACCTGGGATGTATGTCATACATGTGTGCCATGGCATACATTCAGCTAAACTGAAAACATCTCCATCATAGCTACACACTGTGTTGTGTGTCCACTTGCACTTCATCCCCTCGTCACCCTGTTTGTATATAAGTCATGGTTTTCTGTCCTGTTCTTGTCGGTTCCTTGTTTGTCTATGTCATGAAGTTCTGCTTTTTCCGTGTTGATTGTTGTTACTTGAGTTCCTGTTCTGCCTGTTAAATATACATTTTTGTTAAGTTTTCTGCTGTCTCCAGTCTCTGCATTTGGGTTCAACCACTCCTTGCTTCACATGACAATGATTGATTTGTACTATATATCGAATTGCTATTTTTGCCATTATTTTATTGTTATTAGTGCTTTTGCAGGGAATTATTATTATTATTACTTTATAGATATTAACACTATTATACATATGGTTGAAATACTCATCATCATTCATTGTTTTGTGATATTATGTCCCTCTTGTTTTCATATATATATATATTTATATATGTGTCCCCTCTTCCTTCACAAGCACTATATATATCAATATATAATACTATTCTGAAGCATGCAATGAAATAGAAGCAGAAAATGCTGCAGTGTTTGTGATGAACCTTTGTATACATTTCTGAATAAGTCTCAGAACATATTAATTTGATATGTTTGGATATAGCACCACCTTAATTTGAGGGTGAAGTGTCTTGCCCAGGGACACAACTACATGCAGTGGGATTCGAACTTGCTATCACCTGATTCGAGGTCCAGCACACTGAGCCACAGCCCCCCATTAAATCCAAAGATTATAAATCATTCAAAACAGACCCACGCAGTGCATGGTCGAAGTGCACATATTTTACGTACTTAATCATGGGCAGTAACTACAGACCCATAGCATTAACATCACACTTGTGTAAATGGGTGGAGAAGATGATAGTGTATAGACTATCACATGTCTTAGAACAAAGAGGGTTACTGAGTGGAACGAGTGGTGTCATAAATGTTGTATTTAATATGTTAATATATGTTTAATGTTACACTTCACACAAGTCACGACTGTTTGCAGTTAATGTCGTTGCCGTGTGCAACGACGTAGTTATATAATGTGCAGCGCTTCAAACAGTGTGCTGCCTTAAAGGCATTTTATAATGTTATAATTTGTTTGCAGTTCATAAAGTCACCACTAGGAGTGCTAATGGTATTGTTATCTTTAAGTTCGCCGTTCTTAGCCTCACTTCCGGTTTACGGTATCGCCACTTCCGGGTTTAGCGTTGGAGAAACGGGCCGCGGCCGTTTCTCAATCGCGAGGATGCTTGCTTGGTAGCACTTCCTTCAGAAGCTAGGCAAGAATCCTTCCTGGCAATCGGAAAACGAAGAGTGGAACAGGCTAGCAAGTGTGCAGGTGTGCGTCATATGAGAGGCCCCGCCTTACATTTTCCGCCACAGATTTGGGGAAATTGGTCCGTGCGCAAAGCATTGATTTGAAGGACACGAAGTCTACCCATGTGCAGCCTCAAAATTACCCCCAAACCAAGGACGCGGCCTCGGTGGAATTCCAAGTATGCTGGAGATTGGAACAGTCCTTCGGCAGCACTCGATGACGTAGTATCCTTGAAATATTGGCTTGGAAGCCAGTTTCCTCGCGATTGAGAAACGGCCACGGCATGGTCCGAGAGAAGAAGAAGAAGAAGAAGAAGAAACATGGCAGCAACTTTCCCTCTGCTTAATTAATTTCTCCTGTTCAACAGTAGTGTGTACACAGATTATGTCATATTTCGATCTAAGAAGTTTATTTGAAACTGTTTTATGTGTAGTTAACTTTAATGTCATTCTGTGAGCTACGCCACTAGCGTGTGGCTAATGGCGTCCGCTAGCTTCTTTAACACAGGCTGTTGCTCCCTGAATAATGTAGGGCTCTACTATGTTACTATGTGTATGAGTCCCGTGCACTAGATGTAGATGATGAAAGAGAGAGAGAGAGAGAGAGAGAGAGAGAGAGAGAGAGAGAGAGAGAGAGAGAGAGAGAGAGAGAGAGAGAGAGAGAGAGAAGAGAGAGAGGTAAGAGTAGAAGAGAGAGAAGAGAGAGAGATAAGAGAGAGGGACGGATGTGCAGGGCGGTCTGCTTGCGCACAGAGCAGGAGTTTGTGAGAGAGCCAGCTTGAGAGTCAATTTCTCTTCAAAATATAATTGATTGCCAGCCTCCCTTGTCCCTGGCTGGCTTGCTAGCTCGTTGGTAACGTAACTGATGTCTTCTAATGTGCCTGCATCTGGCGCTCAGTTGCCATATTCCTTTCATGAACCACTTCCTGATATCCATTGTTGCAGATAAATATAAATGATAATAGCCAAACTAACCTAGCAAGAGTAAACTGACAGGCTGCTGTGCCGCATCTCACTCAAAAACCCACACGACTCAACCCAGCGAAAAACCAGTCTCGCGCGCAGCCTTTCATTCAGAATTTCAAAGCAAAATAAAAAAATGATATTAAACTAATCTTTCAACATAGTTTAAAACTAAAATAAATATTAGGACAAAGCCCTACAAATAACAACAATAAACATAATCAGTGGCGGCTCCAGAGTATTTGTGTTGGGTAATCTATGGTAGGGCTAACCCATACAGTGGTGGGGCTCAAGTCAGTATTTGCAATGTAATTACATACACGCTCCCCTTGACAGTGAAACGCCACGTGTGAGGTTTAGATTATTTCCCTGTCTCAATCCAAATTGAACTGTATGAAATAAAAAGGCACATTTGTCTTGTAGTAAATAAAATGGGCGACCTGGAGCCAATCCTGCAATTTCTCCACAGGTGAAAGAGTTGACATGCTGAAAACCCAACACCTGCAGGGGGGTCTGAGGGGATCGACATTGATACTTGATTTCTATCAACACGTAATGTTGTATCGATGTATATAGAGATGTACTCATAGACTGTATATATAGAGGATGTAGGGGTCTTAAGGAGGCAAGAGTAAACCCTCTCCTAAAGAAACCCACTCTCAACCCGTCTGATGTTATAAACTACAGGCCTGTCTCTCTCCTCCCGTTCCTGTCTAAAACACTTGAACGCGTCTTTAAACAACTCTCCTGTTATCTCCATCAGAACAACCTTCTGGATCCGCACCAGTCTGGTTTCAAGGCAGGTCACTCCACGGAAACTGCTCTCATTGCTGTCACTGAGGAACTGCACACTGCCAAAGCAGCATCCCTCTCCTCTGTCATCATCCTGTTGGACCTGTCAGCTGCATTCGACACGGTGAACCATCAGATCCTCCTTCGCACTCTCCAAGAACTTGGAGTTTCAGGCTCTGCACTTTCCCTCCTCACCTCATACCTCAAAGACCGTACCTACAGGGTAACTTGGAGAGGGTCCGAGTCCGACCCTTGTCACTTAACTACAGGGGTCCCTCAGGGCTCTGTTCTTGGTCCCCTCCTCTTCTCCCTGTACACAAACTCGCTCGGATCAGTCATTAGCCCGCATGGTTTTTCATACCACTGCTATGCTGACGACACCCAATTAATTCTGTCCTTTCCTCGCTCAGAGACCCAGGTCGTCGCACGCATCTCTGCTTGTCTAGCTGACATCTCTCAGTGGATGTCTGCTCATCACCTCAAGCTCAACCTTGACAAGACTGAACTGCTTTTCCTTCCGGGAAAAGATTGTCCCACTCTTGACCTGACAATCAACATCGGCACCTCTGTTGTTTCCCCGACTCAGACTGCAAGGAATCTGGGAGTAATCCTAGATAACAACCTGTCCTTCACTGCAAACATCGCTGCTACAACCCGTTGCTGCAGATATACGCTGTACAACATCAGGAAGATTCGTCCCCAGCTGACCCAGAAAGCCACGCAGGTTCTGGTCCAGGCTCTCGTCACCTCACGCCTAGACTACTGCAACTCCCTCCTGGCTGGTCTACCTGCATGTGCCATCCGACCTCTGCAGCTCATCCAGAATGCAGCGGCTCGTCTGGTCTTCAACCTTCCAAAATGTTCCCACCGCCACTCCGCTCCTCTGCTCCTCTGCTCTCTTCACTGGCTCCCGGTAACTGCTAGAATCCACTTCAAGACACTGGTACTTGCATACCATGCTGCGAATGGATCTGGCCCTTCCTACATCCAGGACATGGTTAAACTGTACACCTCAGCGCGTGCACTACGCTCTGCATCAGCCAAACGACTCGCTGCACCCTCGCTACGAGGGGGACCCAATTTCCCATCAGCAAAAACACGTGGGTTTGCTATCCTGGCTCCAAAATGGTGGAATGAGCTCCCTATTGACATCAGGACAGCAGAAAGCATGCACATCTTCCGGCGCAGACTGAAAACTCATCTCTTTCGACTCCACTTCGAGTGATAGAATTACTAACAAGGCACTTATATACTAATAAAGGACTGGCTTATCTATAGCCAGTTGAGTAGCACTTGAAATGTTTGGCTCTATGATACCTGATGTACTTATATGATACTGTTTTCTTCAGGGTTGTGTCTTCCTGGTCGAATGTACTTATTGTAAGTCGCTTTGGATAAAAGCGCAATGTAATGTAATGTACTATTCAGGAAATATTGTTGAGTATTTTTTCCAGAGTAATTACTATTTTGCTCTGAAATAGTGATATTTAATCATTTTGGAGTGTATTTATTACTCATAGCTTCTAGAGTGCGATTAAAAATGCAGAGACAATTTTATTGGAGTTAAACCATGACCACGCCCACTCATGTTTCTTAAAGGTGACCTATCATGCTATATTTAAATGATATAGTGTATGACCATACCTATATAAGGTATATTTATACATTTTATTTTTCAAAATACCAAACCGATCATTTTTTAGCCATGCCTCGTTTCGCTCATTTTCGCTTTATTCCAAACCTGCCTATGAAAATTCTGAGCAGCAGCTGACCACGCCCCCAGCAGAAGAGCCGACGAGAGTCACGTTACCATGCTTGCTGTGATTACGAGTGTGGAATACACATGTAATCTCAGAGCAATGCATGTGTTCAAGCATATTATCAATTTGATCCAGAAACTGAAGCAGCAGAGGTTTTGGTGGAGGTGCAAACATCTCGGTTGCAGCAGGACGTTTCTGAATGGTTAGTTGACAAGCTGTTGTCCCTATTTATTTTTACTCTGTTTGTTACGATGCTTGCTACTTATTCCATTCATATTTTGGCTAATTAGCAAGAATGCAATGTGTACAGTTTGTAACTTAGAGTTTGTAACGCAAACACAGCAATACATATATATATATTTATAAAGGGAGACATTCATATTTTCAGCATATATACAATGGCCTCATTGCGTTTAATAGTTTACAGTCCTTTTCTTCCAACATCGTGCAACAACCGTTGGAAAGTTCAATAACTTAGGGTGATAAAAAGTATAACTCCAACACCTCAGTTGTCAGCAATGTGTGTTT
This sequence comes from Harpagifer antarcticus, assembly GCA_902827135.1. Lineage (NCBI taxonomy): Eukaryota > Metazoa > Chordata > Actinopteri > Perciformes > Harpagiferidae > Harpagifer > Harpagifer antarcticus. Next base: position 798,382 of record CADEHL010000497.1, on the reverse strand, counting down.
CATGTGTTTTAAAAGCTCAGTTATTGACTTCTTTCTAAAGGGGTACATGTGCAACTTGCGCCACGATGCCTTCTGAACCGGAGCATGTGCTGCATGGAGATACCACACGTAACATTAGCTTCACTAAGTTGTCTGTTTAGAGAATACATTTTTCACATGTCATTCAATATATGTTTATCACACTAGGTGTAAAGACGGATGCAGGAACATGAGGACTCTGTAACCTGTATGGTGGACCATCCTGGATTGGAGCCTGTGTGCCTAAATGTGTTCTCCCTGCAGAATGCATTGAATATTTACAGAGCTGAACATGGTGGACTACAGTTGAGGCAAATAGAGCACTGAGTGGTTTGTTTGTTTTGACTGAAATTGTAAAACGAATGCTAATATTGTTCATGGAAATAAATACTGGTGTATATGGCTTTATGCAATCTTTCATTGTACATGTACTATTATATACTACACAGCAATGGCATAACACACCCATGTGTACGACAAAAAGTCCACACACAACCTTATGCTTTTGAAATCAGAATATTCTTTACCCATCCCAACATGAATAATCACGACACACTTGATATCAACTCGGAACTTTATTGTCAAAATCAACGGTTATTTGAACCCATAAAAAACAGGAGCTTTGTGAGCTGGTGCTGGGGCTTCCTTGGACACAGGATCAGAGTGGTGATTCCGGCCTGCGTTGTCCTCTGATCCGTGAAATGTCTATGTTAGGTTCAGACAGCAGCCAAATTGAACCGTGTGGCATACCCGGCGATGACCTTCTCCCTGTCAGGTTGCTCATAATGGTGCAGGGTCCACAAAGACTTGGTCGAAGATGAGGTCCATCAAGTTGGCCACGTAGCCTGTGCAATGTTAAAAAAAGCACAACAAAAAAAGTGGTTTAGATTAGTATATGCATGTCGTCAACAACAACATACCAGGGCTTTAGCTCCGTTTTACTCGTGGTGTGTGTCCCCTCGCATACATACATACAGTGTTGTATCCTAACACACCCCCATTTATATTAATGTGCGCAAACAAGTAAACATACAAAAGCTTTTCCATATAACGCTGCAAAAAACGGCATGTCTCATTAGCTTAGCGTAGCGTAGCGTAGCTTAGCGTAGCTTAGCTTACAGATCGATGATATATGATCGTTCTTACAGACTACAATCACAAAAGCTTTTACATAACGCTGGAAAAAACGGCACTTACCTCCAGAAGATTACGTTTGTTATTATAACTTACTCAATATGATTTTTTAGAGGATACAAAATACTAATACATAGGAGAATAAATACTTGTGTTATCGGCTAGGCTAGGCGTGGCTTTACAGCCTTCACACAGATCGCCATTACGGCAGTCTGAACATGTTCGCAAATGCCTGATAATTAAAATAAAAGACAAAGCAAAGACTGCGGAGCGTACAAAATAAAATGTTACAAGAACATATAAACACCTAACCGATTACTAGTTGGGGTTGAGGCAACATTGATACGGCGAAGCTACATGCTACATACTACAAGCTAGATATAGCTTTATCAGGAAAAACACCGCTAAATAAAAACTTACAGCTTCAGAATTGGATGTGTCCTCACTGGCCTGGTCCCGGATGGTTGGTATTGATCCCGGGTGTAGCATTAGTTTGGAGGCATATCCGTGTTGGACTTGAGAGAAGTTCATAAACATGTCCGTGGTTTAACTGGCTTAGACATCCTGCCAAGAGCAGGCAAAAACACAGATGTGACTGGGGTAGCCTGCCGATAGCCTATATGCGAATGAGAGGTTTGGCAATGCACGTGGCCGTGGCTCATTCCCCTGATAGGTGGAGAGTTGACCAATAAGCGGAGTACGTCTTTGTGACGTAGAAAAGTGTCGGAATGTGGATCCATTTTTTTCAGATCCGTTGCAGCCCCTTTTTTAGAGATTTGGCGAAGGAGGAAAATAGAGAGGGTTGTGTTTTCTGACACTTGGTGAGTTCCCTGGAACACCGGGGACACATAATCATGTATAAAAGACGTACAAAGGTGCATTTTGCATGATAGGTCACCTTTAAGTTTCACTTCTGCTGCCATTACAAGTCTCTCGCACAGACACACTGTTGAAAGCAGACGGAAGAAGAGCAGAAGAAATTCATGCCAGGTAAGCTTATTTTACTGGTTAAATTAATGTTAGAAAAGGTAAAGATATTGAGGAACAACACAGGTAGCTACAACTAAAAAAGAGGCTTACTGCACAATTCGTTTAGTCAGATGCTAGCTTTAGCTTTTAGCTGTGAACATTACAGTATACAGCACTGTTAGCGTTTTAAGGACAGTATTAATGCATAGTGGATCAGTGAAATAACTGTATTTAATCATTAACTGAGCAGTGTTGGCTACCATCACTTTCCATCGGATTTTACAGAGAGCAGGTGCACTAAAAAGCTTTACCTGCTAACACTAGGTCAGCTTTTAGCTGAAATGAGGTCACAGCACCACATGTGTTTTACTCTGATAAGAGCTGAATTGTTTCGCTGTAATTTTTTAGCTAGGTGAGGTCATAGCACTGTGTGTTTAGGCAGACACCTTTTAGCAATCAAGTTTCTTTGAAGTTGTTTTGACCTATTGAATTGAATCCTTGATTCAATTTGTTTGCATACTATTCAACTATTAATGATGGTGGTTACAGTGGAAATGTGAATTGTATTGTTTTTTACTGTATAGGTTGTAATTGTTTAAACTTTTAACTTGCTGTGCAATGATTGTAATAATGCTATTCAAATTAACAATTCTTTCTTGTCATCAAGGATGCAAGCTGTAAGGGTGAAGTACAAGGATCATCAGAAGTACATTTGCTATGAGGGTCAACTGACCTTCAAATCCTTTTTGGATTGTGGTGAGTGAAAATTAAACATATTTCACACTAACCTATTGAACATACGCGCGCACACCACTCTGAGATTCGCACAGACAGCAGCAGGTTGCAGCAAAACGTTTCTTTCTGACTTTTCTACTGACTTGACAAAAATCCACCAGACTTCTAGAAGGTATGTCGTATACGTTTGTTGCCTGTTAAGCCCCACAACACTTTAGGCTTTAGTGTGTTAGCTTTAGGTAGCAAAAAACGGAGATATGCTTACCGTTAGCTGTTATTCTGATCAAAATGTGTGTTCAATGGCATTAAAACGAGACAAACGCTGGAAGACCTGGAAAACAGGCTCGGGGCTCAGTAAAGGCTGGCTTGACTTCAGGTATAATTTTCTTTTTCTTTTTAAGTAGTGGCTTAACTACGGCATGTTTGAAGGCAGCTGGGACACATCCTGAGCTAAGAGAGGTGTTTACAAGCAATAAAACACTTGCTCCAACTGATTCAAAAACATCTCTAAGGAAGCGAGAGGGAATGCTGTCTAAAATACAGTTTGTCGGCCGCAGGTGCTTGACTACTTCCGAGAGAGAAGAGAGGGATACAGGCTCAAAGTGGTCCAGGACAGCAGGGCACAGAAAAGGTGCAGGATAGTGCACTAGTATAGGCTAGCCTTAGAGTAGATACTTTTTCGATAACATTTTTTAAGAAATGTATTGCAGAGAGTAGTTGATGGCACAATTGGAGAAGCATCACAAGGATTAATGATCGAATTGAGGACATTAAAAAGAACTTGAGGTTTATGGCTGTTTTTGGAGATTAACAGAGAAATATACTCTGTTTTGGCTGCTTTAACTGCCGTCTGATAATCGGAAAGGCAAGAACGAAGAATTTCTAAGGAGACATTTTCTCTCTGCACGCCTACAAGCGCGTCTAAAAGCGCGAGTACAATCATTGAGCCACGGCTCTGAGAGAACTTTGTTGCGTCTAAGCCTAAAAGGAGCAATGGAATCCAGTATTAGTGTGCATGTCGAATCAAACAAAGAGATAAGCTCATCCGCACTAAAAGCACAGTTCACCTCTAATTTACAAATCGGATAAGTATTAAAAGTATCTGAAAACTGTGAGGCAGTTAAGGGGTTAATTGAACGCAGACAACGCGCAGGAGCACGTAATTCCAATCCTACAGAAGGGATCGAGGTTGTAAACAGAACCGTTAAATGGTCTGAGATACGCGTTCCTGCTCAGATTTCATCCACAGAGATAGACAATCCAAACGATAATACTAAGTCTAAGGTGTGTCCTTTATCTTGTGTTGGGCCAGCCACAGACTGAATGAGACCGAAAGAGTCGAGGATGTTTAAAAAATCCCTAACAGAGGTTTAGACTCGCAGCACACATGGACATTAAAGTCTCCGCAGATCAAAACACGATCATATTTCACCATGATCCCGGACAGAAAGTCAGAAAAGTCAGTTATAAAATATTCCATTGTACACCATGGAGGAAATGAAGGAGTACAAAGGACTCTAGGCACATAAAGATTTCACATCCGGGTGGATCCGCGAAGTTTGCGTTGCATATCAGGGAGATGTGGCTGTAATAGCTGGAAAAGTGAGTAAATATTTCGTGAGGTCCTCTTCAGCTGGCTTTTTAAATATCCCTAAAGTCCCTCAAAATAAAATGGCTGAGGCTGCTTTTAACCACTACGCTACCAAGAAATATCAGAGGCCAACTCAGTGGACATTTTTAAACACCAGCTTTTATTTTTGTTGTACCTATATCTATATGTTTACTTTATTTGATAGTGTTTTATATTGTTGCATCAATTAACTTAGTCTTGTGTCTTATTATGTATTTTTATTATCATACCTTTTACCTCGCCGTGTCTCTTAACCTTTTAAAATGTTATATATATACAGGACTGTCTCAGAAAATTAGAATATTGTGATAAAGTTCTTTATTTTCTGTAATGCAATCAAAAAAACAAAAATGTCATACATTCTGGATTCATTACAAATCAACTGAAATATTGCAAGCCTTTTATTATTTTAATATTGCTGATTATGGCATACAGCTTAAGAAAACTCAAAAATCCTATCTCAAAAAATTAGAATAGTTCCTCAGACCAAGTAAAAAAAAAAGATTTATAACAGCAAAACACAATCAAACATTTGAAAATGTCCATTAATGCACTCAGTACTTGGTTGGGAATCCTTTTGCACGGATTACTGCATCAATGCGGCGTGGCATGGAGGCAATCAGCCTGTGGCATTGCTGAGGTGTTATGGATGCCCAGGATGCTTCAATAGTGGCCTTTAGCTCATTAGCATTGTTGGGTCTGGTGTCTTTCAGCTTCTTCTTCACAATACCCCACATATTCTCTATGGGGTTCAGGTCAGGGGAATTTGCAGGCCAATCGAGGACAGTAATGCCATGGTCAGTACACCAGTTACTGGTGGTTTTGGCACTGTGGGCAGGTGCCAGATCATGCTGGAAAATGAATTCCTCATCTCCATAGAGCTTTTCAGCAGACGGAAGCATGTAGTGCTCTAAAATCTCTTGGTACACAGCTGCATTTACTCTGGGCTTGATGAAACACAGTGGACCAACACCAGCAGCTGACATGGCTCCCCAAACCATCGCTGACTGTGGGAACTTCACACTGGATTTGAAGCAACTTGGATTTTGCTCCTCTCCAGCCTTTCTCCAGACTCTGGCGCCTTGACTTCCAAATGAAATACAAAACTTGCTTTCGTCTGAAAAGAGGACTTTGGACCACTGTGCAACTGTCCAGTGCTTCTTTTCCTTAGCCCAAGTCAGACGCCTCTTCCGTTGTCTTGAGTTCAGAAGTGGCTTGACCATGGGAATACGGCTATTGTAGCCCATTTCCCGGATACGTCTGTGAACAGTGACTTTTGATACCTGGACTCCAGCTTCAGTCCACTGTCTTTGAAGCTCCCCCAAATTCTGGAAGCGACTCTTCTTCACAATGCTGTTAAGGCTGCGGTCATCTCTCTTGGTTGTGCAGCGTTTCCTGCCACATTTCCCCCTTCCAACAGACTTTTTGTGGATGTGCTTTGAAACTGCACTCTGTGAACAGCTTGCTCTTTGAGAAATTTCTTTTTGTGTCTTACCCTCCTGATGGAGGGTGTCAATGACGGTCCTCTGGACAGCAGTCAGATCAGCAGTCTTCCCCATACTTGTGATTTAGTTTACTGAACCAAGCTGAGTGTTTTTTCAAGGCTCAGGAAACCCTTGCAGGTGTTTCGAGTTAATTAGACGATTCAAGTGATTCGTTGAACACCCTACTAGTATACTTTTTCATGATATTCTAATATTTAGAGATAGGATATTTGAGTTTTCTTAAGCTGTATGCCATAATCAGCAATATTAAAATAATAAAAGGCTTGCAATATTTCAGTTGATTTGTAATGAATCCAGAATGTATGACATTTTTGTTTTTTTAATTGCATTACAGAAAATAAAGAACTTTATCACAATATTCTAATTTTCTGAGACAGTCCTGTATATGTTGTTGCTATGTACCTGTAAAGGTCTTAACATCTGATCTGAGGGGAATTTCTCGTGGTCTATTTTTAACTTGTGATTGTAAAGCACTTTGAGCTACACGTGCTTTATGAAAAGGGCTTTATAAATAAAGCTTTATTATATATTGCAATATATTTAAATTCCAAAAGTTGTGAACCTATTCTTGGTTGTCAGCTTCTGTTATGTGCTACCTAGCATATGACAAGGTGGTTCTAAATAGTCAACAATCCAATAATATTTTTGTATTTTATTTTTCAGGTATTGCATTCTCAGAGTATTGGGCTGCCGCCAACATTTCCGTGAGTACTGATGAAGAAGGATGGTGCAGTAATCACAGCTAACTGCAACTGCAAGGCTGGTTTGGGATCAACATGTACCCATGTTGCATCTCTCGTTTTCTACATAGAAACATCTATACGGATACGTGATGCCAAGACAGTTACCCAGGAAAAGGCGTCCCCTCTCAAAAGAAACAAGTACTAATCAATCTGAATGACAGTGTATATATTTATTTGATTGAACTTGTTTCTTTTACATCAAATCTATATAAAGAACATGTAAGTACACGGCACCTCTGTTGTTTCCCCGACTCAGACTGCAAGGAATCTGGGTGTGACCCTAGATAACAACCTGTCCTTCACTGCAAACATAGCTGCTACAACCCGCTGCTGCAGATACACTCTTTACAACATCAGGAGGACACGTCCCCAGCTGACCCAGAAAGCCACGCAGGTTCTGGCCCAGGCTCTCGTCATCTCACGCCTAGACTACTGCAACTCCCTCCTGGCTGGTCTACCTGCATGTGCCATCCGACCTCTGCAGCTCATCCAGAATGCAGCGGCTCGTCTGGTCTTCAACCTTCCTAAATGTTCCCACACCACTCCGCTCCTCCGCTCCCTCCACTGGCTTCCTGTAACTGCTAGAATCCACTTCAACACACTGGTACTTGCATACCATGCTGCGAATGGATCTAACCCTTCCTATATCCAGGGCATGGTTAAACTGTACACCCCAGCACGTGCACTTCGCTCTGCATCAGCCAAACGGCTCGCTGCACCCTCACTGCGAGGGGGACCCAAGTTCCCATCAGCAAGAACACGTGGGTTTGCTATCCTGGCTCCAAGATGGTGGAATGAGCTCCCCATTGACATCAGGACAGCAGAAAGCTTACACACCTTCCGGCGCAGACTGAAAACTCATCTCTTTCGACTCCACTTCGAGCGATAGAATTACTAACAAAGCACTTATATACTAATAAAGGACTGGTTTACCTAAAGCCAGTTGAGTAGCACTTGAAATGTTTGGCTCTATGAAACCTGATGTACTTATATAATTCTGTTTTCTTCAAGTTTGTATTTTGTTGGTCGAACGCACTTATTGTAAGTCGCTTTGGATAAAAGCGTCAGCTAAATGCAATGTAATGTAAGTGTACCAATCAAAACAAGTTGTGCACACTAAAATGACACAAATCATAATTATTTAAACTGACACTCAAAGAGCAAAACCTCAGCTCAAATATCCAAAACTCTATACACATGTTCAGCTCTGCACCCAATTTGCAATTCCACTTTTTGAAAAGTAAAAGTATAACAACAGTATATTTGTGTTTCTGCACATATTTTGGAGACTTGAACAATCTTTATTTGCAGAATTCTCTATATCAAACGCCATAAAACAGTGCTTGAGCACGATGGTGTGTAGTTGGTTTTACAAAATGTCTTGTACTATGAATGAAGTGTGTGCCATTTGGTGCAACAGTTTGGTTTTGGTAAGTGTTTCTGTAGTTCTGGGTCCAGTGCTTAAGTCTGTAGTATATATGAGTTGTTTTGCACTTTGTGTGTATGGTTTTGTGAATTGTGTTTAGTGTTTTGAGAAAATAAGCCCTGCTTTCAAAAAATGTGTTTTAGCATTGAAAAACACTGTAATATGAACACAATGTTAATCTATCTGTTATGTGAGGTGATCTCTGCAGCTTACAGTTAAAGAAGCATGTACTTGTTTTTCACTGGGTAAATTGGAAACCTGTAATAAATATAATACTTTGCCCTTTCAATTGTTTTTTTCAAAATGTATTTACCCAAGCTTAATCAGTCTGAGTTGCAGTGCCAGTCTCTGGTTTAATCAGTCCTTCTTCTTCCCCAGTGGCTCCCAGGACTGGTGTGGGCTCTTCTAAAGATGGTATATCAGATACCATGCTGTAGAGATCAAGTAGTGCGATGGATGACCTTTTTCTGGCGCGTTTATAACTGGCATGTGTAGCAGGGGAAGGTGCTGTAATTTTCTCGTGGCCCAATTTGACAGACAATCAGGATGATTTTTGTCAAAAAGTGCCACTTGTAGGTCAGTTATATCCTGGGTGAACTGTTCATTAATACAAATTTGACCTCTTTTGACAGGACAAGTCAGACTTTAGATATATTTAAAATGCTGGTGTCAAGACATTGGAACATGACAAATAATTGAGGAAACCGATTTACGGTTGCCAGATATAGGTTTGGGCAGCAGTATAAACTCCAGTGAGGGTCTTAGGTGGAGGAGAGCTTGGCGATCATTGACAAGCAGAGCAGGGACATTCTGACAAACATAAAACAAAAAGAGAATAGCTAAAGGCAGAGAGCTGAGGGAGCGGCATGCCGACACAGGCGCCATCTTGAAAAGCCTGGCAGGCGACAGTTACCTAAACATTTAGCAAAAGTGCAGCACAATTATACAAACATGGGTTAATGATTAGAGTTAACCGGGTTATTTAGTTTGTTAAAGTTTCAGCTATTCTGTTTACAATTCTGCCATCTGTCATTTAATACGATTTGTTTAGTTAGTTTACCTTATTTTTTTCTTCAAAAGAACCGATAAGAGTACCGTTAAAAGACCGGATCGATAAGCGGTATCGACAGACCCGGCGGCAGACATACGTCTCTGGGCGGGCATTTGATTTACCAGGGCGGGCCCACATCCATTGGTTGGGTTTGTGGCACATTTGTAACGCTGTGCCAACTTGGGCAAGCACGCAGGCAAACTTGAGCGCACACAGGGTGGAAAGGTGGAGTAAGGTTGAGCAATGGAGAGAGAGAGAGCATGTGCAGCGGACTGCTTGCGCACAGAGCAGGAGTTTGTGAGAGAGCCGGCTTGAGAGTCAATTTCTCTTCAAAATAGAATTGATTGCCAGCCTCCCTTGTCCCTGGCTGGCTTGCTAGCTCGTTGGTAACGTAACTGATGTCTTCTAATGTGCCTGCATCTGGTGCCGAGTTGCCATATTCCTTTCAAGTGTATAAGTGTGAACCACTTCCTGATATCCATTGTTGCAGATAAATATAAATGATAATAGCCAAACTAACCTAGCAAGAGTAAACTGACAGGCTGCTGTGCCGCATCTCTATGGGCATAGATATGTCTCATAATTATTTGTGTGAACATAAAAATAATTTGTGTGTAAATATGTGATTTGGAAATGTAAAACACCATCCACAAATGCATTTAAAAGATTTGCAAACTCACAAATAAATGTGCAAGTGTAAAACGGATCTGCAAATACGCTAAATATTTTCACAAATAAAAAAAAGATCTGTGATTATCTCTTTAACATTTACAACTTTCAATCAGGCATTTGTGAATCCATTTTGTATCTGCCGACCAAAAATGCGCTTGCGGATCTGAAATCTCTGCTCGTGGATCTCACATTTCTGCTTGTGGTTCGTCTTTTTACACACACGGAATTTTGAGACATATATCTTCCGCCGGTCTTGGCTAAAATCTACTCGTGTCACTCGGTGATTTTCGGAAACCACGTGATGGCCCGCTGATGACGACATTTCCGCATGATTTCAAAGTAAAAGCATGATGGTTTGTTTAATGCTGTTTTTTTAATTTATAATGAACAGCGGAACGTTAGATGCATTCTTCATCACCATCATCATCATTATCATCATCATCATGTTATAGTGATACAGTTAGTTTATGTTTGTTTATTGGTTCAATACAGCATATATCGAGCACTTTCATTGATGTTGAAGTACAGGCCATACGCGTTTCGGGTCTGGGGGGAGCAGCTGGCAGCGAAGCAGCCCAAATAAAACTCGACCAAAAATGCGCTTGCGGATCTGAAATCTCTGCTCGTGGATCTCACATTTCTGCTTGTGGATCGTCTTTTTACACACACGGAATTTTGAGATATATTTTCCGCCGCTCTCGGCTAAAATCTACTCGTGTCACTCGGTGATTTTCGGAAACCACGTGATTTCTGCATGATTTCAAAGTAAGAGCATGATGGTTTGTTTAATGCTCTTTTTTTTAATAATGAACAGCGGAACGTTAGATGCATTCTTTATCATCATCATCATCATCATCATCATCATCATCATCATCATCATCATCATCATCATCATCATCATCATCATCATCATCATGTTATAGTGATACAGTTAGTTTGTGTTAGGCTATACGCCACTTTCGGGTCCCGGGGGAGCAGCTGGCAGCGAAGCAGCCCAAATAAAACTCTTTCTTCATTGTTTGTTGTGTATTCAGTCAAGCGGGTCAAAGTTACAAAGTAAAATTGTAAGTACAATGTAAAGTCCTGTACTCTGCAGGTGCCGGTAAAGAGCAATACAATGACAAAACCTTTCCAAACAAAACAACTAGTAGGTAGACAGACAGACAGACAGACAGACAGACAGACAGGCCCAATCCCAAACCACTCCCTCGACCCTACCCCTCCGTGATGGAGTGAACTCCGTCTGTAGCCACACTCGCAGCTCAACGAGGCCCCCTCCTGTCAGATGGAGGGAGTAAATACAGCAGCAAGCTTTGGGACGGCCTCCCCTCTCTCCGGTAGAAACAGGAAATGCCGTAACTGTATGTAACAACGGTTTCAAATCAGCATCTCTTAGACAAAAAGTTTAAATGAATAACTAAAACTCCAAACATCTTTCATTGTGTTTCAAAGCTCTTTTAGTTTTAAACCTGATGTTTATAAGCTTCTTAGTTTTTGCAACGGTCTGTAAATATACACAACTTTATAATGAAATGCACACATTTACCTTTTTCTAGACTAAACACAGGTATGATCCTAAGTTAAAAAACATATGAGGTTATCATGAGGTTGTTAACATAGCAATTTATCAGTGGATGTTTGCTGGAACTACTTGTAAACAGCGTGTTTCCTGACGGACACACACAGCGTAACTCCGGTCAGGTAGAGACCGGTCTCAAGTCAGCACCGCTGCAGACTCGCTGTTTGAGGGCTTGATAGCCCACTCCCCCTCCACACTCGTTGCTTTGGAACAGCCCTCAATATGGCGGACCCTCCGCGTGAACGCGCAAACGGAGGGGTAGGGTGTAGGGGGCGGTTTGGGAATGGGCCATAGATAGATAGACAGACAGACAGGTAGATAGATGGATAGGTAGATAGACAGATAGGCCCAAACCACTCCCTCGACCCTACCCCTCCGTGACGGAGTGAACTCCGTCTGTAGCCACACTCGCAGCTCAACGAGGCTCCCTCCTGTCAGATGGAGGGAGTAAATACAGCAGCAAGCTTTGGGACGGCCTCCCCTTTCTCCGGTAGAAACAGGAAATGCCGTAACTGTATGTAACAACAGTTTCAAATCAGCATCTCTTAGACACAAAGTTTAAATGAATAACACAAATAAAACTCCAAACATCTTTCATTGTGTTTCAAAGCTCTTTTAGTTTTAAACCTGTTTATAAGCTTCTTAGTTTTTGCAACGGTCTGTAAATATACACAACTTTTATAATAAAATGCACAATTTTACCTTTTTCTAGACTAAACACAGGTATGATCCTAAGTTAAAAACATATGAGGTTATCATGAGGTTGTTAACATCGTAGTTTATCAGTGGATGTTTGCTGGAACAGCATGTTTCCTGACGGACACACACAGCGCTGACTCCGGTCAGGTAGAGACCGGTCTCAAGTCAGCATCGCTGCAGATTCGGTGTTTGAGGGCTTGATAGCCCACTCCCCCTCCACACCACTTCACACTCGTTGCTTTGGAACAGCCCTTAATATGGCGGACCCTCCGCGCAAACGGAGGGGTAGGGTGTAGGGGGCGGTTTGGGAATGGGCCATAGATAGATAGACAGACAGACAGACAGACAGATAGATGGATATCATATATAGATACTTCATTCATCTCAAATTGTGAAATGTGTGGAAACAAGTTTTTAACAGCTTAAAACAATAACATTAAATACAAATGAAAGCAATACACAGGAATATATGCATATATAGTAGAAAGGACACGATGAATATTATAACATTTAATAAGCCTTACTATGGGCTGACCTAAATACGGTGCTTTTCTACAGATCACCTTACCACTGCACTGGTAAAGTAAAATTAGGCCGATTAATAAGATGTGAAGTGCTTTGTAACTTTGACCCGCTTGACTGAATACACAACAAACAATGAAGAAAGAGTTTTATTTTGGCTGCTTCGCTGCCAGCTGCTCCCCCGGGACCCGAAAGTGGCGTATAGCCTAACACAAACTAACTGTATCACTATAACATGATGATGATGATGATTATGATGATAATGATGATGATGATGATGATGATGATGATGATGATGATGATGATGATGATGATGATGATGATAAAGAATGCATCTAACGTTCCGCTGTTCATTATAAAAAAAAAGAGCATTAAACAAACCATCATGCTCTTACTTTGAAATCATGCAGAAATCATGTGGTTTCCGAAAATCACAGAGTGACACGAGTAGATTTTAGCCGAGAGCGGCGGAAAATATATCTCAAAATTCCGTGTGTGTAAAAAGACGATCCACAAGCAGAAATGTGAGATCCACGAGCAGAGATTTCAGATCCGCAAGCGCATTTTTGGTCGGCAAATACAAAATGGATTCACAAATGCCTGATCGAAAGTTATAAATGTTAAAGAGATAATCACAGATCTTTTTTTTATTTGTGACAATATTTAGCGTATTTGCAGATCCGTTTTACACTTGCACATTTATTTGTGAGTTTGCAAATCTTTTAAATGCATTGTGGATGGTGTTTTACATTTACACATCACATATTTACACACAAATTATTTTTATGTTCACACAAATAATTATGAGACATATCTATGCCCATACATCTCACTCAAAAACCCACACGACTCAACCCAGCAAATACCAGAAAGGTGCAGCCTTTCATTCAGAATTTCATTCAGAGTTTCATAGCAAAATACAAAAAAATGCTATTAAACTAATCTTTCAACATAGTTTAAAACAAAAATAAATATTAGGACAAAGCCCTACAAATAACAACAATAGACATAATCAGTGGCGGCTCCAGAGTATTTTTGTTGGGTAATCTATGGTAGGGCTAACCCATAGAGTGGTGGGGCTCAAATTTGCAATGTAATTACATACACGCTCCCCTTGAGAGTGAAACGCCACGCGTGAGGTTTAGATTATTTCGCTGTCTCAATCCAAATTGAACTGTATGAAATAAAAAGGCACATTTGTCTTGTAGTAAATAAAAAGGGCGACCTGGAGCCAATCCTGCAATTTACCCACAGGTGAAAGAGTTGACATGCTGAAAACCCAACACCTTTTTTTGAAATACTAACATAAAATACACATTCTGGTACTCTTTTGAGAAGAAAAATAAATAAATATATTACTACCCGATACATTTAAAAAAAATGAATGCCATTTTAATTTTCTGTTACTTTGTTCTGAAAGCTGAACCTGCTGCTCCTCACAGAGAGAAGAGGGAAGAGGCTGTGAATTACTTTACATTGTGGATAAGGGTGGATATCCCCCATTGTCCTGTGTGTCAAAATGAAAGACAGCCCACACCTATCAATCATCAACCGTGGGGTCTTATTTCATTACGTGTTGATTTCTATCAACACGTAATGTTGTATCGATGTATATAGAGATGTACTACCGCAAAAGTATTCTCCGTCGGGACTTCCTGCAACAACACCACGTCGTTATCGTGATTCCGATTGGCCAGAAGACATTATCAAAGATGTTCTATTGAGAAGATGATCACTACGTGACAAAAGTTTTCAAACCGTTTCTAGTCTTCGGTATGTACTGCTGTCTGTGCAATTTACTCCGCGCGAGTTGGCGGACTTTATTTTGCTTACTTTAAAATCATTTTTCATGATGGGGGCTAAGCCATTTCTTGGTATGGCTGTAGCCTACCCCAGTATACCCTGGCGCTGCCACTGAACATAATAATAAAACAATTAAAATGTTGTATTCAGCCCGGATTAAAACAGCGGGCCCAAATCCTGGATGGGCGGGCCCGGCCCCATGGGGCCCGCCCATGACGCCGGGTCTGGGTATCGATAAAAGTAGTAGTACCGTTACAACCTTTACGATACACACACCCATCTCTACACACACACCAACACTAGTGATGGGAATTCCGGCTCTTCTTGGTGAGCCGGATCATTTGGCTCGGCTCACCAAGAAGAGCCGGCTCTTTCGGCTCCCAAACGGCTCTTCAGTTTACCACATATTATACCTTTTAATTAAATCAAATGTTGCCCTGTTTTGACGAATGATTTATATGTGTACACACATATATCACTTAAATTATTCAATACATCCTTTGTACTGAAGTATTCAAAAGTAAAAATTACATGTTTAATATAAATGATTTGCTGTGGCCAATAGTTTTCATTGCATTGACAGACCCGTGTAACTCTCTGATACCACCCAATGAATGCATTGACTTGTTTGAAGAACCACGCTACACAAAACAGATAGCAACACCTATAACAACTTATAAGGGGGCTACTGTATCGACCTCTATAAAGTATATAAATATAGTTTTTTTTTCAAAATACCAAAAAGATCCTGCATTTTAGCCATGCCTCATTTCGCTCTATTTGCTCTTTCCAGCGCTGTTTTTGCAGGGGGCTGATTCTGTGAGCTGCAGCTGACCACGCCCCCCTGCAGGAGAGGGGAGCGTGCTTTGAGATCAGCTGCTGGGCTGCAGCGGGGAGAAGAGGGGGAGAAAAAGAGATCTCCGTCCTCCGTGTTTTATTCTTATAGAAGTAAGAAGAGAAGTAATGGGGCAGAAACCCTCCTTTTTACGCAGCGGTCCAGACATAGACATCAAACGGCGACACATATTCAGTTGCCAGTTACTTTGGCATTAGGGCAGGGATATCTAGATACTTTCCAAGGTTTGACATAATGAATTGTGCTACTTTTAAAGCAAGCAACGATGTTTTCAAATCTGTAATCAAAAAGCTCCTCAAAAACACTATCGAAGCAGTTCCTGCCGTTGTTACGTTAGTTAAAACGGTAACAACGGACTACTTTTCTTAGCGGATGCATGTCAATTTATATCAATACATAAAACTATTTTTTAAATCAATAAAATCATTTTCTAAATCCATAAAAGCATTTCAATTAATATTGTGAGTCATGTCGTTACTTTGTTGAGAATGTGGCCATGTAATAAGCGGGATAATGTGCACATTGCACATTGCGCCTTCATGCCGATCTAGATCCCTCCGCAAAAACAAAACAAAAAACGGCTCGTTCGCGGGCGAGAGCCGGCTCCGTCGTTCACTTAAAAGAGCCGGCTCTTAGAGCCGGCTCGTTCGCGACCGACACATCACTAACCAACACGTTCTCACTCCCAGCGCCATATAGATAGAAGAGTTACGACAACGGAAGTCCAAAAACGGTTATGGTCACGTGGTTCATGTAGACGAGGATCGTTCCACGGAAGTTCATGGCGGGCAATGTGAATGCAATGATAACAGGAAATAGAACTACGATTTTTGGTAATTATTAGTGAATAAAGGTTTTGATTTGCAATATTTATACAACAAATCGATATGTGTATGTATTTACATCAATATGTTTTAAAAAATAAAATAGAATTTGCTAATATTAAGTGATAATATTAGGATTAGTGTGAACAACTAGTTTACATGTTAGGCTAACAGTGCATTGGTTAAAGAGCCTGTTGCTGTTTATTTATAGCTTTGAATTCTTTAAAACCAATAAACTTGAATAAATGCTTTAAAATTCAGATTAGATTAATTTCCACCATTTTCTTAAATTCATGGTAGTTTCAGTAATCCCATGGTAATTGAGGACACAAGTTATCTAAATGACTAATGTCATCTTTATGGCTTTCAGAAGACAGGTGACTAGCAGCAGCAGCAGCAGCAGCATGATGATGATGATGATGATGATGATGATGATGATGATGATGTTAAATGTGTTGTTTTAGGAACATCCATTGCAAATACATGGAATTCAATAAACATTGAATAGCATATCATGCAGTTTGTCTGTGCCTTTTCCTCCGTGTTGTCCTGGTTTGCTGTGCTGCCTCCTAGTCACCACCATGGTTTGCTGTGCTGCCTGGGGATGCTCAAATCGCTCCGAGAAAGGAGTACGAATGTACGGCTTCCCCACTGACACAGAGCGGAGGAAAAAATGGCTGGCTCAAGTCAGCAGGAGCAATTTCACGACCAACAGCAAAAAAATATGTGATTTATATACAAACACTGCATTTGCACTTTTTCACAAAACGAAAACCACACCATTGGGAAAGCTTAATGTTTTGTTTAATACAAAAAAACAGGGAAAGGCTTGAAAAACACAGAGTTAAGACTCAGGGTGCAGGGTGAGGGTCTCAGTGCAGGTATTCAGGCTCCATTGAATCCCCCTCTGTTTCTTGTGCTGAAAGAGGGAGTAACAGACAGGAGAAAGGGTTATACACACCTACATAGCACACCTATATAGCACACCTACATAGCACACCTATATAGCACACCTATATAGCACACCTATATAGCACACCTATATAGCACACCTATTGGATGGGAAATTGCCTTGGGGAGATAAGGTGTGGTCTTTGTTCCAAACTGAAGTTATGGAACTTTATTATTTGTGAGTTTAACAAAGTATGACAAATGGCATCAGTAACAGATGTGATATGAATTTCTATAAAGTTGTCTCACATTCTTGGTCATATTTTATATACAGTATGTAATGAGTATAACATGTCCAGTAAGTATAAAGTGTTTCCTAATACTGTGTATTCAACCACTATGGAATATGTATGTGGGCAGACAAAACTGAGTTGTTCTGTGTGTGTGTGAAGTAACCTCAAGTCACTCCGCAGGCACATTTTGATGCAGACCAGTTTGTCAAGACAAAAAAGGGCAAGACTAAGCTGAGAGCAGAGGCTATACCCACCATCTTCGTGCATCGCCCTGTGGTCAAAAAGAGAAGGGCCCCTGCACCACGATTCACCCCGGGACCTGTATCTACAAAGCCCATAGCTCATGATGACAGCTATAGTGTGAAAGGTGACACAGGTATAATAAGTATGAACTCTTAGTAACAAAAGTAATATTTCTTATTTTTAAGTGGTATAATATTTTAAATGTTCGAACATTTACAGTGCCATGTCTTCTACTGACATTAGTCTCAAAGATTGAGGGAAGAAGGGAAGGGATCACTGCCCTCCACCTGCCAGCACCCAGCCAGAGGAGCGCAAACAGCAAAAACAAGCAAGGTGTCCCGTCATGTACCTGGAAGTTTGGGTTGGCAAAATGGAGTAAGAGAGGGACTTGAAAAACCTTGGTGGCTCTCTACTCATGTTGTTACAGTTGTCTTGGTTACAGCTCTCAAGTTTTTTTTTGTGCCATTTCCACATCTTTAGAAAATATGAAATAAAAAATTGAAGTGAAATCAACCTCTTCTCTAGAGAACAAACTTCGATTTCTCTGTCTTGTGAGTTTGCAGTCTTGCAGTTTTGCTCCTCCACCTGTAACATCACTGCCCCTCCACCTGCCATACAGTAGGTTACTAACAAGACTACTTATATAATACAGTGATAGAATACATGTTTAGTATGCTTACTGTGTGATTTAGAAAGTTTGATACAGTGTATTGTTGGTATATTCATTTTTATGTCACCCATATAAGAGGTGTGTTACATCAAGTTATCACTAATATATGTGTGGTTGTATACATTCCTGTGTGTTCATAGTTGAAGGAACAAAGTACATTTTTCCTCTCAAATATAGAGAGGTTTTTTATATATATTCAAACAAAGTTCCTTTTTGTCTTAAAAGTAGCGTAGCGCAATAGTCTTTTTCTTCCACTTTACATATAATCAAAAGGGTGGTTTTTTTGGCTATTTGTGAGTTCTGTTTGAAGTGAAAAGATTACCCACTGAGTGTTTTTCAGGAATGCTGTCAAATAACAGGTTTTATGGTCCTATGGATACATCAGGCAAAAGGAGACACTGGGTGGGGGAAGGAAACATATTCTGTTTAAGATCTCCAGTAAGTCTACATATCTTGAATGATATATGTGTGTTTAATTACTTTATACATGTGTGTTTAATTACATTGTATTAATAATAGCAGTGTGTAAACAAAAGCTGGAAATAGGAGAAATGTAAAGATTATCTTTGGATAAGTAAAGAGGGTACAAGTTAAACATAATTAAAGCCTCTGGAATGTGTAGAAAGGTGGGGGGGGAAAACCTATGCAGGAAGGATGAGATAACGGACACCAGATGTTTTATTATCAGCTCAGAAACAAAAGTTTATTACCCCTGCTGGCACGCGCTGATTCGCTAAGAGAAGACATCTTTTTTTGAATCTCCCAATGGGATGACCTGGGGTGAAGGAGAATTCAAGTCACCCCTTTTTGTGGTTTGGACTATATAAGTTAGTGTTGCATTAAGTTCAACCTCTCTTCTCTGGCTGTGAACGACCGAAGGATCTCAACGGCACGAGAACAAGAGCAGGAAGTACTTCCTATAATTATATTGTATTGCATTCTATTATTACCTTGTTTAATTAAAACAGATTATTGTTTAACCTGGCATCTTGGTGTGTTTTTATGATTTCCCTCCTTGTTATGATTTTGCTCCTTTCGCCAAAACATACGCAGAGACAAGGTGGGTTCTGAAAAACCCCCCCTCCTTCTGCAACATTACTTATATAAAACAGTAGTATTAAACTTACCTTGTGTTTTCACTCTCACTTAAGTCCCTCTCCCTTTGCCATCAATCCAAAATCAGCTGAGCTGCAACATTATACAGACAGGTAATAATCAACATAATCATAAGGACACAATATGGCTCTGCTAAAAACACTCACTATTACACGCACCAAAGTTATATTTATCTAATAACTCCCTCCACCCCCGCATACAATCCCGTTTAGAAGCCCCTCTTCTCTAATTCAACAACATTGGACGAAATGACATTAAGAGAACGGAATTTACAATTAAAAGGCTGTTCAACGTGTGTTGCTAACTTGATCCGGTATCCTAGCTTAATCTGTTATCTGTAAACGTTCCCTAAATCTACTAATTTAGGGATATTCCACTGACATCCTTTAATACACATGTTAATTTGAATCAGATGTACTGATAATATCCGCAATATAAATCTTTAAACTTCTTCTTACCTTTAAAAGTCCGTCACGAACGGTCTATTATGCTGCAACTCTACAGCTCTGCTAGCCTTGGTGCTAACTTCCGGGGAACGATTGAGAGGCTCCACGATCCGCCATTGCTGTAAAAAAGTGGTCCTTTGGAGTGAACGGAGATGACATAACTCTCAGTCTATATGGCGCTGCTCACTCCCATCCCGTCACATATTGACGGACGGTCAGGGCCCCTCCCCGTCGCTATATTACGTACAGGGTACCCCTTGACCGTCAGGCTTCTACGGGCAGGGCGTCCCATAGACCTTCATAGACCACGTGATCAACAACAATGGCCGACCTTCGTGTTATTCTCGGTGGAAAATGCCTATTTTAAGGTTCATGTGGCCATTAAAATGCGTTTTGATGTCATTTTATGCGATTTATATGAGTTGTTATTTCTGATTATTTGTGCAGTAGATGTACATGATGTTTAGTTTGCTAGTTATGACGAAGATTACTTCATTAATGTGTACACATTCATGGTTGGAAATGTGTTTTTTCACAGCAAAGTCACCCTCTGTACTTGGACTTATTGGGAGAATCTAAAGGCAAGAACATCCCAAATATTCATTTAGGTCTTTATTTTAGACCTTTAGTGTTGCCGTCTGTGAGGAAAATAAATGGGGCTCAGAGCCTCAGAATACTGAAATCTGTATTTTTTAAATCTTTTTTTCCTTTTAATTTGTTATTCTTTTCAAAATAACACATTGTTATTTACTCACCAATAACACACAATTATCCTTGCTTTTATTTATTGGTTTAATTCCATCATCTCAGGCTTTTTTGGCGTCCGTCAGGAACTGAATTTCAAAATAAAAATAACCGGAAACAGACGTAGGCATTTCGAGCGATTACCCAAGATCCTCAGCTATGGTTTAAGCTTGCTGATTGGATGTTTTAGCCGCAATGCATGCTGGGATTTCGTGTTTATATCATATGAAATCCAGAAAACATTTTAAAATAATACTTAATTCCGAGTGCTCTTGCTTTTCTCTTTGAAAGTCATCACATAACGGCATTGTAATACACGGTTCGGCTGCATTACATATTACAGATCTGCCGTAGTTCTTTATTTATAGAGCCCTGATGAGAAGACCTTTGGAAAAACTGAAGAAATGCCGCCGAAACTGAATACTTGACGTGGATCATAAATATATCAACAATTAAACAACATCTTCAATTTCTCTTCACACAATACGTCTCCTTGCAGTATCAACACTAATTCGGCTGACTTTTACATTTGATCTAATTCATAGATGGGTTATATTTACACCATAACGGTGCACAGCTGATTTAAAAGGACTTGTAGTTTTTAAAGATATTACTGATTTGAATTGAATGTAAATACTGAGTCTGAAATAGTATAGCAATATGCTGTAAAATTATGTGGAAGCATGAATAAAACTACACATCTTCAGATGTTGTACATACATAAGTGTCCTACACTAATAATACAAAGTTATTATGGCTGTGTGCACCTCCTAGTGGTTAAAGCACATTATTGAATTATTGTTTTTATGTGTTAAATATTAAGAGTACATACTTTCATAGGGAGAAAGTAGAAGGTCTGTGATAGAAATATAGAATATAAAAAATCAAGAAGATACTATAAGTGATCTCTACAATAAAACAGTTTAGTGCAGGATGTACAAAGATATTAATAGGAGGAGGTGCAAAACGGAAAAACGAATTAACCTTTATTTAAACATTAAATAACAGATTAAGGTCTTCTTTTCAATAAGAAAAAAACTTTAGGGGTATCTATCTACAGATAAATATTAAGCCTGACAAAGTACTTAACGTCTAATATATTGCTTTCCTGCAATGTTAACTATGTTGAAGCACTTATTTTAACTGATATTATACATGGATTATACTCTTATGTATGTAGATAGAATAAGAAATGTGCAGAATATGACAGTTTAATGGTGGAGGTACACACATATTGAGGAACCTGTGACCCAAGTTTTTCATTCATTGCATAACTACACCGTAGTTGTGTATATGATATGTCAATAAACCTTTGAACATCTTGAAATCTTGAAAGGGATGTGCAAAATAGCCATAATATATAGTCTTTAATTAACTATTAGTAGAGAATCACGAGTAATGAATATACTTTATTACTCGTTTCCATTCATGTCAATTGCAGATACATGTTTAGTCTTCTCAAGCACCAACTATCAAATATCTCTCCTGATTGTTGGCACTTGACAATCACCTTACCTGAATTTTACTCAGGTGTAACTAAAGTCTGATTTAAGGGTTGTTTATATTTCACATCATTAATCAGAATCTGCAAAGTAACTCAAATAAGTGTAGTGGAGTAAAAATACCAGGTTAACCTCTGAATTGTAGTGGAATAGAATTACAAAGTAACAATGAGCTGTCATGTGGGTATATATTAATGCTGCGCATTATGGACACAAGCGATTTTCACCCATTTATTAATTACATGTTTTACATTTGATAACACCAATGTGTTTAATACTGGCAACTTCTAATTGTGGGGAAAACGTTCAGTAGAGACGTCCCATATAACATTTTGCGAAACACAATAGTGTAGTGTGTAGTGTAGTCTGGGGGGGGCGTTCCATTTCAAACCGCTGTTTGACGCTTGGCGTAACCTTGGCGCACTGCCACTCCAACATCCAATCCCAGACCTTGAAGATTAATCACGGGGACTGTAGTCCTAAACGATAGCTGGGGATTATGGGTAGTGTCTTCGGCCATCCTAAACTCAAAAATGTTGACAATCGCAATGATGCTCGACATGTCCCTTATAGGCCTACGTCTGTTTCCAGTTATTTTTATTTTGAAATTCAGTTCCTGACGGACGCCAGAAAAGCCCGAGATGATGGAATTAAACCAATAAATAAAAGCAAGGATAATTGTGTGTTATTGGTGAGTAGATAAAAGTGTGTTATTTTGAAAAGAATAACAAATTAGAAGGAAAAAAAGATTTAAAAAATACAGATTTCAGTATCCTGAGGCTCTGAGCCCCATTTATTTTCCTCACAGACGGCAACACTAAAGGTCTAAAATAAAGACCTAAATGAATATTTGGGATGTTCTTGCCTTTAGATTCTCCCAATAAGTCCAAGTTCAGAGGGTGACTTTGCTGTGAAAAAACACATTTCCAACCATGAATGTGTACACATTAATGAAGTAATCTTCATCATAACTAGCAAACTAAACATCATGTACATGTACTGCACAAATAATCAGAAATAAAAACTCATATTACTCGCATAAAATGACATCAAAGCGCATTTTAATGGCCAAATGAACCTTAAAATAGGCATTTTCCACCGAGAATAACACGAAGGTCGGCCATTGTTGTTGATCACGTGGTCTTGGAGCTGTTGCAGCGTCCATAGCAACCACCTTAGCAACCATGAATGTGTACACATTCATGAAGTAATCTTCGTCATAACTAGCAAACTAAACATCATGTACATCTACTGCACAAATAATCAGAAATAACAACTCATATTAATCGCATAAAATGACATCAAAACGCATTTTAATGGCCACATGAACCTTAAAATAGGCATTTTCCACCGAGAATAACACGAAGGTCGGCCATTGTTGTTGATCACGTGGTCTATGAAGGTCTATGGGACGCCCTGCCCGTAGAAGCCTGACGGTCAATATAAACGTAATATAGCGACCGGGAGGGTGCACACACGCACACACACACACACACACACACACACACACACACACACACACACACACACACACACACACACACACACGCTCTGTTACAATAAAACACTTTCAATGCAAATCCTTATGGCTCATTGGGTTTGATTCTACGTGAACGGGTCGGGAATGTAAACAAATATTTAAATAATGTTATGTTATGCAAAACTAAAGTATGTATTTATATCAAGTTTTTCCAATGCAAAAATGTGTTTGAATGTAAATGTTTTGTGAAAAACAAGTGACTTATTCTAATGGAACCATGATCTGTGAGAGGTGAATAACACAATTGCACTAAATATTGATTTCATTGATAGTAATAAAAGGTACAAACTATGTACAAACAAAAAAATCTGGATTTTGGGGTTTCTGAAAATTGTTGAATAATTAAACATGCACTGGGTCAAATTTACCCAGAAATATTATTGCTGTTACATAAAAACTAATATAACAGGAGGGTTAAAAGAAAGTAATTTGTTCTCTATTTTTAGGGAACTCAGCCTTCCTATTGCATAAATAATGATATTGCTGTATTAATCAGGCTGCTGTGCAGTCAGTTTTGGGGTAAACATTTTGAAGTAAAGATGGACTTGATCTCAGTTTTCTAGTTTTTCTTTACAAATATACAAAATACTGTATTTCATCACAACTCTTATTTTGTCTTCACAGTTGCCAAGAAATTTGACATTCCCACCTTGGACTTAAAAGTCTTTGATGTAACAAAGACTGAAGTTGATGAGGAGGTGATTGAGTTTCTAATACAGAAACAAGACCTTGGTGTCCTGGAGATTTGTTTGCCTCAAGATCCAAATGGTGAGTTTCTTTCCATCTTGGAGCCCCATATTTATCCATAACACTCAAATGTATCAGCTGAGTTGTTGTTTCTCATTATTTCAATCATATTTATTTTTCCTTAACTTAAATCAGTAGTGGGGCTTATCTTATGTGAATATTTTGCATTCCATGTATAATTAACAACAACTCTTTGAGTAATAATAGACATCTCCACTTAAATTGTGTTGTGGTTATTGTCAATCACTCCAGATTTCTGTTAACATGATTTCCAGATTCGTTAAGCTCCTCTGCAAGCGACTGTCACAGACTGGGACCAGCATTCAGGGGGATCTGAACAGCATCATGGAGAGCCGTCAACCCTATCTGCTTGCTGTGGGGACCCAGAGGAGTGTGATTCACAAGTACTTCATTGTGATTGACAAACACGCAATACCATGTAAGTCACCAGACTGTCTTGCCTGTATTGATGAGCTTTTCAAAGCTCATTTCGTCTTTGGTACCTCCTACAACCAGGATCTGGTGAATGTGTACAACTTCATGCAAACCACCATCCATCCATCCATCTTCTTCCGCTTATCCGTGGTCGGGTCGCGGGGGTAGCAGTTCCAGCAGAGAGCCCCAAACTTCCTTTTCCCTGGCGACATCAACCATGCAAACCACGATTTATGAAATCGATGTGGATACCACTAAGGTGAATCCTAGGGTTGCAGAGTTGAGGGCTCGGATGCTGAATTGAGTTGATACTGAGATTGTTTTGAGGGCTCTAATATTGTATTGAGCTAACACTGAAATGTTGTGTTTTATTTGCAAAAGCTCCCAGGCAAATTCTAATTCCCTGATAAAACACTTAAAGCTAATCCACGGGCATTGTTCAGGTAAAACACTTCGCCTTAAATGCGGTCAGGCTGGTTGTTCTCAAGTTTATGGCACTTTTTCCGGATTTAGAAAGCATCTCAATAAAACAAACACACACACACACACACCTTGTTCAGATCCTGGTGAAGGCCCCTCTACAGCTGAAGATTTGGCATCAAGTCATTTTGATGATTTGCCATCAATAACTACCCCTTCTGACTCAGTCCTTCTTGATAAGAGTCTCGTAGACAGCTGTGCAGCAACAGTAGCTGAACTTAAAGTGGCAGGTGTAGGTGAAACCACCATTCATTCTTTGGTCATTTCCATGGAAGAGATTGTTTATGATATCCATAATCAAGCAAAAGAGTCTGTAAAAAAGTGTCTATCTTTACAAGAGCCTCACAAAAGTGACATTGAGTGTAAAATCGATCAGTGTTTTGAAAAAATGGAAAATCCTTTTGGTGTATTAAATTCAGAAAGTAAGAGAAAGCAATATTTTACAGAGAAGTGGGGAAGGGTAGACCCAGTGAAATATGTTCTTGGGACAAGATTTGATACCCTGCGCAATCGGACTACTGGAGGTTATGAACAGGTTGTTACTGATACATTTGTTTACATCCCAATTTTGAAAACATTACAGTTCATTTACAAACACCCTAATATAAAGGAGATGCTGCAGGCTGAAACCATTTCAAAAGAAGATGTCCTTCATGATTTTTGTGATGGAGATTTTTTTAAGAGTCATGCTCTTTTTTTAAAACAGAAACATGCATTTCAGATTCAGCTTTTCTATGACGATTTTGAAACTGCAAATCCTCTAGGATCAAAACGGGGAATACATAAATTGGGAGCAATCTATTTTACACTGCGAAATATTTCTCCATAATACAACTCAATTCTCCTTAATATTCATTTGGTCGCTTTGTTTCATGCCCAAGACATAAAAACGTATGGCTTTTCTAAAATCCTTGATCCACTTGTGCAAGATATTCAAATACTTGAGAGGGATGGAATTATGGTTCACTTGTTTGATCAGCCAGTGTATGGAACTATTGTCCAAGTAACAGGTGGCAACCTTGGTCTCCACTGTTTGTTTGCTTTTGTTGAATCATTCAATGCCAGATATTGTTGCCTCTTTTGTCTGGCTGAGAAATAGGACTTTCAGACAGTCATGGATGAAGATTCACCTCAGATAGTTATGCGAACTGAAACACTTCATGAAGAACATTGCCGACAAATGGAGACAAATCCAACTCTTCCATATGTGATGGGTGTTAAACGTTCTTGCTCTCTAAATTCCTTGCAGTACTTCAGTATATGTACACATTTCTCTGTCGATATCATGCATGATATCTTGGAGGGAGTGGCACAGTATGAAATGAAACTGCTAATACTTCACTTGATAGACAATGGCACCACATCAAAGGAAGTTGAGTGAAGAATTAAGAGCTTTAACTATGGTTACATGGAGCAAAACAACAAACCTCCTGCAGTAAAGTTGACAAAGGGCTCAAATGACTTGGGGTTAAATGCCATACAATCCTGGTGTTTACTTCGCAATCTACCGCTTATCTTTGGAGACTTAATTTCTCCAAATGATCAACACTGGTATTTGCTACTACTCTTGCTTCAAATAGTAAACATTGTATTTTCTCCAAAGTATAAAGTTAACAAAGGGAATTACTGTTTTTCTGAAAAACTTGATCGCAGAACATCACAGATTGTTCAAGCACGTGTTTCCAAACAAGTGGCTGCTACCAAAACATCATTTTATGGTGCATTACCCTACATGTATTCGTAAAATTGGACCAATTTTGCATAGCTGGTGCATGCGCTATGAAGCAAAGCACAACTTTTTAAAAAACAATTAAAAAGCTTCAAAAATATAACTAAAACATTGGCCAAGAAACACCAAAGTCACATAGCTTACAGTTGGCAGACATTTGACCCTAACAGAGTAATTTTCGGTCCAAGTAAAATGTTATCTTCACATGTAATAGAATGGGGCTGTGAGATAGCTGACACCAATGTTTTGAATGCTAGATGGGCCAAACACCATGGAAATATGTATCGATCAAGTTTAGTTGTGTGTGTTAAAGTCCAAAGTGAGATGCCAGTTTTTCACAAAATCCACCATGTTATTGTACATCATTATTGTTGGTTACTTTTGTTCTACAAACCATTTGACTTGATGAGCATTTTAATGCATTTAAAGTTGTGTGTACAACAGACAGACCTCATGTGGTTGATGTCAAAGAACTTTTCTGTTACAAAGCATTTGATATACAGATGTCATACAGTTGTGATGATGCAAGTTTGTTTATTGTCCCATACTGTTTCCTGTGATTAAACAAAGATGCAGTGATTTTTGTGTTGAGTGAACCCTTGCAGCTTACTTCAGGGTCATACATCACTGCATCACTCACAAAAATATTGATGTTTTTATTTTCATCTATTGAAGGTAAAGAGGCCAACATTTTATTTTTTTCAAAATATGATATACAGTATGCGGCCGATGATGCAATTTTGTTTTATGTTGGAAATAGTCAGCTGTGATTTAAAAAATGTACATGTCTTGAAGGTGAACAGGGGCCAACATTTTAATTTCCATTTTTACTGAGGCCTCCCTCTTCTTTTTTTATATCTTTAAATCTGTACATTTACAAAGGGATTTACATTGTGTTATGTCTTGCACATGATAATAAATTGGGCTTTGAAAAGCACTTTGGTTTATTGACCTTTTTTATTGTAAAGATCATTATTGTTCATTTATTCTATTCTGAGTGAAATTACCTTCTATTCTGAGTAAAATTACCTTCTATTCGGAGTGAAATTACCTTCTATTTGTAGTGAAATGACCTTCTATTTGTAGTGAAATTAACTTCTATTTGTAGTGAAATTAACTTCTATTTGGAGTGAAATTAACTTCTATTTGGAGTGAAATTAACTTCTATTTGGAGTGAAATTAACTTCTATTTGTAGTGAAATTAACTTCTATTTGGAGTGAAATTACCTTCTATTTGTAGTGAAATTAACTTCTATTTGTAGTGAAATTACCTTCTATTTGTAGTGAAATTACCTTCTATTTGTAGTGAAATTAACTTCTATTTGTAGTGAAATTAACTTCTATTTGGAGTGAAATTAACTTCTATTTGTAGTGAAATTACCTTCTATTTGGAGTGAAATTAACTTCTATTTGTAGTGAAATTACCTTCTATTTGGAGTGAAATTAACTTCTATTTGTAGTGAAATTACCTTCTATTTGGAGTGAAATTAACTTCTATTTGTAGTGAAATTACCTTCTATTTGGAGTGAAATGACGTTTGATTGGGTTGTTTTTAATATACACTACATAGAGTAAATAACCATTAAGCCGAGTAAAATCTAAGCACATAATAGAGTAAAATGAACTCTAAAAATACAACTCTGAACAAAGAGTACATTTGACTCTATATAGGTTGGGACCAAATGTTATATTTTTAGAGTACAATTTTCTTCAATTTGAGTCAATTTTACTCAGAGAGATTTACGGTGTACAGCAAAAGTATTCTCCGTCGGGACTTCCTGCAACAACACCACGCCGTTATCTTGATTCTGATTGGCCAGAAGACATTATCAAATATGTTCTATTGAGAAGACGATCACTACGTGACAAAACCTTCAAAACCGTTTCTAGTTTTCGGTATTTCCAGACAAGTGACTGCTGAAATCAATCTTACTAACTGCTGTCTGTGCAATGTACTCCCTACATTGACAGGGACCACAGTTCAAAGTTACTAGTAACCATTTAGTCTCTACTATTGTGCATCAATTGACAAGCCATACATGGTTAATTTTCTCTTGAAGGCATACAGTATTTAAGCCACCTTCATAACTCAACAGACCAGATAGCCAAATATAAGGGAGTAGTGTACCGACTGAACTAAACAAGATAATAATAGCAATAATAATAATAAAATCAAAATAATACTAAAACAATACAAAGACTTTTGAAGTACTGTTACTAGACTACAAAGCATTAGTCAAAAGCTCCTGCAGCAGAAACCTATCTGTTAGTGCTATAGCCAAATTTAAGGAAGAGATTCCACCAATGCTTAACTCGATAGCAGGTCTGCATGTAGGGGAGGAAACTTATACAAAATGTCCACCACCCCAAATTGATCATGCTGTTGATAGTGCTACAGATGCGCTGCGAATAAAATTAGACTCTGTTGCTCCTATGAAAAAGAAGAAAATAAAACAACATAGATTAGCTCCATGGCATAATGCCGAAACCCGCAAAATAAAGCAAAAGTCGAGACAACTTGAAAGGATATGGCGTTCCACTAAACTTGAAGAATCTCGTTTAATTTGGCATATTACTCTCAATGAATATAAGAAAGCACTGCGTAAAGCGAGAGCAGCCTACTACTCTTCACTAATAGATGAGAATAAGAATAATGCAAGATTTCTTTTCAGCACTGTAGCCAGGCTGACAGAGAGCCATAGCTCGATTGAGCCTTCTATTCCCATAGCACTCAGTAGTAATGATTTTATGTGCTTTTTTAACGATAAAATTGTTACTCTTAGAAACAAAATTAATGACCTCTTGCCTTTGACCAGTATAGTGTTATCAACTCCCGGAAACGTAAGTTCTAATATTACACTAGATAGTAAACTAGAATGCTTCTCAGCCATAAACCTTGAACAATTAAATTCAATGATTCTCTCTTCTAAACCATCAACGTGTATATTAGACCCAATTCCAACTAAGCTGTTGAAGGAAGTTTTTCCATTAATTAGCACTTCTTTATTAAATATTATGAATATGTCTTTATTATCAGGCTATGTTCCACAATCATTCAAAGTAGCAGTGATAAAACCGCTTCTTAAAAAGCACAACCTCGATCCAGAGGTTTTAGCCAACTATAGACCTATTTCTAATCTTCCGTTCCTCTCAAAAATTCTTGAGAAAGCAGTCGCAAAACAGCTGTGTGATTACATAAAAAACAATGATTTATTTGAAGATTTTCAGTCTGGCTTTAGAACACATCATAGCACAGAGACAGCTCTGGTCAAAGTCACAAATGACATTCTAATAGCCTCTGACAAAGGACTTGTCTCTATTCTTGTTTTGCTCGATCTCAGTGCTGCATTTGATACTATCGATCATGATATCTTATTGCAAAGACTAGAGCACTTAGTTGGCATACAGGGAACTGCCTTAGGCTGGTTTAGGTCCTATCTATCTGAACGCTCTCAGTTTGTACGTGTCAATGATGAATCTTCCACGCAAACCAAAGTTAGCCACGGAGTGCCACAGGGCTCAGTGCTCGGACCTATTTTGTTCACATTATATATGCTTCCGTTAGGCAATATTATAAGGAATCATTCTGTAAATTTTCATTGTTATGCGGATGATACTCAACTATATTTATCAATCAAGCCTGATGAAATTAATCATCTAAATAAAATTCAAGACTGCCTCAAGGACTTAAAAACGTGGATGACCCTAAACTTTTTGATGTTAAACACGACCAAAACTGAAGTTATTGTACTTGGCCCGAAGAATCTACGAAACAAATTATCTAAAGATATACTAACTATGGATGGCATTAATTTGGCCTCCAGTGAGACTGTAAGGAATCTTGGTGTTATATTTGATCAGGATTTATCCTTTAACGCCCACATAAAATCAATTTCAAGGACCGCCTACTTCCATCTACGTAACATTGCAAAAATCAGGCATATCTTGCCTCAAAACGATGCAGAGAAACTAGTCCATGCATTTGTTACTTCAAGGCTGGATTATTGTAACTCTTTATTATCAGGGTGTACCAAGAAGTCAGTCAAGTCGCATCAGCTAATTCAAAATGCTGCAGCTCGTGTACTAACCAGAGTTAGGAAAAGGGACCACATTACTCCTGTTCTGGCTGCCTTACACTGGCTCCCTATAGAACACAGGATAGAATTTAAAATTCTTCTTCTCGCCTACAAAGCCCTTAATGGGCAGGCGCCATCTTACCTTAAAGAACTCATTATACCCTACTGTCCTACTAGGGCATTGCGTTCCAAGAATGCAGGGTTGTTGGTTGTTCCTAGAGTCTCTAAAAGTACAATGGGAGCCAGAGCCTTTTCTTATCAAGCTCCACATTTGTGGAATCAGCTTCCAGTTTGTGTTCGGGCGGCAGACACCCTATCCGTTTTTAAGAGTGCGCTTAAGACCTTCCTTTTTGATAAAGCTTATAGTTAGGGCTGATTAGATTCAGCCCCTAGTTTTGCTGATATAGGCTTAGTTTGTCGGGGGACATCTTACTTCTTCCTTCTCTCTGTCTATACCTGTGTACTCCCATGTTCCGATTAACCCAGCTTCCCCAAATTTCTTTCTTTTTGGTGTCTATATACGCTGGGATCCGGAGTCATGGATGATCCTGCGGTCCTGTGTCCTGCATTACGAGCCCTGGATCTTGAGTCGTGGCTGTGGTCCTGGATCATAGGTCCTGGATGGATATCCTCGTGGATCCATCTTCCTATTACACACACATGCATTTCCAAACATTTGGACTACCTATGTTGCAAATGTATTATCTTTTCAATTTACACACGGCATCTATTGCACGACTGTCCGTCCTGGGAGAGGGATCCCTCCTCTGTTGCTCTCCCTGAGGTTTCTCCCATTTTTCCCTTTAAACTGTGGGTTTTCTTCGGAAGTTTTTCCTTGTACGATGTGAGGGTCTAAGGACAGAGGGTGTCGTATTGTCATACTGATATTTTATACAAACTGTGAAGTCCACTGAGACAAATGTAACATTTGTGATATTGGGCTATATAAATAAACATTGATTGATTGATTGATTGATGATTGATTGATTGAAAGACAAACAATTAACATAAATACATAATAAAGAGGAAGGGGGGGGGGGGGGTGTCCATCAATCAGTAGCCAAAAATGCGAGAGATTGGAAGAAGGTTAAGAAGAGTTGCCACTTAGTGTAAAACATAGAGGTTCTGCTTCTTAATGAATACTTAATTTTCTCCAATTTTAGAAAAGACATGACATCGCTGCGCCACTTAGCATTGGAAGGAGCTTTTTCGGATTTCCAGTGAAGAAGAAGAAGTCGTCTTGCCAATAACGAAGTAAATACCAGAATATCTAATTGCCCCGAGTTGTATCTGTTGTAATGTTTTGGGCACCCAAATATGGCAATATGGGGACAGACTTTCACAGTGAGTGAGAGTATTTTTTGAGATATCCTCAAAAAACTTCTGCCAAAAGGAAAACCCTAACGGGCAAGAGAAGAACATATGGGATAGGTTGCAGGGAGAGGCTTGACATTTGTCACAGATGTCAATAACAGTGGGATATATTTGTGACAATCCTGCCTTTGAGAAATGAACACTGTACAGCACCTTGAAGTGTGTGAGAGTGAGACGTGCACAGGATGAACTTGTATGAATCCTGTTAAGAGCAGTGTCCCACCAGTGATCACCCAAGCTCACACCTAGCTCAGCCTCCCAGGCAGCCTTAATTTTAGTGGTGTGTGAGCTGTCATCGGTCAGGAGTTTGTTATATATTTTTGAAATAAGTGACTTTTGAAGGGGAGTGGAACAAAGAAACTCATCCCATATTTGATAAGGGGGTAGAGAGGGAAAGGATGGAAACAGGGATTTGGTACAGTGTCTAATTTGGAAATAACGAAAAAGGTGAGATGTTGGGAGTTCAAATTCCCTTGATATATCAGTAAAACTACGAAAGGTATTATCCTTATAAAGCTCTCTAAAAGTCCTCAGGCCCTTCTCATGCCATACAGAGAAAGTGGGGTCAGATAAGGCAGGTCGGAATAAATGGTTTCCCAATAAAGGAGCTAAAGTGGATGCAGAAGTAAACTTAAAATGCCTCCTAAATTGGTACCAGATTTTAAGAGTAGAACTCACAACAGGATTATTTGTATGTCCAGAGAGGTTGGTGGGAATGGAAGAGGTAAGTAGTGCCATAGCGGAGGATGAGCCACAAGACTGTGCCTCAAATCTACACCATGGAGGATGCACTGATTTTGACCAAAATGAAATCTTGTGTATGTGTGAAGCCCAATAATATAAGTGGAAGTTCGGGAGAGACAGTCCAGCGTTAAGTCTACATCTTTGAAGAATAGATTTACTTATTCTGGGTGCCTTTCCATTCCATAAAAAGCCAGAAATAACCTGATCAAGAGTCTTAAAAAATTGTTTAGGTAGGAATAGAGGGAGACATTGGAAAAGAAATAGGTACTTAGGAAGAATGTTCATTTTAACCGTGTTAATTTTACCTATAAGCGACAGAGGTAAACTCTTCCAT
Source organism: Harpagifer antarcticus (assembly GCA_902827135.1). Taxonomy (NCBI): domain Eukaryota; kingdom Metazoa; phylum Chordata; class Actinopteri; order Perciformes; family Harpagiferidae; genus Harpagifer; species Harpagifer antarcticus. The sequence continues at coordinate 764,852 of CADEHL010000497.1, read as the reverse complement.
CTTTGAAGGTCTGACTTGATTTTAGACATTAAAGGGGAGTTATTGGCAGCGAAAAGGGAACTTAGTGTTCTTGTTACATTGATTCCTAGATACTTAAAGCCAGAGGGGCTCAATCTGAAGGGGACATCGGACTGGTTCAATTGTGATGCCAGAGCGTTAACAGGATAACATTCGCTTTTGGAAATATTCACTTTGTAACCTGAGAATGAACCAAATTTCGTAAGAAAAGATAAAATTGCTGGTATAGAGTTACTGGGGCTTGAGACATACAACAATAAATCATCCGCGTACAGGGACAATTTAAATTCAATCCCCAGCCGCGATATCCCAGTGAAAGTGGTTGAGGTCTTCAGATATATTGACAAAGGCTCTATGGCTAACGCAAAAAGCAAAGGAGATAATGGACATCCCTGACGGGTTCCTCTGGATAAAGTAAAATAAGGAGATTGAACACCATTAGTGGAAACACTAGCCTGTGGGGATGTATAAAGAAGGCGTATCCATGAAATAAATATATCACCCAGCCCAAATTTACTCAGTACAGTAAGTAAATAGTCCCACTCAACCCTATCGAATGCTTTTTCTGCATCAAGTGAGATCACTACTTCAGGGGTCGTAGCGGTGTTTTTGGAGTAGATAATATTTAAAAGGGTGCGGACATTGTAAAATAGTTGACGTCCCTTTATAAATCCTGTTTGTTCTTCAGAAACTATGGTTGGGAGAATATTTTCTAATCGACGTGCCAAAGCCTTAGCAAGTATTTTCGCATCCACATTTATTAAGGAAAGTGGCCTGTAAGAGCTGCAGAGATCCGGATCTTTGTCTTTTTTTAAAAGCAGACTTATGGAAGCTTGTCTTAAAGTGGGAGGAAGAGAACCATTCCGCAGAGATTCCTTATACACCGAGTGTATTAATGGGGCCAATTTAGATTTAAATCTTTAAAAAAATTCTACTGGGAATCCATCAGGGCCAGGAGATTTTTTATTTTGTATGTTATTTATAGCGAGGGAGATCTCATCTGAGGTTAATGGAGAATCAAGTTCTTTTGAAACACCAGGACCTATAGTAGGGAAATTGAGATTGTCAAAGAAAGCGCCCATCTCAGAAGTGTTGGATGGCGATTCAGACTTGTATAGAGAAGAATAGAATGAGCCAAAGACTGAGATAATGGTACTAGGATTGGTATGCACCGTGCCTGATCAATCTGGAGGATTATACGTGAGGCTGCCTGACGACGCAATTGGTGGGCCAAAAGGCGGCTCGCCTTATCACCATGCTCATAATACGTTGAACGTGAGCGTAAAAGAAGGCGCTCTGCATCAGTAGTTGTTATGAGATCAAATTCCGTCTGTAATTCAACTCGATCTTTGTGTAAATTGGGAGAGAGACAAATGGCTAATTGCTGATCTATTTTTTTGATCTTGCACGATATATCTTTAATTTTGGCAGAACGAGTTTTATTTAACTGCGCAGAATAAGAGATGATTTGGCCCCGTAGGTAGGCTTTTAATGATTCCCACAGCAGAGAACAAGAGATGGGTTCATTGTCGTTTTGATTATTTGTAATAAAATCATCAATTGAAGTTGCAATAAATGTATTAAATGTGTCATCTGGCAACAGCAAAGTATTAAACCTCCACGGTGTTGAGTATCGTGGTTGTGGTGAAATCCAAATATCCAGAGAAAGAGGCTCGTGGTCGGAAATTACAATAGGGTGATATTTAACTGACAACACTTTGGTAATAAGTTTGGCATCGATGAAGAAATAATCAATTCGAGAAAAGGATTTGTGCATATGAGAAAAGAAGGAATATTCCTTAATGCGGGGGTTATAGAATTTCCAGGGGCCAACGCAGCCGTTCTTGGACATGAACTCAGAAAGAGTTTTTGACATGAGTGTTAGCGTTTTAGGAGAAGAACGATCTAGACTGGGATCGACAACGAGGTTCATATCCCCTCCAAATATAAGCAGGTTATTATGCAGTGACGGAAGACATTCAAAAAGCTTGTTCATGAAGGGTGGGTTATCAACATTTGGGGCATAAATATTGACTAACAATACAGGAACATGAAACAGCGTGCCTGAGATAATTAAATATCCGCCATTGTCAACCGCTATACACTTGGAAGATGTGAAATTAACATACTTACCAATTAAAATGGCAATCCCTCTGGACTTAGAGTTGAAGTTTGAATGGAACACCTCAGAAACCCATGGACACTTAAGCCTGACCTGGTCTGTGGAGCGCATATGGGTTTCTTGTAGAAACATTATGTCTGCATTAAGTCGTTTCAGATGAGCAAATACCCTGGATCTCTTCAAGGGGCTCCCCATACCTTTAATGTTCCAGCTTACAAACTTCACTGGTGAGCCAGTAGGAGCGATTCCTAAATTGCTAGTATTGGTGGACATTTACTGAGGACTTTCTATAAAGAGAGAACTGACTATGAAGCACCACCCCGAAAGAGACATAGAGGGAAACAAAGCAATAGAAAAAATAAAAATAAAATAAAAAAACACACAGTAAACAATCCCAGACCCTCCCACCCATCCCATAGCACTTACATCGACCCCATCCCCAAACGATGAAGAACCCAGTGCTAACTCCACAAGGAGTCAAATTCCTATGGCTAACAGCTTGTGACCTAATAGTGAAAGCTAAACTTAGGTAAACTTAGGTTAAGCTCCTGCAAACTTGAGATTGATATAGAGCAAGGCACTTATAACCAGATCAACTTCCACATACAGAGAACTTGGTGTATGGATTTAAGTAAAATAAAGAGTAAATAATTGTTCCAGAGGTGTTCATCATGGTGTGTTAAGAGATCCCTTACTTGACCAGTGTCTTAATGAATGTCTCAGCGTCATCCGGTGAATTAAACTGCCTCTCCATTAAACTGGAGTCGCGCTGGGTAAAGCAGACCAAAACGTATCCCCGTTGTCTCACGGAGCTGACGGCGGACGTCATTGAAGGCAGCACGGGCTGTCCTGGAGGTGTGGTCAGGGAATATGGAGACGACAAAGTCACCGATCTTGATCCGTTGTTGGGCTCTGGCTCTCCGCAAGATATCAGCACAGTCCACATGGTAGTGAAGTCGGGCAATTATGGTGCGGGGGCGCTCGCCAGGTCTCGGCTTCGGCTGGAGAGTGCGGTGGGCGCGGTCCAGAAGTGGCTCTTTCTCCAGCTTAAAAGCCTCTTTAAGCTGAGTGGAAATAGTGGCAGTTGTGTTAGTGATGGTTGTTTCTTCCGGTACACCCACGATCCTTACGTTGTTACGCCGTGATCTGGCCTTGAGATCTTCGCACTTATTATCCACTCTCTCCAGTTCAGCGGACAGGTGCTCCACTTTAGCCTGCAGGCTGCAGTCTAGAGATGTCATCAGTGCAGGTCGAGAGCGAAGTTTCCATTTCCCCTACGGTAGATTTCAGGGCACTCACATCAGACTTGATATTCGTAATACTAACACTTAAATCCGCCATCACTGTTTGTAGCTCTGCCTTGATGGATGGTAAGTTGTCCTTCAGGGCCTCATGGAGCTCAGTTTTAAAAACAGCCGCCATCTCAGTACGGAGTGAAGCGAGCATCTCCTCCTTGAAATCGGGGGGGACAGCAGGCCCCGCAGCTCCGCTGGGAAGGGAGGAGGGATCACTCGCAGGCGAGGATGCAGCGTGGCATTTTGGTCATCAAAAAGTCGAGAATAAACTGTTAAATACTCTTACACCAAGAACTATCTCATAAATAATGTGCCTGTAATCACATTTCAGAGCATGTTGCAGGAGCTCCTAAAAGTTGCGTCTTACTCCATCGATCACTCAGCAAGTTCCCATTTTGCTTACTTTAACATCATTTTTGATGGTGGGGCTAAGCCATTTATTGGTATGGCTGTAGTAGTCTACCCCAGTATACCCTGGCGCCGCCACTGAACATAATAATAAAACAATTAAAATGTTGTATTCAGCCCTGATTAAAACATGGGGCCCGCCCATGATGCCGGGTCTGGACTGAAGCTGTGGCAGAGGAGTGGTTGTTGAGGGAGATGAAGTGGGATCTGTCGGAGAGGTAGGACTGGAGCCACCTGAGTGCAGTACCTTCGATACCGATGTCCTGGAGTCGGGTAAGCAGGATGGTGTGGCCCACGGTATCGATGGCTGCACTCAGGTCGAGGAGGATGAGGATGTTGAGGGAACCAGTGTCAGCAGAGGTGAGGAGGTCATTGAGGACTTTGATGAGGGCCGTTTCTGTGCTGTGGTGGGGACGAAAATCAGACTGAAGGGGTTCAAAAAGCTGGTTGGTTTGGAGATGGCGGTGGAGTTGTTTGGAGATAATGCGTTCTATTGTTTTTGAGAGAAAGGGGAGGTTGGAGATGGGACGGTAATTACTGAGGGAGGAGGGATCCAGACCGGGTTTCTTGAGGATGGGAGTGACAGCAGCAGTTTTGACGGCAGATGGAACGGTTCCTTGGGACAGGGAGGAGTTGAAAAGGTTGACAAGGTAGGGGCAAAGGGACGGGGAGACAGGACTTCAGTAGAGGGGTGGGTAGAGGGTCAAGGGTCAGTGGGTCTGGCTGCTGTGTAGGTGGGGGTGATGGTGCATGGGCTGCTAGTGGCTGTGTCGGAGGGAGTAGGTGGGATTGTCCCGGGTTGATGCTGGTGGCTATGTGGGAGGTACGTGTGCTAGGCGAGACTTCTTTGCTGGCTGGCTTGATCGTGATGGCTGTGGTGGAGGCCTTTGTACCGAGGTGTATCTTAATCTTGTGGCAGGCACAGATGGAGGTGGAGGTGTTACCGAATAAAATGTGGGACGAACAACTGGTGATATTCTATAACGGTAGGCAGATGTATCAGGGGCATGGCCTTTGTCGAATAACCAGGAAATACACATTTCGATCGCTTCTTCTGTCGTTTACATACATCTTTTGGTATATTTGGCTGGATAGGAACACTTTGATGCACATTCAGTACCAGTGTGTGAGGTTGTGGTTGCGATGCCGATATGCGGACGCGTACAGCGAGGACTACAAAAAGACACATGGTGACTGGTGTGTCTGTTCAAAACATTGCAAGCTTGAATAAATCATTTAAACCATTTATATTTGCCAGACTTATTACTGCATATCATTCTTAATGTGATACCAAGTCCATCTGAGACCTGTGTATACCTTCAGACAGCCTCCAAGTGAAGCACACGTTGTTTACTCACAGTTTGAAAGCAGCGTGGAGAAGTCTTCAGCTGTGGAGAGCTCCGCCCAGGATAACTTGTGATACAACTTATGTGGCTTGTTCTTGTTGTCAGTCTTATTTGTATCTTATATCGTTATTAATATGATTTTGAGTTGATAGCAATATGTTGTGGTCAACAGTATCAAATGCAGCGCTGAGATCTAATAATAGCCTACTAACACTGATATTCGGCCACTGTCCGTGTTTAAATGGATGTAATTTAAGACCTTAACAAGAGCAGTCTCAGTGCTGTGGTTTGGTCGAAAGCCTGACTGGAACACATAGAAACCGTCATTTAAAAGCATGAAATTACTCAACTGTTGAAAAACAACTTTTCCAATAAATTTACTTAAAAAGGAAGATTTGATATTGGCCTGTAATTGTTCATTACGGATGCGTCTAGATTATGCTTTTTTAGGAGCGGTTTAATGACTGCAGTTTTCAGGGCCTGTGGAAAAATACCTTGTTTACTATATGAAGTAGATCTAAGGCCAAGCAATGAAAAACATCTTTGAAAAATCCTGTTGGAATAATATCAAGGCAGCAGGAGGAGGATTTCAGATATTGAATAATGTCCTCTAGGTTTTAATCTGATGGAATTGTGTCATGATGTCTGAATTGACTTTAGGTGGACATAGGGACAACACATTTGCTGTACCTGATACAGAGGCACTGACTGATTGTCGAATTTGCATGATTTTGTCAGTGAAGAAGGAGGCAAATTCATTGCAGGCCCTGGTGGATAGAAATGCATATGCTACTGACACTGGGGGGTCTGTCGACGGTAGCAAACAAGGTACGTGAGTTGTTTTTATTTTTGGTAATGATGTCAGAGAAGAACGACTGTTGTGCCTTTTTTAATTCCTGATTATAGACGCTGAGTCTCTCTTTATATATTTCCAAGTGAACTTGGAGATTTGTTTTTCTCCACCTGCGTTCAGCTTTTCTGCACTCAGTTTTTGCTGTTCTCACAGTCATGGTTTTTCTCCATGGAGATATTTTCTTGCTGATACTTCCTTTTTACATTACATTACATTACATTGCATTTAGCTGACGCTTTTGTCCAAAGCGACTTACGAATAAGCGAATAAGTACATACGACCAGGAAGACACAGCCCAGAAGAAAACAGAATCATATAAGTACATCAGGTATCATAGAGCCAAACATTTCAAGTGCTACTCAGCTGGCTATAGATAAGCCAGTCCTATGTTAGTATATAAGTGCTCTGTTAGTAATTCTATCGCTCGAAGTGGAGTCGAAAGAGATGAGTTTTCAGTCTGCGCCGGAAGATGTGCAGGCTTTCTGCCGTCCTGATGTCCTGATGTTCCATTTTTTAATGGGAGCAATGGTATCCATGACATTTGTTATTTTAGAATTACAAATGATCTACTAGCTCATTTACAGAGAAGTTTGCATGGGCAATTGAGAGAAAAAAAATCTGTCGGAATAATATCAAGACAGCAAAAATCTGAGCAAAATTTGAGCAATCTGTGCATTTCCAGATAATTGACGTCTAGCAGTTACCTCGTTCTTAACAATTGTTTGGACGGAAATAGAGCTCTCAAAGAAAACACAGGAATGATCGGAGAGCGCAACATCATTCACCACAAGCTTAGAGATGTTCAGACCCTTTGATACAATCAAGTCCAGGGTGTGCCCTTATTGTCTGTCGGACCCTTCACATGCTGAGTCAGTTCATAATTATCGATAACACAAAACAGTTTTTTAGCCCCTCTGTCCTGGGGGTTGTCAACATGGATATTAAAATCACCAACAATGAGGAGACGGTCAAAGTTAATACACACTATAGACAGCAGTTCAGTAAAATCATCAAAAAAGCTTGCACCGTATTTGGGTGGTCAATAGATATTTAGGAACAGAGCTCGAGAGGAGCATTTCAGCTGAAGGGCGACATATTCAAAAGAAGCAAAGTTCCCATACATAGTCTGCTTGCATTAAAATAAATCATTAAACAAAATAGCTACTCCACCCTCTTTCTTATGCAGTCTTGCCTGACTCATAAAACTAAAGTTTGGAGGGGCTGATTCTATAAGAGCGGTGCTGTTATTTTGGTCTAACCAAGTTTCAGTTAAAAACATAAAATCCAGATTGTGCTTGGTGATAAAATCATTGATTAAAAATGATTTACCTGCTAAAGACCTGACATGTAATAAAGCCAGTTTAAGTGTGTTCGATATATTGTGACTCTGATTGTTTTTGATAAACCTTGGAGTACGTGGAATAACTGTTACATTTGATAAATGTAAACAGATGCTTTTGGATTTTCTGTTTTTAACCTGAGTCACCTGTGTATGTTGGTTATAACAGAAATGGGTGGCTGCACTGGCATATACAGTGGGGCAAAAAAGTATTTAGTCAGCCACCAATTGTGCAAGTTCTCCCACTTAAAAAGATGAGAGAGGCCTGTAATTTTCATCCTAGGTATACCTCAACTATGAGAGACAGAATGGGGGGAAGGAATCCAGGAAATCACATTGTAGGATTTTTAATGAATTAATTGGTAAATTCCTCGGTAAAATAAGTATTTGGTCACCTACAAACAAACAAGATTTCTGGCTCTCACATACCTGTAACTTGTTCTTTAAGAGCCTCCTCTGTCCTCCACTTGTTAACTGTATTAATGGCACCTGTTTGAACTTGTTATCAGTATAAAAGACACCTGTCCACAACCTCAAACAATTATTAGAAGACATACAAGACCACTGATAATCTTCCTCGATCTGGGGCTCCACGCAAGATCTCACCCCGTGGGGTCAAAATGATCACAAGAACGGTGAGCAAAAATCCCAGAACCACACGGGGGGACCTAGTCAATGACCTGCAGAGAGCTGGGACCAAAGTAACAAAGGCTACCATCAGTAACACACAATACTCCGCCAGGGACTCAAATCCTGCAGTGCCAGACGTGTCCCCCTGCTTAAGCCAGTACATGTCCAGGCCCGTCTGAAGTTTGAGAGCATTTAGATGATCCAGAAGAGGATTGGGAGAATGTCATATGGTCAGATGAAACCAAAATAGAACTTTTTGGTAAAAACTCAACTAGACGTGTTTGGAGGAGAAAGAATGCTGAGTTGCATCCAAAGAACACCATACCTACTGTGAAACATGGGGGTGGAAACATCATGCTTTGGGGCTGTTCTGCAAAGGGACCAGGACGACTGATCCATGTAAAGGAAAGAATGAATGGGGCCATGTATCGTGAGATTTTGAGTGACAACCTCCTTCCATCAGCAAGGGCATTGAAGATGAAACGTGGCTGGGTCTTTCAACATGACAATGATCCCAAACACACCGCCCGGGCAACGAAGGAGTGGCTTCGTAAGAAGCATTTCAAGGTCCTGGAGTGGCCTAGCCAGTCTCCAGATCTCAACCCCATAGAAAATCTTTGGAGGGAGTTGAAAGTCCGTGTTGCCCAGCGACAGCCCCAAAACATCACTGCTCTAGAGGAGATCTGCATGGAGGAATGAGCCAAAATACCAGCAACAGTGAAAACCTTGTGAAGACTTACAGAAAACGTTTGACCTCTGTCATTGCCAACAAAGGGTATATAACAAAGTATTGAGATGAACTTTTGTTATTGACCAAATACTTATTTTCCACCATAATTTGCAAATAAATTCTTTAAAAATCAGACAATGTGATTTTCTGGATTTTTTTTCTCTCATTCTGTCTCTCATAGTTGAGGTATACCAGGATGAAAATTCACAGAACAATACATTTAACGTCAAAACATTTTCTTTACAGTGTCTTTTTTTGCAGAATATACTCTATATAAAATGTTAAAGGAAACCTCCTTTACTTCCTCAGTGAGACAGACAAAATGTGTTACCAATCAATTAGCATATACAATCTACCTACTAACAATTTGTAAGCAAATCCTATATGTTTATTGAAGCATTTATTCAGTCATCTTCACCAAGGAATATGCTACTTTTAAATGGATCGATCACTGCCTCAGTTTATGAACCTCTAGGCTGGTAACAGTGTTATTTTTTCCAGTTGTCATTTCTTACAAATACATTCTCTCAATTACTATGTTATAGAATAACTCAAACTTAATTCCAAAAAGATAGATAGATAGAAGACAGATCTTTTTGGGAAGTTGGGAAATTGTTTTTTTTAACAGCTGTCATTGTACAAGAATAACATCATTTATTTAAAAAAAGAATACAATACAAAGACAAATTAATTCAACATTAAAAGCAAATATATACATATTCACAGTATAATAATACAATTAAAGAAGATGATGATTTTGTAGTGGGGGGGGGGTTTAATTTTTTTCCAGCGCTGTAGAAGTGATGACAGAGATTGGTACCAAAAAGGAATGAGCGGAACTCATAACACGTTGGCGTTTCTCGTCGGATTGTTGTTTCGGACGGACCGCAGTGCAACCGTTGACGCACAAAGATCGCCTGTAGCATCGGTCTCCTGAACACAACACACGTTAACACTTCGGTGGAGCGACAGACATTATTAAGTTTGAGTGTAATGTGAGAGCAGTCACACAGGATGGACGGAGGTGTTTCTGGTGAGGACACACGCACTTACTCACACACACTCACTCATTTCTCATTTGTTTGGCTAGGCCGCAACGCAGCCCGCGCGCGGGAATGACATTGCTTACTTTGTCAGGAATGTACGGTTTTTGTACACAGCTTACTACATAATGCATTTAAATTGACTTTAGACTGGCGGTGGTCTACCTGTGCTCATCCTGCCGAGGAGAGCGGTAGCTAGGTTAATTCATACATGAATGTGAAGCGGCAGCTTTGGTGCTAATGTCGCTTTGCTAGCTGAGCTAACGCTAACGGAACTAGCTTCAGATAACTCCCACTCAGATACTTTAGTGTGTGCTGAATCAAACAAACTGCATCAACCACTAAACAGATGTGTATGCATTTATTGTTGTATGTAGTTCCATTCAGTGTTATGTTAAGTCACGAAATAAAAAATACATAGCCGCTTCTAGGAGCCTGGCCTACCCTTTCGTTGAGTATTTTGTGAAGTTTCCGAAGGAGACCAGACTCTCTACTTGACTCAAATTACCTGATACCACACATCTGTACACAAGACTAGGGATGAAACATCTTATCTCATGTTATCATCTTAGTTGGCTCCAATAATAAACCAAGATCAGTGTCGTATAGTAACTAAGTAGATGTACTTAAGTACTCTACTTGAGTACAATTTGAGGGACTGTTACTTTACTTGAGTATTTCTATGTTTTGTTACTTTGCACTTCTACCCCACTACAATCCGTAGGTTCATGGGGCTCATTCACTGGAGCTTCCACAAACAACAATCAACTTAATTATTACATTCAAATGAAGTACATTATTCAAGTTTACATTCACTTTGGAGAAATGAGCGGAAGCGCTCTCTTTTCCTCTCTCCCCCCCTCCTGACAGCCTGTCAGTATTTCACGCAGCTCACTGATCCAGTAATGAGTGACCCGACAGTGAAGAATAAATATATTTATAACTAGGGATGCACGATATTGTTTTTTTTAAACCAATACCGATAACTTCCTGCTTCTCAAGACCGATACCGATAATAATATTATATATATATATATATATATATATATATATATATATATATATATTAAATGTACCTGTAGTTTTTGCACCTGGTGGTAAAAAAGAGACTAGTAGTGAGCAAATGACATGAGCATTACTACTATGAACAAAACAAAGCCAAGAACAGTTTTGACTCTTCAAAGTGACCATATTTATTTTCCCAAATAAAGTTCTTGCCTTTTTCAAAAACCTCGTCGATAGGTAAAAGCCCCGGTGCCTTTGCAGCTGGCTTTGGATTCGCCGCTAGTTTAGCAGCGCAGGCGTCTTCGTACGCTTTTAACACACCATCGTAGCGATGTTTCAGGTGACTAATCAGGTTGGAAGTATTATAGCTCGTTGCCTTTTTCCCTCCACTTCTGCATTGCATTTGTGAATACAAATGGCAAGCGAACTATCTAACTCTGAAACTTTGAAATAGTACCATACTACCGACGACATGTTTGTTTACTGTCCTGGCTTCACGGCCGCACACCATTTACGTCACAGCCAGGCATGAGTTAGGGAGCGCTGGATTTGTGAAAAACTCCCCTCTTCCTAAACCACTAATACCACAGTACTGGCAAAACGGGAGGAGCCGATTGAAAAACAAGCGCCCCTCATCCCAATCCACCCACACCGCAGTATTTTTTCTTTTTTATATTGTATATTATCGGGGCTATTAATAATTTTATCGGGATGACGTCATAATTCCTAATATCGGACCGATAATTATTGGGCCGATAATTATCGTGCACCACTATTTATAACTAGTTTAGCTGGTTCCAGAGGTAGATAAAATAGCTAAGTGTGTTATGTCTAACTCTTGTGTGTTTCGCTCCGCTTACCGGTCCGGCGGGCGGAGCTGCAGGATTTCTGCTTCACACACGTTGCATACCGCTATTTTACTGTCTTTTTCGGACACCTTAAAATAATGCCAGATCGGTGAAGCCATTTTGTCGAGCTTGTTTTGCCGCACACAGAGAAAAGTGTCATGTATTTTAAGTCATGCGATCGGCTCTCGCGATTGGCATGTTTAGAGAGCACCGATCGATCGGTAGAGAGTGAGTATCGGCCGATCGCGATCAGTGACCGATCGATCGGAGCATCCCTAATCATTATAAAACATATCATATATATTATTCTGAAATGGACCAATCTGCACAATGACTACTTACTTTACTGCTTAAAGTATATTTTGATGCTAATACTTTTCTACTTTTACTTCAGTATTCATTTTGATTGCTGGACTTTTATGCTGCGTTCACACCGGACGCGATGCGATGTTTGGGGGTGGCGAAATTACATGTAAATTCAATGCGGACAGATGCGGACAGACGCGAATTCGCTCCGACGGCAAGCATTACGCGGTGGACGCGAATTCCGCGGCGCGATTTGAAGGGGGTCGCGACAGACGCTCAAGTTCAATTTGTTCAACTCCAGCGTCATATTCGCGTGACGCGATCTCGCGGTAGCCAATCAGCGGTGAGGATCTCAGCCTGCCGTCACTGACGTTCAACCAGAAAACATCAGCCATTAGCAGTTAGCACACAGAGCTCACAGCTCCTCATATCTGTTCAGAAACTGGACAAAAGTTAAACATGTACAAACCACAGACTGTCTGTCATGGCGAATACAGTCGCTGGTTTATTTATGTCTGTAGGCCGTTGTTGTGAGTATGGAAGTAGACAACGTTGGCTTAGCCTGGTCGACCCGATCTTCATTCAGAAAACAAGCATTTTAAAAGGTTTTTCGCCTGCCGTCTTGTCTGTAGACTTGTCAAGCATTAAGTATGTTGTTACTTCGGCATAATTTAGAAACGTGTATTACAATTTAATCACGGTAAAATATGTTCATTTTGTTGTAGTTGTAGCTCCCGAGCCAGCGCGTCTTGTTTGAATTACGCGAGTAAACCACAGCTGGCAGCCACGGTGAAACTCGAGCGCTTAGAGCGATGCAATAGGAGCGATTAGAGCAAAGCGAATATTCGCATCGCGTCCGGCGTAAACGCAGAATTACTTGTAACTAGAGATGCCAGCGATTATTCGATTATTCGTTACAGTCTCCATAATCGAATATTTTTAAAAATCGATTTTATTTATATATATTTTTTTTTATTATTTATGTTTAATTTTTTTTTTTCTGGCTTAGTTTCAACCAAAATATAGACTAATGCTAATAATATTAATAGTATTAATAATTGTAAATGGCTATTGGTCACACCACCAGTTTGTTCTACTGTAAACTTGGAGGAAGCCTGCGTGCAGAGCAGACTGCTGCTGCAGCACGCTACACACCGACCACGCCCCCCCCCCCTCCTTTCCCTCACACGTGCGACTGAAGATGAGCAAAGCGGCAGGTAAAAAGAGTTCCTTGTGGAACTACTTTGAACTTACAAGTCCAAAGGAAGTGAAATGCAAGCTCTGCGAAAAGACGTTGGTATATCACAGCTCAACTTCAACAATGCGTTCGCATTTGAGTGCGAAGCCAAAGTGGTTACAGAGAAAGACGCAGCACAGCCGGCCATTACCAACTTTCCTTCGAGGCCACGTCGTTGTGATGACATGCGTGCAGGTGAAATAACTGCACTAATCACCAATATGCTAGTGAAGGACATATTAATACAGGCTACATGATGGTGGTTTATTTTTTGTTATTTTCTAAAGTGCCTGTCATTGCCTTTATTTGGAGATGCGCGCACAATGTATTTATTGCAATGCTGCCATTATTAAATACAGGCTACAGCTTCTATTAATAGGCTGTAGCCTGTATTTAATAATGGCAGCATTGCAATAAATACATTGTGCGCGCATCTCCAAATAAAGGTGATGGCAGGCACTTTGGAATTTTTTTTTTTTTCTTCTGCAGAGGGGGGGGGGGGGTCGGTCGAATAATCGATTATTATTCGCCATGGCTGCCGAATAATCGATTTTGATCATGGTCAGTTTCTGGCAACCCTACTTGTAACTAGGGGTGTAACGGTTCACAGAAGTCACGGCTCGGTTCATACCTCGGTTTGGGGGTCACGGTTCGGTACGGTTTCGGTATAACAAGGAAAAGCAAAGAAAAGTCCCAAATGCATAATTTTTTTTTGCTGTTATTTATCTTTGAACAGGAGTGCAAGTTTTGGTATGAAAATAAGGAACTCTAACATTTGGAATCATTAACTGTATTACACAGTTACAAACAAACCACAAACAGTAACACACACACTCAGATGGCCATATTATAATGGCTGATGTCAAACAAAAAGGTTAAATAAGCTGTACAACTAAAAAGAATGTCTTGAACATATTAAAATAAATAATAAGAAAGTGTTTGAATCACAATCAATAAAAGGTAATACAGAACTGTAGAACATCTCCTGATGTCAAAATATAAAATAAATACAATGATAAATATAAAACAAAATACAATCTGTACCTTTAGGAGCAATGTCTAACATGTGTAATTAACTTGTGAGTGTGTGAGGCCATTATGCCTAAATAAAGGTACTCAAGCTTTACTCTATTTTCAAGTTGTTCTTCTAAAAGATGAGTTTGTCTACGTTGTCAGTAGTGAGGGCAGATCTGTTGGCGGTAACTATGTCACCTGCCGTCGAGAAAACCCTCTCGCTGGGGACTGAGACTGACTCGGATGTGATTGAGCATGTTTGACGTGTTACCACTAGCATACCGCACCGCTGTCGAACAACGCCGACACACCGCCCTCGTCCGATCCACAACTCGCACCCCGTCATTGTTGTAGTCCACAGGGAACCCGAAATGTTCCCACACAGCTGATTTAAAAGAAGCAGGTGGGTCTTCTAGCTGTGTGTTGTGTGAACTCGCCATAGCTAACTTTTCTTCTTCATGTATTGTGTTCGTTTTGTTGTGTTTTGTTCTTGTTCTTCATTTGTTATTTACGGGCGGCTGGCTTTTAGGTGCAATACCGCCCCCTGGATTATATATAGTGTAATACTGCCCTGAGTGACAGACTTTTTTCCCACTCGTAAAAAAGGCGTATTCGCCGTGTGACTGCATGTGCCGAACCGTGACGTCCGAACCGTGACGGTACGGGACGAATACGGATACCGTTACACCCCTACTTGTAACAAAATACTTTTACTTATGTTCTTCTTCCACCTCTGACTAAGATGCTGGATGCTTGCTTCACAAATGTTAATGGCTACCGCTAGTGCTGCGTACCGGTACTGGACTTGTAAAAAGTGCAGGTCCGGACTTATAAGTCCGGACCTGAACCTGAACCTCTGGACTTGAGTCCGGACCTGAACCTGAATGTGAGTCCAGGTACGCAGCACTAGCTACCGCAATATATATTGCAAATCTCTTACTGGATTCTGCTTCATGCTTAATAATCCTTTTGCCGTTTGAGTTGTGGATTTATTTCATGTCTCCCGTGGTGCGTCTTGTGTTTCCTTCCAACTTAATAACTGGGAAAGTGATGACATTATTGTCGATAGTTTGGTCTATTGTCTAGGTTGAAGATATCCATTACCCAGGGCTCGACATTAAGGACTGCCCGATGGCCCGGGGCCATCTAGTATTTAGCTCGGGCAATGAAGCCTCACTTGCTGGTTGCCCGATCGGGCAATCTATTATGCCAGTATCATGCAGCTCGCGGATCCAGTAATGAGTGACCCGACAGTGAAACTAAACATATCTATAACTAGTTTAGGTAGTTTGAGAGGTAATTAACATAGCTACGTGTGATATTCTAACCTGGTGTGTGTTTTGTCCGCTCACCGCTGCATGTGATCATGCAGAGCTGCGTGTCGACTCGTCAGCAGCAGCTGATCTCTCTCTCTCCCGTCAGATTAGACTTCACTCGCTTTTATGTCCATATCGATCAGATCCAGCAAGTTCTAGCTAATGATAGGACTACCTGCTTATTAAAAGACACCTAAACAATAAGCGTCGCTATGCAACTGGGTGAGGCCACAAAGTATAGCTTAGCATTATGTATTTGTTTACATGCCCACCGGAACCCCAAGGCATTACCAACAGATCAACGCACAATCAACCCATACAGGACATCTCTTTCTCCACATTAAGTGTTAGACATTAGAATTGACTATTCTTGTCTGTCACATTAGGGGTGCAACAACTAATCCACTTAATCGATTAAAATCGATTACCAAATTAGTTGCCAACTAATTCAGTCGTCGATTCATTGGTGACGTCATCACATGTATTTTACGCGCCGTTAAGCTCCAACGTTATTGTATTATTGCTACATAAGCATTATATCGCAGTCTTAGTGTCGCCAACCCGTTTCTAATATGCAAAAGGCCAAACAAATGCGTCTATGATGTATTTTCGATCAGACGAGATCTCTCTCCCCGGTCTGTGTGCGAGGGGGCGGGGCAGTTTACACACACACGCAGCTGCTACATGCAGCAACACACACACGGAGGAGATGGCGGAGAGAACGCGCTCCGAGGTGGTTAAACTTTACCCGTCTTGAGGTGGACGATGCTCGTTGCCAAAAGTGCAATAAGAGTTTAGCATGTAAGGGCGGTAACACGAGCATTGTCCACCTCAAGACGGGTAAAATTTAACCACCTCGGAGCGCGTTCTCTCTGCCTTCTCCTGTGTGTGTGTGTGTGTGTGTGTGTGTGTGTGTTGTGTGTGTGTGTGTGTGTGTGTGTGTGTGTGTGTGTGTGGTGTGTGTGTGTGTGTGTGTGTGTGTGTGTGTTGTGTGTGTGTGTGTGTGTGTGTGTGTGGTTGTGTGTGTGTGTGTGTGTGTGTGTGTGTGTTTGTGTGTGTGTGTGTGTGTGTGTGGTGTGTGTGGTGTGTAGTGTGTGTGTGTGTTGTGTGATGTGTGTGTGTGTGTGTGTGGTGTGTGTGTGTGTGTGTGTGTGTGTGTGTGTATGTGTGTGTGTGTGTGTGTGTTGTGTGTGTGTGGTGTGTGTGTGTGTGTGTGTGTGTGTGTGTGTGGTAACGTTTCCACGTCAGGTGTTCTGTATGCTAGGAGCAACACACAGAGTTAACTCAATTATACAAACATGGGTTTATGATTAGAGGTAACTGAGTTATTTATTTTGTTAAAGTTTCAGGTATTCTGTTTGCAGTTCTATCATCACATTATTTAATACGATTTTGTTAAAGCATTGTGAAATATTATGTAGCCTATTTAATTTAAATAAAAAGCAATGTTAATTTTGTTCAAAATGTGTTTAGTTAATTTAATAATATATGTATTTTTGAATCAAGTATTCATCTTTATTGTCTTCATTGTTAGTTTCCACATGCCTAAAACAACCTCAAGCTAAATCTAAAAGTTGATGGCTAAATAAGAGCGTTTGAGAAATTGTGCAAGGCATAATAATCCGAATAGTCGATTAATCGTTTCATTAATCGATAGATTAATGGATTATCAAATTAGTCGTTTGTTGCAGCCCTATGTCACATACTCTTCTTGTCTGTCACATAAGTGGCGCAACTGAAGCGGTATTGCGCCAAAGGGAAATTATTTTGACCGAAGAGATTTAGATTTGCCGGCTAATGGGAACTCTGACGTCGCCATTTTGTGTGCTTCGCGGATGCGCTCGGCTCCTCTCGACTGCTGCTCGGTCAGCTTCCGGATGAGGAGGCATTCGTTCGACCAACTTACAGTAGATAACATTAACATTACATTTTTAACAGGGGCCATAATAGTGTAAATAATGTTTGTTTTGGCAGTTATAACTGAATGTAATGTTTTCTACTTTTTTACATCTGGGAAGGAATTTGCCTTCATCAGATGGAAAGTGTCTTGACCAACAACTTAAGTGTTTCTTATAGCTATGCAGGGCATGCAAGTGAGCAAACACAAACAAGAACAAACAAACAAGTGAAATGAAGAATAAAATTGAAATTGTACAATATAATATTGTGGTGGTTCATCTTATAATTCCGTCTAGAGAATGCACCAGACAGCATCTAAGACCTGCAAACATCTAAATGTTCTATGGGTGAGGCCCCCCAAACCCTTCGTGCGTCATTTCGTCCGCGAGCATTTTTCAGGGCAATCTCTATTGGGCTCAGGGCCATCTGTAAAGGGCCATCTAAGCTAATTTAGAACTTTGTTTGTGGTGCTGTTGGCATTGAATAATTGCATTAAAAGCATATTCAGTAACATCTCTGTCCAGAAATGGCATGGTGTGCCATATTATCTTCTATAAGACAGTTTTTTCAATACCTACTAAATGAGTCTTGATCTAATGTGAGAGTGGCATCTTCTAAACATTTTCTTAATTGTACGTCACTGTGTGCAGGTCCCTCTCTTCCTCTCTCCACTCTGCGCCTCCTGATCCCCCCCATCCGGCTTGTCTCTGCGGCCATCTGGCTGACGGTGGAGCAGAAAATTGTGTCGGATTATGGGCTGCTGGAGGAGTTTGTTTTCATGGTTACGGAGATAGTCCCTCAACTTCTCAGCACGAGGCAGCGCGCAGAGCTCATTTTGGGTCTCAGAGCACGGGTGAGGATGAGTTATTGTTTTGAAAATGAACCTAATAGGATGATTTTTGTGGGAATACATAGTAGGGGCTGCTCGATTATGGCAAAAATCATAATCTCGATTATTTGGGTCAATAATTGATATCACGATTATTAAACGATTATCCATTTACATTGGGATATATTTATTTTGAAATCCTCTGGAGCAGAGAGAGGAGCTGTGGACTATTGTTATTGATTAATGCATCAGTGTTTCTTAGGGTCAAAAACACTAAACTCACAACTTAAAATGAAAGTTTTTTTAGTTTATTAAATAAAAGAGCATATGTGAAAAGTGAAAGTAGATATAGATTAGTTGCAATGTGGTGCTATGTATGTGTATATATATATATATATATATATATATATATATATATATATATATATATATATATATAAATATATATATATATAAAAATTGTTTTATTTTTTAAACACCTTGAATTTCAGGGGGGGTGCGGGGCTCCGTTGGTGGGGCGCAGCACCCCTCCAAGACAATGGTGGGAGAAACACTGGTGCATGTCAAATGTTTCATTCAGTGTGACAGGTTAAATAAACAGAGAAAGCAGCTCTTGACTGCCATCTTTTCCTCTAGTCATTTTTCATTATTGTCGCTTACCTCTGATTGTAGCTGATTCTGGAGCTGTGCCGCTCTGAGGAGACTGCGGACCCCCAGATCATTCAGCCTCATCTTGACCGGATGCAGAGCCTCAGAACTCTGTGGAATGTGGAGGTGAGCTAAACCTTAGGTCAACATCAACTATCCAAATATGTCTTGTGTGTTGAGGTTTTACTTTCCTTTATATCATTTGCATTGAGGATAATGAGGTGCTTGTCTTGAGTGTGGTGTAGTGTTAATTTAGTTTTAGTCTTAGTCCTGTGTTAAATTTCCTTTTAGTTTTAGTCATATTTAGTCACCTTCATCCTATTGTTATTTAGTCAAGATTTAGTCGACTAAAAGTCTGAGCATTTAGTCAAGAAAACTAATTATTTTAGTCTACTTTTTGTCAATGAAAACGGTTGAGTCTTTTTTAGTCATCAGATTATATCGAACATTCAGTCAAACTAGTCTAGCCAAAACCAATAATTTGTCATTGTAGTATATATAAATACATAAGATTATATCTTGTCCTTATTTGATGAAAAACACAGGTTGAATGATTAAGAAGCTTTGCAGAGAGTACCTGGTCAGGTTTGTGGTGTTTTTACCAGCTGTGTTTTGGCCACATTGCTTCCCTTCTGATGAAACAATGCATTTGCTTTTTTTCTCGCCTCATTGTAGCGAAAATAGGCCACATCGTTTCTTTCTCCCAAGCATGGTGGCTTTAGACTTTTTCGTTGTCAGTCATTTTGACGGACAGGATCGTAACATTTCCGTCATAATCCATTATTACCAGGGGTGCACATAACTTTTTTGCCCTGGTTCTCAAAGGAGCACCTGGAGATGTTGCTTGGTGCTAGGGCTGCAACAAACGACTAATTTGATAATCGATGAATGAAACGATTAATCGATTATTCGGATCGTTAAGGTTTTAACTGTACTACTACTACTTATATCGATACTGCTTATCGATCCGGTCCTTTTAACGATAGTATTAACAGTTCTGTTGACAAGAAATAAGGTAAACTAACTACACAAATTGTGAACAAAACTAACATTGCTTTTTATTTTAATTAAATGCATAATATTTTACATCTAAAGAAACAACAATGTTTTAACAAATCGTATTAAATAATGTGATGACAGAACTGTAATCAGAATAGCTGAAACTTTAACAAAATAAATAACTCTGTTTCCTCTAATCATAAACCCCATGTTTGTATAATTGAGTTAACTCCCTGTGTTGCTGCTAGCATACATAACACCTGACGTGGAAACGTTACTCGTGGATGGGGCTACAGAGCTGCTAGAAAGACAGTGGAACCCGGTGCATTTCTCCGTCTGGATGTGGTGCACTTTTGATAAATGTTTAGACAAATTGCTCGTGTTACCGCCCTTATATGCTAAACTCTTATTGCACTTTTGGTAACGAGCATTGTCCACATTGAGACGGCTAAAGTGTAACCACCTCGGAGCGCGTTCTCTCCGCCATCTCCTCCGTGTGTGTGTGTTGCATGCATGTAGCAGCTGCGTGTGTGGTGTAACTGCCCCGCCCCCTCGCAAGCAAGCGGGGGAGAGATCTCTCGTCCGAATTGGGAAGATCGAAAATACATTATAGACGCATTTTGTAGTCATATTGCATATTAGAAACGGAGTTGGCGACACTAAGACTGCGATATAATGTTTATGTAGCAATAATACATATGACATATGTTTAAATGTCTCCTGTACCGATACAAAAGAGCGATAACGTTGGAGCTTTACGGGGTGTAGAACACATGTGATGACGTCACCAACGAATCGACGACTGAATTAGTTGCCAACTAATTTGGTAATCGATTAAGTCGATTAGTTGTTGCACCCCTACTTGGTTCTCATCCTTAAAATGAAATAAACCGTAACTTTTGAGGGGGTCTTGACTTTATTTGCCAGACACACGCAGCTGAACACAAATGCAGAGGTGAACACAGAACACACATGCAGAGGTGAACACAGAACACACATGCAGAGGTGAACACAGAACACACATGCAGAGGTGAACACAGAACACACGTGCAGAGGTGAACACAGAACACACATGCAGAGGTGAACACAGAACACACATGCAGAGGTGAACACAGAACACACATGCAGAGGGGAACACAGAACACACCATGCAGAGGGGAACACAGAACACACATGCAGAGGTGAAACACAGAACACACATGCAGAGGTGAACACAGAACACACATGCAGAGTGAACACAGAACACACATGCAGAGGTGAACACAGAACACACATGCAGAGGTGAACACAGAACACACATGCAGAGGTGAACACAGAACACACATGCAGAGGTGAACACAGAAACACACATGCAGAGGTGAACACAGAACACACATGCAGAGGTGAACACAGAACACACATGCAGAGGTGACACAAGACAACATTAGCACGACCAGTAATCCTACAAAGCTGTCATCACTACCCTCCTGACTGTTCTCCTCACTGTCTTCCTCTCTGTCAGACATGGTAGCTGATGATGTAGGCCTACTTCTTTCTCTCTGGTTGAGTCTGTGATTAGATGCTTGCTTCCACAAGTCAACAGCTGGTTTTGGGTCGAAAGTCTCTGTTGTCATCTTAGACAAGTGGATGTAATCAAATAAGGTATGTGAACATAACCAATAACCTACCATAGCCAATAACAAATTAATGTAACTTATTTTATTTTTGTGTTCATATCTTATTTTACCTTAACATTTATTTATTTATGCATTTTTTTTTTTTTTATCTTTCCAGTTTAAAAG
Source organism: Harpagifer antarcticus (assembly GCA_902827135.1). Lineage (NCBI taxonomy): Eukaryota > Metazoa > Chordata > Actinopteri > Perciformes > Harpagiferidae > Harpagifer > Harpagifer antarcticus. The sequence goes on along the minus strand of CADEHL010000497.1, from coordinate 743,186 downwards.
GATATTTTTGGTTTACTGTCATATAGTATACATTGGAATGATTTCAAAACTGTTTATCCCAATAATTATAAAGGAGTGCCTTGAAAATATGTGTTAACATAAATTGTGATCAAACCGTTTGAGACCCACTGAGATAACTTAGACTAAAGTGAACTATCTAAACACATTAGGAGTCCTTTACCTCACTGAGCTGTAGTCATCAGCCTCTCAGTCTGACTGGAGAGGACTCTCCCTCCACATTATTGTAGAAAACATCTTATATCCGTTAGAGCAGCTAGCACCAGATTCTAATAACAACAGCGCCGGAAACCGGTGCACCCTCCCTCGCTCCCTCGCACTTTGGCTGTGAGCTGCGGGTGCCAGATAAGCCAACATACCCCATTTTCATTCACTTACAGCGCCATCGTACAGGGCAAATGACGGTTCGGTGCATGCAGTCACACGGCGAATACGCCTTTTTTAAGAGTGGGAAAAAAGTCTGTCCTTCAGGGCAGTATCCACTACACTAGTTATAATCCAGGGGGCGGTATTGCGCCCTAAAAGCTGTTTTCCAGCCGCCCTTAAACAACAAATGAAGAACAAGAAGAAACAACAACAAAACGAACAAAATACAAGAAGAAGAAAAGTTAGTTTTGCGAGTTCAGATAACACACAGGAGCTAGAACCCACCTGCTTCTTTTAAATCAGCTGTGGTGGGAACATTTCGGGTTCCCTGTGGACTACAATAACGATGAAGTGTGCGAGTGGTGGATCGGACGAGGATGGTGTATCGGCGTGGTGCGGTATGCTAATGGTAACACACGCCAAAACATGCTAAATCATATCAGAAGGCATCACCTAGATTTGCCAATCACCAGAGCCCGCAAAAGACAACAGCAGTTCAACAGCTGATCCCCGCTGCTTTTAAGAAGCCAATAGACATGAAACCAGTGAGACCAAATAAATAACAGAAGCTTTTGGCATATGTTTTTCAACGACTTTGCGCTCTTGAAACAATTTCTTATTATTTATTTTGTAATATTTGAAGACATTCTTTTTAGTTTTACAGCTTGATGAAACTTTTTTGTTTGACATCAGCCATTATAGATAATCTGGCCATCTGAGTGTGTGTGGTACTGTTTGTGGTTTGTTTTTAACTGTTTAATGCAGTTAATTATTAAAAATGTCAGAGTTCATTATTTTTATACTGAAACTTGCACTACTGTTCAAAATAAATAAAAAACAAACCTGTAATTATGCATTTGGGACTTTTTTTGCTTTTTCTTGTTGTACCGAACCGTACCGAACCGTGACCCCAAACCGAGGTACGAACCGAACCGTGACTTCTGTGAACCGTTACACACCCTACTCTTCTCTCTTCCCCTTCTCTCTCTTCTCTCTCTTCCCCTTCTCTCTCCTCTCTCTCTCAATGTTGGTACGCAAATGCACCTTTTTTCAAATGACCCGGTGCTCTTTTTTGGCGGAGGTGCGCCAGTTTGGCCAGTTATGTGCAGCCCTGATTATTACCCGTCGAGTGCCACAATTTATCACTCGCGCTGCCGGGGGGGTATTCAGTTAACGTGAGTGCGACCACTGCTCCCAAGCCCTGGTGTTGCCATTTTATTTTCTGTTTGAATAAGGTTAGTTAGACCATGATTACCAATTACCAATCTTTCTTGCAGACTGATAATGCAGACATATCTGACTCGCATTTCATGGGCCTTGTCCAAAACCTGGTGAGAAATCCGGAGGATAGGAGAAACTTCTTCCAGGTAAGTACCTGGGATTTTTTTGTAAATGTATTTTTAGAATGTTTTAAAACTTAAATCAGTTATAGAATATGCAAACTCCTTTGAGAAATAGCTGTGTACCAAGCTTACTTAATGTGGACCAGTTCTTCTCATTGTGGTGACAAGTATGTCTTTCTCTTCCAGGATGTTTTCCCGGGAGACTTTGGCCCAACATACGACAAAGCAATCCAGACCCTGATGTGGCTCTTTCTGTCCCGACTTGAAAAGCTCCTTCCCACCCAAACTCTCCAACAGGTCTCCATCAATGTCAATTAAAAACTATGCCGTGTGTGGTAAACTCTGTGCTTTATATTCCTACCCTCAAGACATTATGCTTCACAGAGGACTTAGTTAGTTTTTGTGCTTTGTAACTACCAAAATGTTGGTTTTTGTTTTACTTACTTACTCATAACGGTGCGTTGTAAGTAACTTAAACGGGTCATGATATTTCGGTTGCTTTCAACTAAATTTGACCTAACAATAAGACATTTCAGGACTGTTGCCTTACATTCTTTTTCATGTTGGCTTTGTCAGATTGCGTCTCTGCTCAGCGATGCCTCTTCTGTTCTGAATGAATGCATGGATACTTTCGCTCAACCTCAGGAGCTCAAAAGCTTGCTGGACACTCAGAAAGACCTTGGACAGTTGGAGGACATTGGTGAGCTTCTCACAATTTCAATTAGCCTATTCACAGAATATTATTGATACTCAATCCGAGTCTGGTTTATTTGGCATTTTAATGATTAATGATATCTCTTCTTTTCAGAGTCTTGCATAGTTGACAGTGGCATCTTGTCGGCCCTGTGGTCTGCCTCCTGTGGAACGAGTTGTGATTGTCAACGAGCAAACGGAAACAGATGTTGAGAGCGGGCTCATGTACACAGTGAGCCAAGAGATGGAGGTTGAATCTGAGAGCATGGAGGGAACTGTGAACTCTGAGTTGTGTGCAAACACAGTGGTTTGGTCTCGGCAGTGAGGTGAAGGCAGAAAAATGGACTCTGTGGTGGTTACAGATCGTTTGGATGGCACGGAGGCCAGTGAGAGTGAAATGGCAGAAGAACCGTCTGGAACACTCATGATAGGGGAGGACGGCCAGGTGACGGTGCTCAACAGCGTGGAGAAAAAGCCAAATAGACGTGGGAGGAAAAAGAAATGTCCTGAAGATAAAGACTTTCAGGTGCAAACCAAAATGAGGGGCAAACTTGATCCGGAATTTGACGTTTTGTTGGAGAGACCGGTGCGAAAGAACCGTGGACTCAAGATGAAAAGGTACCTGTCCCAGTGGATGAAATCCGGAAAGACACAGGGCAGCAATGCGACTAACAGCAGCCCTAAAAGGTTTGCAACCAAAAGCAATGACCTGGATGAGAGGACGTGCAAAGTGTGCGGCAAGGTGGTGACTCGTGCCAAGTTCTTAGAGCGCCACATGAATCGACACTCAGATGAGCTGCCTTTTTCTTGTCCTGTGTGTAAAAGGTTTTATAAGAGCTTGCGTTACTTGCAGCAGCATAAATGTCCAAATCAGACAAAAGCAAAAGAACAAGAGACTGCAGCAGACGAGGGTGAACAATCATCCAGTGGGCTTCCTGGTGAGGCAGCCAACCAAGAGCTGTCGTCAGACAACACAGGACAAGCGGAACAAAAAAGCCCAGACGTAAACAAAAGCGTGCTGGAAGGTCCGTTCTACTGTCCTCACTGCAGTGTGGAGTTTAAGTGCAAACAAACATTTCGGTTCCATTTAAGAAACATTTGCTACAATGAGCAGCAGGTGGATCCTGAGCAGCCTGAGGATGTTAAGCATTGTTTCAGGTGTGATGAATGTGACAAGGCCTTCAAGTACAAGTCCACATTGGATTCCCACAAACAAACTCACAACCCGCTCTACTGCGAGGTGTGCATGAAACTGGTACGGGACCCTGAGGCATTGGCAATGCACAAAGAATCCCACACTCCCATTTCAGTGTAACCAGTGTGAGGGACAATTTCCCTGTGTTCAAGGCCCTGCATAAGCCACTATATCGACGTCCATAATCCCATCGAGCCTTTTACCTGCACCCACTGTCAGACAACATTTGCTAGTCTAAAGCGTTTCATCAGACACGAGTGGAAACACACTGGTTACCAACCATTTCAGTGTCCTCATTGCACCAAAAGATGCAGATCGTACTCTGACCTTGTGGAGCACCAGAAAAAGCACACTAAAGCGTATCCATTCCTCTGCTGGGAATGTGGCAAGAAATTTAGGCACGGTGGTGACATTGACGAGGCACGTGGAGCGTGTGCATCACTCGGAGAACCTGTGACGGAGAAACCAATTGCCAATCTTCACCTGCGCTCAGTGCGGGAAGACCTTCACATCCAGAAGATGCCTCCTGAAGCATGACAACTTCCATCACAAGGGTTGCGTTTCCCATGTGAGCACTGTGGAAAGGGATTCTTTGGCAAGGACGCCTTGGTGAGGCATACTTTGATTCACACAGGGGGAAGGCCTTTCAAATGCGACGACTGTGACAAGTCTTTCAGATCTGCTGCAGAATTAAAGATACACAGGAGATACCATACTGGGGAACGGCCATTTAAGTGCAACGTGTGTGAAAAAGGTTTTGTCCAATCCTGTTTTCTTACCTTACACATGCGAACCCATACTGGAGAAAGACCATATGTATGTGCAGTATGTAACAAGGGCTTTTCAAGCTTGCATGGCTTAAAACGTCACAGGAGACTTGTTCATGCGTAGGCCATAAGACATAGGGATGTTCTGTTTAATGTTTCCCCATTTAAGGAGATCCGCATCAGATGTAGACCAGAACTTGAGGAACTGTTAAGGATTTAACCTTGCTTATGGGCATTTGGTGTGGAAGGGGAATTGGGACTGGGTTTTCCAGTTGAAGGACTTTTTGCTTAAAATATCAGCCGCGTCCTTGTCTCTGGCTGTCACAGCTTGGATTGTTGGAAGCTGTGTAATTGTATAGTGCATTATAAAAATGTAGCTTTGTATTTTTTTACACAAAACTTTGCTGTAGTTCTACATAAGATTTGTATGCATAAAGGATATAAACCGTGATTCCCTTGAGGGATTTATTTCTTTTTCTTAAATAAATTGAATATTTGATTGTAAAGTGTCATTTAATTTAGATTTGATTTGTTTGCACATAAATCTGTCAACGACGTCATCCATCAAATGTCACAGTGGGTTAATCCCTCTGATAAGTGAATTCATATGATCCTATACATTAACTCCAAAATTTATAAAATACCCAAAAGCGTAGATGTATATAAAATCTACATTTATTAATTGAATGTCTCAATGTGATAAATTATGAAGATCAAGTATAACATAACACAATGAATGAAATGATGTCTTCATATATTTAACATTCAGTTAGAGGCTCTAAACCACCATATGACTCTTGATATATATATTATATACAGAGGAGGAAATAAGTATTTGATCCCTTGCAGATTTTATAAGTTTGCCCACTTAAAAAGAAATGAACAGACTATAATTGTAATGGTAGGTTTATTTTAACAGTGAAGTAAGAATATCAAAAAGAAAATCCAGAAATTGACATTATGTAAGTTAATATAGTTAATATACAGGACTGTCTCAGACAAATTAGAATATTGTGATAAAGTTCTTTATTTTCTGTAATGCAATTAAAAAAACAAAAATGTCATACATTCTGGATTCATTACAAATCAACTGAAATATTGCAAGCCTTTTATTATTTTAATATTGCTGATTATGGCATACAGCTTAAGAAAACTCAAAAATCCTATTTCAAAAAATTAGAATAGTTCCTCAGACCAAGTAAAAGAAAAACAAACATTTGAAAATGTCCATTAATGCACTCAGTACTTGGTTGGGAATCCTTTTGCACGGATTACTGCATCAATGCGGCGTGGCATGGAGGCAATCAGCCTGTGGCATTGCTGAGGGTGTTATGGATGCCCCAGGATGCTTCAATAGCGGCCTTTAGCTCATTAGCATTGTTGGGTCTGGTGTCTTTCAGCTTCTTCTTCACAATACCCCACATATTCTCTATGGGGTCAGGTCAGGGGAATTTTGCAGGCCAATCGAGGACAGTAATGCCATGGTCAGTACACCAGTTACTGGTGGTTTTGGCACTGTGGGCAGGTGCCAGATCATGCTGGAAAATGAATTCCTCATCTCCATAGAGCTTTTCAGCAGACGGAAGCATGTAGTGCTCTAAAATCTCTTGGTACACAGCTGCATTTACTCTGGGCTTGATGAAACACAGTGGACCAACACCAGCAGCTGACATGGCTCCCCAAACCATCGCTGACTGTGGGAACTTCACACTGGATTTGAAGCAACTTGGATTTTGCCTCCTCTCCAGCCTTTCTCCAGACTCTGGCGCCTTGACTTCCAATGAAATACAAAACTTGCTTTCGTCTGAAAAGAGGACTTTGGACCACTGTGCAACTGTCCAGTGCTTCTTTTCCTTAGCCCAAGTCAGACGCCTCTTCCGTTGTCTTGAGTTCAGAAGTGGCTTGACCATGGGAATACGGCTATTGTAGCCCATTTCCCGGACACGTCTGTGAACAGTGACTTTTGATACCTGGACTCCAGCTTCAGTCCACTGTCTTTGAAGCTCCCCCAAATTCTGGAAGCGACTCTTCTTCACAATGCTGTTAAGGCTGCGGTCATCTCTCTTGGTTGTGCAGCGTTTCCTGCCACATTTCCCCTTCCAACAGACTTTTTGTGGATGTGCTTTGAAACTGCACTCTGTGAACAGCTTGCTCTTTGAGAAATTTCTTTTTGTGTCTTACCCTCCTGATGGAGGGTGTCAATGACGGTCCTCTGGACAGCAGTCAGATCAGCAGTCTTCCCCATACTTGTGATTTAGTTTACTGAACCAAGCTGAGTGTTTTTCAAGGCTCAGGAAACCCTTGCAGGTGTTTCGAGTTAATTAGACGATTCAAGTGATTCGTTGAACACCCTACTAGTATACTTTTTCATGATATTCTAATATTTAGAGATAGGATATTTGAGTTTTTCTTAAGCTGTATGCCATAATCAGCAATATTAAAATAATAAAAGGCTTGCAATATTTCAGTTGATTTGTAATGAATCCAGAATGTATGACATTTTTGTTTTTTTAATTGCATTACAGAAAATAAAGAACTTTATCACAATATTCTAATTTTCTGAGACAGTCCTGTATATATACAAATACAAACATAGTACAACATGGTTAAAATAAAACAAGTAGTGGCGTTTTTATATGTACAAAACTGGTGCGGCACGAACAACTTGGATGTTTATATATAAGCTTCTGGTGCGCGGTGAATGAAGAACACGGAGCAACACTGGCCCTTTCTCATTTTTCTAACTCGACTCCTATCCTCGATACTTAGTCCCGCCCACAGGAGATGCGAGCGGAGGAGCCGTGGAGAGAGGAGGGGAAGCAGCAGGTGGTTAGAGAAATGAGAACTCCTCTCCTCTGAGCGGTCATTTTAAAGAGACGTCCATTAATGATGACAGGAGGCACAGCAGCCCTCTGTCTGATGGACAGATGTGTTCATGACGACTTATATATGTACTTTGATTCATTGGCAGTGCGATATGAGACAATAACAGGCTACAGATGCGGACACGGATATATTTATATAAATATATACAATTTCAGAATCAAACGGATCACTCTCATAATAACGTAACACTATCAGAGACTGGATATACCCCCCCCCCCCCCCCCCCCACGCACACACTGTACCACACACACCTACACCACACACGCACATACAGCTCCTAAAACAGGCTACAGCCGTTGTGTATTTTATTGTGAAGCACTAAATGGTTTTAGAAAAATATCAACTCTTTGTTTGTAGATATCTACTAAACTAAAGCAAATAAAGAGAGTAGGCCTGTTATACTGAGTGATATATATTATACACACTGCTCTGCTTTCTGCACGGACCTCACAGCTGTTCTCAGGAGAAGCTTCTCAATACTCAAATTTCCCCTCCTCGACTCCTCGGTCCTCCGGTAGTGACCCGGAAATGAATTTCAGCGCGCCATTTTGAAGGACGTCTCATTTCTCTAAATGCACACTGAGGATCGAGCGTCGAGGAGGCTCTCTGGAGGAGCTCTAACCGAGGATACACGGATGGTTCCTCCGCGGATGCATTTCCGGGAACGGTGGAGGCGTGACGCACGGCCGGACTTATCTCAGCCAATGACAGCTCTGCATGCATCCCCTGGATATTATTTTAGAAACTGCTTTCATCGGTCACGATGTTTCCAGAGAGAACAGCTGTGAGGTCCGTGCAGAAAGCAGAGCAGTGTACAATATATATCACTCAGTATAACAGGCCTACTCTCTTTATTTGCTTTAGTTTATTAGATATCTACAAACAAAGAGTCAATATTTTTCTAAGACCATTTAGTGCTTCACATAATAAAATACACAACGGCTGTAGCCTGATTATGCTTTAGGAGCTGTAGGTGTGTGTTGTACTGTGTGTAGGTGTGTGTGTGTGTGTGTGTGTGTGTGTGTGTGTGTGGTACAGTGTGTAGGTGTGTGTGTGTGGTACAGTGTGTAGGTGTGTGTGTGGTACAGTGTGTAGGTGTGTGTTGTACAGTGCGCAGATGCGGCAGACAGACGGGTCTCAGTTGGTTTGGTGTCCTCTGCTTACTTTTAATACTTGCAACTACAACTTTTGACCCGTAATTTCAATTCCCCATTTCAGCGACCAGAGAGAGAGGGGGGGGGGGGATATATCCAGTCTCTGATTGAGTTACATTATTATGAGAGTGCTCTCATACTTTAAATTGCATATATTTATATAAATATATTTGTGTGTGTGTGTGTGTCCTCATCTGTTGCCTGCTATTGTCTCATTATACCGCACTCTCAATGAATTCAAAGTAAATATGTGGGGGAACAATGTTCAGCTGATCTAACAGAGATTATAAAATACAGTGCTATGACAAAACACTCGACAGCTGATGCAGCTGTTGCCACCTAATAATGAACGGACGTTGCTTTAACATGACCGCTCAGAGGAGAGGAGTTCTCATTTCTTTAAACGTCTGCTGCTTCCCCTCCTCTCTCCTCGGTTCCCCTCCTCGGTCCTCCGCTCGCATCTCCTGTGGGCGGGACTAAGTCTCGAGGAGGGGAAATTTGAGTATTGAGAAGCCTCTACTGTAAACATTGCGTCGCGATGAAAGCAGTTTCTAAAATAATATCCAGGGGATGCATGCAGAGCTGTCATTGGCTGAGATAAGTCCGGCCGTGCATCACGCCTCCACCGTTCCCGGAAATGCATCCGCAGAGGAGCCGTGGAGGAACCATCAGTGTATCCTCGGTTAGAGCTCCTCCAGAGAGCCTCCTCGATCCTCGGTCCTCGAAGTGCATTTAGAGAAATGAGATGTCCTTCAACATGGCGCGCTGAAATTAATTTCCGGGTCACTACCGGATGACCGAGGAGTCGAGGAGGGGGATTTGATGAAATGAGATAGGTCCACTGTAAGCGCATACATTTACGTACACAGCGTGGGGATGTCATATTTTAATACACCTCAATACATGGGCCGCGTCTCATTTCAACGATCTCGAATCCTCGGTCCTCCGGTAGTGACCCGGAAATGAATTTCAGCGCGCCATGTGGAAGAACATTTCATTTTTTCTAAATGCACTTCGAGAATCGAGCGTCGAGGAGGCTCTCTGGAGGAGCTATAATCGAGGATACACTGATGGGTCCTCCACGGTTCCACGCCTGCAGACAGAGGGCTGCTGTGCCTCCTGTCATCATTAATGGACGTCTCTTTAAAATGACCGCTCAGAGGAGAGGAGTTCTCATTTCTCTAACCGCCTGCTGCTTCAATCAATCAATCAATCAATGTTTATTTATATAGCCCAATATCACAAATGTTACATTTGTCTCAGTGGACTTCACAGTTTGTACAAAATATCAGTATGACAATACGACACCCTCTGTCCTTAGACCCTCACATCGTACAAGGAAAAACTTCCGAAGAAAACCCACAGTTTAAGGGAAAAATGGGAGAAACCTCAGTGAGAGCAACAGAGGAGGGATCCCTCTCCCAGGACGGACAGTCGTGCAATAGATGCCGTGTGTAAATTGAAAAGATAATACATTTGCAACATAGGTAGTCCAAATGTTTGGAAATGCATGTGTGTATAATAGGAAGATGGATCCACGAGGATATCCATCCAGGACCTATGATCCAGGACCACAGCCACGACTCAAGATCCAGGGGACACAGGACCGCAGGATCATCCATGACTCCGGATCCCAGCGTATATAGACACCAAAAAGAAATACATTTGGGGAAGCTGGGTTAATCGGAACATGAGAGTACACAGGTATAGACAGAGAGAAGGAAGAAGTAAGATGTCCCCCAACAAACTAAGCCTATATCAGCAAAACTAGGGGCTGAATCTAATCAGCCCTAACTATAAGCTTTATCAAAAAGGAAGGTCTTAAGCGCACTCTTAAAAACGGATAGGGTGTCTGCCGCCCGAACACAAACTGGAAGCTGATTCCACAAATGTGGAGCTTGATATGAAAAGGCTCTGGCTCCCATTGTACTTTTAGAGACTCTAGGAACAACCAACAACCCTGCATTCTTGGAACGCAATGCCCTAGTAGGACAGTAGGGTATAATGAGTTCTTTAAGGTAAGATGGCGCCTGCCCATTAAGGGCTTTGTAGGCGAGAAGAAGAATTTTAAATTCTATCCTGTGTTCTATAGGGAGCCAGTGTAAGGCAGCCAGAACAGGAGTAATGTGGTCCCTTTTCCTAACTCTGGTTAGTGTTAGGGAAATATTTTAATCATGTCTGTCTCCTTATATGGAATTAGGACCCTATCTGCAGAGCTTCTTCTCTGGTTAAGAGTGTTGTTCTTCAATCTGTGGAATATCATCATGTCGTTCTCAGGGTCAACTCAAAGGTCGGACGCCTGGCTTTCTGAAGAAAGGGGGGCTTTCCGGTGCCTCTAAGTTTCCCTGCAGTGTGTACATTATGTTTTATGGTTAGCAGAGACAGGCGCATAAATCTCAGATCCGCTTGTTTCAATATATATTGGGTGTATTTTGCTCAACCTTTTCAGAGAGTCCGCTCGGTGGAAGATGGTTAACTGTATGAAACTGAGTGTATCCTCTCCGGCCGTTACTTCAATAAATCTCCGTGTTTGATGAAAGATTCTCCGTCTCCAATTCTTCAACATTGGCTCTGCATTGAATCCCAGAAGATTATTCTTCACAGTTAGTACACGAGCTGCAGCATTTTGAATTAGCTGAAGCGACTTGACTGACTTCTTGGTACACCCTGATAATAAAGAGTTACAATAATCCAGCCTTGAAGTAACAAATGCATGGACTAGTTTCTCTGCATCGTTTTGAGGCAAGATATGCCTGATTTTTGCAATGTTACGTAGATGGAAGTAGGCGGTCCTTGAAATTGATTTTATGTGGGCGTTAAAGGATAAATCCTGATCAAATATAACACCAAGATTCCTTACAGTCTCACTGGAGGCCAAATTAATGCCATCCATAGTTAGTATATCTTTAGATAATTTGTTTCGTAGATTCTTCGGGCCAAGTACAATAACTTCAGTTTTGGTCGTGTTTAACATCAAAAAGTTTAAGGTCATCCACGTTTTTAAGTCCTTGAGGCAGTCTTGAATTTTATTTAGATGATTAATTTCATCAGGCTTGATTGATAAATATAGTTGAGTATCATCCGCATAACAATGAAAATTTACAGAATGATTCCTTATAATATTGCCTAACGGAAGCATATATAATGTGAACAAAATAGGTCCGAGCACTGAGCCCTGTGGCACTCCGTGGCTAACTTTGGTTTGCGTGGAAGATTCATCATTGACACGTACAAACTGAGAGCGTTCAGATAGATAGGACCTAAACCAGCCTAAGGCAGTTCCCTGTATGCCAACTAAGTGCTCTAGTCTTTGCAATAAGATATCATGATCGATAGTATCAAATGCAGCACTGAGATCGAGCAAAACAAGAATAGAGACAAGTCCTTTGTCAGAGGCTATTAGAATGTCATTTGTGACTTTAACAGAGCTGTCTCTGTGCTATGATGTGTTCTAAAGCCAGACTGAAAATCTTCAAATAAATCATTGTTTTTTAAGTAATCACACAGCTGTTTTGCGACTGCTTTCTCAAGAATTTTTGAGAGGAACGGATGATTAGAAATAGGTCTATAGTTGGCTAAAACCTCTGGATCGAGGTTGTGCTTTTTAAGAAGCGGTTTTATCACTGCTACTTTGAATGATTGTGGAACATAGCCTGATAATAAAGACATATTCATAATATTTAATAAAGAAGTGCTAATTAATGGAAAAACTTCTTTCAACAGCTTAGTTGGAATTGGGTCTAACATACACGTTGATGGTTTAGAAGAGAGAATCATTGAATTTAATTGTTCAAGGTTTATGGCTGAGAAGCATTCTAGTTTACTATCTAGTGTAATATTAGAACTTACGTTTCCGGGAGTTGATAACACTATACTGGTCAAAGGCAAGAGGTCATTGATTTTGTTTCTAAGAGTAACAATTTTATCGTTAAAAAAGCACATAAAATCATTACTACTGAGTGCTATGGGAATAGAAGGCTCCATGGAGCTGTGGCTCTCTGCTACCTGGCTGAAAAGAAATCTTGCATTATTCTTATTCTCATCTATTAGTGAAGAGTAGTAGGCTGCTCTCGCTTTACGCAGTGCTTTCTTATATTCATTGAGAGTAATATGCCAAATTAAGGAGATTCTTCAAGTTTAGTGGAAACGCCATATCCTTTCAAGTTGTCTCGACTTTTGCTTTATTTTGCGGGTTTCGGCATTATGCCATGGAGCTAATCTATGTTGTTTTATTTTCTTCTTTTTCAAAGGAGCAACAGAGTCTAATTTTATTCGCAGCGCATCTGTAGCACTATCAACAGCATGATCAATTTAGGGTGGTGGACATTTTGTATAAGTTTCCTCCCCTACATGCAGACCTGCTATCGAGTTAAGCATTGGTGGAATCTCTTCCTTAAATTTGGCTATAGCACTAACAGATAGGTTTCTGCTGCAGGAGCTTTTGACTAATGCTTTGTAGTCTAGTAACAGTACTTCAAAAGTTACTAAGAAATGGTCGGATAAAGCAGGATTATGCGGTTCGACTAATAGTTGCTCAATTTCAATACCATAAGTCAGAACAAGGTCGAGAGTGTGATTATAGCAGTGGGTTGGTTTATTTACACTCTGACAAAAACCAACAGAATCTAATATAGAGTTAAATGCAACAGTAAGGCTATTTTTATCATCGTCAACATGAATATTAAAGTCACCTACGATAATTACTTTATCTGTTTTAAGAACCAAAGTTGATAAAAACTCAGAGAATTCTGATAAGAATTCTGAATAAGGACCTGGTGCACGGTACACTGTAACAAATAAGATTGGCTGCAAAGTTTTCCAGGCGTAAGACTAAAAACGAGACTTTCAAAGGAGGTATAATTTAATTTTGGTTTAGTATTGATAAGTAAACTTGAGTCAAAGATTGCTGCAACTCCACCTCCTCGGCCCACGCCTCTGGCAATATGAGTATTGATATGGCTGGGTGGAGTGGCCTCATTTATGCTGACATATTCTTCATGTCTCAACCAAGTTTCAGTGAGACAGCATATATCAATATTATAATCTGATATTAAATCATTTACCAATATTGCTTTAGATGCTAGAGATCTTATGTTTAAGAGACCACATTTAATATTCCTGTTTTGTTGCACTGTAGTAGTTGTTACATTTACTTTTATTAGGTTATTATGTATGACACCTCTATTAGGTTTTACCTTAAATTGTCCTTGGGCAGACACACACACCGCTAATATTGGGTATTTTATTGGGTTCGGGATTCCTATGGATGACTGCCTAGGAGAGAGCGCAGACAAGCGTGTAAGACTGCGACTCCGCCTCCTGGTCTCAACTCCAGTTTGTCATGGATTAAGTCCACAAAGCCCTGAAATGTTTGCCGAAATGAGATTTGCACCTTCCAAAGTAGGATGAATGCCGTCTCTCTTAATCAGACCAGGTTTTCCCCAGAAGGCTGTCCAATTATTTACGAAGCCCACATTGTTTGCTGGGCACCACCAAGACAACCAGCGCTGAAATGATGACATGCGGTTATACATGTCATCATTGATCAGATTGGGGAGGGGACCAGAGAAGATTACGGTGTCCGACATTGTTTTAGCATAACTACACACCGACTCCACATTAAGTTTGGTGCATTCTGATCGGCGTAAACGAACATCATTACCACCGACGTGAATAACAATCCTACTGTATTTACGTTTATTTTTAGCCAGCAGTTTAAGATGCGCCTCAACGTCGCCCGCTCTGGCCCCCGGAATGCATGCGACTGTGGAGGCTTTGGTCTCTAACTTCACGTGTCTCATAATAGAACTACCAATAACCAGAGTTGGCTTCTCAGCGGGTGTCTCGCTGAGTGGGGAATATCTGTTTCCCCTCCTCTCTCCTCGGCTCCCTCCTCGGCTCCTCCTCCGCTCGCATCTCCTGTGGGCGGGACTAAGTCTCGAGGATAGGAGTCGAGGAGGGGAGTTAGAGAAATGAGAAACGGCCATGGGGTAAAGGGCACCATCACAAAGCAATACTTAGCAATAACAACAACTGTAATGCTTCAGAATTAAACACAATAGACTGTAAAGGAAAACACAGACACTCATCACCGAGGTCACATTATCAATCGATCCAGCAGAGCAATAGCCTATAGGCAAAACACAGTAGATCAACAACATATATGACATAAAATGAACTCACCAAGCTGCAGTAGATGGTCACCTCATTCATTTCTTTCCGTTTTACTGATTTGAATCACTATACGCTGCTCTCTCGTCTCCTCTTCACAACTACACTTTTTACGGCACACGTACTTGCAGCCAATCAGCTCTCTGAATTATGAGATGACGTTTTGGTGGGGTTGCAAGCACCTTGCCCCACTTGTGATTATGTGTTGCCGCACACATTGAATACAAAAAGACTGGGCAGTTTAGTTTTCACAGTACCCATTCATTTCGCTCAACCCGGCTCAATAGGCACACTGTAGACACTAATTAGAAGAACGCAGACTAAAACAGCAAAGTACAGACGAATCAGACGACTAAACATGATCTTAAAATATATTTTAACATATATGTTATACATATTTTTGGAATTATTATTATAATTAATTTCTGCTGACCGTAGGTGGCGCTGTGCCTGCCCCTAATGACGAGTGGCCAATGAAAACAAGTAATACTTAAGTATTTCAAAAAAATATACAGATTATGTTGACCGTGAACAGGTCAACATAACTCAAAAGAGAAAACTAAAAACAACATAAATGATTACAAATAATTTAAATTGAAGTGAAATTGTCAAAAGGCACAAACAATGGGTGCTTCTCAGTGGCGGTTCTACGTGGTGGCACGGGGTGGCAGCTGCCACCTCAGAAAAAGGCCTTGCCACCCCAGCTGCCACCCCATTTGGCAGCTTTGTTTTGAAAGAAAAGTTGTGGCTCATCTGACATTTATGAGAGAAAATCTCTAATGTCCGAGTGCAAGTGAATGCAGCACAAGACGCAAGCCTTGTAACCCCTTCCCGCGTGGAAATATGATTGGCGGCGATTTCATTTGAACGGGGGGACAGCTCAAAACGAGAAGCATTTCGGATCCAAGTAGACAGAAGGAATGAGGTATTTACGGTCAGGGTATGGCTGTGGTAGGCTACAGCCATACCAAGAAATGGCTTAGCCCCACCATGAAAAATGATGTTATAGTAGGCAAAATAAAGTCCGCCAACTCGCGCGGAGCAAATTGCACAGACAGCAGTTAGTAAGATTGATTTCAGTAGCCACTTGTCTGGAAATACCGAAGACTAGAAACGGTTTTGAAAACTTTTGTCACGTAGTGATCGTCTTCTCAATAGAACATCTTTGATAATGTCTTCTGGCCAATCAGAATCACAATAACGGCGTGGTGTTGTTGCAGGAAGTCCCGACGGAGAATAATTTTGCTGTAGTACATCTCTATATACATCGATACAACATTACGTGTTGATAGAAATCAACACGTAATGAAATAAGACCCCACGGTTTGATGATTGATAGGTGTGTGGGCTGTCTTTCATTTTGACACACAGAACAATGGGGGCTATCCACCCTTATCCACTAGCCCAGGGGTCGGCTAACAAAAATTGTTATCAGCGTGCCAACGATCGAGAATTATCAAGGGGGGGGGGGGGGGGGGGTGTGAGGGGCTGGACGCTCGTCAACTATCAGCAGGAGGGCGGGGGAGCCTCGCTGCGGGGAAGCAGTGTGTGGACCTGTCAGCGCAACTTACATGATGTCGAATTTAACAACCACATTTAAATAATTGGTTTAAACGGCATAATAATAAGGACGATCGTCCGTTCTGTGATTCTCCAGAACAAACATGTTATGATATTAGGGTCATGCAGAGTGAGATGAGATCGCTGTCCCTTTAAGAGAGAGAGAGAGAGAGAGAGAGGGGTGTGGCTTGTGCATAGGTGTTTGTGGATGGTAGAGCGACAGTGAGGGAAGTGTGTATGTTTCTGGAAGTGAAACGAGGCAGCAGAAAACAGGTCTGTGATGTATTTTGTGAAACAGAAGAACAGCTAAATAAATGCAACGGCCTCCCAAGAAGAGCTCGCCTCTCTCCAGTCATTTAAGCTAAAGTGGGTTATTGAACCTGAAGCTTGTTGCTTCTGCCCTCCTCGACTACGGTTTGGGAGCCGACAGGAAAGTTCCGCACCTTTGTAGCATATTATTTCGATGAGAGATGAGCAGATCGCCACTGGGCTTTCAACTAAAGACACAGCCACGCAAAAACTGCGGCATTTGTACAGCTCCTTATGGGAACTGCTATTAGTGAAGTGCTTTCCTCTGTGGTGAAACGATCAGCACTACACCACGGAGGAAAGCGGCAGAAAGTCACCTGGAGTTAAAGAGAGCGGGGCTGCGCTGCATGCTTGGCTTCCTTCTGCAGGAACCGGGGATACGCGCTCTGGCGGCGGCCTCGTTCAGGATCCGAAAATACAATTTAAATATTTTTGCACACTTATTCCACTTATTCCTAGTGTGCCACTGGTTACGGTGCCACGTACCAGCATTGGCACGTGCCAGGGGTTACCGAGCCCTGCACTAGCCTATGTAAAGTAATTCACACAGCCTCTTCTCTCTGTGAGGAGCAGCAGGTTCAGCTCTCACAAAGTAACAAAAAACTAAAATGGCATTCATTTTTTTAAATATGTCGTGTAGTAATAGATTTCTTTATTTTTCTTCTCAAGAGAGTAGTCTACCAGAATGTGTATTTTATGTTAGTATTTTAAAAAATCGCCTGGGAGAGAATCCCCCCAGACCCCCCTGCAGGGGTTGGGTTTTCAGCATGTCAACTCTTTCACCTGTGGAGAAATTGCAGGATTGGCTCCAGGTCGCCCTTTTTATTTACTACAAGACAAATGTGCCTTTTTATTTCATACAGTTGGATTGAGACAGCGAAATAATCTAAACCTCACACGTGGCGTTTCACTGTCAAGGGGAGCGTGTATGTAATTACATTGCAAATACTGACTTGAGCCCCACCACTGTATGGGTTAGCCCCATAGATTAACCAACAAAAATACTCTGGAGCCACTGTTTGCGGTCTACAATGACAGAGAAGAACCTGTCAAGTTTGGCTGTACTCAGCATTGAATGAAAACGCACCACAGCTTTAAATCTTAATAAGTTTGTGAGGCGTTTTGCTGAACAAGATGGTAATTGCCACATTCAGCTGTAATAGGCATGCCAACTTGATGCTCTGCTCACGGATGAGTCGATGAGAATAGTAAACTGTTAAGATGATGACCCTTACGTGTGTATAATATTTTTCTTCCTTGTGGGGGTCTGCCCCCAAAAAAACTGTTTGAAATCCTGGGAAGTCAAATAAGACGGTGTGTAAAACTACACTGCCCAGCCAAAAGAAAGTAACCACTTTGATTTAACTAGGCCAGTAGGTAAGGACTTTCCACTGGATAATAACTGCAGCGATGTTTATGTTTTAGCTGAATACACGTTTTTTAACCCTAACTGATGCAGTTAGTCACTTCTTTAATGTTTGTTCTTTCTGATGTAAAGTCAAGGTTGTAACTGTTTGCAATGACGTTGTGGGGCACTGAACTGTTCCTTTGATTCTTTTGATTTATGATAATTACTTGTCTTTCAAATTTGAAGGAGGGTGAGCAAGCATTTTGAGGAACATTCATCATTAACTCTCCAACAAATATAGTTTATTTAATAATAACACTGAATATGTGAATCATAACAGTAATTGACAGCTGATGGAATAATATTATTGTTAATATTATCATATTCATTCAGACAAACATCGATGAGACAGTTAATTAATGTACTTATTGCAGCTGTCTGCATAGATTGGTACCCCTGCTGGTCTAAGAGTGAAACAAACTCATTCAGTTATTGTTCAGTTAAAATTCATTCAATTACATCTGCCACCTTATATATTTATATGTAAGGCTTTAATGATGTGCCACAATAATGTCACCTAATGTTATTGAGTTAAAATATCAATATTGTGGCTTTCCAAGTTAACATTGTTGATATGACTGCGATTAAATCAGCATATACTTCTGCCAGGGGATGCCACCTCTGAAATTCTCCTGCCACCCTCTTGCCACCCCATGAATATTTGTCTAGATCCGCCCCTGACGTGGTCAGATAGAGTGACAGCTCTGTCAGGTGACTGCTGCTGCTAGCTTCTTGTCTCTCTGCTACCTGCTCCGTGAAGCTAGCTACAGGGACTCTGCCTGCTCAGTTCATGCGGTTGAAACAGATGGTGCATGAATGTGGTTTTTGCGGTAAGTGTAATTCGAGTGCTTATTGATGTGTTTATGATTTGAATCAGCTACGTAATGAATGTTAAGGCTTGGGTTAGCGTGTAAGTGAGTGGTAGCTACATCGGTGCTAACGATGCTAATCGTAGTGTTGGAGCCATATATCTCTTTATATTATTTAATAGTTTAACATTTATTTTCTTGCTGTTTATAGTGTTTATTATTATCATTTATTTATATGTATTCTTAGTTAGTGTCATAAGTTAAAGTAGTTTATATGCTTTTATTTTGAAGGCACGTTTGGGCACTGGGTGATTAGAGCACCTGGTGTAATTGTATATATTGGAGATAAGTGGGTGGTGGGGAGCAGAGCACTAGTAGGCAAACGGTTTTTTTACCAGGGTGTTTCAAGCCACACAAAGGAAAGCCATAGGAACGGCTCAAGGAAAAGAGGTATAGGAAACCTGTTCATTGTACTTTATTATTGGAATAAAATGCACAAATGGAGGTTCTTGTCTGGACTTGGATGATCATTGCCCTGCGTAAGATCCGCTAACTAGTGCCTCAGCGGCTGTTTAGTTCTATAGGATTTTGGCCGCTACAAAGTAAAAAACCCTGCCGTGAAAGCGGACTTTTTTGTGGATTTTTGGATTGCCCGCGTTTGAAGTGGAGTATTGGATTTCACTTTAAAAGACACATCGGGCTCTGGACGGACTTCAACAATGGCACAGGAACATGGGCGGTATGTGAACATTTTCTCCAGTGGCTGTATAGGAAAACGGCCTCACTATTGGAGTGCTGGAGTCATTGTTTCGCCGCATATTAATGAACAGTGGAAAAAGTTTAAAGAATAGTTGGACTGTGGAACAGGTGCACACAGTGATTACGCACTCTGACGCACAGGCATACGCATGCATCTGCGTTTTCTCCTGTGGATTAAAATAACAAATTTGGATATTTAAATAACGCCAATCAAAGAAAAATGATGCAAGACGCCACATCACAGGACAGATGTGGATCTTCTGACGAGGTAAATCCTAAGGAAATTGCACCACACATGTTATGTTTAAAGGACAATAATTCCAGACCACAGAAAGTAGTCAGATTATCATACAGATCATCTGCAATAATCAAAGATGAAGCTGATTTAGCAGTCCTTAAAGAACGCATGGCTGCATTGAAGAGGAAGCATGCATTGGAAGCCCAAGAGGAGGAGCTTAGAAAAGAAAAAGACAAAACTTGCTTTTGACCTAAAACTGACTGCACTCAATGCCAAACTTGACATACTGAAAATCCACTCGAGGCGTGGATCGAAAGGATCTGTGGAAAATGGTAACAAACAGAAATCTGAAAAGATAAAGTTTCCTTCTGCCCCAAACTACAACTGTTTTTCTCTCCAACACAACCATCACTCACAGGATACATGTTCAAGCTTCAATATGAAAATAGAAAATGAGGAAACAAATTCCGTAAAGGTGGATGGATCTAGTTTTGTTTGCCCTGCTGGTCACATAATCAAAGACTATTGGAGATATTTGAAGTGCAGTGTGTGTCACCAGAAGCAACGGTCAGCCCTTCACATTGAAGATGAGGATACAGACACATCCTTCAACAAAGCACATGTTTCACCTGGACAGTCAGAGACAAGTGTTCATACTGGGGCCGGTGG
Organism: Harpagifer antarcticus; assembly: GCA_902827135.1. Classification (NCBI taxonomy): domain Eukaryota; kingdom Metazoa; phylum Chordata; class Actinopteri; order Perciformes; family Harpagiferidae; genus Harpagifer; species Harpagifer antarcticus. The sequence continues at coordinate 722,841 of CADEHL010000497.1, read as the reverse complement.
ACAGGACAATGGATTCAGCTCTGGCTGCCCTGTTGTAGTAACCTCCCAGCTTGCATTGGAACAACAAGAGAAGATGCTCATCAAACTTCACATTCATCATGATTCAAAAGAAAAAACATCAGCAGTGCAATGGGAAAAGCACTGCTTTCCTGCTCAACAGAGTGAGGAGCAGGGAAGAAACCACAAAGAGGAGACCAGCTCCAAGACATCAGAGAGTCAACAAAGTCATACACATCAGACCGAAACACAGGTTGAAGAAATGCTTTCCAACCTCAAGATAGATTGTGTGAACAGTGATGGAGACACAGAGGAGCCTCCTTATGAAGAGGATTTGGATGACAGAGTGAGTGGAAAAGGCTCAGAAAAGAATTTCCAACGGGAGAAATGTTCTTCATTGCAAATACAAGTGGACCCTGGATGAAGGGAAGGACGGACGGAAAAGGATTGGTCAGCTCTGAGCCCCAAATGAAGACCAGTGTCATGGAGAGACCTGTTTGAAGATCCGCCTACTTCTGGATGCAGCAGCGTAGCATCATGAACATTTATTCTTTGTTTCTTTAGACTATTTTTCTTTCTCTCCATTTCTTTTCCAGGAAACTGTTGCCTGAAAGCTATGCAGATGATTATTTGTATGTTGTATGGATAGGATAAAGTTAGAGTATAGCTCCATATATATTTAAGTAATTGTGTGTTTATACTGGCCACAATTAGGGGCCGGAATGTTGGAGCCATATATCTCTTTATATTATTAAATAGTTTAACATTTATTTTCTTGCTGTTTATAGTGTTTATTATTATCATTTATTTATATGTATTCTTAGTTAGCGTCATAAGTTAAAGTAGTTTCTATGCTTTTATTTGAAGGCATGTTTGGGCACTGGGTGATTAGAGCACCTGGTGTAATTGTATATTGGAGATAGGTGGGTGGTGGGAGCAGAGCACTAGTAGGCAAACGTTTTTTTACCAGGGTGTTTCAAGCCACACAAAGGAAAGCCATAGGAACGGCTCAAGGAAAAGAGGTATAGGAAACCTGTTCATTGTACTTGGATGATCATTGCCCTGCGTAAGATCCGCTAACTAGTGCCTCAGCGGCAGTTTTAGTTCTATAGGATTTTGGCCGCTACACGTAGTCTCCAAGTTAAAACCATAGACTGTATATATATAAAGGTTAACACGAAATACACAAGCGTTAAGTGGGACAATACTGTAGAACAAACGGCTTCTGTTTGAGGTTATAAAATAAGGTCATCCTTGTAACTTAGAGAGATATTTTATTATACGTAGGAACTGTATGCATCGCTAAGGTTAATTTAAATTGGCTATGCTCAAGTATGTAGACAAGCTAACGTTGAAGTAGTGTATGTGAAATCAACCTCACAATAAGATGTGTGTATATTACAAATAATAATGTCATATTTCAAGATGATTAGGTTAGATATTACAATATGGCTGGTTGAGCTGGAGTTCATGATTGAGCTTACACGATAACGTCACAGTCATCGGAAGAACGAACCCAAACCTTGTTGTTTTTATTAATTGCATTACCAAATTGGTATCAAATAAACAGTAAGCATTGGTAACACAACTTCCAAAGTTACAGTAAAATAAATAGGACCCTGACTCGGACAATACACAATCCAACATGTTCAACAGAAGAGAATCCGTTATATTGTTTGTACACATGGTACTTTACATATATATGTATCTGTTTGTTTAAGGTGTCCAGGTGATGCAGACAGGCTGGACCAGAGAGTGAGAGACAGAACTGGACTCCTCACAGCAGTGAACTTCAGCTCAGGTACAAATACTCTATTTTTATACTCTACAAAGAATCAAGAAAGATATTTGTTTAAATAAATGAAGTATTGACTTGAATACACTGATATACATCCCATTAAACAATACTAAATACTAGATCACCTACACATCAGTTAAGTTGAGGGGTTTTTCCATGCAAAAATTTACATTTAGATGTTAACAAGCAATATGATTGTGTGAAAATGAGACCTTGTATCTCAATGAGATCTACACCTGTATAAATAAAGGCTAAAGAAATATGGCTTTGTCAGCTTTCTAATTTAATGGATTGAAGGCAAAGATATTTAACACATAGTGAGAACTGCTACTATTTATCTCTCAATATTGTCTGTAAAAACGTGGTAAAAGTTATTCTTTCAGTGAGACAACAGAGCAAGCTTCTACAGTTACACTACGTTTTGATAATAGTTAAATATTATTTTGATAATAACATATATTTCAATGTTGATGAACTTCATACTGTTCATTCATAATCTGATCGTCTTTGTAGCTCACTGTTTGAAATAAAAAAAAATCATTACAATTACAAAATAATGATATCTACAGCCCCTAAACACCCAAACACACTGCTTTCATAAATAACACACTTGTTCTGCAATAATATGTTATGTTTCCTGTCATTTTTGTTAGGAAAGGACATGCCTGAAAGACACGACATGTTCTCCTTCTCTGAGGGTCAAGAAGAACATCCAAGAGGAACATTAAAAGCTGATGTTATGAGATTTTAAGATCAGTACAGGACATTCACTAAGAAACTACTTTTATTGTGAAAACACAGTCGGCTGATCGAATGCACCTATTTCCACATCTACACTCCATCAGCTGATTATTTCTATTTGCCTCACTTTATGAGCTTCACATCACCTGTGCCTTGTGCCGCAGAGTTTGCAATGTCACAAATAAATGGGGCCAATCTTCAGTCATATGTGAATGTGTAATCTAACATTTTCAGTAAGAATAATGGACAAAAGGAGTGCAAATACAAATACAATTTATTGAAATGTAAACCAAAACTTCATCAAACATGTTTTAAATAAAAAGCACATATGGACAGAAGGTGTAAACCTATTCAATGTATAAGTAAACACATTTAGTCAAATAACGTGACAGACTAGGCCTGTGCAGTTGGTATCAGCTTTGCCCATCATGGGCTCCTCCATCAGGCCTGGTCCTCCTTGCTGAGGAAAGACCCTCAGTCCTCTCCAAACCAACATACAGGACGTCCATCACACGGAGGTTTCTCCCTGAAGTCTCTGCAGCTCTCTGGACACCACGCTGTCTCAATCCGTCCACACTGAATATGAGAGGGGAAAAATGAAAATAATAAATGCTTTGGACAATAAGAAATATAAAGTTGACTGTTGAGTTGCTCAGTTTTTTTAGATTGTCAATACTATTACTGTATAACTAATATCTCAGGTTAAGAGGCACATTCAAATAAAGATTGGTCTTTAAATACATTTTGTCTTTTGAATTGTTTGTCTAAAGTCAAGGATCTAGAACTGGTACTTAGTTTTAATGATACAGTCTGGTTATTATGCTGTTTGGAGGAGGCCTCACAGGTAAGAGCACTAACTAGCTACCATCACATATACCTTAGCTTGACTTAAATGTATTAAACGTGTAATTAAGTGATATCAAAATATAAATAACTAATGTCATGAAAACATATTAATATTTGCTTGATTCCAGTGTTGAATTTAGCACAATTGCATACAAACGTTAAGGGATTTTAAGATTCTGAAGTATTATGCTAAAAACTCAACAACTTAGATTATTATTTATAGCTTTAATGAAGAATAGTTTCATGTCCGCTTACCTTAGAAACGTAAAATGCCACGGCAGTGTGCAGATGGGGAGCATGTTAGCTTAGCTTGGTAGCTTCAGCTAGCTCTGGAACTTCCAGCTGGTGGCAGCAGGTCCCGCCTCGGCTCCGCCTCTTTGACCTTATTTAGAGCAGGCTGGAGTAGGCGGGAGTTGAACTCTGACGTCACTGTTGAGCCGTTAGTGGCCGACTCCGGGCTTTTCGACAACTCTGCAGAATCCAATGGGTGACGTCACGGACCCTACGTCCATTTATATATACAGTCTATGGTACAACCATAGGGTACAATCATAGATATATATAAACCTCTGATATAAACACGTGTTTATATCATGGTTTATATCATATATATCTATGGGTACAACGCTACATTTCCCGCCCCGCCGCAGTCATACAGTAGGCTACGGAGAGCGGCGAGAAACATTTCCTCAGGCATCGAAAAGCGGAACCGAAATTCACATGTCTAAATGATGCCAATCGAGTAATGACACAAGAAACAGACTTATCAGTAACTTTAGACATTGTATAACAATTTTAAACGAGATTTTATTGTAGATTATACATTTTACTGATAACAACTATATAATATTTACCTTGTTCATTCAAAATAAAAAATAAAAATATTTTTTTAAATATCTTTTTTTATTTATTTTTTATTTTTAATGACAATCAAACATGTGGGAAGAGGGGGGGCGGCGCCCCTAGCGCCCCTAGCGCCCCTAGCGCCCCTATGGGCCCGCTGCCACTGCCCAGCACTTAGTTCCCCCATGGAACTAAAGAGCAGATCGCGTTCACACCGGAATAAGTCCCTGAGGGAAGATTACGCAAATGAAGCCGCTGACGTCACTACTTCTTCTTCTTCTTCTTCTTCTTCTTCTTCTTCTTCTTCTTCTTCTTCTTCTTCTTCTTCTTCTTCTTCTTCTTCTTCTTCTTCTTCTTCTGCTTTGGGTTTACTGGCAGGCCGCAAACAACTTCACAGCGTATACTGGGTGTTTCTCAATGTCGAGTAAAGCTGCTCCAGAGCCACTATTTCAAGCATACTACGTCATCGAGTGCCGCCGAAAGACTGTTCCAATGTCCAGCATACTTGGAATTCTACCGAGCCCGGCGTACTTCGTAGCAAGACATTTCGAGGCTGCACATGTGTCTTAAAATCCCCACAATGCTTTGCGCACAGACCAAGTTCCGAAATCTTTGGCGGAAAATGTAAGACGCACACCTGCACAGCCTGTTCCATACTTCGTTTTCCCAGGCTAGGAGGTATTCTTGCCTTGCTTCTTAATGAACTCACTCGGAGGTACATGTGCTACCAAGCAAGCCTCCTCAACATTGAGGAACACCCCCGTAGTGTTAAAATGCTAACTCACTTCCGGGTTTTAGGACTCGTCACTGCACCACTCTATTGTGATTCACAATGGACAGAGCCAATCCCGTCACGGCTTCTCTCCAAACCCGCTCCCCTCACCATGTTGACTGACAGTGGACCTGTCACGAGCATTGATGTATTAAAGGTCTCCTATCATGCAAAAATGCACCTTTTGATGTCTTTTATACATACATTGCTGCTGATATGACGTAATATCGGAAATGTGGGCTGGCTTTATTTTCCTGTTTGACAGCCTTAGAACCTATTTTTACAACCGTCGTTTTGGCGTCAACTTTTAGATTAAGGTTTTACAATAACCAAGATTATTATGTCCAACTGTAATTTGTCCTTGAAAGTTTGTATTGTTTAATATAGACACCTAAATAATCAACCCAGTCTCACGGCATTTCATGTTATAGTCACGAAATAAATGTAATGTATTGATTCATGTTCACGATTTTCCCATTTTTTTTCGTGTCACACAGAACGATTTAAAGCAATGTATTAGTATTGTATTAGTATTATATTAGTATTGTATAGTATTAGTATGTATTAGTGTTTCGTGCCTGCAGCACGTCTTTTTGTCCGGTCGGGTCTTGGAATACCGAGCAGCTGTGTGGTTCATAAAAACATTTTCTTACTCAATATCAAGCCACGATTATTGTTTTTATGTTAAATTGTATAATGTCAGACTTTTTTTGCCGTCCGTGAGGAAAATAAATGGGGCTCAGAGCCTCAGAATACTGACATCTGTATTTTTTAAATCTTTTTTTCCTTCTAATTTGTTTTTATTTGGTGCAGGCACGAAACATACTACCAATACAAATGCATTGCTTTTACAATCGTTCTGTGTCAGAATACTGAAATCTGTATTTCTAAAAATCTTTTTTACCTTCTAATTTGTTATTATTTACATTGCTTTTAAAATCGTTCTGTGTGACACGAAAAAAATGGGAAATTCGTGTTGGTGAACACGAATCAATAGATTACATTTCGTGACTATAACACGAAATGCCGGTGATACTGGGTTGAACAAACACCATCTACTATTACTTAGAATTATACGTTATTACTGAAAATGGAAAAGATACTGGTGCAGATATTATCAATCAAATGATTAACACTGAGTGACTCACTCCAGACTAGAACATTATTATGAACATTTCAGATTGAGAAATGCCTCCCCTATATTATCACAGTTTTATTGTGTCCGCTCCTGGTCACAGCCCTTTGTAAACTATTTAATCTAGCAGGGTCTATTTGTAATGCTTGTGATACAACCAGTGACGTCAGACCGATTACACTAATTTAACAATTATGTATCTAATGTAACATTTGATGTGTGATTTCATTCCAAATGATTCAATCAAGAATTTTAAAGAATACCTTTATTTATTTTTTAGTTTAGGTTTTTCCCCTACAAACGTTAATCATATTAATAATACTATCACAATTCATTGCGGTATAATGACTGTCATAATAGCTTTATAATTGACTTGTTCATAACTGCTAACATGAAAAAAAACTCAATCACCCCAGATGGGACTCGAACCCACAATCCCTGGCTTAGGAGGCCAGTGCCTTATCCATTAGGCCACTGGGGCTGCTTGCGGAAGGGTTTTGTACACTCTAATTTACTCCTATGTTATCTATCTGGGATTAATCCAAAAAAGGATAATTTTGTCATATTTACCTGATATCGCAGGTTATTTTCACTCACATATAAAAAAAAACTGGCAATCGACACTTAACAGATAATCTTTATTAAATCATTGATAACGGCGGTTTATATATAAACACCTTCTTTCATCAGTGATTGCCTCAAAAGCAATCAATTATGTTTACATTTAGATAAAACCATTATTGAAGACAATTAACCATTTTAGGGTCAAATGTTTTTTCTAATATGTTAACGAAGTTTACTGAAACTCCCTTTCATGATGACTGCTGACAGCTCTCTCCAAGCAGGAACAAGCCTCAGTTGTTTTTCCACCGTAGGAATGGTAGCGATAGCAGGTTAGCTCTTCGGGCATCAGCTGTAGGATTAATTTACTTGTTAACGTTCCTTAGATTTCTGGTTTCCTGTTAGATAATGAATTTACTGCCATCTAATCCTCACGGGAATGGGCTCCTCTATGCTGGATTCAACCAGGATCATGGTAAGAAACGGGGCTGTCACTTATTTTATTTCAACTGGAAATTGGAAGTGTCGTAGATGCTAAGCTAACGTTGCTAAATTAAGCTTAGCATTATCTAACGACACATTTGAAATGTCTATGCTCGTGAGGTTACCGTTAATGCTGCTATGTAGTGGTTACATTGTATCTCCAGAAACGGTAACTTGAATGTACCAAACGTTACCTTAGTGTTAGTTTTGCTGGCCAATTACGTCAGTTAGCCAGCTAACTTAGCTAGCTTTTTGGTTTTCAGCCAAATTAATCAGCTAACCATAATTCAGACATTAACACGTGCTCCCTCATTAAGAACAGTATGTTGAAAGTTAACATTGTCAATGTAGCTAATTTTAATTTAAAAGCTAACGCGCCTGTTAAATATCACAATACAAGCAGAGCCCTGGTTACCACACCTAGCGCTGGTTAGCTAGCTAACAGGCTGTGCGGTTAGCTTCACAGTTATTACCGTGTGACTGGGATAATTTTGTGTTTGCTTCTGCCAAGTCTTTTAAAAGAAGGATAGTTTCAGAAGTAAATGTTACGTCAACCCCGTCCGTAGTTAAACTCAGAACTGTTTACATGTATATCTCCCACCATCACTACACATTTTGACAGGCCGTAAAGTAAACGTATTCGTAACATTAACATCATTTTAGTAATTGACTGTTGCCAACTAGACTCTCCAGTTACGTTAGTGTGATGTTATCAAGGCAAAGTGACCAAAGACCCAAGTAATCTCTCCAACATTTTACATCACTGTCATCATATGTCCAATAACGGTGTGCCAGTTTTACATGAACTGCACCAAAGTTAATGATTTGTTAATCATTGCTCCGTCAGCTCTTTTACCACTGTAACGCTGTCCTCATTCTGTGTGTTGTCATTACTGTTAAGGTTAAAATATATTTGAATAATGTTATCCTCAGTGTAGATGTCTCATCTCTTTTTGTGTTTGCAGGATGCTTTGCCTGCGGGATGGAGAACGGGTTCCGTGTGTACAACACAGATCCTCTTAAAGAGAAGGAGAAACAAGGTACCAGCTCTGCAGACTCAAACGTTGTGTCTTTCGAACGTATTTCACATTGGTCACGTGTTTTGTTTGGGTGTGCACCCCTAACTGTTCATTGAGCAGTTTGTGTAATTACAGCACATTGCTAATTAAGGCTTTTCTATAGTTCAGACTGATTGTATTCACTGGTGATGTGAGCTCTATACGCTGCTCTCTCTCCTCTTCACAACTACACTTTCCGCGGCACACATACTTATAGCCAATCAGCTCTGAATTATGAGATGACGTTTTGGTGGGGTTGCCAGTACTTTGCCCCACTGGGGATAATTATTTTTGCTGCACACACTGAATATAAAAATACTCGGAGCATGCGCAGTGTAGTTTTCACAGTACACGTTCAGTTTGACAGCAGAGAGAGGGGCAGATCGTTGCTTGCCCCACATCGCTCAGCCCGGCTCAATAGGCACACTGTAGACACTAATTAGAAGAACGCAGACTAAAACAGCAATGTACAGACAACTCTGACAACTAAACAGGATCTTAACATATATTTTATACATATTTTTGGAATTATTATTTTTATTATTTTCTGCTGACCGTAGGTGGGGCTGTGCCTTGAGTCCTGTTGTGTCTCCCCAACAGGACTCAAATGTGATTTAGCACATGGCATTCTCCAGTTTTTCCTAAAGCGGCAAACACTCGATGGACCAAATCTGTTTATTAAATCATTTTTTCACTGACTTGATCCAGTTCTTTGTGCACAGTCTTTACAGCCTGTGGAAGCAGTTCGCTCGACGTGTGCTGCACATAGGGGGGAGATGTTTTTAACTGATGTGCTCTCCCAATTACATTGACTTTCAGAGTTCCTGGAGGGGGGGGTCGGCCATGTGGAGATGCTGTTCAGGTGTAACTATTTAGCCCTAGTGGGAGGAGGGAAGAAGCCAAAGTACCCAACCAACAAAGGTAGGTTTTGTCTTGTGATCTTTTTATACTGAACTTTATGCCGGTGTTGGTTCTGACAAATAATGGAATGTAGTTTCATTTGCAGGTAGTTAATAGTTATAGTATAGTTAAGTTAATTCCTACTTTACTTTTCAAGTCAGAGACATTTTCTCTTGCTTGCTCCTCTGACTAAAACCTACATTGAACTTACAGGGGACATCATTATTAATTTGAATAATGAAATATTTTTCTCATGCTGTCTTTGTGAATATACCTTTATTCCCCCTCTGTCTGCTGTAAATGCATTACGAGAAAACTTGTGAATGTAGCTCTTCAGCCATCGGTGTTGATCTAATATATTCTAACGAGCCTGCATGGCTTGTTGAGTATTTTTTTCACATGTTCCCTTTTAAGTTCATTTATAATTTGTTAATTAGGTAATCCAACAAATCGATGCTCTGCTGATTATCCAGGTTTAATTTAAATTAATTGTTAATTGAATTAATAATATGATTAGTAATTATACAGCCAGTAAGTACTAAGACATGTGATCTAATGACACATCCTGCTAGGTAATGTCATCCTTACTGGTTTGATATCATTATCATACTTTGGCCAGTGTGATAATATATTCAATTGACCAACTAGCATACACTTTATTCATGGGATTTTCTTTGGTACTCTAGTGATGATCTGGGATGACCTGAAGAAGAAGACAGTAATTGAGATTGAGTTCTCAACAGAAGTGAAAGCAGTGAAGCTTCGGCGTGACAGGTAAAGCTGCTGGACCTGTCCACTGAAAGTCTTCTGTCATTGCTTTGGGGACATTTATTTCAGCAACACCATGGCAGCATTAGTATTACACTTGTTATGCTGTTTGAGTGAAGTCTTCACATGAGTTAAACTGGCAGCTTGTGTGTTGGTTCTCCTCTGCTCTCAGGATCGTGGTGGTCCTGGACTCAATGATCAAAGTCTTCACTTTTACCCACAACCCCCATCAGCTGCATGTGTTCGAGACCTGCTATAATCCCAAAGGTGAGCCCACTGATTTAAGACGCTAACCATCCGGCTTTCCATTTAAAGAGTGTGTATAAATGTGGCGCGTACTATAACCAACCTGTCCCCCCCCCCCCCAGGTCTGTGTGTGCTGTGTCCCAACAGCAACAACTCCCTGCTGGCCTTCCCTGGCACTCACTCAGGCCACGTGCAGATAGTGGACCTGGCCAACACAGAGAAGCCCCCGGTGGACATCCCTGCCCACGAGGGGGCGCTGTGCTGCATTGCTCTAAATCTGCAGGGCACAAGGATAGCTACTGCATCAGAAAAAGTAAGCCAATAAGGGAATTTAAATGTTCAGTGTTTGTGTTTCTAGTGTTGTTGCTGCTTTGTGACAGATCCGTGTTGTCTCCACAGGGGACTCTGATCAGGATCTTTGACACATCTGCAGGACAGCTCATACAGGAGCTGAGGCGTGGCTCTCAGGCAGCTAACATCTACTGGTGAGCATTGACCAATAATACTGTTCACATCTTCCCCTCAAAGCATTCACTGTAGCCTCTCTCTCTCCTGTTTTTACCCATTACTCTATTTGTGTAATGTGTTTGTTTGATAGATATGTTTTTCATTTGCAAAACAAAATGCATTAGTTTGTAGATGGTGTTTTGTATTTGCAAACCACACTTTGTCTGTCGGTTTGTAAAACACGTTTAGTTTGTTTGTGGAGTTTTGTCAGGAAGTTATTTCCATATGTTTTGTTTTCAATGTAGTAGTTAGCAGAGGTGTGGACTCGAGTCACATGACTTGGACTCGAGTCACCAATTTGATGACTTGAGACTCGACTTGACAAAATCACAAAACACTTGCGACTCGACTTGGACTTGAACACTAATGACTCAGGACTTGACTTGGACTTGAGTCTTCTGACTTGAGGTGACTTGATCATTTAATTCAGAGTTCTCCAACACGTCGATCGCGAGATTCTGCTAGAAGAGCAGACTCCCGTCGGGGAGCGCAGAATCTCCAGCCGCTGCAACTCTTGCTGTGAATCCTTGCAGGCAGGGGCGGGACTTTATTTAGCTGGGCCACCATGCGGCCAATCATATGCGAGGACACACTAGAATCATACCATTATGTGAAAGAAGGGTGGGGGGCACAGCAGGTGTAGTGGTATAGGCCAGCTACACAGAGTGACGGGGAGACGGATTTAAATGCAAGTGCGTCGGGAAAAGTCAAGAAATTAGCGAAAACCGAAAAAAGAAGCAGCATCTGGCTGCTTTTCAATGATATTGGAGAAAGCAAAGCTGAGTGCAGGATTTGTAAAATGAAAATAACCTTTTTTGGTAACCACTCAGGATTTACTGTCAGAGGTGGGAGAAGTTCAAATCTTGTACTTGAGTAAAAGTACCAGAGTGTAGGATTACTCGGTTACAATAAAAAGTCCTGCATTCAAAATGTTAATGTAATGTTAAGGTAAAAGTATTAGCATCAAAATATAGTTAAAGTACCACCTGCAGAGGGATCTAGATGCAGGTGTTCTCTTCCCCATAGAGACCGCCTCGCTGCACATTATCCCTTGCATAAAGATAGATTGTGGGTCCCTTATAACATGTTGTACAGAGTGGAAATACACATTCTGGTTACCTCAACATCAGGGATCTTATCCATTAAACTCCTTCTGAATCAAACCGTCACGGTAGCCTTACCTTACCAATCCTCTTAAATTAGAAAAAAACACGTTACTTTACCAGCAGAGAGAAAATGGATTATTAAATGATTAATGTGACTAATAAAGAGCGGTTTGATTATTAAGTATTATTCTGTTGATCCATGTCATTACATTTGGTGAAAAGCACATAATGACTTGTTTAAGACTCGTTTTGTCAAAGTTTAGGACTTGGACTTGACTTGAACTTGCCCATCCTGACTTGAGACTCGACTTGGACTTCTAGTAGTTAGTAAATAGTTGAATGCATGTGTGATTGGCCGTACTGCAGAGTGCTGCAGTCAGCAGGGCGGGGGTCACATGACCTAGCCAGCTGCCCTCAACAGGAAGTTACTAAGTTTTAAACCATGTTGACTCACTCAGAATGGACGTTGATGATAATACCAGACTTCCCCTATAGTAATTCTGTAGGTCAGGCTTTTATAACAGGTGAGCGGTGTCACCTTCTTGTTTTCTCATGTGTTGATAATCAGGTTCATAATCTCATTATTTCCTTCTGCTCTGTCATTTTTAGCATTAATTTCAACCAGGATGCGTCTCTGATCTGTGTGTCCAGTGACCACGGCACCGTGCACATCTTTGCAGCAGAGGACCCCAAAAGGAACAAACAGTCCAGGTCAGTCTTTGCTGAAGGCTTTGAAATGTTTTCTGAGTGAACCGCCTACAGTGTCGTAATGAATTCATCACTTCAGATGGGTTACGAATAATACAAAGGTTGTTATCAAAAAAGTAATCAAAGTCAACTTTATTGTCAATCTTTCAGTTTGTGTGTACAGACAGAGAGATCGAAATACTGTTTTCCACAATCCCGAATTCAATAACATAGATATATAAAAATATATACAGTTTTTATGAAGGTAGATATGGTGCAAAATGCGAGAGTGTGTAAAACTTGATGTGAGCACTTGCAGAAACAAAATCTGAGCTTGTGTGCATACATTTACACTTGTATAAAATATCCACGTATCTGTGAACCAAATTTGAAGTCACAGAAAGAAAAAAAAGTTTTGTAGCATGTCGAAAGAAAATGAACTTAGTGATGAAATGTTCACTTGCACAAAAAATATATTTTTTAAATATATTTTCCATTACAACTGCAACTTGGTTATTACAACCTCTCAAATCAGTCATTACAACGTCACAAATCTGCTCTGTGGCAGTATAAATCCACGAATCTGCGGCTTTGACTTTTGCTACACTTCTTGCGATGAATGTGTCACTAAAGTAATTTTCATATATACATACGTATGTATCAGGGTTTCCGCTAGGATTTTTTCTCGCCGGTCAATTTATTTTACCGGACAAATTTGAAACTTACCGGTCATGTTTCAATAATAATAATAAGAGTTGTGTAGCAGAGTTTCCGTTAGCAGGTAATCACCGGACTCTGAGCGGACATGCTGATGTTTAAAACTCAGTTAATGGGAGTCATTTTTATATTGCTTCAGTTTATAATCGTAACAGATCGAACAATTCAGATTCATTTTTCAATAAATGATTCCACAAACAACAAACAACATAATTATTACATTCAAACAAACTACTTGTAGTAGATGAAGTACATTATTCAAAAGTTCAACTTTGAATAATAACACTGGAGAAACGGATCCTCCCTCTCTCTCCTGACAGCACGTCAGTTTCTCAGCTCGCTAAACAGTGGGCGGAGCTTCAGGTGATCATGCAGAGCTGCCTGTCTCAGTCAGACTCAGCAGCTGATCTGATCTCTCTCTCGGGTCGGTTAAACTTCACTCACGTTTATGTCCATATCGATCAGATCCAGCTCTCCTGATCGGCCTATAGAGAGCACCGATCAAACTATTGAGAGTGAATATCGGCCAATAATGACCTGCGGCCGATCGATCTGAGCATCCCTAATTATTACCAGACAGGCTAACGGAAACCCTGGTTTGTATATATATATATATATCGATTAAAATATTTAATCGCATGATTGTCCATAGTTAATCGCAAATTAATCGCACATTTTTTATCTGTTCTAAATGTACCTTAGAGGGATATTTTTCAAGTTTTTAATACTCTTATCAACATATGAGTGGACAAATATGCTTTATGCTAATGTTTATTATCATTTCAACAATGACAAATATTCTCATGAATATTAAACACAAAATGCACATGCGTTAATCGCATTAAAATAATTAGTGGCGTTAACTTGACAGCCCTAATATATATATATATAATCACTTCAATAACTTTGAGGACTTTGTCTGCGAACTTGTGTCCGGATTAATTGTGTGTCCTTCTCTCTGCAGTTTGGCCTCAGCCAGCTTTCTTCCCAAATACTTCAGCTCCAAGTGGAGCTTCTCCAAGTTCCAGGTGCCCTCAGGCTCCCCCTGTGTGTGTGCATTTGGAACAGAGCCCAACGCTGTAATGGGTAAGTTCCCTCACACTCTGTGGGTGTCATTATGAGGAGAACTACTGCTGACATCACATTTCTGTACCATGAGTTGTGTTTTATTTTGAGAGTTTAAGCCGTCCTTTCAAATCAAAGTAACATCACTAAAAATAAGCAAGACAGGTCAAGGAAAAAAATCACATAGGCTGTAAACAAACCATGTTATCACGTGGTGTAAGAATGAGAATAAATAAGATAAAACCAGGGAATGAGTCAGCATTTTAGCACTTTGGTTTCCTCGTCTCAATGGATTTTGGAACATATTTTTGGCTAGATTTTCCCTTTTCTACTAAGACGTAAAATAAGTCAGTAAATAACCCACTGGTGAATGTCTGAAGCTTGTGTCATAAAAACACACATACTTTGCTTGTATCCTATCATTAGCTTTTTACTTCTGATGATTGCATTTACGCTTTAAAAATCATAAAGGGCTGTTAATATGTGAAGATTATCCAAAATGTGTAAGTATCATAAAAATGTGTTTGCCACTGATCTTACTTTCTGCAATATTCCAAAATCATGAAATAATCCCATTGCTTTTACTCGAGGGAGCCCTTGTGATGCTACCATCCGGGTCGTCCTACTATACATTATCACTGCAGCACTATTAACATGGGAAACTAAGAGAACCAGTCACATGATTATCACATGTATTGTTTTTGTTCAGCCTAACAGCATTCTGTACAGCTGTGTCAATATCACTCACATTTTTTACATATCAGGACGGGAACCTGCCTTGCCATGTGGGAAAATGCCATCAATGGGCACTACATTAACATACAAAATCCAACCCTATATAATAATCCATATCATGTGACTGAAGTGTATTCTGGTGAGGGGAAACTTAGTTGTTTCTGTTCTGGCAGTGACATCAGGACTCATTCAAGGTGTCTCCTCCAACAGTCCAAAAAGCTGTGTACTGTACTTCGCTCTTTGTGTCCCTGTAGTACTCTAATAAACCCTCCTCTTGCTGACTGAGTGTATTCTGCTCTCGCTTCTCTCTTCCACTCTGCAGCCATTTGTGCTGACGGCAGCTACTACAAGTTCCTGTTCAACCAGAAAGGGGAGTGTTCTAGAGACGTGTACGCCCAGTTCCTGGAGATGACCGATGAGAAAATATGACTTTTGACCCCTCTGGAGACTTGCTGCATCACAGGCGGATTTTATTTTTTCTGTACTTATTTTATTTTGGAGGGAAGGTCCCATGATGCACTTATCTTTACAGACTCTGTTAAAGAGCATCCGTTGAAGAGAGGAACAAAGACTGGGGAAGCTGATCAGATGGATGAAGACTTTTGTTTTTCTCAGACTCCTGAAGATTGTCTCTGGACAGGGGACACAGAGGGTTGTCTCTGGACAGAGGGACACAGAGGGTTGTCTCGGATGCAGACTTGACTCCCAAACCAAACACTAAAGAAGAGTGAAAGGTATTTTTTGAATATAAAACATGCAGCTTTTTAAGACGTCTTCCGAGGAATTTCCAAAGGATGGTTATTCTTAAGATATGATCACTCTGGTAGTTCCATGGATTGAAAATATTGAGATTTTTTTTCAATGTACCACCTAACCTAACTATAGGGAGTGCCTCAGACTGGAGAGAAGCTGTATGTGTGCACATATTGTCTTTGTCATCTATACTTGTGTGTGTTTGTGTATATACCAATGTACCACATTAGGTGTTCACATCTGAATCAGAATGCAGTTGCATCGGAACACACTGATTCTGGATTGTAAGTGTCACCTTAGTATTAATAGATTTTCTTAAATTCACTGTATAAACACAAAGCACCAGACTGAACTTCTAACTCAATAGAACTGTACAGAATAGAAGCAAAAACATTTTGTTTCCGTCGTCCTTTTTTTCATACATTTTGCAATGTGTTCCCCAAATGCTTTTTGTGAAGAGCTTGTGACAGGATGTGACCCGGAAGATTAAAAAATAGTTTGACATTTATTACCTAATGCAATAATGTGCTTTCTTACTGAGAGATGAAGATATTGGTGTAGATCTTAACTCACTGTGTGAGAAAAGCAAATAATATGTATTTGGCAAACAATGTCAAACTATTTCTAAGCACATTTCCTGAACTATTTCTTTTAGCGTTCGCTGTTCCTAGCTGAAGAGGTCAAACAGACTCTTGATCACAAAACATTTTTTATGAGACTCTAACCTGATCAGCTATAAAATATAGACTCTGGTTAAAGACGGCACATCTTGTGTAATATTCATATGTTCTAATGAAGTCAGAAGTCTGTGTTGGCCGGTCACAGCTGGAGCCCTGAGGTCTGTACTATGAAGCCGGATTTTCGCTTAGCAAGCTAACTTCAGGGGAAACTCTGGGTTTCCGGTCCTACGAAGCTGGTTCACTTCTTAGCGGGCTAGATCTCCATGGTAACTTATACTGAACGGCTAACCAGGGGGGTATACTACGAAGCAGGATTTTCGTTTAGCAAGATAACTTCTGGGATTTCCGGTACTACGAAGCTGGTTCACTTTTTAGCGTGCTAGATCTCCATAGTGACTTATCCTGTCTGTGCTCCGAAGCAGGATAGGTTCCAAGATAAGAGATCAACTCAGCGAAAGCACCACGCCTGCTGACCAATCAGAGCTCAGTGTGCGGAGGAAATGCAGTTTAAACTGCCGTAGCAGGAAAGACGGCCGGCCAAAATCACCGACTGAACATGAAAATGAATAGAACATCACCTCCCATCTTCAGAGCAATCTGCCTATTATAACTATACTATTATGTTAAGAAAGCTTACTTAAATATCTGCCACAACATAGTAACCGGATCAAAGTAACATTAAGTACAGTCCGCGGCACTGTGAGTGCAGATGTCGATGTGTCCCATTATCATTCATATCACATCATAATGTATCATATATTTCCTTATCTGAGTCAGCTGAGCCGTATCTGGCTGTGCAACACTCAGTGTCACACAGCCTACTGTATGCATAAGTATTAATTTAAGCAACACATTAAGTTGACGAAGCACTCGAGTCAAATGTAATTAAGGTCAGACTCAGATCCACTCGTGTCTTAGACGGGGCAGTGATATCATAAACCTGTTAATGTACGCATTCAAACCATAGACTGTATATATAAATGGACGTAGGGTCCGTGACGTCACCCATAGGATTCTGCAGAGTTGCCGTGAAGCCCTAAGTAGGCGGAGTCGGCTACTAACGGCTCGACAGTGACGTCAGAGTCTAACTCCCGCCTTCTCCAGCCTGCTCCAAATAAGGGCAAAGAGGTGGAGCTGAGGCGGGACAGGGCGGGACCTGCTGCCAACGAGCGTGACGTTCCAGACCTAGCTCAGGCTAAGAAGCTAAGCTAACATGCGCTCAGTATTAAGCTAACAACCTATGCTAACAACACAGTCTATGCTAACAACCCAGCTTGCAGTCACCGCTCCTCGTTCCCGGCATATGGTGTTCAGCTTAATAAACCTTGCTCAACATAATTTATTTAGCTAATACTACAGCGGGCTACAGGCGAACCAAGTCCGCGTTTCGATGCATTCCTTGATCTCCAGTTATAACGCCGGACTCCGCCGCTGGCCGAAGCTAACGGAGCCCCAGGGGGCTAGCTACGGCCGCCGGGACCTATGGCCGGGACGCGCTAGCGAGCTAGCCCCCTGCAGCACCGTTAGCTTCGGCGCCGTGGACTCCGGCGGTCCCACTGGGATAATTGGGTCCCCTTTTCACATTTGCTCCCGTTTAGCATTATGGGCGTCATAGCCATATAGTATAAAAGTCTTACCCAAGGCTGAATCATAAACTAAACTGTATATATGTATAAAGGGTTACGTCCTTAGCTGACTAATAAGCTACATAACAAGCTAAGCTAACAAGCACACAAACACCTGCTAACGGGGTTAACATGTATAATATTATCATTTTACTCACTGAAAAAAGCTGAAAGTAGACTTCTTGGAAGTTCTGTTAGTACATTCAAGCGCACAGCACGACATTTTAATTATCTGGTATTTGTAACAATATTCCCTAACAGGCACGATCACCACGAACACAGCTAAAGGGTCAAGTACAGTAACTACAACTAACTAACGTTGTAGCCTCTATGGTTGTAGCCTAGCAGAGTGGACAAGTTGCTGTTAGCTGACAGTGAGGCACGTATCTGTCAAGCAACAAAGTTCTATCAGAACCGTGGCTCAATGACTGTACTCGTGCTCTCAGACGCGCTTGCAGGCGTGCTGAGAGAAAGTGGAAAAAGGATAAACTCCATGTCTCCCTGGAAATCCTTCGTGCTTCCCTCTCTGACTACCAGATGGCAGTCAAAGCAGCCAAAACAGAGCACATTTCTCTGTTCATCTCTAAAAACAGCCATAAACCTCAGGTTCTTTGTAATGTCCTCAACTCCATCATTAATCCCCGTGATGTTTCTTCTGTTGTGCCATCGCCTGCTCTCTGCGATAAGTTTCTTAAATTTTTTATTGGAAAAATATCTGCTCTTAGGCTAGCTCACACTAGTGCTACCCCCCGATCCTGCTCCCTCTCTGTGCCCTGCTGTCCTCGACCACTTTGAGCCTATTTCCCTCTCTTCTCTCTCGGACATAGTGGAGCACCTGCGGCCGACAAGCTGCTCCTCTGACAGCATTTCCTCACGCCTTCTCAAAGAGGTTTTTCATTCAGTTGAAGCAAGTATTTTATTACTTTTAAACACTTCTCTTACCTCAGGATGTGTCCCAGCTGCCTTTAAACATGCCGTGGTTACGCCACTACTTAAAAAGAAAAGTCTCGACCCCTCCACTCTCGCAAATTTTAGGCCCATCTCCCAGCTACCGTTTTTATCAAAAGCCCTGGAGCGCGTAGTCTACGCCCAGCTGCAGTCTTTTTTAATCCTTCATGGCATCCATGAAAAGTTTCAGTCTGGCTTCAAACCCATGCACAGCACTGAAACAGCCCTTTTAAGAGTTTTTAACGATCTGCTCCTAGCCGCCGACTCAGGTAGCCCAGCTGTCTTGGTGCTGTTGGACCTGACAGCTGCCTTCGACACCGTGGACCATGGCATCCTGCTGTCACGGCTTGAACAGTCCGCTGGCATCACAGGCTCTGCCCTCGCATGGTTCAGGTCCTACCTTAAGGACCGTAGCTTTTCAGTGCAGCTAGGTGCCTTCTCCTCTGCCAAAGCCCCTCTTACCTGTGGGGTCCCCCAAGGCTCGATTCTGGGCCCCATCCTGTTCCTACTGTACATACTGCCCCTAGGTTCTATTCTAACAAAACACAATATTCCCTTCCACTGCTACGCTGACGACGTCCAGATATATCTCCCGCTCAAAGCAAACATCAAACAGTCACTACAGCAGCTGATGGACTGCTTAACGGAGATCAAATCCTGGCTGAGCAACAATTTCCTGACTCTTAACGAGGGCAAGACGGAGGTCATCTTTTTTGGACCACAACCTCCAGCCTCTCAGGTTGATATTCTGGGCTCCCTCCAACTAAACATCCTCCCCTCGGTCATGAACCTTGGCGTGACCTTGACGAACACTTTTAAATTCGATAAGCAGGTCAGCAGCGTAGTCAAATCCTGCTTTTTTAAAATAAGACTATTGGCCAAAACCAAGTCCTATTTATCTTTTAAAGACATGGAAAGGGTCATCAACGCCTTTGTTACCTCAAGGCTGGACTATTGCAACGCTCTGTATGTGGGTATGGACCACGCGTCAATTAAACGCCTGCAGCTGGTCCAAAATGCAGCTGCACGTTTGCTGACTGGCCACAAAAAGCGCGACCACATCACCCCAATTCTGGCCTCACTACACTGGCTTCCAGTTCAGTTCAGAATTGATTTTAAAATCCTTTTATTTGTTTTTAAAGCTCTAAATGGGCTGGCTCCTTCCTACATAACCGAACTCCTCCAGCGCTACACCCCAGCAAGAGTTTTAAGGTCTGCTGACCAGCTGCTGCTGGTAGTGCCGAAGACCAGGCTCAAAACCCGAGGGCACCGAGCCTTCGCAGCAGCTGGCCCGAGGCTCTGGAACACTCTGCCCCTCCATGTGAGGTCGGCCCAGACCCTAGGGGTTTTTAAATCCTCTCTAAAAACACACTTCTTCTCTCAGGCTTTCTAGCTAGAGCGGAGCACGACTTCTGACATTTCCCTGTGTATTGTTTTTATATTTGCTGTTGCAAAATGACTGTCTTTTGTTACTATTGCACTGCAGTAAAGTGTTTTTATTACATGTACAGCACTTTGGCTCGACCAAACATCGTTTTTAAATGTGCTCTATAAATAAAACTTGATTTGATTTGATTTGAATCAACGTGACCGCGCCCTAATGTGTCACAAACTTTAAGACCTAATATAAATAAAAGGGTCGCGTTAGAAAACAATTCACTCACAGATCCATAATCATGAAGGTGGAATCTAACTATATCGATAATAAAAATGTATGGAGCCAGGGGTAGAAACATGTTTTTTTCTGCTGTAAAGTTGGGCATTTTAACATGGGGGTCTATGGAAATTGCTCCTTTCTGCAGCCATCGCCTATCGGCCAATATATAAACTGCAGTGTGTGGCACTTCCGTATTGGCTTCACGGCTCTACCCCACAGTTTGCCGCTTGATTCAAACGCTTGTTCTCCAGCTGTATTCACCTTGCAGGTGCAGCTATGTGGCTTTTATCCTGGATAAAGTGTTTAAGTCATGGATGTTTAAAGTTTAACTTCTTCATATTTGACTAATATTATAGTTGACTTTTCATTCAGGAAGTATGACGCTAAGCTGTCAGTACGATTCTCCATGTTTGTGATTGGTCGAATGCTCCAGATACCACCCCTTTTATGTGAACGCGCACCTAACTAGATAGGACACGGCTGGCTTGAGCGAACGAGTTGATAACCAGCGTTGTAGGACAGTTTAGCGAGAGCGGCTTCGTTTTGGATTAAGTCAACCGGATAACTCAAAACATATCCAGGATAGGTTGAACTAGATTCGTAGTATACCCCCCAGGGGCCTATACTACGAATCAAGATTTTCGTTTAGCAAGCTAACTTCTGGGGTTTCCGGTCCTACGAAGCTGGTTAACTTTTTTGCGGGCTAGATAACTTATTCTGCGCTTTATCCAGGTTAAAAGCCACATAGCTGCATCTGCAAGGTGAATACAGCTGGTAAAAGAAAAAGTGTTTGAATGCGTACATTAACAGGTTTATGATATCACTGCCCGTCTAAAACACGATCTGACTTTAATTACATTTGACTCCAGTGTTTCCTCAACTTAATGTGTTGCTTAAAATAATACTTCTGCATACAGTATGAAGGTGACACTGTAAGTGTTGCACGGCCAGATACGGCTCAGCTGACTCATATGGAAATATGATACATTATGATGTGATATGAATGATAATGGGACACATCGACGACTGCACTCAGTGCCGCGGACTGTAGGCTACGTAATGTTACTCTGATCCGGTTACTTATGTTGTGGCAGATATTTAAGTATGCTTTCTTAATGCTAATGTTATAATAGTCAGATTGCTCTGAAGTTGGGAGGGGATATTCTATTCATTTTCACGATCACACAGTCGGTGATTTGAACTGCAACGGCAGTTTAAACTGTATTTCCTTTATCCTGTAATATGACTTGATCGCTTTAAGCTCTGCACACTGTTGTTATCAGCTGTCCCACCATGGTTTCTACCTCAACCTGTAATAGATGTATCCTTATTGAAACGGTTACATTCAATGAAAAATAAAATCAATGTGCAGGCTTACGTGAACACACATTAACAATATGGGCATTTTATACATTCAATAAATCAACAGTATAGTGGCGATATGCTCCAAGTGGAAGCGATTCGCCATTAAAACAAAGAAGAAGAACTCCGCACAGTTGATCTCTTATCCTAGAAGCTATCGTGCTCCGGCGCAGGCTAGCCGTTCAGAATAAGTTATCTAGCCCGCTAAAAAGTGAACCAGCTTCGTAGGAACGGAAATCCCAGAAGTTAGTTTGCTAAACGAAAATCCTGATTCGTAGTATAGGTCCCTGGTTTGGTTCCAGGACAAGAGATCAACTCAGTGAAAGCACCGCCTGCTGACCAATCAGAGCTCAGTGTGCGGAGTTTAAAGCTAAACTGCCGTTGCGGCAAAGACGGCCGGCAAAAATCACCGACTGTGTGAACGTGAAAATGAATAGAATATCACCTCCCATCTTCAGAGCAATCTGCCTATTATAACATTAGCGTTAAGAAAGCTTACTTAAATATCTGCCACAACATAAGTAACCGGATCAGAGTAACATTAAGTACAGTCCGCAGCATATCACATAATGTATCATATATTTCCTTATCTTAGCTGAGCCGTATCTGGCCGTGCAACACTTACAGTGTCACATACTGTATGCAGAAGTATTATTTTAAGCAACACATTAAGTTGAGGAAACACTGGAGTCAAATGTAATTAAAGTCAGATCGTGTTTTAGACGGGCAGTGATATCATAAACCTGTTAATGTACGCATTCAAACACTTGTTCTGTTACCAGCTGTATTCACCTTGCAGGTGCAGCTCTGTGGCTTTGATCCTGGATAAAGTGTTTAAGGCCCAATCCCAAACCACTCCCTCGACCCTACCCCTCCGTGACGGAGTGAACTCCGTCTGTAGCCACACTCGCAGCTCAACGAGGCTCCCTCCTGTCAGATGGAGGGAGTAAATAAAGCAGCAAGCTTTGGGACGGCCTCCCCTCTCTCCGGTAGAAACAGGAAATGCCGTAACTGTATGTAACAACGGTTTCAAATCAGCATCTCTTAGACAAAAAGTTTAAATGAATAACTCAAATAAAACTCCAAACATCTTTCATTGTGTTTCAAAGCTCTTTTAGTTTTAAACCTGATGTTTATAAGCTTCTTAGTTTTTGCAACGGTCTGTAAATATACACAACTTTATAATAAAATGCACACATTTACCTTTTTCTAGACTAAACACAGGTTTGATCCTCAGTTAAAAACATATGAGGTCATCATGAGGTTGTTAACGTCACAATTTATCAGTGGATGTTTGCTGGAACTACTTGTAAACAGCGTGTTTCCTGACGGACACACACAGCGTGACTCCGGTCGGGTAGAGACCGGTCTCGAGTCAGCACCGCTGCAGACTCGCTGTTTGAGGGCTTGATAGCCCACTCCCCCTCCACACTCGTTGCTTTGGAACAGCCCTCAATATGGCGGACCCTCCGCGTGAACGCACAAACGGAGGGGTAGGGTGTAGGGGACGGTTTGGGAATGAGCCTGAGTCATGAGGCGCATTCACACCGCAGTACTTTTCCCACAAAGGTTCATGCGAACTTAGTTCATGCAAACTCTTTAGTTCGCATGAACTAAGTACAGATCGCGTTCACACCGGAAAAAGTCCCTGGGGGTGGATTAGGCAAATGAAGCCGCTGACTTCACTTCTTCTTCTTCTGCTTTGGGTTTACTGGCAGGCTACAAACAACTTCACGGCGGATACTGCCGCCCAAAGTCCCCGGCCGGAAGTCCCCGGAGTTGTAAGAGGACTTCAGTAGAAGTTGCTGGGACTCCCAGCAGCTTCTACTGAAGCCTTCCGAGTAAATCGCCAGAACGCCGACACCTCCTCATCTCCACCGCTCCCATGTTTTATTTTGTGTTGCCATAAGTTAGTCTCTCTGCGTTTCTGCGCTGGGCTAATGCTAATGCTAATAATGCTAATGCGAGGATAATAAAATGGCGGCTTCACAAAACTTTTTGGAAGTTTTACGGGGCGTGGTTTGCAATCCGCCCAGCCAATCAGAAATATAGCTCTTTTCTCACAAAAGAGCCGCTCGAAAGTCCCTGCTCTCTAGCAGGGACTTACGAGCGGCTCTTTTGTGAGAAAAGAGCTATATTTAGTACCGGCTCTTTTTGGTGTGAACGCGATAAAAGAGTTCACTGAACTAAGTTCGCATGAACCTTTGTGGGAAAAGTACCGCAGTGTGAATGCGCCTATGGATGCTTTTCATTCAGGAAGTATGATGCTGTGCTGTCGTACGCTTCTCCATGTTTGCGATTGGTCAAGTGTTGCTAACCCCGCCTCTTTCATGTGAACGCGCACTAGGCGGACAGAGGAACCCTGGCTTGAGTTAACGAGTTGATAACCAGCATCGTAGGACCGCTTAGCGAGAGCGCGTTTGTTTTGGATTAGGTAAACCGGGTAACTCAAACATATCCAGGGTCAGTTAAACCGGCTTCGTAGTACAGGCCTCTGGTCCCTCCGGTGTCCTCTAAACTGCTTCAGCAAGCCGAGGCCACACACACGTTCAGCTGCTGCTCTTCAGGGACTCAGCAGGGCTTTGTCCAAGTGTCGCCATAAACCGGAGGCAGATTGGATCTACCACAAGGACACTTGTCAGAAGTGGAACTGTGTAAATGAAAAATAGAATATTACCTTTTTTTATTTGTCATGTTGATGACAGCATCTTTGTTGATTCATTGTAAGAACACTGAGTTGCTTCCTGCATCAGATTGTCCATCATCCATGTGGCTCTGCTGAACACAGCAGGAGGCCGCACAAACTGAAATGCCAACTTGTGTCTGACACTCAGAATGATTGTAAAACCTGCATTTAAATGGGTGAATAAATGTAAAATCTGCTTTACAGTTAAACATGTTGGGCTGCTTCATGCCTTTTATACAAGTGTAGTGTGCTTGTTGAACTGAAACTGAACAATTTGACTGCTCATTCAATGTTTAGCGCACCACGAATATTTTGAAGGTTTTCCAACAGAAATTGATTATTTGTGTTTGCTACAGCAATATACCTGTTCTGTCAATCACCGGTTCTCCTTTGAGAAATGAAAATCAGAATTGAAATTCACGTTTGGTTCCTTTATAGTTCCCCCTAGCATAAAGACACCAAAAAACCCACATTAGATAAAACCCCCCATCTTACTCACAGACATGAACACACCAGAGGACAGCTAGAAACATGACTGGGCATTCCTGACATTTCACCAAAGACCAAAACTATTAGTTGTTTTTTTATATACATGAATTGGATTGTAAAAAATAAGATATCTAAGCTGTTTTTTGTAACCACCAGGTACGAATGGAATATTTTATTTTTTACAATTGTTCCACTGTGAGGTCAGAACTGAAGTTATTTGCGTCACACTTTGGTTTGCCCTGATGAAAAAGGGAGCCTCCTTACGGATTGTGTACATTTGAATGGTGTAATGGCTTCCAGGCTCTATACTGTATGTATAAATAAGTGACATCTATTCAGAGTGAAATATGGATGCACTGATCTCATACACTGGCTTAGTCTCGGCCCCCTGATCAGTAGGCGGTAAACACACTTTCAGTGTGTGTGTGGCCTCATGTTCTGTGTGCATGGATACACAGCCCTGTGTTGGATCAGTAACAGCCTGAGCTGTGTGTGTAAGACAGCATGTATAACACCAGGTCGTATTACACATAGGAATAAAACCAGATTACCTCTGGAAGCTGGTAATAGACATAGGAACCGTTAGACGTATAAACTCCAGTTCTGGACAGAACTGAGCTGGTAAACGTCTGATCATCTTTCTTCATTCTCAGAGAAAACAATTGGTCATACAGACAAACTGGCAGTACGTATCAGTGAAGGCTTTTACTCAAAGAAATACACACTGGGAGGTTATGTGTTTTAAATACATTTATAAAAAAGCATTTACCCACTGAAGCAGAATGAACACCCATCACTTTTTTCCTTGTGTAACATAGATCTGAAGAGACTGTTTCATAGCCTGAAGAGAATCAAAGAATCAAGCTTCAAAACAAAAGGTACCACAGCCCATGATGAGGGAAGGATGAAAGAGGGTTAGGTGCAGCACTGGTCAGGATCATTAGTGTAGATTCAGTCTAACTCTTCTCAGTTCCATATTCAGATGATCTGATCAAGAACATTGTCTCTAGATCAGAACATGCAAGCTTGATGGAGCATATGGTCAAATACGTACGGGTACATACTTCTTATCTCAGGATATTTGTAAAATATGAAAAATCTGTAGATGTACATACAGTGATGAAAGGAATTTAATTTGCATGAATGAGCAGAAAAAAACATCCACTCCATAGATAGTGTTTTCTTTAAAAGGGAGACTACATTCATTGCACTGAACAAAGAGTCCACATACATAACAACTTTCTGATGTGTAAAGTCCTTATAGAGCCCACTTATAGCTTTTCATGATCTTATTTATTACTAGATAGTATCTGTGCCCGGGGAGATACACTGGTGCAACGGAATACTGCATATCTACTCACAACTGGGGAGGGAGGTCCACATGGAGGCTAGCTGCCGGTACACCTTCACCCTGCCCACTCCACCGGGGGGTGGGGCTTCCTGTCTCCCCTCACAGTGAAGCTGTAGCAGCGGTAGCTCTTCACACGGCCACGTCGCTTTTGATCTGGAAATCTGGATTTCTTTTTGCCATCTGGCTCAGCTTCAGGGATTCAGTAATCAGCAACTCCTTCATTCCATTTTCAAATGTGGTCTTCAGTTTTTGCATCGTGTTTAAATATATAGGAGAGGTGGAACATTCTGTAGTCCTGCAGGTGTTTCCCACTCTTCTGTTTTTTTGCATCTGGAGTAGATGATGGAGGGTTACAGGAGAGAGGGGTTCAGGATGCAGAGGGGGGGCTACTTGTCACTAAACTGTTCACTGACCACGCCCTCTCCGGCTCTGCCCGTGGTGCCGTTGTTGTAAGTGGCTGCTGCCTCCCTCTCCTCTTTTTTCGCCCTCTTTGTTTGGGGGGTGTCCTGAAGTTCGCTGTTCTGCCTCTTGGTGGGGAGGGACGTAGAGACGGAGGCGTGGGCCGCCAGGAGGTGGAGGGGGTTTGCAAAGGCTGGAAGAGAGAAGAAGAAGAAGAAGAAGAAGAAGGGGTAAACGACAGGTTAAGCCCCCCTCTCACAGCTCACAGTTGTTAAAGCTATGACCTCACATTTCTGGTTTTATGATATACTGCTTGAGCTACAGCTCCTGAGAGCCAAGGACAGGGAAGACAGAAGACAGAGGGAGAGGACAGGGAAGACAGAAGACAGAGGGAGAGGACAGGGAAGACAGAAGACAGAGGGAGAGGACAGGGAAGACAGAGGGAGAGGACAGGGAAGACAGAGGGAGAGAACAGGGAAGACAGAGGGAGAGGACAGAAGACAGAGGGAGAGGACAGGGAAGACAGAGGGAGAAGACAGAGGGAGAGGACAGAGGGAGAGGACAGAGAGGACAGGGAAGACTAGGCTTGGGTACCGAGAACCGGTTCCGCTTTTCGATGCCTGAGGAAATGTTTCTCGCCGCTCTCCGTAGCCTACTGTATGACTGCGGCGGGAAATGTAGTGTTGAACCTACACTTCCTACAGCGTAACCATGTTTGCCTAGGGCGCCAGATCTGGGGAGGTGCTGCGCTGATAGCTCTGGGAGGGAAAAAAACATTTTTGACCGTTGGTGCTCATCCTAATTTTCGGCCTTGATGTAACAACATTCATAATTAAGTAAATGTAACACCCTTTTCATCCCGGTTACACTTTTCATTTGCCCTGTACGATGGGCGCTGTAAGTGATGAAAATGGGGGATGTTGGCTTATCTGGCACCCGCAGCTCACAGCCAAAGTGAGAGCGTGGGAGCGAGCAAGGGAGAAAGGGATCAGGACTGGGACAATAAGTCAGGCCGGGAATTATACACCCAACCAGGCCACTACCAGTTTTCTTTTGTGCCATTTTCCTGGATTTATTTGTCACTATTTAAAGCGTTGCTGCCCATAGTGATAGCCCTCTAGTTTAAATCTACTACCCCAGAATAAACATATGGACATGGGTTACTATTTAAAAAAAAAGTGCAAATCTATTTAGGAACCTGTCCATGTGAACATATTTTAAGTGGAGGTGGACCTCAAATCCTATAGGGGGGTCCGGGGGCATGCTCCCCCGGTAAGATTTTGTTTTAAATGTTGGACTTAAATGCATCAATCTGGTGCATTTTGAGGGGGAAACAAAGAGACTACACCCATATGAAACAGAACTGTATACATTTAAATAATCATAAAATCATAAGAACATAGCCATAATCAATAACATACCATATCCAATATGAAAAAACATTGAAACTTGTTTATTTATTTGTTTTTGGTTCATTTATAGTTGTGAGTGTGGCTGGGCTCTTGAATCAGCCTCTCCTGTCTCCCTCCTCTCCCTCCTGCTCCTCTTTGAGGCAGCAGCAAAGACTCGTTTTAGCTCTCAACAAGTTTTTAAAGTTTATCTTACCTTTTTTCACCTAGTTAACATTTTTTTATTATTATTCATGCATATTTTACAAATCACTCCCCCCTCAAATGTAAATATGTGTTTACATAAATGGTGACCAAACCGTTTGAGACCCACTGAGAACTTAGACTAAGTTAACTATCTAAACACTCAGAGTCCTTTACCTCACCTGAGCTGTAGTTATCAGTCTCTCAGTCTGACAGGAGAGGACTCTCCTCCACCTTGTTGACAGCTCATTATATCCGTTAGCGCCGCTAGCTAGCACCAGATGCTAACAACAACAATACACGTAACCGGTGCGCGCGCTTTCTCTCTCGCTCGCGCCACACATACACACCCTCCCGAGCTTGAATAACACACAGAGACCAATCGAGGGCTTTAGTGTATGATCTGTATGAAAGTGGCCATGTCGGCAGGCCACATCATGTACACAGCCAGTTACCCTCTGTGAGGCAGAGTCAGACCCGCATTTGCGCAGCGTTGCGTTCACAATACATAGCCTACATACAAAAAAAAATCCTCAGGCCAGCAGGCCATCGGGAAACCTCCCTGTAGTATATAGTGCCGCGCACATATACCATCAGGACGTTACTGATGGGGTGCGGCTGCGGAGTGATATGGTGTATGCAAGCCCGCATCTAGGACGCATCGATGTATCATGGCTGTAGACCTGTTAAGGAATAAAGATACTTCATACAAAAGGTCCAAGGATACCTTATTACTCTCCATGACCTGCGGTCAACTATATAGTATAAAGTAGTGATGGCGAGATGAAGCCTTATGAAGCTTTGAAGCTTTCCAGCCAATTGGTTCGCAAAAGGCTTCATCTCATGAGGCTTCATCATGGGCTTCATTTGAGCACAAACCCCCCTGTTGGTCAAAGTGTGTAAAACAGAGCACACTGTTGATATGTCCAATCTGCCTATCTCATACCGAGTTCCCAATGAGTAAAGCCTTAGAATAACTCTAAACAACGAACATAAAATCATATTTTCATGTTAACAATATTGTTTTTTATTCCAGTTGAATGATTGTGATTGAAAAGCCTAAGGAGGCTGGTAAACATTGCAAAGAGGGATTTGTATTCCTTAATAATATTCATAAACGTAACCATATTGTAGCCGGAGAAAGGCTAAACCATATCACAGAATACATTTATTAACTACATTATCTCATTTAGCTGTAGCTTTTATAAACAACAAAAAAGACGTATTGACGAGTCGTTGAACCAGGGACCCTGCGGTCGTGAGTCAACTGCTTTCCAGCTGAGCCACAGCACACACACTACAGCTCCCTGAAAACACTGTAACATATTTATTCATTCATGTTTTTTTTCCTACATTTATTTATGCTTGTATCTATTTATAGTTATGACATGTTCCGACCTCTATAAGTGAGGGTCTGAGCTCTCTTAATTCCATCATGTCACCAGCGGGCCCGGGTACAGGAGGGGTAATATGGTTCTTATTATACATCCATGGGTATTATGAGCGTTGTGGTTCAACAGTTCAACCGATCTGAATTACTTCGTGAAGCAGTCACGTGGTATCGACAGGCAGCGAAGCTTCGTTTGTCATCGATGACATCACTGGCCCAAAACGATACAAGCCTTGATACAAGCTTCACAAAAAGCTTCGGGGATTACTCGACACACGCTCCGAAGCCTCGGCGCAATACGTAACATCACTAGTATAAAGGACTATTACATGGTGTCAGAAGTCGGTCCAGTTCGTCACTTTGCCGGAGGTAAACAGATGAAAGTTTTGTTAGCCTAAAGCCTAGCTTACAGGTGCGGTCCCCAGAGAGCGGGAGTCGCAATTTTTTTGGAAGAAAGAAAAAAGAGAGATGGATCGATTCGAATTACCATCTCCACTGGTACTCACTGGCAACTTGAGAGAAAACTGGCGACAATGGGAACAACGCTTCCAAATCTACATGACCGCGAGTGGTGCAGACGGTAAGGACAGGAAGATTAAAGTGGCCATACTGCTGCATGCACTAGGAGAGGAGGCTCTTGAAGTTTACAACACGCTAGACATCGCACATGGTGAAGATGAAGGTGAAGAAGAAGATGAACAGACTGTTAATGATATTCTAGCAGCATTCAGAGCCTATTGTCTGCCTAAGAAGAACACAGTGTTTGAGAGACATCAGTTTTGGGCACATCCTATGTCAGGTAACACCACGATTGAGAAATATGTGACAGAGCTCAAACAAAAGAGCAAGGATTGTGAATTTTATACCACAGAAAATGACATGATCAGAGACAAGATTGTGTTTAGTATGAATGACCAGAGACTGAAAGAGAGACTTTTAAGAGAACCTAATCCCACATTAGAAAGACAGACACCTGTAGAGCTGCTGAGACGGCCAAAGTTCAAATGCTAGCTATGAATGCAGCAGCCCAGGAGATGTCTGTACTTGCAGTGCACAAGAATAGTCGACAAGGACAAAAGACACGCACACCGCCTATACAACGTACACAAGACATGGGACAAAGACATGAAACATGCAAACAATGTGGTAAATCACACCAGCCAAGACAGTGTCCAGCATACGGAGTATCCTGCCATAATTGTGGAAAACAGAATCACTATGCAAAAATGTGTAGGTCAGCTAAAGCCCAACATCACAAGACAGTACATAATGTTTCTCCGGAAATAGACACCCTATATGTTGGGACAGTGAACATTGATCAGCTAAAGTCTAAAGCTGACAAGTCGTGGCATTCTAATGTAAATGTTGACTGCATGTGAGTGAAGTTTAAGTTGGACACAGGAGCAGAGGCCAACGTTCTGCCACTGAAAGTATTCACAGCGATGACCCGAAAAGCCAGACGTGAAAGAAGAACACACCTCAAACTACAGTCTACAAAGACAGTACTGGTGGCATATGGAGGGATGAGATTGAAGCCGGAAGGGGTGGTCACACTCAAATGCTCCACTCCCAAAACACAGGCAAGTCTGACATTTTATGTTTCCAGGCACTCTTCCGTTCCCATATTAGGAAACGAGGCATGTGAAGAACTGCGCCTGGTGAAAAGAGTGGACATTGACTCAATTGAAGTGAAACATCCCACAACAAAAGAGGAGCTCATAGCTCAGCTCATGGCTGTAGGAAAATACCACTGGCAGTAATGGACAGACTGAGAGACACTCTCGATGACTTGTTACAAGCTGATGTTATTGTACAGGTAACTGAGCCTACACCATGGGTTAATAGCCTGGT
Organism: Harpagifer antarcticus; assembly: GCA_902827135.1. Taxonomy (NCBI): domain Eukaryota; kingdom Metazoa; phylum Chordata; class Actinopteri; order Perciformes; family Harpagiferidae; genus Harpagifer; species Harpagifer antarcticus. The sequence goes on along the minus strand of CADEHL010000497.1, from coordinate 691,093 downwards.
GATCACAGAAAAGAAAGACAGAAAAAAGTTACGGGTTTGCTTGGATCCCAGTGACTTAAACAAAGCTATACTCAGGCAGCACTACTCCATTCCAACGACCGATGAAGTTCTGTGCAAACTAGCTGGTAAGAAACTTTTCATAGTGCTGGATGAAAAAGATGGATATTGGCAAATAAAGCTAGATAAAGAGTCATCCCTACTGTGCACATTTAACACACCATGGGGGAGATACCGCTTTAAACGTCTTTCATTTGGGATCAAGTCAGCAAATGAGGTTTTCCAGCAACGCAATTGTGAGACATTGAAGTATCCAAGGGATCCACATCATTGCAGATGACATGATAATTGCTGCATCGTCAGAGGAAGAACACGATGAGATATTACAGAAAGTGATAGCCAGAGCAAAGGAGGCTAATGTGAAGTTCAACAAAGACAAGATACAGTACAAGGTGAGCAGTGTCAGCTACATGGGCCATACTGTCACTTCAGAGGGTGTTAAAGCAGACAACGCTAAGATCAAGGCTATCACAGGCATGCCAACACCAACTGACAAAACAGGACTACAGCGATTTCTGGGCATGGTGAAATACCTAGCTCAGTACTTCCCAGGTGAGGCCACCATATCAGCACCACTGAGACAGTGAGAAAAGACAGTGTGTGGCTGTGGCAGCACGAACATGATGAAGCAGTCAGCAAACTGAAAGATGCTCTCAGTACAGCTCCTGTACTCAGTTATTTTGACCCAAAGAAACAGCTCATCATACAGGCAGATGCATCCAAAGATGGTTTGGGAGCATGTCTAATGCACGAGGGCCGCCCAATAGCCTATGCATCAAGAGCACTAACACAAACAGAAAAGAACTATGCTCAAATAGAAAAGGAACTGTTAGCAATTGTCTTCTCTGTTAAGAGGTTCCATCAGTACGTGTACGGATTGAAAGTGGATGTGCAGTCAGACCACAAACCTCTGGAAAGCATTCTGAGAAAGCCGCTTGGAGCAGCTCCTTCCAGACTCCAACGGATGCTCCTCCAGCTGCAGCGATATGACTTGAATGTCATCTACACACCAAGTAAAGACCTACTGATTGCAGACACACTCTCACAAGCTGTCACACATGATGAACACTCAACAGTTGATGACATCACAGATGAGAAAGTTGTCTATGCTCTGGAGCCAACAGATGCTTTGAGCACTGAGATGCTGCAAAAGCTCAAAAGTGGAACAGCTAATGATGAAATACTACAGCTGCTGCAGGAAACACACAGACGGGGCTGGCCACGACACAGAAAATAAGTACACACTCAACTGGTTCAATAATGACCTATCAGACATACTCTGTCAGTAATAGATGAGATCATGTTTGTCGGTGACAGGATAATCCTCCCGAGCTTGATGAGAAGTGACATGCTGCAAACATTACATGTGGCTCATCAAGGAATGCAGCGGACAAAAGCACTTGCAAGAAGGCACTGGTACTGGCCAGGTATGTCAAGAGAGATAGAACAAATGGTCGAGAATTGTGGGACATGTCAGCAGTTCCTGCCCAGAAACCAGATCTCACACGACATTCCTGAGCTTCCTTGGCTCAAAATAGGGGCTGACATCTTTGAAATAAAAGGACAATCATTCCTATTGATGGTCGACTACCTGTCAAAATATCCTGAGGTGCTTAACATTAATGACAAGACATCACATACTGTCTTCTCCAGGATAGGAATACCAAAAGAGATAGTGTGTGACCATGTCCCATTCGCGAGTCAAGAAATGGAGGAACTTTGCAGAATCATGGGGCATAAAACTCACTCATTCCAGCCCAGGCTATGCACAGTCCAATGGTCTGGCTGAAAGGACCGTACAAACTGTTAAACATGTTCTTAAAAAAGCACAATTAACGAACACAGACCCTCATCTTGCCCTGCTCATCCTGAGAAACACACCTGTAACAAGCATGCAATACTCACCCGCACAAGTGCGAAGGAGCACCTTACCGAGGTCCACCGTGGTGCTTCAGCCTGCTGTGCCTAAGGATGTTCACTCGACTCTCGAGAATCTACAGAGGAGGCAGCAGCAGTATTATGACAGAGGAACGAGGCCGCTTCCTGAGCTGCAACCAGGAAGTACTGTTCACATGGAAACTGAACAGGGTTGGTGTCCAGCTTTGGTCACTGCACAGAGAGGTGAGCCACGTTCCTATGATGTTGTCACATCTTCAGGCCAGCACTACAGGCGCAACAGGAGACATCTGAGGAAAACACCACACGATGCCCAAATGGACCCAGAACCTGACTTACCTGAAGACAATCAACTATGCACGCCAGATGCAGACACGTCAGAGACTGTTGAATGTGAAATGTCATCACCGCAGATCACAAGAAGAACCAGATGTGGCCGACTTATTCGACCACCTGAGAGATACAAAGATTTCCTAATTAGCTCAGGCTAAAGGTTGTGCTAAGACAGAGTTTATATGTTAAAATCCTTACTCTATTTGCTAAAAAAATAAAAAAATAAATAAAATAAAAAAGAGAATAGTAGGGTGTGTTGTTTATATACAGGATTCAAGTTTATATGAGGATGTTGGAGTGATATACACTGATTCTAAGTTGACATGTTAATGTTCATACAAAATATAATTTCATATATTCGCATGTTAACAAGTGAACAATGTTAATATTGAGACCGTTATAGAATGTTTACTACAGCAAATGTTATATGCAACTTTCATTGTAAGAAAGGAGGATGTAGTATATAGTGCCGCGCACATATACCATCAGGACGTTACTGATGGGATGCGGCTGCGGAGTGATATGGTGTATGCAAGCCTGCATCTAGGACGCATCGATGTATCATCACATTCGACTACGACCTCAGATCAGACGAGACAACCCGCTGAATTTAAGCATATTACTAAGCGGAGGAAAAGAAACTCACACATACATTGTCATACAGATGACAATTGTCATACAGATGACAATGTATGTGTGTCGCTTAAGAGGAAAAGATGCCTGGTTTTTTTGTTGTTATTACTGTCAGGAAATGTACAACCTAACCCTGGTCCGCCCAGTAGTAGTAGTCAGATCGCTACTCCTGCTGATTTTATGGATCTGGGTTGGGTTTCATCCACTTGAATGTGCGCAGTCTGTTAGGTAAACTAGATTTTGTCCATATTTGGGCGAGCTCGACTGACGTCATTGTTTTATCAGAAACATTGCTAAATAAATCTATTTTGGCCTCTGACATTGCCTTAAATGGTTATAATGTGTATCGTACCGACCGGCCTAATAAAGGTGGTGGCGTTGCCATTTATGTTAAGAATAAGTTCAGTGTATCCACATTAGTTTCCAAATCTATCAGTAAGCAATTTGAATTTTTAGCCTTAAATATAGAAGTGGCAAAGGGTCAACAGGTCATGGTCGTGGGCTGTTACAGACCCCCTTCAGCTGTCAAAGACTCCTTGTCTTCGCTAGCAAATCTTTTTTACTAGACTACAAGGAAATAGTGCTACTTGGAGATTTTAACTGGGACTGGTTAACTACAGTGTCAGAGGATTTTAAAAACCTTTGTATCTCTTTAAATGTTACTCAGATTGTTGACAGTCCTACTCGCCCTAATATTAAGTCCCCAAATAAATCCTCCCTAATTGATCTCATTCTAACTAACATTCCCTATAAATACTCAGCTGTGGGAGTATTTGCGAATGATCCGAGTGACCACTGTGTTGTAGCCACAATTAGGGACACAAAAGTCCAAAAAGTTAAACCTCGTATTATCATCAAGAGAGACATACAACATTTTGTGGAGCAGGGTTTTGTACATGATCTGTTTGGGTTTGATTGGGGAAAAATCGATTTGTGTGCTGATGTTGAGACTGCATGGTCTTATTTTTATCTTGGTTTTATGGAAATTATAGATAGACATGCACCCCTGCGTACATTTAGAGTGAAGGGACGAGACAATCCTTGGTTTTCTGCGGAATTATCTAGTCTCCTACATGAGAGAAACGAGGCCTGGGCAAAGGCTAGGAAATCAGGCTCAGAGGTAGAATGGCTGCGTTTTAGGCAGCTAAGAAATAGCTTCACTTCACATGTCAAAAGTGCTAAATCTAAGTATTATCTGTCAGTTACCACAAATAACCTGAACAACCCTAGAAAATTCTGGAAAGCTATAAAAATCGATATCCACCGGTGATATCCGTAATGAGCTACCTCCGTGCCTTACCACAGCATCCGGCACTATATCGGATAGGGCTACCATGTTAAAAAAATGTAATGAGCATTTTGTGTCCTGTGGCTCTCTGTTTCATTCTGTTTCTAATTATGCTTCTGTGAACACCACAGTCGGTGACTCAGAACAATGTGGTCTGGAAAACCCTTTCAGTTTTACTCCTTTTACTGTTGATGTTGTTCGTGAAGTCTTAACCAAGCTAGATCCTAAAAAGCCGGCTGGTTCGGACAACGTAGAACCTTTCTTTTTAAAGATAGCTGCAGATTTTATTGCTCCACCTCTTACTACTCTATTTAACCTCTCTCTCAGCACGAACAAAATCCCAAAAGTATGGAAGTCAGCGTATGTCCTGCCACTACTAAAAGGAGGGGAGGCCACCTTATTAAACAATTATAGACCCATCTCTAAATTGTCAGTTCTGGCTAAGGTTCTTGAACGCCTAGTGAGTGAACAAGTAAAGGAGTTTTTATGTTCAAATGACATCCTGTCTAAACATCAGTCAGGCTTTAGAAAGCAACATAGCACCATCACTGCCACAATGAAAGTGGTAAATGATATTACGAGTATTTTGGATAATAAGCAGAGTTGTGCAGCTCTATTTGTTGACCTATCCAAAGCTTTTGATACCGTCGATCATCGCATTTTGAAGCAGAGGCTGGTCAGTATTGGCATATCCAGCCATGCAGTAGGGTGGTTTGTAAACTACCTCTCTGAAAGGTCCCAATGTGTTCAGTTTGATGGGCTGTCTTCTGAGTGGTTAAACATCACTAATGGTGTACCACAAGGTTCAGTTTTAGGTCCGCTATTATTCTCTATCTATATTAATAGTTTAGGTGAAAATGTCGAAAGAGCAACCTTACATTTTTATGCGGACGATACCGTTATGTACTGTGCAGGTCCCTCGATTAACGAGGCTGTTGTTAAATTACAGGCTGTTTTTAACATTATTCAGGCTCAGCTCTCTGTGCTTAAGCTTCTTTTAAATGTGGATAAAACCAAGGTAATGCTCTTTTCTAAAGCTAAAAATACACCGGAGACTGCATTGGATATTGTAACCACGCAAGGAATACAACTTGAAGTGGTTACCTGTTACAAATACCTAGGTATCTGGCTTGATGATTGTCTCACTTTTAAATTTCATGTAAATAACCTGCTTAAAAAGCTGAGGGTTAGGCTAGGTTTCTTTTACAGAAATAAGTCCTGTTTCTCGCTTGAGGCCAGGAAAAGGCTCGTCACTGTGACCTTTTTACCTGTGCTGGACTATGGTGATTTGTTGTATATGAATGCACCTGCCAATTACCTGAGCAAGTTAGATGCTGCGTATCACAGTGCACTGAGATTTTTGACAAATTGTAAAGCACTTACGCATCACTGTACCCTGTATACCAAGGCGGTTATGCCATCACTTACTGTACGGAGGCTCAGTCACTGGTACTTTTTCATTTACAAAGCCATGTTGGATAAACTACCACCTTATATCTGCTCCCTGATCTCTCTGCGAATTGAAAGTACTTATTGCCTGAGATCGCATGCTGTGGTTTTATTAAATGTGCCAAGTGCTAGGACTGTCTTAGGGAAGAAAGCTTTTAGATGTGCAGCTCCACTAACATGGAACAGTCTACAAAAGAATGGAAAATTACCAAGCTAGTACCACTACATGTTTTTAAAGCTCGGTTGGATGCTACAAAATCAGATGCTGTTGGTACCTGTACATGTGGTTAGATATGTGAATTGTAATCCCTGTACATTTTGCTGTATGATGTCCTTCTGTTGTGTTGTTTATGATTTTATGTCTTCTTGTGGAACCTACTGCTGCAGGTCTCCCTTGAAAAAGAGATCATTGATCTCAATGGGATTTTACCTGGATAAATAAAGGTTTTGAATTGAATTGAATCATGGCTGTAGACCTGTTAAGGAATAAAGATACTTCATACAAAGGTCCAAGGATACCTTATTACTCTCCATGACCTGTGGTCAACTATATAGTATAAAGGACTATTACACTCCCGGTCCTCCCGATGGCCAGTCCGGGCCTGGGGAGGGTGCACCGGTACCAGCGCTGTTGTTATTAGCATCTGGTGCTAGCTGCTCTAACGGAAGAAGAAGATGTTTCTATAATAATGTGGAGGGAGAGTCCTCTCCAGTCAGACTGAGGCTGATAACTACAGCTCAGTGAGGTAAAGGACTCTGAGTGTTTAGATAGTTCACTTTAGTCTAAGTTATCTCAGTGGGTCTCAAACGTTTTGATCACAATTTATGTAAACACATATTTCCAAGGCACTCCTTTATAATTATTGGGATAAAACAGGTTTGAAATCATTCCAATGTATTCTATAGGACAGTAAACTTTTTCATATGTGTGTTTAGAGTTGTACCCCCTAGATCTAGTCTCTAGTCATTCTGCTTAAAGTGCACCAGATTGAAGCATTTTACTTTAAAATGTTCAAACATTTCTTCCCGGTATGCCTGAGAAGGCAGATATGCTTGTTTTTCTCAACAAGAACTGTTTTTAAGGGGGGGGGGGGGGTTCCTTTAAAAGTTGGACTGTTGCACTGTTGGAGCTTCAGTGGTTCTCAGGTTACAGTTACATAGCAGTGAATATAAACAGACTGATTAATGTGAATATTACTGTAAACTAACCTGTGTAAAAGTTTCTCGAATAAATGTAATTTTTTTGGTGGAAGAAGCATATATCATTTTTTTACCCTGCCCCTCAAAGAATTGGAATTGAGAACCGTTAAGAACCGGAATCGAAAAGTAGAATCAGTATCGGAATCAGAATCGTGGAAATTCAAACGATACCCAACCCTAGGGAGAGGACAAGGAAGACAGAGGACAGGGAAGACAGAGGGAGAGGACAGGGAAGACAGAGGGAGAGGACAGGGAAGACAGAGGGAGAGGACAGAAGACAGAGGACAGGGAAGACAGAGGACAGAGAGGACAGGGAAGACAGAAGACAGAAGGAGAGGACAGAGGGAGAGGACAGAAGACAGAGGGAGAGGACAGGGAAGACAGAGGGAGAGGACAGAGAGGACAGGGAAGACAGAGGGAGAGGACAGAGAAGACAGAGGGAGAGGACAGGGAAGGGAGAGGACAGGGAAGACACAGGGAGAGGACAGAGAAGACAGAGGGAGAGGACAGAGAAGACAGAGGGAAAGGACAGAGAAGACAGAGGGAGAGGACAGAGAAGACAGAGGGAAAGGACAGAGAAGACAGAGGGAGAGGACAGAGAAGACAGAAGACAGAGGGAGAGGACAGGGAAGACGCAGAGTTCCATGCTGTTCCACCAAAGTAAACATGCAGTGAAGCACAGGAAGAGCAGGGGAGGAAGAAGCATGCTGGTTAGTGAACATGGAGTAAGGTATTGAAAACATCTGCTTTACAGATGTTGAATATTAGATAGATCTGGAGCAGGGGTCGGCAACCTTTTTGATAGGAAGTGCCATTTAAAAAAAAAATTGTTATCAGCGTGCCAACGATTGAAAATTATCAATTGGGGGGTTGAGGAGCTTGACGCTCGTCAACTATCAGCAGGAGGGCGGGGGGAGCCTCGCTGCGGGGAAGCAGTGTGTGGACCTGTCAGCGCAACTTACATGATGCCGAATTTAACAAACACATTTAAATAATTGGTTTAAACGGCATAATAATAAGGACGATCGTCCGTTCTGTGATTCTCCAGAGCACACTATGATATTAAGGTCATGCAGAGTGAGATGAGATCGCTGTCCCTTTAAGAGAGAGAGAGGGGTGTGGCTTGTGCATGTGTGTTTGTGGATGGTAGAGCGACAGTGAGAGAACCTGAGAGAACCTATGGAGGGAACGTGTGTATGTTTCTGGAAGTGAAACGAGGAAGCAGAAAAACAGGTCTGTGATGTATTTTGTGAAACAGAAGAACAGCTAAATAAATGCAACAGCCTCCCAAGAAGAGCTCGCCTCTCTCCAGTCATTTAAGCTAAAGTGGGTTATTGAACCTGAAGCTTGTTGCTTCTGCCCTCCTCGACTACGGTCTGGGAGCCGACAGGAAAGTTCAACACACAGATGGCCAGTCCGCCCCTTTGTAGTATATTATTTCAATGAGAGATGAGCAGATCGCCACTGGGCTTTCAACTAAATACACAGCCACGCAAGAACTGCGGCTTTGTACAGCTCCGTATGGGAACTGCAATTAGTGAAGTGTTTTCCTCTGTGGTGAAATGATCAGCACTGCACCACGGAGGAAAGCGGCAGAAAGTCACCTGGCGATAAAGAGAGCGGGGCTGCGTTGCGTGCATGGCTTCCTTCTGCAGGTAACGGGGAGACGCGCTCTGGCGGCGGTCTCGTTCAGGATCCGAAAATAAAATTTAAATATTTTGCACACTTATTCCACTTATTCCTAGTGTGCCACTGGTTACGGTGCCGCGTGCCAATGCTGGCACGCGTGCCAGGGGTTGCCGACCCCTGATCTGGAGGATACACACCATGTGTGTGAATGCATGTAGTGAGAAGGTCAGAGAGGAGAGGCCCCTCACACACAGATGAGTGTGTAGAGCAGTGGTTCTCAACTGGTGGGTCGCGACCCAAAAGTGGGTCGCGGACCCGTTTCGAGTGGGTCGCGGAAAAAGTGAAGAAAAAAAATTGAAAAAAGAAATTGGATTTTTTTTTTTTTTGGAAAAAAGTCAAACTTTTATTTTGAAGGCCCGATTTTCTAACGCTGTGCATGCAGTTGGCGTTGGACAGGAAGTACCGGAGACCATAAACGGCTCTGAAAACATCTGTCACGTAGTGATCATCTTCTCAATAAAACATCTTTGCTGATGTTTTTTCGAGTCTTCTGGCCAATCAGAATCAAGATTGTTGCCGGAAGTGCCCACGGAGAATAACTTTGCGGTAGAACTATTCTTTATACATCCATGGGTACAACTTCAGATACAAATGAACACGTAATGAAATATGACACTCGGTTTGATGCTTGACAGGTCACAGAACAATGGGAGTTATCTACCCTAACCCACAATTTAAAGTAAGTCACACAGACTATCTCCTCTTTACTCTTCTCTCTGTCAGGAGCAGCAAGTTCAGCTTCAGAACAAAGTGAAAAACAAACAATGGCATAAAATATTATTAATATGTTGGGTAGTAATAGATTTATTTATTTTCTTCTCAGAGTACCAGAATGCGTAGTTTATGTTAGTATTTCTAAAAATCTCCTGTGGAGAATCCCCCCAGACCCCCCTGCTGGGGTTGGGTTTCCAGCATGTGTGCCTTTTTATACAGTTCAGCTTAGATTCCATCAACTCATTACACTTTTTTAAAAGCATACTTTAGTTCTGTGAAGGGATATAAGGGATATATGCACCGTATTTCACTTTAATTAATATTGTATGCTGAAAAGCGTATATTACAGCACGATTTTTTGTTGAATAGATTTGAGTGCTTCAAAATGTTGGGTCGTAATTTACTGACCAAGTAAAAAGTGGGTCCCGAGGCCTGACCAGTTGAGAACCACTGGTGTAGAGAATAACTAACTTAATACAATTACAATACATTACATTACATTGCAATATAGGCAATTCATATCATATTGTGGGAGGGGGGTCACCTGTGCTGGCAGCAGTGGTGATGGGGAGCAGGTGGGTCCCGTTCTGTGAGAGGGTCTTGATGGGGAGCTGGTGCTGGCCCAGCGGGGGGGCTTGCTGCAGGATTGTGAGTCTAGTCAGAGGAGTCTGCACGATGCGGCTGACTCCCCCTATGGAGGAGGCTGTGAGGGGGGGCACTGACTCCACTTTAACTGCAGGGGTAGAAACACACATGTCACGCTCTGCTCACACACACACAGCCCAACACACACTCATCACAGACTGAAGCAGCTCTTACGTTGGATCCCCCGGTGCGCTGCTTTGGCTCCATTCTCATGAGGTTTCGGGCTCACTGTAGCAGTGGGCTCTCCGGCAACAGTTGCCATGGTGACGGCTGGGATCTGGTGGACAACGTGCACCGTCTGCATGACGGGGGCGGAGCTAACTGACATTGATACTATGGCTGGCGACGCCATGGCATAGGTCACTGGCTTCGTGGTGGTTTGAGGCATCTGGCGCTGCACAGCGATCAGGACCGGCTGGTTGCTGAGGGGGGGGCCTGTCAGGGGGGGGCGCAGGTTACTGACAAGCTGTCTCACTACTCAAATGTACTGCCTTTCACTTCTGGCAAGATAAACAATTACTCCACACAAAAAAACGAGTTAAGGTTACTATATTGACATGACTTTCATCCTGGTGGTATTTGGGCACCCTGTGGGGTCTGCAGTCCTCTCGTTTCACTGAGTCTGCTCCACTCTCCTGGTTCTGCCGTGCCTCCCTTGCCTCAGCAGGCGTCCAGCAGCCTGGTGTCCTGATCAGTGGACGGCAGTAGCTCAGTCTGTCGGGCTTGACTTACTTGAGACTGGAGAATCGCCGTTTCAAGTCCCAATCAGACCAAACTAAAATGGAATGTAGACTGGTAGCTGGAGAGGTGCCAGTTCACATCCTGGCCGAGGTCCCGGGTGCAAGGCATCGAACCCCCCCAACTGCTCCCTGGCGCCTGACAGACAGCAGCCTCTTTGTTCTGGAACCTTTTTATAATGCATGTGCATGTGTGCACATATACCTGTGTTCCAATGCATGTGTGTATTTGTACCGTGTGTATCCCAAAAAAAAATATTAACAGAGTGGAAAACTGAATTTACACTTTCAATTCAATAAAGGTTCATCTTAATCTGAAGCATATAAGGTCCTGGACAGTTTGAGGGGACCCTCTTGGCAGAGCTTGAGCCTGAGCTGAAGGAGTGTCAGTTGAACCTGCACACTAGAAATCATTTTGTCTGATGTTCCGGGGAAATGGACCCGATGACAAGCAATAAGAATAGCAAAAAACCAAGCTGGGGGGTCCCACTAACTTATGTAGGTTATACAGAGTCATCAGTATTTCAAAAAGACTGTTTTGTCACCAGTTAAATACTCCATGTAGTACATTTAAACAAAGAATGGTCACTTTGTGTACAGATCATCTTGAGAGGATAAATCTTTACCGTTGAAGTTCTGTGTGAAGCGGGCCTCTTGGATCACAGCGAGTTTGGGCTGGACTGTAGTGATTTGGGTGGGGGCTTGCGGGGGGGTTGGCTCTGGCTCCATGGGGACAGGGGAGCCCTCTCTGGACAGGCTCTCTGGAGTCTGAACCCCGCTGGACACAGACAGGGCCCCTGTGTGGCTGGGGGAGGCCGGAGCGCTCCTGGGACAGAGGAAAGAAAGGATGAGTTCTGACACACACAATATTAATATGCACCATATAGTAGCTGACAGCTCCCATGGGTCACCTGGAGGAGAGCGGTCCCATGGGCGTCCTGAAGCAGGGCACCCCCCTCGGCCGGCGCTTCCTGAAGGCTTGTTCCATCAGCTTGCCCTCCGAGGTGGGGTCGATCCTCCAGAAGGAGCCTTTGCCCGGCTCCTCCTGAGAGCGCGCCACTTTGATGAAGTACCGGTTCAGGGACAGGTTGTGCCGGATTGAGTTCTAGAACACACACATTCATACATTTACATATGCACATAAATACAATGTATACATTTACATACAGCTAAACATTTAAAGGACCACTGCAAAAATGTCCCTCAGGTTTTAAAGGTCCCATGTCATGCTTATCCGGTTATTACACGTCCCCTTGTGTGTTATGAAGGTTTTTATGCATGTAAACGGTCTGCAGAGTCAAAACCCTCAAAGTACACCCTGTAGCGAGTAAAACTCCAACACAGAGAATACCTCCCCAAAACGCCTCGTTGGATATTTCCCATTTATTTCCTGGGTATCGCTACGTAGGGATACCCAGTAGCCACGCCTAGAGCTATGGCCGCACCCTCTGCCAGCCTTTCAGGAAACAAAGCTTCCCAAACCTTTCAGCGATTCATGCCGGATATGTACAGCGTAGAGCACTGAATAACGATGCTGTTCCTCAAACAAAGTAGGAACAGCATCGTTCTTCCAATGGACCAGCGGGAGATTCGGGTACACAACCTGTAAGTATTCATTGCCGTTTGTGTATTTATGATGTTTAAAAACAAACAAGGTATCTACCACGACTGTTTAAATGGGTAAACGTTTTTCAGGCTGCTAAGTTGGGATCGCAGAGAAATGCTCTCCGCAGACTCATGCTCACAGCGTTATAAACCTTTTTCTTACTCATATCAAGCCACACTTATTGGGGGGGGGGCAGGAGCTCCAACAAGCCGTGTAGGACAGAGAGTGAATACACATGCTTTACAGAGATGCTGTATGAGAAACCAATGTGAGTTTGGAACATTGCACAATATAAATCTATTCCAGTAGACCTCAACAATGGAAATATGATCAGTAGAAATGCCATGACATGGAACCTTTAAAAAGGGGACATATCATGCTATATTTGAACAATATATTGTAGGGCCATACCTATATAAAGTATATAAATATAGTTTTTTTTGAAAATACCAAACAGATCCTGCATTTTAGCCATGCCTCATTTCGCTCTGTTCGCTCTTTCCAGCGCTGTTTTTGCAGGTGGCTGATTCTGTGAGCTGCAGCTGACCACGCCCCCCTGCAGGAGAGGGGAGCGTGCTTTGAGATCAACTGCTGGGCTGTCAGAAGAGGGGGAGAAAAAGAGATCTCCGTCCTCCGTGTTTTATTCTTATAGAATTAAGAAGAGAAGTAACGGGGCAGAAACCCTCCTTTTTACGCAGCGGTCCAGACATAGACATCAAACGGCGACACATATTCAGTTGCCAGTTACTTTGGCATTAGGGCAGGGATATCTAGATACTTTCCAAGGTTTGACATAATGAATTGTGCTATTTTTAAAGCAAGCAACGATGTTTTCAAATCTGTAATCAAAAAGCTCCTCAAAAACACTATCGAAGCAGTTCCTGCCGTTGCTACGTTAGGTCAAACAGTAACAACGGACTATTTTTCTTAGCGGATGCATGTCAATTTAAATCAATACATACAACTATTTTTAAATCAATCAAATCATTTTCTAAATCCATAAAAGCATTACAATTAATATTGTGAGTCATGTCGTTACTTTGTCGAGAATGTGGCCATGTAATAAGCGGGATAATGTGCACATTGTATAATGTGCCTTCATGCCTCTCCTCTTTCTCTGCTTCGATCTCTCAGGCAAAAAGCACTTTCTTTCAAGATAAGATCCAATCTTCCTATTCCAATCCCAAAAAACTATTTTCCATCTTCTCCACCCTCTTGGACCCGCCCAAAGCCCCTTCCCCCTCCTCCCTCCTGGACCCCCCCAAAGCCCCTCCCCCCTCCTCACTTCTGTCAAGCGACTTTGTTAACCACTTTGAAAAAAAGGTTGATGATATTCGCTCTTCTTTTTCTGACTCACCTTTACTCACCGCTGGGTCACCAGACCCTCCTTCCACCCACACACTGACCTCCTTTTCCCCTCTCTCTCCAAGTGAGGTTCTTACCCTCATTACCTCTGCCCGCCCTACCACCTGTCCTCTGGACCCCATCCCTTCAAACCTCCTTCAGACTATCGCTCCTGATATTCTACCGTTTCTCACCCATTTCATCAACACTTCTCTAACTTCTGGTCACTTTCCAAATAGTCTTAAGGAGGCAAGAGTAAACCCTCTCCTAAAGAAACCCACTCTCAACCCGTCTGATGTTATAAACTACAGGCCTGTCTCTCTACTCCCGTTCATGTCTAAAACACTTGAACGCACTGTCTTTAAACAACTCTCCTGTTATCTCCATCAGAACAACCTTCTGGATCCACACCAGTCTGGTTTCAAGGCAGGTCACTCCACAGAAACTGCTCTCATTGCTGTCACTGAGGAACTGCACACTGCCAAAGCAGCATCCCTCTCCACTGTCATCATCCTGTTGGACCTGTCTGCTGCATTCGACACGGTGAACCATCAGATCCTCCTTCGCACTCTCCAAGAACTTGGAGTTTCAGGCTCTGCACTTTCCCTCCTCACCTCATACCTCAAAGACCGTACCTACAGGGTAACTTGGAGAGGGTCCGAGTCCGACCCTTGTCAATTAACTACATGGGTCCCTCAGGGCTCTGTTCTTGGTCCCCTCTTCTCCCTGTACACAAACTCGCTCGGATCAGTCATTAGCCCGCATGGTTTTTCTTACCACTGCTATGCTGACGACACCCAATTAATTCTGTCCTTTCCCCGCTCAGAGACCCAGGTCGTCGCACGCATCTCTGCTTGTCTAGCTGACATCTCTCAGTGGATGTCTGCTCATCACCTCAAGCTCAAACTTGACAAGACTGAACTGCTTTTCCTTCCGGGAAAAGATTGTCCCACTCTTGACCTGACGATCAACATCGGCACCTCTGTTGTTTCCCCGACTCAGACTGCAAGGAATCTGGGAGTGACCCTGGATAACAACCTGTCCTTCACTGCAAACATCGCTGCTACAACCCGTTGCTGCAGATATACGCTGTACAACATCAGGAAGATTCGTCCCCAGCTGACCCAGAAAGCCACCCAGGTTCTGGTCCAGGCTCTCGTCACCTCACGCCTAGACTACTGCAACTCCCTCCTGGCTGGTCTACCTGCATGTGCCATCCGACCTCTGCAGCTCATCCAGAATGCAGCGGCTCGTCTGGTCTTCAACCTTCCAAAATGTTCCCACACCACTCCGCTCCTCCGCTCCCTCCACTGGCTTCCGGTAACAGCTAGAATCCACTTCAAGACACTGGTACTTGCGTACCATGCTGCGAATGGATCTGGCCCTTCCTACATCCAGGACATGGTTAAACTGTACACCCCAGCGCGTGCACTACGCTCTGCATCAGCCAAACGACTCGCTGCACCCTCGCTGCGAGGGGGACCCAAGTTCCCATCAGCAGAAACACGTGGGTTTGCTATCCTGGCTCCAAAATGGTGGAATGAGCTCCCCATTGACATCAGGACAGCAGAAAGCTTACACACCTTCCGGCGCAGACTGAAAACTCATCTCTTTCGACTCCACTTCGAGCGATAGAACTATTAACAAAGCACTTATATACTAATAAAGGACTGGCTTACCTAAAGCCAGTTGAGTAGCACTTGAAATGTTTGGCTCTATGAAACCTGATGTACTTATATGATTCTGTTTTCTTCAAGGTTGTGTCTTCCTGGTCGATTGTACTTATTGTAAGTCGCTTTGGATAAAAGCGTCAGCCAAATGCAATGTAATGTAATGTAATGCCGATCTAGATCCCTCCGCTTCGCGTCAGGCTCCTGATCAGCCTGTCGGTGTTCTTTTCCCCATAATGACCGCGTCGCTGCACATTATCCCTTACATATGATTATATAGAGTCATTATTCATTTGTTTTAAAGCAAGAGGCGCAAACGCTTGCCTCGGGGAGGGAGAAAAAGAGCCACAGCGGAGAATAAACAGAAGGGCAACCATGGCAACCACGAGCGGGAAGTCTTCTTCGCTGCTTTTGTGGCAGACTACAGCGCCACTTACAGGCCTGGCATATATACTACAGCGTCTCCAGCGCTTTCGAGCGGCAATGGCCGGCCGTGGCCCAAACTCTCATTCCACTGATAGGTGGAGAATTGACCACTAAGCGGAGCACCACTTCTGTGACGTAGGAAAGAATTGAAATCTGGATCAGTCTGTATCAGATCCATTACAGCCCCTTTTTTAGAGATTTGGGTATAGAGGAAAAGAGAGAGGGTTGTATTTTCTGACACTTGGTGAGTTCCCTGACACGCCGGGGACACATTCATGTATAAAAGATGTACAAGAGTGCATTTTGCATGATAGGTCCCCTTTAAGCTATTTAGAGGTATGTAATGAAGGTACACATAAAATGTACATTTTTGTTCTATTCTGTAATGACAACATTTCTGCCAAATTATAAATGAAAATATTGTAATTTTGAGAATTTATTTGCAGAGAATTTAAACTGCTTAAATTAACAAAAAAGATGCAGCTGAAACAGGTTCATGTTAATATTAAACATCAGTCTATTGATTTAACTAAGGGAGACTTTAGAAATCAAAGCAGCTCCACTGTATCTGATCGTTTTGTGACGGTCCGAGTTTATCTTGATGATTTCTGAGGTTTAAAATAGACAGTAACTGATGGTTACCAACAGTTTCATGACACAGCTCTATTCAACATGTCAGAGCCATCATAAGACACTTGCTGTCCCTGTCAGAAGAGACTCCAGTCTGCAGTGCACTTCACTGACATATTTATTATCAACAGAAGACAGAATGAAAAATGCTGTCTCAATTTCCTGAAGGCAACAGTGACATCTTTAAGGCATCTAAAACCTGCGCACATTTCCATTACATTGATATAAATACAGAGTAAAGCAGTAAATCCTGTGTTTGACAGCGCCTCAGATTTTTGCATTTACAATAACACAACATGACACAGTCCTTAAAAAAAGGAACATTACAACCTTAGACATGCAGAGTGAAGAGTCTGACCTGCCAGCCTTTATCAGCTGTTCTGTAGTAGGGGTAGTTCTTGGTGATGTGGGTGTATATTCCATTCAGAGTCAGCTGTTTATCTGCCGCCATGGTGATAGCTTGGACTATCAGCTGTGCATACGAATATGGAGGTTTGGAGTTGTCCTGTGGAAAATTAAAGAAAGTTTTGCATCATGTGCTGGTAGGGGAGATGTGATTGGTTAATGTAAGGTCAGCCAGGTTCCTGTTAGACCAAAACACAGACTCAGTCCACTGTCCTCTACTCCAAATTCTGTGTTGTTGTGAGCATTTTTAATGAGTAACCAGGCATTCTGTCCCGCAGACCCTTTCGTAAACAAATAAATATATCCCCTAAAATATATTTGAAAATTAAGCAGGCACACTAAGAGTTTCCTCGCCCTCTCACCTTTGGGCTGTCTTCACCGGAGGCCTCCTTGTCATTTTCTGATTGGGAGTTGTCGCCTATCAAGTCCGAGGCCAGAACACGGCTCAGTCTGTAGCTGGAGAAGCCCGCCCCCCGTGGACTTGATGGACAGGAGTTTGCCGCACTGAGAAATCAAATAAAAAAAAAACATTTAGTATATGATATTGTTGTAAACTTCTACGTGCTCTGAGCATTGCACAGAAGAGAAACAGAGCTCTCCCACCTGAGGGTGCCCGTTGGGGAAGGCTGGGGGCTTATGAGGTGGGCAATGTTGTCAGGAATGTTGATGGTCAGTGGGGAGATTTGGGGTTGGATAGGTTTAACTGGTGATTCTGGCACGTTCCTGGGCTCCTTCCTTTCATTGGACAGGACTGTGAACGTGATCTTTATAGTTGTGCTGGGAAACCGGAAACAACACCTGGGAACCAAAGAAAAGCACAAACAAAGATCAAGTGTGTGATTAATGTCCAGACAATTTCCATTTAAATTACTATGTATATTTGTCCACATTTGAACATCAGAAAGGCAATGTTTATTACAGTGCCAATAGGACAACTTCCTGCCTGGCAACAAGCAGGCCGAGGAGGTCTACCGAGAGCCAGACTCAGTTTAAATATGGACCAGGAATTACCACTATGGTGTATGATGGCGACAACATTGCCATATCATACCAAAATATATATGAAGATAAAATGTGAAATGAGTTACCAGAAGTACAACTGTGTAGGGGGGGCTTTTGGGGTAAACACAGACACACATGAGGCCATGCTGATACCGATGCACTCTGCGAACACACAAACATTATGTTCTATCACTCTGTAATCAAACATCCCCACTACTCTCTGTGTGTGGGTAAATCATGTTCCACCAAGAGTATGGATGCATGCATCAGTTTAACTATCATTATGTTGCTGCCATATGTTTGTAAACCCTCGACATAAGGACCATGAATCAGGTTTAGGTTATCTGGCAGATCCGGCATGGAGCTGTGTGTCCACCCAGCAGCACGCACTCTCCACACAGCACGTGCACCACGCTGCAACACAACAACAACAACAACAACAACAACAACACACGCGCCGCTGACCCGCAGATCTGTGCCATGAAGCAACCCAGCCTGGGATCTTACATTCGGGGGAGCTGGAGAGGAGGCGCCCCTCTCCTTTGGAACACCCCATCAACAAACACCCCGTTTTTCCCGAGGCACCGCAGATAGAACTCCCCCGTGCCGGTGCCGCCTTCTCCCGCGGTGAATATCTCGATGTGCCGCCGGGAGATGAAGCTGGAGTGTCCCATGCTGACGTCCACCGAACCCTGCGAAGAGTTCCGGCCGATGGTCACCGACCTTTTCTTCATCAGATACTCGAATTCTCGGCCCTCCAGTCGGGCTACAGACCACGCCATCTTCAGAGTGTACGTTCAGTGGGAACCTGTAAATTGTTAAAGGGAATTGAATGGGGGTTTTTTTGGTTTTGTGAAAAGG
Organism: Harpagifer antarcticus; assembly: GCA_902827135.1. NCBI lineage: Eukaryota > Metazoa > Chordata > Actinopteri > Perciformes > Harpagiferidae > Harpagifer > Harpagifer antarcticus. Next base: position 672,508 of record CADEHL010000497.1, on the reverse strand, counting down.
GGGGGATCCAATTTTACACCGTGGAGAATTTGGCTAAGAACATGCCAGACCCGGGACACAGCGGCTCCGACCCACCGCCGGGAAGAAGAGGAAAAGAGAGCGGCGTCGACCAATCAAACCGGCCAAATGGACGGAAGTACTGCGAAAGACAACCCGTTAAACCAATGGGAAGTCGACATGATCAGGCAGATGTGTGGTGTTTACCAAAGACAACAATAATAAAGAATAGCCGGAGAACGTAAGCTCGGTTGCACTGCAGGCTGACGCTGACGGTGGATGGGCAAAAAGTGGAGCAGTGATTTCATTGTTTCAAACCAATTTTTTGTCCACTCTGCTCTGCTTATCTCCTTCTTGTTTATTCTATCCAAAGTTCTATGTATTCTTGTAAAATCCACGAGCATTTGTCAATAATAATTCATTCCAAGAGAGAGGCTGATGATTTTAATTAGGCTACTTTACCTCCGTTGTCGAACAAGCTGGGAACACAACAGTAATAATAATAATAATAATAATAATAATAATAATAATAGCTTGGATTTATATAGCGCCTTTCAAGGGACCCAAGGTCGCTTTACAAGTAATAGGGCAAAAAACAAACATAACAAAACAAAAATCAGACAGACAGAACAACAGATCGATTTAGGGGCCGAAAGCCTTGGCAAACAGATGGGACTTGAGGGCCCTTTTGAAGGCGTCGAGTGTGGGGATGTTGCGAATCTCCGCAGGGAGAGCGTTCCAGAGGGTGGGGGCTGCCACGCTGAAGGCTCAATTTCTGACTCTTTATCTTCTAAATCCTACACTACGTGCATGGCTTTGTGGAATTGGCCTTTGGTGCTGATCCAGGAGTGTATGTACGTTTTTTACTGAAAAATGTTTCAAAATGTATACATGTTCACCTCAGTGCTCATCAAAGCTTCCATTGGAGAAAGGTAAAGCATGTGTTAGTGTTACACAGTGCTCTGCTTACTCTGCTTGGGATGATAGGCATAATAGTTCTTGCTGACAGGAAGCTGACAGGCCCCTCTGGTGTCTTAAAATCCACTGCAGGTTATAATATAGATATATTCCAAAAACTTTCTGAGAGGCAAAGTCATGTGAAGGGGACAAATTGAAGGGAATAATCCTTTATATACAATAAGATACAATTACAAGTAAAAGTAAGCCAAAAATATGTGCCAGTTACCCAGTTGAAGCTTTTTTTGGTTTTACTAGTTGATTCGTTTTTCACATTATCTTTCAACTATTTAATGAAATGTTCACTAATTAACAAGTTACCTAGTTTAGAAGTGAGGCTAAAATTGTCTTCTAGTTAAACAAATACAATTCATTAAATTCTCCAGGTCACACTATTTTAAATGTCTTTGGTCATATGTAGTTAACCAGTAATGTCGATGAAGTTTTAACTAGTTACCTTTTGATCATATTTGCCTTAACTACTTGATGGTCTATTGCACACTGTACATCTGATGGTGTACAGTCAGGTGTACAGGTGTACAGATGTATAAGTGTATTACACACTGTACTGTACATCTGATGGTGTATTACACACTGTACTGTACATCTGATGGTGTATTACATACTGTACATCTGATGGTGTATTACACACTGTACTGTACAGTGTGGTGTGGTGTATTGCATACTGTACATATGATGGTGTATTACATACTGTACATCTGATGGTGTATTACACACTGTACTGTACATCTGATGGTGTATTACACACTGTACATCTGATGGTGTATTACACACTGTACATCTGATGGTGTATTACATACTGTACATCTGATGGTGTATTACACACTGTACATCTGATGGTGTATTACTGTACATCTGATGGTATATTACATACTGTACTGTACAGTGTGGTGTATTGCATACTGTACATATGATGGTGTATTACATACTGTACATCTGAAGGGTGTATTACACACTGCACTGTACATCTGATGGTGTATGACATATTGTACATCTGATGCTGTATTACACACTGTACATCTGATGGTGTATTACTGTACATCTGATGGTGTATTACACACTGTACTGTACATCTGATGGTGTATTACACACTGTACATCTGATGGTGTATTACTGTACATCTGATGGTGTATTACACACTGTACTGTACATCTGATGGTGTATTACACACTGTACATCTGATGGTGTATTACATACTGAACATCTGATGGTGTATTACACACTGTACATCTGATGGTGTATTACACACTGTACATATGATGGTGTATTACACACTGTACTGTACATATGATGGTGTATTACATACTGTACATCTGATGGTGTATTACATACTGAACATCTGATGGTGTATTACACACTGTACATATGATGGTGTATTACACACTGTACATATGATGGTGTATTACACACTGTACTGTACATATGATGGTGTATTACATACTGTACATATGATGGTGTATTACACACTGTACATATGATGGTGTATTACACACTGTACTGTACATATGATGGTGTATTACTGTACATCTGATGGTATATTACATACTGTACTGTACAGTGTGGTGTATTGCATACTGTACATATGATGGTGTATTACATACTGTACATATGATGGTGTATGACATATTGTACATCTGATGCTGTATTACACACTGTACATCTGATGGTGTATTACTGTACATCTGATGGTGTATTACACACTGTACTGTACATCTGATGGTGTATTACACACTGTACATATGATGGTGTATTACACACTGTACATATGATGGTGTATTACACACTGTACATATGATGGTGTATTACACACTGTACATATGATGGTGTATTACACACTGTACTGTACATATGATGGTGTATTACATACTGTACATATGATGGTGTATTACACACTGTACTGTACATATGAGGGTGTATTACACACTGTACATATGATGGTGTAATACACACTGTACTGTATTTCTGATGGTGTGTGTATTACACACTGTACTGTACATATAATGGTGTATCACAGTCTGTTGGAGTGAAACTCCAATCCAGTGCTGCCCCCTGCTGGTTCCTTTATAGTTCTGCAGAGACTGAAGCTATTCTCACTACTTGAGTACTGTAGTAGTGTATGTTTAGGAGCGTATGGGGCTTGTGTGACTTTAGATGCATGTCTAATATCACCTAGGTCGAGGCTGCCTTATATTTGGCACTTAAGCACCAGATTTGCTAATTGTATACAAATATGCCATTTAATTTGAGTCTGTGGTAAAAGCTGTTCTTCTGGAAACTGATTGGCCACTGAGGTTTGCTGTACCAGCCTAGTAGGTAATAGGTACAGTATCATGACGTAGTGACCGTTAAAATGAATTTTTGAAAAGACTCAAAGCGCTCATTGATTTTTTTATTGAGTGTTGTGACTATTTAGAATGTAGTTTAATGTTTAATATGTCCACAAGTGCTCCAGAAACATAGCCTTTAAAAAATGACATACATATAATAACACCTTAAAGTGTTTCTGTTCGAGTGAAAATACACACACACACACACACACACACACACACACACACACACACACACACACACACACACACACACACACACCAGCTTTAGGTTTCACCTCACACCTTTCCTGTCTTTCCATTGCCTGCTGCCAGCATCGTGTGGACACACACCTGCCCTGGGTCACCTGAACATGACACTTTTTGACATGGATTGTGTCTCCTGCCAGCACTTCACTCTAGACAAACCCATGGGTGTGTGTGTGTGTGTGTGTGTGTGTGTGTGTGTGTGTGTGTGTGTGTGTGTGTGTGTGTGTGTGTGTGTGTGTGTGTGTGTGTGTGTGTGTGTGTGTGTGTGTGTGTGTGTGTGTGTGTGCGTGTGACACTTTGGGCTGTGCTAATGAATTAGTAATGTAAGTCTGACACGTGGCCACTGTGCAAGGCTAAACTGTGTGGGCCACCTCAGGTGATCGGCAATACAACTACCTTTTGAAACCCTTAAAATATGTAAACACTGTACGTGCTTTAGTGAATCCAAATGAATTAAAGGGGGACATTTCCCCTTCCTGTTGTTTTCTTGTTTGTCACTTTTTTGTCTTGTTAAAGACAGTCTAGTGGCTGTTGTTGCCAAACCTGAGGGTTATCTGGTGTGACTACTTCAGTAACAGAGAAGTTGTGCTACATATTTTATGTTAAGATTATACCAAAGCACATATCGTGCACGGCTTCACAAAAGTTGTATTCCACTATATTTTTATATTGTTATGAAGTTTCATGTTTCTTTCTTCCTCCTCCCAAACCCATTCTTGTAAACTGAGAGCTCTCCCTGACCCAGAGCTAATGGACCCAGTTTGACTGGTTTTATTGAATGGGTTGAGCGACCAACACTCAGATTTCACGACGGAAAAATAACGACTGAGACTGTTTGGGAACAACAGTCTAAAAAGGCAATTAAAGGATCAAAAGGAAGACAGTTCTGTACTACACAATGAACAGGCCAAAGTACTAATGATAGATGAAATAAAACCGTTGACAAATGAAACAGAATTTACAAAACAGGGGCCAGGGCGGGGCCTCTGACCCTCTGTATAAGGGACTGTTAACATTTATTGTTGGAACCCATGACAACAACAACAGGATGCTAAAGCACTACAGACACATACAAGGAATATAAAAAGATTCATAACGACTAAATAATACTCAAGTCAAAGTAAGAGGATAAATGGCTGGGAGTTAGAAATAGCCTTTTATTATTATTTGACATTCATTTATTGAACTTGATAATGAATAAACAATGTAACAATAATCACTGTGGAGCTATGTTGTGGAGTTGCTTTTCAAAAGTTTCTAAACTCTTAGGTTCATCGTATACTTTCAGATTGTATCTTTGTCCTTCAACATTTCTCTGAATGTGAATGCACAAACATCCACCATGTAGAAGCTGACAGATTCACCCTTAAGACTAAGTCACAGAGCTTTGTTAAATGTAAATCTTTCACTTCACAAGTCTTGATTGTGAAGATCCGTGCCTGTAGCATGCTTTGATTGCCTAGTTTTTAGGCAGCTCGTGCGTTGTTCTGCATGAAGAAGCTGTGAATTTGGCGAACAACTCCTCCATTGGCACCTCCATGTGTCCCGGGTACCACAAGATCCAGAACACCATGCAGGTTGAGGGAGATAAGGAGGGGTCCTGAGAAGACGAAGAACTCCCAGAAGCTGAGGGGAGCGCAGACCCCGATGAAGAAGAGGATGAGGAGCATCCAGGGGGAAGGCGATGAAGAAAAGCAGCAGGCAGATAGGTGCTGTAATCCATGATAGGAGTAGCTGAGAGCGCTCAAACTTTAAAGAACTATTCACAGCTTTAACACCTAAACTGTACAATGTGAAAATTGTTAGGAGGGAAATAATAATTCACTTCTGAGTGCCGACTTTGAATCTGATGAACAGGAAGAGAGTTAACACTCCGCTCACATTCCTTTCTGTATCTACAAGTCACAAGAGACACGTTTCCTCAAAACTGTCAAGAGAGTTTCTGGCTCTATCGTTGGATGAGACTTCCTTTCATAACCATGATCCAGGCCTTATCTCCAGCTCACAGTTGGATTTGGAAAAGCTAGATATATGGCATTGATTGAACACCTGGGTAATGTTTACAGCCTTCAACCGTGTGAAGAGTGAAAAACAGCTTCCTGAATTATGGATAAATGTTAAAGAAAAATGAAAAGCTGGAACCCAGACAATGGAAACTGTCTCTCGTGCAGCTCCAAAGCGCGGGCGTTACTCTGTGTTATACGACACCAAGCACTATCACCTGGATACAGAAACACCCTCACACAACATTTACATGAAAACTTTATTGGCAAGAAAAATTATTTACAGCTGTCACAAAATGAGCAGATAGAAATAGAAATGTGCTATATACATGTAAAAGACCTTTTCTTTCTCTGTGCACAGCCCTTCTGCCTACCGTGGATGCAGGAGGCTTTTCCCTGATGAAGAAATGCTCTATCCATTTAAAAAACAACTCAATATTTTCAGTCTGTTTGGATTTTTATAAAGCAGCACGACCAGAAAGCTGCACGCCACCTAAGGAAGAGGAGAGACATAGTTTTGTATATTTGTATAGGTTGAAATCAACAAATCATGTAAGCAAATTAAAACACGTATGAAGGGTTAAAGTATTTCTACAATATACTCTGGAAGGCAAAAGGGCCTCTAATCTCACACACACACACCACACACACACACACACACACACACACACACAACACACACACACACACACAACACACACACACACAACACACACACACACACACACACACACAACACACACACAACACACACACACACACACACACACACACACACACACACACACACACACACACACACACACACACACACACACACACACACACACACACACACACACACACACACACACACACACACACACACACACACACACACACACACACACACACACACACACACACACACACACACACACCACACACACACACACACACACCTAATCTCTCTGTTACTAATCCGTGTAACACAAACATATCACCCTGATCAACATACCATATTGACTCATACAGGGAGAGGCTGATATAGCACTGTTGTTTTTAGGAGGTCCAGTTAGCCTTGCAGGATACTCATTTGTTTTTGATCCCCTACTACCTACAATATATTAATATGTCTGTTTGAGCAACTGGCTCAGTGCAGAGAAGTACACATGGTTGGGAGAGAGTGTAAGAGAGAGAGAGAGAGAGAGAGGTTCCAGGTTGTTTGTGTTGAGAATTTGTATAAAGCATATTTGTCCACTCATATGTATATAAGAGTATTAAAAACTTGCAAAGTGACAGCTAAAATAATGCAGATCTGTAAAGTAAAGGTGAGCAAAAACGGTCAGGCTCATTAATTAAAAGCTGCCAGGGCCACTGGAGATCTTTTCACGGGAGCCGGGGATAGACATTTATTTTATGAAAGATATTCATGAGCAGGGTCCTATTGGGGGGGCGGGGGGGGGGGGCATTCCTCACATCACTGAGGGTCATCTGATCACACACAATAATGTGAGCCACTTCATAATTCTGACTGTGTGACAGCTGTGTGCCAGAGTAATGATAAAAGAGTTTCAGCTGAGGTAGGGAGTGTTGATGAACAGCAGCCGCCCTACTGAGCCCGGCTTTAACCCAGATTCTGCAGGTTAGTGTCAGGGGACAGTGGCTTACAGAGGCTTTTCAAAGTGTCAGCAGCAGTGTGCATGTTACAGTAATGCAGTTTCATTGTGTGTGTAGAACACTAAGGCACACTATTAAACTAATTATTTGTCACAAAGTAGTTCACAATCCTTTTATTGCCAGTCATTACTGAAGCATTGTGCCTGATGGCTTTAAGGAGAAGGTGGTAAAATAAATAAGGAGGCGAGAGAGGAAGCAGAGGGCTTTAGGCAAGTTAACAAGAATTCACTGAAATACACCTAATTTCTTAGGATGTATCATTAATTATCTGTCATGAAGCGTTTGAACCAACCCCATGGGTTTGTCTAGAATACATACAAATTAATATCCCTTAAAACTGTCACAAATGTAGCTATCCCATGCAGGCATATATTTATTTAAAGTTAACAAAAATTGCCAGCTTGGACTTTTATTTATTTGGGTCCCGCTCCTCAAACGTTCTCTGCACCTGTGTTCGTGATGACACCCACCTTCTTCTCAGAGCAGCCTCTCGGCTTTGCCCCCTGCTGCAAGAGCCCCGGTGCAGCTCTTCAGCACCCCCAGCTCCACGGTCCGGTCAGCTGGAGCGCGCTCAGGCCATCCATCAGAGCCCGTGCTGTCCTGACCCGGCACGGCTCCACTGCTGCCGGTCTCCCACGTAACTCGACACGGCGCAGCACGCACAGTCCCATTCATCTCCTTCCCGTCCCCCACGCTCTTCTTCTTCTCCTCCCCCGCTCCCAGAGGCTTCGTGCCGCCTTTGGAGAGCCTTTCGGACAGCTTCCTGGCCCACTGCGTAAAGTTGATCTCCAGCGAACCAGCCCTGTCCTCCGCGTACTGCTGCACGTTCCCCGCGTACCACGGAACCCACCACAGCAGACTGAGGAAAATCACGACGGAGCCCGTGAAGATGAGGAAATCCCCGTAGAAGCGGCCCTCGACGTTCAGGTTGCCGAAAATCCCGACCAGCAGCACCACCAGCCCGGCGGCATCGAAAATAACCGCGAGGAAGAACAGCGGCGCGCAGTTCCCCACGCAGCTGGGGGCCATACCGGAGGAGCGCGAGCCCGAGTACCGGCGCCGACAGCCACCACTGGTTTTTCAGGACGCACATTTGCCCTCCTTCCTTCTTTCCACCTGTGCGGCGTTCACCTGTGAGCAGGCCCCGCCCCTCACCACATTTGTCACCCTCCTCGTTCCTTTTCATTCAACTTTTTTGAGACTTTTCCGTTTGTCCATCTTTTTTGTATGAATTTCATTGTTCAGAAAATAAGCTATGTTAAATAAATATTCAATAACATGCCACTAAATAAACAGGAACTCACCGCACACTCAGTGGCGACTCGTCATTAGGGGCAGCAGAAAGTAATGCAAATAATAATTCCCAAAATATGCAAAACAAATGTATGTTAATATATATTTTAAGATCATGTTTATTCATCTGATTCGTCATCACATTGCTGTTTTAGTCTGCGTTCTTCTAATTAGTGTCTACAGTGAGCCGTGTTGAGTGGTGTGGCCCTGAGATGTGATGTGCCCCTCTCTCTGCTTTTAAAATGAACGTGTACTGTAAAAACTACACTCCGCATGCTCAGAGTATTTTTTTATTCAATGTGTGCAGCAAAATAATTATCACCATAGGGGCACTGTGCTGCCATACCAAACGTCACCAAACGTCATCTCATAATTCAGAGAGCTGATTGGCTGTAAGTACGTGTGCCGTGAAAAGTGTAGTTGTGAAGAGGAGACGAGAGAGAGCAGTATATAGTGATTAAAATCAGTAAAACGGAAAGAAAATGAATGAAGTTGACCATCTACTGCAGCCAGTTCATTTTATGTCATATCTTTTGTTGATCGTCTGTGTTTTGCCTATAGGCTATTGTTCTGCTGGATCGATTGATATTGTGATCTCGGCGATGAGTGTCTGTGTTTTCCTTATACCCCCCCTCTCTCTCTATCGGAGCCATGGATAGCCTACAGCTATTTGTTTAAGTGTTCAAAAAAGCACCAGAAGCTTCTAAGTTGTTCGTGCCCCACCACTTTTGTGCATATAAAAACGCCACTGGGCACACATCATAATTTATGTTGTTTATGTTTGTTTGGTATACCTCAAGCATTCATTGCTATATTAGCATTATGAGAATATTTAGTATTTCAAAAACTGACATGAACGTGCTGCTTTTTTTTTGTGGAAAAAAATTTCAAATCTTCAGAACTTGCGATTGCATACATATTTTTTGGGTAAATTCATCGCAAGTGTGTAAACCTGAGGTTCATCCTATTTGATTATCTGGCCTCCTCCTTTCCCGCACTCCGTCTCTTCCTTGCGTCTTAGCTTAGACGCGAGCGAGAGACGCGAGGACAGAGAAGTCCTCAGGTATGAGTTGGGATGTTCTCTCCAGCGTCTCCTAGAGTAGACAACGCCCTTTACTGCTGCACAGTCTACCACGCCTCTTGACTTCACTCCACATCAATCCCTTCAAACCTGGGATTTAGTTTCACATGTTTATTGAGATGAATTCATCTCTTCTTATTCCTGGTTTTCATTTTGGCCCTGTATTTGTGATTCCAGGTATAACATTTAATTACAGTTATAATAACAAAATTGATGGATTAATTTCATTAAGGTATTTGAGCTTGTTTCAGATGCATTTTTCTATTGGATGTTGTAATTTAATTTCCCCAACAGAAGAGAGACACAAATCACTAAAAGGTATGTTACCGTATTTATATATCCTAAATGTTTTCTGAATGGAGATTGGATCGATCAGGCTAAACTAAAGTTGTATCTGAGCGAGAGCGATGCGAATATTCGGGGCTTATCTCCATGTAAATACTATGGTAGATATTACCAACTACAACAAAATTAACATATTTTACCGTGATTAAATTGTAATTCACATTTCAAAATGATGCCGAAGTAACTCGTAGGCCTACTGATACCAATTTGTAAAAACCATGAATTAATGCTTTGACAAGTCTGCAGACAAGTCGGCAGGCGAATTTTTGTTTTAAATGCGTGTTTTCTGAATGGAGATCGGATCGATCAGGCTAAGCTAACGTTGTAGCTGCTCCGTCCACACTCACAACAACGTCATACAGACAGAAATAAAGCAGCGACTGTATTCGCCATGACACAGACAGTCTGGGGTTTATACATGTTTAACTTTTGTCTAGTTTCTGAACAGATGTGAGGAGCTGTGAGCTCTGTGTGCTAACAGCTAACGGCTGATGTTTTGGGACATGTTGATGTGGTGATGGGTTGGCAGCATGTCGAGGATAACATCATATGTATATCCTTTGTTAAAATATTCCCTTAAGATTTCCATCTCTTCTTCCATTTTTGTCAACTCAGTTTAAAATGTGTGCAGAAACAGCTGAATAGTACCAAACAGGAAATACTTGGCGCTGTCGGGTGCTGACCAATCACGAAGCGTCATTTCTTGACTGGCAGCGAAACAACCAATCACAGCAGTGCTTCTCCGGCTGGCTCTGTCCAATCACAAACAAGAAGTGTTCTCCCTAAAGGAATACCCTTTCCGTAATGTCTGAAATGCTGTGGTGTTTTATGAAATGTTGTAGTGTTTTGTGAAATGCTGTAGCGTTTTGTGAAATGCTGTAGCGTTTTGTGAAATGCTGTAGCGTTTTTGTGAAATGTTGTTTAACTGCAAAACGCTAAACACCTTTAGCGTTTTGTGAAATGCCGTAGTATTTTGTGAAATGCTGTAGTGTTTTGTGAAATGCTGTAGTGTTTTGTGAAATGTTGTTTTGACTTGCACTTCAGGGCCACCGTATTACCCTTCTGTGTATTTAGTCTTGTCTTCCCTTTTGCTCCCGGTTTGTCGGTTGTCGTCTTTTCGTCAATGTTACCTGCCTGTCTGTGAGTTTGTTCCCTGCCTGTCTGTGAGTTTGTTCCCTGCCTGTCTGTGAGTTTGTTCCCTGCCTGTCTGTGAGTTTGTTCCCTGCCTATCTGTGAGTTTGTTCCCTGCCTGTCTGTGAGTTTGTTCCCTGCCTGTCCGTGAGTTTGTTCCCTGCCTGTCTGTGAGTTTGTTCCCTGCCTGTCCGTGAGTTTGTTCCCTGCCTGTCCGTGAGTTTGTTTCCTGCCTGTCCGTGAGTTTGTTCTTGTTCCTTGTTTCACCAGATTAGTGTTTCTTTGTTTTGTTTTTTTGTAATCAGCTTTTTGAATAAAGCTTGCCTTTTGTTAATACTTCTTGGTTCTCTTTTTTACTGCACTTGGGTCCTCATACCATTACCCTGACAGTACGACCGAACCAATATGGACCCAGCTGTATTTTTTGAGGATGCTCTTGATGAACTCTCCTTCCTACAAAATGTTGTGTATTTTTGTAGAGTGGAGGAGGGCTCCCTGTAAAGAGGCTCAGGAGGCTGCTCTTTTACGTGGTTGAGAAGCTCACTGCTAGCTTTTTTAAGGACATTTGTGACTTCCCCAGAGAGTCTGCACGCCTGCCTTAAACCCCGTGCCCCAGCACCCAAGCGACTGGCCCAAGCCCAAGCAGCCATGCTTTCGGGTCCCGTTCTGGTTCTGGCCCCAGCTCCGGCCCCAGCAGCCATGGTTCCGGATCCAGTTCTGGCTCCCCGGCCCACTCCTGCACCCCGTGTCCTCAAGTCCCTTCACCGTCGGGGATCTCGCCGACTCAAGTCCCTGTTCCACCGGGGATCCTGCCAACTCAACTCCTTGTCCTGTTCCGTTGGGGGTCCCGCCGATACCTGTTCCGCCAGGGATCCTGCCAACTCCATGTCCTCTTCCGTTGGGGGTCCTGTCGACACCTGTTTTGCCGGGGGTCCTGCTAACTCCATGTCCTGTTCCGTTGGGGGTCCCGCCGACACCTGTACTGCCGGGGGTCCTGCCAACACCCTTTCCTGTTCCGTTGGGGCTCTCGCTGAAACCAGCCCTTGTTCCGTCAGGAACACCTGTCCCGGAAACACCTGTCCCGGAAACACCGGTTCCCGTCGGGGGTCACGCCAACAGTGGTTCTTGTCCTGCCGGGGGTCACTCCGACATCGGTTCTGTCCCGTCCGGGGCCCCGCCGTCTCCTGCTCTCAGTGCTCCTGATCCCAGTACTCCTGCTCCGGCGATCCAGCTGACTCCGGAGGGGTCCCATCGCGCCCTCCGCCGCCCTCCGCCGCCCTCCTGCCCATCCTTTTGAGCTGTCCCGCCTCCATCTTGCTCGTCCTCCGGAGCTGTCCCGTTGCCGTCTTCCTGCCCGTCCTCCAGAGCTGTCCCGTTGCGGCCTTCCTGCCCGTCCTCCGGAGCTGTCCCGTTGCCGCCTTCCTGCCCGTCCTCCAGAGCTGTTCCGTTTAACAGCAAAGTGAAGATAACACATTGACTCTTTTCACCACACATTGCACACACTGATCTTATATGCCTTTTTTTCCCCATGAAATATATCTGACGGAAATGGAAATTGATGTGGGATTCAACTTGTATTGCATTTCGGTGATGGAGGAGATATTTCCCACATGAACTAATATGTGAATGGTATGACAGAACAATTTCTGTTGAATATCTTTATATTTTATTGGGAATGCTGACAGAGCATTCCAACTATCTTTTGCTACGCACAAAATTATTCATTATTCCGCCGGGCAGTGTTGTAGTGAAGTCACCAATTGACGAGTCCAAGTCACCCTCGAGTCACCACTCTTCGAGTCCGAGTCCAAGTCCGAGTCACCAAGGGAGAGTCGTAGTCGAGTCCGAGTCCAAGTCCGAGTCACCCAAGGAGTGTCCGAGTCGAGTCCGAGTCATCATTACCTGTGTTCGAGTCCGAGTCCAAGTCCGAGTCACCCAAGGAGTGTCCGAGTCGAGTTTGAGTCATCTTTACCTGTGTTCGAGTCCGAGTCCAAGTCCGAGTCACCTAAGAAGAGTCCAAGTCAAGTCCGAGTCACAAGTCGGACTTGTATACATAGTCGGACTTGTATATATATTAGGGCTGTCAAGTTAACGCGTTAATAACGCGATTAACGCATGTGTATTTTTTGTCCTCGGCCGCCCCGTAGTTTCAGAGCGCATCTAGTTTAAAATGCCATCTACAAACTGATGCTGACAGCCCCGCTCCTGCCGCCCGCTTGCAGCAGACCACACTTTCACGCTCACCGGCAGGCACCGACTGGCCATCGGGAGGACCGGGAGGGTGTGTGTATGTGTGGCTCGAGCGAGAGAGAGACCTTACGTGCGTTGTTGTTGTTAGCATCTGGTGCTAGCTAGCTGCGCTAACGGATATAAGGAGCTGAAAAACAGAGGAGCGACATTTCGCTACAACTGCGCCGAGCACTTGACTTTATGCAGGCAGCCAGACAGCGGGACATTGCACGATAAGTCAGCACACTCAGCACGGATAGTGCGCAACATGATTGCAGCGTCCAGGCAGCTCCCGTTCGAGCATATGCCTTGAGTTGCACATAGCTCCAACGATCCATCACACAAACACACACACACACACACACACACACACACGCACGCACGCACGCACGCACACACACACACGCACGCACGCACAGACACACACACACACACCATTTGTATTGTATTATTGAATGAGAGAGGTTCCAGATTGAATTGAGGCGAATATTTGTAATGTTCAGAGGTTGTTGTGTTTAATATTCATGAGAATATTTGTCATTGTTCAAATGATAATAAACATTAGCATAAAGCATATTTGTCCACTCATATGTTGATAAGAGTATTAAAAACTTGAAAAATATTCCTCTAAGGTACATTTAGAACAGATAAAAAATGTGCGATTAATTTGCGATTAATCGCGATTAACTATGGACAATCATGCAATTAATCGCGATTAAATATTTTAATCGACTGACAGCCCTAATATATATATATATAATCTTCATGGATATATGTGTTGAAATGTAGCTGCTCCTCTACATTGCTTTTATCCTGTCATGTTATACTAATCTGTCTATTGAACTGCTGTGAAGCCAGTTTGGCTACAATTCTTGTAATAGGTGCTATACAAATATAAAGCTTATTACTAATATTAATATTATTATTATTATATATAAATAAACTATATTTAAAATGAGTTACCTTTTAGAGAAGTGATTATATTTGTATGCCAATATTTTGGCATACAATATTTTATGGTATGTTATTGGTTATGGTCATGTACTTATGATTTTATGATTATTTAAATGTATACAGTTCTGTTTCATATGGGTGTTGTCTCTTTATTTCCCCCTCAAAGTGCACCAGATTGATGCATTTAAGCCAAACATTTAAAAAAAATCTTACCGGGGGATTTCAGGTCCACCTCCACTTAAGATATGTTCACATGGATAGGTTCCTAGATGTGCACAGCAACGCGTAAATAGATTTGCACAGCAACACTGTATATATTGACAAATAAATCCAGGAAAATGGCACAAAAGAAAACTGGTAGTGGCCTGGCTGGGTGTATAATTCCCGGCCTGACTTATTGTCCCTGCCTTACTCTGATGATAGTGTTCAAGACAGCCTATATGTCTGAACTCGATCCTTAGAGTAATGTGTTACGGAGCCTTCTCTTCAATCTTGTTTCCACATAACGAGCATTTTGCGCTGCTCTTTTCCAATGTGGAAGCAGAATGTGTGAAAGCATACAGCACGATGCGGAGTGTGTCTCTATACATCTTTAGACTGGAATAGCGGGGCTCAGTATGTGAACTCGCCAGGATAGAGGACATCAGACTCCAGAGAAAATTTGCTCGAGTCCAAGTCAAAGTCGGAGCGTCAATGTACAGGTCCCATTCCGAGTCATCGTGGGGGGGAAAATTCACGAGTCCGAGTCCAAGTCATCCTGTGCGAGAATTTACGAGTCCAAGTCCGAGTCGTGTCAAAACTCGGTTCAAACATCAAAACGTTCAGCTCGGTCGGGAATCGATGGCTATTACTTTCATAATTCCAGAGATACCTCCCATAATACATCACATTTTTAACATGGAAGTCAATGGAGAAACTCTTCAGACTTCAACAATCTTCATACATCTTCAACTGCTAACTGCTCCTTCATACTTTCACTCAGAAACCTCATTCCAACTTTAAAATGTTACACGTCTTTCTGACATTATAAACACAACCTTTAAATCTGATTCTTACTTTTAGAGATATTAAACATTGTTCAGACCTTGGTAAAGGTCAGATTTTAGAGTGTGTGTTGTCACAGCTAGAGTGGAGGACAGATTTCATTTTGCCTTCATATTTTCTTTTAAACCTGCCATAATTCCCAAACCCTACATTCCTGAGACATACTTTTTCATGACAAACGAAGGAAAACATCTCGTAGCTTGAAAGATAAAAAAAATTAAGGAAAAAAATTAAACAAAATGCCTCTTGAGGGCATGAAGTGACAAAAACTTTCAACATGTCTCCTTTAAAACCCATTGTAAGTTCAGCCTCACCTTTCCCCACCACCGCAGCCGCACACCTTTAGTTAATCTGCCAAAAAAGCCACATTATTAACCCGAAAGTACACAGAAAGTACACTTCAGATGTTCAAGTTCCTTGACATGCTTCACGCGGAGAGCAACAGAGGAGGGATCCCTCTCCCAAGCAGGGGCGGATCTACCGGGGTGGCATGGGGTGGCAACTGCCACCCTAAAAAATAGCCTTGCCACCCCAGTTGGCATCTTTGTTTTGAAAGAAAAGTTGTGGCTCATCGGACATTTATGAGAGAAAATCTCTAATGTCCGAGTGCAAGTGAATGCAGCACCAGACGCGAGTTTTGTAACCCCTCCCCTATTTAGAGAGAATGGACGTCCATTCTCGGGAGACGTCTGACAGTGGTGCGGTTACCCAAAGTGACAGACCTAATTTTACCTCTATTTAGAGGCAATGGACTTCTACTCAAAGGCACCCAGAGATCCAGGGTGATGCACATGACTTTCCTACCCAGGAATGAGTGTGTGAAACCTGGGGAACATGTACAGGAATCTGTCCATTTCATCCACATTTGACTCATAAAATGTACATGAAATGGACAGGAATCTGTCCATTTCATCCACATTTGACTCATGAAATGTACAGCAGAGTCACTGATGTAAGCAGGGTCCCAGGCAGAGCTCCAGGGTGATGCACATGGCTTTCTTACCCAGGAAGAAGTGTGTGAAAGCTGGGTAAAGTGTTCCTGCAGCCCCTCCATAACGGTAATAATGGTTAGAAATCATTTCCAGGGCAGAAAGCTGTTTTTAGTGAAAAAACGATTTAAAACCATTTGAAATTACTGTCAGGTGCTGATCACTGCTGTAAGCAGGGTCCCACACTCACAGGCACAGCGCCAGGGTGATGCACATGGCTTTCTTACTCAGGAAGAAGTGTGTGAAAGCTGGGTAAAGTGTTATGTGAATACAGGGAGGGAGAGAGCAGCAGCAGGCTGTGACCCAGAGAGCTCCTTCCAGCACCTCGCTCAATCCCACACAGAGGACAGGCTGCTGCTTACAGAGTCACTGCTGTAAGCAGGGTCCCACACTCACAAGCAGAGCTCCAGGGTGATGCACATGGCTTTCTTACCCAGGAAGAAGTGTGTGAAAGCTGGGTAAAGTGTTATGTGAATAGAGGGCGGGAGAGAGCAGCAGCAGCAGGCTGTGACCCAGAGAGCTCCTTCCAGCACCTCGCTCAATCCCACACAGAGGACAGGCTGCTGCTTACAGAGTCACTGGTCCCACACTCACAGACAGAGATCCAGGGTGATGTACATGGGTCAGAAAAAGTCTAAGTTAACTTTTGGAAGAACCATAGAAAAGGGTGAACATGGATAAAAATGTATCCGAAAATAGTGTCTCTTAAGGCGGGTAGAGTCCCCTGACAACTCCCCTTACATTCCTCCAGAGGCAGAAAAAGTCTAAGTTCACTTTTGGGAGAACCATATAAAAGGGTGAAAATGGATAAAATGTATCCGAAAATAGTGTCTCTTAAGGCGGGTAGAGTCCCCTGACAACTCCCTTTACATTCCTCCAGAGTCAGAAAAAGTCTAAGTTAACTTTTGGAAGAACCAGAAAAAAGGGGTGAAAATGGATAAATTGTACCCCAAAATAGTGTCTCTTAAGGCGGGTAGAAGTTATGTGAATATGGGGTGACGTATATGGACACTTGAGCACCAGCAAGACCCCCACCTCCATAACCTTGTGCACCAGGCGAACCTGTGTACCCACACTTAAGCGCTCCCGGGCGTGAATGTCCCGGCGGTCTCCAGCAGGGAGGAGCGCTGCCCGGCTGCAGACCAGGGCACCGTGGCGGTGGGAATGAATTCCCCGGGGACCCGTAGCGTCTGGCCGTAGACGAGCTCCGCCGACGAGGACTGCAGGTCTTCTTTGGGGGCACACCTGAGGCCGAGCATAACCCACGGGAGCTATCCACCCAGTTGCCGTCTGTCAAGCCGGCACGCAGTGACGCCTTCATGGACCGGTGAAACCGCTCACACAGTCCGTTAGCCTGGGGGTGATATGCGGTGGTGCGGTGCAGCTTGACCCCCAAACCCACAGCAACAGCGTTCCACAGCTCCGATGATGAAAGCGATGAAAGCGCGGGCGACGTTGGAAGCTGATGTCGAGGCGAGGGGAACGGCCTCGGGCCAGCGGGTCGTCCTGTCTACCATCGTAAAAAGGTAGGTGAAACCGTGAGAGGGGTGAAGCGGACCTACGAGGTCGACATTGACATGGTCAAACCTCCTCTCAGGAACCGCAAAAAGTTCAAAAGGGGCCCTAGTATGGCGGTGGACTTTGGCCCGTTGACAGGCCACGCACGAGTCGACCCAGGACCTCACGTCCCTCTTAAGCCCCTGCCACACGAACTTCTGCGACAACAACTTCACGGACGGCTTCCTACCGGGGTGGGAAAGATTGTGAACCGCCTCAAAAACGGGTCCACGCCAGTCCGCAGGGACCAGCGGTCGAGGTTGGCCCGTGGAGACGTCACACCACAGCTTTGCGCCAGAGTCACCGACCGTGACCTCCTCCAGGCGTAATCCCGTGACCGAGGCCTTGAGGGTCTGGACCCCGTGGTCAGAGGCCTGGTCAGCGCCCATGCGGAGGTAATCGAGGCCCAGCTGCACAGCTCCGATGACCGCTCTGGAGAGGCAGTCCGCGACCACGTTAGCCTTGCCAGCGATGTGTCGTATGTCCGTGGTGTACTCGGAGATGTACGAAAGCTGGCGTTGCTGTCGGGCGGACCACGGCTCAGCCACCTTGGACATGCAGAAGGTCAGTGGCTTGTGATCCACGAATGCCGCAAACTCCCGGCCTTCCAGCAGGAAACGGAAGTGGCGAACCGCCAAATAGAGACCAAGGAGTTCTCTGTCGAAAGCGCTGTACTTGCGCTCCCTGGGAGTCAACTGGCGACTGAAAAAGGCGAGCGGTTGCCAGGTGCCGTCGACCCATTGTTCATGCACGGCGCCCACTGCGTAGTCAGTGGTGATGCGGTGGTGATGGCGAAGGGGGCCCTGCGACCTCCCTTTCAGTCATCCAGTCAATGGCCTGGCCAGGGGACTTGTCCCTGAGGGCCTCGTACAGCGGGCGCATGGTGTGGGCCGCCCGGCGGATGAACCGGTGATAAAAACGTCACCATCCCGAGGAACTCTCGGAGCGCCCGAGCTGTAGGCGGTCGTGGAAAGGCAGACACGGCCTCCACTTTCGACGGGAGGGGGGTGGCCCCATCCTTGCTGATGAGGTGCCCGAGGGAATGGATTGAGGACAACCCGAACTGACACTTCGCCGGGTTGATAATCAGGCCGTGTTGGTTGAGCCTCGCGAAAAGGACCCGGAGATGTCCCTGGTACTCTTCGGAGGAGGAGCTGGCGACCAGGATGTCGTCTAAATAGACGAAGATGAATGGCATGTCCCTGAGCGCTGAATCCATCAGCCACTGAAAGGACTGAGCTGCATTCTTAAGTCCAAACGGCATACGCAGGAACTCGAAAAGCCCAAACGGCGTAATTACCGCAGTTTTGGGGACGTCCGAGGGGTGCACCGGAACCTGGTGGTAGCCCCGCACCAGATCCACCTGGGAGAAAACCAGCTTGCCCGCCAGGTGTGCAGAGAAGTCCTGGATGTGAGGGACCGGGTAGCGGTCTGGCGTAGTGGCGTCGTTAAGGCGGCGGTAGTCACCACACGGTCGCCAGCCACCGGCTGATTTAGGGACCATGTGAAGCGGCGAAGCCCAAGGGCTGTCTGAGCGGCGGATGATGCCCAGACGCTCCATGTTGACGAACTCCGCCTTGGCGACTGCCAGCATGTCAGGGTTGAGCCGCCGGGCCCTAGCGTAGACAGGGGGGCCTTCAGTGTCAATGTGGTGCTCTACCCCGTGTTTGGTAGTGGCAGAGGAAAAGGTGGGCTGCGTCAAGTCGGGAAACTCACTGAGAAGGTGCTGGAACCTGTCGCTCTGTGAGAGTGAGCTGGAGAGCCCGCTGAATGATGCTTCGCCGCGGGTACACGTGAACGAGGCAAACGTCAGTGCGTCCACCAGGCGGCTGTTCTTGACGTCCACCAGCAGTCCATGAGCGCACAGGAAGTAAACCGCTGACCCTCGAAGCACAGGTCCACTGTCTTTGTGCCATAGGTGCGAATAGGGGTGTCGTTAGCGGACGTTAAAGGTGGGCCGTGTCCTCCACCGGCAGCGTCCTCCACGGTAGCCGGCAGGACGCTCCGCTGGGCTCCTGTGTCACAAAGAAGTCTGCGACCAGAGAGGGTGTCCCTGATGAACAGGAGCCGGTTGGATGTGCCCACGCTCGCGGCCACTACCGAGCGCAGGCCTTGGCGTTTCCCGTTACCTTGTAGGCGCAGGAAGGACGGCACGTCTTCGCTTTCGCCCCGTAGCGTGCATGGTAATAACACAGGCCAGGGCTGGAGTTGCTGACGTCGGCCCCGGAGCTTCTGCTAGGTGGCATGCCTGTACCGGGTGAGGTGCCGCTGCGTGTCGGGGCCAGCACCTCCGGGGCAAAACGCTGGGTTGCCAGGAAGAACCGGTCGGCTTCTTCGGCCAAAGCGCGGGGCTCAGTAATAGCTGTGTTAGCGAGCGCTGTCTGTACATGCGGCGGCATGTGCCGAAGAAACAGTTCTATGAACAAAATATGTGGTTCTTCCGTACCCAGCAGGCTGAGCATCATCTCCATGTGGTCAGAAGGCTTGTTGTCCCCCAGGCTATGAATAGCGAGCAGGCGTCGGGCCCGTTCCGACCGTGACAGCTCGAAGGAAAGCCTTGAACGCTGCATATTTATCGTGGGCAGGAGGAGATGTAATAAAGCCCACCGTCCGGGTCGCAGTGGAGCTCCCCAGCACCGAAACGACGTGAAAATAGCGTGCTGCGTCGTCAGTCACTCCGCGGAGGGCGAACTGAGCCTCCGCCTGAGCGAACCATGCAGCCGCAGATGTCTCCCAAAACTCCGGCAATTTGAAAAAAACGGCGTTACTTGCCATGCTCGGTTCAGTCTCGGATCCTTCAACGAGACTTATGTCGGGGTCACCAATGTGGTGTCGAGAGACGGGAGTCGGAGGCGGGGTATCGAAGTGACAAGCTATACTTTTATTTAGCATCTGAACACACATGTCAACAACTTCATGCACGGGAAGCGAAGACCGGCGGAAACAGGAAGTCCGGCCCACTCCAATGTCCGTGCGGAACAATACCCCAACCCATAGATCCGTGGGTGAATAATGTCAATCACCACACTCAGACACATGCATAGAGCACCCCCAAGTGTTGGTTTACAGTTGGTAAAATGTGTCCTGCCGGTGGCAGGGACTTTGCATTGGATCACATTTCCATTGTGCGGACATGTGTACATTTGAAGGACAAGTCCCATGTTAACTATGTCCATAAGGCAGACCTTTTCCTTACATGAGCAAACAGGCTATGTCAGACTTCCATGAAATACACCGGGAAAAGCACCTCTCTGTGGCGGCTCAAAGAGCCCCAAATGACGGACTAAGCAGCTCCAGGTTCGCTCCCTCACATGAGCAAACAGGCTATTTTACACTACCAGGAGACAGAGCGCGAAAACCACCTCTCTGTGGCCGCTCCAAGACCCCCAAATCACGGACTAATTAGCTCCAGCATCGCTCCCTGACATGAGCAAACAGGCTATTTCAGACTTCCATGAAATACACGGGAAAAATCACCTATTTGTAGCCGCTCACAGAGCCCCAAACGACAGACTAATCAGTGGCGTTTTCTCCTGGAGGCCAGGCTTCCCCTGTTTTTTCGGATTGTAGTTATAATTTTAATAAATGAATAAAAACACTTTGTTTAGTTTTGGAAATTCTTTGTTGTGTGTTGCTGCCGGCCCGTCTCTCCCCCATTCTCATTGAGTATTTTACAAAGAGTGAAATAGCGCCCCTCTAGATGTTATGGTAAAACAGTAGATTGCACTCACTGTTGCGAGAGGAGGCCAGCCGAATCTGGCTTCCCTTGGTGAAAAAAAATGGAGGGATTGACCAATCAGATGAGGCTCACGTGATGCCCCTGCCAACCTGTGATTGGTCAGGGCCATGCCAAGGGAAGCCAGAGGTGGCTGGCTGCCTCACAATCCAATCAAATCTCATCAACTTAGTGTTGCAGTGACGCGTCCTAAAATCCGGAAGTAAGCTGCTCTCGGTTTCCCTCGACAAAAAAGCAATGGGATTTCTCCATAGGATTTAGGAAAATAGCTGGAAATAAGGTCAGTGGATAACGAACCTGTTAGATAAATGCAAGTTTTGTTCAGTCGGATAATATCCACATGTCTACCCTACTTTTATAATTTTCGAATCATAAATCTAATCGATAGAAGATAGATAGCGTCACTGCATCACTCTGACCGTCGTTAGAAAGTAGCAAGCAACTGAAGCAAGTGCAATTATGGAGGGTGGAGATTTGGAGTATTTCATAAAAAATAATTGTACTAAACTTCCGCTACAGCAGCAACAACAAATACAATCTGATGACAGGCCAATGCCCAAACTGGAGCTGTGTACAGCGAGGAAAAAAGGAGCGAATCGGACGTAAAACGTTAAAGGTTTCCTGATTTAGTTTGTGAATGAATGCTTATTAGAGTTTCGGCTGGAGAGTGCGTGCGGACCAAGCGGCAAACTGTAGAGCCGTGAAGCCAATACGGAAGTGCCACACACTGCAGTTCATATATTGGCCGATAGGCGATGGCTGCAGAAAGGAGCAATTTCCATAGACCCCCATGTTAAAATGCCCAACTTTACAGCAGAAAAAAACATGATCGTGCCTGTTAGGGAATATTGTTACAAATACCAGATAATTAAAATGTCGTGCTGTGCGCTTGAATGTACTAACAGAACTTCCAAGAAGTCTACTTTCAGCTTTTTCGGTGAGTAAAATGATAATATTATACATGTTAACCCCGTTAGCAGGTGTTTGTGTGCTTGTTAGCTTAGCTTGTTATGTAGCTTATTAGTCTGCTAAGGACGTAACCCTTTATACATATATACAGTTTAGTTTATGATTCAGCCTTGGGTAAGACTTTTATACTATATGGCTATGACGCCCATAATGCTAAACGGGAGCAAATGTGAAAAGGGGACCCAATTATCCCAGTGGGGCCGCCGGAGCCCACGCCGCTGAAGCCCACGCCGCTGAAGCCCACGCCGCTGAAGCCCACGCCGCTGAAGCCCACGCCGCGGAAGCCCACGCCGCGGAAGCTAACGGGGCTGCAGGGGGCTAGCTCGCTAGCGCGTCCCGGCCATAGGTCCCGCCGGCCGTAGCTAGCCCCCTGGGGCTCCGTTAGCTTCGGCCAGCGGCGGAGTCCGGCGTTATAACTGGAGATCAAGGAATGCATCGAAATGCGGACTTGGTTCGCCTGTAGCCCGCTGTAGTATTAGCTAAATAAATGATGTTGAGCAAGGTTTATTAAGCTGAACACCGCCACAATTATTTTGCTATGTATCGGTACTTATTTTATTTTATTAACATGTGAATGACAAGCATTAAGAATAATACCAAATAGCTAATTATCTTGCAGATTGTCTCGTTTGATTATGAATCTAACGTTTATATAGTGGAACTACACTGTTTTATCAAAAACCAAAGTGCCACGCAGTGACTTGGTAAGCATGTATTTCAACAGGAAATGTGCAGGCGGAGCGGTGACTGCAAGCTAGGTTGTTAGCATAGACTGTGTTGTTAGCATAGGTTGTTAGCTTAATACTGAGAGCATGTTAGCTTAGTTTCTTAGCCTGAGCTAGGTCTGGAACGTCACGCTTGTTGGCAGCAGGTCCCGCCCTGTCCCGCCTCAGCTCCGCCTCTTTGCCCTTATTTGGAGCAGGCTGGAGAAGGCGGGAGTTAGACTCTGACGTCACTGTCGAGCCGTTAGTAGCCGACTCCGCCTACTTAGGGCTTCACGGCAACTCTGCAGAATCCTATGGGTGACGTCACGGACCCTACGTCCATTTATATATACAGTCTATGGTGCGGACCTGTCGGTTAGATAACAGGCGTGTGTAAGTCCTGCATCTGTATGATACAAATGTGTGTAAAATGATACCGGGTGCTGTAATCACTCATCTGGTTACGTTATTACATTGACCACCACACCCCCGACCCAAAAGAAAGGACGTATTATTGGCTTCCCCTAATCCGCCACGCTACTGGGACTAATCAGCTCCAGCATCTCTCCCTGACATGCACACTTCCATAACCTCGCGCACCTTGGATCCCCAGGCCCCCGGATTTAAGCACTCCCCCATGGACTAAACCCAGATGATCACACCCTCAAGAACCTCGTGCCCCTGGCAGTGGCGTTTCTATATGTACAAAAGTGGTGGGGCACAAAAAACTCAGATGTCTATAGCTTCTGCAGTGAGGTTCATGGCTGGTGAGGCACTGGCACTGACTCTTCACAAATATTACAAATATTATATTTTGACCTAAATCAAAATATAATATTATTTTCAAAAGCTTTTTTAGTCTGATGCTTCAATTAATTTTAAACAGACAGTTCAACATAAGGATACCCTAAAAATGTAATTTTATCATTTAAATATTGAATTGTTCTCTCTTAGTAAGATCCCATTTTCAATAAAATGGTGGTCTTACCTTGACTTGAAGATGAAGTCCATTTGCCTGTCCTTCTGGACAAAAATCTCTATTACTTTTTTGTAAAAGTCCTCCTTATCTTCTTGTAGTTTCAAAAGTCTATCATAAATCTAAATGATGGATTTATGATTCGAAAATGATAAAAGTAGGGTAGACATGTGGATATTATCCGGCTGAACAAAACGTACATTTATCTAACAGCTACGTTTCACACAGATCTTATTTTGAGCTATTTTCTAAAATCCTATGGAGAAATCTCATTGCTTTTTTGTGGAGGGAAGCCATGCGCAGCTTACTTCCTGGTTTTAGGACGCGTCTCTCTCCTCCTCTTCACACACCACACTTTTCGCGGCACACGTACTTACAGCCAATCAGCTCTGAATGATGTGAGATGACGTATGGTGGGGATGGCAGCACTATGCCCCTATGGTCATTATTTTTTGCCACACACATTAATTAGGAAAATACTGTGAGCATGCACAGTGTAGTTTTTACAGTCACCGTTCACTTAGACAGATAGAGGGAGGGGCAGGATCGGGTTTTGTCCCACATGGCTCTTAACAGCTCAATAGGCACACACTGTAGATACTAATGAGAAGAACAGAAACAGCAATGTACAGACGAATCAGATGATAAAACATGATCTTAAAATATATTTTATATATTTTTTAATTTATTTTTTGCATTTTGTTGTAATCATTATTTTAATACTTTCTGCTGACACTAGGTGGGGCTGTGCCACCTGCCCCTAATGACCAGTCGCCACTGGCCCCTGGTAACCTTAAAGGGGGGTGGATTTTGCGGTGCTTTACTGTCCGCACACCAGCATTCATATTCATCCTTATTCACAGCCCCACCCACCCTCCTGTGGAGGATGTTCTCATGCTCTTGGTAATCCTTTTCAATAGTCTGATACTACCACTGCACTTTACAAGCCAGAAATAATGTTTAAATTGTCGGGAAAAGAATTTTTAAACATCTGGAAGAGATTATTAGCCTGTCATTTTGCAAGATATCATTAAACATTGAAGTTCTCTTGGAGAAGGACAGAATATGTCCATTTCCAGGAGAGCTTCAATGTTAAATCATATCTTGCAAAATGACAGGCTAAAAACCAGGAATAAGTGTTTCAAAGGCGGGGAAAAGTTGTTTAAAATAGTGTTATACTTCCAGGGCGCATCACCGCATTTTACAAACCAGGGAAGGTGTCTGAATCCTGGGTAAACTCTGTTTAAATAGTATGATACCTCCAGGGCGCATCACCGCATTGTACAAGCCAGGGAAGGTGTCTGAATCCTGGGTAAACTCTGTTTAAATAGTATGATACCTCCAGGGTGCATCACCCGCATTTTACAAGCCAGGGAAGGTGTCTGAATCCTGGGTAAACTCTGTTTAAATAGTATGATACCTCCAGGGCGCATCACCGCATTTTACAAGCCAGGGAAGGTGTCTGAATCCTGGGTAAACTCTGTTTAAATAGTATGATACCTCCAGGGCGCATCACCACATTTTACAAGCCAGGGAAGGTGTCTGAATCCTGGGTAAACTTTGTTTAAATAGTATGATACCTCCAGGACGCATCACCGCATTTTACAAGCCAGGGAAGGTGTCTGAATCCTGGGTAAACTTTGTTTAAATAGTCTGATACCTGGCACTGTATCAACCCCTGGGAACCTTAAACGTTATTAAAATGTTTATTTATTTATTTAATTATCACATTATTTTTACAAAAACAGTATACACAATATGCATAATAAACAAAATACAAACATGATTAAAAGCATGATTAGCGGGGGCCCGGGGGCCATATTAGCCGTGTAACTTGTACGGTGCACCGGGGGAAAAGGCTGAGTCCACGGCCCCTACCCCCACATCAGGAGTATCAACCGGCCCAGAAGAAGAGGTATCGCTGGTCTCCGCCTCTGAGTCCTCTTCGGAGGTATCTGACGGCGGTAGAACTCCTTCCGATGATGCTGCTGCTGCCGCCCTGAACATGGAGCGGATCTTCAATCCCTCTTTTATTCCAGGCGTATTCGCGTAGAACCGGTCTGCAGTGCTTACGTCGTGACACATAAACCTGGCGAGAATCAACCTGCTTTCTGGATCTTGGGCAGTGTGCAGGATTGTGAAGGTGACGGCTGTTTCTAGCCCAGCATCAGCCCAAGCCCTCTTCAAGTGAGCGTTCAGGATCCTGGAGGCATGCTTCCCTGTTGTGAAAAGGAAAAATTCATTCTGAGGACCCGACAAGCACTCTTTTATCTCCATCCACCGCATGACCCAGCCAAACTCCTTCACTATAAGCACCAGCTGTGCTTGGCCAAATGTCTTGGCAGTCTTGTGATTCTGCACATGGATAATGTAGCCCTCAGCAGTGCCCCTTGTGTCCGCCTCTAACACCTCAGTGTTGGTCATGTTTGCGTACACACCCGGACGGTGGCCATACAGGAGGCTCCAAAGGAGGGTTAGATAGCCGTATAGCAGGTACTGGGTGATTGAGGTCGGGTTGCAAGCCATCAGGTCAAGTAAATTAGGGATGCGCTTCTCAGCGGCCGCCATGGCGGCGAGAAGCTCCGCCTGGCTCGGCAGACGATCCAGCTTGTTCCTCTTCATCTTGAACTGGTGGACAGTGACAGACTTTTTCAAGTTGTTCATGTTGGCTTTCACCTCTCTGATAATGTGGGTCATATCAGACTGGGTGAGCCTGCACCCCCGGAGCTTTGACTCAGACAAGTACCTCAGGAAATGGTTCACATTCTTCAGGAACAACAGCGCTGTTGTGACTGCCCGGCCCGACTTTACAATATACTCGCTCCAGCCACGGACCCTCTCCGTGTCTTTTAGGAACAGCCAATCTGACAGCCGGTTAACTCCATGAGTCATGAATACGAGGAAGTTCTTTATCCGGCTGACATTGGACAGACAATTTTCTTTCCGTTTTACTGTCGGTGCGACACCCTCACAATGATGCCTGTATGTCTGAATGTACGTCTCCATGCTTTGAGGCAACGTGATTTCACGCATGGTATTCCCCCGTCCCCTCCCAGTGGACCAGTGAGGAGAGGGCCAGTCCTCATTACAGGAGGCTGCTGGAGACCGCATGACAGTCTTGACCGGGGTCTTGAGAGGCGTCTGACTACCGGAGGCTGCTGGAGACCGCATGACAGTGTTGACCGGGGTCTTGAGAGGCGTCTGACTACCGGAGGCTGCTGGAGACCGCATTACAGTCTTGACCGGGGTCTTGAGAGGCGTCTGACTACCGGAGGCTACTGGAGACCGCATGACAGTGTTGACCGGGGTCTTGAGAGGCGTCTGACTACCGGAGGCTGCTGGAGACCGCATTACAGTCTTGACCGGGGTCTTGAGAGGCGTCTGACTACCGGAGGCTACTGGAGACCGCATGACAGTGTTGACCGGGGTCTTGAGAGGCGTCTGACTACCGGAGGCTGCTGGAGACCGCATGACAGTCTTGACTGTCATATGTAGTCAGACCCCGGTCTGACTACAGGAGTCTGCTGTGTTTATGCCGGAGGTACTTGAGATTGCCAGGCCCTTAAATCGTATACATTCTTCCTCTTCCTCAAGCACAGCAGCAGTGGCACACTGCTGCCTGGGGTTTAGCCCCTTTTTCAGCCTGGAGCGCAGGGTCTTCACCTCATCAATGAGGGCATCCTTCTGAGCACTCAATGCCACATTTTCCAGCATCACCTGCCTGCAGTCCTCTTCGTCACACTCAGTATGTGGGGAGAAGGGTGGAGGGTGCACCGGGTATTCTTCCTCATTGTCTATATCCAATGATGTAGCCATTCCAATGATGGGATTAGTCTGTCTGAGGTCATGAGTAGTAAAAATGATCCTGTTTCAATCACATTAGTATGCATACAAAGTGACAGGTGACACGCTCCCAATTATGCAAATGAGGTAAGTGCCGCCTCCCATTGTTCGAGATCCTTTGATGTGAGGGGGTGAGGTAGGTGTGAAAAGCCCCCCTGTGTAGTGCCTTTTGTTGTTTAATTATTTTATGTATTGATTAAGGCAGTCTCTTTGAAGTTATGTTGTCTGGCCCCCTGTCCCCTCACACCCCTTTGTTGTTTAATTCTTTTATGTGTTGATTAAGGCAGTCTCTTTGAAGTTATGTTGTCTGTCCCCTCACACCCCTTGGTAGTCTAAGCCTTTGATGTGAGTTGTTATAACAGGTAGGTGTGAAAAGCCCCCCTGTGTAGTGCTTTTGTTGTCTAATTCTTTGATGTGTTGATTAAGGCAGTCTCTTTGAAGTTATGCTGTCTGGTCCCCTCAGGGTTGTCTAATCTAATTAGCCTTTGATGTTTTGCCCTTTGATGTGAGGTGTTATAACAGGCAGGTGTGATTTCACACTGGTGTGTTATAAGTGACAGATTTTCCCCCCGGTTGTGTACTTTCAAATTCTAGCTCACTCGAGATGGTTTCTCCAAAATGACCTACCCCTACCTTTAAGAACTATTAACACGCACGCACGCACGCATAAAACAGCCATTAATTTTCACTCACTAAGACACCTAAACACGTTATTGTCCTCTCTAGATTTGATTCAGGGTTTTGTTTTAAATGATTTGTGCTTGCTAAGGATGTTTCTTTTCAAGTTTTTGTGAAACTGTTAACTAAAAGGAAGTATCTGTTTGCAAAGAGGGTATTCATATTAATTTAAAAAAAAAAGATCTTATTTAGGTTTTAATAGTGATAACTAAGTTTCACTCTGTGGGGGGCAAAAGACGCATCGTTAAGCACCTGGATAAAGGACTCTTTAAAGCAGAGACATGGCGAGCAGCATACCTGATTATCAGCAGGAGAGGACTCTTTAAAGTAAATACATTATAGGGTTAAAAAAAGATATATATGTGGTGGAATTAGTTTAAAGCAGTCACCTTACACTTTTTAGTTGTCCTCTCTAAATTAGATGTAAGGTTTTTTTAAATGATTAGTGTTAATTAAGGGCTATTGTTATTTTGGTTTATAAGGGGTTAGGAGTTCAACTTTTAAAAATGGCACAGGATCATTCTAAGAAGAGTGAGAGGTCTAATGAGCCAGCACCATACCTCCTCTATGCATTTTCTTGACCTGTATCTGATCTTGAAAAACTCTGGTAAGTACTTTTTTTATTTTATTTTACAATATCATGTAATTATTAAATGTTTTTTTTTTTGGTAGAGGTTAAACTAGTATATTATGTGGATAGTATATGATTAGATACTTAAAAATGTTATGTTTTTTTCTGTTTACAGTAGAGACCCTGAAATGTGCTGAAATCTACTCAAACAGAGTACTTCATGGTAGTGGTCAGGTTTTAAACACAAAAGTGTATCTTTCAGTAACTTGTTGAGAGAATTAAGCATAAATCTGTCAAATGTTCAAAACAGCCTTGTTTCACTGAAATAGCCTCAAAATCACAAACTGCCATTAAGAGTCAGAATCCTAACGAAATCTACTGACAGAGTACTTCATTATCTACTTTTATACACAAAAGTGTATATTTCAGTAACTTTCTCAGAGAATTTAAGCATAAATCTGTCAATTGTTCAAAACAGCCTTGTTTCACTGAAATAGCCTCAAAATCACACACTGCCATTAAGAGTCAGAATCCTAACGAAATCTAATAAAACAGAGTACTTCATGGTAGTGGTCAGCTTTTAAATACAAAAGTGTATCTTTCGGTAACTTTTTGAGAGAATTAAGCGTACATCTGTCAAATGTTCAAAACAGCCTTTGTTTCAAGCCTCAAAATCATAAACTACCATTAAGAGTCAGAATCCTAACGAAATCTACTGACACAAAGTACTTCATTATCTACTTTTCAGCTTTTATACACAAAAGTGTATCTTTCAGTAACTTTCTCAGAAAATGTAAGCATAAATCAGTCAAATGTTCAAAACAGCCTTGTTTTACTGAAATAACCTCAAAATCACAAACTGCCATTAAGAGTTAGATGCTTGACGAAATCTAATAAAACAGAGTACTTCATTATCTACTTTTCAGCTTTTAAAAAGAAAGTGTATCTTTCAGTAACTTTCTCAGAGAATTTAAGCATACATCTGTCAATGTTCAAAACAGCCTTGTTTCACTGAAATAGCCTCAAAATCACAAACTGCAATTAAGAGTCAGAATCCTAACGAAATCTACTCAAACAGAGTACTTCATGGTAGTGGTCAGCTTTTAAATACAAAAGTGTATCTTTCAGTAACATTTTGAGAAAATGTAAACATAAATCTGTCAAATGTTCAAAAGAGCCTTGTTTCACTGAAATAACCTCAAAATCACAAACTGCCATTAAAAGTCAGATGCTTGACGAAATCTAATAAAACAGAGTACTTCATGGTAGTGGTCAGCTTTTATACACAAAAGTGTATCTTTCAGTAACTTTCTCAGAGAATTTAAATATAAATCTGTCAAATGTTCGAAACAGCCTTGTTTCACTGAAATAGCCTCAAAATCACAAACTGTCATTAAGAGTCAGAATCCTAACGAAATCTAAAACAACAGAGTACTTCATTATCTACTTTTCAGCTTTTAAAAAGAAAAGTGTATCTTTCAGTAAATTTCTCAGAGAATTTAAGCATAAATCTGTCAAATGTTCAAAACAGCCTTGTTTCACTGAAATAGCCTCAAAATCACAAACTGCCATTAAGAGTCAGAATCCTAACGAAATCTACTCAAACAGAGTACTTCATCGTAGTGGTCAGCTTTTATACACAAAAGTGTATCTTTCAGTAACTTTCTCAGAGAATTTAACATAAATCTGTCAAATGTTCAAAACAGCCTTCACTGAAATAGCCTCAAAATCACAAACTGCCATTAAGAGTCAGAATCCTAACGAAATCTACTCAAACAGAGTACTTCATGGTAGTGGTCAGCTTTTAAACACAAAAGTGTATCTTTCAGTAACTTTCTGAGAGAATTTAAGCATAAATCTGTCAAATGTTCAAAACAGCCTTGTTTCACTGAAATAGCCTCAAAATCACAAACTGCCATTAAGAGTCAGATGATTTACGAAATCTAATAAAACAGAGTACTTTCATGGTAGTGGTCTGCTTTTACAAAGAAAAGTGTATCTTTCGGTAACATTTTGAGAGAATTAAGCATAAATCTGTCAAATGTTCAAAACAGCCTTCACTGAAATAGCCTCAAAATCACAAACTGCCATTAAGAGTCAGAATCCTAACTAAATCTACTCAGACAGAGTACTTCATGGTAGTGGTCAGCTTTTAAACACAAAAGTGTATCTTTCAGTAACTTTTTGAGAGAATTAAGCATACATTTTTCAAATGGTCAAAACAGCCTTCACTGAAATAGCCTCAAAATGACAAACTGCCATTAAGAGTCAGATGCTTGACGAAATCTAATAAAACAGAGTACTTTCATGGTAGTGGCCAGCTTTTTAAAAAGAAAAGTGTATCTTTCAGTAACATTTTGAGAGAATTAAGCATAAATCTGTCAAATATTCAAAACAGCCTTTGTTTTTCACTGAAATAGCGTCAAAATCACAAACTGGCTGAAACTATACAGTGAATTGGAGAAATTACAGCACAGAGTTTTCTACTACGACACAGATAGTATAATCTATGTGACAAGACAGGGGCAGTCTCCAGTACCTTCGTGGTAGTTGTCAGCTTTTTTAAATACAAAAGTGTATCTTTCAGTAACCTTTTGAGAGAATTAAGCATAAATCTGTCAAATGTTCAAAAACAGCCTTGTTTCAATGAAATAGCCTCAAAATCACAAACTGCCATTATGAGTCAGATGCTTGACGAAATCTAATAAAACAGAGTACTTTCTTGGTAGAGGCCAGCTTTTTAAAAAGAAAAGTGTATCTTTCGGTAATTTTTTGAGAGAATTAAGCATAAATCTGTCAAATGTTCAAAACAGCCTTGTTTTTCACTGAAATAGCATCAAAATCACAAACTGGCTGAGACTGTACAGTGAATTGGAGAAATTACAGCACAGAATTTTCTACTACGACACAGATAGTATAATCTATGTGTGTCGTAGTAGAAAATTCTGTGCTGTAATTTCTCCAATTCACTGTACAGTTTCAGTCATTTTGTGATTTTGACGCTATTTCAGTGAAACAAGGCTGTTTTGAACATTTGACAGATTTATGCTTAAATTCTCTCAGAAAGTTACTGAAAGATACACTTTTGTGTTTAAAAGCTGACCACTATCATGAAGTACTCTGTTTGAGTAGATTTCGTTAGGATTCTGACTCTTAATGGCAGTTTGTGATTTTGAGGCTATTTCAGTGAAACAAGGCTGTTTTGAACATTTGACAAATTTATTCTTAAATTCTCTGAGAAAGTTACTGAAAGATACACTTTTCTTTTTAAAAGCTGAAAAGTAGATAATGAAGTACTCTGTTTTATTAGATTTTGTTAGGATTCTGAATCTTAATGACAGTTTGTGATTTTGAGGCTATTTCAGTGAAACAAGGCTGTTTTGAACATTTGACAGATTTATGCTTAATTCTCTCAAAAAGCTACTGAAAGATACACTTTTGTATTTAAAAGCTGACCACTAACATGAAGTACTCTGAGTAGATTTCGTCAAGAATCTGACTCTTAATGGCAGTTTGTGATTTTGAGGCTATTTCAGTGAAGGCTGTTTTGAACATTTGACAGATTTATGCTTAATTCTTTCAAAAAGTTACTGAAAGATACACTTTTGTATTTAAAAGCTGACCACTACCATGAAGTACTCTGTTTTATTAGATTTCGTCAAG
The DNA here is from genome assembly GCA_902827135.1 of Harpagifer antarcticus. Taxonomy (NCBI): domain Eukaryota; kingdom Metazoa; phylum Chordata; class Actinopteri; order Perciformes; family Harpagiferidae; genus Harpagifer; species Harpagifer antarcticus. The sequence continues at coordinate 639,532 of CADEHL010000497.1, read as the reverse complement.
CATCTGACTCTTAATGGCAGTTTGTGATTTTGAGGCTATTTCAGTGAAACAAGGCTGTTTTGAACATTTGACAGATTTATGTTTAAATTCTCTGAGAAAGTTACTGAAAGATACACTTTTCTTTTTAAAAGCTGAAAAGTAGATAATGAAGTACTCTGTTTTATTAGATTTCGTCAGGATTCTGACTATTAATGACAGTTTGTGATTTTGAGGCTATTTCAGTGAAACAAGGCTGTTTTGAACATTTGACAGATTTATGCTTAATTCTCTCAAAAAGTTACTGAAAGATACACTTTTGTATTTAAAAGCTGACCACTACCATGAAGTACTCTGAGTAGATTTTGTTAGGATTCTGACTCTTAATGGCAGTTTGTGATTTTGAGGTTATTTCAGTGAAACAAGGCTGTTTTGAACATTTGACAGAGTTATGCTTACATTTTCTGAGAAAGTTACTGAAAGATACACTTTTGTGTATAAAAGCTGAAAAGTAGATAATGAAGTACTCTGTTTTATTAGATTTCGTTAGGATTCTGACTCTTAATGGTAGTTTGTGATTTTGAGGCTATTTCAGTGAAGGCTGTTTTGAACATTTGACAGATTTATGCTTAAATTCTCTGAGAAAGTTGCTGAAAGATACACTTTTGTGTATAAAAGCTGACCACTACCATGAAGTACTCTGTTTTATTAGATTTCGTCAAGCATCTGACTCTTAATGGCAGTTTGTGATTTTGAGGCTATTTCAGTGAAACAAGGCTGTTTTGAACATTTGACAGATTTATGCTTAATTCTCTCAAACAGTTACTGAAAGATACACTTTTGTATTTAAAAGCTGACCACTACCATGAAGTACTCTGTTTGAGTAGATTTCAGCACATTTCAGGGTCTCTACTGCAAACAGAAAAAAACATAACATTTTTAAGTATCTAATCATATACTATCCACATAATATACTAGTTTAAACCCTACCAAAAAAAACAACATTTAATAATGACATGATATTATAAAATAAAATAAAAAAAGTACTTACCAGAGTTTTTCAAGATCAGATACAGGTCAAGAAAATGCATAGAGGAGGTATGGTGCTGGCTCATTAGACCTCTCACTCTTCTTAGAATGATCCTGTGCAATTTTTAAAAGTTGAACTCCTATCTCCTTATAAACCAAAATAACAATAGCCCTTAATTAACACTAATCATTTAAAAAACCTTACATCTAATTTAGAGAGGATAACTAAAAAGTGTAAGGTGACTGTTTTAAACTAATTCCACCACATATATATCTTATTTGAACCCTATAATGTATTTAATTTAAAGAGTCCTCTCCTGCTGATAATCAGGTATGCTGGTCGCCATGTCTCTGCTTTAAAGAGTCCTTTATCCAGGTGCTTAACGATACGTCTTTTGCCCCCCTCAGAGTGAAACTTAGTTATCACTATTAAAACCTAAATAAGATATTTTTTAAATGAATATGAATACCCTCTTTGCAAACAGATACTTCCTTTTAGTTAACAGTTTCACAAAAACTTGAAAAGAAACATCCTTAGCAAGCACAAATCATTTAAAACAAAACCCTGAATCAAATCTAGAGAGGACAATAACGTTTTTAGGTGTCTTAGTGAGTGAAAATTAATGGCTGTTTTATAAGTGTGTGCGTATTTCATTTTTAAAAACTAACTCCATCCTCTCGCTTCTCACCTCACAGAGAGTATCTTAATCAACATATAGATTAACATCCCAGGCTTATCTCTAACCCTCACATCAAAGGCCAACTCCAATGTGTGTGTGTGTGTGTGTGTGTGTGTGTGTGTGTGTGTGTGTGTGTGTGTGTGTTTTAATTGTTCTTAAAGATAGGGGTAGGTCATTTTGGAGAAACCATCTCGAGTGAGCTAGAATTTGAAAGTACACAACCGGGGGGAAAATCTGCCACTTCCTCACAGAGCCCCTCCTCCAGCACACATGAACGCGCTCACATGACCAAAAGAGGGCACGAGATAAGTTTGTGCACAGATCTTCGGCTGTAGGCGCCTGACCCCCGCACAGCTGCTGCATTCGTTTCTTGACTGGCGCTCCGGACGGATGGCGGTAAGTTGTCACAGGCATCTCTTGGTCATTTTTCTTTTTTGAAAGGTGACTTGGTAAGTGGAAATTACTGTCTTTTATTTAGTTTTGAGCATATTTCTATTTTCACCTAATTCCACCCCCCACTATCTGCCGGCCTCATAGCCAAAAGGAAGGGGGTGGAGAAAGGGGGGATAGGCCTGGGCTGGGAGGGGGCTAGACCATCTCATGCATAACTTCAAAGAGACACCTAGATTAACATCAAAGGCTTATAACACACCAGTGTGAAATCACACCTGCCTGTTATAACACGTCACATCAAAGGGCAAAACATCAAAGGCTAATTACATTAGACAACCCTGAGGGGACCAGACAGCATAACTTCAAAGAGACTGCCTTAATCAACACATCAAAGAATTAGACAATAAAAGCACTACACAGAGGGGCTTTTCACACCTACCTGTTATAACAACTCACATCAAAGGTTTAGACTACCAAGGGGTGTGAGGGGACAGACAACATAACTTCAAAGAGACTGCCTTAATCAATGCATAAAAGAATTAGACAACAAAAGGCACTACACAGGGGGGCTTTTCACACCTACCCGTTATAACACCTCACCCCCTCACATCAAAGGATCTCGAACAATGGGAGGCGGCACTTAGCTCATTTGCATAATTGGGGGCGTGTCACCTGTCACTTTTTATGCATACTAATGTGATTGAAACAGGATCATTATTACTACTGTCATGGAGCAATTGCAGGGCCACACTATGCTTCAGCTTTGCCAGGACCTGATGTGCTTCATCTCGGGATAACTCAGGGTGGCCATGAGTGACATGACGGTGCAGTTTCTTCCCAGCATACGAACACCCTGTGATGGGACAGGGTTTGGTCCGAACATTTATTCGGCCACTGGCCATTTTAAGAATGATGCCTCTTTCCTCCAAGTTCCGCACTGCATGTTTGTGCTTAAGGTGCTTGTTCAAAGCCAGATAGAAGAGTCTGAACACCGGGCATTCGGACGACATCCTTACTGAAACAGACACAGTTAATTGTATTAACTCACCGTAACCGGTGATTGTAACAAAAGTTCGATGCTTCAATGCCTGGTACACGGACCAAAGGAGGACTTGGGTTACCACCTGGCAAAATGGTCCCACCTCCGCACCAACGCGGGGCTGGTGTTGGCAACATTGGGTCCGATGCATCAATTCATGGTGGCCCGACCATGAGAGGGTTTGGGGTGCCCCGGAACCAGGCAGTACCCCAGCAGGAAACACGTTTTATGGTCAAAGGAGAAAAGAGTGATAGAACCGGGGTAAAGCAAAGAAAGTGTCCGAAAATAGTGACTTGTAACCCGGGTAGAGAGTCATCTCTCGGTCCTATCCTCCAGACAACATGGTAACGTGGGGACAACAGTACCTCCGGGCGCTCCATCCTGCTCCGGCATTCACCGCAGCGGGAGGAGGAGGCATTGAGCCCCTCACACCTGCCCCCGGGGGAGGCAGGGGAGTCAGGTACCCGGAGGGCGCACGGTGGACGGCCAGGGCGAGGCAGCCACACCGCGCTGGAGTCAGAGTTCCGAGTGTTGGAGCCAGGTCCCGGTGTAACGCAGGACGTAGCACCCGGCAGGAGCCTCCAGCAGACCCCCCCGCGCGGTTCGCTCGTCCCTCGGAAGAAATCGGAGAGGTGGGTGTTTTTCATCTGCTGGTGGACTGCCGAGGAGAACGCGCTGCTCGGGAGCCAGGCTCAGAGTGAGTGGCAGTGGGTGCCCGCGCACCTGCCTTTTACAGCGGGAGCACGAGCTGGTCTCGGGGAGGGAGAGAAAAGAGGAGCGGAGGCTGCCGAAACAGCCAGGGCCCTCCCCTCAAACACACCCCTCAATTTTGACAAGACAAACAGCAAGAAGAGTCCCCTTTCGACTCCCCTTGCATTCCTCCAGAGACCAGTTTGGACTTAAAGTTAAGAACAAGGCTGGGGGGGGTCTCCAGGCATCAGATATATCCGAGACATAGTGCACTTAGAGATAAATAAATAGTATGATACCTCCAGGGCGCATCACCACATTTTACAAGCCAGGGAAGGTGCCTGAATCCTGGGTAAACATTGTTTAATTGTTTAAGTGTTTTTAAATGTGTGAAAACAGTGTTTTGTCACTTTCAAAACTCTCCCGTCATTGACCGGATAAATTGGGTCGATGTTGTATTCAATCTGACCGTTAATATTCCAGTGAGACGAAGTACGTACAATGACCAGAGTGATCCCATGTTAATTTTGTCCCAATGCCGGAGCATTCCCTAACCCCGTCCCTGGCGCGAGCTTGGAAATACGATATGCGGCGATTTCATTTGAACGGGGGACGGCGCAAAACGAGAAGCATTCGGACCCAAGTAGACGGAAGGAATGAGGTATTTGCGGTCTACAATGACAGAGAAGAGACTGTCAAGTTTGGCTGTACTCAGCATTGAATCAAAATGCACTAAAACTGTTGATCTTAATACGTTTGTGAGGCGTTTTGCAGAACAAAATGTAATCGCTGCATTCAGCTGTAATAGGCATGCCAACTTGATGCTCTGCTCACGGATGAGCATAAAAAACTGTTAAGATGATGACCTTGTGTGTGTATATATATTTTTTTCTTTTATGGGGGTCTGCCCCCAAAAAACAGTTTTAAGTCCTGAGAAAGTCAAATAAGACGGTGTGTAAAACTATACTGCTCAGCCAAAAAAAAGTAACCACTTTGATTTAACTAGGCGAATAGGTAAGGACTTTCCACTGGATAATAACTGCAGCGATGTATATGTTTTAGCTGAATACACGTTTTTTAACCCTAACTGATACAGTTAGTCACTTCTTTAATGTTTGTTCTTTCTGATGTAAAGTCCAGGTTGTAACTGTTTGCAGTAAAGTCGTGGCGCGCTGAACTGTTCTTTTGAATCTTTTGAATTTTGATACATGATATAATTACTTGTCTTTCAAATTTGAAGGAGGGTGAGCAAGCACCTTGAGGAACATTCATCATTAACTCCTCCAAAAAATATAGTTTATTCAATAATAAATGAATAGTATCATATTCATTCAGACAAACATCGATGAGACAGTTAATTAATGTACTTATTGCAGCAGACTTCATAGATTTGGTACCCCTGCTGGTCTAAGAGTGAAACAAACTCATTCAGTTAAAATTCATTAAATTATGTCTGCCACCTTATATATTTATATGTAAGGCTTTACTGATGTGCCACAATAATGTCACCTATGTTATTGAATGAAAATATTAATATTGTGGCTTTCCAAGTTAACATTGATTGATATGACTGCGATTAAATCAGCATACACTTCTGCCAGGGGATGCCACCCCTCAAAATCTCCTGCCACCCTCTTGCCACCCCATGCATATTTGTCTAGATCCGCCCTTGCTCCCAGGACGGACAGACGTGCAATAGATGCCATGTGTAAATTGAAAAGATAATACATTTGCAACATAGGTAGTCCAAATGTTTGGAAATGCATGTGTATAATAGGAAGATGAATCCATGAGGATATCCATCCAGGACTTATGATCCAGGACCACAGCCACGATTCAAGATCCAGGGCTCGCGATCCAGGACACAGGACCGCAGCAACAGGATCATCCATGACTCCGGATCCCGGCTTATATAGACACCAAAAAGAAAGACATTTGGGGAAGCTGGGTTAATCGGAACATGAGAGTACACAGGTATAGACAGAGAGAAGGAAGAAGTAAGATGTCCACCGACAAACTAAGCCTATATCAGCAAAACTAGGGGCTGAATCTAATCAGCCCTAACTATAAGCTTTATCAAAAAGGAAGGTCTTAAGCGCACTCTTAAAAACGGATAGGGTGTCTGCCGCCCGAACACAAACTGGAAGCTGATTCCACAATTGTGGAGCTTGATAAGAAAAGGCTCTGTGGCTCCCATTGTACTTTTAGAGACTGTAGGAGCAACCAACAACCCTGCATTCTTGGAACGCAATGCCATAGTAGGACAGTAGGGTATAATGAGTTCTTTAAGGTAAGATGGCGCCTGCCCATTAAGGGCTTTGTAGGCGAGAAGAAGAATTTTAAATGATATCCTGTGTTCTATAGGGAGCCAGTATAAGGCAGCTAGAACAGGAGTAATGTGGTCCCTTTTCCTAACTCTGGTTAGTACACGAGCTGCAGCATTTTGAATCAGCTGAAGCGACTTGACTGACTTCTTGGTACACCCTGATAATAAAGAGTTACAATAATCCAGCCTTGAAGTAACAAATGCATGGACTAGTTTCTCTTCATCGTTTTGAGGCAAGATATGCCTGATTTTTGCAATGTTACGTAGATGGAAGTAGAAACCCCAGAAACATTGGCATGTTTTATCAGGGGCTCTCTGATGGGGAGTTTCTTCATGGCATACTCCACAGCCCTCACCAGAAACGCCACTGCTGCCTGCAGGAACCTCTGCACTTGCTGCGGTGTAATGTCTCCTGCATCAAGGAGCCTGTTGAGTGTAGCTCGAGTAGTGAAGCCGATCACCAGCTTTTCTCCTACGAGAGACACAATAAATCAACAACGTCTCACAGGTCATTAAGGTGCTGTATGCGATTCTGGAGAAAGATTGATGCAATATGTTCTCATTCCCAACACCAACATGTCAGTATGAGACTGGGAATAAGACCGGTGTTGAGTCACTTTAGACCACAATAGCTAACTTGAAAGCACCCCTTTAAGTATCTTCATCACATCAGTGATTGATTGATTGAATACTTTATTAGACAGAAATGCAAACAGCACAAGGTACAGTCACACATTTGGGCTAAAAGGATAACGTAAAAAAGTCCTGTGGACTTGTTTCCATTGCGGTCCTATGTGTGTGATGAGATGAGATAACATTATCAAACTCATAACTTGTCTGCACAAGCAGCCCTCTAACAAACACAAACAGTACTATGTGAGTGAGATCAGTGAGTGGATAGTGTGTGCATCTGCTGATGTGAAACGTGGAGGATTACCTGGCAGTTGGTTTGATTGGTCCTTATAGAGGATTTCATGCAATTCCCGGTGCTGCAGTGCTGCTGGCTTCAGAAACTTCGAGAGCAACTTGTGGATGAAACTCCGTATCTACAAATTTGTATTTCAGAAAAGATTTTCAAAATTACATTTAACCTAGAAGTAGAGTGCTAATGAAAAAAGGAACAAACATAGTACATTATTACTAGCATACTGTATTGGTGCTTCCTTTAAACCAGTATCCCACATCCACAGTCAGGTCCTCTGGATCAAAATATAGCTACATGTAACTGTTTGATTGATTGAATATTTTAATAGACAGAAATGCAAACAGCACAGGTACAGTACTGTAAATTCCCTTAGCTCATAGTAAGTATCCATTAGCTCACACACGCAAATACGTGATGATTTAACTAACACTGCTATTAGTCATGTTTGTTGTTAAACCCACCGCAGCAACCTGCCACACTGCTCACCAGCAGCCTGTGTAACGTTAAGTCTCACGTAGTCAGACCCACCGTTGACTTCATCAAAATAAAAATATTTGTAAAAATAATGTGGTTACCTACCGTTTGACCTCCCGCTTCTGATGAAAATGTCAGTCACGGCATTATTGAGGCGCTGACACAGACGTTTCACGTTTACTTTTCGATTTCTCCGCCATAGAGTTAGGTTGTTCTTCATAGGATAGAGACGCAATGACCCGCCCTAAGCTGCCTCTGATTGGTTTGTATACGTGGTGCCTTTCGTTGGGTTGGTTAGATTTAGCCTCGAGGGCTGATGATTGGTTATCACATATCTCGGTCAGCTAATCAGGGTCAGAATAGGGCGGACTCACCCTGTCCCTGATTCGAACTACGGCAAGCCTCAAGCAACAAGTTATGGAAATCTATCATTAAATACAAAAATAATTATAAAGTAGTGAGAGGGGGAAAAAAGCGTGTGAAATGGCAAGTGTGGCGTGAGGCGTGTGAAGAAGTTAAAAGGGTGAGACTTGGCAGCTCTGTAATTCTCAAAAAGACCGAGAACAAGAACGGACCACAACGGAGACATTTACAGTGACATGTTTTTGCCATCGATTATTTTATCATACTGTTCTGTACAGATGAGACTTTGTCATAGATTTATTTATATGTGTACCTGTTATTATTTTACCGTCCTGTACATATGAGACTTTGTAATCAGATGTATGTATATGTGTGTCTGTGATTTTATACTGAATGTAAAGTAACTGGAAATACCTGTGTGTGTGTGTGTGTGTGTGTGTGTGTGTATGTGTGTGTATGTGTGTGAGAGAGAGAGATCGAGAGAGACTCCTTCTCCGACCTCCCAAACTTTCTTTTTATGTGTGCATTGTTATTTGTGCTTGAGCAACATTTTACTTGAACTTTATTTCATTGAAATTAGTTGTAATTATCGTCCTACTTTTTAATTTGTTTTACAGAGATGTTTCACAGCTGCCTGGGCCTAGTGGCCCACAGGCGGCGTTTATCCAGCAGCCAGAACATCCATCTGTGCCAGCCCCCAGGTCAAGATCTACCGTGGCTCAAGGGCCTTCACCAGAGCCATCACCACCAAGGACCAGCAGACCAGCATCACTACAGCTGCCTCCACCTCCATCTGCGGCTGCCACCAGGTCAAGATACACCTCAGCACAAAGGCTCCACCACAGCCATCACCTTCAACCCAGCCAGCAAGGAGGTCTCGTGGAGGTCTCGTATAGCACTTGTACCCCCCACCTACACAACAGCCCATGCACCATCACCCCCATCTTCACAGCAGCCAGACCCACTGTCTTGGAAGACAGACAAAGACCTTGACACTGTCTTGACATTTATAATGAATAGTTCGTTGAAAGTTCTGATGTTCAATATTGTAAATAGTTCGATTTTCCAGTTTCTTATATTTATATAAATAGTTGGTTGAAAAAAATATATTTATAATAAATTGTTGGTTGAAAAAAAAGGTTGAATGCTCAATTTGTATTTGTACACATCACATGAACCATGGTATGTAATATGAAGTCATTTTTCAGTCCTAACGTATCTCAGTCCCTGCTGTGGTGAAAGTAGAGTGATAAACACCTATTTTACTCAAAATTCGAATTTAATTTTTTTAATTTTAGACATGAATAACACATTCATATACAGTGTAATTCAAATATGTCACTGCTTTTGTGATCCTAAGACTTTGGTAACCAAATCTAAAAAAACAATTCGATCACATGAGTAAATTTGTGTTTTCACAAGAGTTTTGAAGATTTTCCGAAAATCGAATGTCAAATTTTAAGCTTTTGAGCTACTTATCTCACCAAACAGTGCTCTAAGGTGAGTAATTTGCATATATAGCAATACCAGAGATTGTCCTGAACATTTTTATATGTAACACATGGGGTGCCATGTTAGAAGAAATACATTTAAAAGGTGATTTAAGAAAACATCTAAAAATCGAGAAAATACCCTTAGACTCCAGAGGGTTAAGAGACCACATTTAATCTTCCTGTTTTGTTTCACCAGTGGCGAGCCGTTTCACCAGTGGCGAGCTATTTTCCAAAATCCTATGGAGAAATCCCATTGCTTTCTGTCGAGGGAATCCGAGCGAAGCTTACTTCCGGGTTTTAGGACGCATCACTGCACCACTTGCATAGACCTCACAGCGGGCGGAACTTGTCATAAAGTCCGCGAAAATAAAGCCCGCCCATTTAGAGGGAAGATATGATTGGTCAATTGTACTGTCATTTGACATTACTCTCTCATTGAGTTACTATAGCAGGCCCTCTGTGAATGTAGAGAGTGACCAACAAGCCATCCCGTCTTCACATAACTCGCAGAGACGGCATTTAACCCTTCACATTCCAACAGAAACTGAACTGGCAGATTCGAAGGATTTATTTCTTAGGAAATATTATTTTAAATACAATTTAATCAAGTTATTTTTGGTAAAACTAATGAAAAATGTAACAACAAAAAAATATATTTAATGTTTTCAAATATTATTTTTTAGAATATCTCAGGACCTCACAGGGGGCCTAGAGGGCCCTGACGGCTCGCCACTGTGTTTCACTGTAGTAGTTGTTACATTTACTTTTATTAGGTTATTATGTATGACACCTCTAGGTTTTACCTTAAATTGTACCTGGGGCAGACAAACACACAATTAATATTGGGTATTTTATTGGGTTCGGGATTCCTATGGATGACTGCCTAGGAGAGAGCGCAGAGAAGCGTGTAAGACTGCGACTCCGCCTCCTGGTCTCAACTCCCGTTTGTCATGGATTAAGTCCACAAAGCCCTGAAATGTTTGCCGAAATGAGATTTGCACCTTCCAAAGTAGGATGAATGCCGTCTCTCTTAATCAGACCAGGTTTTCCCCAGAAGTCTGTCGAATTATTTATGAAGCCCACATTGTTTGCTGGGCACCACCAAGACAACCAGCGCTGAAATGATGACATGCGGCTATACATGTCATCGTTGATCAGATTGGGGAGGGGACCAGAGAAGATTACGGTATCCGACATTGTTTTAGCATAACTACACACCGACTCCACATTAAGTTTGGTGCATTCTGATTGGCGTAAACGAACATCATTACCACCGACATGAATAACAATCCTATTGTATTTACGTTTATTTTTAGCCAGCAGTTTAAGATGCGCCTCAACGTCGCCCGTTCTGGCCCCCGGAATGCATGTGACTGTGGAGGCTTCGGTCTCTAAATTCACGTGTTTCATAATAGAGCTACCAATAACTGTTAGAGAATATTTTAATCCTGTCTGTTCCCATGTATCGAATTGGGAACATATCTGCCAACTTCTGTTTCTAATTAAAGTGTTGTTCCCTCAATCTGTGAAATACGATCGTGCCATTCTCAGAGTCAACTCAGAGGTCAGATGCCTTGCTCTGTGGAGAAAGGGGGGCATCCTGTCCTGGCTAAGGTCTTTGTCCAGTTTGTTGCATCTGTTAATAATTAGCAGAGAAAGGGCGCGTAGGTTTGGGATCCGCCTTTGGTCAATATATTGTGTGATTATTCTATGGTTCCTTTAGAGTGCTACTCGGTGGAAGACTGTTCATGTGTGAAACTGAGTGTGCCCTCTCCGGCCGATACTTCAATAAATCTCCGTGTTTGATGAAAGTTCTCCGTCTCCATTCTTCAACATTGGCTCTGCATTGGCTCATCATGGGACGGGTGGCGCAGTGGTCTGTGCATCTGATCATTAGATCAAGGGGGGTGCTGGGGAGTTCGAAACCCGCCACTGCGTCAGGCCGTTGTGTCCTTGGGCAAGACACTTCACCCGGATTTGCTCCTGTGGGCAATGTCCACGGTACATGTATGATATCAATGTGTACTTGTAAAAGCGCCTCGATGACTTCGAGGCGTGAAGATGGACGGTGTGGCGCAGTGCGCTGCGCAATGATCATCAGATCAAGGGGTGCTGCGTCTGTAAAGCTGCGTCTGTAAAGCCGTTGTGTCCTTGGGCAAGACACTTCACCTGAACTTGCTCCTGTGGGTATTGTCCACAGTGGTGACCATTGCATGTATGATATGTGTAATGTGTATTTGTAAAAGCGCTTTGAGCATCTGGAAAAGCACTATAATAAATGTAAGGAATTATTATTATTATTGAATCCCAGAAGATTATTCTTCACAGATTGGCGTCACGACAGAATATCAAATATATCTTCAGATATATGTGTAATTTCAAATCTATTTGAACATTGCCTTACCAGGATCTGTGATTGACGATATCATAAAATTACCTGTGAAGCTGAAAGGCTGCAAATTTTTTTCTCGGTGTCTCTATTTAAATTTCGGAGAGACCTTAAAATAGAGAATCAGTAAAGTGGATTTCTGCATTGGAGCAATGTCATAGATTTGTATTGAAACAAATCGCCGAATTCTGGAGACTTCAGCGGTCAAAATAAAATAAAACAGCTGTTTAAAGCAGACCCTGTACCGCTGCAGAAAGGAGAGCGTGTCTGTATGTTCCCTCCCCCCCTGCGGAGAGCGGCAGGGCAGGAGAAATTAAGCTTAGTGGTAAAACATTCTTTTCCTCGCACCATAGTCGTTTAGGAACTAAACTAAATCGTCATATATGGGCGGAATGCGAGAATGTGGCATTAAACGATAATTTTTTCATTGTTGTAAGAAAATTATGGGTTGATAAATACGGAGGATAAACTGATGGTTTTATTCTCTGGACAGAGGGAATCCACCAATAAATTAACATAGCGGTTGTTGATTTGAGGATACATTCGTTATTGCTCTTCAACAGATCCAGTCTTTAGCACTTGTACAAGCTAATATGAGTAAGAAGGCACTCATATTAATTATATTTCCCAACCCCCGCTGAAGTGTTTTTATTCGGATTAAATTAAACTTTCTGTCATGCGGAGGTTTGCTGCGGTTTTATGTTTGTTTGTCTAAACTGCAGTGTTTGTTGATTGTACTAACCGTTAAACATGGGTAATAATCAGTCCACAAAGGAGTCAGTTGGTCAGAGGAAAACGAATGAACGCAATAAAACATTTTCTAAAAATCCAATTACAGACAGCCACTATTTTCACATGTTTTCGCCTAACATGCCGTCAGGGATTGTCGGAAGAAGCTTGGATTGGTCTAAAGTTATGCCGTTTACCTCGTTACTTTGTGAGCACTCACAACAAAATAATCAGAAAGGGAAGATTCAATTTGATTGGCCTTTAACAGGGAGTTTTGACATGGCCGTGTTGTGGCAAGCATTTAAAATTGTGAAAAATGATCCGAACCCCTCATGGGATGCAGAATACATGTCGAGTTGTCTCAAAGCTTGGATGTCTATTGCAGAGAAAAGAGGATATAATGAACGAAAGAATGAAAAATCAGTTGGCAGCGAGCGAGGCTCCACAGAGCTCAAGGCTTTGATTGATAGGATTTCCAAATGTGCGGCGAGTTGTCATTTGCTCAGCCTAGAGGCTGCTTTTGATGTTAAATCAGAGAACATGTCCAGAATTAGCGGTTTTTCAAAGGGCTGTCCAGCGTAAAATGATCACGAGTACGCAAACACCTCAGAATAATAATTCCACTGACACTGTAACAGCCCCGAAAATTCTGATAGGAGATGTTCCAGTTTATAAGCCTTGGACACCCGCGGAGTTCATGGATGTCACTAATCACGCTCCCAGTCCCACTAAAAGCCCAGATGAGTATCTGTCGTGGTTGACTAATGTCTGCTCAGTTTATAACTGTTTGGTTCATGATGTTAAACAGCTGATAATCCTAACATACAAGGCAGATTGGTCCACATGCAGAGAAGAGTTTAAATTCCCTGCATGCACGACTGCAGGCGATTGGCCTTTGACACAGACGCACGACATGTGGATTCAGAACGTCGCTGCTTTGGCTGTTAGAGCATGCGCTAAGATTCACACAGATTTTTCCCAAGTGTTGGCTTGCGTACAGAGCCCAACAGAAACTGTCCCAGAATTATCCAGCGTTTCATGACAGTGTGGGATAATAATGCGGGCATTAAAAGGGAGGGCAATGATTTGTTCGCCATACAAAGCTTAGTGCAAAGCTTAACCCCAGAGGCAGCTCGTGCCTACATGATAGCAACACCTGACTGGCAAATTAAAACCTGGCAAGCCACGATAGCCACAATGCGTGCCTTGCATAGGAGCCAGATATTTTTGCATCCTAGAAATGCTCAGATGGTGCAACAATTGCCTCAAAATACACAGGCTTATTAGGGTGCGGATAACTCCCAGCAGTTTCGGGGACAGAACCGCACACAGCCGCAAAGTCATGGAAAATCACAGGGTTATCATGATAAGAATAGACAACAGCAAGAAAGCCGTGTCACGTTTGCGGTTCAATGGACCACTGGGCGGGACAGTGCGAAAAGAGATGGGGAGCGCAGCAGAATACACAATCCTTGCCTGCTTTACCCCAGCCACCAGGCATCCTGCATTAATGTCCCCTCAAAACTATGATAGACAGGCTCCACATGAGCAACACGGTCTGCAAAGTGGATTTAATAGGAGATAGGGGTGCCATGGAAAAATAGGATCAGACTCACAACATTTCCCCATTCAAGCAGCAACAATTCGCCTTTCCAATAACCCGCGTGAAGATCCGATTATGCCAGTTGATTTTAGTGGAACAGCTGTAGATATTTTGATTGACAGTGGCGCCACATTGTCAGCAGTACGCACAAAAGAGAAAGTGTGTGAAGCAACTAATGATTTTGTTACAACAATGGGCGTTTCTGGCATTCCTATGTCCGAGCCCATTTCAGAGAGTACTAATGTTTCAATCGAGGGGTCAAATGTGCAACACTCTTTCATTATTTCAGATGGAAGCCCGATTAATTTGATGGGCAGAGATTTACTTTGTAAATTACAGGCAACAATACATTGTACTCCAGATGGATTGTTTTTGACAATTCCTGACAGTAAAGTCTATCAAGCTGTTCAATTCATTCAATCATCTCAGGACAACCTTTATTGTTGGTCCTTTCCAGATTTCAATATGATTTCTGTTTTCTCCACAACAGGGATTCAGAAAATTGCTAGCATTTCCCCTGTGTGTGCTTCCTTAATGTCTCTTATGCGGCCTGTGTTGAATTGTCACTGCACAGCTGCTTTTAACCCATCAGATGATTATGCGCTATCAGTAAGAGGTTTTTGCAACAGCTCAGATCGGTTGGAATGCGAGCAATTTCTGTTTTTGGGACCACAAGGATGTGCGTTGCCTCTTAGGCTCACACCCCCACAGCAGGCTCTTCTAGCTGTAGAAACTATCCCTCACGTCACACTAGCTGTCACTCCAGGCAGTAGTCCTAAGGAGGTGGGGGCTATGACAGCCCACTGCCATGCTCAGTTGGAAGCAGCAATGGTCTCTGACCCCCACACCACACCTAATGTAATTAGCCTTGGAGAAGAGCATTACATGCTGCGTCTCGCTGACCACATTTCCCTTCCCCAAAGCACGTTCCTTCATTTACAGCCACCCCCACCCACAGAATTTGGCCCCCCTTCGGACATTGCCGACATTCCACCCAGTTTGTGGGACAAACACAAGAACCATGTGGGCTTTGTTAGTTCAGCTCCCCCCCACAGAGTGACACTTAAAAGCAATGCCAGATTGCCTGCTATCAGACAGTACAATTTACCCCATAGAGCCATTTTGGGAATTGAAGGAGTCATCCAATCTCTGCTTGATCAGGGCGTATTAATTTACATGAACAGTCCCTGTAATGCTCCAATTTTGCCCATACATAAACACAACCGCCCTGATGAATAGCGTTTTGTCCAAGATTTGCAAGCTATTAATGCCATTGTCATCCCAACAGCTCCCATAGTACCTGACACTAATTCGATCCTTGCTTCTCTACCCCCAGATTCCAAGTATTACACAGTCATTGATCTCTGTTCAGCATTTTTCTCTATTCCTTTGCATCCAGAAAGCCAGTATCTGTTTGCATTTACTTTTAAAGGTAAACAAATCACCTACACGCGCCTCCCACAGGGCTATGTTGAGTCGCCTACTGTGTACGCAGCAGCTGTTAAAAGAGATCTGGACACCCTGATCCTGACAGGATTCGCACCCTACTTCAGTATGCAGATGACCTGTTGATTGCATCCCCTAACAGAGACGCCTGTCGCATCGATTCCATTCTGCTCATGAAAAGACTTTCTGAATGCGGACACAGAGCATCCCTGGCCAAGTTGCAATACTGCCAGACTGAGGTCACGTATTTGGGTCACATTCTGAGAGATGGACACCGCCTCCTCTCACCTGCGAGAATCTGCCTTTTGAACAAAGTGCCACCACCACGTACAAAGAAGGAGATGCTTTCCTTCTTGGGCATGGCAAACTACTGCAGACATTGGATATACGAGTACGCTGCTATGGACTCCATCCTACGTGCTGCAACTCTGCAGGCCGCACCTAACATTGTTCACTGATCTGAGGACATGCACACAGCTTTTCAGGACTTAAAGCGAGCTCTCACATCGGCTCCGGCCCTGGGTCTCCCTGATTACCATCAACCTTTTCATCTACACGTCCATGAGAAGTTGGGCTTTGCAACCGGCATCTTGGTACAAAAGCATGGATCTAATTTCCGGCCTGTTGCATACTATTCGTCTCGACTTTCCCCTGTGGTACTTGGTATGCCTTCATGCCTGCGAGCAGTAGCCGCAGTTGCAATTGTTATTAAACAATCCTCTTCTATTGTACTGGCCAGTGACTGTGTAGTACATGTCCCACATGCAGTTTTGCATATTCTGAACTCCTCTGCTACTCAGCATATGACAGCAGCAAGGCGATCTGGTTATGAAGCAGTAATTCTTTCAAGCCCACACATCAATCTTAAATGCTCCCCCCCCTAAACCCAGCTACGCTGGTGCCAATTCCAGATTTTGAAATAACACATGACTGCGTCACAACGATTGACATGTCTTCTTCCCCCAGAACTGATATGTTGCAAACTCCTATCCCTAATTCAGATATGATTCTCTACACAGACGGATCTGCGAGCAGGCCGTCTGACACAGTTCATTTAGCAGGCTATGCTGTTGTGAACGACTGGGAGGTCTTAGAAAGCCGGGCCTTGCCAAATGGCACGTCTGCTCAGGCTGCAGAATTGCATGCTCTGCTGAGGGCGTGTATTTTGGCTAAATGGAAAGTTGCAACCATTTTCACAGACTTCAGGTATGCATTTGGTGTGTGCCATGATTTTGGTGTCTTGTGGAAGATGCGCGGTTTCTTAACATCAGCTGGTAAGCCTATTCAACATCATGCGTTGGTAGCTCAGTTATTATACGCTATCCTGCTCCCTGCACAGCTAGCAGTAGCCGAAATGTGCTGCTCACACAAATTCTGATGATCCTATTTCGCGTGGCAATGCGTTAGCCGACACCGCGGCTAAACAAGCAGCAGTTTCATGTTCTTCTATGGTGCTCCAATGCCCCCTGACACAACCCACAGAACCGATTTCTTTGCCTTCCTTTAATGATGTTGCGGTAATGTTAGGGAGAAAGATTTATGGCTAAGACGAGGTTGTACACTTGACGCTGAGTCCAGCTTATGGCTCCACCCAGACGGCCGGATGGTTTGTCCCCGTTCGTTCCTCCATGTTTTGGCACATGTTGCACATGGCAAATCACATGTAGGAAAAGGAGGGATGAATGGGATTATAAAGTCACAATGGTTTGCTCCAGGCATCACACTAGCTACACAGACCCTTGTAGATAGATGCATGATATGCCAGCAGACAAGAAGAAGAAGTGGTCTGGTTCAGCATGAACATCTACCGCCCCCTTCAGGGCACTGGGTAAATATGCAAATTGACTTTTCGCACATGCCACCATGCCAAGGATTCAAATATCTTTTGGTAATAGTGTGCCAGTTCTCCAAATGGGTAGAGGCCTACCCTACCAGAAAAGAAGACACTAGAACAGTTGTAAAGTGTCTTCTCAAAGATGTTATCCCTAGATTTGGTGTTCCAGCAGGGATTAACAGTGACAGAGGTCCAGCATTCATTTCTAAGATAACCCAGAGTCTAGCTACAGTGTTAGGGTTCAAATGGCAATTGCATGTTCCCTATCACCCACAGAGCTCAGGCCAGGTTGAGAGAATGAACTTGACTATAAAAGAGAAACTCACTAAAACAATGTTGACCACAGGACTAAAATGGGTAGACGCGCTGCCGCTAGTTCTGTGCTCCATCAGAAGCGCACCAAATGCAACGACAGGGCTTAGCCCACACAAAGTATTGATGGGAAGGGTAATGTTCACAGGGTCTAGCCCCCCAGTAGCATCCCACACACTCACCCTTTTGTGGACAGAGGATTACATGACTAACTATGTCAAATATCTAACTGACATGTTGAGAAAGTTTCACAGGCAGGTGGCTGACAGGCTCCCTCAGCCGGGAGAAGAGTCCATCCACCCTTTTCTTTTTTTTTTTTAACTTTCTTTTATTGATTTTTTCACAAGGTACAATTACACACGACACATATTACATTTCAGAGAGAACAGTGCCTGTACGGAGACGATCTACATAGTTATCAAATATTGCTTGTTTTTTATGACTCATTTGTTATGTACCTTAACCATTTTTCCCAGCCCTTAAGAAATTTGTCTTCCATTACTTTCAACTTGTATGTAATTTTCTCCATTATTAGGATATCACCAATAATATTAACCCATTGTCTGTAGCTTGGTGTTTCCGCCTTTAGCCAGTTTTTAGTGATAGCCTTCTTTCCAGCAGCTAGGAGGATCTTGATCAGGTATTGATCTCCGACATGTACAGATCCTTCCATATGTCCCAGGTATAATACCACACAGGTTCGAGGGATTCTATAGCCTAATACCTTGCATATAACAGAGTGTACACAGTCCCAGAAAGGTTGAATTTTACTGCAGCTCCAAAACACATGTGTATGGTGAGGTTCCTGATGTTTACAAAGTCTCCAGCATGATTGTTGAGTGTTTGTTTGTTTACTAATGATGTTGGGTGTGTAAAAGAAACGAATTTGGTTTTTCCACAGAAATTCTCTCCATCCATGTGACTGTGTAGTGGTCTGGTGCATTTTCCACATATCATACCACATCTCATCTGAGATCCTTTCGTTTAGTTCTTTTTCCCATTTAGTTTTTACATAGAGTGTTGAATCTTTTTTGGCTTCCATCAAGCACGAATACAGGGTTGACACAACTTTGCGAACATCATCATGGTAAACTCGTGCAATAATCTGTACAATAGGTTGTATGTCATCTTCATTTTTCTTAACCTTTTTTGTATAGTAGTCCCTCATTTGCATATATCTGAATAAGTCTTTGTTCTCTAGGTCAAAGAGGTTTTTCAGGTCTTGAAAGCTTCTCATTTCTCCCTTCTGGATAACCGTGCATATGGCTGTTAAACCCTTTTCTGTCCATTGTTTGAATCTACAGTCATAGCTTCCTGGTTTGAATTCTTTGTCATAGGCTATCCAGTCTAATAGTCCAAGTTCCCTTCCCAATTTCAATTGTTTAATAATAGAATACCATTTTTCTAGTGTAAATGTTGTTATTGGGTCTAGGTCTCCCTTTTCTTTAATATGGGGAGGTATTTCTCTTTGCCCTATGAGTGGTTGAATTGGGGACTCATATGCAAGTATTTCTATGTCTTTACAGCGGGCTATATAATCGGAGTTGCACCAGTAAATGAGAGGACGTATTTGTGCTGCATGATAATATTCCTTTAAGTTTGGAAGTGCCAGTCCCCCTCTTTCTTTAGGCAATTGCAGTGTGGTATATCTTTTCCTAGGTCTTTTACCCCCCCCCCCCATATGAATCTTGATATAAGCTTATCCCAGCTTTGGAACTGAATCTGCGGTATATTTATCGGCAAGGATTGAAATAAATACAACAAGCGTGGTAGAATATTCATTTTCACTGTATTTATCCTGTCAATAAAACTCATCGGGTAAGTTGACCATTTTTCGAAATCTTTCCTTATATCTTTGTCAATACACTTTTCAATTCATAGTTGCTTTGGTACAGCTTTGCTACATTTTTGGTTATGTTTATTCCTAAGTATTTAATTGATTTAGCTTCCCAGTTTAAATTAAATTCTTTTAGTTGTTGATTTGGAGCGCAGTTAAACATAAGGATTTGAGTTTTAGATATGTTTAATTTGTATCCTGAATATTCACCAAATTGTTCCATAATTTGCATTAGCTTTATAAAGGAGCTTACTGGATCTTTCAGCATGATCATGACGTCGTCTGCGAAAAGGCTAATAACATGTTTTTGTTGACTAATTTCTATTCCTGCAATAGCACTTTCCTGTCTGATAATTTGGGCTAATGGTTCTATATATAGAGCAAACAGGGTAGGGCTGAGACAGCAGCCCTGTCTAGTTCCTCTTTCCAATGTAAATCTGTCTGTTAGTGAGCCATTAACTTTAACTCAAGCTGTTGGTTTGTTATAAATAGACATAATGCATTTAATTGTTTTATTACTGAATCCAAATTTCTCTAATGTTAGATATAAAAAGATATTTCTTCTATAGTTATCTTTGCTGTTATACGTTCATTTTGAACTTTACCTATAGAGGGCAGATCCAGTGAGTCTAGGAATAACTTTGTACGCATATGATTTGTTGTAGACGTTTGCATGTAAAGATCTTTGTAATAATCTCTAAAAATGTTTTCAATTTCTTTGGGTTCATATTTAGGTTGATTTGTTTTAGGGTCAGGTAGTTTGTTGACTGTGATTGCTGCCTGTTGCTTTCGTAAACGTCTTGCCAACAACTTTGTAGCTTTGGGGCCTAAGTCATAATAATTTTGTTTAAGATATCTTGCTTTTATCTCCATATCCTGATGTAGTAAGTTGTTGATTTGGTTTCTCACCTCTTTGATTTGTTTTTGTGTTTTTCTATCACTTTTTTCTTTATGTTTTTGTTCTAATTGTTACAGGTCGGCTGTGAGATTATTATATTGAGTGTCTTTTACTTTTTTGAGGTTACTTGTAATAGAAATCAATTTTCCTCGTATTACCGCTTTTAATGCATCCCATAATATGGCTGGGTCGGTGTTGTCGTTATTGTTTTCCTCTAAGTATTTCTGTATTTCATCTTTGATTTGTTCAACAACCAATTTGTTATTCAATATGCCCACGTTCAATCTCCATAATGTGTCTCTCCGTCTGCACCCCAGTTTAATATTCAAGTAGATTGCACAATGATCAGACACGTCAGCCACTCCAATTTGACAGTCCTGTATTTTATCCCTATTTTCCTTTTGCATAAAAAAGTAATCAATCCGTGAGTATACTGAGTGTACTGCCGAGTAATAGCTGAAATCCTTTTTTTTTGGATTAAGGTCCCTCCATACGTCAAAGAATCCCATTTCTTCCCAAGTGTTTTTCACTAGCTTTGTAATAGGTTTTTTTAATTCTCTTACAGTTTGTTGTGTCCAGATCATAATCCATTATCAAATTGAGATCTCCCCCACTTATAAATATTCCCTCTGTTTCTACTGCAATCAGATCAAGCAAGGCCCCAAAGAAAGACTTATCACTCTCAGGTGGTGCATATATGTTCACTAATGTTACTTTAGTTTTGTCAATTGTCCCTTTCACAATAATATATCGTCCCTCTTTATCTTTTATTTCTTTTTGGTACTCAAATTTGACTGCATTAGAAATTAAAATTGCTACTCCTCTTTTACGTGCGTTAGAGTGGGAGCTGTAAAAGGTGTTTTTGAATCCAAATTGTTTTAATTTTTCATGTTCCGTCTGTGAAAGGTGGGTTTCTTGTAGGAAAGTAATTTGTGACTTTTCTTTTTTGATTTTCGTTATAATTTTTGCTCTTTTTATCAAACCATTAACGTTAAGGGACATAAACTTAATTCCGTCTTGTATGTTAGTCATAGGTTGATTTTGGTTCAGTCATTTTGTAGTGTCTCCCACTCAGGTTAACAGTGATATAACTATTGGAACTTAACAACATTGAAAACAAGAAAACATTTCTAAACGTAACTATAAACAGAAAAGGCGACCTCCAAATAGAGGTGTCAACAACCCTCAGATGTTGACTCACCTCTTGTTCTGAGGGGGAAAGTCTTCCATATGGGAAGGGCCCCCAGCTAGTAGTAGGATAAAACCCAAATTGAGTTAAACTGCCCATACTAGGCTTGTAACATAGGCAGCTATGTTTCATTCCCTTTTTAAGCCAACATGCCAGATATCAATATGTATTCATGTCACTTCTCATTTCAAAACTAACAGTTCTTAATGTTTTTGATTAACATTACAAGGATATATTCTTATCTTTTTCCATTATGCGTCAGGCTGAAGAAGACTTTCATTCTGCGTTGTTTTCTTAATGTTCGAATTGTCGCAGCAGTCCTCTCGCCCGTTTGCCTGTCTGCGTGGTTCTGTTGTTTCCGACGCGTGTCCAAGTCTCGATCCCCGTGGACTTGAGCCCGCCACGGCCAGCGGAGCCTCTTGTAGCGGTGATGTCTTCTACTTCATATCCTCTTCCCCGCATATCGCTGGCTGCTTCCTCTGCGCTGTTATATGTCTTCATTCCATTAGCCCAGTGAATACGCATCTTATTGAGAGGTGTCTGAAAACGGATGCCTTCTCTCTTCAAGATCTTCTTAACGCCCGCGTATGCCTTGCATTGGACCAGTATCCTTGCGGTGTAGTCGTGGTCAAAATATATCCTATTGTCTCCGAGTTTGACAGTTTTCTTTTCCCAAGCCCTCTTCAAGACCATCTCTTTTACATGGAACTGCAGAAAGTTCTGGATGATCGACCTCGGAGGTTGTCCCGATTTTGGTTTCGGTGCCAGGGCTCTGTGGGCTCGTTGAATCCGGAGATCCGTCTCTATTGACAGCTCGTCCCGCAGCCATTTATCCACAAACATCGCCACCGTGTCACTTTTCAGCTCTGCATCTTCTGGTATGCCATATATTCTCAAATTGTTCCGTCTGGATCTCGATTCCAAATCATCCAGCTTTTCAGTCATAAACTTGTGTTCTTTTATTATTTCCTGCATATCGCTTTTTGCCTCGGTACTCTCTGGCTCAAACTCCTCCGTGCGATTCACAACGGCGTCTATTTTATCATTTTGCTGTCCCACTTCTAATAATAATAATAATAATAATAACTTGGATTTATATAGCGCCTTTCAAGGGACCCAAGGTCGCTTTACAAGTAATAGGCAAAAAAAAACAAACATAACAAAACAAAAGTCAGACAGACAAAACAACAGATCGATTTAGGGGCCGAAAGCCTTGGCAAACAGATGGGTCTTGAGGGCCCCTTTGAAGGCATCGAGTGTGGGGATGTTGCGAATCTCCGCAGGGAGAGCGTTCCAGAGGGTGGGGGCTGCCACGCTGAAGGCTCTGTCCCCGAAGGTTCGCAGTTTGGTGCGGGGGGTGGTAAGCAGGCCGGAGTCTGAGGACCGCAGGTTCCGGGGTGGGGCATGTGGGTGAAGGATGTCCGATAGGTACTGGGGGGCAAGGGCATGGAGGGACTTGTAGGTAAGGAGGAGGATTTTGTAGGTGATGCGGGACTTGACCGGCAACCAGTGTAGGTGGATGAGGGTGGGAGTGATGTGCTGCCACAGCTTTGTGTGTGTGAGGACCCTAGCAGCACAGTTTTGGACATACTGGAGCTTGTCCAGGGTTTTGTTGGGAACCCCGAACAGGACACCATTGCAGTAGTCCAAGCGTGTGGTGACAAACGCATGCACCAGGGTTTCGGCAACCGACTCCGAGAGTGACGGTCGGAGTCTGGCAATGTTCCTCAGGTGGAAAAATGCCGACTTGGTCACAGACTTGACGTGGGAATGGAAGGAAAGGGTGGAATCAAGGATGACACCCAGGTTGCGGGCTTCAGGAGATGGGGAGATGGAGCAGCCGTCAACCTCAAGGACGAAGTCACCAACCTTCTGGAGCAGGGCCTTGGGTGCCACAACCATGAGCTCTGTTTTCCTGCTGTTCAGTTTGAGATAGTTGGAAGACATCCATGTTTTGATGTCATGCAGGCAGTTGATGAGAGACTGAGGGGGGAGCTGGGAGGATGGAGTGGTGCTGAGATACAATTGGGTATCATCAGCGTAGCAGTGGAAATTGAGTCCATGATGTCGGATGATCTGACCGAGGGGGAGCATGTAAATGGTGAACAGGAGGGGGCCAAGCACAGAGCCCTGGGGTACACCGTGGTGGACTGGGCCGGGGGTGAGTTTGAGCCACTGATGGAGACAAACTGTTTCCTGTTGTGAAGGTAGGAAGTCACCCAGGACAGCGCTGTGCCAGTATATTTTTACCAGTTTCTGGTTAATGTCTTCTTTGAATTCTGTCAGCTCGTTTTTTATTTGAGTGGCGATGTCCTCCTTAAAGATGGTCAAGTCGGTTTTCAGCTCGCTCCGCATGGCTTCGATTTGCTTGCTAATGCTGTCCAGATTAGCTTGTGGTGTAGCCATTGCTGTGCTAGCTTCTCCAGTTAGCCTGTCCTTTTCTTTGTTAATATTAGTTTATAGTTTATTTTTTTATTATCAACTGTCCAGGATGTTTTATATGTTTTAGTTTTCGAGTTAGGCCGAGTTTATTCTGTTGGCATAAGGGAGCTCACTGTTCAAGCGACCATGCTGCTCAGCTGTCCGCAGGAAGTCCCCACCCACCCTTTTAAGATTGGTGATAATGTACTAATCAAATCTCTTGAAAAAGATACCCTGTCTCCCAGGTGGAAAGGTCCTTTCCAGGTGTTGATAGTGACCAGAACCGCCCTAAAAGTCCAAGGCAGAGCGGAGTGGATCCACTCCTCCAGATGTCGTCTCTCCCCTCTACCGGATGCTGGCGTGTGAAGGCAGTCATCATCATCGTCATCCTGGGTTTGCTGTACCTGGCCAAGAACGCCCTACTAGATGAAGCTGTGGAAATCTCAACGACAAGTGGCGAGGGCTCTCGCCCCTCTGAGAGAGAAGATAAGGTGCTCTTATCCAAGAGCGCAGACGACTTGACTACTCAGGGTCCAGACTCTGAGGGCAAAACAACACCAACCGGCAAATCAGTGCCTAGCGACAAGGACAGGTTGTATCCAAACACCACACAGACATTCAGTATGTTGCGAGAGAGACAGAGAAGGAGGAAGAGTAAAGAGGATCGTCGACATCACTCGTGAATCAGAGACTATTTCTTTTAACTGTTCAACTTCAATATGTAACCTATCTAACTGTATTATTGTGTTTGCTGTGTCTTCAATCAAGGGTGATGATTACTTGACATGGGGAATGTATCCAAAAGACCAGTAGCAGTGGTTCGGGAGAACATCGGAGGTGGTAAGAATAGCTCTCAACACCATTGCCAACATGCCCTCAGAATTGTGGTGTACCACTATGGAACAATTAAGGAAACTGATAATGAATGAGGTACAATGCACAGCGAGGAAACCAGATTATAAAGCCCCGAATTCAGGTGTCACTGCATGCACATATACTGGATCTTCTCCTAGCTACGCAGGGAGGCACATGTAAGGTGATTGGATCTGAGTGTTGTTCTTTCATCTCTGATGCTACACCTGAAGTTATGGATATGGCTCATGATACTGCTAGGGGAATAAAAGAATTGCATGAAACTCATGGGTTTACATTTGGGGATTTAAGTGGAACCATTGGATCCTGGGGAGCGGGGTTGGTTAAATTTGTTGTTACTGTTTCAGTGTTTATCTTGGTTGTGCTAATCCTAGTGATCTGTTTGATAACTGTAGTTAAATTAGCCATACGTAGGGTTGCCAAGACCGCCCTCCAGGCACCACAGAGGATAGTGGGGTATTCAACTGCAGATGAAATAATGTTGATGTACAACAAGGAATTGCGAGATCCATGGGTCTCCATCGCGGTTTCTGCCCCATGGGTACCCCCGTTCAGTGATTAATAAATTGATTACAGTTGACTTTCAGAATAAAGAACAGATGTTTTGATTTTTCCTTTTCAGATTTTGAACAAATGTATTTGAATGAAATGTATGAACTACTAAAGTGCCTTACTCTTGAATAAAGCTTAGTAAAGTAAACGTAAAATAATGTTAAAGATTGAGGACATTGAAATATTACAGATTGACCGATTCATCACTGAGAATTTTAGCCTGGATCTCTCATGATTCAGATTTTATACCTCATTTGGATTTCTTATAATCCTAAATTGTAATTGCGTTTTAATAAGTAATTGCCTTGAAGTAAATCTTTGAGATGTAAGCTGACTTTGAATTTGTGTTTGAGGAGTGAGATTAACTGAGTGATAAATGATAAAAGATCTTATTTTTGAAACATATATTTTGCTGTTATATTTTTGTATTACATGTGTGTTTATTATTGTGCTTTTGACAAATGATATCAGACACGGAGGAGAGATGATGTTTTGTTATGATTGACTGCGTTCAATCAAGGTAATTGAAATGTTTCAATTCTGCTTACTTTTTGATGTAATTAATGTGTGTGATCCCAGACTCTGAGGGCGTTTATTGATTTGAGTATTGACTGAAATATTCTTAGACTAGTGTCAATTGGTTATCATAAATTGATAAAAAAGGAGGGGCTGTTAGAGAATATTTTAATCCTGTCTGTTCCCATGTATCGACTTGGGAACATATCTGCGAACTTCTGTTTCTAATTAAAGTGTTGTTCCCTCAATCTGTGAAATACGATCGTGCCATTCTCAGGGTCAACTCAGAGGTCAGATGCCTTGCTCTGTGGAGAAAGGGGGGCATCCTGTCCTGGCTAAGGTATTTGTCCAGTTTGTTGCATCTGTTAATAATTAGCAGAGAAAAGGCGCGTAAATTTGGGATCTGCCTTTGGTCAATATATTGTGTGATTATTCTATGGATCCTTTAGAGTGCTACTCGGTGGAAGACTGTTCATGTGTGAAACTGAGTTTTCCCTCTCCGGCCGATACTTCAATAAATCTCCGTGTTTGATGAAAGTTCTCCGTCTCCATTCTTCAACATTGGCTCTGCATTGAATCCCAGAAGATTATTCTTCACAATAACCAGAGTTGGCTTCTCAGCGGGTGTCTCACTGTGTGGGGAATATCTGTTAGATACGTGAACGGGTTGGTGGTCACATGCGGGTTTCGCGTTATGCCCCTTCTGAACAGTCACCCAGTCTCCCTGCTGCTCGGGAGTTGCTGGAGTCCTGGACTCGGACTCGAGTGCCGATTTTCGGGACTCGGACTCGCGCACTGATTGACGCGACTCGGACTTGGACTCGTGAATTCTCGCGTACGCTGACTCGGACTCGTGAATTTTTCCCCCCTCGATGAATCGGACTCGACTTGTACATTGACGCTCTGACTTGGACTCGGAATCGTGAATTCCCCCCCACGATGACTCGGACTCGACTTGTACATTGACGCTTTAACTTGGACTTGGAATCGTGAATTCCCCCACACGAGGACTCGGACTCGACTTGTACATTGACGCTCTGACTTGGACTCGGAATCGTGAATTCCCCCCCACGATGACTCGGACTCGACTTGTACATTGACGCTCTGACTTGGACTCGGACTCGAGCAAGTTTTCTCTGGAGTCTGATGTCCTCTATCCTGGCATGTGCACCTGTGAGGCGAGTTCACGTACTGGGCCCCGCTATTCCAGTCTAAAGATGTCTCGAGACACACCCCGCATCGTGCTGTATGCTTTCACACATTCTGCTTCCACATTGGAAAAGAGCAGCGCACAATGCTCGTTATGTGGAAACAATATTGAAGAGAAGGCTCTGTAACACATTACTCTAAGGATCGAGTTCAGACATATAGGCTGTCTTGAAAACTATCATCAGAGTAACGTGATCTAATCAATAAATAAAGATTCAGCCATAACACGAAAGCACATGGCTACTTAACATGCAGAATGACATCATTTTGCATGCTAAGTAGCCATGTGCTTTCTGGGGCTAAATCTTTATTAGTAAACCGATTGAACCAGTAAAAGTTCCTTCAAAATAAAAGTCCCGATCTTATTACTATCAAAATAAAAGTGTAAAACGAAAACTTTACCATAGGAAAATATTGGCATACAAATATAATCACTTCTCTAAAAGGTAACTCATTTTAAATATAGTTAGACATATTAAAGGTCATTTACAATAATAATAATAATAATAATAATATTAATATTAGTAATAAGCTTTATATTTGTATAGCACCTATTACAAGAATTGTAGCCAAACTCGCTTCACAGCAGTTCAATAGACAGATTAGTATAACATGACAGGATAAAAGCAATGTAGATGCTGCAATGTGCAACTACATTTCAACACATATATCCACGAAGGTTAATACATGAAGACTTGTGACTCTGACTTGACTTGTTCTCTTCTTAGGTGACTCAGACTTGGACTCGTACTTGAACTTAGGTAATGATGACTCGGACTCGACTCGGACACTCCTTGGGTGACTCGGACTTGGACTCGGACTCGAACACAGGTAATGATGACTCGGACTCGACTCGGACACTCCTTGGGTGACTCGGACTTGGACTCGGACTCGACTACGACTCTCCCTTGGTGACTCAGACTTGGACTCGGACTCGAAGAGTGGTGACTCGAGAGTGGTGACTCGAGAGTGACTTGAACTCGTGAATTGGTGACTTGACTACAACACTGCGATACCCGGAGGTGACAACAACAACCGGAAGTTACAACATGCTTACCGCAATAGTGGTCAGAGCTCTGCTTCCACTCCCTGCACTGCAGCCGTGCCTGCAGTCCCTCCCCTCTCAAGCACGCTCTAAGTCCCTCCCCTCTCTCGTGCACGCGCTAGCTGCCAGAGCATATGAGAAAACGAGAAGCATGGCTGCAAGTGGGAGTGCAACTGCCGCTGCGCCTCGGCTTGTTAACAAAAAAGACGCCAGAAGTGAAATTTTGAAGTATTTTAGTTATATCTCTGACAGTGAGGGCAAGCCTACGGACACCACGAGGCCTGTCTGTAAGACATGTTTTAGATCCCTGCAAACCAAGGGAACCAACACATCAAACTTGGCTAAGCACCTCGCCGACCGGCATCCAGAGACAGACAGGTTAGTGAATGTGATAGATAACATAATTACATCATGCTCAAGCCATGCCCTCAAATCTAAGTCAAACAAGTGTAATTTATTTTGTGACAAACGAGGCAGACATACTCAGCCCCTTTTCAACGCACCCCTGCAGCCGCTCAGGTGTGAAACCCCCATACAGAATGTCAGTCACTGGGTAACACTTCTATTTTCTTAAAGACTGTGACTCTAAAAGGCAAGTTTGTGATTTTAACACCTATTTACTGACACTAGGCAGATTTTGGCTTTTTTCTCTTTTCTTGTGTTACTAAGATACTTTTAGATACACTTTGATGTATGCAACACTTAACAACTGGTAGAATATGAAGTACTTTGTGAGGAATTTGGTTTATTTTTAATGGCCTAGGCAGATTCAGGCAGAATGTCATTTACTTTGTAACAAATGTATTTTCTTAAAGACTGTGACTCTAAAAAGGCACGTTTATGATGTTAACACTTTTGTACTGGCACTAGGCAGATTTTGTTTTTTCTCTCGTTGTGTTTAAGAGAAACACAACAACAACAACAACAACAACAAGTAAGTGGACTTGTGGATACAGTTTTACGTTGGTCATCTTTACAACTGGTATAAAGTTAAGTACTTTTTCTGAATAGATTTTCTTAAAGAATCAAACTCTAAATGGAAGTTTGTGATTTTAACACTTATTTACCGACACTAGGCAGATTTTGGCTTTTTCTCTTTGTTTGTTTTTGTGTTTCTGTGTTTACGTGTCTCTGTGTTTTGGTGTTTCTGTGTTTTAAGTGTTTCAGTGTTTCTGTGTTTAAGTGTTTCAATGTTTCAGTGTTTGAGTGTTTGAGTGTTTCAGTGTTTAAGTGTTTAAGTGTTTCAGTGTTTCTGTGTTTCAGTGTTTCTGTGTGTCGGTGTTTCAGTGTTTCTGTGTTTTCAGTGTTTTCAGTGTTTCAGTGTTTTTGTCTTTCCGTGTTTCTTTGTTTCCGTGTTTCTGTGGGGGTATAATACGCACATTTCAATAATACACATGTATCAGACACGCTCCCTTTGCTATAATGAAGACAACCGTTTTTAAATGTCCTATTTACCTTTTTATTTTTTCACACACAAAATCAATAGTTATACTGATTGTAACATCCCCAGGACCGTCTCCAGCTTAGATTTCCCCAGATTATGGGGAATATCATGGTGGAGTTTTTTCACTTCAGTCAAATTATTCATGTGTATGCTGTTTTTGACACAGATGCATTACATCTACAAACAGAGCATACAATGAGAGCGCATGATTCACTTTTGGTGTTTGTTTCATTTCTTCGGTAATGTTACAGAATGTTTCGGAAAATGAAGATTCCAGGACCACTTTAAGTGTTTCATTTACAATACTATTACTACATATGAAAGCAAAAATAAAACACATTTTCATTTGTTATGGTTGTTTAATTGAAAACACATCATTCAACACATTTTCAGAAAAACATATTACATTTTACCAAGTTAATGTCGTAGTGTATACAAGGTAATAGACTTAACGATTTGCACTGCTGCTTCTCTCCGCGTTTCATTTACAGTGATCGGTTTATCGTTCAATTCACATTTCCCAAGTAGATGTTTAGGGGTCTCTTGGAAGTATATGAATGCATTTTTTATATCAGATAAATGCATTAACATCACATGCAAATTCTCTATCCTTTCACCCGCAACGATTATAATCTGCTTTGCTTCTTCTTCGGTTTCACCATTATTAGCTCTGAATGTTCTGGGGCTTCTTGTGGTCTGTTGAATACCTGGCATAGGATTTGTTTAGCTGTAAGGACAGGTACCATATAATTGTCTTCAAAAGCTTTGTCTATGTCGTCACACGTTTTGGTGTATCCTTCGATGTAATGACAACCGATACTAGAATAGACGGTCGTCTTAGTGGGGTCCTTCGTTTTAGATGATTTGCTGAGTGGGGTTGGACTTATTGCGTTGAGTGGGGGGAATCATCTGTAGAATTGAGAGTTTTTTCACCAGTATAATGTCCCTCGCTGTTTGACTCTCTTTAAAAAGTTATTTTTCATCTATCATTTTCAACCAAGCGGCAAGAGGTAAAATGTAAGAATAAGTAACAGGAATTACACACAAATCTGCAGAGTGTCCGTAAAAAGTGTTAAAATCACAAACTTGCCTTTTAGAGAAACAGTCTTTAAGAAAAAATCTAATCAGACAATGTACTTCATTTTCTAGTTTTAAGGTTTTGCATACCTCAGAGTGTGTCTAAAAGTATCTTGGCAAGAGAAAAAAAAAGCCAAAATCTGCCTAGTGTCAGTAAATAAGTGTTAGCATCACAAACTTGCCTTTTAGAGTCACAGTCTTTAAGAACATAGAAGTATTACCCAGTGACTGACATTCTGTATGGGGGTTTCACACCTGAGCGGCTGTAGGGGGGGCGTTGAAAAGGGGCTGAGTGTGTCTGGCTCTCGGGGGGATGGTGTGTGAAGAGGTCGCTGGAGATCACAGGCAGACCATCCCTTGGCGCAGAAGGCCAGGGGTGTGAAACTCCAGAGGAGGTCCGCTTTCACTCGGTACAGATCTGTCGTCGGGATGGTTAATTGAGGGTACTAGTAATTAGGAATAGTAAGTATATAAATGTTATTTTGGATACTTTACACATAAAAACACATATTTGATTTTTAAAATAAGCTAAATACAACACATACAGTTTACATATACTCACTTTCCACAGGGAATGAATGATAGGGCCTAAAAAAGACTCTAGAATTTTCCTATATCTTAATTTCCCTCCACACTCTTAATTCTAGGTATTTTAAGTGTGCTTTGTTCTGCCCCACTGGATCCGCTCTGGAGTGAATACAGCAGAAAAACATTTTTAAAAACGTCTCTTTTTTTTTGCATACAGCAAATTCTAATATTACCCCAATACATCCATCCATCCATCCATCTTCTTCCGCTTATCCGTGGTCGGGTCGCGGGGGTAGCAGTTCCAGCAGAGAGCCCCAAACTTCCTTTTCCTTGGCGACATCAACCAGCTCTGACTGGGGGATCCCAAGGCGCTCCCAGGCCAGCGAAGAGATATAATCCCTCCACCTGGTCCTAGGTCTACCCCTTGGTCTCTTCCCAGCTGGACGTGCCTGGAACACCTCCCTAGGGAGGCGCCCAGGTGGCATCCTAACTAGGTGCCCGAACCACCTCAACTGGCTCCTTTCGACGCGAAGGAGGAGCGGCTCAACTCCGAGTCCCTCCCGAATGACCGAACTTCTCACCTTATCCCTAAGGGAGACACCAGCCACCCTGCGGAGAAAACCCATCTCGGCCGCTTGTATCCGCGATCTCGTTCTTTCGGTCATGACCCATCCTTCATGACCATAGGTGAGGGTAGGAACGAAAATGGCCCGGTAGACAGAGAGCTTTGCCTTCTGGCTCAGCTCCCTTTTCGTCACAACGGTGCGGTAAAGCGACTGCAGTACCGCTCCCGCTGCTCCGATTCTCCGGCCCATCTCACGCTCCATTGTTCCCTCACTCGAGAACAAAACCCCGAGATACTTGAACTCCTTCACTTGGGGTAAGGACTCATTCCCTACTTGGAGTGGACAATCCATCGGTTTCCTGCTGAGAACCATGGCCTCAGATTTGGAGGTGCTGATCCTCATCCCAGCCGCTTCACACTCGGTTGCGAACCGATCCAGTGAGTGCTGAAGGTCGCAGACAGATGAAGCCATCAGAACCACATCATCTGCAAAAAGCAGTGGTGCAATCCTTAGCCCACCGAACTGCAGACCCCCCCCCCCATGACTACGCCTCGAAATCCGATCCATGTATATTACAAACAGGATTGGTGACAAAGCGCAGCCCTGGCGGAGGCCAACCCTCACCGGAAATGGGTCCGACTTACTGCCGAGGAGCCGGACACAGCTCTCGCTTTGGGAGTACAGAGATTGGATGGCCCTGAGTAGAGACCCCCTCACCCCATACTCCCGCAGCACCTCCCACAGTAACTCCCTGGGAACCCGGTCATACGCCTTCTCCAAGTCCACAAAACACATGTAGACCGGATAAGCGTACTCCCAAGCCCCCTCCAGGATCCTTGCGAGAGTAAAAATACCCCAATACAACCCCACATAACTTCATATTGGGCTTCCTTATAGTTGTGTGAAGTAATTAAACAATAAAAAAAGACAATATCAAGGGGTCATTAAAGGTGGGGTAGGTAAGTTTCAGAAACCGGCTCGAGATACACTTTGTTATATTCCATGGAATGCTCTTAACATCCCGATAGCAATGAATATCTTAAGTGCTTTGACAAAAAATCCATAAAAAAATGTCATCTGTGGAACCCGTAATACTGTAAAAAGTACAACCATTGCCGTCCTGTCTGTTATAACACCTCAACCCTCACATCAAAGGACAGACATCCAAGGCTAATTAGATTAGACAACAAAGGGCTGTGAGGGGACGGGGGCGAGACAGTCTCACGCATAACTTCAAAGAGACTGCCTTAATCAACATCTAGATTAACATCAGAGGCTTATAACACACCGGTGTGAAATCACACCTGCCTGTTATAACACCTCAACCCTCACATCAAAGGATCTCACACCTAGGTGTGATATCACACCTAGGTGTGACATCCACCTCGAACAAAGGGAGGCGGTACTTAGCTCATTAGCATAATTGGGGGCGGGCCCACCTGTAACTTTGTATGCATACTAATGTGATGGAAAGGGGATCATTATTACTACTGTTAAGGTATTCCATATAATCTGTTCAATGTTATCTGACTCTCCAGATATGAATGAAAGGCAGTGTTTTTAGTTATACTGCCTTCGGCAAAATAAGTATAATTGCGACAATGAAAATGGTTATACAACACTGTATTTGTATGTTATTTTTATGTTTAAAAAATGTCAGGAGGGACAATGGCCCCCGGGCATATTCACATTATGAAATCCGGCCCTCTTTGAATACCCTGGATACCCCTATACATCATCTATAGCAGAAACCCTCATCAGTGTTAAAGAGGGAGGGGGGAAAATCCACTCTTCTTCCCCCATATTTATTTTACAGGTCTAGGTAAACTGACATATTTGTTTATGTTCAAGGGTTGGGTTCCAATCATAGACTGTATATATAAATGGACGTAGTGTCCGTGACGTCACCCATAGGATTCTGCAGAGTTGCCGTGAAGCCCTTAGTAGGCGGAGTCGGCCACTAACGGCTCGACTGTGACGTCAGAGTCTAATCCCGCCTGCTCCAAATAAGGGCAAAGAGGCGGGGCCGAGGCGGGACTTGCTGCCTTCGAACTGGAAGTAAACAGAGCTAGCTCAGGCTAAGAAGCTAAGCTAACATGAAATACATGCATACCAAGTTACTGCTAACAGTGTAGTTCCCTTATATAAACGTTACATTAATAATCAAATGAGACAATCTGCAAGAGAATTAGCTATATTTTGTTATTCTTAATGCTTGTCATTCACACGTTGAGAAAAGACGGACTCCACTGCCCGGACCTAACGGAGCCGCAGTGGGCTAGCTCCGGGACGCCGGCTGGAGCTAGCCCCCTGCGGCTCCATTAGCTCCGGCGGCCACAACTGGGATAATTGGGTCCCCTATTAACATTTGCTCCCGTTTAGCATTATGGGCGTCATAGACCTAATTTATGCAAAAACTTTAAGACCTAATATAAATAAAAGGGTCGTGTTAGAAAACAATTCACTCACAGATTCATAATCATGAAGGTGGAATCTAACTATATCGATAATAATATTTATTGCATCCATGGGTAGAAACATGTTTTTTTCTGCTGTAAAGTTGGGCATTTTAACATGGGGGTCTATGGAAATTGCTCCTTTCTGCAGCCAGTCCCCAACGGCCCATGTATGAACTGCAGTGTGTGGCACTTCCGTATTGGCGTCCCGGCTGTTCCCCAGAGTTTGCCGCTTGGTTCCAATTAGTATCATATTCAGTGGAACACAGGTATCACACACTGCAGTGAATACAATAACTGAGGAGTATCACTTCCTGAGTTCCAAGTGGAACCATTCATTAAAATAAACAACTGAAGACCACTTAGAGTGAAAAGCAAAACAAAAAGTGGCACCTATAGTGGTCAAATAATAATAATAAATAAATAAATGTTCAATGAATTCGGCCAAAGAAGCGGTGCAAGCATCTCAGGCTACTAAAATAATTCATGTAATGATGGAAAACGATGTATCGAGAATGCAATTATGATTGCACCGGAAATGTCAAACTCAGGGTCAATAGAACACCCCCCTCCCCCTTTCTCATGGTTGTGTGTGAGCTTTTTTTGTTGTTTGACCACGCATGTGTTATTTTGTAAGAAATTCCAATATTATAAAAGTTGAAGTCAGCAACATTCTAGATATGAATGTTACACTGAATTTTCCTGGCAGCCTCCTGCAGCCCCAGTGACCCCCACACCTTATTGAAACTGTAACCATGATGAATGATTTCATGACGTATTAAGCCACCTGATTAACTGGACGAAGCAGCCAATTACATTGTTCCCCTCAGTGGAGCCCTTCATGCTCAAATTGTTTTCTCTGCAAGGCATCTGCTGCAGGAAAGGACAAGAAAATAGGAATGGAAAGGAGGATTGTTCTGGCGTCCACATCACAGCCAGAAAGAAGGATTTCTAGGGTTACTGTAGCTGAAATGACAAACTAAATGCAAAGCTGACCTGCAGTGTGTTCCAAAGCAGTGTGTTCCAAAGCAGTGTGTTCCAACAGTGCTCCTGGCAGGATGGTCTGCTACTGTCACTAGACACAGAACAAAACTTTGTTTTGTTCTGTGTCTAGTGACAGTGACTGATATAGATAATAAGACATGGCGATACCTCTCGGCCCACACAGTGTCTGTGCACAGGCACGTGGCTGCTAGAGGGCGCCAGACCTCTTTCAAACCATCCTGCCAGGAGCACTGTTGGAACACACTGCTTTGGAACACACTGCTTGTTTTGGAGTACATTGTTTTGATAAATGGTTTTCCATTGTATCTTGTCTGTGATGCAAGAACATTTTAGACTTGATCTGACAATAAAGTATAATGATATCATATCGGAATACACTGCGTTACTAATACACTGCTTTGCTTATCATGCAGGATCAAAGTAAAAATCAGCAAAAGCAACATTTTTACCTGAACCTAGTAAAACAAAATGAATGTCGTTTTTAAAAAAAAATAACTTCACCTAGAGAAACATGTCTCAGAAGATATATCTCAAAGTTGGCTTGTATACATGCACATGTTGCACACATGGTTATACATTCAAACAACTCAACAGATAAATCACCAGTGAACCTGGAAATGTTGTACCCCAACGTTTTATGTTAGAAATGTATAGTAGGATCCCCAGAACATAGAAACTGCTGGACGCTAACCTGCATATGTTGGGCAATTTGCATAATTAGCATAAGTTGCTTTCATCAGCATGAATTAACATTATATCTCTATTCGGACAATAGTTAAGCAATGGTTTAGCTGATTTGGACAAAATTGGGGTAATCGAGGATGCCGATTCCATTTCTGACATTTTCAGAATAAAACATTTCTGTTTTAACCAGAAAAAGCATCTGTACTCTCTGTAGGCTGACTTAGATACATTTTGGGTCAATTTGGAAGATTTAGGTGACTCTGGATCATTTGGATCAGATTTATTTGAAAAATAATCGTCCACAGAGACAATAATTTTGTTGTGCTCTTTATATCCAATTGTTGCAACACTACTCACCTCAGACTATACATATTGCCACTTTCTGGTTTAAATGGATATTCTGAAAACCTGATCCTGAAAATATCAGAAATGCATGGTAACTCGCCTCCTCCAGACAGTGCAGTCTCATGGAACAAGTTGACCTTTTTTCAATGATCAGTCTGCAAACTGATTAATGTAATAATATACATTTGTTGCCTTTATGAACACATATTGACAATAGATCAAATGAATACATAAAAAGTGACTAACCCACAGAACTGGCTGATCTGACTCTGCAGTTCTCCTGTTAGCCTCTTTTAGCTTGTTGTTTAGCTTGTATGGCCAACCATGCCTGCTCTCATTAATCTGACTTCCTGCTGATATCACCTACTGTATTCTACCTACCCATCACAGTGTGAATCATTTCTTTGAGGTTAATCAAATGCAAACATTTATTTGTGTCTATTCTTTGGGGAATTTGGGATTTTGAATAATTATTAAGCTTTGCTAAATTAGTCAGTCGCCGTAATTTCTTTTACAGGTGTAGATCTTGTGAAGATGCAAATGAGAGAATCTGCAGGAGTCATTTTTAACATGTGGATGTGAGTCAGATCAATACACATAACATCTTTTGATATTATAAATCACAAAATCCCTCCTTGTTATACAATATGCCAAGAGCCAGGGTATTTGAAAGAGATGAAAAAACCCAGATGAAATCCTACAGAAATGATGCCTAAAAGACTCAGTTTGTCTTGAGCCTGCAACAGAGTTCACTCCATAAGGTCAAGTATGCTCAGTACCCTGGTTTAATATGGTTCTGTTTCATTACCGTTTCCTCTTTTGGCTCTTGGACTTCTGGAGGGTACTCAACCCACATCATGATCCGATGATACATTTACAAATAGTTTCAGATATACAGAGACTTTTACATTTTGTGCAGTAGTAGTGCAGAAATCAGAAAAGACATGGAGCACTTAAACACTTCCTCTGCGCCAGGAGGAGAGTTAAACCTTCTCCGTTTCCCTTTGAACCACTTCTGGAAGTAAAGGCGCTGGAACTGTATTTAATAATTGAGAATTGGAAGGTAATTGAGGACATAGATCAATAATATCTAGGAGCTTGCTCTCATTACAGATACCTAGACACCTCTGATAGTTGTAGCTCAAGGATGATGAATATGGAGAGAAAGATGGAGAGAAAGAGAGAGGAAAGAGGAGAATAAAAGGAGCAATCCAATCTTGAAATGTAACAAAAGAGACCCATTTCCCATCCCCTTCTGTCTCATCAGAGCCTCATATCAAACTTTGTGGTGCGGCATGTGGTTTGACCGCCTCCCATTTCATAATGTCAGATCCCTGTGCTTAGAAAGAGGATATTTCCAAGGAGGCTGGCGGCTTCCCTGGCCCTGATTTCCCAGAGGATTGGCAGTCTTGACACGCATGGGCGTCTGTGAGCATTTAAACACTCACATCAATCCCCCCCCCCCCACCCAGCAGCCTTTCCATCGCTCTCATCCTCTCTCTTTCCTGTTTCTCCACCTCCTTCAGGCACGCTTTGCTTTCTGCTTTTATCACCTGTTAGCGATGTATAAAGGGACTCTTCCACACAGTCATTTCATTAGATGTTTACACTGCGTTAACTACAAGTGAGGGTTATGGAGTTGATTCATTCGAATCAGTGATGGAATCTTTTCCCGGCCTGGGGAGGAAAATGCATTTAAACTGATCGAGTGTATTTCAACCTGTTTATCCCTGAGGGGCTCAGTATGGAGAGGCAATTCATGTTCACACACACACACACACACACTTGCGCACGTGCGCACGTACGCACGCACGCGCGCGCACACACACACACACACACACACACACACACACTGGATGCGTCTGGGCGACACATTCTCACTCCCTAAGCGTCCAGGAGTGACGCTTGGTCAGGGACCCCGTGGCGTGCAGTTGGGACGCGCCAAGGCTCCTTCAGCTTCATAAACGGACGCAAAGAGCTTTCAACTGATTGCAATGTATTCCCATCGGCTGCGGTATTTGACGCTCATGGAAGCACCGCACCCGTTTATGTCGGCAGCTCTTAAAGGCAATGTGAGCATCCATTCCCATTGGATAGCGGAGAATTGTACACCCGGAAGTAAGTATTCTCCTTACTGTCGATTGATTTGACAGTGATATCTCCACTACTCATCGACTCAAAAACACCAGATTACCTTTGTTAATTAAACGACATTGATAGGTTTAAATTGTGTACAATGCTTTTGTGTTTTTCCCCTTCAATTCTGAGAAACAACTTGTTTTCTCTGAAATGTGGAGTGCCAAAGAGACTACACTAGTGATGGCAGTTTGACACTGAAGCTTTGATACGTGCTTCAACCCTGGACTTCCTATTCCATAGAAGCAGTGCTTCGAAGCTTGCTTCAAATCACGTGACATGTGACGTCCGAACCAGCAACTGCTTCATTTCCTGAATGAATCAACTCACTGGTTCGCCGTCCAATCAGGTGATTCAATGCACTGCCTCGTCTTGATTCTGACAGGTGACAGGTTGAAACAGTTTCAAATTTGAGCGCTTCAACACTTTATGACCGCTCTAAACAATGCGCAATGTGTGGGTTGTTGTCGTAGTTTGCGTTGTTGCTGTTGAGTTGTTGTTGGTATTGCATTTGAATTGTAGTATCATTATAGAGCAAGCCAGGAAGAAAGATAGGTCGTTCTGGCTCGGGAAACACTTCGAAATGTGGAGAAGTTGTGAACAAAAAGACAATAATTACTATAAAAACAGAAGACCGTTGCTAGAAGCTGCAGCTAGACTGCAGAAGTATTAGTTTTTTGTTTTTGAGGATGGAACAATTTCACACACAGATATAGGGAGGCTAGACCTATACAATTGATTTATTATGATTTATCATTTCATGTCAAGACGAAGAAGAAGATGAAAAAGATGGCTGAACTGTTCAGTGTCAATCCTGTGGAGATGGAGGTTATAAATCTCCAAAATCATGTTCAGCTTAAGTCTCAGCAAAACTCACAACATTTCTGGAGCCTTGTAGACCCAGAAAACTATAAGAACATTCACCAAGCAGCACTGAACACGTCTACTTTATTTGGCTCTACATGCCTTTGTGAAGCAGCTTTTTCTGACATGAATGTCATGAAATCTAAATACAGAACAAGAATGACTGATGAACATTTAAATGACTCTATTAGAGTGAACCTAAGTGGGTACACTCCAGCATACACCTCTATGATGGACTTCATGCAGTGCCATTCATCTCACTGACTGTGAAAAAGAGTGAATGCACTTGTTTTACACATGTGCCATAAGATGCTTGTCAGGTAGTGATTAGGGACATTTATGTGCATTTTCAGTGATGTACTTACTGTGTGGGCCATAATGATATGTGAGAAATTGTCATTTTCTTGGACCTTGATGTGAAGTTAAGATTTTTTATAAGCTTTAGGTATTGCAATTTCACACGTGTATAAAAGTAGCTTAATTCAACCGATGAGGGCTATGTGAATAAGTAAGCGATGTGATGCAAGTAGCTCTTGATCACTTTCATTTTTTCAAAATAGCTCTCAGGTGAAGAAAGGTTGGAGACCCCTGCTCTAGTCTCTTCTCAATAACCCAATACACACAATTATCAATCTTTAATTGCAAATAGAACATGATATTCAGTCTTAGTGTGCATCGAATATTCAGTTCATTATTTCAAGGCTAAGATACGTTAAACCCACTGCAGCCTTGCACTTCGCCAGGAGAGGTCGCTGTAACTGAAGCTTCAAGATATGAATCTATTTCTGACACAATTGTCCAAGTGTTTCGATGCTTCATTGAAAGCTTAATTTTGCCATCACTAGACTACACTACCCACAATCCCCAGCTATTGTTGTGACGACGCCTGTCCGCTTTGCGACAAACCCGGTGATTAATCTTCAAGCTCTGAGATTGGATGTTGGAGTGGCAGTGCGCCAAGGTTACGCTGAGCGTCAAGCTCTTTGAAATTGAACGAAACCACGGCAGACTATTCAAAACTGGACTCGAACGCCCCCCAGAACTACACATGCTGGCTATTGTGTTTCGCAACATGTTCTCTATGGGACGTCTCTACTGGGAATTGTAGTTTTAAAAGACGTTTTTCCCAAAATTAGAAGTTGACAGTATTAAACTGTGTACAGCCCTGGAGGTTTAGGCGATAGGAAACAAATTGGTGTGTACATATTTAAAACATGTAATTACTAAATGGGTGAAAATCGCTTATATCCATAATGGGCAGCATTAATATATACCCACATGGCAGCTCATTGTTACTTTGTAATTCTACTCCACTACAATTCAGAGGTTAACCTGGTATTTTTTACTCCACTACATTTATTTTAGTTACTTTGCTGATTGTGATTAATGATGTGAAATATAAACAACCCTTAAATCAGACTTTAGTTACACCTGAGTAAAATTTAGGGAAGGTGATTGTCAAGTGCCAACAATCAGGAGGGATATTTGATAGTTGGTGCTTTGTTACGGTGAGTGAAGCAAGCAGGACCCAAACACAGATAACACTGAACAAATCCTTTATTTCAAGGCTACCATCAAAAACCAGAACACTCCCCGGTGAACACAGTCACAGACAAACGACGAACCAACAATGACAGACAGCAAAAACAGAACTTAAATACACACAAGACTAATCAACGAAACAAGAGACAGGTGAGGAGGGAGGAGAAAACACAGGGACAACCAGGTGAACACAATCAAGTAAACAGGTAGGAGGGAACACACACAGACAGGAAACCAAAGACAGATCTAAACAAGACAAAACACAACACAGACAGATCGTGACATGCTTGAGAAGACTAAACATTTATCTGCAGATAAAGTCAACCCTTTCATGCATGAATTATGAAAACCTCAGTCAGGATTTTTTTACCAAGTGTTTTAATTGCTCTTGGGCAAGCGGCAAACTGTGGGGTAGAGCCGTGAAGCCAATACGGAAGTGCCACACACTGCAGTTCATATATTGGCCGATAGGCGATGGCTGCAGAAAGGAGCAATTTCCATAGACCCCCATGTTAAAATGCCCAACTTTACAGCAGAAAAAAACATGTTTCTACCCCTGGCTCCATACATTTTTATTATCGATATAGTTAAATTCCACCTTCATGATTATGGATCTGTGAGTGAATTGTTTTCTAACGCGACCCTTTTATTTATATTAGGTCTTAAAGTTTGTGCACACATTAGGGCGTGGTCACGTTGATTGACAGATACGTGCCTCACTGTCAGCTAACAGCAACTTGTCCACTCTGCTAGGCTACAACCATAGAGGCTACAACGTTAGTTAGTTGTAGTTACTGTACTTGACCCTTTAGCTGTGTTCGTGGTGATCGTGCCTGTTAGGGGAATATTGTTACAAATACCAGATAATTAAAATGTCGTGCTGTGCGCTTGAATGTACTAACAGAACTTCCAAGAAGTCTACTTTCAGCTTTTTTCAGTGAGTAAAATGATAATATTATACATGTTAACCCCGTTAGCAGGTGTTTGTGTGCTTGTTAGCTTAGCTTGTTATGTAGCTTATTAGTCAGCTAAGGCAGGGTTGCCAACTCTCACGCATCTGGCGTGTGACACACGCTTTCACTCTCAATCTCACGCTCTCACGCTGCCCACACTATTCTCACGCCAAAAACAAGAATACCGAAGACTAGAAACGGTTTTGAAAACTGTTGTCACGTAGTGATCGTCTTCTCAATAGAACATCTTTGATAATGTCTTCTGGCCAATCAGAATCAAGATAACGGCGTGGTGTTGTTGCAGGAAGTCCCGACGGAGAATACTTATGCGGTAGTATATCGATACAACATTACTTATTATTATAGAAATCAACACGTAATGAAATAAGACCCCACGGTTTGATGATTGATAGGTGTGTGGGCTGTCTTTCATTTTGACACACAGAACAATGGGGGCTATCCACCCTTATCCACAATGTAAATTAATTCACAGCCTCTTCCCTCTTCTCTCTGTGAGGAGCAGCAGGTTCAGCTTTCAGAACAAAGTAACAAAAAACTAAAATGGCATTCATTTTTTAAATATGTCGTGGAGTAATAGATGTATTTATTTTTCTTCTCAAAAGAGTACCAGAATGTGTATTTTATTTTCGTATTTCAAAAAATCTCCTGGGGTAGAATCCCCCCAGACCCCCCTGCAGGGGTTGGGCTTTCAGCATGTCAACTCTTTCACCTGTGGAGAAGTTACAGGATTGGCTCCAGGTCGCCCTTTTTATTTACTACAACACAAATGTGCCTTTTTATTTCATACAGTTCAATTTGGATTGAGACAGGGAAATCATCTAAACCTCACGCGTGGCGTTTCACTGTCAAGGAGAGCGTGTATGTAATTACAATGCAAATACTGATTTGAGCCCCACCACTGTATGGGTTAGCCCTACCATAGATTACCCAACAAAAATACTCTGGAGCCGCAACTGCCGACCCGTATTACGCATGCGCAGATCTAAAATCCAGTAGAAATTATAAAAAAGTAAAAGTCTGCTGCTTATTGTTCTACTAGGCCAAAATAGAGTCAAAGAGTATATGAGAGTGAGAGTGTGTTAATTAATATATTTGGCAGTTTGGAGTAAGTCTGTAGATTTGTTTGTGTGTGTGTTTCATGTAGCCTATAGGCCTCTCACGATAATTAATTTTGTTGGATACATTTTCCCGGAAATTATTACAATAAACGATAATATTGTCGGCACCGTTGTATGACCATTTTAGACTGACATCATGATAATATATAATAATAATTCAAGTACATCCTTTCAAACTGCTAGTCACATCCTCATGTAAATGACAATTTATTGAGTTCATTTTTATTTATCGTACGATAAGTCAATTAATTGCTTATCGCGACAGGCACACAATAAAACAGTGGAAACAAACATGTGTTTGACTTTCATTAGTGAATGAAACTGTGTGCCCTTTATAGTCTGTGTCCAATATTGTGTACTTGTATATATTGTATATATATCCTATATATATGCTAAGGTCCCGCTGCTGACACGATAGCAGTCATTTCGTGCGCATAATGTGTAATTAAACCTATGATATAAAAATCTCACTCCAGCCAGGTACCCAAAGTTGGCAACCCTGAGCTAAGGACGTAACCCTTTATACATATATACAGTTTAGTTTATGATTCAGCCTTGGGTAAGACTTTTATACTATATGGCTATGACGCCCATAATGCTAAACGGGAGCAAATGTAAAAAGGGGACCCAATTATCCCAGTGGGGCCGCCGGAGTCCACGCCGCCGAAGCTAACGGGGCTGCAGGGGGCTAGCTCTCTAGCGCGTCCCGGCCATAGGTCCCGGCGCCGTAGCTAGCCCCCTGGGGCTCCGTTAGCTTCGGCCAGCGGCGGAGTCCGGCGTTATAACCGGAGATCAAGGAATGCATCGAAATGCGGACTTGGTTCGCCTGTAGCCCGCTGTAGTATTAGCTAAATAAATGATGTTGAGCAAGGTTTATTAAGCTGAACACCGCCACAATTATTCTGCTATGTATCGGTACTTATATTATTTTATTAACGTGTGAATGACAAGCATTAAGAATAATACCAAATAGCTAATTATCTTGCAGATTGTCTCGTTTGATTATGAACGTTTATATAGTGGAACTACACTGTTTTATCAAAAACCAAAGTGCCACACAGTGACTTGGTATGCATGTATCTCAGCAGGAAATGTGCAACCTCGATGACATTTACCAACACAGACTATATAGAAATATTTGTAAAAGTTGTTCGTTACTAAGTGAATATGGCA
Source organism: Harpagifer antarcticus (assembly GCA_902827135.1). Taxonomy (NCBI): domain Eukaryota; kingdom Metazoa; phylum Chordata; class Actinopteri; order Perciformes; family Harpagiferidae; genus Harpagifer; species Harpagifer antarcticus. The sequence continues at coordinate 595,379 of CADEHL010000497.1, read as the reverse complement.
TTAACCCTCCTGTTGTCTTTGGGTCAAATCTGACCGATTTACTACTTTCATCAATCATTGTTTTACATTCGATTGCATTAAGGCTTTATGATATCCTTCACAGTACACATTTGAACAATCCAATTATGGATGATTTAGTCAACGTTGTAACACCCACGGTGTTCCCGGTCACCGCCATAAAGAAAAGGAATTACTAACCATCCAGATCAGATAAAACACACACACAAAAACCCACACACACACTAGATGTGTTTCCCCCATAGACTGTATATAAAGCATATAAAGGTTCCCCCCCCCATTATGCACCCATCCCCCCATGTGAATCACACCTGCCACACACAAACACACACACAGAACAATTTGATATATTTCCCGCTCTTATGTGCCCATCCCCCCACAGTTAGAAAGAGTGTTAAATTAAATGTGGTGATGGTTTTTGTGTTAATGTAATCGCAGTTAAAACAGGACCGGTCAAATTTGACCGCGAACACCAAAAGGGGGAAAACACTTTTTGACTGTCACATTTTTACATTTCAGCATTGCATCACTAATTTAAGTTCTATGTTTTGCTTGTTAAGCAGTCTGTAACCCTACACACCTAACATATAACTTCTCATGTATTTTTGTATAAAGGTTTCCTTTAGATGATCCAGACAGGCTGGACCAGTGGGTGCTGAACATCCGGAGAAATAAATGGACCCCAAAGTTTGTTCTCGCCTGTGCAGTGAACACTTTGAGAGTCATCACTTCAGCACGGACTCATGGGTACAGATCCTTTTTTTTAATTAAATAACTTTTATGGTTCAATTTGTAGGTGTCAATTGTTGTTGACTCTCTATTGTCTTTTATAATGCACTCTTAAATTTAAAACAACATTATTCAAAAGAAAGTTGAATATCTACAGACCTCAAACAGTTATTTTATGTGTTTTTGTTTATTATTTTTATTAGGGAAGGAGATGCCTGAAAAACACTGCAGTGCCCACCATTTTCTATTTCACCAATGGCAAAGAACAACAGCCTAGACGGAAAAGCAGGGTGAGTAGCAATGACGAGGTAAGTGACACTCCTAGTTGAACTGTTAATAGCAATGAGGAGGAGGTTGCAGATGTAGACCATGGTAGTGGTGAAAACAGTCTTGCTGCTGATATCATTATGATACAAGACACACCTGAAGAAGCCTTTGTTGTTCAAAATGTCGAGCAGAATGACATTCCAACAGTCAATGCTTGTGAGGATGTTGGTTTGGGTAGCAGCAGCCAACAAACAAAACAAATTGGAAAACAGGCAGACTCCGCCTCTGTTCACTCTTACACCATTACAACACAGCTGGCTAGCAGCTCTCTGAGCTGAGTGATCACTGCTACGTTATTTCTGAGTCTCCAAAAACACTGAAAAGGAAACATTCCCACGTTGAGGTTAAGCTATGCGCAGCTCACAAAAAACTGAGGTTGAAGGCCCAGCAGACAAGGAGACTGACGGCACGAGTTTCTTCCTTGGCAGGTGTTGTAAAAGTACTTCAGAAGAAACTCCTTATTTCAACTGACTGTGCCTATCTTCTTGATGGTCTTGATGAGGTTCCCCCGAGATGTCTTTGCCTCATCGGTGCTCTCAGCCCTCCCTTCCTCTGATTCGTTTCAACTCCTGCCTCCAAACTCTGCTGCAGAAACTCTCCTCTCTACTCTCTCATCCTCTCTGGACTCTCTCTGTCCTCTCACATCTCGGCAGCCTCGTCAGTCCCCTCCTGCTCCATGGCTAAATGACGCACTGCGTGCTAATAGAACCGTCCTTCGGGCAGCAGAGCGGAAATGGTGGAAATCCAGACACCGTGACGACCTCCTAACCTATCAGGCTCTCCTCTCCTCTTTCTCTGCCTCCATCTCTCAGGCAAAGAGCACTTTCTTTCAAGATAAGATCCAATCTTCCTATTCCAATCCCAAAAAACTATTTTCCATCTTCTCCACCCTCTTGGACCCTCCCAAAGCCCCTCCCCCCTCCTCACTTCTGTCAAGCGACTTTGTTAACCATTTCGAAAAAAAGGTTGATGATATTCGCTCTTCTTTTTCTGACTCACCTTTACTGACCGCTGGGTCACCAGACCCTCTTTTCAACCACTCACTAACCTCCTTTTCCCCTCTCTCTCCAAGTGAGGTTCTTACCCTCATTACCTCTGCCCGCCCTACCACCTGTCCTCTGGACCCCATCCCTTCAAACCTCCTTCAGACTATCGCTCCTGATATTCTACCGTTTCTCACCCATTTCATTAACACTTCTCTAACTTCTGGTCACTTTCCAAACAGTCTCAAGGAGGCGAGAGTAAACCCTCTCCTAAAGAAACCCACTCTCAACCCGTCCGATGTTATAAACTACAGGCCTGTCTCTCTCCTCCCGTTCCTGTCTAAAACACTTGAACGCGCTGTCTTTAAACAACTCTCCTGTTATCTCCACCAGAACAACCTCCTGGATCCGCACCAGTCTGGTTTCAAGGCAGGTCACTCCACAGAAACGGCCCTCCTTGCTGTCACTGAGGAACTGCACACTGCTAAAGCTGCATCCCTCTCCTCTGTCATCATTATGTTGGACCTGTCAGCTGCATTCGACACGGTGAACCATCAGATCCTCCTTCGCACTCTCCAAGAACTTGGAGTTTCAGGCTCTGCACTCTCCCTCCTCGCCTCATACCTCAAAGACCGTACCTACAGGGTAACTTGGAGAGGGTCTGAGTCTGACCCTTGTCGATTAACTACAGGGGTCCCTCAGGGCTCTGTTCTTGGTCCCCTCCTTTTCTCTCTGTACACAAACTCGCTCGGCTCGGTCATTAGCCCGCATGGTTTTTCTTACCACTGCTATGCTGACGATACCCAATTGATTCTGTCCTTTCCCCGCTCAGAGACCCAGGTCGTCGCACGCATCTCTGATTGTCTAGCTGACATCTCTCAGTGGATGTCTGCTCATCACCTCAAGCTCAACCTTGACAAGACTGAACTGCTTTTCCTTCCGGGAAAAGATTGTCCTACTCTTGACCTGACGATCAACATCGGCACCTCTGTTGTTTCCCCGACTCTGACCGCAAGGAATCTGGGTGTGACCCTGGATAACAACCTCTCCTTCACTGCAAACAATCGCTGCTACAACTCGTTGCTGCAGATATACGCTGTACAACATAAGGAAGATTCGTCCCCAGCTGACCCAGAAAGCCACCCAGGTTCTGGTCCAGGCTCTCGTCATCTCACGCCTAGACTACTGCAACTCCCTCCTGGCTGGTCTACCTGCATGTGCCATCCGACCTCTGCAGCTCATCCAGAATGCAGCGGCTCGTCTGGTCTTCAACCTTCCAAAATTTTCCCACACCACTCCGCTCCTTCGCTCCCTTCACTGGCTCCCGGTAACTGCTAGAATCCACTTCAAGACACTAGTACTTGCATACCATGCTGCGAATGGATCTGGCCCTTCCTACATCCAGGACATGGTTAAACTGTACACCCCAGCGCGTGCACTCCGCTCGGCATCAGCCAACGACTCGCTGCACCCTCGCTGCGAGGTGGTCCCAAGTTCCCATCAGCAAAAAACACGTGGGTTTGCTATCCTGGCTCCAAGATGGTGGAATGAGCTCCCCACTGACATCAGGACGGCAGAAAGCCTGCACATCTTCCGGCGCAAACTGAAAACTCATCTCTTTAGATTCCACTTCGAGCGATAGAATTACTATCAAAGCACTTATATACTAACATAGGACTGGCTTATCTATAGCCAGCTGACAAAGCACTTATATACTAACATAGGACTGGCCTATCTATCTATAGCCAGCTGAGTAGCACTTGAAATGTGTGGCTCTATGATACCTGTTGTACTTATATGATTCTGTTTTTCTTCTGGGCTGTGTCTTCCTGGTCGTATGTACTTATTGTAAGTCGCTTTGGACAAAAGCGTCTGCTAAATGCAATGTAATGTAATGTAATGTAATGTCTTTGAGAGAATACAAAAAAAGAAGAAGTCAGTGTTTTCTGAAAACATGAAGCAATTTGCCACCACATTGCACTTCTACTCCCCAAAGGCCTATGACTATGTCAGAGAGAAGTTTCACTTGTCTTTGCCTCATCCTCAGACCATTCGAAAATGGTACAGTAGCATCTCGGCAGTTGCTGCATTCACAGCTTTAAAAAGTCATGTTGCTGAAAGGAGAGAAGCCAGGAAAGACACAGTTTGCTCATTAATGATGGATGAAATGTACATCCATAAGCAAACTGAGTTTGGGAGGGACCAAATTCATGGGTATGTTGACATTGGCTCTGGAGAAATTGAAAATGTGATTGCAACCCAAGCATTGGTCCTTATGGTTGTCGCAATCAACGAGTCTTGGAAGATCCCCATTGCTTACTTCCTCATAAACAGCATGACTGGAACCGAGAGAGCAAACCTCATCCGAGAGAGCCTTTTTAGGCTTCATGCAATTGGAGTAAGGGTTATCTCTTTGACATGCGATGTACCCTCCCAAAACTTTGCCATGATCAGGGAGCTTGGTGCCAAATTGGACATTTTTGACATGAGATCATTTTTTCTCCATCCTGAGGATCACACACAAAAGATCTATGTGATCCTGGATCCATGTCATATGCTCAAGCTTCTTCGAAATGTCTTCTCAACAGTTGGGGTTCTGGTAAGAGAAGATGGCCAGCAGATAATGTGGAAGTACATCGAGGAGCTCCACAAGCTGCAGGAGAAGGAGGGCTTGCGTCTTGGCAACAAACAAAAAATGGCCCACATCCAGTGGAGAAATCAGAAAATGAAGGTCAATCTTGCAGCCCAACTATTTAGCAGCAGTGTGGCAGATGCCCTTGAATATTCAGAAAAGGAGCTTAAGTATCCTCAGTTTACTGGAAGTGCAGCCACAGTTCAGTTCCTGCGCACAGTTGATGCAGCCTTTGACGTCCTTAACGGCCGAAACCCACTCGGAAGAGGACACAAAGCACCCATCAAGCCAGCAAGCCAGAAAGTCATCAGGTTACATTACTTTTATATCTTGATACTCACATGAAGTTACTGGTTGTGTTTTTGGCAAGTAGCCGTCCCAAACCTGTACATAAGTTATATCATTTTAATTACTGATACAGTTGTTGCACATCTTTAATTTATTTTCTAGTGTACTTAAGTCATAAAATGATTTGTAACCTTTACTTTTCATAAAATGCAAGATGTAACTTTCAATGTGGCTTGTGTATTTATCACATTTTCAATGTGAAATAGATCTGATTAAATAAAGAGTAAAAGCACAATCTTAAATGTTGACATTTATCATTTTCCTATGCTTATTGTTAATGTAGTGGTGTTATAAACAAGATGTTGTCGTGAAGGAAATTAAGATGTTTTTTATTTGTTGACAATAGATTTAAAGTTGATGCTCACAACATGTGGGAACATTTATGGAGAAAAATATTTCTATTGTAAAACAAATATTTATCTGCATACTGAACAATTTGGAAACTCTCTAAAAGGTATTATCTTCTGTGACGTTACGACCCTGTAGGGATTGTGGGTATTGCACTTCATAATTACATTCTATGGTATGCTTATGACATAGTTCCAGAATACATGGGATTAGGGGAGACCTTCTTGGTGTTTGCATTGTCACTGATAAATGACAGCGTAGTATTCATTGTCAAGATTTTGTGTTTTTAAACTTGGGACTCTTTTCAGACTGCTACAGCTTGGGAAAAGATTTGAGCCTTAATGTGTAATGTTTTCTGTATTGTATGGTAAGCTTATCCTTTCATTTGATAGTCCCATTTGGATGTGATAGCTAACATTTTCAGGAAGCAGTAGACAAAAGAAGTGAAAATATGAATGTAATTTATTTTCAATATTTACATAAATACAGAATTATTTTAACAAATAAAATAACAAAAAACATCATAACAAATACAAAATAAAAGGTTTGACAGACAGCCATGCCCAGCATGGGCCTGGAGAGCTACAGAGTCCATTGGGGGAAGAGGGGGGGGGTGGGTTGTGGGGAAGAGGAACAGCAGCCATGTTAACAGTGTTATGGCTACAGATGTAATATCTAACTCAACATTAGCCATGACAGTCTGGGCTTAGCAAGGGCCTTAGAATACATACTCTAAAGGCCAAATCAAAAAACAGTGATACTAACATTTTAGCAGTTCACAGTCTTTGGAGGTGGTCTTTCAGGCAATTGGCTAGTGACTTTAAAAAAATATAATTTCCCCTAGGGGTGAAATTAACTCTATCTCGCAAAAAAAGCCCAGGACTGTCATGTCTAATGTTGGAGTGGTCAACAATGACACAATTGAGGCTATGAACAAAAGTAGCCATAACACTGTTAACAAACTTCCGGGCCTTGTCAATTTTGACAGGATTTGCACCAGCCCTCCACCGGCGCCTCTGGTTGATCTGGGAGAGCATGATCTTCATGCCAGGGTGCCGATGGTGAAGCTGGTGCAGGTCCTCCTTCATCTGGTTCAGCAACTGAACACTGGGCACATCCCCCAAGTCATTGCCGCCACAGTGGATGAGGAGGACATCCGGGACTGCTCTTCCTCTCAGGGAGTAGGAAAAGAAAGGGAGGACACCTCTCCAGCGCAGTCTACCCCAACCGAACCAGCACACCCTCAGGTCGAGGCCAAGGTTGCTGCCGATGGTCTCTGTAGCTCTCTGGGCTCCACGCCGGACATAGCTGTCTCCGATTATCCATACAGTCACTATGGGAGGAAAATAAATGAGAAACTTCAAAAAACAGATTAACAGCACACAGTTTATATATATATATATATATATATTTATATAATGTGTGCTGTTTATCTACAATTGTGCACACATGTATATATATATATACATATATGTATAGTATGTTTGTGTGTAATGTCAACCATCTGAAGTCATGTAAAGTGAGCCAGGACCATCAACTTACAGTTTGTGCAGTTTGGCGTGGAGGAGGTTGCCATCTATTTTTTCTTAATGCTGAAAGAAATAAAAATGGTTTAATCAATATAAAAGCACCTTTCTTTTTCTACAGTCATATTTCATTAATTAAATTTAATTGACGCAACACTGGCCATATCTCTGCTAGTTTACAAAGTTTAGTTACAAATGACATTTATATTTGAAAAACGGTGAAGCACTTAAAAAACAATTGTATAGTGTAGGTTCAAGAACATTTAAATCAAAAGGACAAGTTTTGTAAAGTTACCTTCAGAATATGCCGGGAACGAGGAGCGGTGACTGCAAGCTGGCTTGTTAGCATAGACTGTGTTGTCAGCATAGGTTGTTAGCTTAATACTGAGAGCATGTTAGCTTAGCTTCTTAGCCTGAGCTAGGTCTGGAACGTCACGCTCGTTGGCAGCAGGTCCCGCCCTGTCCCGCCTCAGCTCCGCCTCTTTGCCCTTATTTGGAGCAGGCTGGAGAAGGCGGGAGTTAGACTCTGACGTCACTGTCGAGCCGTTTTTAGCCGACTCCGCCTACTTAGGGCTTCATGGCAACTCTGCAGAATCCTATGGGTGACGTCACGGACTCTACGTCCATTTATATATACAGTCTATGTTCTTGGGGCATGAAAAACAAGATTTGAACTTTAGTTTTTTTTAACCTAGTTTTTTCAAATAGATTTTTATATGTCCACTGAGTGGACAGTATGCATTCAGGGTTTGAACTGAAGAGATGTACATTTTGAAAAAATTATGAATAAAGATGTGCAAACCTAAAATTACATTATAATAACATAAGTATGTTGATTTACGGCCCAAAAAGATATTGCAGATTAAGTATTTTCAAGAATAACCAGGGCCAGGGGCCAATTTGAGGCCCCGCGCACAGTATTTGATGAGGGCTAGTGGAGCCTCGCAGCGGCGAAACCGTGCCGCGCCAACCTAATTGCGCCACATAAGCGCATAGGTGCGCCTCAGATGAGGCCCCCCTCCGCAAGGTGTGGCCCCACACAGTCTGCATGATCTGCCTGTAGGGAGGGACGGCCCTGGGAACAACAGCAGCAGTACCAGTACGAATTGTAGTTGAAATATAGCCAGTGATGCATGACGTCCACTGTAGTGAACAGGTGGTTAACCATGATTTCCTGCAAACATAAAATCAATACTTTGATCATTTATGAATTATATGATTCCTTAGTCATGACCGAAAGAACGAGATTGCGGATACAAGCGGCCGAGATGGGTTTTCTCCGCAGGGTGGCTGGTGTCTCCCTTAGGGATAAGGTGAGAGGTTCGGTCATCCGGGAGGGACTCGGAGTTGAACCGCTCCTCCTTCGCGTTGAAAGGAGCCAGTCGAGGTGGTTCGGGCACCTAGTTAGGATGCCACCTGGGCGCCTCCCTAGGGAGGTGTTCCAGGCACGTCCAGCTGGGAAGAGACCAAGGGGTAGACCTAGGACCAGGTGGAGGGATTATATCTCTTCGCTGGCCTGGGAGCGCCTTGGGATCCCCCAGTCAGAGCTGGTTGATGTGGCCAGGGAAAGGAAAGTTTGGGGCTCTCTGCTGGAACTGCTACCCCCGCAACCCGACCACGGCTAAGCGGGAGAAGATGGATGATTCCTTAGTTGTTACTTGATCTCACCACATTTTTTATACCTGCAGGGGACGCTTTCCATAAAAGGATTGGCAAGATATAGATGGGTGACTTGGTCCATGTGGCTTTCTGTCATCCATCTTGGTTTAGAGACATGTATCATGCACTTACACTGACTTGGCACTCAGTGGCAGTGTATGGGATGATGCAATAGGGTCCTATGTAGTGGCTGATTGTGCAACTATGCAAACAAAAACAATGCATACAAGAAAACACATTTTGAATAGCTGTCCACTGTAGTGACCTCTATTCATGAAAGGGATCATTACTTGTTATTCTCTACTAATAGTTAATTCAAAACTGTATATAATTGCTATTTTGCACATCCCTTTCAAGATTTCAAGATTTTCAAAGGTTTATTGACATATCATATACACAACTACGGTGTAGTTATGCAATGAATGAAAAACCTGGGTCACAGGTTCCTCAACAGTGCATTACAAGACATCTATCAATGTGTGTGTATACCTCCACCATCAAACTGTCAAATTCTGCACATTTCTTATACTATCTACATACATAAGAGTATAATTAATGTGTATAATATCAGTTAAAATAAGTGCTTCAACATAGTTAACATTGCAGTACTTTGTCAGGCTTACTCTATTTTGGGGCCTTTGCTCTTTTTATTATATGTAAACAATATTTGTAATCAGATGCAATTCTCTACCTATCATATGTATGCTGATGACACTATTGTGTACTCATATGCTCCTTCTCTGGATATGGCCGTTTCCAATTTAAAATCTTATTTTATCACGCTGCAGCATGCACTTCTTGATTCCAAACTGCTTTTGAACAGTAAGAAAACCAAAGCAATGCTTTTTGATCCCAAGTCAGCATCCTCTTGCCTCTCCATTGACACCCTTGATGGCGTCTCTGTTGAGTTTGTTGATACCTACAAATATCTGGACTTCTGGTTGGACAGTAATCTGAACTTCAAACACCATATTGAAGTTCTAACTAAGAAATTGAAATTCACTCTTGGCTTCTTTTTCAGACTTAAATGTTGTTTTTCAACTTCATCCCGTAAAAGGTTGGTCTCTGGCTTATTCCTGTCCCAGCTGGACTACGGTGATACCATTTATAGATTTGCCTGTCCCACTGTGTTGGCCAAACTTGACCCACTCTACCATGCTGCACTGCGTTATATATCAAATGCACCCTATAGGACTCATCATTGCAAACTGTATAGCCTAACTGGATGGTCCTCACTTACTGTGCGTAGGATGCGGCATTGGTTTTTATTAATGTATAAAGCCATTTTAGGTAAGCTTCCACTGTACATATGTGCCAGATTTGCTCCAGTTTGTGACTCTTACAACCTCAGATCCAGTGCCTGAATACGGTTCCAGGTTCCTGCTGTGCGGACTGAGGCTGGGAAAAGGAGTCTTTTTTATTATGGTCCTTGGTCTTGGAATGACCTTCAATCACGCCTCAAACTGAGGGCACTTGTCTCTATAGCATGTTTTAAGTTGAAGTTGTCTGAAGTCCTTACTACTAGCTGCTCTTGCAGTAATAAGTAGTGCACCTTTCTTACTGTCCTAATGTGCACAATGTAGTGACTGCTTTTTTGTCTTTTGTTTTCTTAGTTATGTTCTCTGTATTTTATATGTTTGTGTTTTGTGTAACGTTGCTGCCTTCTTGGCCAGGTCAGCATTGCAAATGAGATTATATCTCAATGCTTTTATCTGGTTAAATAAAGGTTAAATAAAAAATAAATAAAATAAAATTATCTGTAGATAGATACCCCCAACGTTTTTTTCTTATTTGAAAGAAGACCTTAACCTAAAGTATTCTTTAATGTGTTAATAAAGGTTAATTAGTTTGTCTGTTTTGCACCTCCTCATATTAATATCTTTGTACATCCAGCACTAAACTGTTTTATTGTAGAGATCTCTTACAGTATCTTCTTGATTTTTTATATTCTATATTCACAGACAGAAAGGTATATCTGTCATTTAATGGTAAGCTATTGAAATTGTGATTCCATAGATGTGTCTCCCATCACCCAAATCCCCTGACTATTCTCTCAACTCAGTATTTACATTCTTATATTCAAAGAAAATCAGTAATATCTTTAAAAACGTGCATTGCATATTGTTCCTGTAATGAGAGTTCACATTTATGCTACATTGAAGGGTGGAATTGACTACACATCTTCAGAAACATAATTTGCTTCAGATATAACTCATAGCAAATAAAGTATAAAAATATAAGTAATAAAAAGATAAAACACTGGCATGTAATTTACGTTGGAATAAATCGAATGGTTTTGAACAATAGATGAGAGTAAAATCTACGTCACTTTATAGCCCCGGCCACTTTTGGGGAAACCAACGCTGTCATTTGAATGGCGATCAAGCCTGAGACCACAGAGATCAATAGTTACGGCTGTAACTACGGTTCTGTGAGTCCCGGATGACCGCCAGAGGCGGTGCTTTAAGCACTAGATATGTCCATCGCGCGCATGCGCAGCTCGAGTACCAATATCAACAAAGTCACCTGTGACCCACGTGACACCGGCTATATCAGCCGGTGTCGTCAGAGGATCTGTTCCCAGAGTTCTGAGTGACAGGAAACTCTGGCGGTCAGCCGGGACTCATAGAACCGTAGTTACAGCCGTAACTATCGTTCTATTTCGTCCCTACTGACCGCCAGAGGCGGTGCTTTAAGCACTGGATGACTTATACCAACAATGTCATGAAGAATCCAAGCCCTTGCTCACCACTGGAAGCAGCGGAGCTCGGCAAAAGGACCACACCCAAGAATGGGGAGTGGCAACATTAACCTGATGACAACTGGAGAATGTGCCAGAAGATGCCCACGACGCCGCGGCGCAGATGGTCTATATGGGGCACCACCCTCAAGGCAGCCCAAGATGTTGAGATGCTCCTTGTAGAGTGGCATCTCAGCCCGATGGCAGGGGCGGCCACTGGCCCCGTAAGCCTGTGAGATGGTATCGACAACCCAGTGGGGCAGCCACTGGTTAGAGGGCATAACCTCCTTTAGTGCCGCCAGGGCAAAATCAAGAGTTGCTCCTACTGCCGTATACAGGCAGTAGCCTTGATATACACCCTTTGGGCACCCCCAGGGCACAGCAACTTCGACGTGCCGTACTCCTGAATGTCAAAGCGTGCCAGCTGGGCAGGCTGATTTAAGTGGGTTTGTGGTAGGACCCCGGGCAGGAATGCCACATTTGCCCAAAGGGCAACGCCTGAGAGTCCCACCTCGGGCATGTATCGTTTATGGAGAGGGCATGCAACTCCCCGACTCGCTTCCCTGAGGCTATGGCAAGCAGAAATGCTGCCTTTGTGGGCAGTCACCTAAGCCCCACCTGGTCCAGGGGCTCGAAGGGAGGAGATGATAGGGCATCCGGCAGCAGGGGCAGGTCCCAGCTGGAGCCCTCGGGGTGCTAGGGGGACGCTGCCGTAAAGCCCCTCTCATAAAGAGGGACACCGACCTGTGGCACCCCGCTGTTGCACCGTCGACCCGAACATGTCGGGCAGAAGCAGCAGCCACATAAATTCAGAGTGGAGTGAGAACGTCCACTATCTAGAAGGGACTGTTTTCTAAGCAACAACGTACATGCTGTCCCCAAGGAACACGCACATTCTTGCAGCCCAGTTGGGGTAGAAAGTGTGTGAGTGCAAGCTGCACAGTCCGAAGCTCTAGCACGTTGACCTGGCGCGCACCCGGGAACACAGCCTTCACCAGCTACCTGCTTAACGGAAAAACAAGGCAGTTCAGCCCCTACCAGGAGCGGGGGCGAGAACACTGCCTTCACTGGTTGAGTTAGAGACGAATGCCAGATGCAGCATAACCGGGAGCGGGAACACAGCCTTCACCAGCTACCTGCTTAATGTAAAAACAAGGCAGTTCCGTGTCTACCAGGAGTGGGGGCGAGAACACTGCCTTCACTGGTTGAGTTAGGGACGAATGCCAGATGCAGCGTAACCGGGAGCGGGTGCAGGAACACAGCCTTCACCGGCTAACTGCTTAACAAAAAAATGAGGCAGTTCAGCGTCTACCAGGAGTGGGGGCGAGAACACTGCCTTCACTGGTTGAGTTAGGGACGAATGCCAGATGCAGCGTAACCGGGAGCGGGTGCGGGAACACAGCCTTCACCGGCTACCTGCTTAACAAAAAAATGAGGCAGTTCAGCGTCTACCAGGAGTGGGGGCGAGAACACTGCCTTCACTGGTTGAGTTAGGGACGAATGCCAGATGCAGCGTAACCGGGAGCGGGTGCGGGAACACAGCCTTCACCAGCTACCTGCTGAACGGGAAGAGTAGAGCGGTGCTGCTACTCGCCGAACAGAAAAAGGGATGTAGCTACATCCGCATTACTGGCAGAGGGAGCGGAAGCGGGAGCACTGTCTTCACCTAGCTGGGTAAAATAAAGAAGCTTAACAGTACACGCAAGACGTTAGCCGAGCGGCTGCTGCTAACGATCAAGCGAGATCAAGTCAAATAACACACATGTTTAAGACCAGATAACTAGCTTCTAAAGAAGAGAACAGCACAGAGCCGTAGTTACAGCAGTAACCATGACCAGTGCTCACACGGCATATAACCGTAGTTACAGTAGTAACTATGGCCAGTACTTACACGGCTTAGAACCGTAGTTACAGTCGTAACTATGGCCAGAACTTACACAGCACAGAGCCGTAGTTACAGTAGTAACTCTGGCCAGTGCTTGCACGGCTTGGAACCGTAGTTACAGTAGTAACTATGGCCAGTACTTACACAGCATAGAGCCGTAGTTACGGTATTGACTATGGCCAGTACTTGCACGGCTTGGAACCGTAGTTACAGTAGTAATTATGGCTAGTAATTACGGCTTAGAACCGTAGTTACAGTAGTAACTATGGCCAGAACTTACACAGCATAGAGCCGTAGTTACGGTATTGACTATGGCCAGTACTTACATGGCTTGGAACCGTAGTTACAGTAGTAACTATGGCCAGTACTTACGGCTTAGATCCTTAGTTACAGTAGTAACTATGGCCAGTACTTACACCGCCTAGAGCCGTAGATACGGTATTGACTATGGCCAGTACTTACACGGCTTGAAACCATAGTTACAGTAGTAACTGTGGTCGGTGCCTAAAAGTGTCAGCCAAACGGTTGCACACTAGATAATATAATATTGGGAGGATGAAATCCTCTTTAATTGCCACACATGCAGAGCACACAGCACACACAGTGAAGATTGTTCTCTGCATATCGTCCTAGTGCTAGGAGTCTAGTACTAGGAGCAGTAACTACAATGATATAGCGCTACTGCAACCATACATTACATTACATTGCATTTAGCTGACGCTTTTATCCAAAGCGACTTACAATAAGTGCGTTCGACCAACAAAATACAAACTTGAAGAAAAACAGAATCATATAAGTACATCAGGTTTCATAGAGCAAAAACATTTCAAGTGCTACTCAACTGGCTTTAGGTAAGCCAGTCCTATATTAGTATATAAGTGCTTTGTTAATAGTTCTATTGCTCGAAGTGGAGTCGAAAGAGATGAGTTTTCAATCTGCGCCGGAAGGTGTGTAAGTTATCTGCTGTCCTGATGTCAATGGGGAGCTCATTCCACCATTTTGGAGCCAGGATAGCAAACCCACGTGTTTTTGCTGATGGGAACTTGGGTCCCCTTCGCAGCGAGGGTGCAGCGAGCCGTTTGGTTGATGCAGAACGGAGTGCACGTGCTGGGATGTACGGTTTAACCATGTCCTGGATGTAGGAAGGGCCAGATCCATTCGCAGCATGGTACGCAAGTACCATTGTCTTGAAGTGGATTCTAGCAGTTACCGGAAGCCAGTGGAGGGAGCGGAGGAGTGGCGTGGTGTGGGAGAATTTAGGAAGGTTGAAGACCAGACGAGCCGCTGCATTCTGGATGAGCTGCAGAGGTCGGATGGCACATGCAGGTAGACCAGCCAGGAGGGAGTTGCAGTAGTCTAGGCGTGAGGTGACGAGAGCCTGGACCAGAACCTGGGGTGGCATTCTGGGTCAGCTGGGGACGTATCCTCCCTGATGTCATAAAGCGTTGTATCTGCAGCAAACGGGTTTGTAGCAGCTATGTTTGCAGTGAAGGACAGGTTGTTATCTAGGATCACACCCAGATTCCTTGCAGTCTGAGTCGGGGAACAACAGAGGTGCCGATGTTGATTGTCAGGTCAAGAGTGGGACAATCTTTTCCCGGAAGGAAAAGCAGTTCAGTCTTGTCAAGGTTGAGCTTGAGGTGATGAGCAGACATCCACTGAGAGATGTCAGCTAGACAAGCAGAGATGCGTGCGATGACCTGGGTCTCTGAGTGGGGAAAGGACAGAATTAATTGGGTGTCGTCAGCGTAGCAGTGGTATGAAAAACCGTGCGGGCTAATGATAGATCCGAGTGAGTTTGTGTACAAGGAGAAGAGGAGGGGACCAAGAACAGAGCCCTGAGGGACCCCTGTAGTTAATTGACAAGGGTCGGACTCCGACCCTCTCCAAGTGACCCTGTAGGTACGGCCTTTGAGGTATGAGGTGATGAGGGAAAGTGCAGAGCCTGAAACTCCAAGTTCTTGGAGAGTGCGAAGGAGGATCTGATGATTCACCGTGTCGAATGCAGCAGACAGGTCCAGAAGGATGATGACAGAGGAGAGGGAGGCTGCTTTAGCAGTGTGCAGTTCCTCAGTGACAGCAAGGAGGGCAGTTTCTGTGGAGTGACCTGCCTTGAAACCAGACTGGTGCGGATCCAGAAGGTTGTTCTGATGGAGATAACAGGAGAGTTGTTTAAAGACAGCGCGTTCAAGTGTTTTAGACAGGAATGGGAGGAGAGAGACAGGCCTGTAGTTTATAACATCAGACGGGTTGAGAGTGGGTTTCTTTAGGAGAGGGTTTACTCTTGCCTCCTTGAGACTGCTTGGAAAGTGACCAGAAGTTAGAGAAGTGTTGATGAAATGGGTGAGAAACGGTAGAATATCAGGAGCGATAGTCTGAAGGAGGTTTGAAGGGATAGGGTCCAGAGGACAGGTGGTAGGGCGGGCAGAGGTAATGAGGGTAATAACCTCACTTGGAGAGAGGGGAGAAGGAGGTCAGTGTGTGGGTGAAAGGAGGGTCTGGTGACCCAGCGGTGAGTCAGAAAAAGAAGAGCGAATATCATCAACCGTTTTTTCAAAGTGGTTAACAAAGTCGCTTGACAGAAGGGAGGAGGGGGAAAGAGATTTGGGAGGGTCCAAGAGGGTGGAGAAGATGGAAAATAGTTTTTTGGGATTGGAATAGGAAGATTGGATCTTATCTTGAAAGAAAGTGCTCTTTGCCTGAGAGATCGAGGCAGAGAAAGAGGAGAGGAGAGCCTGATAGGTTAGGAGGTCGTCACGGTGTTTGGATTTCCACCATTTCTGCTCTGCTGCCCGAAGGACGGATCTATTAGCACGCAGTGCGTCATTTAGCCAGGGAGCAGGGGGGGACTGACGAGCCTGCCGAGATGTGAGAGGACAGAGAGAGTCCAGAGAGGATGAGATAGTAGAGAGGAGAGTTTCTGCAGCAGAGTTTGGAGGCAGAAGTTGGAACGAGTCAGAGGAAGGGAGGGCTGAGAGCACCGATGAGGCAAAGGTAGAGGGGGAGAGGGAACGAAGGTTACGGCGGACAGGTGCAGGATGAGAAGAGATTAGTTTGTTATGTTTGGAAAGGGGTAGAGAGAATGAAAGGAAGAAGTGATCGGATGTGTGGAGCGGGTTAACAGAGAGGTTAGAAGTAGTGCAGTTCCTTGAGAATATGAGATCAAGGACATTGCCAGCTTTATGAGTTGGTGGGGATGGAGACAATGAGAAAGCAAAGGCGGTTAACAGAGATGTTACTTCGTCTATCTTCCCCGTCTGGAGGTTGAAATCTCCGAGAAGTACAGCCGGAGGGCCAGTTTCAGGGATATGTGAGAGGAGATGATCTAATTCCTCCAAGAAGTCCCCCAAGGCGCCTGGTGGACGGTAGAGAACAACAATGGTTAATTGTATAGGATGGGTTACTGTGACGGCATGGAATTCAAAGGTGCAAGGAGTGAAGTTAGGTAGCTTGAAGAGGGAAAAGCTCCATTTGTGAGAAAGCAGGAGACCAGTGCCACCTCCTCTGCCAGTGGGTCTGGGTGTATGGGAGAAGGAATATGCTGTGGAGAGAGCTGCTGGAGTGGATGTGTTGGATGGAGTAATCCAGGTCTCAGTGAGAGCAAGAAAATCCAGAGACTGCAGGGAAGCGTAGCCAGAGATGAAGTCAGCCTTGGGAACAGCTGACTGGCAGTTCCACAGGCCACCTGAAACTAGATGTTGGATGTCAGTGGAGCATGTGGGATAGACGAGAGCAGGCCGGTTATATCGATTACGAGATACACGGGGCCAGTGATAATTGCGAGAGGACACATGAACAGGAATGGAGAAAATACACATGATTATAGCATGAGGGGCTAGAAAACGAAATAAAATAAAATAAAACACCAGCGATACTTAGCTCAATCAGAGTAGGATTTGCCTCCTCTTGCCACCCTCGTGACTCCCGCAGGACTCCAATGTCTTTGTCGGTCTTACTCCCGCAGGGCTCCAATGTCTTTGGCTGTCTGACGCTGAAGCTGACGCTCCAGGAAATAGCTACCTAAAAAGGAGCCTGATTGCTGAGTTCTCACAGCTGTGGGGCCACGCCCCTCTAATTAGTTAACTCTCTACAGCTGATGGGCGACAGCTGGGAGGGCCTGGCTCTGTTCTCATGCGGTATCGAGTGCCCTACTGAGATGAGACCAGATTTACAGCTTCCCCCGAGCAGCAGCAGTTGTATTGATCATGCCACAGTGACTCTGAGTTGGTGGTTGTTTAATGTAGATAGGAAACTGAAAACGCAAACAATTCACCACAATTGTGTTTTTAAGTTTGTGAAGAAAGAATAGAAAGTAAACAGAAGGTTTTGTAAGTTTGTCAGTCAGAGAGAAGCTGTTAAATGTTTAAACATTACAGAGGTGCTGCACGAGGCTAAAAGCCATCTCACACGGTTGGATAAACACAGAGGTGATTGATGAGAGAAGCTTGTGGACAGGAGGAGGAAGCCCAGAGAGAGAGAGAGACAAGGAACTATGATCAAATGATAGGAGATGAGATGTTGGGAAATGTAGGCTCAGCTCTAAGTGTTATGAACTGGCCTTGTCTGGTTACATTTTATTGAAGCCAGACTACAAGTCGTATGGTTTAATTTTTATTGAACTCAGTCTCCAAGCAGTGTGGTTTCTATCTGCACATGTTTGAGTGTTCCCCCCCCCTTCCCCCGGTCATCCAATTTATTTGACCCCATGAGGTCAAAAGTCATTCTGTTAGACCACAATCTTGTGAAAGACAAATCATTGTTCTTTGGTCACATTTTGAATTACATAAGATTTCATTTTGCTAAATCAATTTATCTATAAATGTTGTAGTTGGAGTTTGGTGTTTGCTTACATTTTTAGAAACGACATAGGCCTACACTTGGGTTAAATTACATTATTGTGATCTGATTAGTGTGCTCTGCAGGTTTACTATTGTTAAATATGGAGGGGTTCTTTCATAGTGTGTGAAATATGCGATGCTGGAAACATGTAGGTGTTCAAATTCCTGGAAAACTTTGCTTTGGGTAAATATGTCACAATGGATGAAACGATTATTAGAGGGAGTTTTTGTAATATCATTAGTAGACGTTAATTGTGTTGTTTAGATGGCATTTAACTACTAAGACAGATAGTATGATTAGAAAGAGACAGAGTGGAAAGGGTTGGATTTATTTAACCTCAGTGTGCTAGAATTTCTATAGGTAATGCATCCCAAGACCTGGACTCTCTCTCTCTGCCTGTCAGACGGTTAAGACCCCGATCCGCCTGAGCAAACAAAGGCCTATTCCAACCAGGAGACTCCTCCTTCTCAATAGACCAGACAGAGAACCAGAGCTGAACCAACAACAACAATAAGAACTGCATCCAGAACTATCTCCACCTGTGGCATCCAGAACCAAACAGCTTGCTGACAGGCAGAGATCTACTCTCATCAGTCCCTCAGACAGGGCATGAAGTTCCAAGCTGAGCCACAAGAATTGGCAAGAGCAAAGTGTGGGACATGAGAGCAGAATCCGCCCTCCAGAAAAACAGCAAAGAGACAGAATGGCCGGGGTCAAGGCTTGAGATAAACCAGAGGAGAGGGGAAGGGAATCAACGGGAATGAGTGAGTTTACACATAAACACACTTATTATAAGCGCACATTTGAAGAACTTGAAGTGACTTGATAAATAAGTGAAGAAAAAGTTGTATTAACCATGAATTAATCAATTGGTAAATTAAAAATAGCAGTAAAGAGGAAACTATTAAAGTAAAATGAGAATCATCCTAAAACACACTGAGGGATAAAGGGGGAGGCATGACAGAGTAGAACCATATGCTTCAAACTTTTCATCACGTTAACAAATTATACTTCAACAGATTTTTATTCACCTGTGAATAAAGTACTGATCTCATTTGTTACAATGTGGATCACCATTAAAAGGATAATTTTAGGAACCACTCTATAAGACACATCTTTATTTGTATGGATAAGGTTAAAGGGAGAGCTGGTGCCAAGCCAAATATAGTATTCCAATCTATAAAGTATTGATTTCACCATTGTGCCATAGTGGTTACCATAGGAGGGATTTCGGATGGACATACGAAATGACTTCGGTTTTTTTAAATCCATGATAAAGTAGGGAGTAGTTGTTGCATGTTCAGACACCCAGGGTTCCACACACTGCTAAAGAATTTAACATTGTTTTTATAAATGGGTATAATGAGCTATGAAATGCAGAGCTACACAGATCCTAGTAATGTTTTGACACAAGATAATAGTTAAGTACACAAGTTTCTGAAATAGATCTATTAGACATTTTAATATAGATTAGGTGTTAATAAACTGCAGTAGTAGTACTATAAGGAAGTGACATTTTTTAGGCTAACACTTTTCAGGGAATGTGGGGAACAGCTGTTCCGATGAAAAGTTAGAGATATCTTGAACATTATAGTTGTAATCGTGAATTAATTAATGATGTCGCTCCAAATTTGAAAGATTTTTGTAGACAAAGGATACTGGCCTATGCTGAAATATCAAAGTCTCTGCAGAGCACACACATGGCCAAAAAAGACTGAGACCAACTGACCTTTGACCCTGACCGACAGTGTAACTTGAGAAGGCACTGTCAATGACTGACTCTGGGGTGAACCTGACCAAGACTTTACAACCTGACAGTGTGAGTGTGAGTGTATGTCTGCATGTGATCAGTGCAACTGTATGATTTAAAACAATGACTAATTAAGCATGTTTTTGGACTAAAAACATTATTCTGGGGCTCAACACAATTCCACAGAATTGGAAAACCGCACTTGTGCACTCCCACAGGAGTTTGCAGAATGTGAAAATCAAACTAAAACATGAAGATTCTGTTTCTTTTAGGACTGAAGGATGGAGAGAAACACTTCATTTCACTGAGGTGTTTACTGTGGAAATGATGGATGTACATTTGGGAAAAATGTTTGGTATTTTCTTATAATCCATTATTACCTGAAGGTTTTCTTCCCATACAGGATTTTGGTTACACATGAGTTCATGTGTAAAAAGGGGAGTGTAAACTTCACAATGTACATTTTTCATTTAGGGACTGAAAGGAACCTGCTGCCCCAACTCGATTGTTCAATCTGACCATTGGTTGACAGTTTTAAAATGGACCTGCTCCATATCTGGAGATAAGATACTGTTTGATGAATGTTGACATGTTTCTAATATTGATTGAGTTATAACAGGTAACACAGATGCAGAATCAGTGGCCAACGGGCTACTGTGAGAGATGTAATTCCAGAATGGAATACTGAAGAAGTTGACCTGTGAGTAATGTTTCAACAGGTATTAAAGTAACTGAGGTTTGAAATGTACAAAGAACATATTAAAGTTAAAGCTAAAACATAGTAATGTAATGTAATGAGACAGAATTTAATTTAGACAACATCATGTAATTAGCCTGGTAAAGAAGTAAAAGCCATAGACTTTATTGTTTAGGTCATTATGGGGATATACATTTCATCTAAATTCATAATAGAAAGACATTTGATGACAGTTTGTTGGAATTCTGTATTCATTTTTTCAGCTTGTTAATATCTAAGCACTGACAGGTAGAAGCAGTATCACCAGGAAATCATTCACTTTGTCAGTATCATGATTTTGGTTGTTTTTGAATCCATAACATTAGTGTGTTTCTTTACCAGAAACATTAGCAGTTCATATTATATTTAGATTTTAAATGGGATCTCAAGGATTTCATTAAGAATAACACAGACGCTTGTCAAACATTCAGAGCTATTGAAATATGTTATTTGGTTCACCTAAAGATGTTGGAGTTTTGTTTTGTTGCCATAGGCCAAGTATTAAGATTCTGAAGCTGCACTGGCAGATAGGAGGTCTACAATTAATTTAGAAAACCTGTTCACAGACGTCTGTTGTTTTAAGACACCCCACCAACAGGCTCCAAGCGGCTTACGCAGTGGTGGGTCAAACAGCGGAGGGCCCCGGAGCCCTGAGCGTAGGCTTGAGGGATTTGTATCAGATTTCTCCACACAGGTTGGCGACGCCAAAGGGGGACCCAGGAGGCTGACACAGCGGAGTTGGTCTGGCTGAAGGTCATTAGGACAAAGTGGCTCAACCCCAGGCTCTCCGGCCCCGACCGAGTGACCCAGCGGATCTCTCATGCCGTTCGCATAGGAGGAAAGGGGGACAGCTCGTACCACGGGAGCCAGTGTGCGGCGGGGAAACCACCTGCTAGGACCGGGGACGACATCAGGATGGAGGTGGCCCTCGCAGAGGAGGTCGACTCAGAAGCTGTCATCAGTGGACTGGACGAGAACGACCCTGAAAACATCCTTACAGCAGACTACTTGGAAGCGGCTGTCAGCGGGCTGGGGGACTTGTCGAGGTAGCAGAGGAGTCTACAGTACTTCTCTCTGATCAGTTCCACCAGTGAAGGGAAAGCCGCATCTCCCTCTCCCTATCAGCTGGCCCTTGTTGGCGTATTCCTCTGAGGGGGGGGGGGGGGGGCAGGCCTGATGATTCACCACACAAGGAGACTGCTTTCTAGTAGTCAGGTTGCCCTCTAATGGTTCCTTCACTGCCATGGAAGGTGGTGTTCTGTTCCCAAAGATTTCAAGTACTTTGGGTCTCAGTTTCTGATAGATTTATACAATATTGGGGGACAGACACAGTAGAAAAGAATGATAGTAGATATGTTTCAAAATGCCTTGTGTAAGTTTATCTCTTGAGAATGAGATAAAAAGGGGGATTGAAGATTGTATCATCTGATATATGGGAAGTGTGTTACATTTGAAATGGCAGAAAGTCTTGTTGCAATTTCCAGATATTGAAAGAGGCCCCTGGAGTTTCTCTGGTAATTATCAATAGTAGCAGTTAAGTGAATACTGTTCAAACAATACCTGTGTTTGTGTTTTATATTGATTTCTCTGTTTTATTCTTTCATAAATGTGAGGACTAAAATTGCTATGAACATTCTGGGGTGGTTGGCGTAAACAGGTTTTTATTACTCTGTGGGGGTGGTGTAGTTAGGCAGGATAGGGGGCTAGGTGGATGATAGTACCTTCTGCTTAAGATATCCAGCATGGCAGGGAAGTCTACATATATTGAATAATAGATGTGTGTGTGTTTAATTACTTTGTATTAATAATAAGCAGTCTGTGTAACCAGAAGCTGGAAATATGAGAGTATTAATATGTATTATCTTTGTGAACAAGGGAATATTCTTTAGACACAACTCAAGTCTCTGGAATGTGCAGAAAGGGTGTGTGTGTGGATGAAAGCTGCAGTAATATGAGACAGCTAGAGACTCTTGTTTCCATGTCCTCTGCTGGCTCGCGCTGATTTGCTATGACCACAGCTCCTCCTGTTTTGTTTTTGGCATATAAGCTTGCTTTGTATTTAGTTCTTCCTCTTCTTCTTCCTCCGGCTGACAAGACAAGTAAGTTAGATCTCCCGGCGGGAGGAACAAGAGCCGGGGTAATCCGGATTACTTCGTGATGTTGTGTTATTGTGTCTTTTGCCATTAAATCAGCATATTTGTTATAACCTTACCAATGGTTGCTGTGAATTCTTCTTCTGTTAATCTGACCCATTCACAAAACGAACACGTGGAGACGAGGTGGGTTTTAAAACCACTAAGACTCCAACAGAGTCTAGTACTAGGAGCAGTAATACAATGATATAGCGCTACTGCAATCAAACCCTATGTTACCGGGAGCGGGAGCACTGCCCTCACCGGCTGAGTTAAATAATTAAGCTTAACAGCAAGGTGTTAGCCAAGCGGCTGCTGCTAACAATCAAGCGACCAAGTCAGAACACAAATGTTAAGACCAGATAATAGCTTCTAAGAAATAGAAAGTACTTACCTTACTCTCTGCATCTAAACGAAAAACGGGTTTAAAATATGACACTCTGGGCTTTCCATACTAAATTGAATGAGGGAGCAGCCAAAGCTGGGACTCAAATGCTAATGATAGCTCGGGCACAACGCCACAAGCAGAACTTTCAAAAGAGCATAAGGGAAACATTATGGGAGAGGAAGCGGGAACACTGTCGTCACCAGAAAGTCTAAGCTAAACAAAAAATAAGACGGCAATCAGGACAACTTAGCTGGGAGAGGGTGCAGGGACACAGCCATCACCAGCAACAAGCTGACACAAACCTGTCTGTCGAGGCTGTGCACAGCGCACAGCCGGCCGCAGCTCCTGGAGGACGCGTTAACGACCCGTAGCTCCGACTGTCAGTGGCGAAGCTGCACGCGGCCAGCTGCTGCAGAGAAATCCCTCAGATCAAACGTTGAAACCTGAACGCTGTAGGCTACAAAAATGTAGCCACGGTACTCTCGCGCAGCGAGAAGATGAAAGGAACAGATCCTCTGACGACACCGGCTGATATAGCCGGTGTCACGTGGGTCACAGGTGACTTTGTTGTTATTGGTACTCGAGCTGCGCATGCGCGTGATGGACATATCCAGTGCTTAAAGCACCGCCTCTGGCGGTCAGTAGGGACGAAATAGAACTTCTGTTACTGTCTTTTCTTCTTAGAGGAAGTATAAAAACACGCAACTCTGGATTTGTTTTAATGTTTGAGGTGCAATAAACGACAGCAGCTTTTTGGCATGTTAAAACTATTATTTTCTGCCTCGCTCATGAGAGTAACAGCTGGCGAAATTACAGCCTCGCCTACTGATTTTAATTCAACCATATATCGAGCCTGATTCTCGATTTCAAATGTGTGCTCTAAAATGATATTTATAAATGACTATTGTCATTATTATAAGCAAGACAATAAATGGCAAAGATATGTAGAAAATAAACGTATAAGATACGTTCATAACAAACGTAACGTGGGAGAAAATAAGTTTCTAGCTAAACGTAATTGAGAATGCAGTTTAGTTCTGTGGGAACGTAATTTTTAGGAGACAGGGTTGAACTTTTGTTGTATGAATTTATGTTTCATCCAATCACAGAGCTTGTTGACTTATCACGAGGTTTGTCAAAACTGACAGGCGTTGTCACAACAATAGCTGGGGATTGTGGGTAGTGTAGTCTCTTAGGCGCTCCACATTTCAGAGAAGTTGTTTCTCAGATTCGAAGGGTACATAATTTAAACCTATCAATGTCGTTTAATTAACAAAGGTAATCTGGTGTTTTTGAGTTGATGTGTAGTGGAGATATCACTGTCAAATCAATCGACAGCAGTGGCGAGCTGTGACTTTTATACCTAGGCCCTCTGACCCCCACCCCTTCCCTCGAGTTATTACATCACAGTGTATACTTCAGCGGAATATCAAAACAACGGCCCGGGGTGCAAAACGCATCAATGAAAGCGACCCTCTACCACATAAAACAACACCTGTAAATAACCCTATTTGTGTTCTTTGAAATTGAAAAGGATATTCTTTCACACACACATACGGGTATTGGGCCGAGTGCGACACCGTACTTCCGGTATCTGCCATTTCACGCGAGGTGCAAGCAGAATATCATAGTCTATTGCCTTAATCAATATCTAGTCAACACTAAAATACCACATATATGCAATGGCATGATAATATTATTGTGACAAGGGGGTAATCACCTGGTGTTTCCAGAAGATAGACGTAGATGCTGCCAAAATCGACCGAAGGCCACTTTCAAGGGTCGTTTTTCCATACATCTGCAGGCAGTCTGTAAGGGCAATCCGACAACCCACACAGCTCTAGTTTACGCTGGTAACAACCTAGAGCACACCCCTCAAGTCCAGAGATGTAATCCGAAGACATGCAGCGATTTCTTCGGTCGTTAATTAAGAAAAAAAACCTAGTGCGCTCTGCCTGGCTACGTTAGCTAGCTGTTTATATTAGCACCTCCAGGATATTTGCACCTCCAGGAAAATGGCGTATTGTATTGTGGGTAGCTCGTGACGTCACTGTGCGTGAAAGAATTGAATTGTGTTTGTTACTTTCATTGCAGTTGTATGTCTTAAGTGTAATTTGGCCCAGCTTTTATTTTGAAGGCGAGTTAACGCTATTGACAGGAAGTTGTTGTTGTTATGGAAACAAGAAAAGTTTCACAGCGGGCGGAACTTGTCATAAAGTCCGCGATAATAACACCCACCCATTTAGAGGGAAGATATGATTGGTCAATTGTACTGTCATTTGACATTACTCTCTCGTTTAGTTACTATAGCGACCCTCTGTGAATTCATAGCTGGACCGCCTGGACATCCAACAGCTCCTCTCTTCACAGTAACTCACAGAGAGGAGCTTTCATTTAACCCTTCACATTCCAACAGAAACTGAATAGGCAGATTTGAAGGATTTATTTCTTTGGAAATGTTATTTTAAATACAATTAAATCAAGTTATTTTTGGTAAAACTAATGAAAAATATAACTAAAAAAATATATTAAAAAAAATAGATATATTTTTAATGTTTTTAAATAACGGATGCGGTGCTTCCATGAGCGTCAAATACCGCCGCCGATGGGAATACATTGCAATCAGTTGAAAGCTCTTTGCGTCCGTTTATGAAGCTGAAGGAGATTCGGCGCGTCACAACAGCACGCCACGGGGTCCCTGACCAAGCGTCGCTCCTGGACGTTTAGGGAGTGAGAGTGTGTTGGTCTGGGGCTGGATTGGGCTTCTACATGGGACAAATGAAAGACTTTAAAAAGCGTAAACCTTTTCATCATTAAACGTTCATAGAACATGCAGTGATAGCATGTCTCAGTACTAATTCTGAAAATAACGTAGGGTCGACTTCCACAGTGACATGAACTGAAAATAACTGCTGAAAGGGAAAAATGAAAACACTACATTCTATTGAAACCTGCTTTTTTTTTAAACTATTGCAAATAAGAATTGTAATTGCTTACCAATCTCTGTTTTCTCATCAGATTTCCAGTCCCTTTTCAAAACACATGCCTACAGACAATATGTATTCAGCAGGGCATCTCCAAGGTCAAAGGTCATCTCTCATCAGCTGTTGTCGGGCCTCCAAGGACAATGCTGGATGTTTATAGTCTCAGCCCTCGGCGTCTCTTGTATCCACTCCACTTTAACACAGCCCGGGAAAGTGAGTGGGAAAGTGGTGACGCCAATTAAATTTCTCCTCCTCAACTCCCATACTCCTCTCTGAGTATTGTCTTCACCCCATCATATAAATCAGACAGCGGAGGAGGATTAAAAGAAGAAGGAAGAAGGAGACAAGTGATCTGTCAGACTGTCCTCTTCAAGGTTGCCAACGTTCAGTCTGCAGTGTGTCATCTGCTCCAAAACAAAGTCCATTCTGGAGCCTTCCAGCCTTCCTCTTCCTTACAGCTCGTGAAGAATTCCCACTCCATCTCATGGTGAAAAATACATGACTGAGTTTCATACCATCCTGCATTAGAGAACTGCCAACACAACACTTTGCATTTCATTAGTGATGCAAATGTTTCCACCCGTCATCCTGTGTCCATATGTGCTCTATTAGATGGCTGTCTTACGTATTCTGGCTTCTCTAGCATTAGAGTAGGGAAGACCTTTCTGAGACAGAAACAGGGATATATAATATATATTCCAGCTAAGTGTGGGTTGGTTTTGTTGCATGTTTTGAGATGTATGTGTTTGAAATGGTTGCTGTAGTTACAGTGGAGGTGAATGGAACACTGGGAACAGTCATCTTTATTTCAATAATGTAAACAATGTTTCTTCTCAGAGATGTTGCTGTTCAATTATTATATTGATAGATGCAGGGTGTGCTACAGAGGGAGGGAGCTGCTGCAGGAATAGTGAAAGGAAAAAAGCAAGGGAGACCGAAAGTGAGAGGGAGAGAAAAATGGATGCTGGTGTGTCAGAAAATAGGATGGGGAGGAGATGAGATTCCCCCTTATCTTCGACGGCAGTTACACTTGGTGGATTCTTATCTGAGCCGGCAGAGATCCATGTGAGGCTCGCTGCATATAGCCTTTAACTGATTATCTATTTGTCAACATTTCCCACCATTTCCCCTGCTCAAAGCCTCGGGGAACTGTGGGAATATTGACTTCCACTCCTACAGAATGTAGAGGTGGAATCCAAATTGAGTGTAGAGCCTCGTTAGGTGTACATCAGGCTCTGAATCAACTGAGTTTTTAAACATCGACCCTACACACAATAACAAGACATCAGTATACACTGACCAGAAAGCCTGTGAGGAGAAACGCTGGCAGCGGCCACCCCCCCAATCGGTTATTAGCAGCTCGGTCTCCTGCAGAGACCAGATAGTCCTAGCTGATTGTGATTTCCATTCTGATGCAGTGAGCATATTGTGGTGATACAATAAACACGATAAATCATGTCCTTGTCCCAGATGGACATTTCACTTCTCAAATGACTGGATTTCAGATAACCTTCTTATGAATTTAATGACATGACATATTTCACAATGGAGACATTTGTTCATTGTTGTGACCCATCCATCCATCCATCTTCTTCCGCTTATCCGTGGTCGGGTCGCGGGGGTAGCAGTTCCAGCAAAGAGCCCCAAACTTCCTTTTCCCTGGCGACATCAACCAGCTCTGACTGGGGGGTCCCAAGGCGCTCCCAGGCCAGCGAAGAGATATAATCCCTCCACCTGGTCCTAGGTCTACCCCATGGTCTCTTCCCAGCTGGACGTGCCTGGAACACCTCCCTAGGGAGGCGTCCAGGTGGCATCCTAACTAGGTGCCCGAACCACCTCAACTGGCTCCTTTCGACGCGAAGGAGGAGCGGCTCAACCCCCGAGTCCCTCCCGGATGACCGAACCTCTCACCTTATCCCTAAGGGAGACACCAGCCACCCTTTGGTTTGGATTGTTGTGACCATTGAGCAAAAATGTTAAAGGGTCCGTTGACCCACAAAGCATTGTGACTGAGGTGGTCTGTCGTTGAATGTAGCTGTGCGGATAGCTTTGGGTTGTTTCATATATCTGTCTCTGTGATTTCTGTTTCCTCCTCTATACCAATCAATGCAATACCATTTGTAGCGCTCACACCACTGAAGAATGTCTCTCTGGAAGAGTCTTATCTCACCATTATCTACTTCCTGCAGGGCCAACTTCATGTTCCCTTTTTGGGAGTGAGGAAGTCTATAAAAAAAAGGAAACCTCTAATAAACAAGGACCATGCATAAACCTAGATTAACTCTAAAAAGAGATGCATTAAGCCAAATCTACCTATAAGCAAATGTTCCTTCTGCAGCCTAGACTACACATTTGTGTTGTGTTCAATAAATCCAACATTTATGGGAAAGTGATGCTGAAGAGTATGTGATGGAGTCAACATAGAGCCAGGGTTACCACCACCCCACATGTCAATATACCATAGGTCAACTAATGACAGTGGTCTCTTCATCTCCATGACGACTGTGACCACATTTTCTAAGGAAATGTTTAAATTACCCAAAAAATATACTACATGGATATTTGGTTAAGAAGTGTATAGCCATCACCATCGCATCAGTGGATACAAGTATTATACCATATTTTAAGCTGGAAAGAACACACACACACACACACACACACACACACACACACACACACACACACACACACACACACACACACACACACACACACACACACACACACACACACACACACACACACACACACACACACACACACACACACACACACACACACACACACACACACACACAGGAGGTTAGGTCCACCACCTGCCCACACCCCCCATCAAATTGTCCCCACATTGAGGATGCTTCCTACGCCCATGCCCGAGACACAGTTTTGTCAATATTGCTGTTTATTGCCCCCACAGGCGGAGGCATGGGGTTTAACAGGTTTAAAAGTATCCCATGTGTTAGTGCATTGTTATATATTTTCCTTTAGAATGGCAGGAAATTAGTATTCAAATTTTGATTGCATTTTTGGTCCCCCCCAATGTTGACTCCATGGTTACGGCCTTGCGTCAGAGTCTAACTCCCGCCTGCTCCAGCCTGATCCAAATAAGGGCAAAGAGGCTGAGCCGAGGCGGGACCTGCTGCCACCGAGCTGGAAGTTCCAGAGCTAGCTGAGGCTACCAAGCTAATGTGCTCAGCAGTGCTGTTCTGTGATGCTAGCTGGCTAACCTACATCTGTTGCTTCCGGTCTGCACATTTTACATTGCCTAAGGTAAGTGAACATGAAACTATTCAGCAAAACTTTCCATAATAATCTATGGTATTGAGTTTTCAGATAATACTTGCATACAAATCTTAAAATGCCTTCAGGTTGCTAAAATATATAATATGTGGTAAATTCAACAGTGGACCCAGCAAAGATTCAAATATGTGCATTATTTTAGTTATTGATTTTTTGCTGTTACTTAATTATACTTTTAATACATTAAAGTCAAGCTTAGTTACATGTGATGGTAGCTAGTGAGTGCTCTTACCTGTGTGCCGCCTCCTGTATTAAAACTG
This sequence comes from Harpagifer antarcticus, assembly GCA_902827135.1. Lineage (NCBI taxonomy): Eukaryota > Metazoa > Chordata > Actinopteri > Perciformes > Harpagiferidae > Harpagifer > Harpagifer antarcticus. The sequence continues at coordinate 565,795 of CADEHL010000497.1, read as the reverse complement.
TTAAGTACCAGTTCTATCTACTTTACTTTAAACAATTAAAGAGATAAAATCAACTAAATGTATTGAAATAATAATCTTCATTTTAGGTGCCTCTTCTTCTTTTAAATTAAACTTTCAGACGTGAGATATTGAAGTACAGTAATAGTATTGTTTATTTAAAAAGACTGAGCCACTCATTACAGTTAACTTCATATTTATTTTTGTCTAAAGCATTTATTACACACATTTCCCCCTCATATTCACAGTGTGGATCAATTGAGACAGCGTGGAGTCCAGGGAGCTGCAGAGACTTTAGGAGAAACCTCAGTGTGACGGATGTCCTGTCTGTTGGTTTGGCTGGAGAAGACTGAGGTGGAGCGGTCTTTCTCTAGGAGGAGGACCAGGCCTGATGGAGGAGGACGTGACCTGATGGAGGAGGACCATGCCTGATGGAGGACGATGTGACCTGATGGAGGAGGACCAGGCCTGATGGAGGAGGACGTGACCTGATGGAGGAGGACCAGGCCTGATGGAGGAGGACCAGGCCTGATGGAGGAGGACGTGACCTGATGGAGGAGGACCAGGCCTGATGGAGGAGGACGTGACCTGATGGAGGAGGACCAGGCCTGATGGAGGAGGACGTGACCTGATGGAGGAGGACCAGGCCTGATGGAGGAGGACCCGACCTGATGGAGGAGGACCAGGCCTGATGGAGGAGGACCAGGCCTGATGGAGGAGGACGTGACCTGATGGAGGAGGACCAGGCCTGATGGAGGAGGACGTGACCTGATGGAGGAGGACCAGGCCTGATGGAGGAGGACGTGACCTGATGGAGGAGGACCAGGCCTGATGGAGGAGGACGTGACCTGATGGAGGAGGATCAGGCCTGATGAAGAAACCACCTAACTGCATCTGTGAACCCATACTGGGCACAGCTGTCACAAACAAATGATGGTCCTGTTTGAATTGTGTTCACAATAAAAGTGTAGTTTCTTAGTGAATGTCCTGTATTGGTCTTTAATCTCATATCAGCTTTTCATTTTCTTCTTGCCCCTCGGAGAAAACGGTGAGGCAGTTGTGTCCTTCAGGTATGTCCTTTCCTAACAGAAATTACAAGAAACATCAAACATATGACATTATTGCAGAGCAAGTGTGTTATCTATGAAAGAGGTACGTTGGAGGGCTGTAGAAATAAATACAAAATGATTTGAATGTGTTTTTTAAATTCATCACTTTGCACTACAAAGATAATCAGATTATGAATGAACAGTCTGCAGTTAATCAACATTAAAATATATGTTATTATTAAAATAATATTCAACTGTTATCAGAACTTAGTGTAAATGTAGAATCATGCTGTTCGGTTGTCTCACTGCAAGAACCACTTTTACCACGTCTTTTACAGACAATATGTAGAGACAAATGGTAGTAATTTACACAAAGTAAAATAATAATTGCCTTAAATAAATTGACATGTGAAAGCCGTCAAATCATGTTGCTTGTTGCTTGTTAAAATCTAAATGTAACCTTTTGCAAGGAAGGAAGACTCAACTTCCCCGATGTCAATATTAAGTCATGTTTAATGGAATGTATATCAGTGTATTATAGTTGTTAAACGTTTCTCGATTCTTTGTACAGTATGAAAGGGGTCTTTGTACCTTTGAGTCCATGCTGAAGTTCACTGATGTCAGGAATCTCGGTCTGTCTCTCGTGGTCAGCATCCTCTGGTCTGTCTGCGTCACCTTGAAACTTTAAACAAACAGATATATATATATATATGTAAAGTAACAATGTGTTGGTCACACATTTTAACATGCAAACATGTGATAATCTTTTTGTTATCCTTTAAAAAAGTGCTGGATATCACAGCCCTTACTGTATCTTATCAGTTGGGTTGTGTATTATTGTCTAGTTGGGGTCCTTTTTATTTTACTGTTACTTTGGAATAGTTTCTCATGAGACAGTCAAATTAAATATGTGTCCTATGCCATATTCACATTAATTTGTAACACCAGGGCTCGACAGTAACGGTTGCCAGGTTGCCATGGCAACCATTCAGAAAAAATGTCAACCACTTCTTGGCCTTTGGTTGCCATCAGTGGCAACCAGTTTTTAACATAAAGAAATGAGGACAGCAAACAGCAAAATGTGCAATAGATACATGTTAATTATTTGTTGTATTAAGAGTGATATTTAATTATTTTTGTGACCAGTCGGAACTTGATACTTAAAGTGGACCTATCATGCTATATTTGAAAAATATATTGTAGGGCCATACCGATACAAAACATGTCTGTTTGTTTTTTTTTTCAAAATACCAAACAGATCACCCATTGTAGCCATGCCTCATACTGCTCAAACCACTCTTTTGCAGCCCTGTTAGAAGGCAGATTTTGGGTCCTTAGCTTGAAAAAAATAAATAAGAGGAGGCGGAGCTAATGCCTGATCAGAATTCTACCGGAGATAAAGTTAAATTCGGTTGTGATAAAACGCCATCCTGTTTAAACCACGTCAAGGATTATTTCTGAAATAGTATGGAGCTCAAATGCTTTTTCTCTTGCAGTTTTATCACAAGGTAAGTTCTTTTTTTATTTCCTGCTTTTTAAACACATGTTCAAGGTTCAAGTTTCTTTATTGTCAAACTAACATAGCTACAGAGTAATTATGTCGTTGAAAATCTTAGGTCACAGGCTTCTCCAACAATGCAACACAATAATACAGATAAGCCGACAATATTAACCAATATTAAAATATACTATATTAAAAGTAATACAAAATGAAAATGTTTTGTCTTTAAAAAAAAGTGAGAAAAAAAAAATGCAATAGTGCAATACGAGTTTATATACAAGTTATTGGAATGATATATTAGATAATAGATAAATAATTACTAAGTAGCAGATGAATGTTATGAAATTGTTTCAGCAGTTCAGTTGTTTAACAGTCTTATTGCCTGTGGGATGAAGCTGTCACTGAATCTGGTTGTTCTTGTGAGGATGCTGCGGTATCGCCTGCCAGACGGCAGCAGACTGAACAGTTTGTGGCTGGGGTGATGGGGGTCTTTTATAATCCTGAGGGCTTTGTTCCTGAGCCGCTGGGAGTAAAGGTCCTCCATGGATGGCAGCTCTGTCCTGGTGATGTGCTGTGCAGTTTTCACCACCCTCTGTAAAGCCTTACGATTGAGGGCGGTGCAGCTGCCGTACCAGGCCGTGATGCAGCCAGTCAGGATACTCTCTATGGTGCACCTGTAGAGGTTGCAGAGTATCCTGGAGTCCATGTTGAACCTCCTCAGCCTGCGGGGGAAGAAGAGCCGCTGTCAAGCTTTCTTGGTGATGGTGGTGGTGTGAAGAGTCCATGTCAGGTCCTCAGTGATGTGGACCCCGAGGAACCTGAAGCTGCTGACTCTCTCCACCGTAGTCCCATTGATGGTGATGGGGGCATGTCCCTCTCTCTGCTGCTTCCTGTAATCCACAATCAGCTCCTTGGTTTTGCTGACGTTGGGATGGAGGTTGTTTTCCTGGCACCAAGATGTCAGGTTTTCGACCTCCTCTCTGTACGCCGTCTCGTCGCCGTCTGTGATGACGGTCGTGTCGTCAGCAAACTTCACGATGGTGTTGAAGCTGTGTGTGACCATGCAGTCGTGTGTGAACAGGGAGTAGAGGATAGGGCTGAGCACGCAGCCTTGAGGGGGTGTTGAGGATCAGGGTGGAGGTGTTTCCCACCTGCACTGCCTGGGGTCTGCCCGTCAGGAAGTTCAGGATCCAATCACAGAGGGCGCTGTTGAGCCCGAGGTCTCTGAGCTTGATGACCAGCTTGGAGGGCACAATGGTATTGAAGGCTGAACTGTAATCAATGAACAGCATTCTCACATAATGTTCCAGGTGTGAGAGAGCAGTGTGGATGGTGAGGGTTTTGGCGTCGTCTGTGGACCTGTTTGCTCTGTAGGCAAACTGCAGGGGGTCCAGGGAGTCAGGAAGGGAGGAGGTGATGAATGATTTGACTAACCGCTCAAAGCACTTCATGATGATGGAGGTGAGTGCTACTGGGCGGTAGTCGTTGAGGCTGGTGATTTTTGTCTTCATGTTTCAAACATGTGGGGACTACAGACTGCAGCAGGGACCTGTTGAAGATGTCTGAACACCTCTGCCAGCTGAACTGCACACACCTTGAGAACACGGCCAGGGATGCCATCAGGTCCAGGAGCCTTGTGTGGGTTAACTATTTTAAAGGATTTGCACACATCTGCCCTGTTTAAAACAAAAGGGCAGGGCTCCTGGTCCTTCTCTGCACCCCCAGCCTGGCTGCTCTCAAATCGTGCAAAAAAGCAATTCAGCTCATCTGGGAGAGATGCGCACGCAGACACTCCCGCAGCACCCCCGCTGCTCCTTTGTAGTCTGTCATTGTTCTTAGTCCCGCCCACATGTTCCGGGTGTTACAGCCTTTGAAGTCAGATACCACCTTGTCTTTGTACTGTCTCTTTGCATTGCTGATTGCTCTCCGGAGATCATACTTTCCTGTACTCCTCCAAATCTCCAGCTCTGTGTGCGATAGTGCGCGCTTCCAGCTTGGTACGAACCTCGCCGTTTATCCAGGGCTTTTGATTTGGGAATGTTCCTACAGAAACCTTCGGTACCACGTCATCGATGCATTTCCCAATGTAGCAGATGGCCGTGTCCGTGTGTGTGTTGTGCTCTTCAGTACAGGTTAGCTCTGAGTGTTAGCGAGGCTTGCTAATGTAAACAAAGACGTCCAAAACACGTCAGGCATTGTTTCTGATAGCAACTTTCTGTGGGTCCGCCGACGTCAGTTCGGATGGACACGTCAGTTCGGATGGAAATCTGTATCCGCTCGTTGTACACCCGTTTTTAAAAGATTTGGGTACGGAGGAAAAGAGAGAGGGTTTTATTTTCTGACGCTGCGTGAGTTCCCTGACGCACCGGGGACACATATTTATGTATAAAAGACATCACAAGTGCATTTTGCATGATAAGTCCCCTTTAAGTTGCACGTGCATTGGTGTGATTACGGAGCCAGAAAGCAATGCACGTTTACTCGTGTGCAACGTGTGTTTGTTTTGCAAAAAATGGCGAAGCAAATTAAGTTGTTTGACTGCGAGGTAAAAAGTTCGGCCAACCCGTCAACATCTCAAACGAATGTTCAAAGTGATTCAACTGATAAAGCGCAAGGTGAACCCGAACGAAAAGCAAAGAGGAAATGGGTAAAGTCTTGGGAGGCGACTTCCGGCGCGCGATGAGGTTCTAGTGGTAGCAATAGTGGTAGTGGGAGCTCTGCAGCTTTACTATAAAAAACACGCTTAAATCCGACGAGCTCAATACTATATCACACATTTATTTATTTAATGATCATATCATCTTTCGGGAACTATTCATTTGATTTTTTCAACCATGGTGAAGACGAAATCGACAAAGCTGTGCACGGCGGAGGGAGGCCCGGGAGAATCACCGAAATCGCCTGACAAGGAACAACACGAGGAGAGCAGTGTCCCGGCCGACATGGTGTTACACCCTGATCCCACCGGAAGCGTCTGCGCTGCGGCTGCGCCGCACTGCGCCGCGCTGCGACCTCCTCCTGCGACCTCCTCCTGCGTCATAACCCACCAGGCGCGTTTCAAAACGTTGCAGAAGCGGAGCGTCGTGTGTGCAGCCTCGCAGTTGTTGTTGATTTTGGAATATTTCCTGGACATTTGTACTTCTACAAGTAAGTAGGCTACGTAGTTAAATGGTTTATGTTTGTGTCTGTTTAATCGTGTTTATTGTTGTTATTTCCTATTTTGTTGTGTTGTAGACTACAGACACAGTTAATAATTATTGTAATATTCCAGTTATAAACGACATGAATCAAAGATGTGTTGCTGTATTTTAGTGGTAAACAAATATGCATTCATCATCATAATTATTCTATATATATATATATATCATTTACAGTGCCTGTAAACCGGAGGAGAACGCTGGCATGTATTCTCCTACTTGAAAGACTATGGCGGGGTGGGGGGAGGAGAAGGAGCCGGTTTTGGGTGCACCCCCTCAACCAGCAAAGGAGACAACAAGGTGATTTTCATCACCTCATGGCTGAGCTGAGGCTGGACAGCCAACGACATCACCAATATTTTCGGATGAGTGCAGAGCAGATGGATGAACTTCTGTCCCTCCTGGGCCCTGAACTGACCAGACAATCCACACATTTCAGAGCTGCCATAGAACCCAAGCAGAGACTGGCTGTTGCACTGAGGTAAGATGCACATTTCACAGACAATAAATCACTGACCACAAGTATAATACACGTTTTAATTAGAAACATATCACCCAAAACAACATTTTAAACACCAACATCAAATAACAGCAAATCAACACTAAAAAGGAACTATTTACAGTAAAAACAATATGAATTACAAGTCTTCATATTGAGACCCATCCTGCCATGCAGAGCCACTGTTGGAGAACAGCATGTTTGTGAATGGCCCTGTTGATTGGGCTTGTGGGGGTTGGGGTGCAGTTGGCCGAAGGGCTACTGGCCTGGAGGTGTGAGTGGAGTGTTGTGACGTGGGGGGATGGAAAATTGGCTGCCAATGTTCCTGTGGTTGTGTACTCTCTCTTTTAAGACTATGGAAGGTGTTTAAAATAGCTATTTTTGCCCGATATTTCCTGTCTATGTCCAGCCTTTGTAGCATATACACCAGACTCAGAGCAAAGTAGTATGACTCTTCAAGTGGTGAGTTTGGCATATGTGGTGTAGCTGGAGGTTCCTGCAGTAGAGAAATGAGTTGCTCCCCAAGGTCTGTGCTCTGTGGCCTCCTCTTTGTGGAACGCTGGGCCGCCGCTGCTGGTGTGGATCCCTGGGGGCTACGGGACCTAGAGGGCCTCCTCTCTGCAGAGGTTGTGGGTACCAGAGGTGGTGGGGTTGTAGGTGGTGTGGGTGTAGGTGGTGTGGGTGTGCGTGGGCCTGAATATCCAGATGCTGCTCCTGGTGTAGATGCTCTCTCTATCTCTTCTAATGGGGAAGGATTTCCCAAGCTGCTTGTAGAACTATATTAAAAGAAACAACAACATGAAATCAATTAAAATATTTTTTCTTGGGATTAATTTATACAATATGAACATATTTATGTAATTTAAAATAAACTCTTTCATACCCTTTGCAATACATCATGACAAATTACAAAGTTACAAAATTATATAAATAAAAATGTTTGCATACATACCTCCTTTGCTGTATATATGGCAAAATGAAGGACATTATGTCTGAATACTTCCAGGCCTTCTGCGAGCCACCTGCAGATCCGCTTGGGATGGACTTCTTCCGGGTTTTGACGAAAGCATCCCTCAGTGACTTCCATTTCGCCTTGCAAACGTCGACTGAAAAAAAGAATAGATTCCGATTAATAAAATGATTTCACTTTGCTTGTTTTTCCCTTCACAGATACTTGGCTTCCGGGGACTCACTGGTCAGCCTAGCATTCAGCTATCGCCTAGGATGCACTACTGTGAGAGACACTGTCCATTTGGTGTGTGCAGCCATTGAAAAAATGATGATGGAGAGGTTCCTACTCAGGCCAACAGAAGACACGTGGAAGGAGGTTGCACAAGGATTCTGGGAAAAATGGAATTTCCCAAATTGCTTGGGAGCAATAGACGGAAAGCACATCGCCATCCAAGCACCACCACTGTCTGGGAGTCAGTACTTCAATTATAGGAAGACTCTTTCCATAGTGCTTTTGGCACTTGTTGATGCTGACTACAGGTTCCGAGTCATTCAAGTGGGGGACTTCGGAAGAACAAGTGATGGTGGGGTGTATGCCGGATCGGATTTGGGGAAAGGACTGGAGGCCAGAACACTTCATGTTCCAACCAGTACCTCTCTACCTGGTGCTGCTCACCTGGGTGAGATGTCATTCGTCATGGTGGGTGACGCAGCTTTCCCACTCAAGCCATACCTGATGAGACCATACCCTGGAAAGAACCTCACTCATCAAAAGAGGATTTTAAACTACAGACTTTCCAGAGCAAGGATGGTGGTGGAAAATGCCTTCGGCATTCTGGCTTCCAGGTGGAGAATCTTCCATCGTCGCATCAACCTGCACCCGAAAAACGTGGACAAGCTTGTGGTGGCTGCATGCATCCTACACAACTTCCTGCTGGCCCCTGTGGAAAACCAGAGGTTGCTGGATGAGGAAGAGCAGCAGGGAAGACACATGGCACCAGTGAGAAACATGGGAGGAAACAGGGCATCAAGAGAGGCCTGTAATGTGAGGGAGGCTTTCTGCACATTCTTCAACTCTCCTGAGGGCAGTGTGTCTTGGCAGGACAGGATGGTGTGTTTACTGGAACACACAAAAGTTACTACACTGACAAAATGATTGAAAGATGTGTTTTTTCATTCCAGAGAATTTGAAAAAGCAAAAAAGTTATAGTTATTGTTGCATTTGTAAAAAACTGTTCTTTATTTTTAATATCCTATGTTATTATGTATTTTTTTGATAATACATTTCATAATAAATAGTTTTGGCTGACAAATGACTGCCAAATTATTTTTGTCTGTCCTCACAATTTATCTGACTATAAATACAAGGTAGTTGTTTTTTCAATTATGTAAAAAAATATTACAAATCAAAATGTAGTAGCCCTATATTTGATGAATTACTGTACTGTACAATGGCACTTGTGAAATACAATTTCCTGTTTTACTACAATACACCTCAGAGGGAAATATTATTTCTTAATTTTACATTTTTCTGATAGCTATACTTTAAGATAAATACAAAATAAATTGAATATTAAAATATATTATCATTATAATGGGTTAAACAAAGCTATTGATCCCTGGGCAAAATTCACAAGCTAAAGTATAGTTAAAAAAACAGTATATATAACAATATATATGATGGGAATTTATGCATGTAGATTTCTACAAAATGTTCTCAGACAGAAGGGTGTTGCTCTGACCATTGTCCGGCAATTATCATATGGATGTTGGGGGTTGTAATTAACATGATGCTTCCCCTTCTGTCTGCCCCATGTGTATTGGCTTCAATCCTGTGTCTCATCTGTATACATGATTGATTCTGTTAAATGCAATAACTCTTTATTAAATAACAACTTTGTTTTAAGCTGTGGAATTTCAAACACAATATAAATACAAAATCATATAATATATATACAGTATATATATATATATATATATATATATATATATATATATATATATATATATATGGTTATATTTTGATATAGGAAATAAGATCTTACTTTCTTGTGAAATGCAAGTTTACTAAAAAAAAAATGTTTTAATGACTTTCACAACATGTTAAACTACTGAATGGCTCTGTACTGTACATACAAGTATTCATTAACTTTAAAACATTAATATTTACCTTCCACTCCAATAACTCCACCGACTAAACACCAGACCTTGTCCTTTCTGACGTTGTCTTTGTAGTATTGATTGGGTTATGTCATACAAAATAGTGTGTTTTTCCACTTCGATGATGAAACGCTCTTCGTCCATTTTGGGTGTCGTGTTGTGAAAGGGGGTCTGGAACACGAGTTTATTCGGGGGATGGGCCTGGGCCGGATGAACGTTCCACTTCCTGCTTGCGCTGTGTCAAAAATAGGATTCATCCTATATTTTAGAAATTCCGCTTCGAGCCGCGGCGCAGCGGGTCTGGTGGAATAGCACCCATTGACTAGAGTGGCCACGATCGCTAAAAACGCCGCAGCCGCAGCCCAGCCAGGCTCATCGTCACTCACGGGGCAGCACTGTTTCACCGACCCTAAAGCTGCACTGGATTATGCCAGGCGCCTCTTTGGGGCTCCCGAGGCACAGCCGAAGGCGACACCCGACGGATGATCTATAAACATTTAAGATACATGGCCTGGGCTGGCTGTTGATATAGGTTGGTGTACTTTTCCTTTCCCAGAGTAGGCCTATATATATATTTATATACAATTCAACTTTAATTTGTTGTTTAACGTTTAAGTGTTAGCCTATTAGCAAGTTAACTTAAGTATTATTGAAGCATTTTTTCAGAGCCCTGTCTCCTGCTTTGCTAAACTGTTTTTTTCCTAAGTTCACTTTAAGGGAGATGTTTTGGAATATTATGTTTAACTGGGTCTATACTCAGGGCTTTTATGTGCTTAAAGGTCTGATTGAGACGTGTTTTACTGCAATTCTTATTAGCCATCTTTCAAATGGGCTCACTTTTTGTTATATGCTTATGTGTTTTCCATACTCTAGTTAGATTATGTAAACAAGCTGCAGAGCTACCAGATATGTGTTAGGAGTACTATAGATAGTAGGAGCTTTTCGCCTCCGCACCGGAAACCGCAAGGTTTTCTTGCCTGCCGTCTCCATCGTTTGGGGATGGGGACCTGGGCACGGGACTTGGGTGAGTTGTTGTATTGTTGTCTGTTGAGGGTATGTTTGTATATTTGCTTTTATTGTTTGTTTTTTTTCTTTGTTTGTTTGTGTTTTTTTTCTTTTTTCTCTCAACTTTGCAATTGCCTGGGCCACTGCACTTTCCAGTTTGTATGGGATAGATGGCGGATAATGGTGTGACTCCAGATAGACCTAACTCCACAAAATGATTGTCCTGGAATGTAAAGGCTATGAACAGCCCTGTCAAAAGGTCAAGAGTTTTTTCTCACCGCAGAAAGTTAAATGCAGATGTCGTCTTTTTACAGGAGACACACTTACGCATCAAAGACGACCATAGGCTAAGAAAAATCAACATTATAGTCAGGTCTTCCACTCATATTTTGACTCCAAAGCCAGAGGTGTTGCAATCCTCATAAATAAGAGGATACATTTTTCCACCACTAACATTATTTCTGACAGAAATGGGAGATATTTAATTATTACTGGTATGGTTTGGCAAACTCTTGTTGTATTGGTGAATGTATATGCTCCCAATTTTGATAATGCTGCGTTCTCTAACAGCTTGCTGAGCAAAATCCCCTGTCTTAACACTCACCTTTTAATACTGGGAGGGGACTTAAACTGTGCTATTGACCCATCCTTAGACCGCTCTTCTCCCACCACGTTCTCTCCGTCCACTATGGCAAGGTCATTTTCTGACTTTATGTCTCTGAACCCCTGAAGATATAATAATCCTCAGTCTCGTGATTACTCCTTTTTCTCTCATGTACATCATTCTTTTTCTCGCATTGACTATTTTTTCATTGACCATAAATTGCTGCCCAAGGTTACCTCATCAGAATATTTACCAATCATCATCTCTGTCCATGGTCCTTTAACTCTGGACATACCTCTGTCTACTCAACCTCGTACACCTTCACGGTGGAGATTCAATTCACTCCTGCTCTCTGATGCCAAGTTTTGTAGTACAATCTCCACTGCCATCAATGACTTTCTGTTTTCTAACAAGACAAGCTCCACCTCCCATTCTCTGTTATGGGAGTCGCTCAAGGCCTACCTCAGAGGGCAAATAATCTCTTATGCCTCTTATTTTAACAGGACCCGTAGAGCTAGGCTGGACGAGCTCTCTAAGGCGATACTTGAGTTAGACCGCCAATATGCTTCGACCCCGTCCCCAGATCTTTATAAACAGCGCCTGAATCTCCATTCGGAATTCAATCTTCTATCTACTCAAGATGCAGAGTGTTACTGCACTCAAGGGGAACATACTATGAACATGGCGATTGCTCGCGCACCAATTAAAACGCAAAGCAGCCTCCCGATTAATTCATAAAATTCTAGACTCCTCTAACAACTTGACCTCTGACCCAGCACAGATTAATGCCTTGAAAAGTTTTTACTCTACCTACCTACTCTACCTACATAAGTCGGAGATGCCATCAGACACCACCAATATGACTCAGTTTTTGGAAGAATTGATGATTCTCTCAGTTCCGCCTGAGGTTGCGGATGACCTTGATTCCCCTCTCACTCTTGATGAGGTTATGCAATCCACCAGGTCAATGCAGAGCGGTAAGGCCCCAGGACCTGACGGGTTCCCTCCTGAATTCTTGAAAAAATGTGATGCTAAGTTGGCCCCTCTGCTTTTAGCCATGTACAATGAATCGCTTGGTAATGGCTCACTTCCACCCACCTTGAAGCAGTCTTCAATAGCTCTCCTCTTAAAAAAGGATAAGGACGTGACTCTGTGTAGCTCTTATAGGCCGCTCAGTCTCCTTAATGCTGATGTCAAGATACTGGCTAAGGTCCTTGCACAACGGCTGGAGGTAGTCATACCAGAAATCATTTCTGAGGAACAAACAGGCTTTATACAGGGGAGTTACTCATTTTCGAATAAACGTACACTTTTCAACATAATTTACTCTAAGCAACCCTCCACCCTTACTGAGGTGGTTGTCTCTCTTGATGCCGAGAAGGCATTTGATCGGGTAGAATGGGGATACTTATTCTCTGTCCTTAAGAAATTTGGATTTGGGAACACATTATGCTCTTGGATTCACCTTTTGTACTCTTCTCCCCAAGCTAGTGTATGCACCAATGATACTCATTCAAGCTATTTTGCCCTTTGACGTGGTACACGACAGGGTTGCCCCCTATCCCCTATACTGTTCGCACTGGCTATTGAACCTCTTTCTGCGGCTCTACATGCCTCTACCTCTTTCCGGGGGGTGACAAGGGAGGGCAGGGAACATAGGCTATCTCTTTATGCAGATGATTTACAGCTTTACATTGAGAATCCGGTCGCCTCTTTGCCCTCTGTTGTCACAACTCTGGACAACTTTGGCTCTTTCTCCGGCTACAAGCACAATCTTCAAAAGAGTGAATGCTTCTCAATAAACACAACTGCACTACAGCTCCTACAATCCGATCTGCCCTTTAAAATATGCCACTCTGGTTTCACCTATCTTGGATTACAAGTAACTCGCTCATTGTCCGCCTTGTTCTCTGCAAACTTCGCTCCCCTCCTTGTTCAAATCAAATCAGATTTCCAGAGATGGGCTAACCTACCTCTATCGCTGCTAGGCAGGATAAATGCTGTCAAAATGAATAGCTTATGTCTGTATTTGTTTCAGACAATCCCACTTTATTTACCTAAATCCTTTTTTAAATCTGTTAATCAAGCTGTCACTACATTGATCTGGGCAGGTAAGGAGCCCAGGGTCAGTAGATCCCTACTTCAACAATGCAAACTAAGTGGAGGTCTTGCGCTACCTAACTTCTTGTACTACTACTGGGCAGCAAACGTTCAAAAACTACCATTCTGGCTGTGTGCTCCAGATGTGCCATGGTGCCACCTGGAGGCTCACTCCCTCACCTCGACTTCGCTACCTGCTCTTATCTGCTCTTCTCCCCAGTCAAGCCTCTCTCGCTTTACTAGTAATCCCATAGTCCTTTCTACACTGAATATTTGGTACCAATTTCGCAAGCACTTTAAGTTTTTCTCTGCATCCCTACATCCTCCCTCTATTTCTACCTGGCTAACAGATGTGATGTTCTTCCTTAAGCTTGAAAAAATTAAGTATTCCTTAAGGGGCTCCAATGAAAAATGTGTCTCAAAGTGGCAACCGTTCATATATTTTTTTTATACCCTACAAAAGCTCCCCTCAGATGAGGAACTATAACTTAATACTGGCATAAACAATACATTACCCTGTATAGGAGGTCATGATGTGGTCCAGGCAATTTGCACATTTTTGCAATTCTATCTCATTATTTTTATTTTATCTTGTTCATTTACTGTATTGATTTGATTCACTCATTGTTGTCCTCTTATATCTCTATCCCTAGACCCTGATCTGATTTAACCTGAACAAATCTCTATGCCTTATGCGTCGACAGATTTCTCGAATACATACACTGAACAAAAATATAAATGCAACACTTTGGTTTTTGCTCCCATTTTTCATGAGATGAACTCAAAGATATAAAACATTTTCTATAAACACAAAATAACCATTTCTCTCAAATATTGTTCACAAATCTGAAAAAGTCTGTGATAGTGAGCACTTCTCCTTTGCCGAGATAATCCATCCCACCTCACAGGTGTGGCATATCAAGATGCTGATTAGACAGCATGATTATTGCACAGGTGTGCCTTCGGCTGGCCACAATAAAAGGCCACTCTGTAACGTGCAGTTTTGCTTTATTGGGGGGGTCTGGGGGGGTCCGAAAACCAGTCAGTATCTGGTGTGACCACCATTTGCCTCACGTAGTGCAACACATCTCCTTCGCATAGAGTTGATCAGTTGTTGATTGTGGCCTGTGGAATGTTGGTCCACTCCTCTTCAATGGCTGTGCGAAGTTGCTGGATATTGGCAGGAACTGGAACACGCTGTCGTATACGCCGATCCAGAGCATCCCAAACATGCTCAATGGGTGACATGTCCGGTGAGTATGCTGGCCATGCAAGAACTGGGATGTTTTCAGCCTCCAGGAATTGTGTACAGATCCTTGCAACATGGGGCCGTGCATTATCATGCTGCAACATGAGGTGATGGTCGTGGATGAATGGCACAACAATGGGCCTCAGGATCTCGTCACGGTATCTCTGTGCATTCACAATGCCATCAATAAAATGCACCTGTGTTCGTCAGTAGCGTGGCGTGGGGAAAAAATTAGTGGAAGCCAATAATACGTCCTTTCTTTTGGGTCGGGGGTGTGGTGGTCAATGTAATAACGTAACCAGATGAGTGATTACAGCACCCGGTATCATTTTACACACATTTGTATCATACAGATGCAGGACTTACACACACCTGTTATCTAACCGACACGTCCGCACGCACTCTCCAGCCCAAACTCTAATAAGCATTCATTCACAAACTAAATCAGGAGATCTTTAACGTTTTACGTCCGATTCGCTCCTTTGTTCCTCTCTGTACACAGCTCCAGTTTGGGCATTGGCCTGTCATCAGATTGTATTTGTTGTTGCTGCTGTAGCGGAAGTTTAGTACAATTATTTTTTATGAAATACTCCAAATCTCCACCCTCCATAATTGCACTTGCTTCAGTTGCTTGCTACTTTCTAACGGTGGTGAGAGTGATGCTATCTATCTTCTATTGATTAGATTTATGATTCGAAAATTATAAAAGTAGGGTAGACATGTGGATATTATCCGACTGAACAAAACTTGCATTTATCTAACAGGTTCGTTATCCACTGACATTATTTCCAGCTATTTTGCTAAATCCTATGGAGAACTCCCATTGCTTTTTTGTGGAGGGATACCGAGAGCAGCTTACTTCCTGATTTTAGGACGCGTCACTGCACCACTAAGTTGATGCGATTTGATTGGATTGTGAGGCAAGGGAAGCCAGCCACCTCTGGCTTCCCTTGGCATGGCCCTGACCAATCACAGGTTGGCAGGGGCATCACGTGAGCCTCCTCTCGCAACAGTGAGTGCAATCTACTGTTTTACCATAACATCTAGAGGGGCGCTATTTCACTCTTTGTAAAATACTCAATGAGAATGGGGGAGAGACGGGCCGGCAGCAACACACAACAAAGAATTTCCGAAACTAAACAAAGTGTTTTTATTTATTTATTAAAATTATAACTACAATCCGAAAAAACAGGGGAAGCCTGGCTTCCCTTGGCCTTTAGGAGAAAACGCCACTGGTGTTCGTCGTCCATAACATACACCTGCCCATACCATAACCCCACCACCACCATGGGCCACTCGATTCATAACATTGACATCAGAAAGGAAGAGTCCAAGTCAAGTCCGAGTCACAAGTCTTCATGTATTAATCTTCGTGGCTATATTTGTTGAAATGTAGCTGTAGCTCCTCTACAATAATTGCTTTTATCCTGTCATGTTATACTAATGTGTCTATTAAACTGCTGTGATAAATCCTTTCATAAATGTGAGGACTAAACTTGCTTCAAACATGCCTGGGTGCTAAACAGGTTTTATTACTCTGGGGGAGGGGAAGTTAAGCAGGCTGTGTAGATGAGAGTTCTTCTGCTTAAGGTCTTCAGTATGTCATGTTTCAGGGAAGTCTACATATCTTGAATGGTATATATGTGTTTAATTACTTTGTATAAGTAATAGCAGTGTGTAAACAAAAGCTGGAAATATGAGAGTATTAATAAGTATATCTTTGTGAACAAGTCTCTGGAATGCTGCAAGATGGGCCCTGTGGGAGGAGAATCTCACCCGACTCCTCCCCGTGGTTCCTCTATATCTCCTGTTTGTGTTTGTGTATTCGCTCTCTTTTACTCCTGCCGACAAGATGAGAGGATCTCCCGGCATCAGAACCAGAGCAGGGAGTGGGGGCCCGCCCCACCCCTTTGAAAGTGTATTGTATTATTACCTTTTATCATTAAAACAAGATTATTGTTTAACCCTCATCCTGGCTGTTTTGAGTTTTCCCTCTTTTAAAGCACACTCCTATAGGATCGGCGCAGAGCAGAGATATCTGCTCCAACAATTTGGTGACCCCGACGTGATGACCTCATGAGTGGGGTTTTTTAGAGGAGAGCACGAGCAGCCAGCGGATGGAGGGGGATACCTCGAAATAATTTCTGACAACTAAGGATCCTAAAACTAAAAGGTAAAACGGACGCCTGTTTCTATCAAAGGTCTGTAAATTGGCTAAGCTAAAAGTTAGAGTTGTCAAGGATATTTCCAGGTGTCATTGACGGTATAATGCAATACATATTTTTAGCATAGATAGGTAAGTTATAAATAAATAAAGCAACGAGGTGTTAAGAGTACGGTGAAAGGCCCCGTAGATTTTTCAGAATCATACGGCTAAAACTCGTTAGCTGCACGTGAAGCGATGAGGGGCGTGGGTTTTTTCAGAAATCGAGACGGCTAACTCACGGGGAAGTTCAGTGGTTCTTTAAAAAAAGATTCCATCCAGAACAAAACAGAATAGTGCTTTCCAGTTTTCATAGGAATCTGCAGCGCATTATATATTTAAATCCAAGAGTAGAAACGCAAGCTTCAAAAGCCATTGAAATTAACGGATTTCTCTTGTTCTGTTATATTATTTAGGTGCATATATATATATGTATATATTTAGGTGCATATATATATGTATATATATATATATATATTATTGAACACAGGAAAGCCTTAGTCAGATAAAGAAATACGAAGTCATTCTTGTTTCAAGAAAGCCCCCTTCTCCTGGAATGCCATCTCACACGGTTGGAAAAACACAGAGGTTATTTATGAGAGAGGCTTGTGAGCAGGCAGCTCCAGGGCACAGTGAGGAAAGAGAGAGAGACAAGAGAATTAAGATGTTTGAAAAGATTAGAAAGAGTAAAAGTTATATAAAATGAACTACTATTCTGGACAATGTCATATTGTTTTATGAGTAAAAACATGAAATAAAATATATTACTAGATATAAGACCTACATGCTTATCTAGGTTGACAGAAAGCTGCTGTTAACCAGTTTCAGCTGCAACTATCCTATCTGTGTTCTAAAGAGAACATACGTTGCATTTACAATTTATATTAAGAAAGTTCACAATTGATACCATTAAAGACCGTTTTGGATTAATAGGGCGTGTCTGTCATAAACATTAGCGCTTAGATAGAATAAAGTGTTGAAATGTTCTCAAGAGTGGGAGTTTTCACAATGCTTTTTAGTTTTTATTGAAACAATTAAGTGGTAAGGACAGAAAACTGTTCCGTGATGATTTCTTTAGGTTTTAGCTTTAGTAATGAAGATTACATTATGTGAGGAAACTTTTCCACCAATACTTCCTTTAAGTGTTAAAAAATATATTCATTAACTGAGAATTGTACTTAATTAGATTTCAGAGGAACTTAATTGCATACAGTAACGTTGAGGGAAAGTAAAAAGAGGTTTACTGAGTATATGAAGTACATTCAAATTAAATATAATAGTGGATTATTCTACCTAGATTAGACATACAAAGAGGACAATTTGTGTGTTATGAACTGGCCTTGTCTTGTTACATTTTTATTGAAGCCAGACTACAAGTCGTATGGTTTAATTTTTATTGAACTCAGTCTCCAAGCAGTGTGATTTCTCTCTGCACATGGTTGAGTCTTCTCTTCCCTTCCCCCGGTCATCCAAGTTATTTGACCCCATGAGGTCAAGAGTCATTCTGTTAGACCACAATCTTGTGTATGACAAATCATTGTTCTTTTGTCACATTTTGAATTACATAAGAGTTCATTTTGCTAAATCAATTTATCTTTAATTTGTAGTTGGTGTTTGCTAACATTTTAGGAACGACATAGACCGACACTTGGGTCAAATTACATAACTGTAATCAGATTACTTGTTTTTCAAATATAGCGCTAAATACAGTTAGTTTTGTATTCTGTTACAAATCTAACCATGCTTGTAACACAACATAGATAGATTTAACTTAGATTAAAAGAGATTTTACAATGTAGTTTTACCACTTTTAATGAAGTAAAAGAATCTGGGTAGACTACTACCATTAGTTTGTTTTAACATTCACATGTTTCAGCATTCCTGACCATATAGACACTTATTTTGTAACCCTTTGGGGGAGAGATTTAAATTGAGTTTTTTCTCCAGTTGCTGATTTGCTGTGATTACAGCAGCACTGGATAGTTGTGCGCCACCTTTGGGTTGTACTCTGAATCAGTGTGTTAAGTGAAAGGTTGCTCACTACAGAAACAGAAGAACTATGCAAAGAACGCATCTCTGAGGAGATTTTGACATTTTGCTTGGGCCTCATTGTCAAGGCAACAGTGGTGTGAAGAGGAACTGCAAGTGTTTGGGGATTTCTACTGTGCAGAGGACAACATGTGTCTGCTGATTGTGGCACATTGATCCAGAGGTTCCTTCCCCCTCAGGACATCCCAGTGCCAAACAAGAGTTTCATTGATCCAACTGACTACAGCTGCAGAGGACAACAAATCACTGACTGTTCTCATTATGACAAGATCTTGAGATAGGCTTGTCTCAGACTGGTCACACTCTGAAGAAATTATGCAATGATTTGACAGCATAACTGTGCAAGAGTTTTCCAGAGGGTGGTGTACAACATTAGGTTTAGTGTTTTAGATGAGAGGCTGCTTGTTTAAATGATGGTCTGGAATGCTGAAAATATTAAAGTTTATTATTCTTGTTTAGCAAACAAGACATCTGATTATGTCACACATAATAATCTTGACATAGAAACTAGCTATGAGTAAAACGTGTGGTTTTTATACCATTGTTATCATGAACTAAAAATAAATAGGGAAATAGTATCTTGTTAAAGATGAATGGATTTCATATCCTAGAGAGGATTAGTTATTGTGAATACTCCACAAGGTATCTACGAATGTATTTTAAAGAAACAAATTTAAAGAAATTGAATTGACTTGATAAATAAGTAAAGATAAAAAGTTGTATTACCCATGAATTAATCAATTGGTAAATTAAAAATAGCAGTAAAGAGGAAACTATTAAAGTAAAATGAGAATCATCCTAAAACACACTGAGGGATAAAGGGGGTATATGACAAAATAGAACCATATTCTTCAATCTTTTCATCATGTTAACAAATCATTCTTCAAGAGATTTTGATTAACACCATTAAAGGGATAGTTTTAGGAACCGCGCTATAAGACAAACCTTTATTTGAATGGATAATGTTAGAGGGAGAGCTAGTGCCAAGCCAAATATAATTCCAATCTATAGAGTATTGATTCCACCATTGTGGCATGGTTATTACCATAGGAGGGCTTTAGGATGGACTTCTGTTTTTGGATCCATGAGTTGTTGCGTGTTCGGACACCCTGGGTTCCACACACTGCTAAAGAATTTAATATTGTTTTTAAGTAGACCAGAATTGAAGATAAATGGGTTTAATGAGCTATGAAATGCAGAGCTACACAGATCCTAGTAATGTTTTGACACAAGATAATAATTAAGTACACAAGTTTCTGAAGTAGATCTATTATACATTTTAATATAGATTAGGTGTTAATAAACTGTAGTAGAGTACTATAAGGAAGTGACATTTTTTGGCTAACACTTTTCAGGGAATGTGGGGAACAGCTGTTCCGATGAAAAGTTAGATATATCTTGAAAACTATAGTTGTAATCGTGAATTAATTAATGATGGCGCTCCATATAAGACAGATTTTTGTAGACAAAGGATACTGGCCTATGCTGAAATATCAAAGTCTCTGCAGAGCACACACATGGCCAAAAAGACTGAGACCAACTGACCTTTGACCCTGACCGACAGTGTAACTTGAGAAGACACTGTCAAGAACTGACTCTGGGGTGACTGACCAAACTTGACTTTACAACCTGACAGTGTGAGTGTGAGTGTGAGTGTATGTCTGCATGTGATCAGTGCAACTGCATGATTTAAAACAATGACTAATCAAGCTTGCTTTTGGACAAACACATTATTCTGGGGCTCCGTGGGAAATGAGAGGTTTTCCTACAAGTCCACAAAAATTGGAAAACCGTACAGGTGACCCGTTTCTAATCTACTTGATATTTCACTCCCACAGGAGGTGGCAGTTTGCAGAATGTGAAACTCGAACTAAAACATGAAGATTCTGTTTCTTTTAGGACTGAAGGATGGAGAGAAACACTTAATTTCACTGAAGTGTTTACTGTGGAAATGATGGATGTATATTTGGGAAAAATGTTGGGTATTTTTTATAATCCCTTATTACCTGAAGGTTTTCTTCCCATACAGGATTTTGGTTACACATGAGTTATGTGTAAAAAGGGAGAGTGTAAACTTTACAATGTACATTTTTCATTTAGGGATTGAAAGGAACCTTCTGCCCCAACTCGGATGTTCAATCTGACCATTGATTGACAGTTTTAGAATGGACCTGCTCCATATCTGGGGATAAGATACTGTTTGATGAATGTTGACATGTTTCTAATATTGATTGAGTTATAACAGGTAACACAGATGCAGAATCAGTGGCCAAGGGGCTACTGTGAGAGAGGTAATTTCAGAATGGAATACTGAGGAAGTTGACCGGTGAGTAATGTTTCAACAGGTATTAAAGTAACTGAGGTTTGAAATGTACAAAGAACATATTACAGTTAAAGCTAAAACATAGTAATGTAATGAGACAGAATGTAATTTAGACAACATCATGTAATTAGCCTGGTAAAGAAGTAAAAGCCATAGACTTTATTGTTTAGGTCATTATGGGGATATACATTTCATCTAAATTCATAATGGAAAGACATTTGATGACAGTTTGTTGGAATTCTGTATTCATTTTTTCAGCTTGATAATATCTAAGCACTGACAGGTAGAAGCAGTATCACCAGGAAATCATTCACTTTGTCAGTATCATGATTTTGGTTGTATCTGAATCCATAACATTAGTGTGTTTCTTTACCAGAAACATTAGTAGTTCATATTATATTTAGATTTTAAATGGGATCTCAGGGATTTCATTAAGAATAACACAGACGCTTGTCAGAAACTCAGAGCTATTGAAATATGTTATTTGGTTCACCTAGAGAAGTTGGAGTTTTGTTTTGTTGCCACAGACCAAGTATTAAGATTCTGAAGCTGCACTGGCAGATAGGAGGTCTACAATTAATTTAGAAAACCTGTTCACAGACGTCTGTTATTTTTAAGAGACCCCACCAACAGGCTCCAAGCTGCTTACGCAATGGTGGGTCAAACAGCGGAGGGCCCCGGAGCCCTGAGCGTAGGCTTGAGGGATTTGTATCAGATTTCTCCACACAGGTTGGTGATGCCAAAGGGGGACACGAGACGCAGGAGGCGGACACAGCAGAGTTCGTCTGGCTGAAGGTCATCAGGACAAAGTGGCTCAACCCCAGGCTCTCCGGCCCCGACCGAGTGACCCAGCGGATCTCTCATGCCGTCCGCGTGGGAGGAAAGGGGGACAGCTCGTACCACGGGAGCCAGTGTGCGGCGAGGAAACCACCTGCTAGGACCGGGGATGACATCAGGATGGACGTGATTCTCGCAGAGGAGGTCGACTCGGAAGCTGTCATCAGTGGACGGGAGGAGCAGGATCCTGAGGACATCCCTACAGCAGACGACTCGGAAGCTGTCATCAGTGGACTGGACGAGAACGACCCTGAAGACATCCCTACAGCAGACTACTCGGAAGCGGCTGTCAGCGGACAAAGGGGGACTTGTCGAGGCAGCAGAGGAGTCTACTTCTCTCTGATCAGTTCCACCAGTGAAGGGAAAGCCGCATCTCCCCCTCCCTATCAGCTGCCCTTGTTGGCGTATTCCTCTGAGGGGGGGGGGGGCTGATGATTTCACCACACAAGGAGACTGCTTGCTTTCTAGCGCTCAGGTTCCACCTCTGATGGTTCCTTTACTGCCATGGAAGATGGTGTTCTGTTCCCAAACATTCAAGTACTTTGGGTCTCAGTTTCTGATAGATGTATACAATATTGGGGGACAGACACAGTAGAACAGAATGATAGTAGATATGTTTCAAAATGTCTTGTGTAAATTTATCTCTTGAGAGATAAAAAGGGGGATTAAAGATTATATCATCTGATATTTGGGAAGAGTGTTACATTAGAAATGGCAGAAAGTCTTGTTGCAATTTCCAGATATTGAAAGAGGCCCTGGAGTTTCTCTGGTAATTATCAATAGTAGCAGTTAAGTGAATACTGTTCAAACAATACCTGTGTTTGTGTTTTGTATTGATTTCTCTGTTTTATCCTTTCATAAATGTGAGGACTAAACTTGCTTCAAACATGCCTGGGTGCTAAACAGGTTTTATTACTCTGGGGGAGGGGAAGTTAAGCAGGCTGTGTAGATGAGAGTTCTTCTGCTTAAGGTCTTCAGTATGTCATGTTTCAGGGAAGTCTACATATCTTGAATGGTATATATGTGTTTAATTACTTTGTATAAGTAATAGCAGTGTGTAAAGAAAAGCTGGAAATATGAGAGTATTAATAAGTATATCTTTGTGAACAAGTCTCTGGAATGCTGCAAGATGGGCCCTGTGGGAGGAGAATCTCACCCGACTCCTCCCCGTGGTTCCTCTATATCTCCTGTTTGTGTTTGTGTGTTCGCTCTCTTTTACTCCTGCCGACAAGATGAGAGGATCTCCCGGCATCAGAACCAGAGCAGGGAGTGGGGGCCCGCCCCACCCCTTTGAAAGTGTATTGTATTATTACCTTTTATCATTAAAACAGATTATTGTTTAACCCTCATCCTGGCTGTTTTGAGTTTTCCCTCTTTTAAAGCACACTCCTATAGGATCGGCGCAGAGCAGAGATATCTGCTCCAACAGCACCCGTGGATGTCCAGCATATACAGTGGGGCAACGAAGTATTTAGTCAGCCACCAATTGTGCAAGTTCTCCCACTTAAAAAGATGAGAGAGGCCTGTAATTTTCATCCTAGGTATACCTCAACTATGAGAGACAGAATGAGAAAAAAGAATCCAGAAAATCACATTGTCTGATTTTTAAAGAATTTATTTGCAAATTATGGTGGAAAATAAGTATTTGGTCAATAACAAAAGTTCATCTCAATACTTTGTTATATACCCTTTGTTGGCAATGACAGAGGTCAAATGTTTTCTGTAAGTCTTCACAAGGTTTTCACACACTGTTGCTGGTATTTTGGCCCATTCCTCTATGCAGATCTCCTCTAGAGCAGTGATGTTTTGGGGCTGTCGCTGGGCAATACAGACTTTCAACTCCCTCCAAAGATTTTCTATGGGGTTGAGATCTGGAGACTGGCTAGGCCACTCCAGGACCTTGAAATGCTTCTTACGAAGGCACTCCTTCGTTGCCCGGGCGGTGTGTTTGGGATCATTGTCATGCTGAAAGACCCAGCCACATTTCATCTTCAATGCCCTTGCTGATGGAAGGAGGTTGTCACTCAAAATCTCACGATACATGACCCCATTCATTCTTTCCTTTACATGGATCAGTCGTCCTGGTCCCTTTGCAGAAAAACAGCCCCAAAGCATGATGTTTCCACCCCCATGTTTCACAGTAGGTATGGTGTTCTTTGGATGCAACTCAGCATTCTTTCTCCTCCAAACACGTCTAGTTGAGTTTTTACCAAGAAGTTCTATTTTGGTTTCATCTGACCATATGACATTCTCCCAATCCTCTTCTGGATCATCTAAATGCTCTCTAGCAAACCTCAGACGGGCCTGGACATGTACTGGCTTAAGCAGGGGGACACGTCTGGCACTGCAGGATTTGAGTCCCTGGCGGCGTAGTGTGTTACTGATGGTAGCCTTTGTTACTTTGGTCCCAGCTCTCTGCAGGTCATTGACTAGGTCCCCCCGTGTGGTTCTGGGATTTTTGCTCACCGTTCTTGTGATCATTTTGACCCCACGGGGTGAGATCTTGCGTGGAGCCCCAGATCGAGGGAGATTATCAGTGGTCTTGTATGTCTTCCATTTTCTAATAATTGCTCCCACAGTTGATTTCTTCACACCAAGCTGCTTACCTATTGCAGATTCAGTCTTCCCAGTCTGGTGCAGGTCTACAATTTTGTTTCTGGTGTCCTTTGACAGCTCTTTGGTCTTGGCCATAGTGGAGTTTGGAGTGTGACTGTTTGAGGTTGTGTACAGGTGTCTTTTTATACTGATAACGAGTTCACACAGGTGCCATTAATACAGTTAACAAGTGGAGGACAGAGGAGGCTCTTAAAGAAGAAGTTACAGGTCTGTGAGAGCCATACATCTTATTTGTTTGTTGGTGACCAAATACTTATTTTACCGAGGAATTTACCAATTAATCCATTAAAAATCCTACAATGTGATTTCCTGGATTCTTTCCCCCCATTCTGTCTCTCATAGTTGAAGTGTACCTAGGATGAACATTACAGGCCTCTCTCGTCTTTTTAAGTGGGAGAACTTGCACAATTGGTGGCTGACTAAATACTTGTTTGCCCCACTGTATATAGCCACTACAATGAACACACACATTCCACCATGCAGCATTCCAGAGGCCTGAGCCGTGTCCAAACAAGGACACCCCATCTCTCACATCTCCTAATAGAAAGGTTTCACTTCTCATATTTCCAGCTTCTTTGGACACTAGGAACACAGGTTACTTCAATAATCAATAATCCCCTTTTGATCTCATTTCAAGAGATCAACTTACACAAGGCATTCAAAACATAACCACTGTCATTCTTTTCTACTGTGTCCGTCCCCCAACATTATATAAATCCATCAGAAGCTGGGATTTATAGCACTTTAAACATTTGGGAACAGCCCATCATGACAACTTTTTATGACAGTGGAGAGAGACCAAAATATGTTCAAAAACTGTGTCCTTGTCTGCTTTGTCATCATACTCGTCTTCTCCCTCCGCATAAGCCAACAAGGGCATTTGGTACGGAGGGGGAGGGGCAGCTTTTCCTTCAATGGTGGAACTGATGAATCTGATCAGAGAGAAGCAGACTCCACTGCTTCCTCCTGATGTCCCCCAGCCGGCTGACGGCAGCATCTGGGCCGTCTGATGGAGGGATGTCCTCGAGGTCCTTCTCCTCCGGTCCGCTGATGGCAGCCTCCGGGTTGTCCTCGGTGTCCTCCTCCTGTCGTCTGATGGCGCCTTCCGAGTCGCCTTCCGAGTCGCCTTCCGAGTCGCCTTCCTCTGCGAGGGCCACGTCCGTCCCGATGTCGTCTAGGGTCCTAGCAGGATGTTTCCCCACCGCACACTGGCTCCAGTGGTACCAGTTGTCCCCCTTTCCTTCTAGGCGGACAGCATGGGATGTCCTCTGGGTGACTAAGTAGGGGCCGGAGAACCTAGGGTTGAGCCACGTAGGCCTGATGACCTTCAGCCAGACGAACTCTGCTGTGTTGGCCTCGTGTTTCTTGGGTCCCCCTTTGGCGTCAGCAACCTGTGTGGAGAAGTCTGATTCCCACCCCTCCAGTTGCTGGAAATAAGGTTTCGAACTCATGACCTCTACTTCCTTTCCCACGCTCAGGGCTCCTGGGCCCGGGAACTGATGGCCATGGGTCAGCTCAAATGGGGAGAAACCTGTCCCTCGGTTAATAGAGCTCCTGATTAACATAAGGGCCAGAGGCAAGGCGTCTAACCATTTCCTGCCTGTCTCCTCACATGCTTTGCTGAGTTTCTGTTTGATGTTCTGGTTCATCCTTTCTACCTTACCCTGAGAGTAGTAATACACATTCCGCATCAATCTCATTAGTATGCATAAAAAAGTGACAGGTCACACCCATAGACTCTATATATAAATGGACGTAGGGTCCGTGACATCGGATTCTGCAGAGTTGCCGAGAAGCCCTTAGTAGGCGGAGTCGGCCACTAACGGCTTGACAGTGACGTCAGAGTTCAACTCCCGCCTGCTCCAAATAAGGACAAAGAGGCGGAGGCGGGACCTGCTGCCACCGAGCTGGAAGTTCCAGAGCTAGCTGAAGCTACCAAGCTAAGCTAACATGCTCCCCATCTGCCGTCGCATTTTACGTTTCTAAGGTAAGCGGACATGACACTATTCAGCATAACTATCAATAATAATAGTTATTGAGTTTTTAGCATAATACTTCAGAATCTTACAATCCCTTAACGTTTGTATGCAATTGTGCTAAATTCAACACTGGAATCAAGCAAATATTAATGTTTGCATGACATTAGGTATTTATATTTTGATATCACTTAATTATACGTTTAATACATTTAAGTCAAGCTAAGGTACATGTGATGGTAGCTAGTTAGTGCTCTTACCTGTGATGCCTCCTCCAAACAGCAGAATAACCAGACTGTATCATTACAACTAAGTACCAGTTCTAGATCCTTGACTTTAGACAAACAATTAAAAAGACAACATGTAGCCTATTAAAAGACCAATATTTATTTGAAGGTGCCTGAGATATTAGTTATACAGTAATAGTATTGACAATCTAAAAAAACGGAGCAACTCAACAGTCAACTTTATATGTCTTATTGTCAAAGCATTTATCATTTTCATTTTCCCCCTCTCATATTCAGTGTGTACGGATTGAGACAGCATGGTGTCCAGAGAGCTGCAGAGACTTCAGGGAGAAACCTCCGTGTTGGTTTGGAGAGGACTGAGGGTCTTTCCTCAGCGAGGAGGACCAGGCCTGATGGAGGAGCCCATGCTGGGCATAGCTGATACCAACTGCACAGGCCTAGTCTGTCACGTTATTTGACTAAATGTGTTTACTTATACATTTAATAGGTTTACACCTTCTGTCCATATGTGCTTTTTATTTAAAAACATTTGATTAACTTTTGGTTCACATTTAAAATAAATTGTATTTGTATTTGCACTCCTTTTGTCCATTATTCTTACTGAAAGTGTTAGATTACACATTCACATCTGACTGAAGATTGGCCCCATTTATTTGTGACATTTCAAACTCTGCGGTACAAGGCGCAGGTGATGTGAAGCTCATAAAGCGAGGCAAATAGAAATAATCAGCTGATGGAGTGTAGATGTGGAAATAGGTGCATTCGATCAGCTGACTGTTTTCACAATAAAAGTAGTTTCTTAGTGAATGTCCTGTACTGATCTTAAAATCTCATAACATCAGCTTTTAATGTTCCTCTTGGATGTTCTTCTTGACCCTCAGAGAAGGAGAAAATGTCGTGTCTTTCAGGCATGTCCTTTCCTAACAAAAATGACAGGAAACATAAAATATATTATTGCAGAACAAGTGTGTTATTTATGAAAGCAGTGTGTTTGTGTGTTTAGGGGCTGTAGATATAATTATTTTGTAATTGTAAGTTTTTTTTTTATTTCAACAGTGAGCTTCAAAGACAATCAGATTATGAATGAACAGTATGAAGTTCATCAACATTGAAATATATGTTATTATCAAAATAATATTTAACTGTTACAAACGTAGTGCAACTGTAGAAGCTTGCTCTGTTGTCTCACTGAAAGAATAACTTTTACCACGTTTTTTCAGACAATATTGAGAGATAAATAGTAGCAGTTCTCACTATGTGTTAAATATCTTTGCCTTCAATACATTACATTAGAAAGCTGACAAAGTCATATTGCTAAATATCTAAAATGTAACTTTTTGCATGGAAAAAACCCTCAACTTAACTGATGTGTAGGTGATCTAGTATTATCATTGTTTAATGGAATACATATCAGTGTATTAAAGTCAATACTTCATTCATTTAAACCAATATCTTTCTTGATTCTTTGTACAGTATGAAAAAAAAAAAATGGTACCTGTGTTGAAGTTCACTGCTGTGAGGAGTCCAGTTCTGTCTCTCACTCTCTGGTCCAGCCTGTCTGCATCACCTGGACACCTTAAACAAACAGATATATATGTAAAGTACCATGTGTACAAACAATATAACTGAGTCTCTTCTGTTGAACATGTTGGATTGTGTATTGTCCGAGTCAGGGTCCTTTTTATTTTACTGTAACTTTGGAAGTTGTGTTACCAATGCTTACTATTTATTTGATACCCATTTGGTAATGCAATTAATAAAAACAACAAGCTTTGGGTTAATTCTTCAGATGACTGTGACGTTAACGTGTAAGCTCAATCATGAACTCCAGCTCAACCAACCATATTGTAATATCTAAGTAATCATCTTGAAATATGACATTAATAATTGTAATATACACACATCTTATTGTGAGGTTGATTTCACATACACTACTTCGACGTTAGCTTGTCTACATACTTGAGCATAGCCAATTTAAATTAACCTTAGCGATGCATACAGTTCCTACCTACATAATAAAATATCTCTCTAAGTTACAAGGATGACCTTATTTTATCAACCTCAAACAGAAGCTGTTTGTTCTACAGTATTATCCCACTTAACACTTGTCTATTTCGTTTTAACCTTTATATATACAGTCTATGATCTTAACTTGTAGGCTATGATTAACATCGTTATCACCGATGTAGCTACCACTCGCTTACACACTAAACCAAGCCTTAACATTCATTACGTAGCCGATTAAAATCATTAACACATAAATAAGTACTCGATTTTCACTTACCGCAAAACCGCATTCATGCACCGTCTGTTTTAACCGCAGAGCGAGTCACAATAGTCCGATATATAAGCATGAAGAACAAACAACCACGGCCGGCTTCATGTTGTGTTCCCTGGATGAGCTGAGCAGGCAGAGTCCCTGTAGCTATCTTCACGGAGCTACTCACAGAGAGACAAGAAGCTAACAGCAGCAGTCACTCAATGTGACCACGCCCTAATTTATGCAAACACTTTAAGACCTAATATAAATAAAAGGGTCATGTTAGAAAACAATTCACTCACAGATCCATAATAACTATATTCATAATAATATGTATTGCATCCATGGGTAGAAACATGTTTTTTTCTGCTGGAAAGTTGGGCATTTTAACATGGGGGTCTTTCGAAATTGCTCCTTTCATCGGCCAATATATGAACTGCAATGTTTGGCACTTCCGTATTGGCGTCCCGGCTCTTCCCCAGAGTTTGCCGCTTGGTCACACCTCCCACACTTATGCAAATGAGCTAAGTCCCGCCTCCCATTTGGTCGAGCTGTGATATCCCAAGTAGGTGTGAGATCTGTCGATAGGAGGGGGTGATGTGTATTCACAGGTGTGAAATGCCCCCACTGTTGCGCCTTATGGTGCCTAATAAAAAATAAATAAATGCTGCTTCAATCACATTAGTATGCATAGAAACTGACAGGTGGGCCCGCCCCCAAGTGTGTGTGTGTGTGTGTGTGTGTGTGTGTGTGTGTGTTGATGTGGGGACCTTCACTGTAGTCCACACATGGATCTACAGGTCCCCATCAGGCTCTCATGCGCCGATTGTCAAGCAGTCGGCCTGATTCTGTAAAAGTACAGAAAAGCAAGCAGGGGGGTTGAGATGTGACTCTGTAGTAGAGAGCCAGAGGAGATACATTTTACTGCCCATGCCTGACTGTTTATCTGTGCACTTTCAACTGTACACAATACAACACAAACATGCCCAGTGCTGCTAAGAAATAAGTTCAGAAAAGCTATGACCCCCCCCCCCCTCCCAATGGAACACAGCTAGATTCAAAAGTAACTCTCAATGTATTCAGACGAAAGTATGCGGATTCAGATTCAAAGAAAGCACCTTTTGCCGTGCGAGCCAAAAGTGTTGATCAAGTTAGTCTGCATCTCTCCCTTCCTGTCACACGTACCTCTTCCTACGGCTGTCTGGCCTTTTTGCCATCTAGGTAGTGTGTGTGTGTGTGTGTGTGTGTGTGTGTGTGTGTGTGTGTGTGTGTGTGTGTGTGTGTGTGTGTGTGTGTGTGTGTGTGTGAGTGTGTGTGTGTGTGGGGACCTTCACTACGGTCTTTTCACATGGAGCTGCAGGTTCCTGTCTCGTAAGAACCCATGGACCTGCAGACGGCCTGAGGCTGTAAAAGTACAGAGTGGTGACTCTGGGGTGTCAATGCATGCAGACAGAGTATGTGGATTCAGTAGAGCTGATCAGAACAAAGAAAGGCTGTACAATACTTTTTTCTAGTATTTAGCTACTATCTACATGTTTTTGTAATGTGTATGTATATATTTTTAATGTATATATAGTATATAATATATATATATATTTTGGCTGTCAGTCGACTAAAATATTTAATCGCGATTAATCGCATGATTGTCCATAGTTAATCGCGATTAACCGCAAATTAATCGCACATTTTTTATCTGTTCTAAATGTACCTTAGAGGAATATTTTTAAGTTTTTAATACTCTTATCAACATATGAGTGGACAAATAAGCTTTATGCAAATGTTTATTATCATTTGAACAATGACAAATATTCTCATGAATATTAGACACAACAACCTCTGAACATTACAAATATTCGCCTCAATTCAACCTGGAACCTCTCTCATTCAATAATACAATACAGTGTGTGTGTGTGTGTGTGTGTGTGTGTGTGTGTGTGTGTGTGTGTGTGTGTGTGTGTGTGTGTGTGTGTGTGTGTGTGTGTGTGTGTGTGTGTGTGTGTGTGTGTGATGGATCATTGGAGCTATGTGCAACTCAAGGCATATGCTCGAACGGGAGCTGCCTGGACGCTGCGATCATGTTGCGCGCACTATCCGAGCTGAGTGTGCTGACTTTTTTCGTACAATGTCCCACTGTCTGGCTTCCTGCATAAAGTCAAGTGCTCGGCGAAATGTCCCTCCTCTGTTTTAATTGAAACAGCTCCTTATATCCGTTAGCGCAGCTAGCTAGCACCAGATGCTAACAACAACAATGCACGTAAGGTCTCTCCCGGTCCTCCCGATGGCCAGTCAGGGCCTGCTGGTGAGCGTGGAAGTGTGGTCTGCAGCAAGCGGCCGGCAGGAGCGGGGCTGTCAGCATCAGCTTGTCGATGGTATTTTAAACTTGATGCGCTCTGAAACTACGGGGTGGCCGAGGACAAAATCGCGTTAAAATAATTAGTGGCGTTAATTTTTTTTTGCGTTAACGCGTTATTAACGCGTTAACTTGACAGCCCTAATATATATATATATATATATATATATATATATATATATATACAGTGGGGCAAAAAAGTATTTAGTCAGCCACCAATTGTGCAAGTTCTCCCACTTAAAAGGATGAGAGAGGCCTGTAATTTTCATCCTAGGTATACCTCAACTATGAGAGACAAAATGAGAAGAAAAAAAAATCCAGAAAATCACATTGTCTGATTTTTAAAGAATTTATTTGCAAATTATGGTGGAAAATAAGTATTTGGTCAATAAAAAAAGTTCATCTCAATACTTTGTTGTATACCCTTTGTTGGCAATGACAGAGGTCAAACGTTTTCTGTAAGTCTTCACAAGGTTTTCACTGTTGCAGGTATTTTGGCTCATTCCTCCATGCAGATCTCCTCTAGAGCAGTGATGTTTTGGGGCTGTCGCTGGGCAACACGGACTTTCAACTCCCTCCAAAGATTTTCTATGGGGTTGAGATCTGGAGACTGGCTAGGCCACTCCAGGACCTTGAAATGCTTCTTACGAAGCCACTCCTTCGTTTCCCGGGCGGTGTGTTTGGGATCATTGTCATGCTGAAAGACCCAGCCACTTTTCATCTTCAATGCCCTTGCTGATGGAAGGAAGTTGTCACTCAAAATCCCACGATACATGGCCCCATTCATTCTTTTCTTTACACGGATCAGTCGTCCTGGTCCCTTTGCAGAAAAATAGCCCCAAAGCATGATGTTTCCACCCCCATGTTTCACAGTAGGTATGGTGTTCTTTGGATGCAACTCAGCATTCTTTCTCCTCCAAACACGTCTAGTTGAGTTTTTACCAAGAAGTTCTATTTTGGTTTCATCTGACCATATGACATTCTCCCAATCCTCTTCTGGATCATCTAAATGCTCTCTAGCAAACTTCAGACGGGCCTGGACATGTACTGGCTTAAGCAGGGGGACACGTCTGGCACTGCAGGATTTGAGTCCCTGGCGGCGTAGTGTGTTACTGATGGTAGCCTTTGTTACTTTGGTCCCAGCTCTCTGCAGGTCATTGACTAGGTCCCCCCGTGTGGTTCTGGGATTTTTGCTCACTGTTCTTGTGATCATTTTGACCCCACGGGGTGAGATCTTGCGTGGAGCCCCAGATCGAGGGAGATTATCAGTGGTCTTGTATGTCTTCCATTTTCTAATAATTGCTCCCACAGTTGATTTCTTCACACCAAGCTGCTTACCTATTGCAGATTCAGTCTTCCCAGCCTGGTGCAGGTCTACAATTTTGTTTCTGGTGTCCTTTGACAGCTCTTTGGTCTTGGCCATAGTGGAGTTTGGAGTGTGACTGTTTGAGGTTGTGGACAAGTGTCATTTATACTGATAACAAGTTCAAACAGGTGCCATTAATACAGTTAACATGTGGAGGACAGAGGAGGCTCTTAAAGAAGAAGTTACAGGTCTGTGAGAGCCAGAAATATTGTTTGTTTGTAGGTGACCAAAAAACTTATTTTACCGAGGAATTTACCAATTCATTCATTAAAAATCCTACAATGTGATTTCCTGGATTCTTTCCCCCCATTCTGTCTCTCATAGTTGAAGTGTACCTAGGATGAACATTACAGGCCTCTCTCCTCTTTTTAAGTGGGAGAACTTGCACAATTGGTGGCTGACTAAATACCTTTTTGCCCCACTGTATATATATATATATATTAGGGCTGTCAAGTTAACGTGTTAATAACGCGTTAACGCAAAAATAAATTAACGCCACTAATTATTTTAACGCGATTAACGCATGTGTATTTTTTTCCTCGGCCGCTACGTAGTTTCAGAGAGCATCGAGTTTAAAATACCATCTACAAGCTGATGCTGACAGCCCCGCTCCTGCCGCCCGCTTGTGGCAGACCACACTTCCACGCTCACCGGCAGGCACCGACTGGCTATCGGGAGGACCGGGAGGGTGTGTGTATGTGTGGCATGAGCGAGCGAGAGAGAGACCTTACGTGCATTGTTGTTGTTAGCATCTGGTGCTAGCTAGCTGCGCTAACGGATATAAGGAGCTGTTTAAATGAAAACAGAGGAGCGACATTTCGCCACAACTGCGCCGAGCACTTGACTTTATGCAGGAAGCCAGACAGTGGGACATTGTACGAAAAGTCAGCACACTCAGCACGGATAGTGCGCAACATGATTGCAGCGTCCAGGCAGCTCCCGTTCGAGCATATGCCTTGAGTTGCACATAGCTCCAACGCACACACACACACACACACACACACACACACACACACAACATTGCAGCGTCCAGGCAGCTCCCGTTCGAGCATATGCCTTGAGTTGCACATAGCTCCAACGCGCGCGCGCACACACACACACACACACACACACACACACACACCACACACCACACACACACACACACACACACACACACACACACACACACACACACACACACACACACACACACACACACACACACACACACCACACCATTTGTATTGTATTATTGAATGAGAGATGTTCCAGATTGAATTGAGGCGAATATTTGTAATGTTCAGAGGTTGTTGTGTTTAATATTCATGAGAATATTTGTCATTGTTCAAATGATAATAAACATTAGCATAAAGCATATTTGTCCACTCATATGTTGGTAAGAGTATTAAAAACTTGAAAAATATTCCTCTAAGGTACATTTAGAACAGATAAAAAATGTGCGATTAATTTGCGATTAATCGCGATTAACTATGGACAATCATGCGATTAATCGCGATTAAATATTTTAATCGACTGACAGCCCTAATATATATATATATATATATATATATATATATATATAGGAGAATAGCATAAGCCTAAAAAGTATTTTCTCTGCCATAAAAAACAAATACAATGTAATGCTAATTTGTTAAACAATCAGGAATAATCCGATTGGTTGTTTTTAGATTCATATACCTGGTGCTGATGGGGTTTATAAGGGGTTACACATTCATCATAGAGAGACCAGGTATTGAGTGACAGCATAAAATCCTCTCTGCGCTTTTCCTGACCTGGATCTGATCTTGAAAAATTCTGGTAAGTACTTATTTTATTTTATAATAGCATGTAATTATTTAATGTTGCTTGGCTTGGCTGTTAAAAAACCTCTGTGCATCTGTTGTTTTTTATTTTGTAACAGCACTATGGCTCGCAAATGGTTTAGAAGCTTTAGGGGGAAAGTATTACAAAAGTCAGTGTGTTCTAACCACATTTTGTGTGTGTGTTTCATGTCAGGGAACTCCGGACCAAATACGAATTGGAATATTAAAGAGAATTACTTATTTTTTGGTGGACCCCCAGATGATTCAATCCCTGTATATTTAAAAAAACTATATGTGTATTTAGCTATATATTTTAAAATCAAATAAGTGTAAAGTATCCAGCATAACGTTTTTTATATACTTACTCTCTTGTTAAAAAGGTGTTGAATTTGAGCCAGCCATCAGCAAACCCTCAAGAGGACAGACACATCGTGATAATCTCCCCTTTCTGGAGTTTACACACATCCTGCCTCTTGTCTGGTCTCAATGTGGTCACCAGTGGCTGGTTCATACACTTCCGGCTGGTTCAAACAGGTCGGACAGACTCAGCCCCTCTTCATCAGGTCTGGGTCGACCCCTCAACACAGACTCTGCTTGAGAATCAGATCGATATTGAACTCACCCCAGACATACTCCTGATGAGTTATCATACCGGTAAATGCCTTTTATGGTTGTTTTACAAGACGATCGCTAAATGATTTGTTTTTGTTAAATGTATAATCCAGTGTATTCAAAAAATACTTATCCCCTCTTTTTTTTTTCTCTGTCTTTTTCTCTATAGAGCAACCCCCTATTATCAAGAGGACCCCCGCTGTTGTTACGGTCAACTTTTTGGTCACACCACCTGAATAAGCTGGACGGGTCTCATGTAAACTGCTACTGATGTATCCAAATGGTATGTTGGCTTTATGTCCATAAATGTAGAAGCGGTGTGAAATGTTTCTTCAGTGGTGCCACATCTATTTTTGATTTAGTTTTTTGCGGGGGATGATTTCCTAAACGGTCAAACATGGATGATTTAACAGATAGAGAAATGTCTTTTCTTCATGGTATACATGATATAAATGAGCTATGCAGTGATGAGGAATTCGTGTATGGAGACATGTCATTTCCTCAGTGTTCAGGCAGTAACAGTGAGTTAAATGACGCAGCATCAGGTGTAAACGAACCTCCGAGTGACTCAGAATCACCAGTCTCCACCGTCCTGAATGGTGGATATGTTAGTGACACCTCGAGTGACTCAGAATCACCAGTTTCCTCCATGCAAAGTGGTGGACATGTTGATCAGAATGACACCTCGAGTGACTCAGAATCACCAGTTTCCGCCATGCAAAGTGGTGGACAATCATGTTGATCATAATGACACCCCGAATGCTTCAGAGTCACCAGTTTCCACGGGGCAAAATGGTGGATATGTTAGTGACATCCCGAGTGACTCAGACAACATGGAGTTACAACATGGAGGGGGCGCTAACCGAAATGCCTCACCACGTGTTTTGTCTCGACCTGTATTCAATAACACAGAAATGCGTCAGTCTCTAGTCCTAACTCCTCCTAACGATGAAGCAGACTTTACAGCCTATTATGGGGTTCTGATGAACAATGTGCATGATATGCTAGAAGATGCTTTTTCACGGGCAGAGAGGGAAGGTATTGTACAGATTGAGATACAGGGTGAGCAGCTACAGGCTAACGTGTCAGCCATTTTAAATGCCCCCGGTGATAAACTGAATGATTTTGAGGAGGCCCTGTTCAATGCTGTGCAGTCAAATTTGGAGGTAATGGCAGACAGCAACCTTGAGTTAGTGGTTCAAATTGTTCAATCCCCCCGTGGAGGGGGTGGAGCGAAACGATTGGCTAGTAAAATGTTGCACAATGAGCTGTGTTTTGCTATTAATTTAGCACTGTTGTTCCATGACAACCTCACTGATAATGAAGGTTTTGAACGTGGTAAAGAGATTCAGAGGGGGGTGGGTTTGACGGATCATACAGCTGTGACATTCAACGACATAAATTCGAAGAGAGTTTAAAATGTAAGATTGTGGTGTTTTACCGAGGCGATGATGATCGTGCCCACTGAAATTCCAGACAGACGGTCCCAAACGAGACAAAACTGTGTTTTTGTTCTTCTTCCAAAACCATTACTATGGGATTCAAAACTTGAAGGGGTTTTTAGGCTCTTCATTTGTCTGTGAACATTATTACACAGGCTACAGCTCTCAATGGAGTCATTCCTGTACTGGTCATTTTTTTGTCTGCCTTGATACCTCATGTACTCTGGAAGAGTTTAAACCAGGGGTCGGGAACCTTTTTGAGATGAAGTGTGATTCTCCAGAGCACACATGTTATGATATTAGGGTCACGCAGAGTGAGATGAGATCGCTGTCCTTTTGAGAGAGAGAGAGAGAGAGAGAGAGAGAGAGAGAGAGAGAGAGAGAGAGAGAGAGAGAGAGACGAGAGCTAGAGAAGGGGCAGCAGAGAGAGATAGCGAGAAGGAGCGAGAGAGAGAGAGGAGCATAGCGATACGAGAGAGAGAGAGAGAGAGAGAGAGAGAGAGAGAGAGAGAGAGAGAGAGAGAGAGAGAGAGAGGTGTGGCTTGTGCATGTGTGGATGGTAGAGCGACAGTGAGGGAACGTGTGTATGTTTCTGGAAGTGAAACGAGGCAGCAGAAAAACAGAGGTCTGTGATGTATTTTGTGAAACAGAAGAACAGCTAAATAAATGCAACGGCCTCCCAAGAAGAGCTCGCCTCTCTCCAGTCATTTAAGCTAAAGTGGGTTATTGACCCTGAAGCTTGTTGCTTCTGACCTCCTCGACTACGGTTTGGGAGCCGACAGGAAAGTTCAACATACAGATGGCCAGTCCGCCCCTTTGTAGCATATTATTTCAATGAGAGATGAGCAGATTCCACTGGGCTTTCAACTAAAGACACAGCCACGCAAAAACTGCAGCATTTTTACAGCTCCTTATGGGTAGGCCTACTGCAATTAGTGAAGTGCTTTCCTCCGTGGTGAAACGATCAGCACTGCATCACGGAGGAAAGCGGCATAAAGTCACCTGGAGATAAAGAGAGTGGGGCTGCGCTGCGTGCATGGCTCGCTTCTGCAGGCAACGGGGATACGCGCTATGGCGGCGGTCTCGTTCAGGATCCGAAAATACAATTTAAATATTTTGCACACTTATTCACTTCACTTATTCCTAGTGTGCCACTGGTTACGGGTTGCCGACCCCTGGTTTAAACCCATCTTTTGTAAAGACTGTAACAAAATGTGCCGTACAGTCGGCTGTCACTCTCGACATAAAGAACAGACACAGAGATCAGCAGGCATTGCCAGTAACTGCGATTTACACAAAAAGTTTGTAGATTGTCAACTTTCTTACTACACTCCCAAGAGTAGTGCAGATAAAACACACAAGTGTGCGGTGAAGAAATGTAAGACATGCAGCGAAAAATTACCCTCTGCTTCTACACACGAGTGTGAAGAAACATCTGTGTTATATCGGAGTGTTGCCCAAAGAGACAGAACACAATGACAACATTGTGTTTTATGATTTTGAAACAATGACGGGGCCAGACGGCATACATGTCCCCTTCCTGGTGTGCACCAAAACCCTTAAGGGTGAAATTTGGGTCTCGGAGGGTACCGACTGTGCACTGCAGTTTCTGGCCCACTTTAGGCGCCCAAAGTAAAAAAATGCAACCTTCATCGCTCACAATGCTAACGGTTTTGACAGCTCATTATCAACGCAATGAATGAGCAAGGGCTAAAACCCTCTTTGATAATGCAAGGAAGTAAAGTGATCTCTTTTACTGACAAGGATTTCAGACAAAAGTACATAGACTCACTGTCTTATCTCTCTATGCGTTTAGCAGCAATGCCAAAAGCTTTGGCATGTAGCGAAATGCTGCATTTCGCTACATGCGAATCAAAGGGGAATCAAAGGTGAAATGACATATGATGTTGTTCACTGAGCACACTGGGTTTAGCACTCATTTATTACCGCTGCATAATGTTTATTAGGGAATGTTTGAATAACCACAGACACCAGAATGATATAATTTAACAACAGAAAAAGACAGGAATTGCATTGGACCCGCCCCCGACGACGCTGGCAAATAGGAGAAGACCTCAGATGACACCAGGAAGAGCAAGCCAAGAATCCCCTCTTCTACCTGCTGATCTGGACTGACCGGTCGGATGAGGAGAGCACCTCCACTCGCACATTTCATTTTGTACACCATCGCATCTTTTGTGTAATTAAATGCTGTTAACTTTTATAAGCTTCCCTTTACTCTTTTCAGTCTCTCCTGCCTTCAGGGTTCTAGAATACACTAACATTTGGCGTCCCTGGGTGGACCCTGAAGCACGATAGAGCTGGAAGAAAGGGGAAGGCTGCAAGCTAACTAGCATCACACTAGGCTGCAGAAAATGAGTTTTTGGCTGGGCCTAAACGAAAGGTGAGACAGTTACCTGTTTAATTCCGTGGTGATTGAGAGTGGTGTGGAGTTTGTATATAGTGTTTCTATTAGTCTGTTGTATCTTCGGCGCCGCCCGATTAATGTGAATATTACATAGTATTAAGACCTTCTGGGGAGGCACTAGATTTGATCTGGGATAGGACTGGGTCCACATTGTGTTAAATACCTCTGGGTAGGTACCAGACCTGATCTGTTTTACACTGGACTGGTCCATTCATGTTAGTCTATATGTTTGATGTGTTAAACCTGCGTAGTCTGGTTTAATAAAGTATATTGTGTGGAGTTTTTAAGCCGAAAAGTATATTTTTGTGTGATGTTCTAAGCCGAAACGATTGTGTACAAGATTGGTATGAGATCAGCTTTTAAGGTCAGCATCTATAGAATTTAGAGCTAAGATAAATGAAGATTGTGTTGTTTTGTATTGTCAAGCAGTGGGGTTATTTATCTGCAGATGTTGAGTGTTCCCATTGTTCCCCTTCCCCCAGTCACATGGGGTTAATGCTATACTGCTAAGCTAATTAGCTAGCCAGTTAGCATTACTAGATGGTGAAATAGTTTGAGTAAAGATACAACCGGTAACTACTGATTAAATACACAGGGATGGTGTAGATGAACGTTGAGAGCAGATTGAGTTGTTTTGTTTTTCATGCTTTTCAAAGAAAGTAATTTGAACTTTATATTTTGAGGAAATAAACAGGAAGTAGGTTTATGAACCGGAAGTACAAGTTGATACATTTGAGAGGAGTTACAAATAAAACAGCTCCCCTAGCGGACATAATAAGTGTTACAGTTAATACATCCTTCACCACACAGATAAAGATTACATGTGGTTTCTTTGAATTTAAGTATTGTAGTTAACACATTTTATGACATTTGCATCATTTCATAAACTTGACTATACACTGTACACGGTTTATTTGGATTTCCACCATATTCCTATTTTCATATTACAAAGTCAAAACCATACCCTGTTCATTTTTATTTATTTATTCAGATTTTTTAATTTGCATAATTTCAAAATTTTAATTTAATTTGTCTAATTTATATAAAGAATACAAAGGTACTATTCAGAGGATTAGTAATTCATTTTTGATAACTTAATAATATTTTCCGTGTACTTAAGAAACATGTCGCCAGAAGACACCAAGTTAAGAGCACTCGCAGTGCCAGGCACAACTGCAGATATCAAGGAGAGATTAAACATCAGATCAGATGCTTTAACGATTCCAAGTCGTAGACAGAAGACATGGAACCAAATAGAGGAACTGTTCAAGCAGTGGCAAACGAGAGGATTTATTCCAGCAGATGATCAACCTGGACCAACGGAAGCCCATAGAAAAGCTGTAGTTGAACATGAGAATGCTGAATACCTGCGACAGCAACAAGCATGGATCAAAGCCGGACAACCCCCTTGGTATGGACCTGCTAAAAGCGCTAAGAAAAAAGCTGAAAAAAGAAAAGTTAGGGTTACATGTCTGTTAATCCATCTGACATCCATCGCAGAAGATCTGCCAGTAAATGAAGACACAGCCGAAATGACAAAAGAGGCTCCACTTATCCAAACTCCAAAGCAGTATCCAAGCCTGACCGAAGTGTCTCCTCCAGACATATCAGAGAACAACCCTTCTCACCAAGTTTCGATTCAAGCCCCAAATGAGAAAGAATTGGCGTATGAGGTAAGAATCCTATCCAGTGTCAACCAGCTGATGGAAGAACTCGGCAGAAGAATGGAAGCAGAACTTGGCAGAAGAAAGGAAGCACTCAGCAGAAGAATGGAAGCAGAACTTCGCAGAAGAGAGGAAGCACTCAGCAGAAGAATGGAGGAAGAACTCGGCAGAAGACAGGAAGAACTTGACAGAAGAATAGAGGAATTCGACAGAAGAATGGAAGCAGAACTCATCAGAGGAATGGAAGAGAGATGAAAGGCAGATGAAGCCCATAATGACATTATTGAAGAAAGAAGGAAGGCAGATGAAGCCCATAATTACATTATTGTAGAAAGACAAAGCGAGGAAGATAAATACCAACAACTTCTGGCGGAAAGACGAGAAGAAGATGTAAGATTCCAGGACATGATGGCAGATAGACAAAGGAGAGAACAAGAAGAACGAAGAACTCAAAGAAAACGCCGAACAAACTACTCTCCTGACTATTCCAATGGACAGGGGGATGCAAATGACGACAGCGGTACACAGTCTGAAACCAGTAGACACTCCCCATACCATGAACAGTCACAGCAACAATGCAGTTTTGCATCTCCTCCTGAGAATAATAGTAGCGACGAAAACGAGCAACATTACCCTGGGACATGCCTCGAAACTAGAAAAAACAAGACAACTCGAAGAACCAAGACTGGTGCGCACAACTCCATGCCATTGATAGCGGTTGGAAGAGGACTTGAATACCAACCATGGACTCACAGGGACATGGAATCATTAGTGGCAAAACTACCTCCACTCACCCAAGGAGGTCAGAAGTGGGTGAATGATCTGGAGAAATACACAGTCCAAGACCACTTGTGCTTGGGAGACATGAGGGCACTGCTTGGACGGATAGAAGGAAGACTAGAGGCAAGAGCAGTAGATTCCGAGGCCAATTGCACGCACGACCCAGATGAAACTTCATTCAACAATATCAGGTCGAATTATTGGGCTGCCATTCGTCACATCTACCCGACAACACGCAGTTTACATACCCTCAACAGCCTGAAAAAAGAACCTGGGGAAGACATGCATGCCTTCCTCAAGAGATGTGAAGGAGTGTGGGAGGACTGCACTGGAGAACGACATGACACTTCACCGGCTGTCATAATGCTGTGGAAGAACGCAGTCATCAAAGCCCTTCCCAAATCAGTGCAGGCACGCCTGGGAGATGTGGTGGGATTGGAAGCTAAACTCCCAGAAGAATGGATACTACATCTCATTCACCACGATATGAAATACCAGGCAACAAAGAGGGAAAATGATGAAGAAATTAAAGCACTAAAACTAAGACTTTTGAAGGTACAAGTAGCTGAGAAAGATGCCAAAGCTAATAAAAACAAGAAATCGACAAAGCAGATGGCCATACTAGCAGAGAAGGCAGGGCGGACACCTCCAACAGTTCAACAAAGCGGAGGAGGAAGTGTATGTCCACAAAACCAGGTTCAGCAGACACCTGTGTATCTTCCTACGCAAGTACAGCCACACGCACCACAGTATCTTCAACAGCAAACACCTGTGCATCTTCCTACGCAAGTACAGCCACAAGCACCACAGTATCTTCAACAGCAAATACCTGCGTATCCTCCTACCCAAGTACAGCCGCAAGCACAGGTATACACTCCCATACAGCATCAACAAAAAGAACAATGTAGAGGAAAGCAACGATCAAGAGGAAGAAGGGATGATGGCTGCTTCATATGTGGAGATTGTAGACATCTGGCCAGAGATTGCCCCACTCAGCAATATCCACCACAAGGTAGCACCTCACAATACAGAGGAGAACCAGTGTTAGATATTAGAAATATTGAGGCGGAAGCATATGCCAGGGCCATGACGAATATTTCTGTTGGATCAGGTGATTGGGTAAATGTAAAAATCCACAAGATGAACTCGTTGCAACCTGTATGGAGTGGACCATGGCAAGTTGTAGAACGCACTGCAGATGCGCTCCGGATCAAAGTTAAAAAAGGAACATGTTGGCACCCACTTACACATTGTGTAGCCGTACCGCCACCTTTCCTGAAATGGCACGGCAGTTAGAGCTGATTTTGGAAAACTGGTACAAAACAATAAGGAATTTAACATTTTTTACAACGACAGCACCAGGAGATGAGTAAACTCAAGAATCCGTAGAGTGTAAATACATTGAGAAAAACACATTTTTACACTCAAACTGTTTGCACATCATAGACAATGAATTTAGACAATATAAATAAATGCTCAGCAAAAGTAATACGTATAATGGAAAGTAGACATAGGCATACACTTGAGTCAAATTTCATTATTGTGATCTGATTGGTGTGCTCTGCAGGTTTACTATTGTTCAAAGTAACGGTGGGATTTAAAATATTGGAGAAAATATGGAGATGTTCTTTTGTAGTGTGTGGAATATGTGATGCTTGAAACATGTAGGTATTTCAATTATGTGAAAGAGTTATGTTGGGTAAATATGTAACAATGGATGAAACAATTTTTAGAGTGAGTTTTTGTAATATCAT
Source organism: Harpagifer antarcticus (assembly GCA_902827135.1). NCBI lineage: Eukaryota > Metazoa > Chordata > Actinopteri > Perciformes > Harpagiferidae > Harpagifer > Harpagifer antarcticus. Next base: position 522,770 of record CADEHL010000497.1, on the reverse strand, counting down.
TAGTAGACATTAATTGTGTTGTTTAGATGGCATTTAACAACTAAGACAGATAGTATGATTAGAAAAAGACAGAGTGGAAAGGGTTGGATTTATTTAACCTCAGTGTGCTAGACTTCTTATAGGTAATGCGTCCCGAGACCTGGACTCCCCCTCTGAGTCAGAAAGGCTACGATCCCGACCCTCCAAGCAGACAAAAGACCTAACCCAACAGGAGACTCCTCCTTCTCCATCGAACAGACAGAGAACCAGAGCTGAAACAACAATTACAACAACAACAACAAGACTGCATCCAGAACTGCAGCCAGAACTATCTCCACCTGTGGCATCCAGAACCAAACAGCTTGCTGACAGGCAGAGATCTACTCTCATCAGTCCCTCAGACGGGGCATGAAGTTCCAAGCTGAGCCACAAGAATTGGCAAGAGCAAAGTGTGGGACATGAGAGCAGAATCCGCCCTCCATAAAAACAGCAAAGAGACTGTAAAGGAGGAGATGAAATGCAAAGCAGTGCAACAACAGTGACATGATGGGGGCTGCAGATGAAACTGGGCCAAAGGCTGTCTAAAGAGTTACAGTGGAGGGATTCAACAGCTGATGGACTGAAGAGAAGACAGAATCAGAGGAGTTGGCATGGTCGATTAGAAGCGAGGAGGCCGGGGTCACGGCTTGAGACAACCAGGGGAGGAGAAAAGGAAAACGGGAATGAGTGAGTTTACACATAAACACACTTATTCACAAAACGCACATTTAAAGAACTTGAATTAACTTCATAAATACGTAAAGACAGAAAGATTTATTAACCATGAATTAATCAATTGGTAAATTAAAAATAGCAGTAAAGAGGAAACTATTAAAGTAAAATGAGAAAATCATCCTAAAACACACTGAGGGATAAAGGGGGAGACATGATGGAAATATTCACTACACTTTAAGCTGTGGGTGTTTTGGACTTAGGAGTACAGAGTAGAACCATATTCTTCAATATTTTCATCATGTTAACAAAATATTCTTTAAGAGATTTTTATTCACGTGTGAATAAAGTACTGATCTCATTTGTTACAATATTGATCACCATTAAAGGGATAGTTTTAGCAACCACTCTATAAGACACATATTTATTTGAATGGATAATGTTAAAGGGAGAGCTAGTGCCAAGCCAGATATAGTATTCCAATTTAAAGTATTGATTTCACCATTGTGGCATAGTTATTACCATAGGAGGGCTTTAAGATGGAGATATGAAATGACTTCTGTTTTTAAATCCTTGATAAAGGAGGGAGTAATTGTTGCATGTTCGGACACCCAAGGTTCCACACACTGCTAAAGAGTTTAACATTGTTATTTAGGTGGACCAGAATTGAAGAGGAGCTGTGAAACGCATAGCAGAGCTACACGGATCCTAGTAATGTTTTGACTCAAGATAGTTATGTACACAAGTTTCTGAAATAGATCTATTAGACATTTTAATACTAATTAGGTGTAAATGAATTGCAGTAGTAGTACTCTAAGGAAGTGAGTTTTGTACCAAGTTTCAGGAAAGGTGGGAGGCAGAAGTCCCAATGAAAAGTTAGAACCATCTTGAAAATCATAGTTGAAATTGTGAATGAATAAGGAATGGCGCTCCGCATATGATATATTGTTGTAGATAAAGGGTACCCGCCTATGCTGAAATACCTCTGAAAAGACTCTGCAGAGCACGACATGGCCAAAAGACCGAGACCAAATTACCTTTGACCCTGAATGACAGTGTGACAAAAGCACTGTCCATGACTGACTCTGGGGTGTACCTGACCAAACCTGACGTGACAACCAGACAGTGTGAGTGTGAATGAATGCCGGCATGTGATCAGTGTAACTGCATGATTCTAAAACAATAACTAATGTTATCCGTGTAATAATTCTCGCGTCCAGGAGAGAAGCTTAAAAAGAGACTAAATGGAGTCTCTGAGATGGTTTCAAATTGGTACTTTAATTAAAATAAAGGCGCGGTAATGTTACAAACAGAATATTGTCCGACAGAAAAGCAGCTGTGTTTCTGGCTCTGGCAGGTGAAGAAAGAGGCCGAACCCCTTAGGTCCCGCTGTATTTATATCCTCTGCTGGCTCCTCCCTGCAGGCCGGCTCTCCAACGTTTTAATGTTCGTTGTTACGCATATCAGAGGATACAGACATTGTACATTCAATATATCTAAACACGCCTTTTCTCTTCCTTAACTCTTTCATAACTTTATATGCAATACATGTTAACGGCGTCAATAGCCACTTTAGTGATACTAATGGACGGTAGTCCCGGATGTCGTCATGAAGGATTTTCAGAATAAAAGCTTGGTATTGAGAACTTCCGGTTTTTTCCAGAATAAAATAGCATTTAAACTGACGGTATGTTTAAGCTACATTATGCTATTAAACATTGATTTTAATTTCTAACAGTCCCTCCTTACACACCAAAAAGATGTGTATAATACTGAAATCAATGAGTTCTTCATCTGAACTCTGCATAGTACATAACTTTATCAAAAACATACAATCAAAATGGAATGTTTCGAATAGCCTCAACTTTATAAAAATACTTTGACTGTGTTCAAACATAAAAGTTTTCCCTTGTGCATAACTTCTAGTGTTAACATTCAATATCATTCTTCAAAATAGCAGCAATGGCTTGGTATTAGTACATTTTTTCCTCCCTCCTTTCACAGAAACCGTTCTCATACCACACGCAGTGTTAAGGCACTTGTTTTTACAAAGTGAAAAGAAACGACCCATTTTAAAATAGTAATGATTCTAAAATGCATGAAATCTATCATATAGAACAGTAAAAAATAAAAATGAAACAAACTATCTTGGACCAGTGTAATGTAATAATACAAATACACTATCTTGGAATAGTATAGAGTAATAATAAAAAATAAAAATACACTATCTTGGAATAGTATAGGTTAATTGAAATGGATTCACTCCATTTTAGCATTTTAGTTAGCTCACTTCTTCACATGATTTCATCATTTAAATAATCACATCGGCTGGACATTCATTGAACAATCTCATCTTTGAACATCCATATCATTTAAACTCATTCAAACTAACTCATCATTTTCATCAACATCTGTATATGGGGGTGGACCATCCTGTTCTACTAGCATTGGAAACTGTCCCCTCATGAGAAATGTACCCTCCCTCCTTTCATACCATTTAAGGTATGAAAACAATATGTTCTCTAGAAGAGGCCGTCGTGATCAATCGGTACGTTAGGACATGGAAATGCAACATCTAGGCCTCTCCTGGGCTCTATGTTATCCTTGTACACAGTGGAGCCTAACCTCCCCCTGGGACTGGTCTCTTAGCCCTACTGGCTTTGGGGTGTTTCGCCATGTTGATTAACTACATAAAAAACATCACTGGCTGTGCTAGGTCCCAGCCCAATCCTGTGGCAAGACTGAGTACAAGGTTTTAGTTCCATGATACCACCAAACATCTACTCTGGGGTACAGCATTCTAGACTGTCATTTCTGGGAGAAGATTGTGGTCATTTACAACAGTTGTAGAATTTCATCACTTAAAAGTTCCTACTTGGTGGCTTTGGGTGGTCTGTTCTAATGCAGTGATAAAGTCCTTGAAATGGTGTGAAAACCGGTGGAATATCACTAACGCATTACACTAATTTATCTTCAATTCTGGTCTCCTTGAAGAACCATGCTAACTCCTTTTACAGTGTGTGGAAACTTGGGTGCCCGAGCATGTGATAATTAGTTCAATTCAGGAATGTTGACTTATGGCAGATATATTTCTCCTTTAAATAACATCTCTAAATGTCAGGTCATCACTGATTAAATGAATGACCATTAGGAGGTGGTGGCACTTGTCTTTAAAATTACATTACATTACATTGCATTTAGCTGACGCTTTTGTCCAAAGCGACTTACAATAAGTACATACGACCAGGAAGACACAGCCCAGAAGAAAAACAGAATCATATAAGTACAGCAGGTACAATAGAGCCAAACATTTCAAGTGCTACTCAGCTGGCTATAGATAAGCCAGTCCTATGTTAGTATATAAGTGCTTTAGTATAAAAACTCATACTCTGGTGCTGTGCGCTCCCTCTGAAGCTGCAAGTAAGATTTAAAACATCTGCAGGGTGGGTTGAGCGACCCCTTCTCCCTGAAAGATATTTGTTGTCAAAAATATGCACCATTAAAATGAGTGATCCAAGGCCCCGCATGTATTACTCCCAATTATACTAGTTTTTCAGAATTTAAATTTTCAATCGCTCTTTGCCTAGTGTCTTTTTTTTTTTTAACTCTACATCTTGGACGACAAACAAATGTTGTTTCCACCTTAACAGTTCTCCTATGGTAATAACCATGCTACAATACTCCAGATTGGAATACTTTCTTTGGCTTGGTTCGAGCTCTACCTTTAACATTTTCCATTCAAATAAAGATTTGCCTGCTATCTATATTGTAACAAATTAAATCTTCCCCAAACTCTCACATGAATAAGAATCTCTAAAAGAATAATTTGTTATATAATGAAAAGATTGAATAATATGTTCTACCCTCAGTGTGTTTTTAGGATTATTTTCTAATAAGTGTGTTTATGTGTAAACTCACTCACTCCCGTTTTCCTTCTCTCCCGTCGTCAAGCCACGACCCCCTCACGTTCTGCTGGCCCATGCCAACTCCTCTGGTTCTGTCCTCTCCTCAGTCCATCCGCTTGGTGTTTCCGCCCGGTCTAACCCTTTTCAGTGGCCCAACTGCTTTGCATTTCATCTCCTCCTTTTCAGTCTCTACGCTGTTGCATGGAGGGCGTATTCCGCTTTCATGTCCCACACTCTGCTCTTGTGCCAAATCTCGTGGCTCAGGCTGGAACTTCATGTCCTGTCTGAGGGACCGATGAGAGTTTGCCTCTTTGTCAGCATGCTGGTTTGGTTCTGGATGCCTTAGGTGGAGATGGTTCTGGATGCCTCAGGTCGTTGTTGGTTCAGCTCGGGTTCTGTCTGTTGGATGGAGGAGGAGTCTCCTGTGGTGAGGTCATTTGTCTGAAGATGGGGTCGTAGCATTCTGACAGGCAGAGAGAGAGAGAGAGATCTCGGGACGCATTACCTAGTTCATTCTAACACACTGAGGTAAAATAAATCCAATCCTTTCCACTCTATTTTCCTAATCTTACTATCTGTCTTAGATGTTAAATGTAATTAATGTCTACTAATATTTGTGCTATATCCCTAAACATTGTTTTCACCCACTGTAACATGGCTACTCCAAATAACTCTTTCAGGAAACCATTTTCTTCTATTATTTTAAAAATACCTACATGTTTCAAGCACCACATATTTCACACACTATAAAAGAACATCCCCATATTTTCTCCATCACTTTAAATCTTACTGTTATTTAGAACATAAGTAACTTTTGTGACTGGACATATCTGCAATGTCGCCACAATCTGCTGGGGAATTTTGTTAATACAGTTTGTACATACAAAGCTGTACTTGTGGGTTAGTAGCCTGTTTCTACTGTAATCATTTTCAATAATTTAGCTCAGGTCACCGTTCGGTTGTCCATAAACTTAACAGGGGGTGTTTCTGGTACAGACTAAAACATGGATCCAGTATATTTGGAGATTCCCCTAATCTGTAAATCCCCATCACTGATTATCCCGATCACTTAACCCCATCTCATCATTTGATACAAGAACTGCATATATGGGGGGTGAATCATCTTGATGACCGCCTCACCTTTGGGCTAAATCCTCCTCTTGTTGCTCAGCTGATCTTCTGGCTCTGGGGATAAGTGAAAGTCTCTGAAACTCAGCTGGAGTTTTGTTAGTGATGTGATTCTCTATGAGTGGACTAATGGATCCATGTCTTACTTGATATTGTACTCCCCATCCAACCAGAAAGGTGCCAAGTGTAATGAGCACAATCAACAATGCTATTCTGACTCTTATCCCTAGGGGACCCCACAATTGGTTTGGCTTTGTTCTTGACATCATCTCTATTTTCTCCATGGTTGTATCAGTTACAGAATTTAAATAATGAGTACTATAATAACATATACAAAAGTTGGACTCTTTTTCAGATGTAAAGCAAAAATAGGTTTTCACTTTAGTGTACAATCTATAAAAATCTATAGACAATTCGTCTTTTGAGCTGTTTCTATCTTTATCTTATTTCTATTTATTGTTTTGTTCCAGCTCTGCCAAAGCAGTCCTAACTCCCAATAATGTTCTGGAAGTTTCCAGTGAAGGGTGACAATGTGTGAGGTGGTGTCAATTTGCTCCTTTTTCTTTACCTTTAAACCGGAACGCGTGTGAAGTTCATTACAACTTCTCACTGTTCCGTCCACCGGGATCAGCCCACTGTCTTTTGTGAACTTTCACCCTCACCCAATCACCTGGCCGAACAGGAGTCTCTTCTGGTGTCTTGTCTGGTATCTCTGTAGCTTTCCTAGCCTGTGTAGACAAAACTTGGATAATATTACTCAGAGTTCTGACATATTCATTACTTCTATTCGCCTAACATCTAAAACTGGACCACTCCCTCCTTGGAGGAGGCCCAAGCTTCGGCATACCTTTTGTCGTTATGAGATCCATTATTAACTTCATGTTATTATTTATTAACTACAACGTCACTGAAATCAACATGTCTGTATAATCATGACACTCCCTCCTTTGAGCATAACATGCTCAATTAATATTGCAATGATTACCCTATTCTGAACAGGACATGTAAAACCCATAACGTTGCATCAAATAAGTATAACTTCTCCGTGTACCCATAAGGCGTACAAAAAATATCGTATGATGTATGTTTTTCTGATGGTATAAAAACATTCACTAAAATCTGCCATTAGCACAAAAAATTGTTTACTTGTTTCAACAATGGCTTTTGTCCTGGTATTATGCATCATTGTTGCTGCGAAAAACAATACCCCTGGTGTCGCTAATGCGTCTCAATAATTCTAGGATTAGAGGATTGGTTGTTACTGCTGAACAAAGATATGATAAAATAATATTTCTCTAGACTAGAGGGAAAATACAAACTATTCTCACAGAGGGTGACATGCATGAAGGGCTGGTGCCCCTCACTCAAAATGAGATATTGCCTTACGCACTACATTATAAATCAGTAAAGTTACTCAAGAATAAATAAATAAAAACTGATTCTTGAAACTGTTGTAAAAACCCTACAACTTCTTCATCCAAGCTCTCAATCAGTGTTATGTTATTTAATCTGCAGCTCATTTCCTTAAAACAGATACTTCAGACCGATAACATTTTGTTTATGAGAAAAAACTGTAATCTGACTCCATAAATCACACAATTGTTTGACTAAAAAACTACACTTCCACTAACAATAAATGAAGTTCCCCTTTAAACACCGCCCCGGTCTTCTGACGGGGTCTATCTATGCACTGGCTGGAAAATGTTGGGCCAATTTCTGTCGCTCCTTCACTGTTCTCCCGCTAACAGTCACTCTCTAGTTCTGCTGGGTTCTTGTTGACTTCTTCACTGGTTTGAGACAAGCGACCCTATCGGACACCTCCCTTTGTAGCTAGACTTCACCACAGCAGAATCGAGTTTCTGTTAGCAGGTCTCAACAGCTCCACGTCAGGTGTATTGCCGCCCCTTGAACTGCAGTCGGTGTAAACAGGAGGACTTGGTAAGGATCCTCCGTCTTGGGCGAGTACCAGGTTTCCGTCTTCATATTTTTTGGGTGGAAACCTGTCGTCTTGACCTCACTAGCTGTGTGGACACAATAGTTTTCTGTGTAGGGGAACAACATCACTCGTAATCTCTTTCCTTCTCATAATTACAAAAATAGTCTGCTAAATGTTCTATTCTGTGGATGCTTTATGTGTAAATGCAAATGCTACTCTCGATTTTGTTTTACATTAAACCTCTCCCTCCTGTGGTGACAGATATGGCTCAATGTAGCTGGATTTCAAAATACCCTTGTGCTGAAGATGCATCACCTGGTGGTCTGGCCCTCTGAGCTTCCTCATTGTTGTGGTTGATACCAGGGTGTCAGTGGCATTTGAGTCATGTTTGGCACCCCTGTTCATCTTTGACATCTCCCTGCCTCCGTTGTCATCATGGAAACCTCTCCCGGGGTAAATGCATGGAGGGCCGTTGTTTGGTGCATGTGTTGGGTGTTTCATTTGTTGTTGTGGACAATCTCTAGCCCAATGGCCCATTTGATCGCATATGTAGCATCCGTCAAACCGGAGAATTTTTCCTCTGCCTCTGCTTCCTCGGAAACCTCCTGGTTGTTGGTTCTGCTTCTGATTTTCTGGCACTGTCTGAGATGTTACTGTTTGAGGTGTCTGCCCTGCATTCTCTGGTTCTTCCTGAGCTTGAATTGTTGGAGGTGTCTGCCCTGCCTTCTCTGGAAGTTTCACCTCCCTTCTCCTTGTCTTGTTCCTACAAGCTACGGTGTCTTTTCTTCAGCTTCCCTCCATATAGTTAGCTGTTGTAGGCATTGTTCGTGCTCATAGTCGAGTACTGCTCTTCTATGGGCTTTTGTTGGTCCAGGTTGATCATCTGCTGGAATCAGTCCTCTTGTTTGCCACTGTTCCAACAGTTTCTCTATTTGGTTCCATGTCTTCTGTCTACCTTTTTGGAACTGTTGTAGCATCTGATCTGATTTTTACCCTTTCCTTGATATCTGCAGTTGTGCCTGGCTCTATGGCTGGCCTTAATTTAGTTTCTTTTGGTGACATGTTCTATAACTATTTGAATGAAAAAATATGAAATTATCAAAGATTGAAGCACTAGTCCTTTGACTAGTACCTTCGTTGCTGTTCGTCCGAACTTTAAATCTGTATTTTTTTAATAAGGTCAATCTATAAAATATAAATGATTATTATTATATATATTTTTTCCAAAGTCAATCTATAAAATATAAATGATTATTTCCTTTTTTTAACAATTACGCACATTTTTAAAATCAGAATTGTAAAAAAAAAAAATAGACAACAATTGTACTGTGTACAGTTTTGACCCCGAAATATAAAAATTAGAAATCTGGTGTGGCTCTACTGGGTTCCACTTTCCGAAATGTTTGGAATTATGTAAATGTCATAATTTGTGTTAGCTTCAATACATTTGTTTGCTTTTTTGAAAGAGTATTATGTAAGGTTTCTTATCTTATAATTAGAAACCACTTGCAATTCTATCTCGGCGATGAAGCATGTGTTCATTTATAACACTTAAAATCAAGCTTCAAAATGTTATAGTATCTTTGTCAAAACTGACCTCTTTTTTAACAAGAAGAAGCTTATTTTCCTTAAAAATGGGAGAATATGGTTAAACAACACAGCACATAACCGCCAAAACACAAAAATATTCAAAAACCCGCCAATACACACTTGTAAGCAGAAATACGTACAAAACCAGACTCCTACAAATACCAAACTTCCCACGGTAAGATAACCCATCTATTTTATAGTTCCAACTCTGCCAAGAAATATGATGTGTCCTTCTCAATATGGAGTGCCTAGCCTCATGTGAGTGTGACTGAGTGTGTAAGAACAAACCGAGTACTTTCAATTAGCATTTCACGAAATGGCGACTGCCGTGTGGCTTATTTTCAACATGAGGGCAAGACAAGATGGCAACTTATTTTCCAACCTTTAACCTGAAGAACAAAGGCATTTGAAAACACCTTTTGGTTCTCACAGCGGAGTTGAAATAATGACAATTTAACACAAAACACTGCAGTTTAAAATAACATTTTCTATTTATTGTACAATTTATAAATGGGCCTCAAACCCTTACGTCATACGGCTCTGAACCCATGCACGTAATGTTTTGACTTTAAGAGCCAGTATGGTTATCTCCTCTGTTTAAACACGCTATAATGGGACAAATTAAGACGCTATCCAAACACAATTAGCAGAATATCGTCTATCTAACGCACAAATGTCGCATTTCTCATCGTAATCCACACGCAATGTCTGTTTGAAAACAGAAAATACAACCACTGAAAGCTTCAAACTTTTCAGGCCTTTTCCCAGAAAAGGACTTTTTTAAAAAGAAAGCCTCACACTGTAATTAAAACACTCACCCAACTTTGTTCTTGTCTCAAACAGCCCCCACTGTTTAATAGCCTCAAACTATTTGCGTTAAATTATTATTATAAATTAAAACAAGAAACACTTGAAATGATTGCCCTCATCACACAAAGGACTTTTAAAAAGAAAAACAGCCTCACACTGTCTTTAACACAAACACTCACTCCAATATTCTCAGCTTCCACTGTGATTGTGTTCTTTGTCTCAAGCAGTCCCGACTGCTGAATAGCCTCAAACTATTCACGTTAACTTCAAACGTAACAAAAACACTATTGAAGTGATTAGCTTCTTGAATAACAGACAAACGAATAGCATGCAGGGTTAAATATAAGAAAAATAAGTAATTTGAACTCACCTGCTTGTGACAAAACAATGCCACGTGTTATTGTTATAAATGTTGTTGTTTTAACATTACATTTCCCAGCTATTTTCAGGAACCGGAAGCAGCCGTCCAACACACAATCCTAAAATTGTCCTGCATAAACTATCGAAGAATTTGACTTAACAGGTTTCTTCTTACCGATGGTTTGAGCTCTTTGTGTGTCGAACAGATTGCCAGCGGTTCCGGGCAACAGCCGGCTGTGTAGTCTCTCCCGGTCTAACGAGAATCACGTCAGCTGGTCCCAAATTGTTATCCGTGTAATAATTCTCGCGTCCAGGAGAGAAGCTTAAAAAGAGACTAAATGGAGTCTCTGAGATCGTTTCAAATTGGTACTTTAATTAAAATAAAGGCGCGGTAATGTTACAAACAGAATATTGTCCGACAGAAAAGCAGCTGTGTTTCTGGCTCTGGCAGGTGAAGAAAGAGGCCGAACCCCTCAGGTCCCGCTGTATTTATATCCTCTGCTGGCTCCTCCCTGCAGGCCGGCTCTCCAACGTTTTAATGTCCGTTGTTACGCATATCAGAGGATACAGACATTGTACATTCAATATATCTAAACACGCCTTTTCTCTTCCTTAACTCTTTCATAACTTTATATGCAATACATGTTAACGGCGTCAATAGCCACTTTAGTGATACTAATGGACGGTAGTCCCGGATGTCGTCATGAAGGATTTTCAGAATAAAAGCTTGGTATTGAGAACTTCCGTTTTTTCCCAGAATAAAATAGCATTTAAACTGACGGTATGTTTAAGCTACATTATGCTATTAAACATTGATTTTAATTTCTAACACTAACCAACCATGTTTTTGGACTAACATATTATTACCCGTTTCTAATCTACTTGATGATATTTTACTCTCACAGGAGTTGGCGCTTTGCAAATGTAAAACTCAAAATAAAATCTGAATATTCTGTTTCTTTTGGGCCATGAAGGACGGAGAGAAACACTTCTTTTCACTGAAGTGTTTACTGTGTAAATAATGTTCGTTATGTCCCTAACCAATATTTACCTGACAGTTTTTTCCCCCCCTCCCATTACAGGGTTTTATTACACATGAGTTCATGTGTAAAAAGGGGGGAGTGTGTATAATGTATAATGTCAACATGGCTGTAAAATTCACAATTTAAATTTTTCTTTTAAGGATTGACAGAAACCTTCCGCCCCAACCCAGATGTTCAAACTGAGCATTGATTGATAGTTTTATAATTAACCTGCTCCATATCTGGGGATAAGATACTGTTTGATGAATGTTGACATGTTTCTAAATATTGATTGAGTTATAACAGGTAATGCAGAAGCAGTGGCCAAGGGGCTACTGTGAGAGATGTAATTACCGAAGAAGTTGACCTGTGATAATGAAACAATTTTGTAATATTTTAACAGACATTAGAGCAACTGAGGTTTGAAATGTAGAAAGAACATATTACAGTTAAGTTAAGCTAAAACATAGTAATGTAATGAGACCGAATTTAATTTAGACAACATCTTGTAACTAGCCTGTTAAAGAATTAGAAGTAAAAGCCATAGACTTTATTGTTTAGTTCATTATGGGAATATACATTCAATTTAAATTCATAACAGAAAGACATTTGATGACAGTATGTTGGAATTCTGTATTCATTTTTCAGCTTGATAACAGACAGGTAGAAGCCGTATTGCCAGGTGAATCGATGGGATTTCTGCACACGATCCAAGCAGAGAATGACGTACCTTACAGGACAGATACACTCAGGAAATCATTCACTTTGACAGCATCATGACTTTAGTTGTTTTTGAATCCATAATGAAATTGTATTACATAACGTTAGTGTGTGTCTTTACCACAAACAGGAATAGTTCATTGTTATATTTAGATTTGAGAAAGATTACAAGGATTTTATTTAGTTCACCATGAAGATGTTTTTTGTTTGTAACCTATGTCCAGTAGTAAGATTTAAATATCAGCAGGTTGTGAATTATTATTCCTCTGTCCCATAACCAACAAGAATGTGGATGGGGAGAACTATATCTACTAGAACCAGCAGAGATTCATAAATTACACCAGAGACACAGTAAAAGTAAATAAAGAGTAATATTTAGCTATTTTCCTACTTCGGTTTAATCCTTCTTATACTTTGTAAAAGAACAAGTGCCTTTACACCAGATACAGTAAGAAGATGATTTATGATGTGAAAGGAGGGAGTTAGACGTTTTCCATACCAAGCTAATTGCTGCTATTTTACGAAGTGACATTAAAGGTTTAAGCTGAAAGTTATGCACAAATGAAAAACTTCATATTTATGATGAATATGTATTCTTATTTTTTTTTACTTTTATGAGTTGTGTACCATGCAATGTTCGGATGAAGAACTCATTGATTTCAATATTATTTACATACCTTAAAGGGTATGTAAGGAGGGATTGTTAGAAATTAAAATCAATGTTGATATGGCCTAATTTGAATTAAATACACTATTTAATTTAAATCAGTTGTATTCTGAAAAACCGGAAGTTCACTAACTATTAACTTAATACTTTTATTCTGAAAATTATTCACTTCCGGTTAGCATTAGCATGTAGCGAAATGCTGCCTTTTCAAACCGTGAATCAAAGGTGAAATGACATATGATGTTGTTCACTGAGCACACTGAGTTTAGCACTCATTTATTACCGCTGAATAACATTTATTAGGGAATGTTTGAATAACCACAGACACCAGAATGATATAATTTAACAACAGAAAAAGACAGGAATTGCATTGGACCCGCCCCCGACGACGCCGGCCAATAGGAGAAGACCTCAGATGACAACAGGAAGAGCAAGCCAAGAAGGGACCTCTTCTACCTGCTGACCTGGACTGACCGGTCGGATGAGGAGAGCACCTCCACTCGCACATTTCATTTTGTACACCATCGCATCTTTAGCGTAATTAAATGCTGTTAACTTTTATAAGCTTCCCTTGACTCTTTTCAGTCTCTCCTGCCTTCAGGGTTCTAGAATACACTAACAGTAGCACAAACTGAAGGTGTATTTATTCAATATGCGTTGAATGAAGGCGAAAGTGGGACGAGTGGGACGTTTTGTCGTGGATGGTTTTGCTGAAGTTGCGGGGGCAAAGATTGTTTGGGAATTTCTTGGCTGCTTCTATCACGGGTGCCCATCTTGCTATAAGGGTCATGAGAAAAATCCCTTGACAGGTGGCACATTTGAGCAGCTCCATGCTGCTAGTGAGGCAAAGCTGCATGAGCTACAGTCTATTCACGGGGCCGAAGTGATCGTTATGTGGGAGCATACCCCGGGATGCTTTGTACGGGGTAGGACATGTGCAGTGAAGTTGAGGCACACGGCAGCGGCAGATGAATTGGTTCATTATTGTGATTTCACCTCACTCTACCCTTTTGTAAACTGTACAGGCATATCCACTTGGACACCCCCAGATCATATTCCGAGATTTCAAAGATCTTATTATTTTGGGTTAATCAGAGCCACAGTAGACCCTCCCAGGGGTCTTTACTTTCCAGTCTTGCCCTACCGAACTGCAGCGGGTAAGCTAGTGTTCACCCTCTGCTGTACATGCGCTGAGCTTAACAACCAACAGGGGCCCTGCATGCATAGCAAAGAGGAAAGAGCATTAACAGGAGTATGGGTGACCACATAATTCACCAAAGCCCTGGATATGGGTTACAAGCTGAGTCAGATCACAGAGGTGTGGCATTTTGAGAACAAAAGTGACAGCATTTTTGTAGACTATATACACACATTTTTGAAGGGGAAACAAGAAGCATCAGGTTATCCTTCAGAGGTCATCGATGATGAGAGCAGACACAAGTATGTGGCAGACTATTATGCTAATCAGGGTATATTGCTGGATGCAGATAAAATCAAATCAAATCCGACCAAAAGACAAGTGTCAAAACTATGTCTCAACAGTTTCTGGGGTAAATTTGCCCAGAGAAGCAATCTGACTCAGACTAAAATTGTGACCAAAACAGAATAATTTCTTAACCTCTTGTTTTCAGCTAAACATAAGGTTAAGTATTTCTCATTCCTCAACGACAGGACGGCTCTTGCACAGTGGTGTTACGGTGAACATTGTTACTCTCCTCCCAACAAGGTAGATAACATATTCATTGCAGCATTTACCACTGCGTATGCCAGGCTGAAACTCTACAGTGAATTGGAGAAATTACAGCACAGAGTCTTCTACTACGACACAGATAGTATCATCTATGTGACAAGACAGGGGGAGACTCCACTGCCCATGGGGATTTATCTGACTCGCTGCACCCTCGCTGCGAGGTGGACCCAAGTTCCCATCAGCAAAAACACGTGGGTTTGCTATCCTGGCTCCAAGATGGTGGAATGAGCTCCCCATTGACATCAGGACGGCTGAAAGCCTGCACATCTTCCGCCGCAGACTGAGAACTCATCTCTTTCGACTCCACTTCGAGCGATAGAATTACTAACAAAGCACTTATATACTAACATAGGACTGGCTTATCTAAAGCCAGCTGAGTAGCACTTGAAATGTTTGGCTCTATGATATCTGATGTACTTATATGATTCTGTTTTTCTTCTGGGCTGTGTCTTCCTGGTCGTATGTACTTATTGTAAGTCGCTTTGGACAAAAGCGTCAGCTAAATGCAATGTAATGTAATAATGTAATCTGGGGGATCTGACAGATGAGCTGGGGGGCGACACGATTGAGGAGTTTGTTTCAGCAGGCCCTAAAAGTTATGCTTACCAGACCAAAAATCAAAAAAAGGTTGTGATGCGTGTAAAAGGGATTACACAAACGCATGAATGTTGTGAACGAGTGAACTTTGACAGTCTGACAGATCTGGTGGAAGGCTACGTTCAAAACTCTGAGAGGGGGAGGGTAATTGAGGCCCCGCAACACAACATTGTACGGAATAAAGAGGGTTTCATTTTGAGAAATGTGTCATTCACCAAAAAGTTCCGAGTGGTGTTTGATAAGAGACGTTTGATAGACGGAGGACATACTTTGCCTTTTGGGTATTGAGAAATAATAAGAAGAGACTAAATGTTTTCACCCCGTCAAATTGATTTTGAGCCCAGACTACGTGTTCCTATTTTTTGTTTAGTAGTTGGCCCCAGTGTGTGTGGAAAAACTTTTTTTGTCAAGAATGTATTGCAAAATTGTATTCATGTAATGGATGTACAACCTCAAAATATTGTGTGGATGTATACTTCTTTTCAGCCCATGTATGCTGAACTGCAGGAAAAGAATAAAAATATGAAATTCATCAAAGGTCTGCCTGAATCATTTGAAGATGAATCTCTATTTCCTCCTGATCAAAGTCATTTGATTATATTGGACGACGTTATATTTCAGGCCTCTGAGCATCCTGAAGTAGTCAGGCTTTTCACCCAATACCGTCATCATAGAAATATGAGTGTTATGATGTTAACACATCAGGGGAAAAACAGTCGTACCATTAGTTTGAATACCAATTACATGGTCTTGTTTAAACACCCCAGAGACAGATTACAAATTAACATACTTGCTCAACAAAAACACCCTGGTAATAAATCATTTTTCCTACAAAGTTTTGAAGACGCCACCAAGGAACCTCACGGTTATTTAATCGTAGACATGACCCCTAGCTGTCCAGACATCTACAGACTTAGATCGGGAGCACTACCTAATCAGTGGTTGGTTGTTTACAGGACTGTCTCAGAAAATTAGAATATTGTGATAAAGTTCTTTATTTTCTGTAATGCAATTAAAAAAACAAAAATGTCATACATTCTGGATTCATTACAAATCAACTGAAATATTGCAAGCCTTTTATTATTTTAATATTGCTGATTCTGGCATACAGCTTAAGAAAACTCAAAAATCCTATTTCAAAAAATTAGAATAGTTCCTCAGACCAAGTAAAAAAAAAAGATTTATAACAGCAAAACACAATCAAACATTTGAAAATGTCCATTAATGCACTCAGTACTTGGTTGGGAATCCTTTTGCACGGATTACTGCATCAATGCGGCGTGGCATGGAGGCAATCAGCCTGTGGCATTGCTGAGGTGTTATGGATGCCCAGGATGCTTCAATAGCGGCCTTTAGCTCATTAGCATTGTTGGGTCTGGTGTCTTTCAGCTTCTTCTTCACAATACCCCACATATTCTCTATGGGGTTCAGGTCAGGGGAATTTGCAGGCCAATCGAGGACAGTAATGCCATGGTCAGTACACCAGTTACTGGTGGTTTTGGCACTGTGGGCAGGTGCCAGATCATGCTGGAAAATGAATTCCTCATCTCCATAGAGCTTTTCAGCAGACGGAAGCATGTAGTGCTCTAAAATCTCTTGGTACACAGCTGCATTTACTCTGGGCTTGATGAAACACAGTGGACCAACACCAGCAGCTGACATGGCTCCCCAAACCATCGCTGACTGTGGGAACTTCACACTGGATTTCAAGCAACTTGGATTTTGCTCCTCTCCAGCATTTCTCCAGACTCTGGCGCCTTGACTTCCAAATGAAATACAAAACTTGCTTTCGTCTGAAAAGAGGTCTTTGGACCACTGTGCAACTGTCCAGTGCTTCTTTTCCTTAGCCCAAGTCAGACGCCTCTTCCGTTG
Source organism: Harpagifer antarcticus (assembly GCA_902827135.1). Lineage (NCBI taxonomy): Eukaryota > Metazoa > Chordata > Actinopteri > Perciformes > Harpagiferidae > Harpagifer > Harpagifer antarcticus. The sequence goes on along the minus strand of CADEHL010000497.1, from coordinate 505,723 downwards.
TCTTGAGTTCAGAAGTGGCTTGACCATGGAAATACGGCTATTGTAGCCCATTTCCCGGATACGTCTGTGAACAGTGACTTTTGATACCTGGACTCCAGCTTCAGTCCACTGTCTTTGAAGCTCCCCCAAATTCTGGAAGCGACTCTTCTTCACAATGCTGTTAAGGCTGCGGTCATCTCTCTTGGTTGTGCAGCGTTTCCTGCCACATTTCCCCCTTCCAACAGACTTTTTGTGGATGTGCTTTGAAACTGCACTCTGTGAACAGCTTGCTCTTTGAGAAATTTATTTTTGTGTCTTACCCTCCTGATGGAGGGTGTCAATGACGGTCCTCTGGACAGCAGTCAGATCAGCAGTCTTCCCCAAACTTGTGATTTAGTTTACTGAACCAAGCTGAGTGTTTTTCAAGGCTCAGGAAACCCTTGCAGGTGTTTCGAGTTAATTAGACGATTCAAGTGATTCGTTGAACACCCTACTAGTATACTTTTTCATGATATTCTAATATTTAGAGATAGGATATTTGAGTTTTCTTAAGCTGTATGCCATAATCAGCAATATTAAAATAATAAAAGGCTTGCAATATTTCAGTTGATTTGTAATGAATCCAGAATGTATGACATTTTTGTTTTTTTAATTGCATTACAGAAAATAAAGAACTTTATCACAATATTCTAATTTTCTGAGACAGTCCTGTATGTACCAAAAACGAAAACTTGAAACAGTATGTGGGCCCGTTTAAAAAGAAACATGCCTCTGCTGAAGGCCTTGTGTAACGCCAAGCGTTACACAAGGCCTCGAAGCGAAGCGCAAGGATATTCTCAAGAACTGCTCCACGGATTTTCTTCAATCACTCTGTGAGCTGTCTTTAAATCTTCTAAAGGGTAACATTCCACTATCAGGCGCTCAAGAAACTCAAGAAACAAAAGAAAATTTTCAAACTCTTGGCCAATAAAAAGACCAACTTAAAAACTAAATTCAAGGCCTTAAGAAAGCAATCTGGAGGTTTTCTTTTGCCGCTGCTTGGTGCGGTGATCCCCATTTTAGGACAACTTTTAGGAGGGCTCATTCGATCATGAGTCAAAAGATGTTTTTGTTATCACCTCACCAGTTTAATCAGCTCAATCAGACGGGTGTAACTAACCCCCATAGTAAGGAAACAATGAGACGCACTGCCGAAGATGTTCTGGATGAAAAAATGAGAGCAGTGCTAAACAAAACAGGATTACCCCTTATGAAAAAATAAGAAAATACAACACCTTGCTACAGCGATATCTCACCTTACTCAAACAAGACGGGAAGGAGGAACGTATTACTTTAACTCTACCTGAAGACACGGGGTTGGTAAAAGGAGAAGAAAAGGATGGCTTGTCCGTTGATAAAATAAAGAACAAGGGACTTCAACACCTCCCTACGCGTTACCGTAAGAATGCAGAGTACATTATGAGTAAATTAATCACGAGTACAGATGGATGGACACCAGCGGGGGAATTTGTAGAAAAGGGTACAGCTGTAAAAGGTTCACACATGTTAGCTTTTTTTAAACATTTATCAGCTTTTCAAAACCTACAGAGAGGGCGAACTAAATGGAGAAAATATTCCCCAAAAAAGAAGAAGAAGAAGAAATAATAAATCATCTCCTACGACCCTCAGCTGGGAGGTGGCAGGAACCTCAGACCCCGCAGAGGAGGAAGAACCTCAGAGTGCCCCGTTTAAGAAGAAAATAATAAGGAAAGATAGAATATTAAGCCCCAGCTGGTTACATTTTACCCCCTAAAGTTGTATTATATTTTTTTGTTTTCCTAATAAAGACAGAGTCACCAGAATTAATTTTGTCTACAGACCTTTTTATTTTCTACATTTTGTAACAATCTTTAAACATTTGTAGAGAACAAACACTGTGGTTAAAATGAGTGTCTTTATGACGTCTCTCACACCGTTGGTATTTTTTCACAAAATTCGTTACAGCAGCATCATTTTTTATCACATGGGTGTTTACAATCATGTATACAGGGTATCTAAATAATTGTTTTACTCGGGGTAGCTGATCTGACGCCCACACCCCACAAAAAGAGTCCCCCACCATATGACGCAGGAGACTGTCCAATTGATGATTATTCATGTTGTAATCTTCTTAGTAATAATCTACCAACACTTGACGTTTTGAATTAATCTCCAGAATCGAATCAAAACAAGAATATACGATTAAAGTGGTAGTCTGTGGTAGCGGTACTCTGAATCTCATTTCCAGTCTTAAACTACCGCTTGTAATGGGTGTCAGCATCTTCCGCTGCAGTGAGATTAAATACGAATAATGAGTATCCTTGTTCGAAATCCTCTCTGTCAATACTCTGAGGTAAGTCTTTCTCTCTGTAGCAGTGAACATGTTGTAAAACTCTCTGGCTGAAGACCCGCAGTTAAATTGAGGTTGGAATGCTTTGGCCAGTCTGCCATCCTGACACAAAGCCAGATATTCCATATCATTATGAAGGAAATTAAAAGGTGAAAGCGTTCTCCTTCCGGTGAAGGCTTCGTGATTTACCATACCCAATACTATGTATTTAGGCATATTACCCAGAAAGAGATTTTCTTGGTTGCATATTCTGGAATTCACCGGGATGCTGTATGTTTTGATATTCACAAGAGATAAAGGGTAGAGGGCGTTACCTCTCATCAGAGCATGACCTAAACGCACGGCAGGGGAAATGGTGGCTTTCTTGATAAAAAGTGAAGCCCCCAGTATTTTTAGACGGTATGTAGAGTCATTTGCACACATGAGAGTAAAGGCATCGTTAGATCTGGTGAGCTTGATTCTCAAATCTACAGAGTTCAGGAGAAGCCTCTCGCTGAAAAATATATCGGTGTGTAGGGCCCCCATCAGATGAAGCTCTCGAGATTCAGCTGTGAATATAGCTCTCTTTACTAGACCCTTGTTTGGCCCATTGGCGATCACTACAGAGTCCATAGCTCCCGCAGTGTCTTTATAAAATAAGCCGGCGGTGAACTGAGTTTTTAAGGTAGAATCAGAGTAATTCAATAGCGTTTCAATCATCGCTCTGTAAGGATGAGTCGAGCTGGACTGAGAAATCAGCCTGTCCCCTAGAACAGTGTTTCCCAACCGGGGGTACGCGTACCCTTAGTGGTACGCGAGGGAACTGTAGGGGGTACGTGGAATTCCAAGAAAAAAAAAATAATCCCGTCAAAAATGATAGTGCGCGATTTGTTTCCCTAGGGAGACAATAGTCTGTGCCACAACCGCGCCAAAATCCCACAATGAAAACAGCTGCTTAACTGCAGCCAGAAAAATACTGGTAGGTCTGCGCTATGGATAAATGGCTGAAACGTCCGCTTGCTCTGGATTGAGGCCAGGGTTCAGAGGAGCCCGCCGAGAAACGTAAGAAAGAGGCCAAACTGAAACCAAGGCAGTACAGTGAAACATATATATTATTTGGATTCATTTATACTTCTGCGGACCCACCGCAGCCTCAGTGCTTCTTTTGCGGTGAAGTCCTGGCTAATAGTGCGATGAAGCCAGCGCATTTACAGAGACACCAGAGCACCAAACACTCAGGAAGTGTCGATAAAAGTGAATAATTTTACAGACGAAAGCGGTCGGAATTGAAGTCGAGCCAGACAGTAATGATGAAAGCCACGAATGTGTCAATGAAAGCACTCGAGGCATTTTACGCCGTGTCCCTGCTTGTGGCTAAATAAAAAAAAAACTCACTCTTGTTGAGGAGCTCATTCTCCCTGCAGCGACTGCGTTGGCCGAAATTATGATAGACAAGAAAGCAGCCGAAGCACTCAAGAAAGTTCCCCTGTCGAATAACACCGTATCCCGTCGGATCAATGATATGTCTGTTAATATAATTGGACAAATGGTGAACAAAATAAAACTAGCCGGTCAGTTCGCTTTGCAGCTGGATGAAATGACAGATGTGAGTGGAGAAGCAGAGCTCCTGTCCTTCGTGCGTTACAAAGATGCGTCGGAGATAAACTATGGGGGTTATTCCCTATCTTTATTCAAGAGCGTGGTATTTAAATTTGAGAGGATACTTTATGTATTTATTTCCCTCAAACCCTCTCCAGGCACTCAAATAGTGCCTGCTTGCACTTAGATTTACTCTGCTTCTGCTCAAACTGTACGCTTGCACTCAGATATATTGCTGCTTACAGATTTTTTCTGCTCTCAGATTTAATCTGTGCGCGCTCGAAACTTTTGTGCATGTACTGCACTTGTTTGATTTACAACTACCTTATATAATAGCTACGTTCAGTGGCGGACTGGGACTAAAAATCAGCCCGGGAATAAAATAAAATCGTCCCTCCGTTGCCTTCTGCACATAGTGCGAGGTGGTTGCTATGCAACAACAATAACAGATAGCGAATGTCGTCGTTTAGTTGCTTTTTTTTTCTTCTGGAGATAGGCACTTCTCAATCCACTCCTCCATAGTAAGCCCACCCCGGAGGTCGAAGTTAACCTTAAATGTTTCCATCTTAAGCTTAGTTAGTTAGTTAGTTAGTTTACTATATAAAGTTTAGTTTAGGATTTTATAACGGTTCTCAGACGCGGAGGGATACTGATTTGTGAAAAGTAACAACAACTATTCCCTGGATATACGCTCATTATATCACGGCTAAGAAACATCAGATTGCTTGATTTGACTTGTCCGTTTTATAAACATATACTAACTGTGCTTAAAAAAAATGTTGTAAATGACTGGTGAAAAGACACTGCTAGGCCTATACTGATTCTGGATATTATTTTGCTAAGTGTTTTGTTCCTGAATTAAAGTTTAAATGCCTGTTTAAAGCGGACTTATTCAAAGGGGCTCCATGGTTTAAGCCTAAATGTTACAAGATATATATAGCAAAGATAAGTTGATTATTTTGATTTCATATGTATTTATTTGATTATATTATTTATTTTCAAAGCAACATATTCATTTTTATTTATTTGTATTGAGTGTATTAAAGGAGACCTATCATGCTATATTTAAATGATATAGTGTATGACCATACCTATATAAGGTATATTTATACATTTTATTTTTCAAAATACCAAACAGATCATTTTTTAGCCATGCCTCGTTTCGCTCATTTTCGCTCTATTCGAAACCTGTCTATGAAAATTCTGAGCAGCAGCTGACCACGCCCCCCTGCAGAAGAGGGGGGCATGAGCCGGCGAGAGTCACGTTACCATGCTTGCTGTGATTACGAGTGTGGAATAAACATGTCATCTCAGAGCAATGCATGTGTTCAAGCATATTATCAATTTGATCCAGAAACTGAAGCAGCGGAGGTTTTGGTGGAGGTGCAAACATCTCGGTTGCAGCAGGACGTTTCTGAATGGTTAGTTGACAAGCTGTTGTCCCTATTTATTTTTACTCTGTTTGTTACGATGCTTGCTACTTATTCCGTGTGTACTTGTATTTTGTATAAATGACACTAAATATTTTTTTTATGATTTCAGGCGTCACAGGTATCTAGCCTACAGAAGCGTTGTGAGCTGGTGCTGGGGCTTCTTGGACGCAGGATCAGAGTGGTGATTCCGGCCTGCGTTGTCCTCAGGATTCGCAAGGAGTTTCCTGATCCGTGAAATGTCTATGTTGGGTTCAGACAGCAGCCAAATTGAACCGTGTAGCATACCCGGCGATGACCTCCTCCCTGTCAGGTTGCTCATAATGGTGCAGGGTCCACAAAGACTTGGTCGAAGATGAGGTCCATCAAGTTGGCCACGTAGCCTGTGCAATGTTAAAAAAAAGCACAACAAAAAATGTGGTTTAGATTAGTATATGCATGTAAAAAACTGAAAGTTCTTTCTAATTTTATATTTGTAAATAGTTGTATAATAAATATTTTAAACACTTACGGAATGTGGGGTCAGTCTTTACTGGTTTTGCTCTGCATTCTCCCTTCCTGGCCTTTGGGAACTGCAGTTTATATACAGAGGGTTTCCAGTGGATGTAGTGGCTTGTGCACGCTCAACGTTTTCATTGTAGTGCAGGGCTGCCAGGTAAAGTCTTTCATTTCCATCATGAGAAAAAAAAATGTAAATAATAGCAAAGGATGTACAAATTGTCACTAATTAGTAAGTAACTATGGTTTTTTTTCCTGCACAACATTCCAAGAAATGGAAACACAACATTCTTTGGAGCAAAGCGCAGGATGACGGCATGGCAACGGAAGTGTTTCGACACCAACGCTTCTGCAGGGAATTTTAGCCTGGACAGCTGTAACAATTGTATTTGACATTAAAAACAAAACAAAAGATAAAACAAAAATATTTTACAACAATTAGAAGCACACAAATTAAAGGCTACAACATCAGAATGTCAAGATGTATCCAAAGAACATTTAAAAAACGTGCTTCTAACCTGTACTTCGATGTGAACCAAGAGTCCTCGAGGATAGCTGTGTTCGAACAGTATGGTACTTGGGTGGGTCAGTCTGACATGCAGAATCTATCATCACAGGTAATCTGCTCTTAGCATGTGAGGTGCTGGCCTGTAAAGAAGAAAAAGAAAACATAGTTAGAACAAATTCATCTCAACTTAGTATTCAGGATGAGAAAATACTATTTGGATAAATATAGTCTGAAATCCCAAAAGATGGGGCTTAATACTCTCTATTTAGCAAAGCTCTTTGCTTAGCCTTTTCCAATCTGAGTTAGTTTTGAACCGTAACGTGCATGCTGTGTTTCTGACTCAATACAGATGATGTGTTGGAGAGGGGCTGAGCTCAGTAGACTGACTGTAATGAGTGCTAGCCACTAATTAGCCTGTTGCTAGAGGTAAGGCCTCGTCAACAACAACATACATCGTGGTGTGTGTGTCCCCTCGCATACATACATACAGTGTTGTATCCTAACACACCCCCATTTATATTCATGTGCGCAAACAAGTAAACATACAAAAGCTTTTACATATAACGCTGCAAAAAACGGCATGTCTCATTAGCGTAGCGTAGCGTAGCTTAGCATAGCTTACAGATCGATGATATCTGATCGTTCTTACAGACTACAATCACAAAAGCTTTTACATATAACGCTGGAAAAAACGGCACTTACCTACAGAAGATTACGTTTGTTATTATAACTTACTCAATATGATTTTAGAGGATACAAAATACTAATACATAGGAGAATAAATACTTGTGTTATCGGCTAGGGCGTGGCTTTACAGCCTTCACACAGATCGCCATTACGGCAGTCTGAACATGTTCGCAAATGCCTGATAATTAAAATAAAAGACAAAGCAAAGACTGCGGAGCGTACAAAATAAAATGTTACAAGAACATATAAACACCTAACCGATTACTATTTGGGTTTGAGGCAACATTGATACGGCGAAGCTACATGCTACATGCTACATATACAAGCTAGAGATAGCTTTATCAGGAAAAACACAGCTAAATAAAAACTTACAGCTTCAAAATTGGATGTGTCCTCACTGGCCTGGTCCCGGATGGTTGGTATTGATCCCGGATTTAGCATTAGTTTGGAGGCATATCCGTGTTGGACTTGAGAGAAGTTCATAAACATGTCCGTGGTAAAATGTTTGGAACACACAATCAGAAATCTGCCGGGGTCTTCTGGCACATGTCCCTTGAAAATGAAGTCTAGCCACAGATTATTTTCTTTTTGCACTGATGGCATTGCATGCAGTCCTCTGTTCTGAGTCTTGCAGCCAACAACAGCACAACGTTTAACTGGCTTAGACATCCTGGCAAGAGCAGGCAAAAACACAGATGTGCCTGGGGTTGATTTAGCCTGCTGATAGCCTATATGCGAATGAGAGGTTTGGCAATGCACTTGGCCGTGGCTCATTCCGCTGATAGGTGGAGAGTTGACCAATAAGCGGAGCACGTCTTTGTGACGTAGAAAAGTGTTGGAATCTGGATCCATTTTTTTCAGATCCGTTGCAGCCCCTTTTTTAGAGATTTGGCGAAGGAGGAAAATAGAGAGGGTTGTGTTTTCTGACACTTGGTGAGTTCCCTGGAACACCGGGGACACATAATCATGTATAAAAGACGTACAAAGGTGCATTTTGCATGATAGGTCCCCTTTAAGTTAAAATTAAGAAAATGCCTGAGAATTAGATGTTCAAATTAAGGAGATGAAATAAAGTTATTTTCATTCAATAATCAGTTACGTTCTACTTGTGAAGGATCATCAGCACGTATGAGTGAGGGGGTACTCATGGTATGACAAAAGGCTCAGGGGGTACACAAGACAAAAAAGGTTGGGAACCACTGCCCTAGAATAACGTTGCATTGACTAAAAATTGTATTCAGAGGATAATTAACGAGGGCCACGGGGGCGTCAGCTGCCAGATTAGTCCCATCGGCGTTGGTTATTTTGATCCTGAGATGCATTAAGGTGTCATTCATATCTAGGTATTTATCCCCGTCCCCGGGAATGAAAAATTCAATGGGTCCGTCCTCTGTAATGGCAGACAACGGAAGGACCTCTGTGTAGTGTTTTTCATCGATAGAAAGCTGTGTCATGGGAGCCGAAAATAAATCCAGCTCTCCAGAAACTTGTGCATATAATTATTTTCTTGAGTCAAAACATTATTAGGATCTGTAAAGCTCTGCCATGTATTTCATAACACATATTCATTTATCTTCAATTCTGGTCCACTTAAAGAACAATGTTAACCTATTTAACAGTGTGTGGAACCTTGGGTGTCGAAATATGCAACAATCACTCCTTCCTTTATCAAGGATTTAAAAACAGAAGTCATTTCATCAATGGTTTGCAGTTGAATTTAGGAATTATCACTTATGATAGGTATGTTTTTACTCTTTAACATCTCTAAATGTCAGTTAATTACTAATTAAATGGATGTCCATTAGGAGCTGGTGACGCCTGTCTTTTAAACTCATAATCTGGTGCTGTGCGCTCCCTGTGAAGCTGCAAGTAAGATTTTAAAAACCACTGCAGGGTGGGTCGAGTGACCCCTTCTCCCTATTGTTCGTCAATAATATGCACCATTACAATGGGTGTTTGAAGGCCCCACATTATTTCAAATGAAATTGCTTTTTCTAAATTAAATGTGCTGTTTTATTTGTATTTTAAACTCTACATTTTGGATGACAAACAACAGCTATTTCCCATAAAAATGTCTCCTGTAGTAATATATGCCACAATGGTGAAACCAATACCTCAGATTGAAATACTATTATCCTGCTTAGAACTAGCTTTCTCTTCAACATGACCTATATAAATAAATGTTTGTCTGATTTTATAGAGTGGTTACTAAAACTCTCCCTTTAACCTGTTAAGCCTCGAGCCTGTTTTTCAGGTTTCAGGCTCGAAAATGACATTTCCAGAATAAATGACTATAACTTCACTTCTAAAAGGTTTATATGAATAATTTTTGTTATCAAAGCAAGGTTACATCTGTGAGTTGGATGTAGAAGTGTCAGAATCAATATAGATTTGTCTGTGTCAGAGTAAATTCAGATGGAACATAGCAAAAAAATGTAAATTCCTGTCTCCGCCTAAAGAAAACCCATTACATATAGTGAAGACCACCCTTGAATGATGGGTTAGTAGCCTAAAAGCTTTAGGAATCCAAAGTATAACATATAAGTACCCTGTATCAAGATTGAGGCAAAACAAGTGACATTTGATCTTTTTAGAGAGGTTTATGAAAATAAAGTCCAGGCGGAATAAGCTTTGGGCACATTTGGTTCCATCAGTGCCATTTGACCTTTTTCAGGTACCAGACTATACAAATCATTGGATTACATTGAATCATCACTATAGGTATTCATTCCACCCAAAACAAAACAATTTAAAAAATAAATATTGTTTTTAAATATATATTTTTTTTAATATTTGTTTGTGTGTGTAGGTGTGTGTAAGTGTAGGTGTGTGTGTAAGTGTAGGTGTGTGTGTGGGTATGTATGTGTAAGTGTAGGTGTGTGGGTATGTGTAGGTGTGTAAATGTAGCTGTGTGGGTATGTGTAGGTGTGTAGGTATGTGTAGGTGTGTATGTGTAAGTGTAGGTGTGTGTGTAAGTGTAGGTGTGTGGGTATGTGTAGGTGTGTAAGTGTAGGTGTGTGGGTATGTGTAGGTGTGTAAGTGTAGCTGTGTGGGTATGTGTAGGTGTGTGTGTAAGTGTAGGTGTGTGGGTATGTGTAGGTGTGTAAGTGTAGGTGTGTGGGTATGTGTAGGTGTGTAAGTGTAGCTGTGTGGGTATTTGTAGGTGTGTATTGTTAGATATTGAAAGGGATTTACGCTCCACGTTTCAAATCTCTCCGCGTCCGTCTAGAGCTGTTTTATATGGAAGGAATTCAATGCCACCAAGTCAACAATACTCTACTTTAATGGCAATATTACAATGCACCACAAATCATTACATTCAATACAATAATACATACAATACAATATACATTCAATACAATATACTTGGGAACCCGAATTTACCTGGATATCACGTCAGCCAGCCAGCAGAAAGAGAGAGAGAATTCAGTTGTGTCTTCTGCCTTTATGCTTAAGCAATGGGAGGGATCATCCGATCCCTCCCCTTTGATTGGCAGCCCAAATATCCCACACCCCAAATCTTAAAATCCCCCACTCACAGGTGGCGAGAGCATTTGCATACAGTGCAAGTCAAGACATGCGGCCACCTTCCCCCGCTGGCCCTTTGTCCTCAAAAGTCCATATGGTCTCTCCGAAGTCACATGTGGTGTCCTCAAAGTCCAGCTCACAGTTTTACCCAAATAATTCCCATTTTTAAGCTTATCCATTGGAGCTAACATGAATACATTCAAATATTCCACTACAAATCCCCCTTTTGATTTAAATTTAATAAATCAACTACTTTCAAGACATTCACATTCATTCTGGGATTCAGACTATTTAAACGTTCAGAAATGGCTCCACATATCAACTTCATACGACCGTGTTAGAGATACCAAAATATGTAAATAACTCCATACATCAATTACATCACTTAGTAACAACAAAGTTAAAACCCTTCAATCAGAATGATAGAGTATAGTCACTCGTCATAAGGTATAACCTTCACAGTGGTGATTCAATTAATCTGTAATCTGCAAGATTGCAGTGTCTTCAAGCTTTAACATTACTTCATGTATACTTCATTCCGCTTTAGTCAAAATGAGATATTTAGGAGACAGCAAGTCTGTCTTCTCATAAATATCAACAACCTGAAATGCGCTGCCTCCTATCATAAGAAGAGGCAGCTGCAAGGTCATATACAGTTCAGAGCCACACATGATATCAGTGCATTAAAACTTCCCAAAGAGTGGAGACAACAGTATGTCTCCAACATATCCCTCCTGTTTATACTCCGGAATAACATAGACCTTGGAAAAATACAAATGATTGTAAAAGATCAAAAATTCATATACAAAAGTACCCAAACGGCTGAGGTAGGTAGATTGTATAGGCACATGTTTTAATGTAATCCCCATGGTCTAATTCTTTCTCTGTACATCGTCCGTTTCTATCCCTCAGACCCGTTACTGTTTCCCTGCTCACGTCCACTCTTTAAATTCTACTGGGTTCTGTTGGTTTCTTCACTGGTTTGAGACAAGTGCCCTTATTGGAAATCACCTCCCTTTGTAGCCAGACTTCACCACAGTAGAGGCGAGTTTCTGTCTTTTAGGTTTAAAACAGCTTCACAGTCAGATGTATCCAGGATGGTCTCTCCGCCACTCTAACTGCAGTCGATGTAGACAGGAGTGCTTGGTAGGGACCCTCCCCCTTTGGCGAGTGCCTGCTCTTCCTTTTTATCGCTCTGGTGAACACTCACTTTCCTGGTTTCACTGTCTGCGTAGTGTCAGGTACTTCCATCCGTGGCGAGACCCGGAACTCCTGATACTGCGTCCTTGGATACGCTTCCCACACCGTGGAGTCGCCACCCTTGCTTGGACAGGTACAGCAGGCCCAGCACGAGGAGGAGGATGACAGCTTTCACACATCCTTCCTGGAGGTTTCCCCACTGCTCACTGATTCCAGTGGTACCAGATGTCTCCTTTCCCTTCCAAGCGGACAGCGTGAGATGTGCTCTGCATCACCCGATGGGGTCCAGAGGACCTGGGTCTCAGCCACTTGGGTCTGATGTCCCCCTTTTGCCTCTGTAACCTGTGTGGAGAAATCTGATACAAATCCCTCAAGCCTACGCTCAGGGCTCCTGATTGACATAAGAGCTAGAGGCAATGCGTCTAACCATTTCATGCCTGTCTCTTCACATGTTTTGCTGCTTAGCCCTAGGGACTCTTCTTCTCATATTATGCACATATCCAAAAAACCTTCTCTTTTCTCCTACATACTTTTTCCAACTTCACTCGTGGTATTTTAACCACCTTTTATCCTTCTGAGCAAGATATCACTTCAACACATTTAATATCTTGCCCTGTCCATCTATTTCAGTCTTCTTTTATCCATCTGTTTTCTTTTCTCTTCAGCCTTCAACAACCTTTTCTTATTTCCATTTCTAACCCGTCTTTTACTTACAATCTGTCCCTTTCCTAGGACAGGTAAATACATCCTGCTACTGTAGTGTTCACAAATAAATCTCCATGCAAACTGCTACTGTACACTCAAAAGTGATCTGTTTCATTTTGAAAAGTCAGCTTTTTGAAAACCAACATGGCTCAGTTCAAAATTTTGTTTCAAAACAAAACTCCTCATCTCTTCCCGACATGATTTGACATAAAGATGATTTGCTACCACTATTTTTCATTGTGATATTTGTTCAAACAGAGACTGCATCTGTCTCTGGATTTAAATATATGCCTGAAGGCAGTATATGCATAAAAATAAAAATAAGTGTCCAGGTTTTTAACATCTGTCATTAAAGGACTGTATAAAAATAAGACATGTCATCTGATTAATCTAAAATCAGAATTTAACAGATAATTTGTGTAGTACATCCCACCATTTTTAGGGACGCCTAATTAACATTCTCAAATCTTCAATTAACTTGACCTAAAAAGCTAAAACAGTGCTGTTTTATGATACCTAAAAAAATACTACAATAGATTTTAGACTATAAAAATGTAAATATCAAATTAATAGTTTCCACTCTGTCCATTGTAACACTGACCTATTGTCTAACAACCCCCCCTTTTCTGAAAAAGAATCTCATTTACTGTGTTTTCATTTTCAGAAACATCAAGAAAGAATGGTAATGCATAGGATGCAGAGGCGAGAGCCGTGACCTGGGAACTTTACGACCCTGGCGTCCTGCTTCAAAGTGTCCTCATAGCTGTCTTTTACGACACTGGCCTCCTGCTTCATCGTAAAACTCCTCAGTTTCATGGCTTGCTGTGTCCCTCTCCCTTTTATGGCCCGCTATCCCTTCACCACTGTCCCCCTTCGTACATGGGTGATAAGACGTAGACGTCTGGCGCGATCTGTTCTGAAAAGGCTCACCTCTCTCCCCCTCCTCAGCGCGCCTGTGTACATCTGTGTGCTGGCCTCTCCTCTCCCTAATTTCCTCTATATCTTCTACCGAGCCCTCATATCCGCTCTGTTCCTGTCTCCCGACTTCCTCCTTGCGTCTATCTTGAATCTGTTGTTCGTAGCACCGCCTTTCTCGTATTTCCCTCTCGTCTAGGAGGTCAGTTGTGTATGTTATCTCTGTTTGTGTAGCGCCTGAGTGTCTCTCTGTAAGATCTGTCAGAAGGGAAGCCAATTGTTCTGAGTTGAGGTCCCTATTAAGTGGTCGACTGTCCCTGCTCGGGGAAACCCCCCCCTGGTCTGAGTTAAAAGTAGGCCTCCACGTGGTGTGTGCGCTGTGTATTCTGTCTAACGAGGAGGAAACTTGTGTTTTTTTAACTTTTAGTCTTGTCTCTGGAGTAGGGACGCCCCTCAGCGGAGTCAATGCTACTGTTCCCATCATTCTATAGTTCCCTGAGCTTATGGCCGTCTCCTCTCCTTCTGTTTCCGATGCATCTGTCAATATCATTTGTAATTTATTTGCGCTTTCATCGGGTAGAGAATAAGGGGGAGGGGTTTGTGTAATCAAACTACCTAAATCCGGGTAAAGGAGAGAGGAGCGTGTGAGAATAGCAGGATTTAGTTTGGGCTCCGTTTGAGATTTCTGCTCTGAGTTAGAGACAACATTATTTTGCATTGTTCTAAAATATTCGACTCGTTCTGCGACATAGTCCAGAATGTCGCCATCTGTAGGCACCTCCGTGTCTTTAATACCATGAGGGAACAGAAGAGTGTTAAATTCATCTGTTTTTATGGGGCTGTGGATTGCCATTGCACCCGGGAGATTTTGGTCTGTGACGGGAGGAATTGTAATTCCAATCATTGCGAGGGCAGCATTGTGACAAACCCTCCTCAATCTATCTAGTGCCTGCGTCTGTTTGTTCCATTTGCTACGAGCAAACCATCTGGGTTGCTGTTCGTTTAGGTGTGCAAGTTGCTTTACAATCTGTCTTTCATATACATTCAATGCTGTGCCCAAATTACCTATGGTGTCGTCATCTCCCACTCTATTCTCTGTTATCATTTTATCGTGTAGGAATCGGAGATCAGTACAAGCCTTTTCTTTAGCCCCCTGTTTGATACCGCTTAAAATCAATCTCTTAATCTGTTCCCATTGCTCCCGGTAACTCCCTGGAATTTCAGAATCGTTTTTAGCATTCTGTCGTTCCATATTCACTTCGCTTTTATTTATCTGACTCAATTAATATGTGCTCACATGTATTAATATACTGGGCTATTGTCGTAGTTACTATTAACGCGCTTCCCGTCTTCAATACCGGTCAGCAATGTAATATTTAACCTCAACGCTTGAAGCTAAACTCATATAAAAATGTCAAAGGTGTACTACCCCCTTTCAGCCACTAGATGGCAGCAGCAGACCACAAATGAGCCTCACTCATCCGAGTGCTTTTTTGAGATCTGCCGATATTGAGTAATTAACATAAAACAGACCTCCGGCTTTTAGCTTTCAGCGTTCGTCTGTCCTGTAAAAACTCCCAGTTTTTAGACGGCGATCCGATCTGAAATATCGGATTTCCAGGTCTGTCGTGCGGGAATCAAACCACACAACCCACAGCCTGCACCGGCCCTACGCCACTGTGGACTAAAATACCTACAGATCCGCGCTAAACTGTACGCTAAGCAGGACTTTGGTTTACCTACGATCAACGACTATGTTTGTTATATAATAAAATATGCATTGTATATTCCATTTAAACTTTAAAAACACCGTGAAACTCCTTCAGACAATCCTAAAATGTTAGTGTATTCAATCACAGACAATCGATTTTCATAACAGGCGTCTGTAAGTACCTTAGAGTTATGCAGGGCCCTGCAGATTGTCTGAAGTGTTTAAAAGCGCTTATTCCCGACCCAATCCGGTCGTCTGAATTCCTCCTCAGCTCGTTATCTTGCACGTCGGGACACCATTTGTTAGATATTGAAAGGGATTTACGCTCCACGTTTCAAATCTCTCCGCGTCCGTCTAGAGCTGTTTTATATGGAAGGAATTCAATGCCACCAAGTCAACAATACTCTACTTTAATGGCAATATTACAATGCACCACAAATCATTACATTCAATACAATAATACATACAATACAATATACATTCAATACAATATTCTTGGGAACCCGAATTTACCTGGATATCACGTCAGCCAGCCAGCAGAAAGAGAGAGAGAATTCAGTTGTGTCTTCTGCCTTTATGCTTAAGCAATGGGAGGGATCATCCGATCCCTCCCCTTTGATTGGCAGCCCAAATATCCCACACCCCAAATCTTAAATTCCCCCACTCACAGGTGGCGAGAGCATTTGCATACAGTGCAAGTCAAGACATGCGGCCACCTTCCCCCGCTGGCCCTTTGTCCTCAAAAGTCCATATGGTCTCTCCGAAGTCACATGTGGTGTCCTCAAAGTCCAGCTCACAGTTTTACCCAAATAATTCCCATTTTTAAGCTTATCCATTGGAGCTAACATGAATACATTCAAATATTCCACTACAGTATGTGTGTATGTAACTGTACCAACACACTATACAATAAAACTACACTGTAGGTCATTGTGTGTAGGTGTACTTGCACAATAAAAAAAAACGGAAACATAGGTAACATTTGACTCCAACTGGGGCAGATTTATTTCAAACATTTTACCAACACACTATAGGCATGTAAAAACAAACATTTTACCAACGTACTATACAATAAAGCCACACTGTAGGTTTGTAAAAACAACAAATATTTTACCAACGTACTATACAATAAAGCCACTGTAGGTTTGTAAAAACAACAAATATTTTACCAACACACTATACAAGAAAATCACACTAGGTATATAAAAACAACAAGTATTTTTTTTTAAAATAAACACTCGCAAAACGTTATACCTACCTGAATGTTCCAGTATTTAGGTCGTGCCACTCCCTGAAACAGTTATTTTTGACAGTGAAGCACAGAGGGACCTGGCACTTCCTGCAGTACACAGGTGTCTTCACCCTTTTGAGTCCAGCATCTAGGCACCTCCTGCAGTTCTTCCTGACCTTGGTGGCATCTTCCCCATAATACTCGGGCATGCATGTGAGTGGTGGTGGAGGAGGGGGTCGTGGAGGAGGGGGTGGTGCAGGGCCTTCAGCAAACTCCAACAATTCTGCAGCAAGCTGCTCCCTGAAAGTCTTCTGGGTGTGTGGCTTTGTCCTGCTGGGGTCACTCCTCATCTAACAAATGTGGAAAAACAAAGAGATTAGATTAATTCACTGGCTTATACTTATTGGATAATATTGGACTCTAAATGAATAATATTAGACCAAATAAATAAGTAAACACATATATATTAATTCACTGGCCATTCATTTAGAAAATGTAACTCCAAAAAGACAAGTAACACTATTTAGCATTTTGCCTAATCATTCCTGTAGCTTCTTGGCTAAGCTAACACTGTGATGCAGTTTCACCAAACACAAAAGTAATGTATAAAAAGGATAATATTGGACTATAAATGAATAATATTACACCAAATAAATAAGTAAACACATATATATATTCATTCACTGGCCATTCATTTAGAAAATGTAACTCCAAAAAGACAAGTAACACTATTTAGCATTTTGCCCAATCATTCCTGTAGCTTCTTGGCTAAACTAGCACTGTGACGCAGTTCCACCAAACACATAGGTAATATATAAAAACGGAGAGATTACATACCTTTCCCGTGGTGGAAGTTCAACATCCGAGTCACTACTGTCCGGATCCAGGTCTGGCTGGAGGAGATCTTCATCATCCGAAGAAGAGTCATCTGGTATGATCATAGCCCCACTATCGTCAGCTAGCATCTCTAGCACCTGCTCGGTGGTGAAGCTCTCCCTTCTGGCTGCCATTACTTGCTAAAATGGAAAGAGGATACACAAGAAAAAGATCTAAAAGCAAAGAAATCAACGTCCTTGAAATGTGCTCTGTTACCTGTTACCTACTATCGTCGCTGCGTGCTGTGGTGCTGTCCTGCTGTCCTGCTGCGGGTGCTCTGTGGTGCTCTGCTGCTGCGAAGCTCTCCTGCTGCGTAATGCGTAATGGAGCCGGAGCAGGCGTAGTTTATACTACGCAGGATCATATCTTTGGAACCCATTGGTCGATTTGGGTGATTGACACCTTTTCTGAACCGTTAGAGCCAATAGAATAGAGTGACAGTTAGTAAGTCCCGCTAAACACTTACCTCAAGTAGAGAGAGGTTTGCGTAAACAGCACGTGAGACAGCATTAGTTTGGGACTGCGAAACTTTATACCTACTCTGCTGCCATGAATGTAATGATAGATTATCAGGAACAATTCTAAAGTGACTAAGAGACATTGGATTAACCTTGAGCAGCGTTTTTATTCCCTTGAACACGAGCTTTGATCACAAAACAGCAACGGTAAAACATAATTATTGTTGTGTTTTTAAAAACTGTTGTTTTTTTTCTTCTCTGTTCTGGCTGCTAGCTCAGTGAGTTTGTGTCCTACAGGGATGATATTTATAACAAAATAATCTGTGGAGTATCAGCTTTCCAGATGATATGTAGTTTGTGCAGAAAATATTAAGTTTTAAAGATCGTTTTTGCTAGTTAGCACTGGAAGTAGCATCTGCCCGTTTTAGCTAAGGGCTAATGCTAACGCTTCTTGTGAGACTTGTGTTTTGTTTCAGTAAAAATGGTTCGTATCGTCAGTTAGCTGAGATTCTTCTCGTTAATCTGGTATAACACATTAATAGGATTTTAAATATTAAAATGCCCTGAGACACAGTGTCGTGAAAAAAAAAACAGGGTCCCCTTGGGGCTTAACAGGTTAAACTGTACATTAATACTGTAACAAATTAAATCTCTACCAAATTCACACATGAATAAAAACTCTAAAAGAATAATTTGTCCACATGATGAAAAGATTGAAGAATCTGTTCTACTCTGTACGCTTGACTCCAAAACACCCACTGCTTAAAGCGTAGTGAATATTTCCATCATGTGTCTCCCCCTTTATCTCACAGTTCCCTCAGTGTTTTAGGATTATTTCCTCATTTTACTTTAATAGTTTCCTCTTTACTGCTGTTTTTAATTTACCAATTGATTAATTAATGGGTAATACAACTTTTTATCTTTATTTATTTATCAAGTCAATTAAATTTCTTTAAATTTGGTTCTTTTTATTTGAATAAGTGTGTTTATGTGCAAACTCAGTCATTCAGATTGATTCCCTTCCCCTCTCCTCTGGTTTATCTCGAGCCGTGACCCCGGCCTCCTCACATTCTGCTCGACCAACTCCTCTGACTCTGACTCCTCCCCCTTTGTCCATCAGCTCTTGAATCCATTCCCTGTAACTCTTTGAGGCAGCCATCTGCCCAGTTACATCTGCAGGCCCCATCATGCCACTGTTCTTGTACTGCTTTGCATTTCATCTACTCCTTTACAGTGTCTTTGCTGCTTTATGGAGCTTTGGTTCTGGCTGCCACAGGTGGAGTTTGTTCTGGATGCAGTTCCTGTTGTTGTTGGTTCAGCTCTGTCTGGTCTATTGAGAAGGAGCAGTCTCCTGCTTGGGATAGGTCTTTGTTTGCTCAGGCAGATCGGGTCATAGCCGTCTGACAGGCAGAGAGAGAGAGAGTCCAGATCTCGGGACGTATTACCTATAGAAATTCTAGCAAACTGAGGTTAAATAAATCCAACCCTTTCCACTCTGTCTTTTTCTAATCATACTATCTGTCTTGGTTGTTAAATGCCAAAATGAATGTCTCCTAATGATATTACAGAAGTCCTTAAACATTTTTATTTCAACCATTTGTAACATATTTACTCAAAACAACTCTCTCAGTAAACCATTTTCTCCTATAAATCAAATACTCACATATTTCAAGCTCCATATATTTCACACAAGAAGAAAATCCCCACATATTCTCCAATATTATAAATCCCACTGTTACTTAGAACAACAGTAAAACCAGCATAGAGCATACTAACAGATCACAACAATGCACATTGACTCAAGAGTAGGCCTATGTTTTCTTTCTATTATAATTGTTAATCAATTGTGAACTTTCTTAATATTAATTGTAAATGCAACGTATGGTCTCTTTCGAACAAAGATAGGATAGTTGCAGCTGAAACTGGTTAATAGCAATTTTCTGTTAACCTAGTGGTTCTTAAATCTAGTAATACGTATATTTATATTTTATTTCATGTTAACAAATTCTCCTCTTTCTATGTCTTATACTAGGTGGAAAAATCCACTATTATATCTAATTCTAATAAAACCTCAACCTCAATGTACTTCACACACCTCTTTTTACTTTCCCTTACCGTTGCTGTATGTAATTAAGTTCCTTTGAAATATAAGTAAGTACAATTCTTAGTCAAATGACAAATACCATGATATTCGCAATGCAATAGTAACAATCACTTCTCAAAGACTATGTTCAGCAACAAATCATTGTTTCCTATTTATTTCAATATATCTACTACTTCAAATCACACCTTGATCTATTAATTATCAATGCATTAACTCCAACTTTAGGTCACTCATTGATCTTTCACTCCTTGTTTTAAATTCAACGCTCAGCAGCCTTCTTCCAGGCATTAGAGAAAAAGAACAAGCAGTCACACTCCGGGCTGCTGCTCGACAATTAGAGCAGAATGGGGAGAAGGGGGGGGGAGATACTTTCACAGACAAAGACAGACACACCCCGGCTGGAGCGCTCAGCCTTTTTACAACAAACTATGGTATCCTTCCATTATGACTTTGTATTTCTTTATCTGACTAAGGTTGATTTATGTTCACTAATTCTATTATATATATTCCCAGCTAGTTATATTCCCCGTACAGTCTATCCGGCCTTTATAGTGCGATGTATATTTCCTTTATCGTCACGTTTAGCCTTTAGACATTTAACCCAACAGAACAAGAGATAGTGAGATCCGATCATTTCAAATGGCTTTTGAAGGTCGCGTTCTCCTCTTGGAATAACATATAACACAACCGTAGCTCCTATGAGACTGGGAAGTGTTATTCAGTTTAGTCATGGATGGAGACTCAATACTACCACTTGACTTCCCCAGCAAGTATACCCTGTGGGGACTCGATACCTCCACTAGGCGCAGGGACTCTTATACCCTTCCAGCCGTAGAGACAATATACCCTACGCTGAAATACTTCACTGCTTCACTTTTAGCTAACGAGTTAGCCGTATGATTCTGAAAAATCTACGGGGCCTTTCACCGTCCTCTTACACACCTTGTTGCTTTATTTTTATTTTATATAACTTTCCTAGCTAACTAAAAAGTGTATTGTATTCTTTACCGTAAAACTAAAACACTGTGAATGTCTTTGACAACTCTAAAATTTAGTTTAGTTTCGCCAATCACAGATCTTTGATTGAAAACAGGCATCTGTTTTACCTGTGTCGTTGTCAGGGCCCTGTTGTTAGTTGTCAAAGATATTCTTGGTGCGGACCCCTGGACCCAATGCGGTCGCTGGTGTTCCTTCTCCACCCTACTCATCACGTCGGAGTCACCACTTTGTTGGAGCAAAGCGTGGTCTGAAACCCACCTCGGCTCCGCGTGTCCTTTGATGAGCTGGTCAGATTATAAAAGACCACCAGAAATAAAGGTTAAACAATAATCTGTTTTAATGGTAATAGAACAACACTACAGATACAGAGCACTCTGCAATAGTACAATACAGAGCGCTCCGGGCTGAATTCTACTACCGTGTGATATACGTACCACGACAGTCAGTCAGAAGACAGCCCCGATTATGAACACTGGGACAGCTTAAATACAAATTCTGTGGGAGGAGTTGTGTCGGTTGCTCCTCCTCAGCTATTTGTTATTGGCGATTTCACTTCTGGGCGAGCCCTAGACCATGAGCTGGTAGTTCTCCATTGGCCAGTTTCACCTCTGGGCGGGACCCTAGGCAATGAGTCAGCAGTTGTTGACTCTGTCTGATTCGCTCCCTCTCCTTACAGTGTGTGTGTGTGTGTGTGTGTATGTGTGTGTGTCTAAACAAGGATATCCAGCATATATATAGCCACTACAATGAACACACACATTCCACCATGCAGCATTCCAGAGGCCTGAGCTGTGTGCAAATAAGCATATCCAGCATATATTTAGCCACTACAATGAACACACACATTCCACCATGCAGCATTCCAGAGGCCTGAGCTGTGTGCAGATAAGGATATCCAGCATATATATAGCCACTACAATGAACACACACATTACACCATGCAGCATTCCAGAGGCCTGAGCCGTGTCCAAACAAGGACACCCCATCTCTCACATCTCCTAATAGAAAGGTTTCACTTCTCATATTTCCAGCTTCTTTGGACACTAGGAACACAGGTTACTTCAATAATCAATACAACAAACCTGTAATTATGCATTTGGGACCTTTTTTTGCTTTTTCTTGTTGTACTGAACCCGTACCGAACCGTGACCCCCAAACAGAGGTACGAACCGAACCGTGACTTCTGTGAACCGTTACACCCCTAGTGAGTACAATTGGTGTACAAGGGAAAAAAAAGAGTACTGCCTAGCTGACGGGAAGAGGAAGCGCCACGCATCTACGGCTCCCAGAGTCTCTAAGTGTGACTGCAGACCCAATGCACATTTTGTTAACTGCACGGGCCGTGCTGAAGAGCGGTCTAACTTTGGGTTTAGAACACAATTCATGTCTCCCCCCACTATCAATTGGTGACCTTCAGCAACAGGCACATTTAAGAATAGCTCATTAAAAAACATATAATCATCACAGTTCGGTGCGAGTTAAGGGTGTGTTATACAGTGAGCCAGATACCATAACATATCGACCATTGCGGTCCTCAGTGATCTGAGATACAACAAAGGGTACGGATTTGTGAATAAGTATAGCAGTGCCTCTAGCTTTACCATTGAATTTGGAGTGATACACCTCACCCACCCACTGAGTTTTAAGTTTTGAATGGTCTGAAATCCTTAAATGTGTTTCCTGGAGAAATGCAATATGTCACAAGTTAGACACCTATATTATTGTTTGTTTTTATGCCTCATCTAAACTCTTCTGTCATTTCAGATCCCGCTTTTCCCCAGGCCCTTGTAATCAGCTCATTTCCCTCACCTGGTCTCCTCAGCCCTTCCCCTCACCTGTTACTCATTCCCTCATCACTCCCCAGTATTTATACCACCTCACTATCACTTGTCCTTTGCCAGATTGTCTTGTCGTTTCCGCCAAGCTCTCCAGTGAGTGTTGTGCTCTAGCCTAGATTTTTGTCCTGCCCGGTTTTTGATCCCTGCCTGCCTGTTTACGGATCTCGAGTTCCTGCCTGCTCCCTGTCTGGTTTTGGTTGCCTGTCTGACGGATTTCCTGGTTTTGACCCTGCCTGTCCCTGACCTGAATAAACTGAACATTACTACACTGGTTGTATCTGAGTCGTGCTATTGGATTCTTATCTGTACCTGTGACCGTGACAGTACAATCTGGCCAAAAATGAATCCAGCCGACTCAGCGACAGAACCGCCTTCGCACGATATCGTGTTACAACGCCACGAGCAGCAGCTTACCTTCATGGCTGAAGCGATGCAGGAGATGGCCGCTCGTTTCGAACGGACCTTTGTGAATCTCCGTGATCATCTTCAGACCCGTCCTGCAACGGTCCATGGCCCGGAACTAACTCCAGCTTCCGTTGTTCGAATCCAGAGTCCTCTGGCATCGGATGCACGCCTACCTCCTCCAGAACGCTACTCGGGAGCCCCAGGTTCGTGCAGACCATTCCTGGTCCAATGTTCCCTCGCCTTCGAGCTTCAGCCTTCCGCCTTCCCAACAGAAAGATCCCGGGTGGCGTATATTGTCTCTCTTCTCACGGGCAAAGCTAAAGACTGGGGAACCGCCGAATGGGAAAGACAATCTGCTGCCTGCTCATCTGTAAGCGTATTCTCCGATGAACTGCGTAAAGTTTTTGATCACGCTACACCCGGAAGAGAGGTAGCTCGTGGACTGTTTAACCTGGTGCAAGGAGGGAGATCTGTGTCGGATTACTCCATCGAGTTTCGTACCATAGCCGCCGAGAGTAACTGGAATGCTTCTTCACTCCTCGATGCCTTCTACAACGGTCTGTCGGATCGCCTTAAAGACGAGCTGGCAGCCAGGGACCTTCCTGCTGATTTAGATGAGCTGGTGGCTCTCTCCATCCGCATTGACTGCCGTCTGCGGGAGCGGAGGAGAGAGAGGGCTTTCTCCATCGCCCCTCAGGCTTCGCCTCTTCCGTCAGCGCATGCTACCGAACAGGTGAGAGGAGGATTTTCCAACTCATCTGAACCAATGCAGCTGGGGCGGACCCGGCTTTCCGAGGCAGAACGACAGCGCCGCCTGCGGGACAACTGCTGTCTTTACTGCGGCCAGCAGGGTCATCTTGCCTTCTCTTGTCCTGTAAAAGACAGGGCTCACCAGTCATCCAGAGGGCGCTGGTGAGCCGTATGATGAATTTGGAAATGCCCTCTCGACCCCTAACCCATGCTCAGCTGAGCTGCTTGGGGAAAATGCACACTGTGGCAGTGCTTATTGACTCTGGTGCTGATGCCAGTCTTTTGGACATAACACTGGCCTTTCAAATGGGACTTGGTCAGGAGGCTTTGGAGAAGCCCATCAATGCTACAGCTCTAGATGGTCGTCTTCTCTGCAGAGTGACACACCGTTCAACCCCAGTTCAAATGAGCATGTCAGGTAATCACAGCGAAACACTCTCTTTTCACCTTATCCATGCACCACATCAGCCTGTCATTTTGGGGTTTCCTTGGTTAAGGAGGCATAATCCTCATATAGATTGGGCTTCAGGGACTATTAGAGAGTGGAGTGCTCATTGTCATGCTGTCTGCTTAAGATCTAGTTCCTCAATTGATTCCAGTCAGCCGAGGATCTCTGAGTGTGAAGACCTTTCCGGTGTTCCCAATGATTACTGGGACCTTAAAGAGGCCTTTAACAAAGTTCGGGCCACCTCACTCCCGCCTCATCGTGCTAATGACTGTCCTATTGACCTGTTACCTGGTACTTCGCCTCCTAGAGGTCGACTTTTTTCTTTATCGGCTCCTGAAACTAAGTCAATGGAGAAGTATATCAATGACTCTTTGGATGCAGGGCTTATCCGGCCTTCATCATCTCCTGCTGGTGCAGGTTTCTTCTTCGTGGGTAAGAAGGATAAGACTCTGCGCCCATGCATTGACTACAGAGGACTCAATAACATCACTGTCAAGAACAGGTACCCCCTTCCACTTGTTTCCTCTGCATTTGAACTATTACAAGGCGCTACTATTTTTACCAAGCTGGACCTACGTAATGCGTACCATTTGGTGAGAATCAGGGAGGGGGACGAGTGGAAGACGGGATTTAACACTCCTAGTGGACATTATGAGTATTTAGTCATGCCTTTTGGACTCACCAATGCACCTGCAGTCTTCCAGGGATTGGTGAATGATGTTCTGCGGGATCTTCTCAATATCTGTGTTTTTGTATACCTGGATGACATTTTGATTTTTTCCAAGTCTAAACTGGAGCATGTGGTCCATGTTCGCCTAGTCCTCCAGAGGCTCTTGGAGAACCACCTCTTTGTCAAGGCCGAGAAGTGTGTGTTCCACACCACGGAAGTCCCTTTCCTGGGATTTGTGGTCTCCACCGGAAACATCAAGATGGATCCTGAAAAGACCAAGGCGGTCACTGACTGGCCACGCCCTTCAACCCGCAAGGAGCTCCAACGCTTTCTGGGTTTTGCCAACTTCTACCGGAGGTTTATTCGAAACTACAGTTTGTTGGCAACCCCTCTCACAGCTCTCACCTCTCAGAACATTCCCTTCCGGTGGTCCTCGGTGGCCGAAGGGGCTTTTGGTGAGTTAAAGTCACGCTTCACCTCTGCTCCCATTTTGATTTTTCCAGACTCTACTCGGCAGTTTACTGTAGAGGTAGATGCGTCGGACACTGGAGTTG
The DNA here is from genome assembly GCA_902827135.1 of Harpagifer antarcticus. Classification (NCBI taxonomy): domain Eukaryota; kingdom Metazoa; phylum Chordata; class Actinopteri; order Perciformes; family Harpagiferidae; genus Harpagifer; species Harpagifer antarcticus. The sequence continues at coordinate 480,283 of CADEHL010000497.1, read as the reverse complement.
GGGCAGTTCTTTCTCAACGGTCGGCCGAGGATCAGAAGATGCACCCGTGTGCCTTCTTCTCCCGGAAGCTGTCTCCAGCAGAAAGAAATTACGACATTGGAAATCGAGAACTGTTGGCAGTGAAACTTGCCCTGGAGGAATGGAGACACTGGTTGGAGGGAGCAGAGCAGCCTTTTGTGGTCTGGACTGATCACAAAAATTTGGAGTACATCCGTTCAGCTAAGCGGCTGAACTCTCGTCAAGCCAGGTGGGCTCTGTTTTTCACACGCTTTGATTTTTCTCTGTCTTACAGACCTGGTTCTAAGAACATCAAACCTGACGCCCTGTCTCGCCAGTTCCAGCCAGAGAGCTCTCCATCTCATTCTGAGAATATCATCGCTTCTACATGTGTCATTGGTCTGGTGACCTGGGAGGTGGAGGATAAGGTCAAGCGCTCTCATGCTGAACACCCAGCCCCAAGTGCCTGTCCTGTTAACCGTCTGTTTGTTCCTGCCACTCTCCGTACCCAGGTTCTCCAGTGGGGTCATAACTCTCGCCTGGCTTGTCACTCAGGAGTGAGACGGTCCCTAGCCCTGATTCGACAGCGATTTTGGTGGTCTTCCATGGAGAAGGATGCCAAGGAATTCATTGCTGCTTGCCTAGTCTGCTCCCAAAATAAGACCTCACGCCAAGCCCCCTCCGGTCTTCTTCATCCCTTGCCTATCCCTCATCGTCCCTGGTCCCACATCGCCTTGGATTTTGTCACCGGACTACCACCCTCAGACGGTAACACAGTCATACTCACAGTCATAGACCGGTTTTCCAAGTCTGCCCGACTTATTCCTTTAACCAAATTACCTACTGCCAAGGAAACGGCTGAAATCATGCTACAACATGTGTTCAGGCTGCATGGTCTTCCCAGTGACGTTGTGTCTGATCGGGGTCCACAATTTACTTCTCGTTTTTGGTCCGAGTTTTGCAGACTGCTGGGAGCCAGTGTCAGTCTCTCGTCCGGATTTCATCCCCAGTCCAATGGTCAAGCAGAGCGTATGAACCAGGAGATGGAGACTGCCTTACGCTGTCTAGCTTCCTCCACTCCCTCCTCCTGGTCGAGGCAGCTTCTATGGGTTGAGTATGCCCACAACACCCTTCCTAGTTCTGCTACTGGTCTTTCCCCATTCCAATGCTCCCGCGGATACCAGCCGCCCCTTTTCCCGGCACAGGAACGGGAGGCCAGCGTCCCATCTGCACATGCGTTTGTAAGCCGATGTTGACGCATGTGGTTAAAGGCCCGCTCCGCGCTCCTGCGCTCTTCCGACCGTTATCAACGGACCGCCAATCGCCGTCGCAAGCCAGCTCCACAGTACTCCCCAGGGCAACGTGTCTGGCTCTCCACACGGGATCTCCCTCTCAGAGTTGAGTCTAAGAAGTTGTCGCCCCGTTTTGTAGGCCCATTTCCCATAGCTAGGATTATCAATCCTGCAGCTGTCCGCCTGCGTCTGCCCCCTTCTATGAAGATTCATCCTTCCTTTCCACGTGTCCAAGATCAGACCAGTCAATGTGAGCCCTCTTCAGCCCCCCTCTACACCCCCACCACCACCCCGGACTATCGACGGGGAGACTGTTCACACTGTCCGTCGCCTCATCAAGTCCCGGCGACGTGGTAGAGGGTTACAGTACCTGGTACACTGGGAGGGTTATGGTCCCGAAGAGCGGTCATGGGTGCCCGCTCGCAGTATCTATGACCCATCCCTCATTACTGACTTTCACCAGGCCCATCCCGATCAACCTCGTGGGACGTCAGGAGCCGTCCATAGAGGGGGGGGTTCTGTCACAAGTTAGACACCTATATTATTGTTTGTTTTTATGCCTCATCTAAACTCTTCTGTCATTTCAGATCCCGCTTTTCCCCAGGCCCTTGTAATCAGCTCATTTCCCTCACCTGGTCTCCTCAGCCCTTCCCCTCACCTGTTACTCATTCCCTCATCACTCCCCAGTATTTATACCACCTCACTATCACTTGTCCTTTGCCAGATTGTCTTGTCGTTTCCGCCAAGCTCTCCAGTGAGTGTTGTGCTCTAGCCTAGATTTTTGTCCTGCCCGGTTTTTGATCCCTGCCTGCCTGTTTACGGATCTCGAGTTCCTGCCTGCTCCCTGTCTGGTTTTGGTTGCCTGTCTGACGGATTTCCTGGTTTTGACCCTGCCTGTCCCTGACCTGAATAAACTGAACATTACTACACTGGTTGTATCTGAGTCGTGCTATTGGATTCTTATCTGTACCTGTGACCGTGACACAATATTTACCTTGAGGTTCTGAAGATGGGAGAGGACTTTCTTACGCTTTACAGGTTGATTAAGGCCCTTACAGTTCCAGCTGATAAAGTTGACCTGGCAGCCATACACCCCAGGACGGGCAGATGGAGTCGTCATTGAAGATTTCTTACTGAAAGAATGGAGAGCTGAAGTGCAAGCTGGTCATAGATTAAGATGCTAAAATATTGCCGTACTCTGGAGCATTCATAACAGAAACCATAAGAAAACAAAACAAAAGCAGACTATAACACACACAAAAAAGAAAATATTTATCACACATTGTTCTCCCCATTTTCCCATTTCCCAAACCTGAACAAGCTTTACTCTAACCGCCATTACCTAAATATCTAACCACTTTCGGTCCTTAGTTAACAGAATTTGCTTATCCAGCAGTGAACTCCTCTAGTATCCTTATTCTAAGCTAAAAACAATAATCACATAAAACAAGACCCAAAAGACATGTGCAAAATAATTGTAACGGGTATTTTGCTCAAAGCTAAACCCTCTCACAAATATGTTTTGCTAATATACTATCTGTATGATCTTGTGAGCACTGGTTACTATGAGAAGTGAGAAAAGATGCTTTAAACATGAAGAGATACATTCATTTAGTAGTTACTGAAGTTAAACTCGAACTGAAGCAACTGATGAACAAGACAGACCAAACCTGCAGGAGGAGGTCTCAGGGAAAGAGTCTCAAAAGTTCACGTGAATGAAAAGTCTGTGTAAACGTTATAAGGAATATGATCACGAAAAAAGAAAGAAAGAAAGACCCTTACATGAGGCATTTTCAAGATATAAGCAGCGTAATTCTCGAGATAAACGACTATAGGAAGAGAGCACAAACAGTCAGTTATCCCGGCTCAAACAACGTCCCTGCAGAGAGCGTTTCCATTACCTACGGCCTCATCCACCCGGAGCATTACGATCCCGATATCCAGTCCGTGGTAAACGACTCCTTGATTTAACAGACGACCCGCTTGGCAACAACAACGGCACAAATGTTCACATATTTTCGGCTGTAGGCTTTATCTTCGTAGTGTAGTATTCCGTTGCGGATTGGGGAGAGTCGAAAATCCTCGTATCACTGCCGAAAGTGATCCGCAGTCGTGCCGGGTAAAGGAGCCCATATCTGACGTCTGCCTTGCGAAGCACAGCATTCACCTCATTATATGCCGCTCTGCGCTTGTCCAAATCTGCGCTGTCGTCAGGGAATATGAAAATCTGGGTGCCACCGAGCACTAGCTTGCCTTTCTGACGTGAGAGTTTCAGTATTTCCTCTTTCACTTGAAAAATATGAACTTTACATAGGAAGGAGCGTGGGTGCTCTCCGTCTTTAGGTCGGGAAGCAGGCACACGGTGAGCACGGTCAAGTACCGGTGCTTTCTCCAGTCCGGTAAACAATTTGTGAAGCATGTTAGATATGAACGTAGTAGGGTTGCCTTGTTCAACACCTTCTGGCATTCCAACAATACGTAGATTGCAACGTCTCCCTCTATTCTCCAGGTCATCTGTTTTCAATTGTAATGTGCGTTGTCTTTAGCTAGCTGAGTACTGCAGGCTTCCAGAGAGTCAATCCGGGCGGCCAGGGTGTTTAAACCTTCCTCATGATCAGCAATTTGAGTCTTACATTCATCCAATTCAGCTCTTACTGGTGCAATTGCAAGCTGAATGTCTGTCTTGAGCGAGGAAACTTTATCCTGAATCACTTCTCTTACAATTCTGCGGATGTCCTCTAGCATGTTGTTGAGTTGATCCTTAGCCTCAACCATGCTACTGGTTAAGCTAGCAGTCGTCTTGTTCACCTTTGGAGGCATGATAGCTGCACATGTATCCCAATAATAGATCACAGATTTAGCTTTAATCTTAAACTGGGTCAAGTTTTGGTCGAATTAGAACAAAAAATAGCAGGATGTTAATGGATTTATTATGAAGTATCAGGACCACCTGTTAGATCCGTCTACTCCATTAGACGCCCCTAGTGGTCTTCACCTTTGCTGTTTTCTGATCAAAAGTTGTGTTCAAGGGCTTTAAAATGCATAAAAACGCTGCTGAAGGTTAATCCAATGTCTCTGTGTCACTTTTAAATTATTACTGATAATCCATCATAACATTTATGGCAATAAATATATTTCTTATATAGGCTAGGCAAGGCAAGGCAAGTTTATTTATAGAGCACTTTTCAACACAAGGCAATTCAAAGTGCTTTACAACAAATGAAAAACATTAAGAAAATGGCATTTAAAATCAGTCATTAAAAAGAAAAGCTAATAAAATACATTAAAACACAACATTAAAAGAAGAAATACATGGATAAACATTAAAAGAAAAAATACATGGATAAAAGTTACAGTGCAGTCTAAGATATGAATAGTTAAGATATGTCAAGCAGCGACAAAAAGAAAAGTCTTCAGCCTGGATTTAAAAGTAGTCAGAGTTGCAGCGGACCTGCAGGTTTCTGGGAGTTTGTTCCAGATATTTGGAGCATAATAACTGAACGCTGCTTTACCATGTTTAGTTCTGACTCTGGGGACAGAAAGCTGACCAGTCCCTGAAGACCTGAGAGATCTGGATGGTTCATAATTTAGCAGTAGATCAGAAATGTATTTTGGGCCTAAACCATTCAAAGCTTTATAAACCAGCAGCAGTATTTAGAAATATATTCTTTGACACACAGGAAGCCAGTGTAAAGACTTCAGAACAGGAGTGATGTGATCCACTTTCTTAGTGTTAGTGAGGACTCGAGCAGCAGCGTTCTGAATCAGCTGCAGCTTCCGAATAGATTTTTTAGTGAGACCTGTGAAGACACCATTGCAGTAGTCGAGTCTACTGAAGATAAAAGCATGGACAAGTTTTTCCAAATCCTGCTGCGACATTAGTCTTTTAATCCTAGATATGTTCTTTAGGTGATAGTAGTCTGATTTAGTAACTGTTTTATTTTTTATTTAACCTTTATTTAACCAGATAAAAGCATTGAGATTGAGATAGAATCTCATTTTCAATGCTGACCTGGCCAAGAAGGCAGCAACGTTACACAAAACACAAACATATAAAATACAGAGAACATAACTAAGAAAACAAAAGACAAAAAAGCAGTCACTACATTGTGCACATTAGGACAGTAAGAAAGGTACTACTTATTACTGCAAGAGCAGCTGTTAGTAAGGACTTCAGACAACTTAAATTTAAAACAGGCTATAGAGACAAGTGCCCTCAGTTTGAGGCGTGATTGAAGGTCATTCCAAGACCAAGGACCATAATAAAAAAGACTCCTTTTCCCAGCCTCAGTCCGCACAGCAGGAACCTGGAACCGTATCCAGGCACTGGATCTGAGGTTGTAAGAGTCACAAACTGGAGCAAATCTGGCACATATGTACAGTGGAAGCTTACCTAAAATGGCTTTATACATTAATAAAAACCAATGCCGCATCCTACGCACAGTAAGTGAGGACCATCCAGTTAGTCTTTTAATCCTAGATATGTTCTTTAGGTGATAGTAGTCTGATTTAGTAACTGTTTTAATGTGGCTGTTGAAACTCAGGTCAGAGTCCATGACTACACCTAGATTTCTGGCTTTTTCTGTTGTTTTGAACATTGCAGACTGAAGCTCAGCGCTAACTTTTATACGTTCTGCCTTGGCTCCAAAAACCATTACCTCAGTTTTTTACCAATCAATAATTGGAGAAAGTTCTGACACATCCAGTCATTGATTTGTTCAATGCACTTACTCAGTGTTTGAATTGGAGCATAGTCTCCTGTTGAAACTGTTACGTAAATGTGTGTGTCATCTGCATAGCTATGGTAACTTATTTTGTTGTTTTTCATTATCTGAGCCAGTGGTAGCATGTAGATGTTAAAGAGAAGAGGCCCCAAGATGGAGCCTTGAGGAACCCCACATGTCATATTTGTCAACTCAGATGTGTATTTACCAATAGAAACAAAGTTGTTTCTGTCCTTTAAGTAGGATTCAAACCAATTTAGGACGGTTTCCGAAAGTCCCACCCAGTTTTCCAGTCGGTCTAGTAATATGCTGTGGTCAACAGTGTCAAACGCAGCACTGAGATCTAATAATACTAACACTGAAGTTCTGCCACTGTCTGTGTTTAAGTGGATGGCATTACAAACCTTTACAAGAGCAGTCTCAGTACTGTGGTTTGGACGAAAGCCTGACTGGAACACATCGAAACAGTCATTTAAATGCAAAAAATTACTCAGCTGTTGAAAAACAACTTTTTCAATGATTTTACCTAGAAATGGCAGGTTTGATATGGGCCTGTAATTGTTCATTACTGAAGTATCTAGATTATTCTTTTTTAAGAGCGGTTTAATGACTGCAGTTTTCAGGGCCTGTGGAAAAATACCTGAGTGAAGAGATTTGTTTACTATATGAAGTAGATCTGAGGCCATGCAAGGCAAAACATCTTTAAAAAATCCCGTTGGAATAATATCAAGGCAGCAGGAGGAGGATTTCAGAAGTTGAATAATGTCCTCTAGGTTTTTATCATTAATCTGATGGAATTGTGTCATGGTGTTTGAATTGATGTTAAGTGGACACAGAGACAACACATTTGCTGTTCCTGATGCAGAGGCACTGACTGCTTGTCTGATTTTCTGAATGTTGTCAGTGAAGAAGGAGGCAAAATCATTGCACGCCCTGGTGGATAGAAATTCAGAGGCTACTGACACTGGGGGGTTAGTTAGTCTGTCGACGGTAGCAAACAAGGCACGTGCGTTGTTTTTGTTTTTGGTAATGATGTCAGAGAAGAACGATTGTCGTGCGTTTTTCAATTCCAAATTATAAAGGCCAAGTCTCTCTTTATAGATTGTGAACCTGGAGATTTGTTTTTCGCCACCTGCGTTCAGCTTTTCGACACTCTTTTTTCTGTTTTCACGGTCATGGCCTTTCTCCATGGAGATATTTTCTTGCCAGACACTTCCTTTACCTTAGTTGGAGCAATGGCATCTATAATATTTTAAATTTTTTAATTTAAATGATCTACTAGCTCATTTACTGAGATGTTAGCAGGGGCAAGTGTGGAAGAAAAATTCTGAGTAAACATTTCCCTAGTATTTTCAGTTAAATATCGCTTTGTGGTTACCTCTTTTTGAAAAATTTTGTGAACAGAAATAGAGCTCTCAAAGAAAACACAGGAATGATCAGAGAGTGCAACATCAGTCACCACAACCTTAGAGATATTCAGACCCTTTGAGATAATTAAGTCCAGAGTGTGCCCCTTATTGTGCGTGGGCTCCGTCACATGCTGAGTCAGTCCATGGCTATCAAGAACACAAAACAGTTCTTTTGCCCCTCTGTCCTGAGGGTTGTCAACATGGATGTTAAAATCACCAACAATGACTAAACGGTCAAAGTCAATACACACTATAGACAGCAGTTCAGTAAAGTCATCATAAAAGCTTGCACAGTATTTGGGTGGTCTATAGATATTTAGGAACAGAGCTCGAGAGGAGCATTTCAGCTGAAGGGCCACATATTCAAAAGAAGCAAAGTTCCCATAAGATGTCTTCCTGCATTGAAGGGAATCATTGAACAGAATAGCAACTCCACCCCCTTTGTTATGCATTCTTTCCTGACTCATAAAACTAAAGTTGGGAGGGGTTGATTCGATAAGAACAGCTGCACTGTTATTTTGTTCAATCCAAGTTTCTGTTAAAAACATAAAATCGAGATTGTGCTCAGTGATAAAATCATTGATTACAAATGTTTTTCCTGCCAAAGACCTGACATTTAATAAAGCTAGTTTAAGTTTGTTAAACACACTATCGGTCATGTTTTTTGTCACAACCTGTGGCTGACATGGAATCACTGCTAAATTAGATAAACTCACACAAACGTTTGAGCGCTTCCTGTATCTAAGATGATTCACCGCTCTTAATCTATTACCTATCAACACAGATATCAGCAAAGCTATAGGCAGGCAGGGCCCTGGCATGTCCTGGAAAGAGTTGAGAGTGCCATACGCCCTTGAGCCTGGACCCAGCACACATCAGTAAGCATTTTGTACACACACATCCTTATCAGGCTTCGGAGACTGCAGATGCTTTCTTGAAGGGAGGGGAGGTGGTTGACGTAGGCACGGTGATGGAGACGGGGGAGATGGTGCGGGGGTAGAAGACATGCTGCCAGGGGGGGAGGTGGTTGACGTAGGCTCGGTGATGAAGACGGGGGAGATGGTGCGCGTCTCCGCAGTGATTTTGGTGGGCGTCGTTGAGGAGCGGGGTAAAGGACATGCTGCCAGCCCTGCGTATCGCCTTAGTTTGGTTATTGAAATCCAAGAAGGAATCGGTGCCAACCCTCTGTATCGCCTTCATGTGTTCAAAGGCGTTGTCAGGGGGGGGGGGGGGGGGGGGGGGGGGGGGGCAGTGGAGACTCCTCCATGTGTCTCATAGGTCTCCCATAATCAGAACATTCCTCAGGCGGGTGCAGTGATAATTCTTCAGGGTTTTCTGAGCGATGTGTTGTGTCTTTCTCCTGTTTTGATTCCTCTTGCCTCTTGTCCTTGGCAGAGGGAACAGATTGATGATGCAGGCAGTTGAAAATGTTAGAGATAAACAATTTCACTCCTGACTTGTTCAGGCAAACTCCATTTGCCTTGAAAAGATGTCTGCGATCCCAGAAAAAATCGTCAATAAAATGGACAGAATGGTCAGTACAGGCATTGGAAAGTCAGGTGTTCAGTGCAAACAATCTGCTGAATCTCTCCACTCCTCTTCTGACTGGCGGTAGAGGGCCACTGATGAACACCTCCGCATTTAGAGAGCTGACAGTTTGCAACAAACATTTAAAGTCTTCTTTCAGCACTTCTGACTCTTGTTTCACAACATCATTTGTTCCAATGTGTAGTACCACATTCTTCACAGTTGGATGTTTAGCCCCAATATGCAGGATCTTCTCAGCCAAGTCAGAGACCATATCCTTGGGAAAACAGAGTACTTTGGTGTTGTTCTTATTACACAGACCTTTTACATCTCTCACAGCAGAGTCACCCACAATCAGAGTTTCAGGCCCAGTCGTTAGCTTTCCCTCTAGCCTTTTACTTTTGGAGTAGCTATTGATCCTTACCCTGCTGTGTGAAGAGGACAGGTTATCCAGGTCATCAGAAAGAGTGAACAGAGTTTCGGTTTTGGGCAAACTGCGTGCGCATCACTCTCACTCCTCAATGGTAATGTTTAGGTGGATTTAGGAACCCCCCCTCGATTCTATTGGCTCTAACGGTTAAAAAGAGGTGTCAATCATCAAAATCGACCAATGGGTTTCAGAAATACGGCAAATACACCCAAATGTACCCAGAGGTGTTTTTTTTGTTCTAAACCTCTCTAAAAAGGTCAAATTTCACTTGTTTTGCATCAATCTTGATACAGGGTACTTATTGTGGGGGAAACTTGTGTGTAGCAATGCTGTGGTAGTCACCGACTAATAAAGGAGACACAGGGAGAGCTGGAGCTTTGATGTCAAACACTGATGGATTATTTAGGAGCCTCGGCCGGAGAATTCACAAAACAAGTCAAGGAGTCAGAGGTTCTGACTTCACGGTAGAGTTGCCACGTCAATTCTGAAGAGCCTGTCTCTAGATCAGGTGTCTCAGAGTCCGGGCCCGCGAGACAGTTTCTCATGGCCCCGTTGTGGATATCATGTAATAGTGTATTAGGATATTCCTGCTCCTCTCGCTCCCAGGAAATAAACTTAAAGTAAGGAGACCAATGGAGAAGGTTCAAATGGGTACTTTAATTAAGTAACGTGGTAATGGAACAGACAGGAGGTAAAGAAGAGACAATAGCCGGCGTTGCCTCGGAGTAGCTGCAGCGGAGGAAGAAGAGCGAGCTGCTGCTGGTCCCTCCTTTTATGCTCTCGTGCTGTGATGAAAGGGGGGGCCCCCGCCTCAGTCTTCTATGTCGGACATCGTGTCAAACAGAGGATTTAGACATTTTACATTCATTGCTTACATCCACACGCCTTTTCTCCTCCTTATCTCTTTCATAACTTTTCATTTAATACATTTTAACGGCTCCAATAGCCACTTTAATAATACTACTGGACGGTAGTCCCAGATGTCGACATGAAAGATTTTCAGAATAAAAGCTTGGTATTAAGATTGTGCAAGAACTTCCGGTTTTTTTTCAGAATAAAATGGCTTTTAAGCTGACGGTATGTTTAAACCTATATATACAGTCTATGGTTTAAACTAAATTATGCCATAAAACATTGATTTTAATTTCTAACAATCCCTCCTTACAGACCCTTTAGAGCAGTGTTCACCAATCTTTTTAAGCCCAAGATCACTGACCCCGGCCTAGATGAAAGGCGAGATCTACCTATTGCAGAATTGAGTGAAAAAGACGGCCCAGACAGTGCTTCCAATTGGAGGCCTTTTATATAGGCTAATTGCATCTGAATTACCGTTACAATGAAGGCTCCATAATCCAACCCAGTCTCATGGCATTTTAGTTTACCAACACGATTTTTAATCTATTGATTCGTGTTCACCAACACGATTTTCCCCTTTTTTTCGTGTTGCACAGCACAATTTTTTAAAAGCAATGTATTTCTACTGGTAATGTGTTTCGTGCCTGCAGCACGTCTTTTTCTCCGGTCGGGTCGTGGAAGGCCGGAAGATGTGTGGTTCATAAAAACATGTTCTTACCATAGGTTCTTACTCAATATCAAGCCACAATTATTGCTTTTATTTTAAATCGTATAATTTCGGACTTTTGTTGCTGTCTGTGAGGAAAATAAATGGGGCTCAGAGCCTCAGAATATTGAAATCTGTATTTTTAAATCTTTTTTTCCTTCTAATTTGTTATTCTTTTCAAAATAACACACTGTTATTTACTCACCAATAACACACAATTATCCTTGCTTTTATTTATTGCTTTAATTCCATAATCTCGGGCTATTTTGGCGTCCGTCAGGAACTGAATTTCAAAATAAAAATAACCGGAAACAGATGTAGGCCTAGAAGGGACATTTCGAGCATCATTGCGATTGTCAACATTTCTGAGTTTAGGATTGCCGAAGACACTACACTACCCATAATCCCCAGCTATCGTTTAGGACTACATTCCCCGTGATTAATCTTCAAACTCTGGGATTGGATGTTGAAGTGGCAGTGCGCCAAGGTTACGCCAAGCGTCAAACAGCTGTTTGAAATGGAACGAAACCACGCCAGACTATCCAAAACTGGAATCGAACGCCCCCCCAGAACTACACATGCTGGCTATTGTGTTTCGCAAAATGTTCTATGGGACGTCTCTACTGAACGTTTTCGTTTTTCCCACAATTAGAAGTTGCCAGTATTAAACACATTGGTGTTATCAAATGTAAAACATATAATTACTAAATGGGTGAAAATGGCTTGTATCCATAATGCGCAGCATTAATATATACCCACATGACAGCTCATTGTTACTTACTGTAATTCTACTCCACTACAATTCAGAGGATAACCTGATATTTTTACTCCACTACACTTATTTGAGTTACTTTGCAGATTCTGATTAATGATGTGAAATATAAACAACCCTTAAATCAGACTTTAGTTACACCTGAGTAAAATTCAGGGAAGGTGATTGTCAAGTGCCAACAATCAGGAGAGATATTTGATACTTGGTGCTTGAGAAGACTAAACATGTATTTGCAATTGAAATCAATGGAAACGAGTAATAAAGTATATTCATTACTCGTCGATACCCCCAAAGTTTTTTTCTTATTTAAAAGAAGACCTTAATCTGTTATTTAATGTTTAAATAAAGGTTAATTCGTTGTTCTGTTTTGCACCTCCTCCTATCTTTGTACATCCTGCACTAAACTGTTTTATTGTAGAGATCACTTATAGTATCTTCTTGATTTTTTATATTCTATATTTCTATCACAGACCTTCTACTTTCCCCTTATGAAAGTATGTACTCTAATCAAATATAACACATAAAAACAATAATTCAATAACGTGCTTTAACCACTAGGCGGTGCACACAAGGTACACACAGCCATAATAACTTTGTATTATTAGTGTAGGACAATTATGTATGTACAACATCTGAAGATCCATCCATCCATCTTCTTCCGCTTATCCGTGGTCGGGTCGCGGAGGTAGCAGTTCCAGCAGAGAGCCCCAAACTTCCTTTTCCCTGGCGACATCAACCAGCTCTGACTGGGGGATCCCAAGGCGCTCCCAGGCCAGCGAAGAGATATAATCCCTCCACCTGGTCCTAGGTCTACCCCTTGGTCTCTTCCCAGCTGGACGTGCCTGGAACACCTCCCTAGGGAGGCGCCCAGGTGGCATCCTAACTAGGTGCCCGAACCACCTCAACTGGCTGCTTTCGACGCGAAGGAGGAGCGGCTCAACTCCGAGTCCCTCCCGGATGACCGAACTTCTCACCTTATCCCTAAGGGAGACACCAGCCACCCTGCGGAGAAAACCCATCTCAGCCGCTTGTATCCGCGATCTCGTTCTTTCGGTCATGACCCATCCTTCATGACCATAGGTGAGGGTAGGAACGAAAATGGCCCGGTAGACAGAGAGCTTTGCCTTCTGGCTCAGCTCCCTTTTCCTCACAACGGTGCGGTAAAGCGACTGCAGTACCGCTCCCGCTGCTCCGATTCTCCGGCGCATCTCACGCTCCATTGTTCCCTCACTCGAGAACAAAACCTGAAGATGTGTAGTTTTATTCATGCTTTCACATAATTTTACAGCATATTGCTATACTATTTCAGACTCAGTATTTACATTCTTACATTCAAAGAAAATCAGTAATATCTTTAAAAACTACAAGTCCTTTTAAATCAGCTGTGCACCGTTATGGTGTAAATATAACCTATCTATGAATTAGATCAAATGTAAAAGTCAGCCGAATTAGTGTTGATACTGCAAGGAGACGTATTGTGTGAAGAGAAATTGAAGATGTTGTTTAATTGTTGATATATTTATGATCCACGTCAAATATTCAGTTTCGGCGGCATTTCTTCAGTTTTTCCAAAGGTCTTCTCATCAGGGCTCTATAAATAAAGAACTACGGCAGATCTGTAATATGTAATGCAGCCGAACCGTGTATTACAATGCCGTTATGTGATGACTTTCAAAGAGAAAAGCAAGAGCACTCGGAATAAAGTATTATTTTATTCTTTTAAAATGTTTTCCGGATTTCATATAATATAAACACCAAATCCCAACATGCATTGCGGCTAAAACATCCAATCAGCGAGCTTAAACCATAGCTGAGGATCTTGGGTAATCGCTCGAAATGCCTACGTCTGTTTCCGGTTATTTTTATTTTGAAATTCAGTTCCTGACGGACGCCAAAAAAAGCCAGAGATTATGGAATTAATCCAATAAATAAAAGCAAGGATAATTGTGTGTTATTGGTGAGTAAATAACAGTGTGTGTTTTGGAAAGAATAACAAATTAGAAGGAAAAAAAGATTTAAAAAAAACAGATTTCAGTATCCTGAGGCTCTGAGCCCCATTTATTTTCCTCACAGACGGCAACAAAAGTCCGAAATTATACGATTTAAAATAAAAGCAATAATTGTGGCTTGATATTGAGTAAGAACATGTTTTTATGAACCACACAGCTTCCGGTCTTCCACGACCCGACCGGAGAAAAAGACGTGCTGCAGGCACGAAACACATTACCAGTAGAAATACATTGCTTTTAAAAAAAGGGGAAAATCGTGTTGGTGAACACGAATCAATAGATTAAAAATCGTGTTGGTGAACACGAAATGCCATGAGACTGGGTTACATAATCAGCTCACGGCATATAGGCAGGGGTAAAGTGCTATTATTTACGAGTGGGGGTCGGACCTCACCTTCTCTAGGGGGGTCCTCCCCTCCTCTAGGTCCTCACCTCCTCTAGGGGGGTCCGGGGGGATGCTCCGACGGGAAGATTTTTTTTTAAATATTGAAGTTGAAAGCATCAATCTGGTGCACTTTGAGAGCAACATGAAGAGATCTATGAATACCTCTCTCAGCACCCATATGAAACAGAACTGTAAACAGATTTTCTTTTTCTTTATGGATATTTTACAAATCATTCCCCTTTAAAACTGTATTCTTGTTTTACTGCCATAAAGTATTTCATACCTGTTTTTCATTTATTCTCTTATTGTTTGTATAACTATAATAATCATATGAAGGTGTGCCACGAACATAATCTTTTGAATAATTTGTGACAAAACCGTTCTAAACACTCAGAGAGTGTCACGGTTGTCATGTCAGGTCACAGGTCTATGTTTAGGTTTGGGTGTTTTCACTGTTCTCTGTCATGTTTTCCTCCTGTCGTTAGTTTCCCTGGTGTCCCTGTGTTTTCTCCTCCCTCCTCACCTGTGTCTAGTTAGTTGATTGTGTTCACCTGTGGCCCTTGTGTTTCTCCTCCCCTGCCCAGCTGTTTCTTGTCTGGTAATTATCCCTCCCTGTATTTAGTCTTGTCTCGTCCTGTGTTCAGTGTTGGTGTTTCTTTTGTATGTGACCCAGTTCACCGAAGAGTGTTTTGTTTGTCCAAGTTTATTTAAAGCCTTGAAATAAAGGTATCGTCAAGTGTAATCTGCGTTTGGGTCCTACCTGCTTCACTCTGCGTAATAGTAAGCACCAACCAGAAATGGACCCAGCAGATGATCCGTTCGAGCTGGAATTATTGAATTTTTCCTTTGATTTGGCTTGCTGCTATGATTGGTGGAAGGGAGCGTCCAGTGTTCTGCAGAAGGAGGCCGCTCTGGTAGAGGCGCACCGGTTGGCTATGGAGAAACCAGACTTGGTGAAATTCTTACCTGGCTGGATTTTGAACTTCATCTGGGTGTGTGATTTCCAGCCTGCTGACTATAAACGTCTCGGTGTGTTCCGTCTGGAGTCAACCCCTGCTTCTTCCCCATTTCCTGCTCCTGTCCAGGATCCGTTCTCGGGTACTCGTCTGGCTTATGGAGGTCCACGGAGTATTCAGGCGGCTGCTAAAAGGAGTCGCAAGGCCAAGCTAGCAGCCCGAGCCCCAAGAGCCATGGCTCCAGCCCCAGTTCCGGCCCCAGCAGCCATGGTTCTGGCTCCAGTACCGGCTCCAGTACCCCTGGTCCCGACTCCAGTTTCGGCTCCAGGACTGGCTTACCGGCCAACGCCAGCTCCCCGTGTCCTGTCGGCATACCGGCCGACGCCAGCACCCCGTGTCCTGTCGGCGTACCGGCCGACTCCAGCACCTCGTCTCTTGTTGGCTCCCCAGCCAACACCAGCTCCCCGTGTCCTGTCGGCATACCGGCCGACTCCAGCACCTCGTCTGCTGCTGGCTCCCCAGCCAACACCAGCTCCTCGTGTCCTGTCGGCGTACCGGCCGACTCCAGCACCCCGTGTTCTGTTGGCGAACCAACTCTCTCAAGTTTCCCCTCCAGACACTTCTCAAGTCCCCTCTCAAGTTCCTACCGGAGTCCCCTCTCAAGTTTCCCCTCAGGTCTCCTCTCGAGTTCCCTCTCAAGTCCCCTCTCAGGTCCCCTCTCGAATTCCCTCTCTAGTCTCCTCTCGAGTTCCCTCTCAAGTCCCCTCTCAGGTCCCCTCTCGAATTCCCTCTCTAGTCTCCTCTCGAGTTCCCTCTCCAGTCTCCTCTCGAGTTCCCTCTCGGGTCCCCTCTCGAGTCTTTTCTCGAGTCCCCTCTCAAGTCACCTCTCAAGTTCCTACTCGAGTCCCCTCTCAAGTTTCCCCTCAGGTCTCCTCTCGAGTTCCCTCTCAAGTCCCCTCTCAGGTCCCCTCTCGAGTTACCTCTCGAGTTCCCTCTCAAGTCCCCTCTCAGGTCCCCTCTCGAGTTATCTCTCGAGTCAACTCTCCAGTGTCCTCTCGAGTCACCTCCCAAGTCAACTCTCCAGTGTCCTCTCGAGTCACCTCTCAAGTTCCCCCTCAGGTCTCCTCTCGAGTTCCCTCTCAAGTCCCCTCTCAGGTCCCCTCTCGAGTTACCTCTCGAGTCACCTCTCGAGTTCCTTCTCAAGTCAACTCTCCAGTGTCCTCTCGAGTCACCTCTCAAGTCAACTCTCCAGTGTCCTCTCGAGTCACCTCTCAAGTCAACTCCCCAGTGTCCTCTCGAGTCACCTCCCAAGTCAACTCTCCAGTGTCCTCTCGAGTCACCTCTCAAGTTTCCCCTCAGGTCTCCTCTCGAGTTCCCTCTCAAGTCCCCTCTCAGGTCCCCTCTCGAGTTACCTCTCGAGTCACCTCTCGAGTTCCTTCTCGAGTCCACTCTCCAGTTTCCTCTCAAGTTCCCTCTCAAGCCCTCTCTCGAGTCCCCACTCAAGCCCCTACTCATGTCCAGTTGGAGGTCCCGCAGACTAGTCTTCTGCCGGGGGTCCTGCCAACCCCATGTCCTGTACCGTTGGAGGTTCCGCTGGGGGTCCTGCCAACCCCATGTCCTGTCCAGTTGGAGGTCCCGCAGACTAGTCTTCTGCCGGGGGTCCTGCCAACCCCGTGTCCTGTACCGTTGGAGGTTCCGCTGGGGGTCCTGCCAACCTCATGTCCTGTCCAGTTGGAGGTCCCGCAGACTAGTCTCCTGCCGGGGGTCCTGCCAACCCCATGTCCTGTCCAGTTGGAGGTCCCGCAGACTAGCCCTCTGCCGGGGGTCCTGCCAACCCCATGTCTTGTCCAGTTGGAGGTCCCGCAGACTAGCCCTCTGCCGGGGGTCCTGCCAACCCCATGTCCTGTCCAGTTGGAGGTCCCGCAGACTAGTCTCCTGCCGGGGGTCCTGCCAACCCTTTGTCCTGTCCCGTTGGAGGCCCCGCCGACTACTCTCCTGCCGGGGGTCCTGCCAACCCCATGTCCTGTCCCGTTGGAGGTCCCGCCGACTACGCTCCTGCCGGGGGTCCTGCCAACCCTATGTCCTGTGCCGTTGGAGGTCCCGCCGTCTACTCTCCTGCCGGGGGTCCTGCCAATCCTATGTCCTGTGCTGTTGGAGGCCCCGCCGACTACTCTCCTGCCGGGGGTCCTGCCAACCCTGTGTCCTGTCCCGTTGGAGGCCCCGCCGACTACTCTCCTGCCGGGGGTCCTGCCAACCCTTTGTCCTGTCTCGTTGGAGGTCCCGTCGTCTACTCCCCTGCCGGGGGTCCTGCCAACCCTTTGTCCTGTCTCGTTGGAGGTCCCGTCGTCCACTCTCCTGCTGGGGGTCCTGCCAACTCCTGGTCCTCTTCCGTGGGGGATCCTGCCGAAGCCTGTCCCGCCGGCTCCGGTTCCTGTCCGGCCGACACCGGGTCCTGCCCGGCCTCCGGAGTTGTCTGGTCTTCGCCCTCATGCTCGGCCCCCTGAGTTCGCCCGCTGTGGCCTTCGCCCCACTATGGACTCTGCCTTGCCCCCGGGCCGTCCGCCCGAGTTCCCCACCTTAGACTCTGCCTTGCCCCCGGGCCGTCCGCCCGAGACCCCCACCTTGGACTCTGCCTTGCCCCCGGGCCGTCCGCCCGAGTTCCCCACCTTGGACTCTGCCTTGCCCCCGGGCCGTCCGCCCGAGACCCCCACCATGGACTCTGCCTTGCCCCCGGGCCGTCCGCCCGAGACCCCCACCTTGGACTCTGCCTTGCCCCCGGGCCGTCCGCCCGAGTTCCCCACCTTAGACTCTGCCTTGCCCCCGGGCCGTCCGCCCGAGATCCCTTCCTGGTCCCCTACTGGGCTCCTGGGCGGTCAGCTTAGTCCCGTCCTCCGGACCCCCTCCACCCACCCTGGTGGCCTAGGGATACGTCCCTCCTCCGGACCCCCTCCACCCACCCTGCTGGACTGTGTTGGATTTTTGTTTTGGGGTTTAGGGACGTCTGGAATCCGTCCCTTGAGGGGGGGGTTCTGTCACGGTTGTCATGTCAGGTCACAGGTCTATGTTTAGGTTTGGGTGTTTTCACTGTTCTCTGTCATGTTTTCCTCCTGTCGTTAGTTTCCCTGGTGTCCCTGTGTTTTCTCCTCCCTCCTCACCTGTGTCTAGTTAGTTGATTGTGTTCACCTGTGGCCCTTGTGTTTCTCCTCCCCTGCCCAGCTGTTTCTTGTCTGGTAATTATCCCTCCCTGTATTTAGTCTTGTCTCGTCCTGTGTTCAGTGTTGGTGTTTCTTTTGTATGTGACCCAGTTCACCGAAGAGTGTTTTGTTTGTCCAAGTTTATTTAAAGCCTTGAAATAAAGGTATCGTCAAGTGTAATCTGCGTTTGGGTCCTACCTGCTTCACTCTGCGTAATAGAGAGTCATTTGGCTCACCTGAGTCCCGCAGTCTGACAGGAGAGGACTCTCCTCCAGCTTGTTGTGGAAACAGCTCCTTATGTCCGTTAGTGCAGCTAGCTAACCAGATGCTAACATTACGGTCCCCGCTAGCACCGGTTCCTCTCTCTCCCTCTATCACACTAAATGCGCCATCGCCACACACACACAGAGCCGAGCTTGAATGACACAAGCACACGTGTATTTCCATGCAACTCTCTGATTGGTCTGGTGACTTGCCTCTGTTGCATTCACTGAACACGGTAAATTGCAGTCCTGCCGTCCTCTCTTGTGTCATGATGAGGTTCACGTAAAGCACGGTTAATGTATTATATTATTGAGGTGTCTCAAATATACGTCAATCAAATGGCACCTGCTAACGGGGTGGTGGATGATAGGTTTACATCTAAAAATGTATTTTTCAAACATTATTATTTTTATTTCTTTTGTTACTTTTTTTTTAACGGTCCGCGATCTACCCGCACCACACTCACGATCGACCGGTCGATCGCGATCGACTGGTTGGCGACCACTGCTTTAGGGTATGTAAATAATACTGAAATCAATGAGTTCTTCATCTGAACTTTGCATAGTACATAACTCATATCAAAACATACAATCAAAATGGAATGGTTCAATATCCGTCATCAAAAATACAAAGAATACTTTGGTTGGTCTTCAACATAAAAGTTTTTCCCTTGTGCATAACTTCTAGTGTTAACATTCAATATCACTTTTCAAAATAGCAGCAATGGCTTGGTATCAGAACATTTCTTTCTCCCTCCTTTCACAGAAATCGTTCTCATACCACATTCAGTGTTAAGGCACTTGTTTTTACAAAGTGTAAAAGAAAGAAACTATTTTAGAATAGTGCAAAGTAATAAAAAACACGAAATGTACTATATTAGAATAGTATAACGTAATAAAACTATCTTGGAATAGTGTAAAATAGTATAAAGTAAATAAAAATAAACTATCTTGGAATAGTGTAAAGTCAATTGAATTGGATTCACTCCATTTTAGCATTGTAGTTGGTTCGCTTTTCACATGATTTCATCATTTAAAGTATCACATCAGCTGGACATTCATTGAACACTCATCTCTGAACGTCCATATAATTTAAACATCATTCAAACAAACTCATCATTTTCATTAATATCTGTATACGGGGGTGGGTTGTCTTATTCTGTTCTAGTGTTTGTAACTGTTTCCTCATGAGAAATGATCCCTCCCTCCATTCATACCATTTAAGGTATGAAAGTAATATGTTCTCTAGAAGAGGCCGTTGTGATCAATCGGTACGTTAGGACATGGAATGCAACATCTAGCACTCCCCTGGGCACCCCTATGCTATCCTTGTACACTGTGGAGCCTAAACTCCCCCTGGGACTGGTCTCTTAGCCCTACTGGCTTTGGGGTGTTACACCATGTTGATTAACTGCATAAAAAACATCACTGGCTGTGCTAGAGCACAGGTCCCAGTCCAATCCTGTGGCAAGACTGAATACAAGGTTTTAGTTCCACGATACCACCAAACACCTACTCTGGGATACGGCATTCTAGACAGTCATTTCTGGGAGAAGATTTTGGTCAGTTACAACAGTTGTAGAATTGCATCACTTAAAAGTTCCTACTTCAGTACCTTTGGGTGGTCTGTTCTAATGTTTAATTGTCTAATGTTCTAATAAAGTCCCTTGGTGTGAAAACCGGTGGAATATCAATAACTCATTATACTAATTCATCTTCAATTCTGGTCTACTTAAAGAACTATGCTAACCCATTTAACAGTGTGTGGAACCTTGGGTGTGCGAGCATGTGATAATTACTCCCTCCTTTATCAAGGATTTTAAAAACAGAAGTCATTTCATCAATGGTTTGTAGTTCAATTTAGGAATTTTCACTTATGGCGGATATGTTTTACTTTAAATAACATCACCTAAATGTCAGGTCATCACTGATTAAATGGATGACCATTAGGAGCTGGTGGCACTTGTCTTTTAAAACTCATACTCTGGTGCCGTGCACTCCCTGTGAAGCTGCAAGTAAGATTTAAAATATCTGCAGGGTGGGTTGAGCGACCCCTTCTCCCTGAACGATATTGGTTGTCAAAAATATGCACCATTAAAATGAGTGATCCAAGGCCCCGCATGTATTACTCCCAATTATATTAGTTTTTTCAAAATTAAAATTTGCAATCGCTCTTTGCCCAGTGTCTCTACATCTTGGACGACAAACAAATGTTGTTTCCACCTTAACAGTTCTCCTGAGGGAATAACTATTCTACAATGGTGAAATCAATACTTTAGATTGGAAAACTATATTTGGCTTGGTACTAGCTCTACCTTTAACATTTTCCATACAAATAAAGATGTGTCTGCTCTTATAGAGTGGTTAAACTATCCCTTTAAACTGTAGATCAATATTGTAACAAATTAAATCTTCCCCAAATTCGCACATGAATTGGAATCTCTTAAAGAATAATTTGTTTATATGATGAAAAGATTGAATAATATGTTCTACTCTGTACTCCTAAGTAATATTTCCATCATGTCTACCCCATTATCCCACAGTTCCCTCAGTGTGTTTATGTGTAAACTCACTCCCGTTTTCCTTCTCTCCCCCTCTGGTTGTCAAGCCACGACCCCCTCACATTCTGCTGGATCATGCCAACTCCTCTGGTTCTGCCTTCTCCTCTGTCCATCCGCAGTAACTCTTCCGCTGTAACTCTTTCCAGTGGCCCAACTGCTTTGCATTTCATCTCCTCCTCTACAGTCTCTTCGCTGTTGCATGGAGGGCGTATTCTGCTCTCATGTCCCACACTCTGCTCTTGTGCCAAATCTCGTGGCTCAGCTTGGAACTTCATGTCCTGTCTGAGGGACCGATGACAGTATGCCTCTTTATGTCAGCATGCTGTTTTGGTTCTGGATGCCTCAGGTGGAGATGGTTCTGGATGCAGTCTCGTCGTTGTTGGTTCAGCTCTGGTTCTCTGTCTGTTCGATGGAGGAGGAGGAGGAGGAGGAGGAGGAGGAGGAGGAGGAGGAGGAGGAGGAGGAGGAGGAGGAGGAGGAGGAGGAGTCTCTTGTGGTGAGGTAATTTGTCTGCTTGGAAGATGGGGTCGTAGCAGTCTGACAGGCAGAGAGAGAGTCCAGGTCTCGGGACGCATTACCTATAGTTAATCCTAACACACTGAGGTAAAATAAATCCAGTCTTTTCCACTCTATTTTCCTTAAATGTTAAATGCCATCTGAACACAATTAATGTGTACTAATAATTTTACCATACGTCTAAACATTGTTTTCACCCACTGTAACATGGCTACTCCAAATAACTCTTTCAGGAACCATTTGCTTCCATAAATTGAAATACCTACATGTTTCAAGCACCACATATTTCACACACTATAAAAGAACGTCCCCATATTTTGTCCATCACTTCAAATCTCACTGTTATTTAGAACATAAGTAACTATTGTGTCTGGATATATCTGTGCAATGTCGCCACAATCTGCTGGCGAATTTTGTTCATAGAGTTTGTACGTACCAAGCTGTACTTGTGGGTTAGTAGCCTGTTTCTACTGTAATCATTTTCAATAATTGTGCTCAGGCAGGTCACCGGTCGGTTGTTCATAAACTTAACAGGGGGTGTTTCTGGTACAGACTAAAACATGGATCGAGTGTATTTGGAGATTCCCCTAATCTGTAAATCCCCATCACTTACATATCCCGATCACTTAAACCCATCTCATCATTTGATACAAGAACTGCATATATGGGGGGTGAATCATCTTGATTATAACCGCCTCACCTTTGGGACCGAGTATTTCTAACTCCTCCTCTTGTTGCTCAGCTCATCTTTTGGCTCTGGGGATAAGTGAAAGTCTCTGAAACTCCGCTGGAGTTTTGTTAGTTATGTGAGCATTCTCTATGAGTGGACTAATGGATCCATGTCTTACCTGATATTGTACTCCCCATCCAACCAGAAAGGTGCCAAGTGTAATGAGCACAATCAACAATGCTATTCTGACTCTTATCCCTAGGGGACCCCACAATTGGTTTGGCTTTATTCTTGACATCATCTCTATTTTCTCCCTGGTTGTGTCAGTTACAGAATTTAAATGATGAGTACAAAAATTGGACTCTTTTTCAGGTGTAAAACAAAAAATAGGTTTTCACTTTAGTGTACAATCTATACAAATCTAAAGACAATTCACCTTTTGAGCTGTTTCTATTTTAATCTTATTTATATTCATTGTTTTGTTCCAGCTCTGCCAAATCAGTCCTAACTCCCAATAATGTTCTGGAAGTTGTCAGTGAAGGGTGACAATGTGTGAGGTGGTGTCAATTTGCTCCTTTTTCTTTACCTTTAAACCGGAGCGCGTGTGAAGTTCGTTACAACTTGTCACGGTTCCGACCACCGAGTCAGCTCACTGTCTTTTGTGAACTTTCCCCCTCACCCAATCACCTGGCCGAACAGGAGTCTCTTCTGGTGTCTCATCTGTTATCTCTGTAGCTTTCCTAGCCTGTGTAGACAAAACTTGGATAATATTACTGAGAGTTCTGACATATTCATCCACTTCTATTTGTCTAATATCTAAAACTGGACCACACCCTCCTTGGAGAAGGCCCAAGCTTCGGCATACCTTTTGTTGTTATGAGAACTATTGTTGACTGCATAAAATGCTCAATTAATATTGCAATGATTACCCTATTATAAATAGGACATGGAAAACCCATAACGTTGTATTAAATAAATATAAATTCTCCGTGTACCCATAAGGCGTACACAAATATCGTATGATGTATGGTTTTCTGATGGTATAAATGCATATTCACGAAAAATCTGCCATTAGCACAAACATTTTTTTACTTGTTTCAATAATGGCTTTTGTCATGGTATTATGCATCATTGTTGCTGCCAAAAACATTACCCTTGGTGTCGCTAATGCGTCTTAATAGCTCTAGGATTAGAGGATTGGTTGAAACTGCTGAACTAACATATGATAAAATAATATTTCTCTAAACTAAAGGGAAAATACGAACTATTCTCACAGAGGGTGACATGCATGAAGGGCTGGTGCCCCTCACTCAAAATGAGATATTGCCTTATGCACTACATTATAAATCAGTAAAGTCACTTCAAAATAAATAAATAAAGACTAATTTTTGACACTGTTGTAAAAGCCCTACAACATCTTCATCCAAGCTCTCAATCAGTGTTATGTTATTTAGTTTGCAGCTCATGTCTTAAAACAGACACTTCAGACCGATTTAAAAATAGTTTATACATTATTCGAATATAGGAATAGTAGATAGGATCACTTAAAATATAGTACCTTATATTTCATCTGTTTTCCTTTTAGACCCTTGCGGTTTATTCTTAAAAACCCTTACCCACCCCCCATTTTCCCTCTGCTGGTCTATGGCCTTGTAGAGGGTAACGGGGTACAGAGTCGCTTAGATAAGCAGGGGAGTGCATCTGACGAAGAGATAGGTTGTTGTGCTCCCTATCTCTGTTTCTTATCCTATATCTAATAGAACTGCTCGGGTCTTGATAGATTGAGTGGGGAAGTTCACGAGATCTTTCTAGAGGGTTATCAAGAATAACTTTTATCCAATGACCTTTTCCCTCTCTGTCTGTGTCTTTGTATTCTCTTGTTCCGATTAACCCAGCCAAATCTTTTTTCTTGTTTTGTATCTATATCTGGCCCAATGTTAGAACTGACCACATATGGAGCATCCCTCACCTTGGAAACCTTGTCCTGTTGATCGATTACCTCCTTGGAAACGTCCTCTTCCTCTGCCACTTTGTCTTCCTCGGAAACCTCCTCCCCCTCTTTGTTGATTGTGCACCTGAATCTCTGGCACTTCCTGAGCTTGAATTGTTGGAGGTGTCTGACCTGCCTTCTCTGGTTCTATGGCCATCTCTGAGAACTTCCCCTCCCTTCTCCTTTTCATGTTCCTATAGGCTTCGGTGTCTCTCCCAGCTTCCTGGCTCTCCAAGAGTCTTTGGTTTAGTGCCTTCACTGCGTTACCTTGTTCTGTAATTAATTTGTATGCTTCTTCTTCTCTTCGCCTTTCAATAATAAGAGACATGAAGAAGGCAGTCCACTTCATAAACAACCCTGCAGTCCGAGTGGAAACCTCCAAATCTCTCCTAAGTCTGGTATAATTTAGCAAACTACTCATGTTCTTGTGTTTAGTGGCTACAGAAAAAGTATTTCTCAGACTCACTAATTATTAACAGTTAAGTGAACTTCCTACTTACTTTAAACACCGGAAAACTGGACCACCGTGGTTAGTGCTCAGCGGCAGCTAGCGACCTGCTAAACCTGGTGTGGCTAGCCTTTAGCCTGGATACGGGTGGGTAGGTTGCTGAAGAGCTGTGATGCTGTGATCCTCTACAGCCGGGACACTATATAGGACCACCGAACGTGAGCCCAGCCTGCCCTTCGGAACAGAGTAAGGACGTGCCAAGAGGGAACCCAAAGTAGGCTAACGTAGCGGCTAACAGCAGCTAACTGGAGTTAGCGTCAAACTCACGGTAACCAAGCAACCATGCCGCCGAGAGGAGAGGACAACGTCAGCCTGTCACAGGTGCGTGAACTGTTAAAACAACAACAGGATGCATACGGGCAGCTACTAACACAGCAAGAAAACAATTTTAAAAGTTTCATCCAAATCTTGGTTGATTCCACCAACAAGAGAATGGATGATATGAATAGGGAGGCTCAGGACCTTAAGAACAGTCTACAGTTCTCCCAAAAAGAAGTGGATGAACTAAAAGACACTTGTAAGGAGTTGAAGAAGAAGAGCCAAGAAGCACGCACAGACATTAGTACTGTGCGTGAATCTGTTATGACAATGAGTGGAAAATCAGACTATCTCGAGGGCCAATCGAAACGCAACAACTTAATTATTGATGGAATCCCAGAGTCTCCAGGGGAGAGTTGGGAGGAATCGGAGTACAAGGTCCGGGAGCTGCTCAGAACAGAACTACAGATGGATGAGGAGAGGATCGAGGTGGAAAGGACACATCGAATGGGAAACGGCAGGGGCGCAGACAAGCCTAGGCAGATTGTTGTGAAGTTCCTGCGTTTCAAGGACAAGACGGCTGTGATGGGGAGACGAAACAGGTTGAAAGGAACGAACATCTTCCTCAACGAGGATTATCCTGAAGCGGTACGCCAGAAGAGAAAGGAACTCATCCCTGCCATGAAGGCCGAAAGGAGCAAAGGGAACATTGCTTACATTAGGTACGACAGACTAATTGTTCATCCTCCGCAAACCCCCACCCATCCCCCGATCCCCCCCTCCCAAAGGGCTGAGAGAACGGACTCACGCCACTCATCTCAGAGGACTGAGAAAAGGGACTAAAGAGACAGAAGGGGTTTGTAGCTTGGTGCATGCATATACACACGCACACACAAGGGATGCACACATACACATACACAAATATGCACTTTAGCATCAGAACTGTAATGGACATTGTGCTTAATTTTTTGTTAGTCTATCTCTATTTATGTCAGTGAATGCTAAACTACCTAAGAAAGGGCTAAAGATCGCTCACTTGAATATCTGCAGCCTTAGAAATAAGGTTCAGTGTGTTCAGGATATGTTGATATCAAATAATATTCATATTTTGGCCATCTCTGAAACTCACTTAGATGACTCGTTTGAGGACGGTGCAATATCAATACAGGGGTACAATTTTTACAGAAAGGATAGAAACTGCAATGGGGGAGGAGTGGCTTTTTATGTACAAAGTCACATTCCTGTGAAGTATAGGGAGGATTTGATGTTAGGGGAGGTAGAGATGGTATGGCTGCAGGTTCACCTGCCCCATTTAAAGCCTATGTTGCTGGGATGTTGCTATAGACCACCAAGCTCTGATAGTAATTATCTAGATAAATTGTGTGAAATGATTGAGAAGGCATGTGATGAAATCAGGGAGATATATTTATTGGGTGACGTGAATATTGACTTTCTGTCATCAGACTGTTCATTGAAAAACAAATTGATGACGGTAACAAGTGCATGTAACCTAGATCAGATGATCAATCAACCAACCAGGGTAATTACTAATAGCTCAGGAGTAACATCATCCAAATGCATTGATCACATATACACAAACGCAAGTGAACTGTGCTCAAAAGCGGTATCTGTACCAATTGGCTTCAGCGATCATAACCTTGTAGCAATATGTAGGAAAGCCAAAGTCCCAAAAGCAGGACCGAAAATAGTGCTGAAGAGATCATATAAAGGGTTTTGCTGTGATTCATATGTGGAGGATGTGAAGGGAGTATGTTGGTCTAATGTTTTTAAAGAGAGTGACACAAATGTGGCACTGGATGTTTTCATGAAATTGTTGTTACCAGTGATGGATAAACATGCACCTGTTAAGAAGTTAACCGTTAAAACAGTAAAGGCACCATGGATTGACGAGGAGCTAAAGAAATGTATGGCTGATAGAGACAGAACAAAAAGGGCAGCAATGAATTCCGGCAATCATTCTGAGTGGCAGTTATATTGCAAAATAAGAAATAATGTGACAAAACTGAACAGAAAGAAGAAGAAAATGTATTATGAGATTAAGATCAATGATATAAAGCATGATGGAAAAAAGCTCTGGGGTACCTTGAATACCATCATGGGTAGGAAAAACAACTCAACACCATCCTTTATAGAATCAGAGGGGGCATACATCACTAGACCACTAGATATTGCCAATTATTTTAATAACTATTTTATTGATAAAGTGGAGAAGCTAAGGCAGGGAATGCCAAAATCTAGCTGCGAGTCGTCCTATGTTAATATTAGAGAACGTATTATGAAAAATAAAAATTGCACCTTTGAGCTGGGTAAAGTTAGAACAGAAGAGGTGGAAAAGTTATTGTTGGCAATCAATAATGATAAACCACCAGGTATTGATAACTTAGACGGTCAGCTATTAAAGAATGTAGCCAAGTTCATTGCTGCACCCATCTGTCATATTTTTAACATGAGTCTGGAAGGTACATGCCCGCAAATCTGGAAAGTAGCTAAAGTTATTCCACTCCCTAAAAATGCAAAGAATGCCTTCACTGGCTCTAACAGCAGACCAATAAGCCTGTCACCTGTTCTAAACAAACTACTAGAAAAAATTGTATTCAATCAAATACAATGCTATTTTTCTGTTAACAGTCTGCTGAGTGAGTACTCAACAGCCACGGCATTAACACAAATGACAGATCAATGGATGAAAGAGATTGATGTGAAGAAAATGGTGGGAGCAGTACTATTAGATTATAGCGCTGCCTTTGATTTGATAGACCATAGAATTTTACTTGACAAATTGGAGTGCTATGGTTTTGCCTCAAAGGCGATATCATGGCTAGAAAGCTATCTATATAACAGAACTCAAAGTGTATACTTTAATGGCAGTATCTCTAGTGCTAGATGTGTTGCAAGTGGAATTCCACAAGGAAGTTCACTTGGTCCTTTACTCTTCTCAATCTTTACAAATGATTTTCCATTGGCTCTTGAAAAAGCACAAGTCTCTATGTACTCGGATGACACGACAATATATACACAGGCTCCCACAATCGGTGAAATAACTGATATTCTGAACAAAGAACTGAAAACAGTAATGGAATGGGTGACCAGCAACAAATTAGTGCTCAACATTCAAAAAACAAAAAGTATTGTATTTGGCACAAATTACGTACTAAGGTCTAAACCGCAGTTAAATCTGATGCTGAATAATGTAGAGGTTGAGCAGGTGGAAGAAACAAAGCTCCTGGGACTCATCCTAGTGAACAATTTATCATGGACGAAACACATAGAGTCAGTGGTGGCAAAGATGGGGAGGAATATATCTGTCATCAAGAGGTGCTCAGTGTTTTTACCACCGCAACTGACAAAACAAGTCATTGAGACTCTAGTCCTTTCACAACTGGACTACTGCTCAATGATCTGGTCAGGGGCAAACAAGAGGGACCTGGGAAAGCTGCAACTGGTTCAAAACAGAGCAGCTCGGCTTGCCCTTAGGTGTACACCAAGACATAATGTAATCAAAATGCATGTCAAGCTCTCTTGGACATTAGTCACGGAGAGGCTGATGGTATCACTCCTTGTCTTTTTGAGAAACATAAATGAGCTGAAACATCCAACCTGTCTATATAAGAAACTTACACCTAGCTCTAAAATCCATACATATAAAACGAGACATGCCACAAGAGGTTGCTATCAAATCCCTAAAGCCAAAACAGAGTATATGAAGAGCACAGTGCTGTATAGAGCCATGGCTGCATGGAACACACTGCCAGATCAGATTTCTAAAGAAACAACTAAAGCAAGCTTCAAAAGACGATTGAAGAGGCATCTAGAAGCCCAAAGACTGTAAATTACACAAGCAGCAGACAGGCTTTTGGAAAACATACAGCAGCACACCGATTCATATAGGTTTTTTAAACACATGCCAAGGAAATGGGGAATCAAAAAAATAAGCTGTATGTGATGGTTGATACGAAAGTCACTGTTTGAAGGAAAATTGACGCCGTACATGATTTGTATCAATGTCTTGTAATGTACTGTCAAATGTCCTGTTTTATGTTATTTGTGGACCCCAGGAAGATTAGCTGTTGTTATGCACCAGCTAATGGGGATCCTAATAAAATAAAATAAAATAAACTCCTTGTGTCTTGAGTTCTTCCTCCATTCCTCTGCGGTGTTCTCCTATTCTTCTGTTGAGCTCTGCCTTCAGCTGAGTGGCACTGGATAGGTTTCCTGCCTCATAAGCCAATTCTCTCTCTCCTGCGGTGAATTGAATTGAAGTATGGTGAAAAATGTTGTTCTCTGGTATGTCAGGAGGAGAGTTTTTGGTCAGGCTTGGATACTGCCTTGGAGTTTGGATAACTGGAGCGGCTTCTGTTATTCCTGCTATGTCTTCCCTCATTGGCAGGTCTGCTTCTTGGACCACATTTATGCTGTCTGCCGGCCCAATACTGACATATTTTAGATGATGTAACAGACCTATAACTCTTGATTTCCTTTGGTCAGCTTGCACCCATGCACTTTGCTGTTGTAGGTGTTCTTCATGTACATAGTCAAACACTGCTATTACATGGGCTTCTGTTGGTCCAGGCTGATCATCTGCTGGAATCAATCCCCCCGTTTGCCACTGTTCCAACAGTTTCTCCATGTGGTTCCATGTCTCCCGTCTAAAATTTGGATGTGTCGTAGCATCTGATCTTATGCGTATCCTCTCTTTAGCAGTTGAGCCTAGCTCTTCGTCTGGTCTCAACTTAGTGTCTTTCGGTGACATGTTCTCTAACTATTTGGATAAAATTAGGAAGGTTTATCAAAGATGAATTACTAATCCACCGAATAGTACCTTTGTATTCCTTATAAAAAATATCCTATGTCATCAGAATTTAACTTTTTTTTAAACAAAATTCAAAAAATAAATTTGAATTGGAGAAATTAAAATCAAAATCATGACATTTTTGAATTTTGAACAAATTAAATTCAAAATTGTGAGATTTATGAATTTGTAAAAATTAAATGTAAACTTTTTAAATTATGAAAATTTCAAAATCAGATTGACATAAACCTTTTTAATGAATAGTGATGTTTTGACTTTGAAATATGAAAATAGAAATGTGGTTTAAATCTACTGTGTACTGTGTATACTGAATTGTATGGAATTATGCAAAGTCATCAATCAATCAATGTTTCAATCAATGTTTATTTATATAGCCCAATATCACAAATGTTACATTTGTCTCAGTGGACTTCACAGTTTGTACAAAATATCAGTATGACAATACGACACCCTCTGTCCTTAGACCCTCACATCGAACAAGGAAAAACTTCCGGAGAAAACCCACAGTTTTAAAGGGAAAAATGGGAGAAACCTAAGGGAGAGCAACAGAGGAGGGATCCCTCTCCCAGGACGGACAGACGTGCAATAGATGCCATGTGTAAATTGAAAAGACAATACATTTGCAACATAGGTAGTCCAAATGTTTGGAAATGCATGTGTGTATAATAGGAAGATGAATCCACGAGTGACACGAGGGACTCATAAGAACTCAGATGCACGATTCCGTTGACTTAAAAAAGTATCTTTTATTAATAAAAGACTAGTCAAAAACAATGATCGCTAGGTTCTACTAGTTTTGCTGAACAGTTGACAAGGCTTACAGACATAGCTCGACGTGGAGACAAGACGAACCGACAATAGACAAAAGGAGAGCAGGGCTATAAATACACACAACAGTTAATGGGGCACAGGTGAAACCAATCAGGGGCGGGGCTGGTGATGATGAGCACACGAGACACACAAGCTGGCAGGTGACACACAACGACATGAAGTGTAGACACCTGGAAAGAGAGAGTAGAGTCAATAACAAACACAAAAACAATAAGCTCACAGACTCTTAACGCTGAAACCTTACAGTACCCCCCCCTCTTACGGACGGCTCCAGACGTCCCTGAAAGCTGAGACTGACCTCTATCGAAATCCGATATAAGGGTTTTGTCCAAAATAAAGCTGCCTGGGATCCAACACCTCTCCTCTAATCCATACCCCACCCAGTCGACCAGGAATTGTCTACCTCTGCCCCTCTTCCTTTCCGACAGTATTTTGTCCACTGTGTACACTTGACCCCCGTCGACAACCCGGGGAGGTGGAGGGGACGTGGAGGCAGGAACCAGTCTGCTTTCTTTGGCTGGTTTTAGCTTGCTGACATGGAACGTGGGGTGGACCTTGATGGATTTGGGAAGACATAAACGGACAGCAACAGGGTTAATCACTTTGGCTATGGGAAAAGGACCAACGAACCGGGGAGCCAGCTTCCTGGAGGCGACATGGAGAGGAAGATCCTTGGTGGATAGCCACACTCGTTGTCCGGCCTGGTACTTGGGGGCTGGACGTCGTTTCCGGTCGGCCAATGCCTTCATGCGAACGGCACTCCTCTGCAGCATATGGCGAACTCCCGCCCAGACCCGACGGCAGCGTCGAACCAGAGCATGGGCTGATGGTACCGTGACCTCCTTCTCGAGCTCCGGAAACAAAGGAGGTTGGTACCCATGGACACATTGAAACGGGGAGATACCAGTGGCTGATGTGGGTAAGGTGTTGTGTGCATACTCCACCCAAATCAGACTCTTACTCCAGGTGGTGGGTTTCTCGGACGCTAGGCATCTCAAACAGGTCTCCAAATCCTGATTCATCCTCTCCGCTTGTCCATTTGACTGTGGGTGGTATCCGGAGGTCAGACTAACAGTGGCTTGGATTAGGCGACAAAACTCCTTCCAAAAGCGTGACACGAACTGTGGGCCTCGGTCTGAAACGACATCACTAGGAAAACCATGGATCCTGAACACATGGGACAACATGGCCTCTTCTGTTTCCTTGGCGTTAGGTAACTTGGGCAAGGCGACAAAGTGTGCCATTTTGGAAAAACGATCAACCACAGTGAGTATGGTGGTATTACCTGCCGATGTTGGTAATCCTGTCACGAAATCCAATG
Source organism: Harpagifer antarcticus (assembly GCA_902827135.1). Lineage (NCBI taxonomy): Eukaryota > Metazoa > Chordata > Actinopteri > Perciformes > Harpagiferidae > Harpagifer > Harpagifer antarcticus. The sequence goes on along the minus strand of CADEHL010000497.1, from coordinate 448,278 downwards.
CGATGTGACACCATGGTCTGTTGGGAATGGGCAGAGGTTGGAGAAGACCTGTCGCAGCTTGCCGAGAAGTTTTGTTCCTGGCGCACACAGGACACGCTGCTACATATTCCGCAACATCCTTCCACATCCCCGGCCACCAGAATCTGTGTCTCACCATGAAAAGGGTCCTTTTGTTTCCAGGATGACAGGTAAGTACCGACGTATGGGCCCAATGAACAACTTGCCCTCGAAGTTGCTCTGGTACAAACAAGCGATTCTGAGGACACCCTCTTGGGACAGGATTCCCAACGTTAGCCTGTTTGACCTTGGCTTCGATGGGCCAGGTCACACTCCCTATCACTCGGTCTGGCCGTAGTATGGGATCTGGACTCTTGGGGACTGGCTCAGGATCATATATTCTGGAGAGTGCATCAGGCTTTCCATTCTGCGAACCAGGTCGATATGACAGAGTGAACCTGAATCTATTAAAGAACAATGACCATCTGGCCTGCCTAGAGTTCAGACGCTTAACCTTCCTGATATATTGCAGGTTTTTATGATCCGTCCAGACCAGGAAATCCTGCTCCGCTCCCTCCAGCCAGTGCCGCCACTCCTCCAAAGCAATCTTCACGGCCAACAGTTCCCGATTTCCCACGTCGTAATTCCTCTCAGCAGACGATAGCTTACGGGAGAGGTACGCACACGGATGAAGCTTGTTGTCCCCTGCTGACCTCTGGGACAGTATAGCTCCAACGCCGTCGTTGGAGGCGTCCACTTCCACCACAAACTGCCGGTGGCGATCAGGTACAGTCAGGATGGGAGCTGTGGTGAACCTCCTCTTCAGTTTTATTTGTACCTGAGTCAGTCTTCTCGAAGAAGGGTCGAAAGAAGTCATTCGGCTCACCAGCGTCCCCCTTCCCACTGATGAGCCTGATCCTTTAGCTGGACAGGCTGCCAGAACATGACCCTGCTGGCCGCAGTAGAAACACCTCCGCTCCCGTAGGCGGCGCTGTCGCTCCTCCGGGGTGAGTTTGGCTCTTCCGAGCTGCACCGGTTCCTCCGCGGCGCTAGGGGGCGATGGTCGCTCTGGAGACGAAGTCCGGGTATTTCTCCGCCAACCGTAGTGCTCCTTCTGTAATCCCCGTCCGAAGAGTGTAGTGGAAGCTGCTCTCTCCTCCCTCTGTCGACGTCTCTCAGCTAGACGTTGGTCCACCCGGGTAGCCATGGCAATGAGTGAGTCCAACTCTACAGGCAACTCTAATGGAGCTAACTGATCCTTTATGGGATCCGCTAATCCATGCAGAAACGCATCAAAAAGAGCCGCGGAGTTCCATCCGCTCTCCGCTGCCAGGGTCCGGAATTCGATCGCGTAATCCGCCACCCTCCTCTGCCGTTGCCTGATGTTTACCAGGGCTCTCGCTGACTCTCTCCCAGGTGCTGTCTGGTCAAAAATGTTCTTCATTGAGTCCATAAAACATTTTACCGACTGGCAAACAGGCGAGTCCCGGGCCCATTCCGCTGTTGCCCAGGCTCCTGCCCTTCCCGTCAAGTGAGATATCATGAAAGCTACCTTAGCTTGATCGGTGGGAAATGCTGCGGGCTGATGTTTGAAGTGGAGGTCGCACTGAATCAGGAATGGACGACAGTTTCCTGAATTCCCGGAGAACTTCTCCGGTGAAGCGAGGCGGAGTGAAGACGAAGACATGGATACTTGCACGGGGATCAACGGAGGGGCAAACCCGGCCTCTGCGGGACCGGAAAACTCTGCCGCAGGATTAGCAGGACGTCCCTCGAGGTGCGTAAGTATGTCCCGCATTTTCTCTGCCAGGTGATTTACTTCTGTTGTCACTGTTACCTGGAAGTTGTGCTGACGGGCATTTACGTCTTGAACCCCCTGTATCATTGTTGTCAGCTGCTCCTCCTGCTGACGCAAGCGTGTTCCTTGCACTTGCAAAGCCGTCTTGAACACGGTGGAATCGGCTGAGTCCATCTTGTTAGGTCGGTTCGTTCTGACACGAGGGACTCATAAGAACTCAGATGCACGATTCCGTTGACTTAAAAAAGTATCTTTTATTAATAAAAGACTAGTCAAAAACAATGATCGCTAGGTTCTACTAGTTTTGCTGAACAGTTGACAAGGCTTACAGACATAGCTCGACGTGGAGACAAGACGAACCGACAATAGACAAAAGGAGAGCAGGGCTATAAATACACACAACAGTTAATGGGGCACAGGTGAAACCAATCAGGGGCGGGGCTGGTGATGATGAGCACACGAGACACACAAGCTGGCAGGTGACACACAACGACATGAAGTGTAGACACCTGGAAAGAGAGAGTAGAGTCAATAACAAACACAAAAACAATAAGCTCACAGACTCTTAACGCTGAAACCTTACAACGAGGATATCCATCCAGGACCTATGATCCAGGACCACAGCCACGACTCAAGATCCAGGGCTCGCGATGCAGGACACAGGACCGCAGGATCATCCATGACTCCGGATCCCAGCGTATATAGACACCAAAAAGAAAGAAATGTGGGGAAGCTGGGTTAATCGGAACATGAGAGTACACAGGTATAGACAGAGAGAAGGAAGAAGTAAGATGTCCCCTGACAAACTAAGCCTATATCAGCAAAACTAGGGGCTGAATCTAATCAGCCCTAACTATAAGCTTTATCAAAAAGGAAGGTCTTAAGCGCACTCTTAAAAACGGATAGGGTGTCTGCCGCCCGAACACAAACTGGAAGCTGATTCCACAAATGTGGAACTTGATAAGAAAAGGCTCTGGATCCCATTGTACTTTTAGAGAGTCTAGGAACAACCAACAACCCTGCATTCTTGGAACGCAATGCCCTAGTAGGACAGTAGGGTATAATGAGTTCTTTAAGGTAAGATGGCGCCTGCCCATTAAGGGCTTTGTAGACGAGAAGAATAATTTTAAATTCTATCCTGTGTTCTATAGGGAGCCAGTGTAAGGCAGCCAGAACAGGAGTAATGTGGTCCCTTTTCCTAACTCTGGTTAGTACACGAGCTGCAGCATTTTGAATCAGCTGAAGCGACTTGACTGACTTCTTGGTACACCCTGATAATAAGGAGTTACAATAATCCAGCCTTGAAGTAACAAATGCATGGACTAGTTTCTCTGCATCGTTTTGAGGCAAGATATGCCTGATTTTTGCAATGTTACGTAGATGGAAGTAGGCGGTCCTTGAAATTGATTTTATGTGGGCATTAAAGGATAAATCCTGATCAAATATAACACCAAGATTCCTTACAGTCTCACTGGAGACCAAATTAATGCCATCCATAGTCAGTATATCTTTAGATAATTTGTTTCATAGATTCTTCGGGCCAAGTACAATAACTTCAGTTTTGGTCGTGTTTAACATCAAAAAGTTTAAGGTCATCCACGTTTTTAAGTCCTTGAGGCAGTCTTGAATTTTATTTAGATGATTAATTTCATCAGGCTTGATTTATAAATATAGTTGAGTATCAACCGCATAACAATGAAAATGTACAGAATTATTCCTTATAATATTGCCTAACGGAAGCATATATAATGTGAACAAAATAGGTCCGAGCATTGAGCCCTGTGGCACTCCATGGCTAACTTTGGTTTGCGTGGAAGATTCATCATTGACACATACAAACTGAGAGCATTCAGATAGATAGGACCTAAACCAGCCTAAAGCAGTTCCCTGTATGCCAACTAAGTGCTCTAGTCTTTGCAATAAGATATCATGATCGATAGTATCAAATGCAGCACTGAGATCGAGCAAAACAAGAATAGAGACAAGTCCCTTGTCAGAGGCTATTAGAATGTCATTTGTGACTTTAACCAGAGCTGTCACCCCCCATTTTCCCTCTGCTGGTCTATGGCCTTGTAGAGGGTAACGGGGTACAGAGTCGCTTAGATAAGCAGGGGAGTGCATCTGACGAAGAGATAGGTTGTTGTGCTCCCTATCTCTGTTTCTTATCCTATATCTAATAGAACTGCTCGGGTCTTGATAGATTGAGTGGGGAAGTTCACGAGATCTTTCTAGAGGGTTATCAAGAATAACTTTTATCCAATGACCTTTTCCCTCTCTGTCTGTGTCTTTGTATTCTCTTGTTCCGATTAACCCAGCCAAATCTTTTTTCTTGTTTTGTATCTATATCTGGCCCAATGTGAGAACTGACCACATATGGAGCATCCCTCACCTTGGAAACCTTGTCCTGTTGATCGATTACCTCCTTGGAAACGTCCTCTTCCTCTGCCACTTTGTCTTCCTCGGAAACCTCCTCCCCCTCTTTGTTGATTGTGCACCTGAATCTCTGGCACTTCCTGAGATTGAATTGTTGGAGGTGTCTGACCTGCCTTCTCTGGTTCTATGGCCATCTCTGAGAACTTCCCCTCCCTTCTCCTTTTCATGTTCCGATAGGCTTCGGTGTCTCTCCCAGCTTCCTGGCTCTCCAAGAGTCTTTGGTTTAGTGCCTTCACTGCGTTACCTTGTTCTGTAATTAATTTGTATGCTTCTTCTTCTCTTCGCCTTTCAACTCCTCGTGTCTTGAGTTCTTCCTCCATTCCTCTGCGGTGTTCTCCTATTCTTCTGTTGAGCTCTGCCTTCAGCTGAGTGGCACTGGATAGGTTTCCTGCCTCATAAGCCAATTCTCTCTCTCCTGCGGTGAATTGAATTGAAGTATGGTGAAAAATGTTGTTCTCTGGTATGTCAGGAGGAGAGTTTTTGGTCAGGCTTGGATACTGCCTTGGAGTTTGGATAACTGGAGCGGCTTCTGTTATTCCTGCTATGTCTTCCCTCATTGGCAGGTCTGCTTCTTGGACCACATTTATGCTGTCTGCCGGCCCAATACTGACATATTTTAGATGATGTAACAGACCTATAACTCTTGATTTCCTTTGGTCAGCTTGCACCCATGCACTTTGCTGTTGTAGGTGTTCTTCATGTTCATAGTCAAACACTGCTATTACATGGGCTTCTGTTGGTCCAGGCTGATCATCTGCTGGAATCAATCCCCCCGTTTGCCACTGTTCCAACAGTTTCTCCATGTGGTTCCATGTCTCCCATCTAAAATTTGGATGTGTCGTAGCATCTGATCTTATGCGTATCCTCTCTTTAGCAGTTGAGCCTAGCTCTTCGTCTGGTCTCAACTTAGTGTCTTTCGGTGACATGTTCTCTAACTATTTGGATAAAATTAGGAAGGTTTATCAAAGATGAATTACTAATCCACCGAATAGTACCTTTGTATTCCTTATAAAAAATATCCTATGTCATCAGAATTTAACTTTTTTTTAAACAAAATTCAAAAAATAAATTTGAATTGGAGAAATTAAAATCAAAATCATGACATTTTTGAATTTTGAACAAATTAAATTCAAAATTGTGAGATTTATGAATTTGTAAAAATTAAATGTAAACTTTTTAAATTATGAAAATTTCAAAATCAGATTGACATAAACCTTTTTAATGAATACTGATGGTTTGACTTTGAAATATGAAAATAGAAATGTGGTTTAAATCTACTGTGTACTGTGTATACTGAATTGTATGGAATTATGCAAAGTCATCAATCAATCAATGTTTCAATCAATGTTTATTTATATAGCCCAATATCACAAATGTTACATTTGTCTCAGTGGACTTCACAGTTTGTACAAAATATCAGTATGACAATACTACACCCTCTGTCCTTAGACCCTCACATCGTACAAGGAAAAACTTCCGGAGAAAACCCACAGTTTTAAAGGGAAAAATGGGAGAAAACTAAGGGAGAGCAACAGAGGAGGGATCCCTCTCCCAGGACGGACAGACGTGCAATAGATGCCATGTGTAAATTGAAAAGACAATACATTTGCAACATAGGTAGTTCAAATGTTTGGAAATGCATGTGTGTATAATAGGAAGATGAATCCACGAGGATATCCATCCAGGACCTATGATCCAGGACCACAGCCACGACTCAAGATCCAGGGCTCGCGATGCAGGACACAGGACCGCAGGATCATCCATGACTCCGGATCCCAGCGTATATAGACACCAAAAAGAAAGAAATGTGGGGAAGCTGGGTTAATCGGAACATGAGAGTACACAGGTATAGACAGAGAGAAGGAAGAAGTAAGATGTCCCCTGACAAACTAAGCCTATATCAGCAAAACTAGGGGCTGAATCTAATCAGCCCTAACTATAAGCTTTATCAAAAAGGAAGGTCTTAAGCGCACTCTTAAAAACGGATAGGGTGTCTGCCGCCCGAACACAAACTGGAAGCTGATTCCACAAATGTGGAGCTTGATAAGAAAAGGCTCTGGCTCCCATTGTACTTTTAGAGAGTCTAGGAACAACCAACAACCCTGCATTCTTGGAACGCAATGCCCTAGTAGGACAGTAGGGTATAATGAGTTATTTAAGGTAAGATGGCGCCTGCCCATTAAGGGCTTTGTAGACGAGAAGAATAATTTTAAATTCTATCCTGTGTTCTATAAGGAGCCAGTGTAAGGCAGCCAGAACAGGAGTAATGTGGTCCCTTTTCCTAACTCTGGTTAGTACACGAGCTGCAGCATTTTGAATCAGCTGAAGCGACTTGACTGACTTCTTGGTACACCCTGATAATAAGGAGTTACAATAATCCAGCCTTGAAGTAACAAATGCATGGACTAGTTTCTCTGCATCGTTTTGAGGCAAGATATGCCTGATTTTTGCAATGTTACGTAGATGGAAGTAGGCGGTCCTTGAAATTGATTTTATGTGGGCATTAAAGGATAAATCCTGATCAAATATAACACCAAGATTCCTTACAGTCTCACTGGAGACCAAATTAATGCCATCCATAGTCAGTATATCTTTAGATAATTTGTTTCATAGATTCTTCGGGCCAAGTACAATAACTTCAGTTTTGGTCGTGTTTAACATCAAAAAGTTTAAGGTCATCCACGTTTTTAAGTCCTTGAGGCAGTCTTGAATTTTATTTAGATGATTAATTTCATCAGGCTTGATTTGTAAATATAGTTGAGTATCATCCGCATAACAATGAAAATGTACAGAATGATTCCTTATACTATTGCCTAACGGAAGCATATATAATGTGAACAAAATAGGTCCGAGCATTGAGCCCTGTGGCACTCCATGGCTAACTTTGGTTTGCGTGGAAGATTCATCATTGACACATACAAACTGAGAGCGTTCAGATAGATAGGACCTAAACCAGCCTAAAGCAGTTCCCTGTATGCCAACTAAGTGCTCTAGTCTTTGCAATAAGATATCATGATCGATAGTATCAAATGCAGCACTGAGATCGAGCAAAACAAGAATAGAGACAAGTCCCTTGTCAGAGGCTATTAGAATGTCATTTGTGACTTTAACCAGAGCTGTCTCTGTGCTATGATGTGTTCTAAAGCCAGACTGAAAATCTTCAAATAAATCATTGTTTTTTAAGTAATCACACAACTGTTTTGCGACTGCTTTCTCAAGAATTTTTGAGAGGAACGGAAGATTAGAAATAGGTCTATAATTGGCTAAAACCTCTGGATCGAGGTTGTGCTTTTTAAGAAGCGGTTTTATCACTGCTACTTTGAATGATTGTGGAACATAGCCTGATAATAAAGACATATTCATAATATGTGCTAATTAATGGAAATTAGCACAATTAATGGAAAAACTTCCTTCAACAGCTTAGTTGGAATTAGGTCTAACATACACGTTGATGGTTTAGAAGAGAGAATCATTGAATTTAATTGTTCAAGGTTTATGGCTGAAAAGGATTCTAGTTTACTATCTAGTGTAATATTAGAACTTTCGTTTCCGGGAGTTGATAACACTATACTGGTCAAAGGCAAGAGGTCATTAATTTTGTTTCTAAGAGTAACAATTTTATCGTTAAAAAAGCACATAAAATCATTACTACTGAGTGCTATGGGAATAGAAGGCTCAATCGAGCTATGGCTCTCTGTCAGCCTGGCTACATTGCTGAAAAGAAATCTTGCATTATTCTTATTCTCATCTATTAATGAAGAGTAGTAGGCTGCTCTCGCTTTACGCAGTGCTTTCTTATATTCATTGAGAGTAATATGCCAAATTAAACGAGATTCTTCTAGTGGAACGCCATATCCTTTCAAGTTGTCTCAACTTTTGCTTTATTTTGCGGGTTTCGGCATTATGCCATGGAGCTAATCTATGTTGTTTTATTTTCTTCTTTTTCAAAGGAGCAACAGAGTCTAATTTTATTCGCAGCGCATCTGTAGCACTATCAACAACATGATCAATTTGGGGTGGTGGACATTTTGTATAACTTTCCTCCCCTACATGCAGACATGCTATCGAGTTAAGTATTGGTGGAATCTCTTCCTTAAATTTGGCTATAGCACTAACAGATAGGTTTCTGCTGCAGGAGCTTTTGACTAATGCTTTGTAGTCTAGTAACAGTACTTCAAAAGTTACTAAGAAATGGTCGGATAAAGCAGGATTATGCGGTTCGACTAACAGTTGCTCAATTTCAATACCATAAGTTAGAACAAGGTCGAGAGTGTGATTATAGCAGTGGGTTGGTTTATTTACACTCTGACAAAAACCAACAGAATCTAATATAGAGTTGAATGCAACAGTAAGGCTATTTTTATCATCGTCAACATGAATATTAAAGTTACTTAGGATAATTACTTTATCTGTTTTAAGAACCAAAGTAGATAAAAACTCAGAGAATTCTGATAAGGATTCTGAATAAGGACCTGGTGCACGGTACACAGTAACAAATAAGATTGGCTGCAAAGTTTTCCAGGTCGGATGCGTAAGACTAAAAACGAGACTTTCAAAGGAGGTATAATTTAATTTTGGTTTAGTATTGATAAGTAAACTTGAGTCAAAGATTGCTGCAACTCCACCTCCTCGGCCCACGCCTCGGGCAATATGAGTATTGATATGGCTGGGTGGAGTGGCCTCATTTATGCTGACATATTCTTCATGTCTCAACCAAGTTTCAGTGAGACAGCATATATCAATATTATAATCTGATATTAAATCATTTACCAATATTGCTTTAGATGCTAGAGATCTTATGTTTAAGAGACCACATTTAATATTCCTGTTTTGTTGCACTGTAGTAGTTGTTACATTTACTTTTATTAGGTTATTATGTATGACACCTCTATTAGGTTTTACCTTAAATTGTCCTTGGGCAGACACACACACCGCTAATATTGGGTATTTTATTCGGTTCGGGATTCCTATGGATGACTGCCTGGGAGAGCGCAGAGAAGCGTGTAAGACTGCGACTCCGCCTCCTGGTCTCAACTCCAGTTTGTCATGAATTACGTCCACAAAGCCCTGAAATGTTTGCCGAAATGAGATTTGCACCTTCCAAAGTAGGATGAATGCCGTCTCTCTTAATCAGACCAGGTTTTCCCCAGAAGGCTGTCCAATTATTTACGAAGCCCACATTGTTTGCTGGGCACCACCAAGACAACTAGCGCTGAAATGATGACATGCGGCTATACATGTCATCATTGATCAGATTGGGGCGGGGACCAGAGAAGATTACGGTGTCCGACATTGTTTTAGCATAACTACACACCGACTCCACATTAAATTTGGTGCATTCTGATTGGCGTAAACGAACATCATTACCACCGATGTGAATAACAATCCTACTGTATTTACGTTTATTTTTAGCCAGCAGCTTAAGATGCGCCTCAACGTCGCCCGCTCTGGCCTCCGGAATGCATGTGACTGTGGAGGCTTCGGTCTCTAAATTCACGTGTCTCATAATAGAGCTACCAATAACCAGAGTTGGCTTCTCAGCGGGTGTCTCGCTGAGTGGGGAATATCTGTTAGATACGTGAACGGGTTACACAAGTCATAACTTGTGTTAGCTTCAATCAATTGGTGTTTGAATATTCTACAGTCTAGGTTGAAAGACTATTATGTAAGGTTTCTTATCTTAAATTTAGAAACCACTTGCAATTCTATCTGTGTGTGATGAAGCATGTGTTCATTTGTAACACTTTACACTTCAGAATATTATTGTATCTTTCTAGTGGTACACGATAATTATCGAGCCGATAATTATCGGTCCGATATTAGGAATTATGACGTCATCCCGATAAAAGTATTAATAGCCCCGATAATATACAATATATTTTTTGGATAAAAAAAAAGAAAAAAATACTGCGGTGTGGGCGGATTGGGATGAGGGGCGCTTGTTTTTCACTCGGCTCCTCCCGTTTTGCCAGTACTGTGGTATTAGTGGTTTAGGAAGAGGGGAGTTTTTCCCAAATCCAGCACTCCCTAACTCATGCCTGGCTGTGACGTAAATGGTGTGCGGCCGTGAAGCCAGGACAGTAAACAAACATGTCGTCGGTAGTATGGGACTATTTCAAAGTTTCAGAGTTAGATAGTTCGCTTGCTATTTGTATTAACAAATGCAATGCAGAAGTTCCACGAGGAGGGAAAAAGGCAACGAGCTATAATACTTCCAACCTGATTAGCAGTGTTGGGACTAACGCGTTACTGTAACGCCGTTATTTTTGCCAGTAACTAGTACTCTAACGCATTACTCTCTAAATTCAGTAACTCAGTTACCGTTACTACATGGTGCGTTACTCCGTTAGTTTTTTTTATATAGTCAACAGCCAGGCGAACAGAGATGAGAACTGTACTTAAGTACAGTACTTGAGTAAATGTACTTAGATACTTCCTGCGTCACATGCGGAGATGGGCTGTGGGCGTGTTTGTGTTGTTTACTAACAAGACTATCATTGCGGCGGCGGAGCTCAAGTCTAGTTTCTCCATCTGGAGATATTCTCACTATTTCACTTTTGTCGAGCACAGAGAAAATAAAGTTTCTGTTAAATGTAAGTTGTGTCCTGGCGGGTCAAAGATCCTATCTACTGCCCAAAACAGTCATTTAAATCTCTTAAAACATCTGCAAAAACAACATGCTGGGACGAAGCTAGTCGCTAAGACCACAGAGACTCAGCCGACGCCACTCCACCTCCACCTAAGCAACAGCGGCTGGATTTTAACCAAGGGACTGCTGGCCAGGGGAAAGTCGATAAAGCCATTGCATGGTATGTTGTAGATCACATGCAGGCTATTGCTACAGTGGAGTCACCCGCTTTCAGGGAGCTAGTTAGCATGATACCATGTCCGGGTGGCACACGGCATATGGGACGGAAAACTTTTTCCAACTACCTGGAGAAAGAATATACAAAAATGGAAAGCCAGCTAATATCGATGCAATCCAGATTGCATATAATGCATGTCAAGTTGATCAACAGATTGTATTATTCTCCAATGCAATAACAGTACTGAAATGAAGGCTATAAGGGCATTAATGGGAGCCCTTTTTTAAAGCTAAAACGTTACTTTTCACAGTAACGCATTACTTTTTGGTGTAAGTAATCAGTAAAGTAACTGAGTTACTTTTGAAATGAAGTAACTAGTAATGGTAACTAATTACTGGTTTTCAGTAACTAGCACAACACTGCTGATTAGTCACCTGAAACATCGCCATCGCTACGATGGTGTGTTAAAAGCGTACGAAGCCAGCTGCAAAGGCACCGGGGCTTTTACCTATCGACGAGGCTTTTGAAAAAGGCAGGAATTTATGGTCACTTTGAAGAGTCAAAACTGTTCTTGGCTTTGTTTTGTTCATAGTAGTAATGCTCATGTCATTTGCTCACTACTAGTCTTTTTTTTTATACCACCAGGTGTGCAAAAACTACAGGTACATTTAATATATATATTATTATCAGTTATCGGTATCGGTCTTGAGAAACAGGAAGTTATCGGTATCGGTTTCAAAAAACCAATATCGTGCATCCCTATATCTTTCCCTAAGATGTGTTTTATTCATAATTCTGTGATATGCAATAATTCTGTACCACCAGCAGAGTGCGCTGTTGTAATTTCTAGCTCAATCCACTAGGGATAGCTGTTGCAAACTAACCTCTATTTAACAAGAAGAAGCTTATTTTCCTTAAAAATATCAAATGGGAAGACAATTACAATATGGTTAATCAATACAGCACAAAACCGCCAAAACACATTTGCAAACAGGAATACTTCAAAAACCGCCAATACACATTTGCCAGCAGAATTACTTCAATAATCGCCAATACACATTTGCCAGCAGAAATACTTCAAAAATCAGCCTGGACTATTAGAAAATACAATATTCCTTCCCTACAAATACCAAACTTCCAACGGTATAGATAACCATTTTAGCAAAATGTACTATTTTCTAGTTCCAACTGTGACAAGAAGTATGATGTTCTTCACAAGATGGAGTGCCTAGCCTCATGTGAGTGAAACTAGGTGTATGAGTACTTTCAATTAGCATTTCACAAAATGGTGACTGCCGTGTGTTTGCTTGTCAACATGAGGTAAAAACAAGATGGCAACTGATTATTTCAACCTCTAACCTGAAGAACAAAGGGATTTGAAAATACACCATGTGGCTCTCACAAGGGAGTTTACATAAGGGCGGGGTGATCTTTAGACAAACCGTAACAAAAGGAACCACTGGTGTGGTATGTTATAGCAGGGTTGCCAACTTTGGGTACCTGGCTGGAGTGAGATTTTGATATCATGGGTTTAATTACACATATGCACACGAAATGACTGCTATCGTGTCAGTAGCGGGACCTTAGCATATATATATATAGGATATACAATATATACAAATACACAATATTGGACACAGACTATAAAGGGCACAAAGTTTCCTTCACTAATGAAAGTTAAACACATGTTTGTTTCCACTGTTTTATTGTGTGCCTGTTGCAATAAGCAATTCATTGATTTATCGGCGCCAGAGTATTTTTGTTGGGTAATCTATGGTAGGGCTAACCCATACAGTGGTGGGGCTCAAGTCAGTATTTGCAATGTAATTACATACATGCTCCCCTTGACAGTGAAACGCCACGCGTGAGGTTTAGATTAATTCCCTGTCTCAATCCAAATTGAACTGTATGAAATAAAAAAGGCACATTTGTCTTGTAGTAAATAAAAAGGGCGACCTGGAGCCAATCCTGCAATTTCCCCACAAGTGAAAGAGTTGACATGCTGAAAACTCAACCCCTGCACACATTCTGGTACTCTCTTGAGAAGAAAAAGAAATAAATCTATTACTACACATTTAAAAAAATTAATCCCATTTTAGTTTTGTTTTACTTTGTTCTGAAAGCTGAACCTGCTGCTCCTCACAGAGAGAAGAGGGAAGAGGCTGTGAATTACTTTACATTGTGGATAAGGGTGGATAGCCCCCATTGTTCTGTGTGTCAAAATGAAAAACAACCCACACACCTACCAATCAACAAACCGTGGGGTCTTATTTCATTACGTGTTGATTTCTATCATCACGTAATGTTGTATCGATGTATATAGAGATGTACTACAGCAAAATTATTCTCCGTCGGGACTTCCTGCAACAACACCTCGCCGTTATTGTGATTCTGATTGGCCAGAAGACATTATCAAAGATGTTCTATTGAGAAGACGATCACTACGTGACAACAGTTTTCAAAACCGTTTCTAGTCTTCGGTATTCTTGTTTTGGCGTGAGAATAGTTTGGGCAGCGTGAGATTCAAAGTGTGTGTCACATGCCAGATGCGTGAGAGTTGGCAACCCTGGTTATAGTCTAGAACAAGGGTAGCCAACACGGTGCCCGCGGGGGCAACATGAGGCGCCCGCCGGGCATGTTCTAAAAATAGCTCGCTAAGAAAATCAAAAATGTATAAAATACACAAAACAAAAAAGGAAATGTAAATAAAAGAATCTACCCCATGCATAAACGAAATCTAAATCATAGCGAACTCTATCTACTTACTACAACTCTATATCTATCTAACACCCCTCCTCCCCCCACCCCCACAATGAATATCGACCAATCACGGTCTTGCTTGATTTGCGGAACCAGCGTTGCAGTCGGGAAGAAAAGCAATGTGGCACCTTCCCGCTGATTTTCCTTCTGGCAGAATCTACACATCAGCCCCATTGAACAGCCTATCGTGCCAGCCTATACAGCACATGAGGGCCAGAATTTTACTCTGTGTGTTGTAACTTGCATATGTTTATTCCACTTGACACACACATACGCATGGCGTAATCTCCAGGGGGGACATGTCCCCAGCACTTTTCGAAATCCCGTTTGTGTCCCCCCACTTTACAAATATGTTTATTATTATTTTTTAACGCAAGCCGTCATCGCCACGGAGGAGCACACAGCCTGTGTGTGTGTGTGTGTGTGTGTGTGTGTGTGTGTGTGTGTGTGTGTGTGTGAGAGAGCACCCCTTTATCTATTTAATATAGATAAAGTAAGAAATCATTCCAATGTGTACAATAGGACAGTACAAAAAACAGTTTAAAAGGGGAGTGATTAGTAAAATATACATAAATAAAAAGAAAGAATGCTAACTAGGTAACATATTATTGATTGTGATATTCTAAAGATGTTTGGATTATTGAAAAGTATACAGCTCCCTTTCATCAGTGTTGAGAGCTGTATCCATAAATTCATTTTGTGCTCAAAGTGCACCAGATTGATGCATTTCACTTCAACATTTAAAAATTAAAAAATCTTCCCATTGGTGCATGCCCCCGGACCCCCCTAGAGGAGGTGAGGACCCCCCTAGAGGAAATGAGGTTCCCCCTAGAGGAGGTGGGGCCCCCCCTAGAGGATGTGAGGACCCCCCTAGAGGATGTGAGGTCCACCCTATAGGAGGTGTGGAGGTCCCCCCTAGAGGATGTGAGGTCCACCCCCAAATAGAGCAGTTTAAATAATTAAATTGAATACATGTTCTTTTAGTAAACACTGAAAACGGGTCCCACAGACCCAAACAGCACACAAAGGTTAAAGGTAAGCATATAATAATGTTAAAATGTGCTAAATATATACACTGCAAAAAACAAAAAAAAGAGGAGTAAAAGTAGCCCCCGACTTGTTTTATTTTTTGAAAGTAGCACTCATCCTAAAAAAGGTTGGTGACCCCTGGTCTAGAAAATACAACACAAAACAACACTGTAGTTTAAAATAATAACATTTCTATGTAGTTTACAATGAAAATGGGACCTTGAACCCCTTACGTTATAAGCCTTGAACCGAATTACGTAATATTTGACTTAGAGTCTTATGTTAATCTGTTGCTATTTAAACACGCTATAAATGGGACAAAGTGGGACACTATCCAAACACAATCAGAAGAATATCGTCTATCAAACGCACGAATGTCGCATTTCTCGTCGTAATCCACACACAATGTCTGGTTGAAAACAGAACAGAATAAACACTGATAAAGCCTTGAACCTTAATCAGGCCTTTTTACTAAAAGGACTTTTTTTTAAAACAGCTTTAAACTGTTGTTAGACTAACACTCACTTCTTCAAACTGACTCGCTATGTCTCCTTTACTCTAACAGCCTTGAACTGTTTAAAACGTTATAGGCCTTGAAACTATGAACGTAACAGAAGACACCTACTTGGTTTAAAATCAGCCTTGAACCGACTACTCAGTGTCCCATTCTAACAGCCTTGAACTGTTTAAAACACTTACGTTATAGGCCTTGAAACTATGAACGTAACAGGAGACATATTTCCGGCATAAAAAACACACACAAATTAATATCAGGCATGCAGAATCAAAGAAAGGAAATTCTTACCTCCTGTTTGGCTCAGAACAATTTCACGTTGTATGCTGCCTATGCTTATACATTTAGGTTTGTTTAATCATTAAATTAGGCAGTCATTCTCAGGAGTTTTTAAACTGCAACTGCTTTCCCGGGTAGCGTATCACGTCGGGTGTCGCCAACTATTAGGATATTCCTGCTCCTCTCGCTCCCAGGAAAGAAACTTAAAATAAGGAGACCAATGGAGTCTCTGAGAAGGTTCAAATGGGTACTTTAATTAAGTAACGTGGTAATGGAACAGACAGGAGGTAAAGAAGAGACAATAGCCGGCGTTGCCTCGGAGTAGCTGCAGCGGAAGAAGAAGAGCGAGCTGCTGCTGGTCCCTCTTTTTATGCTCTCGCGCTGTGATGAAATGGGGGCCCCCGCCTCAGTCTTCTATGTCCGACATCGCGTCAAACAGAGGATTTAGACATTTTACATTCATTGCTTACATCCACATGCCTTTTCTCCTCCTTATCTCTTTCATAACTTTTCATTTAATACATTTTAACGGCTCCAATAGCCACTTTAATAATACTACTGGACGGTAGTCCCAGATGTCGACATGAAAGATTTTCAGAATAAAAGCTTGGTATTAAAGGTTGGGTAGGTAAGTTTGAGAAACCGGCTCGAGATACACTTTTTGTTATATTCCATGGAATGCTCTTAACATCCCGATAGCAATGAATATCTTAAGTGCTTTGACAAAAAATCTATACAAAAATGTCATCTGTGGAAGCCGTAATACTGTAAAAAGTACGACCAATGCCGCCCTGTCTGTCAGCCTTCCAACTCGTGCACCCACAAATGTATCTCGTGCCCTCATTGGGCGTGCCGTCATTGGGCGTGCATTGCAGCAGTACTTCAATGACTCGCCAGCAACAGGCGGCCACTTTCACCATGGCAGAGTTAGGTTCAACATCGTCTACTGGTGGCAAAAGAAATAATGTAACGGAGCAAATTAGGAACAAAAACAAAGTGGAAACTAGGAGAATTCAAACCAGAGTCAATATCGGAGTTGCTTTTCAACAATGGCGACTACTGATGGAACACACCTATGGGGGTTATTCCCTATCTTTATTCAAGAGCATGGTATTTAAATTTGAGAGCATACTTTATGTATTTCTTTCCCTCAAACCCTGTCCTCGCACTCAAATTGTCACGATTATCTTGTCATGTCACAGTTCTATGTCTAGGTTTGGGTGTTTTTGCTGTTTTCTCTGTCATGTTTTCCTCCTGGGTTATTGTCTGGTCCTTTTCCCTGTGTTTTTCCTCCTGTCGTTAGTTTCCCTGGTGTGTCTCGTTATCTGATTGTGTTCACCTGTGGCCCTTGTGTTTCTCCTCCCCTGCCCGGCTGTTTCTCGTCTTGTGATTATCCCTCCCTGTATTTAGTCTTGTCTCGTCCTGTGTTCAGTGTTGGTGCTTCTTTTGTTTGTGACGGAGTTCACCGTGGAGTGTTTTGTTTGTCCATGTTATATGTTAAGATAAGAGCCCTTGAAATAAAGGTATTATCAGTGTTATCTGCGTTTGGGTCCTACCTGCTTCACTCCTCGTATCAGAAAGCACCAACCAAATATGGACCCAGCAGATGATCCTTTTGAAAGGGAGCTGCTTTCATTCACCTACTTGCTGGCTTGCAGCTATGGTGAATGGAGGGGAGCGTCCGGGGTTCAGCAGCGAGAGGCAGCTCTGGCAGAGGCTCGCCAGATGGCTAAGGATAAGCCAGGCTTGGTGAAATTCTTACCTGGCTGGATTTTGGATTTCCTCTCGGTGTGTTATCCCCTGCCTGCTAGCCCCAGGCATGCTAACTCCATGTCTCCCAATTCCCAACCTGGCACCATACGCCTTGGTGGGTTCCGCCTGAAGTCAACCCGTGCTTCTGCCCCAGTTCCTGCTCCTGTCCAGGAATTGTATTACGGAACTCGTCTGGCTTATGGAGGTCCACGGAGTATTCAGGCGGCTGCTAAGAGGAGTCGTCGCAAGGCCAGGTTAGCCCGAGCCCCAGCAGCCATGGTTCCGGCTACAGAACCGGCCCACACAGCGATGGTTCCGGCCCCAGTTCTGGCCCCAGCAGCCATGATTCCAGCCCCAGTACAGGCCCCAGCAGCCATGGCTTCATGCTCCAGTACCGGCCCACGCAGCTTTAATTCCATACTCCATTACCTGGCTTACACAGCCAGGGTCCAGGCTTCCGCTCCGCGCCCAACAGCCAGGGTTCCAGCCCCAGTTCTGGCCCCAGCAGCCATGGTTCCGGCCCCAGTTCCAGCCATAGTTCCGGCTCAAGTACCAGCCCCATCAGTCATGGCCCCGACTCCAGCTCCTCGTTACCAGCCGACTCCAGCACCTCGTCTGCTGCTGGCTCTCCAGCCGACGCCAGCACCCCGTGTCCTGTCGGCGTACCGGCCGACTCCAGCACCTCGTCTCTTGTTGGCTCCCCAGCCAACACCAGCTCCCCGTGTCCTGTCGGCGTACCGGCCGACACCAGCACCTCGTCTGCTGCTGGCTCTCCAGCCGACGCCAGCTCCTCGAGTCCTGTCAGCATACCGGCCGACTCCAGCACCCCGTGTTCTGTTGGCGAACCAACTCTCTCAAGTCTCCCCTCCAGACACTTCTCAAGTCACCTCTCAAGTTCCTACCCGAGTCCCCTCTCAAGTTTCCCCTCAGGTCTCCTCTCGAGTTCCCTCTCAAGTCCCCTCTCAGGTCCCCTCTCGAATTCCCTCTCTAGTCTCCTCTCGAGTTCCCTCTCCAGTCTCCTCTCGAGTTACCTCTCGAGTCACCTCTCGAGTTCCTTCTCGAGTCCCCTCTCAAGTCACCTCTCAAGTTCCTACCCGAGTCCCCTCTCAAGTTTCCCCTCAGGTCTCCTCTCGAGTTCCCTCTCAAGTCCCCTCTCAGGTCCCCTCTCGAATTCCCTCTCTAGTCTCCTCTCGAGTTACCTCTCGAGTCTCCTCTCGAGTTCCCTCTCAAGTCCCCTCTCAGGTCCCCTCTCGAGTTACCTCTCGAGTCACCTCTCGAGTTCCTTCTCGAGTCCCCTCTCCAGTCACTTCTCGAGTCCCCTCTCGAGTCACCTCTCAGGTCAACTCTCCAGTGTCCTCTCGAGTCACCTCTCAAGTCAACTCTCCAGTTTCCTCTCGAGTTCCCTCTCAAGCCCTCTCTCGAGTCCCCACTCAAGCCCCTACTCATGTGCCGTTGGAGGTCCCGCAGACTAGTCTTCTGCCGGGGGTCCTGCCAACCCCATGTCCTGTACCGTTGGAGGTTCCGCTGGGGGTCCTGCCAACCCCATGTCCTGTCTCGTTGGAGGCCCCGCCGACTACTCTCCTGCCGGGGGTCCTGCCAACCCTTTGTCCTGTCTCGTTGGAGGCCCCGCCGACTACCCTCCTGCCGGGGGTCCTGCCAACCCCATGTCCTGTCCCGTTGGAGGTCCCGCCGTCTACTCTCCTGCCGGGGGTCCTGCCAACCCTGTGTCCTGTACCGTTGGAGGTTCCGCTGGGGGTCCTGCCAACCCCATGTCCTGTCTCGTTGGAGGCCCCGCCGACTACTCTCCTGCCGGGGGTCCTGCCAACCCCATGTCCTGTCCCGTTGGAGGTCCCGCCGACTACTCTCCTGCCGGGGGTCCTGCCAACCCTATGTCCTGTCCCGTTGGAGGCCCCGCCGACAACTCTCCTGCCGGGGGTCCTGCCAACCCTGTGTCCTGTCCCGTTGGAGGCCCCGCCGACTACTCTCCTGCCGGGGGTCCTGCCAACCCTTTGTCCTGTCTCGTTGGAGGTCCCGCCAACCACTCTCCTGCTGGGGGTCCTGCCAACTCCTGGTCCTCTTCCGTGGAGGATCCTGCCGAAGCCTATCCCGCCGGCTCCGGTTCCTGTCCGGCCGACACCGGGTCCTGCCCGGCCTCCGGAGCTGTCTCGTCTTCGCCCTCGATCCCGACCCTCTGTGAGCCGCGGTCTTCGCCCGCGGGCCCGGCCCCCTGACTCTTCCTGCCGCTGCCCTCGTCCTCGAGCCCGGCCCCCTGACTCTTCCTGCCGCTGCCTTCGCCCTCATGCTCGGCCTCCTGAGTTCGCCCGCTGTGGCCTTCGCCCCACCTTGGACTCTGCCTTGCCCCCGGGCCGTCCGCCCGAGATCCCTTCCTGGTCCTCTACTGTGCTCCTGGGCGGTCAGCTTAGTCCCGTCCTCCGGACCCCCTCCACCCACCCTGCTTGAGGTTTTGGACTTTTGTTTGTTTTGGGGACGTCTGGGATCCGTCCCTTGAGGGGGGGGTTCTGTCACGATTATCTTGTCATGTCACAGTTCTATGTCTAGGTTTGGGTGTTTTTGCTGTTTTCTCTGTCATGTTTTCCTACTGGGTTATTGTCTGGTCCTTTTCCCTGTGTTTTTCCTCCTGTCGTTAGTTTCCCTGGTGTGTCTCGTTATCTGATTGTGTTCACCTGTGGCCCTTGTGTTTCTCCTCCCCTGCCCGGCTGTTTCTCGTCTTGTGATTATCCCTCCCTGTATTTAGTCTTGTCTCGTCCTGTGTTCAGTGTTGGTGCTTCTTTTGTTTGTGACGGAGTTCACCGTGGAGTGTTTTGTT
This sequence comes from Harpagifer antarcticus, assembly GCA_902827135.1. Taxonomy (NCBI): domain Eukaryota; kingdom Metazoa; phylum Chordata; class Actinopteri; order Perciformes; family Harpagiferidae; genus Harpagifer; species Harpagifer antarcticus. The sequence goes on along the minus strand of CADEHL010000497.1, from coordinate 428,083 downwards.
TGTCCATGTTATATGTTAAGATAAGAGCCCTTGAAATAAAAGTATTATCAGTGTTATCTGCGTTTGGGTCCTACCTGCTTCACTCCTCGTATCACAAATAGTGCCTGCTTGCACTTTGCTCTGCTTCTGCTCAAACTGTACGCTTGCATTCAGATATATTGCTGCTTACAGATTTGTTCTGCTCTCAGATTTATTCTGTGCGCACTTGAAACTTTTGTGCAACAATCCTGTCAAAATCCCTGAACCAATAGGAGGCCAGGTGTCTTTGCGGGTGCGTTCGCTTTACTTATTACAGCGTCCCGTAAGGGCGGTTACTCTTTGGTTTGTCTTTGGTGCGATGACAGGGTTTGAGTGAAGGAAATCAATAAAGTATGCTCTCAAATTTAAATACCACGCTCTTGAATAAAGATAGGGAATAACCCCCATACACACCGAGTTGAAATCTGACGCCATGGTCGCTCTTTTTCTCTTGGACAGGTAATTATCTGTTTTATATGGTTTACAATTCCCCTGAACTATATAGCCAACCTAAGTCATGTGCACGTTCATGTGTGTTGGAGGAGGTGCTCTGTAAGGAAGTCTGAAAGAAGGGGCGGATTCTTTTCGGCGGTGTACTTTCAAATTTTAGTGCACTTGAGCCGGTTTCTGAAACTTACCTACCCCACCTTTAAGATTGTGCGAGAACTTCCGGTTTGTCTAATATTAGTTTACTTTTCATTAATGAAGTATGACGTTGGGCTGTCGGTACACTTGTCCCTGTTTGTGATTGGTCAAATGTAGCTAACCCCGCCCCTTTCACGCGAACACGCTCTCAGCTGGAGAGAGAAACCCTGGCTTGATTTACCGAGTTGAAAACCAGCGTCGTAGGACCGCTTAGCGAGATCTCGTTTGTTAGGGTTAGTTAAGATAACTCAAACATATCCAGGGTCTGTTGAACTGGCTTCGTAGAACAGGGCACAGGTGGCTGCATAGCAGCGCTAATGTCAAAGACACAAACATTATACATTATCTTTTTATTTTACCAGGATGCGACAAAAATATTTGGGAAGGCATAGCCTTCCCTAGTCTACAGTACCCGCCGCCCCTGGCTTTTAGATATTTATTTATTTTTGGATTGATTCCGCTGCTGGCAGGGAACTGCTACGCGCAGTTCCCTCCTCCCTCTGAGGGAACTCCGCCACACGTCAATGATATGCGCGCAGCGGAATCAATCACAGAGTGATCCCAGAGTGACACAGAGTGGAAGGAAAATATATCGCCCAGTCTTGTCTTCATCAACACTTTCAGGGAAAAGAAAAGTCGATGATGACCACAGAAAATGTCAGGAGAAGTGGGAGACTGACATTTTTTTTATCGAGTACAGGGGAAACGCAACGTGCCTTATATGCACAGAGAAAATCGCCGTATACAAGGAGTATAACGTAAAACGTCACTACTCAACTAAACATGCAGAGTATGCAAAATACCTGGGAGAGGAGAGAGAGAAAAGAGTCACAGAGCTAAAAAAAATGTCTATGGAAGCAACAAAATCTCTTCAAGAAAGGAAGCAATGAGGCTGATTTAGCAGTCGAAGCTAGCCAGATCCATGGGGCTTAAAGCACCGCCAGTTCCGTGCTTATTTGGAGGAAATTGAGTCAGAATATAAGGATGTGCTCACCGAGGTACGTTGGCTCAGCAGGGGAAATATCCTGAAGAGGTTTTTTGAGTTGAGAACAGAACTGAAGGCCTTCATGATGGAGAAGGGTGGGATGGCTGTTCCCGAGCTGAGTGATCCCAAATGGCTCATGGACTTTTCTTGTTGACATCACACAGGAGCTGAATGCACTGAATAAGAAGTTGCAGGGCCAGGGCCAGCTTGTCAGTGCAGCATATGACAATGTCAAAGCATTCTCTACGAAACTGGTGTTATGGAAAGCCCAGCTCTCTCAGAAAAACCTCTGCCATTTCCCAGCATGCAAGGCTCTCATGGACAGGGGCACAGCATTCAGTGGTGAGAAGTATGTTGATGCCATTGTGAAGCTACTGGAGGAATTTGATCAGCGGTTTGCAGACTTCAAGACACACAGAGCCACTTTCCAAATGTTTGCAGACCCCTTCTCCTTTGATGTGGAAAATGCCCCTGGTGTGCTTCAAATGGAGCTCATTGACCTGCAGTGCAATTCTGAGCTCAAAGCCAAGTTCAGGGAAGTGAATGGGAAAGCAGACAAGCTTGGACAGTTCATGAGAGAATTGCCCCCCTCCTTCCCTGAGCTTTCCAGGATGTTCAAGCGGACAATGTGCCTTTTTGGAAGCACATATGTGTGAACAGCTCCTCTCCACCATGAACTTCAATAAGTCAAAGTACAGGTCCAGACTTACTGATGAACATCTTCAAGCCATACTAAGGGTTTCAACAGCTTCCTCCCTCTTTTCATTTCATTTCAAACCTTTATTTAATGAGATTGGTCCCATTGAGATCATAGATCTCTTTTTCAAGGGAGACCTGCAGCATATAGGTTCCACATGAAACATAAAACAATAAAGGACATCATACATTATATTTACAGGATACATTTACATAGTTAGACATTGACAAGTGCCCATAGTATCAACGAGCATTTCATTTAGCCTAGCTTTAAAACCATGCAGAGGAATGAGATTGCTCAGTTTCAATTCTTGCTGAAGATTGTTCCAAGCAAGTGGAGCTGCGCACATAACAGCTGTCTTACCTAAGACAGTCCTTGCTCTTGGCACATCTAACAATACTACATCATGCGATCTCAGACAATAGCGGCTTGCAACTCTCTGTGTTATCAGAGAGCAGATATACTACGGGAGTTTACCCAACAAAGCTTTATAAATAAACGTGTACCAATGACTGAGCAATGAAAGTGCTTTACAATATGTGACAAATCTCAGTGCGCTGTGATAGGCAGGCATCTATCTTGTTCAGGCAATAGGCAGATGCATTCATATACAACAAATCACCATAGTCCAGCACAGGTAAAAAGGTCACAGTGACTAGCCTTTTCCTGGCCTCAAGCGAGAAACAGGACTTGTTTCTGAAAAAGAAACCTAGTCTAACCCTCAGCCTTTTAAGCAGGTTATTGACATGAAGTTTAAAAGTAAGACAATCATCAAGCCAGATACCTAGGTATTTATAACAGGCAACCACTTCAAGTACTTGTCCTTGCATAGTAACACTATCTAAAACAGGCTCTGGTGTCTTTTTAGCTTTTGAAAATAGCATTACCTTGGTTTTATCAACATTTAAAAGAAGCTTAAGCTCAGAGAGCTGAGTCTGAATAATGTTAAAAACACCCTGTAATTTAACACCAGCCTCCTTAATGGAGGGACCTGCACAGTACATCATGGTATCCACCGCATAGAAATGTAAAGTAGCTTCATCCACATTTTTACCTAAACTGTTGATATATGGAGAATAAAAGTGGACCTAAAACAGAATTTTGAGGAACACCATTAGCCATGTTTAACCACTCAGAAGACAGCCCATCAAAGTGAACACATTGGGACCTTTCAGAGAGGTAGTTCACAAACCACCCCACTGCATGGCTGGATATGAAACCAAATGTGGCTCAGCTGTGTGAGAGGAAGTGCTGCCAGGTCTCTACCAGCAAGGAGTAGGCAAGAGCAACTGTAAATAGTTATGTTGTGAAGAACCGTTCATGTTGAGAAGATGTTAAAGAACTGTCAATGTTGTATTTTTTAATACATTTTTTGTGGAATACTTGAAGCGGCCCAGACTTGCCCAGACTCTACGTCCAGCGGCCCCCAGGTAAATGGAGTCTGAGACCTCTGCTCTAGATAGACCTTTTAACTAGTTTATAGAGAGTAATCAACATTCTTGGGCCAGATAGACTAAACAACTGGGGACACTGAATTACTTGCGTCTGACGCTTATGGCCTTGAAGATTTAACACCTTGGAGTCCACAAACCCCAAGAAGGAAGTGTTCCAGTGTACCCACAACAAAAAACCATTTGTGACAGAGAGTTGCCCGGTCATAAACTGGTAACAACATCATATGGCTGAAGCAGCCCCTTCCTTAAGGGAGATAACAGACGTCAGGGTTGGTCATAAAACGTCAGAGGGCAAAAGGTGGATATCTATGAGAATTATTCCCCAACACTTATTATATGTTATAGTTTGGATTCCTAAAGGTTTTTGTCTACTATCCCATCATTCAAGGGTGGTTTTCACTATAAGTAATGGTTTTTTTTATGACGGAAACTATAATTTACCTTTCTTTATTATGTTCAATCTGAATTTACTTTACTTAAATAAAAACATCTATATTGATTCTGACACTTCTAGAGCCAACTCACAGGTGTATCATTGCTTTGAGAAAAAAGATTATTCATTTACCCCTTTTAGAAGTGAATATATAGTCCTTTGTTCAGGGCATGTCATTTTCGAGCCTGAGGCCTGAAAAACAGGCTCAGGGCTTAACAGGTTAATGGGTAACTACTGTTTTTGATGCATTACTTTACTTTGGGGGACATAAACTGCTTAAGTAACGGTAAGGTAATCATTAGGTAATGGGTAACTACTCTTTAATGCATTACTTTACTTGAGGGGACACAAACGGCTTAAGTAATAGTAAGGTAAGTATTAGGTAATGGGTAACTACTATTTTTGTATGCGTTACTTGAGTTTACGGTACCCAAACTGCCTAAGTAACGGTAAGTGTTAGGGTTGAGCAGCGCAGGGAGGACCCAAGTGCAGACAGAAGATTGTTTAACAGCAAAAAAAAGGGTCTGGAGGAGGGATTTGGGCGGGCGGCACGGGGCACGGCAGAGGTCGAGAAGGGGGACTCGGGCGGACGGCCGGGGGCAAAGCAGAGGCCGAGAAGGGGGACTCGGGCGGACGGCCTGGGGGCAAAGCAGAGGCCGAGAAGGGGGACTTAGGCGGACGGCCCGGGGACAAGGTAGAGGCCAAGAAGAGGGACTCGTGCGGACGGCCCGGGGGCAAGGCAGAGTTCATGGTGCGAGTCTCGAGCGGACGGCCCAGGAGAAAGGCAGAGTTCAAAAAGGGGCGAAGGCCACAGCGGACGAACTCAGGGGGCCGGGCATGAGGGCGAAGGCAGCGGCTGGAAGAGTCAGGGGGCCGGGCTCGAGGGCGAAGACCGCGGCTGGGGAACTCAGGGGGCCGGGCTCGAGGGCGAAGGCCGTGGCAGGGGAACTCAGGGGGCCGGGCTCGAGGGCAAAAGCCGCTGGGGAACTCAGGAGGCCGGGCACAAGGTCGGGTAAGAAGGCGGCGACGGGACAGCACCGGAGGGGGTGCAGGAAGGCGGCGACGGGACAGCTCCGGAGGACGGGCACGAAGGCGGTGACGGGATAGCTCCGGAGGACGATGTACGCCACAATGGGACCCCTCCAGTGTCAGCTGGATCGCCGGAGCACTGGGATCGAGAGCAGGAGCTGGTGGGACCCCTGGCGGGACAGGCGTGGACGGGACCCTGGACGGAACATGGGCTGATGTCAGTGGGACCCCCGACGGAGCAAGGGCTGGTGTCGACGGGACCCCGAACAGGACAGGACAAGGTGTTGGCGGGACCCTCGGCGTAGCACGTGTCGGCGGGACACCCAACAGGACAGGATCTGGTGTTGGCTGGAAATCCGGCGGAGAAGGTGTCGGCGGAACTCACAACAGGACAGGATATGGTGTTGGCAGGAAACCCGGTGGAACCCCCAACGAAACAGGACATGGAGTTGGCAGGACCCTCAGCGGAACCCCCAACAAAACTGGACATGGAGTTGGTAGGACCCTCAGCGGAATCCCCAACGACACAGGACATGGAATTGGCAGGACCCCGACGAAACAGGTGTCTGCTGGACCCCAGACGGCACAGGACATGGAGTTGGCAGGACCCTCAGCGGAACCCCCAACGACACAGGACATGGAGTTGGCAGGACCCTCAGCGGAACCTCCAACTAAACAGGACAAGGAGTTGGCACGACCCCTGGCGAGACACGTGACGGCGGGACCCCCAACGGACCAGGACCTTGGGTTGGCAGGCCCCCCGGCAGAACAGTAGTCGTCGGGAACCCCAACGGGACAGGACATAGAGTTGGCAGGACCCCCGGCGAGACAGGTGTTGGCGGGATCCACAACAGGACAGGACATTGGGTTGGCAGGACCCCCGGCCAAACAGTAGTCGGCGGGACCCCCAACGGGACAGGACATAGAGTTGGCGGGACCCCCAACGGAACAGGACATGGGGTTGGCAGGACCCCCGGCAGAACAGTAGTCGGCGGGACCCCCAATGGCACAGGACATAGAGTAGGGACTTGAGAGAGAACTCGAGAGGGGACTTGTGTCGGTACGCCGACAGGACACAGGGAGCTGGAGTCGGCCAGAACGACGACAGGACACGGGGAGCTGGTGTCGGCCGGATAGCCAACAGGTGACGAGGAGCTGGAGTGGGACGGAACGTAGACAGGACACGAGGGGCTGGAGTGGGCAGAACCACTGACATGACACAAAAACACAAAACACAACATCCCCTTCCACTGCTACGCCGACGATGTACAGATCTATCTGCCACTCAATTCAAATGTCAACTCATTACAGCTATTGATGGACTGCTTAGCAGAGATCAAATCCTGGCTGAGCCAAAATGTCCTCAACCTCAATGAGAGCAAGACCGAGGTTATCTTTTTTGGACCCCAACCTCCAGCCTCCCAGGTTGATATTCTGGGCTCCCTCAAAAATAATATCCTCCCCTCTGTCACGAACCTTGGAGTGACCTTCAATAGCGCTTTTAAAATCGATAAGCATAACTTCAGCTTATTTTCAGCTACAGAAACCATTCAAATATTAAACTATTCAGCCTGTTCAGGAATCGATGGGAAACCTTCAACTTTTTCAAAATATTTCATACTTTTTGAGATATTCAGCTTTTTAAACTCTTTTTTTAACATTGAAGTCAATGGGAGATGCCTTCAAATCCACTGTTCCTACACTTTGCGCCAAATGCTTCTCCTTCCACATAATTTCAGCCAGACACTTAATTCCAACTTTCAAATGATCACAATACCTTCAGCTATAAAACGTGTATGAAATACAAATATTTTATATATCTTTTAAACTTTTTGAGATATTGAACTTAGTTTGGTGATTTTAACATTAGAGTGGATGGAGCAGCTCGTTAAGTCTAGAGTGCTTTGATCTCAAAACAGAGTGAAATTCTCCCCCAAAAATGTTTTAAACTTGCCATAATTCCCAAACCCTACACTCCTCAGACATATTTTTTCATGAAAAACGTAGGAAAACCTCTCCTAGGTTGGAAAATAAAAAAAGATTAAGAAAAAAATTAAACAAAATGCCTCTTGAGGGCATGAAGAGACAAAAAGTCCAGCTAGCTCCCAATTGATTCCCATGTTAAAAATATCCGGATCTTTCTTCAGAACAGAGCGAAGTACACTTTAGACAAACTGCTCTCCTCTTCACATTTACCACACAAAACCTAAAAAAAAAACCTATTTCAGTTAATTGTGGTTCCCTGATGCTCACGGTCTGGTCATTATTTTATAAGAGCCATCGTTTTTGAACAGGTGGCAAAATTGTCAGATATAATCCCCAATGCATTCTTATGGGACTCAGTGCTGCAGTTGGTTGTCATGGTGTTGCTGGGCAGATTGGAGCCACACACACACACACACACACACACACACACACACACACACACACACACACACACGTGAGTGAGTGACATCATCAGAGCAGACACCATGGAAACCTTTGATCTCTGGCTTTACATTCACAGGTGTTTGTAAACATTCAATCACTACTGCTAACATTTAATATCTTTATTTAACTCCTTCAGCCTAATTTCAGCTGCAGGAACCATTCAAATATCAAACTATTCAGCCTTTTCAACACATGATGGGAAACTTTCAACTTTTTCAAAATATGTTATACTTTTTAAAATATTCTGCTTTTTAAAGTCTTTTTTTAACATAGAAGTTATTGCAATGCATTTGAGCTGTAACAATTAACACACACCCTCTCTCTCTCACACACACACACACACACACACACACACTCTCACACAGACACACAAACACTCTCTCTCACACACACACAGACACTCTCTCTCTCTCATACACACACACACACACCCACACACACACACACACACACACACACACACACACACACACACACACACACACACACACACACACACACACACACACTCTCTCTCTCACACACAGACACTCTCTCTCTCACACACACACACACACACATACCATGTATACATCACTTCAGGGGACATTACATTGACTTACATGCATTTCCTGGAGACTTATCCTAACCATAACCATAACCAACACATGCCTAACCCTTAACCTTACCCTTAACCTTAACCTTACCCTAATCCTAAACCTAACCAAGTCTTCACCCTAAAATTAATGATTCCCCTCATGGGGACCTCCAATTTGTCCCCATAAGGGAGGCGAGTCCCCACACGTGACTGTGTAAACAGATTTAGGTCCCCACAAGTATAGTAATGCTAGGAGACACTCACACACACACACACACACACACACACACACACACACACACACACACACACACACACACACACACACACACACACACACACACTCTCTCTCTCTCTCTCTCACAGACACACACCAATGATGATGAATGATCAAGAGAAGAGAGAGAGGGTGATCAAGAGAAGAGAGAGAGTAATGTAACCTCCTAATGTAATGTATAACTCCTATGAAAATGTTCAAAAAGTGCTCAAACTTCACATGTGTGCTAACAGTCCAGCCGTGAAGACATCTACGGGACAGTTTTGAGATTTCTTCAAATGCCGTTGCCATGGCAACACAATGCTCACCATGAAACACGGTTTTCTCATAACTTCAGTGAAAATGCTGGAAATGGCCCAAAACTTCACAGGTTTGGTAACGATGCAGCCATCAACACATTTAAGCGTATTATGGGATGTCATCAAATGCCATTGGCATGGCGACAGATCATTCACCATCAAGTTAGTTCAAAAGTTTGCAGTTCAAATATTCTTCTGCTTTCCCAAGCCTTTTTATTTTCTTTTCTCTTCTTAATACAAATTAATTCACTACTACTTACATCTGATATTTAACTCCTTCAGCCTATTTTCAGCTGCAGAAACCATTCAACTATTACATTATTCAGCTATTTCAGGACATCAAGGCTATACATGTGGTTGTTTATACCTTTTTTAAACCTTTTCTTTTAAATATTAAGCTTTTTCTGCATTTTTGTAGCTAAAAGCAGCTACCATTCAGCTAATAACATATAGCTTTTTCTGCATTTTCAGCCATAAATGTTCACAGTTTACAGCATTCGTACGCATTTTCTGCAGGAAATGCATTTTCTAGTTTGTTTTTAAAGCACTAAATGGGCTGGCTCCGGCCTATATAGCTGAACTCCTCCATCGCTACACCCCAGGCAGAGCCTTAAGGTCTGCTGACCAGCTGCTGCTGATAATGCCCAAGACCAGGCTCAAAACTCGAGGGCACCGAGCCTTCGCAGCAGCTGGCGCTAGGCTCTGGAACACTCTGCCCCTCCATGTGAGGTCGGCCCAGACCCTAGGGGTTTTTAAATCTACTCTTAAAACACACTTCTCCCTGGCCTTTTAGTTAGAGCGGAGCACGACTACTGACTTTTCCCTGTGTTTTTTTATATATTATTAAATAGTAATTTATTGTGATTGTAGTAATGTGTTTTTATGTGATTGTAGTATTTATTACACTCTTAAAACTACTGGGTTAAAAAATAACCCAATCATAACCCAGCTGCTGAGTCACTATAGGACAGAACACGCGCTGGGTTGGCTTAACCCATGTGCTGGGCTGGATAATTGTAACCCATGTGCTGGGTTGTTTATTTGACCCAAGCTAGTGATTGAAATTAACTATATCACTGGGTTAAATATAAACCATACATTGGGTTGTTCATTTGACCGAAGCTAGTGATTGAAATTAACTATATTGTTGGGCTAAATAGAATAAAAATGTATAATAGTGTAATGAATTATCTCCAAACACACCGTATATATATAAAAATGCATTTATTGATCATTTGAACAGCTTTGGCAAATCGCCAACATTCCATTTCCACTATAAAAGAACAATGCATTTTAGCACAATACAAATTCAATATATTTAACTCTTAAATAAATAAAAAAACACCTTAAAAACAGTGCTAGGGCCTTGAGAAATATCTGTGTATTTTAACCATCACTTATGAGTGAACACAATTTTCAGGAACAGTTCTGCATATTAATTTAACACATGGACCATAAAGACCCAATACATATACAAGTATAAAACAACATCTACAAACAGTCCTTCAACTTGAAGCTGAACAGTAACAAATCTGCCAATGAACACAACAGAACACAGATGTAAAGCAGCAGGATGTAAACAGAGGAGAACTGTGTGTGTGTGTGTGTGTGTGTGTGTGTGTGTGTGTGTGTGTGTGTGTGTGTGTGTGTGTGTGTGTGTGTGTGTGTGTTAAAGTGCAACTTTGTTGGTAGGATTAAACTGCCAAAAGCTTTTTCAGGCTCAACACTCTGGGCTTCAAGGGCTTCAAGTTCCCCTCATCCAGGCCCATCAACACTTTCTGGGTGAAGTCGAAAGTGTTGGCCAAGTCTTTTGGGTAGCTCAGATGCAGGGCAAAGGTCAGTGCAAAAAGCAGGATGAATGCGTCAGCCAGTGTGGGGAGTTCGATAACTCCGTTACCCTCAATGACAACAGCGATCCTCTCTGGGCAGAAGAGCGTGGTATCTGTTGCCCTGGCACTGATCATGAGAAGTCCGACCGTGATGTCATCTGTGTCTGGATCATCAGACTGCTCCACCTGATGACAAGAACAGATAAACGTTACCCAAATTGCCTATCTCAGAAATGTGTTTTCTGAAAAATACATCAGTGACATATCACATCAAATAACCTTATGTTTTGTCCATAATGTGGGTTTAAGGAAACGGCTATTAGCATTGCACAACATAATGTTACAGCACCAGACATAAATGCTTTCAACAAAAAAACATGTATAACCTTCATAAGGGTAGGATTTATTTTATCACTGTATTAGACTGTTACTATTAGCTAGTTGCAGCTAATAAACTGGCAACTGAATATATATTTATAGTATAATCTCTCCCTACTACACATACAAAAAAATATGGGGAACACTAGAGATTATTTTGTATTGAACACTGATGCTGCAGGAAAGAAAGCCCTCTCTAGATTGTGTATTTTATTAAATCACGTGACCCCATTTTTTACACTGAAACCTAGAGCTTAATTTCAAATAAATCCTAATGTAGAAATCATATTCAACACCTCTGAAGTGTTGAAGTAAAGGGAGATTATGTTCAACATGTCCATTGTGTACCTTACAATAATTACAATTCTTATGGCAATATTCAAATCTTGGAACTAGAACCTGAATGGGATGTGAGCAACATAAGAGATAATGTTTGATTAACAACACCTCAATGACAGAATCAAGCGTTGATGACACCAGGACAGTTCATACTTTTTCAAACTAAATCTATCATTTATTATAATTTTTTCACTGTTAAAAATTCAAATAATTGTCTTCCTGCGATAGAGCTCCTGAAACAATGTAACAAGATAAAATATATTTTTGGATGATCTGTCACATACATTCAAAACAGTTATTATGCTGACTTACATGCCACAGCCTCAGAAACGTGGAGTCATCTTCATGCAGATATGCAGGCAGAGCACGGAGGACAGCAGCACGTCGGACATGAGTAGTAGTACCGATGCTGTTTCAATCACATTAGTATGCATGAAAAAGTGACAGGTGACACGCCCCCAATTATGCAAATGAGCTAAGTCCCGCCTCCCCTCGCCTCCCATTGGTCGAGAGCTTTTTATCAGAGCTATGTCCCGCCTCCCATTGTTTGAGACCCTTTGATGTGAGGGGTGATGTGTTATAACGGGTAGGTGTGAAAAGCCCCCCTGTGGAATGCCTTTGTTGTCTATTTCTTTGATGTGTTGATTAAGGTAGTCTCTTTGAAGTTATGCTGTCTGGTCCCTCAGGGGGTTATCTAATCTAATTAGCCTTTGATGTTTTGCCCTTTGATCTTAATCTAGGTATTTTTATGAGTGAGACATGGTTTGTTGTCTAATTCCTTGATGTGTCGATTAAGGTAGTCTCTCTGAAGTTATGCTGTCTGGTCCTTCAGGGGGTTATCTAATCTAATTAGCCTTAGATGTTATGAGCCTGTGATCTTAATTTAGGTATTTTTATGAGTGAGACATGTGTCAGTTAAGGTAGTCTCTCTGAAGTTAGGATGTCTGGCCGCTCAGTGTGCCCCGGCCTCTCCCCCCTTTTCTCCACCCTTGATCCGGCAAGGAGATTGTGGGGGGTGGAATTAGATGAAAATAGAAATATGCTCAAAACTAAATAAAAGACAGTAATTTCCACTTACCAAGTCACCTTTCAAAAAAGAAAAATGGCCAAAATGTGACAACAGCCATCAGCGGGGCTCCAGTCAAGAAAACGAATGTCTATGCTGAGTGCAGATGCATACAGCCAGAGATCTGTGCACAAACTTCTCTTGTGTCTCTGTTGGTCAAACAGGCTGATCCCCTACTCTGAGGACAATTAACACACACACACACACACACAACACACACACACACACACACACACACACACACACACACACACACACACACACACACACACACACACACACACACACACACACACACACACACACACACACACACACACACACACACACAGAGTTGCCCCTTTGATGTGGGGGTTGAGATAAGGGATGCTAATCTATATGCTGATTAGACACAGTGTCTGCTAAGGATGTTTCTTCTCAAGTTTTTGGGGAACTGTTAAGACAAGGATATATCTGTTTTTTGCAAAGAGGGTATTCATATTAATTTTAAAAAGAGCTTATTTAGTTTTTAATAGTGATAACTAAGTTTCACTCTGTGTGGGGCAAAAGATGCATCGTTAAACACATGGATAAAGGACTCTTTAAAGCAGAGACATGGCGACCAGCATACCTGAATATCAGCAGGAGAGGACTCTTTTTCAGTAAATACATTATAGGGTTAGAATAAGATATATATATATGTGGTGGAATTAGTTTAAAACAGCCACCCTACACTTTTTTAGTTGTCCTCTCTAGATTTGATCCAGGGTTTTGTAGTAGTATTTACCATGGTATATAACTTAGACTAAGTTAACTATCTAAACACTCAGAGTCCTTTACCTCACCTGAGCTTATCCAGAGCTTGACTGACACACAGAGACCAATCAAGGGCTTTGATTTATGATCTGTATGACAGTGGCCATGTCGGCAGGCCACATCATGTAGACAGCCAGTCACCCTGTGTGAGGCAGGCCCACATGTGAGCAGCATTGCGTTCAAAATAAATAAAAAAACGAAATGGGTCGCGAAATATACTTGGGCGGCCGTTAATATACTGGGCGGCCCACCCCAGTAAAGTCTATGTGGGGGAAATCCTGGAATATCAGATACAATTAGCATTTAACCAGAAGTGCGAATGAAGCAGTGAACTGCAGTATATTTGATATACATCCAATATATAAAAGGTTATGTTAATATTGATCAGCTGGTCAGAAACTTGACTCCATAGGAAATATAAAAAGATATATGTTGAGCGTGATCATAACTTTCCAATAACACAAAGTTGCAGATCTGCTGTTACAGGTTTAGCCATTCAGTCAGCTAGATGTAAAATATGCATTTATTATCACCTTTTCTATTTGGCCAACGCCGTCTGTTTGATGATTGTGATCAACCTTAATTAAATGTGCTAATAATATCTTTGTCTCAGTTCATTTCAGACTGCAACACACGTACACAAAACAAATTACTTAATTGGGTTATAAAAGAGTTAGCTTATTAATTCTCTAAGTTTAAGTCAAGTTGTACATCATAGTTCAGATTACTAAGATAATGAAGCTTCTATTTACGTTGCCATATGTATAAAGTATCTACATACGTGTAATGTAAAATAATCAAAAGTTTTGACTGGTAAAGATTCTCACTTTTTTACAGAGAGCTCCGCTGCCCCTCAACATAACAAGTCCCGCCCTCCTCACCAGATCATTTTAAAGTAGGGGTGGAAATAGGTGAAAAAAGAAATGCGCTCAAACTAAATAACAAGCCACTCACCAAGTCACCTTTCAAAAAAGAAAAATGGCCAAGAGATGCCTAGATATGGGTTTAATCAGCGAGACCCCTGTGACAACCTACAGCCATCAGTCCGTAGCGCCAATCAAGAAACGAATGCAGCATCTGTGCCGGTTTCAGATGCCTCCAGCTGAAGAACTTCATGAAGAATGGACTCTGAAAAATGGCGATGTTTGGGGTTATGTATTCAACTATATGGCGAATGAACTGCATTTCTACAATCTGAAGAATGGAGAAACGTATGGACCCCGCAGTGTTAAAGCGACACTGACCTCAACAGATTGGGCTGTGTTAACTCTGGTGTCTTCCAGAGATCTACATGCAACCACTGTATCGGAAGAAGTAGTGCATCGAGAAACCATAGTGGAACCAGCGGTGTACAAGATATTTGTAAAGAAAAGCAAAGAAACGCATACAGCATGCGAGATCAAAGAAGAGTTTTCACCGCTGTCCCTCAATGTGAAGGAAGAAGAAGAAGGAGATATCCCCCCGCCGCCAGAAGTGAGAAGAATCCTGACAAGCACCGTATGGGAAACTAAAAGCGGACCATCGGGGCGGTGGTATTACCGTGCAAGCCGTTTGGTGACGCAGGGGAAGGACACCTCAGATTATTTTGTTTTGGAGTATTTCAACTCTACATGCGGGGTTTTTCAGACATCCTTTCGGGTGCCTCTGATTGCTTGGCTGAAAATGATTGATGGAAAAGCTACAAAGCTTAAAGAATTTTTTAAACAGAGTCAGACATCGATGGACATTATAAAGGTGAAAAAGACTCTCACTTATGCAGAGGACTCAGTATCCCACTCAACATAACAAGTCATACCCTCCTCACCAGATCATTTTAAAAACTAAGGACCCCGCAAAGAAAAGCATTGAGTTTTCTACCTAGGTAAAAGGTCTTACGAAAATGTGTTATCTATGTATCAAGATGATGTGTTTAAAAATGAATCTTGTGAAAAATACCAACGCTGTGAGAGACGTCATAAAGACACTCATTTTAACCACAGTGTTTGTTCTCTACAAATGTTTAAAGATTGTTACAAAATGTAAAAAATAAAAAAGGTATGGAGACAAAATTAATTCAGGTGACTCTGTCTTTTATCAGGAAAACAAAAATATAATACAAATGGTTTAAGAGGGCAAATGTAACCATCTTGGACTTAATATTCAAAACAAAATACTTTATCTGAATACATTTTCTTTTAAACGCACTTTTCGAAATTATTTATTTATTATTTCAGTGGAACAATCCAGTTTCTGTTAACATCAATGCTTTTTTCTCTTCTCTTGTGTTACTAAGATACTTTTAGACCCACTTTGGCGTGTGCAACACTTAACAACTGGTAGAATATGAAGTACTTTTGTAAGGATTTTGTTTTAAATGGCGGTTTTTTTTGTTTTGTTGTAAAAACACTTGTTCAGTTAAACAAGGTTTTTTCTTTTTTCTGATAACCTTACATATTTTTTAGTTATTTTCTACTACCAAGATACTTTAAGATACACCTTGATGTATGCAACACTTAACAAAGGGTATAATATGAAGTACTTGGTAAGGAAGGGGGTTTTTCTTTTAGGGGGTGCAAAACTTTAGAACTGGGTAAAATATTCATTAATTGTAATGAATTGAGTTTTCTTTTTCTTTTTGATTTTCAACATACTATTTGTACACAATGACGTTTTCCATATTTCTGACAAAACTATACTTTTTGACTTTTTCCGTAAAATCTTGACAAAACTATTGCTTATTCTTAATTTTGACCTATTGCTGCGTGGTTGGAAATGATAGATGAAAAAGCTACAACGCTTAAAGAACTTTTTTTTTTTTTTAAAACTCTCAATTCTATAAATGACTCCCCCCATTCAACGCAATAAGTCCTACCCTCCACTCGGCAAATCCTCTAAAACGAAGGACCCCACTAAGACAACCGTTGTAAACTAGCCATGGATCTGAGAAAAACCAAGACTCCCCCCGCGAGTTGCAGCCAGGAACAGACTCCTGGACTACCATCATCACCACCATTCTGGACCGCCGAATCCGGCAATACTACCGCTGCTGATTTTGCTCCTTGGGCCAAGACGTCTCTGTTTTGTGGACACAGTGAATTCGGTGTTGGTTGATATTGTGGAGAGGGTGATACATCGGTACAGAGAAGAAATCTGCAAAGGGTGTCGAGTCAGTCACCCCGGCCAGAGGCAACACGATTTTATGAATGACATGTCCGATTTCTACTTCAGAAACAATTACAATGCGCTAATGAAAAGACTCTGGCTCACCGACTTCATTACTGAGATCGACCAGACTCTTATTGATAAAGACATTTTCACGGATGATTCGAGGATCCAAGGCGCTTCGGAGGCTTTTCTTCACAATCTCAAAAATTGCAGACGCCTCAAGGAGAGACTTGAAAAGATCCAGGCCGAGTTGGATGGAGAAGAAGAAGACTATTAACCAGCAGTTGACTGAAGCCAGGGATTTGTTTTTGATACATTGACTTTTCTCTCTTTTAAAGTAAAAATAAAAATGGGGAACTACTATGCAAAATGCTCTGTATATATTGAACACAATATAGTCAATATCCTTTTAATAGGGGTGGTGATGAGGACGATTGAAAGCAGAATGAGTAGTGACCCCTGTGTAAAAAGAACGGCTGAAGTTTGTAAACTGGAAGACATTATGGATATCGTTCGTTCTGGCAGTACTATTCCGGGTAATTGGGAAACGATTATAAACGAAACATTTAAAGTGGTCCTGGAATCTTCATTTTCCGAAACATTCTGTAACATTACCGCAGAAATGAAACAAACATCAAAAGTGTATCATGTGCTCTCACTGTATGCTCTGTTTGTAGATGTGATGCATCTTTGTGTTGAAAACAACATACACATGAATATTCTGACTGAAGTGAAAAAACTCCACCAGGATATTTCCAGTAATATGAGGAATTCCAAGCTGGAGACGGTCCTGGGGATGTTACAATCAATGTAACTATTGATTTTTGTGTGTGTGAAAAATAAAAATGTGTTTTTTACATTTTAAAAACTGTTGTCTTCATTATAGCAAGGGGAGTGTGTCTGATACATGTGTATTACAGTCCTTCACATGCACTGGTGTCTTCATTATAACAAGGAGAGGATAACAGGGAAGATGTAGGATAAATGTGTACTGAAACGTGCGTATTATACACCCACAGAAACGCAGAAACACGGAAACACACAGAAACACAGAAACACAGACACACAGAAAACACCCTGAATCAAATCTAGAGAGGACCATTATGAGTCAGATGCTTGACGAAATCTACTAAAACAAAGTACTTCATGGTAGTGGTCAGCTTTTATACACAAAAGTGTATCTTTTCAGTAACTTTCTCAGAGAATTTAAGCATAAATCTGTCAAATGTTCAAAACAGCCTTGTTTCACTGAAATAGCCCTCAAAATCACAAAAGGCCATTAAGAGTCAGATGCTTGACGAAATCTAATAAAACAGAGTACTTTCATGGTAGTGGTCTGCTTTTAAAAAGAAAAGTGTATCTTTCGGTAACATTTCTGAGAGAATTAAGCATAAATCTGTCAAATGTGCAAAGCAGCCTTAGGATACATGACAAAATGCCATTAAGAGTGGGAATCCTAACGAAATCTACTCAGAGTACTTCATGGTAGTGGTCAGTTTTTAGATACAAAAGTGTATCTTTCACTAACCTTTTCGAGAGAATTAAACATAAATATGTCAAATGTTCAAAACAGCCTTCAATGAAATAGCCTCAAAATCACAAACTGGCTGAAACTGTACAGTGAATTGGAGAAATTACAGCACAGGGCTTTCTACTACGACACAGATAGTATAATCTATGTGACAAGACAGGGGGGAGACTCCACTGCCCATGGAGGTTGTATCTGGGGGATCCCTAAAAGTTATGCTTACCAGACCAAAACATTAAAAAAAGGTTGGGATGCGTTTTTGTGTAACCCCTTTCACACGCATCCCAACCTTTTTTAAATGTTTTGGTCTGGTAAGCATAACTTTTAGGGATCCCCCAGATACAATCTCCATGGGCAGTGGAGTCTCCCCCCTGTCTTGTCACATAGATTATACTACCTGTGTCGTAGTAGAAAGCTCTGTGCTGTAATTTCTCCAATTCACTGTACAGTTTCAGCCAGTTTGTGATTTTGAGGCTATTTCATTGAAGGCTGTTTTGAACATTTGACATATTTATGTTTATTTCTCTCGAAAAGGTTAGTGAAAGATACACTTTTGTATCTAAAAACTGACCACTACCATGAAGTACTCTGAGTAGATTTCGTTAGGATTCCCACTCTTAATGGCGTTTTGTCATGTATCCTAAGGCTGCTTTGCACATTTGACAGATTTATGCTTAATTCTCTCAGAAATGTTACCGAAAGATACACTTTTCTTTTTAAAAGCAGACCACTACCATGAAAGTACTCTGTTTTATTAGATTTCGTCAAGCATCTGACTCTTAATGGCCTTTTGTGATTTTGAGGGCTATTTCAGTGAAACAAGGCTGTTTTGAACATTTGACAGATTTATGCTTAAATTCTCTGAGAAAGTTACTGAAAAGATACACTTTTGTGTATAAAAGCTGACCACTACCATGAAGTACTTTGTTTTAGTAGATTTCGTCAAGCATCTGACTCATAATGGTCCTCTCTAGATTTGATTCAGGGTGTTTTCTGTGTGTCTGTGTTTCTGTGTTTCTGTGTGTTTCCGTGTTTCTGCGTTTCTGTGGGTGTATAATACGCACGTTTCAGTACACATTTATCCTACATCTTCCCTGTTATCCTCCCCTTGTTATAATGAAGACACCAGTGCATGTGAAGGACTGTAATACACATGTATCAGACACACTCCCCTTGCTATAATGAAGACAACAGTTTTTAAAATGTAAAAAACACATTTTTATTTTTCACACACACAAAAATCAATAGTTACATTGATTGTAACATCCCCAGGACCGTCTCCATCTTGGAATTCCCCATATTACTGGAAATATCCTGGTGGAGTTTTTTCACTTCAGTCAGAATATTCATGTGTATGTTGTTTTCAACACAAAGATGCATCACATCTACAAACAGAGCATACAGTGAGAGCACATGATACACTTTTGATGTTTGTTTCATTTCTGCGGTAATGTTACAGAATGTTTCGGAAAATGAAGATTCCAGGACCACTTTAAATGTTTCGTTTATAATCGTTTCCCAATGACCCGGAATAGTACTGCCAGAACGAACGATATCCATAATGTCTTCCAGTTTACAAACTTCAGCCGTTCTTTTTACACAGGGGTCACTACTCATTCTGCTTTCAATCGTCCTCATCACCACCCCTATTAAAAGGATATTGACTATATTGTGTTCAATATATACAGAGCATTTTGCATAGTAGTTCCCCATTTTTATTTTACTTTAAAAGAGAGAAAAGTCAATGTATCAAAAACAAATCCCTGGCTTCAGTCAACTGCTGGTTAATAGTCTTCTTCTTCTCCATCCAACTCGGCCTGGATCTTTTCAAGTCTCTCCTTGAGGCGTCTGCAATTTTTGAGATTGTGAAGAAAAGCCTCCGAAGCGCCTTGGATCCTCGAATCATCCGTGAAAATGTCTTTATCAATAAGAGTCTGGTCGATCTCAGTAATGAAGTCGGTGAGCCAGAGTCTTTTCATTAGCGCATTGTAATTGTTTCTGAAGTAGAAATCGGACATGTCATTCATAAAATCGTGTTGCCTCTGGCCGGGGTGACTGACTCGACACCCTTTGCAGATTTCTTCTCTGTACCGATGTATCACCCTCTCCACAATATCAACCAACACCGAATTCACTGTGTCCACAAAACAGAGACGTCTTGGCCCAAGGAGCAAAATCAGCAGCGGTAGTATTGCCGGATTCGGCGGTCCAGAATGGTGGTGATGATGGTAGTCCAGGAGTCTGTTCCTGGCTGCAACTCGCGGGGGGAGTCTTGGTTTTTCTCAGATCCATGGCTAGTTTACAACGGTTGTCTTAGTGGGGTCCTTCGTTTTAGAGGATTTGCCGAGTGGAGGGTAGGACTTATTGCGTTGAATGGGGGGAGTCATTTATAGAATTGAGAGTTTTAAAAAAAAAAAAAAAGTTCTTTAAGCGTTGTAGCTTTTTCATCTATCATTTCCAACCACGCAGCAATAGGTCAAAATTAAGAATAAGCAATAGTTTTGTCAAGATTTTACGGAAAAAGTCAAAAAGTATAGTTTTGTCAGAAATATGGAAAAAGTCATTGTGTACAAATAGTATGTTGAAAATCAAAAAGAAAAAGAAAACTCAATTCATTACAATTAATGAATATTTTACCCAGTTCTAAAGTTTTGCACCCCCTAAAAGAAAAACCCCCTTCCTTACCAAGTACTTCATATTATACCCTTTGTTAAGTGTTGCATACATCAAGGTGTATCTTAAAGTATCTTGGTAGTAGAAAATAACTAAAAAATATGTAAGGTTATCAGAAAAAAGAAAAAACCTTGTTTAACTGAACAAGTGTTTTTACAACAAAACAAAAAAAACCGCCATTTAAAACAAAATCCTTACAAAAGTACTTCATATTCTACCAGTTGTTAAGTGTTGCACACGCCAAAGTGGGTCTAAAAGTATCTTAGTAACACAAGAGAAGAGAAAAAAGCATTGATGTTAACAGAAACTGGATTGTTCCACTGAAATAATAAATAAATAATTTCGAAAAGTGCGTTTAAAAGAAAATGTATTCAGATAAAGTATTTTGTTTTGAATATTAAGTCCAAGATGGTTACATTTGCCCTCTTAAACCATTTGTATTATATTTTTGTTTTCCTGATAAAAGACAGAGTCACCTGAATTAATTTTGTCTCCATACCTTTTTTATTTTTTACATTTTGTAACAATCTTTAAACATTTGTAGAGAACAAACACTGTGGTTAAAATGAGTGTCTTTATGACGTCTCTCACAGCGTTGGTATTTTTCACAAGATTCATTTTTAAACACATCATCTTGATACATAGATAACACATTTTCGTAAGACCTTTTACCTAGGTAGAAAACTCAATGCTTTTCTTTGCGGGGTCCTTAGTTTTTAAAATGATCTGGTGAGGAGGGTATGACTTGTTATGTTGAGTGGGATACTGAGTCCTCTGCATAAGTGAGAGTCTTTTTCACCTTTATAATGTCCATCGATGTCTGACTCTGTTTAAAAAATTCTTTAAGCTTTGTAGCTTTTCCATCAATCATTTTCAGCCAAGCAATCAGAGGCACCCGAAAGTGTCACGGTTGAGTGAAGGAAGCAGGACCCAAGCGCAGATAACTTTGATAAACCTTTATTTCAAGGCTAAATGGAACGAATACAGACAAAAACAGAACACTCACCGGTGAAGTCCGTCACCAACAAAAGAAGCACCGACACTGAACACAGCACGAGACAAGACTAAATACAGGGAGGGATAATTACAAGACACAGGTGAACACAATCGGCTAACGAGACACAGGTGAGGAGGGAGGAGAAAAACACAAGAGCCACAGGTGAACACAATTAGCTAACGAGACACAGGTGAGGAGGGAGGAGAACACACAGGGACACTAACGACAGGAGGAAAACATGACAGAGAACAGTGAAAACACCCAAACCTAGACAGAACTGTGACAGAACCCCCCCCTCAAGGGACGGATTCCAGACGTCCCTAAACCCCAACACAAAAATCCAAAAAAGTCCAGCAGGGTGGGTGGAGGGGGTCCGGAGGAGGGACGTATCCCTAGGCCACCAGGGTGGGTGGAGGGGGTCCGGAGGACGGGACTAAGCTGACCGCCCAGGAGCCCAGTAGGGGACCAGGAAGGGATCTCGGGCGGACGGCCCGGGGGCACGGCAGAAGCCGAGAAGGGGGACTCGGGCGGACGGCCTGGGGGCAAGGCAGAGTCCATGGTGGGGGTCTCGGGCGGACGGCCCGGGGGCAAGGCAGAGTCCATGGTGGGGCGAAGGCCACAGCGGGCGAACTCAGGGGGCCGAGCATGAGGGCGAAGGCAGCGGCAGGAAGAGTCAGGGGGCCGGGCTCGAGGACGAGGGCAGCGGCAGGAAGAGTCAGGGGGCCGGGCTCGAGGACGAGGGCAGCGGCAGGAAGAGTCAGGGGGCCGGGCTCGAGGACGAGGGCAGCGGCAGGAAGAGTCAGGGGGCCGGGCCCGCGGACGAAGACCGCGGCTCACAGAGGGTCGGGATCGAGGGCGAAGACCACGGCAGGAAAAGTCAGGGGGCCGGGCCCGAGGACGAGGGCAGCGGCAGGAAGAGTCAGGAGGCCGGGCCCGCGGACGAAGACCGCGGCTCACAGAGGGTCGGGATCGAGGGCGAAGACCAGACAGCTCCGGAGGCCGGGCAGGACCCGGTGTCGGCCGGACAGGAACCGGAGCCGGCGGGACAGGCTTCGGCAGGATCCCCCACGGAAGAGGACCAGGAGTTGGCAGGACCCCCAGCAGGAGAGCGGTTGGCGGGACCTCCGACGAGACAGGACAAAAGGTTGGCAGTACCCCCGGCAGGAGAGTAGACGGCGGGACCTCCAACGGCACAGGACACAGGGTTGGCAGTACCCCCGGCAGGTGAGTAGACGGCGGGACCTCCAACGGAACAGGACATAGGGTTGGCAGGACCCCCGGCAGGAGAGTAGTCGGCGGGACCTCCAACGGGACAGGACATGGGGTTGGCAGGAACCCCGGCAGGAGAGTAGTCGGCGGGGCCTCCAACGGGACAGGACATGGGGTTGGCAGGACCCCCGGCAGGAGAGTAGTCGGCGGGGCCTCCAACGGGACAGGACATAGGGTTGGCAGGACCCCCGGCAGGAGAGTAGTCGGCGGGGCCTCCAACGGGACAGGACACAGGGTTGGCAGGACCCCCGGCAGGAGAGTAGTCGGCGGGGCCTCCAACGGAACAGGACATAGGGTTGGCAGGACCCCCGGCAGGAGAGTAGTCGGCGGGGCCTCCAACGGGACAGGACACAGGGTTGGCAGGACCCCCGGCAGGAGAGTAGTCGGCGGGGCCTCCAACGAGACCGGACAAAGGGTTGGCAGGACCCCCGGCAGGAGAGTAGTCGGCGGGGCCTCCAACGGGACAAGACATGGGGTTGGCAGGACCCCCGGCAGAGGGCTAGTCTGCGGGACCTCCAACTGGACAAGACATGGGGTTGGCAGGACCCCCGACAGAGGGCTAGTCTGCGGGACCTCCAACTGGACAGGACATGGGGTTGGCAGGACCCCCGGCAGAGGGCTAGTCTGCGGGACCTCCAACTGGACAAGACATGGGGTTGGCAGGACCCCCGGCAGAGGGCTAGTCTGCGGGACCTCCAACTGGACAGGACATGGGGTTGGCAGGACCCCCGGCAGAGGGCTAGTCTGCGGGACCTCCAACTGGACAAGACATGGGGTTGGCAGGACCCCCGGCAGAGGGCTAGTCTGCGGGACCTCCAACTGGACAGGACATGGGGTTGGCAGGACCCCCGGCAGAGGGCTAGTCTGCGGGACCTCCAACGGGACAAGACATGGGGTTGGCAGGACCCCCGGCAGAGGGCTAGTCTGCGGGACCTCCAACTGGACGGGACATGGGGTTGGCAGGACCCCCGGCAGAAGACTAGTCTGCGGGACCTCCAACTGGACAGGACATGAGGTTGGCAGGACCCCCAGCGGAACCTCCAACGGTACCTGACATGGGGTTGGCAGGACCCCCGGCAGAAGACTAGTCTGCGGGACCTCCAACTGGACATGAGTAGGGGCTTGAGTGGGGACTCGAGAGAGGGCTTGAGAGGGAACTTGAGAGGAAACTGGAGAGTGGACTCGAGAAGGAACTCGAGAGGTAACTCGAGAGGGGACCTGAGAGGGGACTTGAGAGGGGACCTGAGAGGGGACTTGAGATGGAACTCGAGAGGAGACCTGAGGGGAAACTTGAGAGGTGACTCGAGAGGGAACTCGAGAGGGGACTAGAGAGGGGACTTGAGAGGGAACTCGAGAGGAGACCTGAGGGGAAACTTGAGAGGTGACTCGAGAGGACACTGGAGAGTTGACTTGGGAGGTGACTCGAGAGGACACTGGAGAGTTGACTTGAGAGGGGACTCGAGAAAAGACTCGAGAGGGAACTCGAGAGGGGACCTGAGAGGGGACTTGAGAAAAGACTCGAGAGGGAACTTGAGATGGGATGAGGGAAGGGACTAGAGAAGTGACTCGAAGAGGGACTTGAGAAGGGACTAGAGAAGGGACTAGGACAGCTGGGGCCAGAGCTAAGGCTGGAACCATGGCTGCTGGGGCCAGAACTAGGTCTGGAACCATGGCTGCTGGGGCCAGAACTGGGGCCGGAATGATGGCTGCTGGGGCCAGAACTGGGGCCGGAATGATGGCTGCTGGGGCCAGAACTGGGGCTGGAACCATGGCTGCTGGGGCCTGTACTGGGGCCGGAACTATGGCTGTGTGGGCCGGTTCTGTAGCCGGAACCATGACTCTTGGGGCTCGGATTGCTAGCCTGGACTTGCGACTCCTTCTCCTAGAAGCCGCCTGAAGGCTCCGTGGACCTCCAAAAGCCAGCCGAGTTCCAGAAAACGCCTCTTGGACAGGAGCAGGAACTGGGGCGGAAGCACTGGTTGACTCCAGACGGAACACACCGAGACGTTTATAGTCCGCAGGCTGGAAATCACACACCCAGATGAAGTTCAACATCCAGTCAGGTAAGAACTTCACCAAGTCCGGTTTCTCCATAGCCAACCGGTGCGCCTCTACCAGAGAGGCCTCCTTCTGCCGAACACTGGACGCTCCCCTCCACCAATCATAGCAGCAAGCCAAAGCAAATGAAAAATGCTGTAATTCCACCTCAAATGGGTCATCTGCTGGGTCCATCTCTGGTCGGTGCTTTCTGTCACGGTTGAGTGAAGGAAGCAGGACCCAAGCGCAGATAACTTTGATAAACCTTTATTTCAAGGCTAAATGGAACGAATACAGACAAAAACAGAACACTCACCGGTGAAGTCCGTCACCAACAAAAGAAGCACCGACACTGAACACAGCACGAGACAAGACTAAATACAGGGAGGGATAATTACAAGACACAGGTGAACACAATCGGCTAACGAGACACAGGTGAGGAGGGAGGAGAAAAACACAAGAGCCACAGGTGAACACAATTAGCTAACGAGACACAGGTGAGGAGGGAGGAGAACACACAGGGACACTAACGACAGGAGGAAAACATGACAGAGAACAGTGAAAACACCCAAACCTAGACAGAACTGTGACAGAAAGGATGTCTGAAAAACCCCGCATGTAGAGTTGAAATACTCCAAAACAAAATAATCTGAGGTGTCCTTCCCCTGCGTCACCAAACGGCTTGCACGGTAATACCACCGCCCCGATGGTCCGCTTTTAGTTTCCCATACGGTGCTTGTCAGGATTCTTCTCACTTCTGGCGGCGGGGGGATATCTCCTTCTTCTTCTTCCTTCACATTGAGGGACAGCGGTGAAAACTCTTCTTTGATCTCGCATGCTGTATGCGTTTCTTTGCTTTTCTTTACAAATATCTTGTACACCGCTGGTTCCACTATGGTTTCTCGATGCACTACTTCTTCCGATACAGTGGTTGCATGTAGATCTCTGGAAGACACCAGAGTTAACACAGCCCAATCTGTTGAGGTCAGTGTCGCTTTAACACTGCGGGGTCCATACGTTTCTCCATTCTTCAGATTGTAGAAATGCAGTTCATTCGCCATATAGTTGAATACATAACCCCAAACATCGCCATTTTTCAGAGTCCATTCTTCATGAAGTTCTTCAGCTGGAGGCATCTGAAACCGGCACAGATGCTGCATTCGTTTCTTGATTGGCGCTACGGACTGATGGCTGTAGGTTGTCACAGGGGTCTCGCTGATTAAACCCATATCTAGGCATCTCTTGGCCATTTTTCTTTTTTGAAAGGTGACTTGGTGAGTGGCTTGTTATTTAGTTTGAGCGCATTTCTTTTTTCACCTATTTCCACCCCTACTTTAAAATGATCTGGTGAGGAGGGCGGGACTTGTTATGTTGAGGGGCAGCGGAGCTCTCTGTAAAAAAGTGAGAATCTTTACCAGTCAAAACTTTTGATTATTTTACATTACACGTATGTAGATACTTTATACATATGGCAACGTAAATAGAAGCTTCATTATCTTAGTAATCTGAACTATGATGTACAACTTGACTTAAACTTAGAGAATTAATAAGCTAACTCTTTTATAACCCAACTAAGTAATTTGTTTTGTGTACGTGTGTTGCAGTCTGAAATGAACTGAGACAAAGATATTATTAGCACATTTAATTAAGGTTGATCACAATCATCAAACAGACGGCGTTGGCCAAATAGAAAAGGTGATAATAAATGCATATTTTACATCTGGCTGACTGAATGGCTAAACCTGTAACAGCAGATCTGCAACTTTGTGTTATTGGAAAGTTATGATCACGCTCAACATATATCTTTTTATATTTCCTATGGAGTCAAGTTTCTGACCAGCTGATCAATATTAACATAACCTTTTATATATTGGATGTATATCAAATATACTGCAGTTCACTGCTTCATTCGCACTTCTGGTTAAATGCTAATTGTATCTGATATTCCAGGATTTCCCCCACATAGACTTTACTGGGGTGGGCCGCCCAGTATATTAACGGCCGCCCAAGTATATTTCGCGACCCATTTAGTTTTTTTATTTATTTTGAACGCAATGCTGCTCACATGTGGGCCTGCCTCACACAGGGTGACTGGCTGTCTACATGATGTGGCCTGCCGACATGGCCACTGTCATACAGATCATAAATCAAAGCCCTTGATTGGTCTCTGTGTGTCAGTCAAGCTCTGGATAAGCTCAGGTGAGGTAAAGGACTCTGAGTGTTTAGATAGTTAACTTAGTCTAAGTTATATACCATGGTAAATACTACTACAAAACCCTGGATCAAATCTAGAGAGGACAACTAAAAAAGTGTAGGGTGGCTGTTTTAAACTAATTCCACCACATATATATATATCTTATTCTAACCCTATAATGTATTTACTGAAAAAGAGTCCTCTCTTGCTGATATTCAGGTATGCTGGTCGCCATGTCTCTGCTTTAAAGAGTCCTTTATCCATGTGTTTAACGATGCATCTTTTGCCCCACACAGAGTGAAACTTAGTTATCACTATTAAAAACTAAATAAGCTCTTTTTAAAATTAATATGAATACCCTCTTTGCAAAAAACAGATATATCCTTGTCTTAACAGTTCCCCAAAAACTTGAGAAGAAACATCCTTAGCAGACACCGTGTCTAATCAGCATATAGATTAGCATCCCTTATCTCAACCCCCACATCAAAGGGGCAACTCTGTGTGTGTGTGTGTGTGTGTGTGTGTGTGTGTGTGTGTGTGTGTGTGTGTGTGTGTGTGTGTGTGTGTGTGTGTTAATTGTCCTCAGAGTAGGGGATCAGCCTGTTTGACCAACAGAGACACAAGAGAAGTTTGTGCACAGATCTCTGGCTGTATGCATCTGCACTCAGCATAGACATTCGTTTTCTTGACTGGAGCCCCGCTGATGGCTGTTGTCACATTTTGGCCATTTTTCTTTTTTGAAAGGTGACTTGGTAAGTGGAAATTACTGTCTTTTATTTAGTTTTGAGCATATTTCTATTTTCATCTAATTCCACCCCCCACAATCTCCTTGCCGGATCAAGGGTGGAGAAAAGGGGGGAGAGGCCGGGGCACACTGAGCGGCCAGACATCCTAACTTCAGAGAGACTACCTTAACTGACACATGTCTCACTCATAAAAATACCTAAATTAAGATCACAGGCTCATAACATCTAAGGCTAATTAGATTAGATAACCCCCTGAAGGACCAGACAGCATAACTTCAGAGAGACTACCTTAATCGACACATCAAGGAATTAGACAACAAACCATGTCTCACTCATAAAAATACCTAGATTAAGATCAAAGGGCAAAACATCAAAGGCTAATTAGATTAGATAACCCCCTGAGGGACCAGACAGCATAACTTCAAAGAGACTACCTTAATCAACACATCAAAGAAATAGACAACAAAGGCATTCCACAGGGGGGCTTTTCACACCTACCCGTTATAACACATCACCCCTCACATCAAAGGGTCTCAAACAATGGGAGGCGGGACATAGCTCTGATAAAAAGCTCTCGACCAATGGGAGGCGAGGGGAGGCGGGACTTAGCTCATTTGCATAATTGGGGGCGTGTCACCTGTCACTTTTTCATGCA
Organism: Harpagifer antarcticus; assembly: GCA_902827135.1. NCBI lineage: Eukaryota > Metazoa > Chordata > Actinopteri > Perciformes > Harpagiferidae > Harpagifer > Harpagifer antarcticus. The sequence continues at coordinate 399,589 of CADEHL010000497.1, read as the reverse complement.
TACTAATGTGATTGAAACAGCATCGGTACTACTACTGACATGGACGTCACCTTGCTCCTTGAGTGTGAGAACATCTTTGTTTTACTTTGGATGCTAAACAGTATAGCCACACAACAATTGATATCACAAGAAAGGGCTCTTCCATGACTGAAGAGATTAACATTTTGACAAAGATAATCCACTCTAGTATGAGAATAAAACACCAAGAGGCATAACCAACTCACCTGGAGGTCATAGGAGGCGAGTAGCTGATCCAGAACTTCAGTTTCCTTTCCTTTGCTTGCCGCCTTCTTCCTGAACAGGCTCTGAAGACGGGGGACATGTCTATCCAACTCCGCATAGAAGTGGTTCTTCAGGTTGAGGTTTGTTATCCTGTGGAACTCTGCACAAATATAAAATGACTATTTAATTGACAGTACAATGTATATGTGGACTGAAGGCAGCAGAGATAAACAGAAACATAACATGCTAAATCTGAGTAAACATGTCAAAGTTATCAGTGACAAAGGCACACAAAATAATTATATAGTTGTAATAAATAAAATATTTTCACCTGTGACTCCATTTTCAAGGCAGGTCAGCGTTCCAGGATCTCTCCAACAGGTAGCTCATCATTGATCATTGCGCCGCAGGCCAAAGGTAGTCTGCATTAACTTTTAAATCAAGGGAATAATAATGTTATAATGTTCAAGTAACTCTAAAAAACATTGAAGGTTAGCTGGGTTGCAAAGTTTTCACAAAATGATCTGAGAAACACTATTTTCGAACCTAAAATGGCGGCAGGCGGCGTGCTTTTCTTTTTTGTTACAGCATGCATGTCTGTGCATGTTTTATTAACTTAGACTAGAGGCAGAGGATTTACGTTCATTTTATCCACAAACTTTATACCATAAGCGTGCGTTCTGCATGTTTGTAAAAGCAAGCTAACTTGAAACACTAGACTATTAATCTGTTAAATCCGGCAGCCGCCGGTACCGAGGGGTTCTTGTTCACGAAACTTTGTCTCAGGGCTTCTTAACATTTAAAAACCAAGATAAGATATCAGATTAAACCTGAAATTCCACATATTATAGAAGTATTAGTATCATCACTGTGAGATCATTACCTTTGCTGAGTTACATGTATTTGAAAACGCTGGGGGGTATAAATTACCTTGTAAAATGAATAGTCTAGTGTTTCAAGTTAGCTTGCTTTTACAAAGATGCAGAACGCACGGTTATGGTACATTGTAGTGGATCAAATGAACGTAAATCCTCTATGCCTCTAAGTTAATAAAACATGTGGTAACAAAAAGAAGAAAGAAAACGCGCCGCCTGCCGCCATTTTAGGTTCGACTTTTCCAGAAAACTTTTGCAACACAAACGTTCCACTTTGAGATATAACTTAAAACAATATAAAAATACTGTCTTACACGTAAGTTAAATCATTTTTCAAGTGAGGCAGATATTAAATGTAGGCTAGCTAACAAGAGCTCAAATCAAACTAACACATCATGCGACACAAAGTGCATTAGATGCAGAAATGAATAACACATCATTTAAATACTGTGCAAAGGCAAGACCCCAGAGTAGAGCGGCCAAAAAAGGATCACGATTCCGGCAGTGAGAGCACGGTGGGCAAAGTATTCTTAAAAGTCTGAGCGATTTCAACAGAGGCGAGGTGCTAATGGTGGACTCTGGTGAAGCATGTGGTGAAGGCATGTGTGATAGAACGTCTAGGCCCGTCGGGGGCGGAGCACATACGTGATGACGTCAGACCAGCGTCAGACAGATTCAGTAAAAATGTTTGAGTACTATTACCAATATGACCCAAAGTGGTTGAACACACAATATTAAAAATCAGTTCATATAGTCATCAGAAAATTAGCGGTGAATTCACTTTTTTAAATGTTAAAACAATGAATTTTCTTTCAGAAGCTTATAATGTTCGGTCTTACAGTGTGCAAGAACACTGGTGATTCTGTGTAATCACTGGCTGATTAGTGGTTTTGCTAAATCACTGTTGTGGTTGTAGTGGTTTTTCAAAATCACTTACTAGTGATTCAATAAGTTACAGAATTGTATAATTATATACATATAGGTAAAATATAGTGATAAGATATAGGTTACATACCTTGTGTGTCACAAACGAGCTGAGGACCAAAATGCAGAACACGGGAAACCAGAGATAGTCGGTAACCAGCTTTATTAGAGTCAATAGGCTGGTAGGAGACAACACGGCAGATAGTAGGCAAAGGGCTGGTCGGGGACAGGCGAGGTTTCCGGGAGAAGGCAGGACGGGAGTCGTAGGCACAGAACGGGTCAGGGAGCAGGCGAGGCAGGCTGGTCAGGGACAGGCAGGGTCGAAACCGGGAGAGCAATCTGAGGAGTAGTGCGGGAAAGACAAGTATGCTGCGAAGTACGATCTGGCACTGAGGTGAAGGTGAAGTGGGCCTAAATACTAATGGAGCTGATGGGTGTAACAGAGTGAGAGAGAGAGACAGGGTGTGACTACCAGGTGACTAAGGAATGATAATGCAGAAAATAGGTGAGTGAGAAAGCAGACTGTGACAGAACCCCCCCCTTAATGGACGGCTCCAGACGTCTAAACAATACTAAAAAAAAAAAAAAAAAAGAGACCCAAGAAAAAAAAAACCCTACAGACACCGGGTGGAAGGTGGAGGTATGGGAAAGGTTAGTACTCGTCTGAGACTGCTCTCTCGGCCTCTCCCTCCTGGAAATCCTCGTCCTCCTCGCCCGATGACGACTCCCCCTCCTCCTCGACGAAGCCTCCGGTCCGTAGCGGACGAGTACTCCCTGGCTTAACGCCTGGTCGAGCGTGGGTCCTAGACGGCTGCTCCGGGTAACGCAGGTGGAAGTCTCGGATGAGCTGAGGGTTGAGGATATGACGAGCCGGAACCCACTGCCTCTCCTCAGGACCATAGCCCTCCCAGTCCACCAAATATTGAACCCCTCTTCCTCTGAGACGGGAACGGAGTAAACGACGAAGGGTGTAGGTAGGGCCCCCATCGATCATCCTAGGGGGTGGTGGTGGAGGGGCGGCGGAAACCATAGGGCTCTCCCGGACAGGTTTAATCCTAGAGACGTGGAAGGTGGGATGGATTTTCATGTTCCGGGGCAAACTCAGTCGAACTGCTGCAGGATTAATGACCTTGACAATCTCGAAGGGTCCAATAAACCTGGGCGCTAACTTTTTAGACTCCATCCGAAGGGGAATGTTCTGGGTGGAAAGCCACACCCTCTGGCCTACCTGGTACACAGGTGCCTTGGTTCGTCGGCGGTTCGCTGATGTGGCGTACCGGTTAGCAGACTGAAGCAGAGTTGTACGAGCCTGCCTCCAAGTCCTCCGACAACGTCGGATGAAAGCCTGGACAGACGGACAGGTAACCTCCTTCTCCAATGCAGAGAACAATGGGGGTTGAAAACCGTATGCACACTGAAAAGGGGAAAGACCAGTAGCGGAACTGATGAGGGTGTTGTGGGCATACTCCACCCACAGGAGTTGTTTTGACCAGGTCGTGGGATGATCGGAAGCCATGCAGCGGAGAGTGGTCTCCATCTCCTGATTCTTCCGTTCGGTCTGGCCATTGGCCTGTGGGTGGAAACCGGAGGTGAGACTAACCGTCGCCCCGATGAGCTCACAAAACTCCCTCCAAAACACAGAGGTGAATTGGGGCCCCCGGTCGGAAACCACATCAGTCGCCAGTCCGTGAATGCGAAACACGTGGAGCAGAATCAGTTCTGCCGTCTCCTTAGCTGACGGGATCTTAGGCAGGGGTATGAAATGAGCCATCTTACTAAACCGATCTACCACCGTCAAGATGGCAGTATGTCCGTGGGACGGTGGTAGACCAGTCACAAAGTCCAATGAAATATGTGACCAAGGGCGACGTGGGACCGGTAATGGATGAAGGAGGCCAGCTGGCGCTTGGTGAGATGATTTGTGCCGATTGCACACAGGACAGGCGTTCACAAACTCCCGGGTGTCAGCCTCCAGCGTGGCCCACCAGAACCGTTGTAGGACCATCCCCTTGGTACGTTGAATTCCAGGGTGGCAGGAAAGTCTGGAGCTATGAGCCCACTGAAGCACCTCAGCCCTCAAAACCTGAGGCACAAACAAGCGGTTAGGAGGACAAGAACTAGGACCGGGTTGGTCCACCAAAGCGGTCTTAACCCTCTCCTCAATCTCCCAAGCGAGGACGCCGATCACTCGAGGAGCAGGAAGAATAGTGTCCGGAATACCCCGGGTGTCTCCCTCCCTCCCGAACTGCCGGGACAAAGCGTCGGCCTTCACGTTGCGGGAGCCCGGGCGGTAGGAGAGAAAAAAATTAAACCGGGTGAAAAATAACGACCACCTGGCTTGCCGAGAATTCAGTCTCTGTGCCGACCTGATGTATTCCAGGTTCTTATGGTCGGTCCATACCTGAAATGGTTGTTCTGTCCCCTCAAGCCAGTGTCGCCACTCCTCCAACGCCAACTTGACTGCTAGAAGCTCTCGATTCCCCACGTCATAGTTTCTCTCCGCCGGACTCAATCTCCTCGAAAAGAAAGCACAGGGGTGGAGCTTCTGGTTCTCACCAGAACGTTGCGACAGGATGGCCCCCACCCCTACGTCAGAAGTATCCACCTCCACCACCAACTGACCAGCGGTGTCTGGTACTTGAAGGATAGGAGCTGACGTAAACCGGCCCTTGAGGTCCTGAAAAGCCTCCTCGGCTGCAGGGGACCATCGGAACGTCACCTTGGATGAGGTCAGGGCGGTGAGCGGGGCGGCCACGGTGCTGTAGCCACGGATGAACCGTCTGTAAAAGTTGGCGAATCCCAGGAAACGCTGCAGCTCCTTCCGGGAATCAGTGACCCGCCACGAGGTAACTGCTGAGACCTTAGAAGGATCCATCTCCACACTTCCTTGACCCACGATGTAGCCAAGAAAGGCGACCGAAGAAGTGTGAAACTCGCACTTCTCCGTCTTGACGAACAGTGAGTTCTCCAGAAGTCTCTGGAGGACTGTCTGGACATGATGGACGTGCTCCTTGAGGTTCTTAGAAAAAATCAAGATGTCGTCCAGATAGACAAAAACATAACGATCCAACATGTCTCGGAGTACGTCGTTCACCAACGCCTGGAAAACTGCAGGGGCGTTGGTAAGTCCAAATGGCATCACCAGGTACTCGTAATGTCCCGAAGAGGTGTTGAAGGCGGTCTTCCATTCGTCCCCCTCCCGGATTCGTACCAGGTGATAAGCGTTTCGTAGATCCAGCTTAGTGAAGATTGTAGCCCCCTGTAGTAACTCAAATGCTGACGAGATGAGTGGCAAGGGATAACGATTCTTCACCGTGACGTCGTTCAGACCTCGATAGTCAATGCAGGGTCTCAGGGTCTTGTCCTTCTTCGCCACAAAAAAAAACCCTGCTCCTGCGGGTGATGTGGAAGGACGAATAATTCCCGCAGCCAGAGAGTCATTGACGTAGGTCTCCATGGCCTTCCTCTCCGGTGCCGAAAGCGAGTACAACCGGGCCTTGGGTGGGACTGCGCCTGGATGTAGCTCAATGGCGCAGTCATAGGGCCGATGAGGTGGGAGAGATGTCGCCTTAGCCTTGCTAAACACCTCCTTAAAGTCCAAATACTCCGCCGGAACCTCTGTGACATCCGGAACCAGGTTCATATCCACAGATAGTTGAGGTGCGGCGGCCTGCTTGAGACAAACCTGATGACAGGAAGAACTCCAACCTAGGATGGACCCAGTTGCCCAGTCAATGTTCGGGTTGTGGCGGCGGAGCCACGGATAACCCAAAATCAGAGGGATTTGGGGGGACCGTAGCACATGAAACCGGATTGTCTCATGGTGGTTCCCCGACATGAGCATACGGACCGGTGTCGTCTGGTGTGTCACTGTTCCCAGCAGGTGACCATCCAAAGCATTAGCCGGTACCGGCTGGAGCAGCCGAACCTGTTGGATGCCCAGCTGTCGTGCGAGCTCCTCGTCAATGATGCTAACATCTGATCCGGAGTCGATAAAAACAGCCAGAGCCTGAGATTTGCCTGTCAGGAGGAGTCGAGCATGGCACAAGGGTCTTAGATTGGGGATGAGCTCAGAGGTTTGGCCCACCAGTATACTCCCCATTACTGATGAGCTCTGTCTTTTACCTCTTCGACGTACTTCCCTCTCCTCAGAGGTAAGACTCGTACGACCCACTTGCATGGGCTCGACCTCGTACCGTGAGTCAGAGTAGGAGTGGGAACTCTCCGCCGAACCCGGAAGTCGAAATCTCCCGGAAACCGGAAGTTGTTGTCGCGAGCAGCGGCCCGCCGCTCGCGTCTGTTGCTCTCCTCTCCGAGTCTAGATTCGTCCGTCAATCCGAGAGGTGAGCTCTATCAACCCATCCAAGGAAGCAGGGAGATCATAGGAAACCAGCTCATCTCTCATATAATCCGCTAATCCTCTCAGATATGCGTCACACTGCGCCGGCTCATTCCAGCTGCTGCGACGGCTACTGGTGCGGAAGTCAATAGCGTAATCCACCACCGTGCCGGAACCCTGGCACAAACTCAGCAGGCCTCCAGCAGCGTCGGGACCCAGACGAACGGGACCGAACACCTTCCGCATCTCCGCGGAAAAGGCAGCAAACGAGGCGCAGGCTGGTGTCTGCTGCTCCCACTCAGCAGTTCCCCATAAACGGGCTCTCCCCGTCAGATGATTTACGGTGAAAGCTACCCGAGCCGCCGAGGAGGCGAAGGTGTGTGGCTGCAGTGAAAACAATATGGAACAGTTTGTGAGAAAAGGCCTGCATCCCTCCGGCTCACCAGCGTAGCGTTCCGGCGTTCCCACACGAGGCTCCGGAGCGTATCCCGTCGACCCAGGGGCTGGAGCGAGCATCGGAGCTGCGGGCGGAGGGACGGTAGCAGCCATGGTACGGTGGCGGCCATCTGTTGCATCTGGGAGGTAAGGTGAGCCAGCGTTTGTCCCTGGGTTGAGGTTGCCTGGTGGGTCTCGATAGCTAAGGTAGCTATTGTGACCTCCTGTCTTTGGATGGCATCCTCAACCCTCTCAAAGCGGTCTCTAGGAGACCCGGTGTTTGCTTGGTCCATTTCTGGCCAGATCGTTCTGTCACAAACGAGCTGAGGACCAAAATGCAGAACACGGGAAACCAGAGATAGTCGGTAACCAGCTTTATTAGAGTCAATAGGCTGGTAGGAGACAACACGGCAGATAGTAGGCAAAGGGCTGGTCGGGGACAGGCGAGGTTTCCGGGAGAAGGCAGGACGGGAGTCGTAGGCACAGAACGGGTCAGGGAGCAGGCGAGGCAGGCTGGTCAGGGACAGGCAGGGTCGAAACCGGGAGAGCAATCTGAGGAGTAGTGCGGGAAAGACAAGCATGCTGCGAAGTACGATCTGGCACTGAGGTGAAGGTGAAGTGGGCCTAAATACTAATGGAGCTGATGGGTGTAACAGAGTGAGAGAGAGAGACAGGGTGTGACTACCAGGTGACTAAGGAATGATAATGCAGAAAATAGGTGAGTGAGAAAGCAGACTGTGACATTGTGTTATGTGAGAAATGACAAAAAGATGGTTCCAGAATGATTCAGAAGTGGGAAAATGAATAAAGCAACCTCTGGGTTAAAAATAATAACCCAGGCAGGTGTTCAACTGCAATTGAAGCCCTAATAACCCCTTTGACCCAGCATGAACAACCCACCAGTGTGTTTACAGTACCCAAGTAACCCATAATTATGACCCAACCAAATCAACCCAGCAATGAGTTTATAGAAATAACCCAGCATTTTTTAGAGTGTACATGTACAGCACTTTGGCCCGACCAAATATCGCTTTTAAATGTAATTTATAAATAAACTTTGATTTTGATTTGACATGGGGGGCTGGCATCGGCCGGGGAGCCAGTACTGGAGCCGAAACTGGAGCCGGAACCATGGCTGCTGGGGCTGGAACCATGGCTGCTGGGGCCAGGACTGAGGCTGGAACCATGGCTGCTGGGGTTGGAACCATGGCTGCTGGGGCCAGAATTGGGGCCGGAACCATGACTGCTGGGGCCAGAACTGGGGCCGGAACCATGGCTGCTGGGGCCAGAACTGGAGCCCAAAGCATGGCTTCTGGGGCTCGGGCTGCTAGCCTGGACTTGCGACTCCTTTTCTTAGGAGCCTTTTGGAGGCTCCGTGGACCTCCGAAAGCCAAACGGGTACCCGAGAACGGCTCCTGGACAGGAGCAGGAAATGGTGAAGAAGCAGGGGCTGACTCCAGACGGAACACACCGAGATGTATGGTGTCAGGTTGGGAATTGGGAGGCAGGGGGCTAGCATGCCTGGGGCTAGCAGGCCTGGGGCTAGCAGGCCGGGAATCACTTGTCGGGAGGAAGTCCATAATCCAGCCAGGTAAGAACTTCACTAAACATGGTTTCTCTGTTGCCATCTGGTGCGCCTCTGCCAGAGCAGCCTCTTTCTGCTGAACACTGGACGCTCCCCTCCACCTACCATAGCAGAAAGCCAATGAATAGGTAAAACTATGTAACTCCACCTCAAATGGATCATCTGCTGGGTCCATCTTTGGTGGGTTCCTTCTGTTAGGGTTGAGCAGCGCAGGGAGGACCCAACAAGTGCAGACAGACGATTGTTTAACAGCAAAAAAAACTTTATTCAAGGCAACAGGATCAACAAAAACCCAGATAGGAACTCTATCTCCCTCTAATCACAAAAGGGAACCCACAAAAAAACTTAAATACACACATGGCCAATCAAGATGACAAGACACAGCTGGGGAGGGGAGGGAACACACAAAGACACAAGTGAACAGAATCAGGTAATCACATAGGAGGGAAAACACAGACAGGAAACAAATACACACATGACAGACAGGGGGTGAACATCCTTGAATGAAAAACAGAAAGCCGACAGTCCTAGACAATTCCAAAATAAAACATCAAATAAAACAGTAAGGTAAGTAATGATGACTTAAGCAGTAAAATGTGAGTAGGATCCACCTCCACCAGTCGATCCACTGTGGGACCCAAGCCACCCGAAGATGGCAGGTTTCAAAGTGCCCTGCTTCAATCAAAGTCACCCAGGAACTCCTTGTTACGCCCAGGCCTAGGGAAACCTAGGTGCAACACAAAGTGTGCACTCTCTCCTCTTTTACCACTCCCAAGAACATAGACAATGAGACAGTGAATGCCGTTTGGTAAATTTAATTACCAAAGTTTTCTTTGTAACAAATAAGTGCAACAACCCACACAACAAACAAATCTCTGAAGACAAAAATCTTGCCTAACAAATAAGAACATTTAAATACAAGACTCTTACCTACACTGACGTAAAAACAGGAGAAAACGAGAACCAACCAAAAGAAAAAGGGTTTCACACTTTCACATAGACTTAAGGCATGTCCAACAAGGACAGGTTAAAGTTATGTCTATCCTTTCAAGGTTTACAAAATATTCAAGGACAGAAGTACAAAAGGACAGATACAAATACGCAACGGTTGGGAGCAGGAGAAGCTGAGTCAGAGAGAGGGCAGAGTGACGGCATGGCTGCAGCTTAAATGCTCCCCTCTTCCTCAGGTGGACCAATCAGCCTGTTGAAGGTAGCTAATCATCTAACGGGCACCACTTGCTTGCTCTCACACACACACACACACACACAAACACACACACACACACACACACACACACACACACACACACACACACACACACACAGGAGGAGGGAAAAATCTCTACACACAATACACATAACGACCAGGGTCGTAACACTCCTCATTAACTAACCATTAACGAATGATTCATTAATACAGTACCCCCCAGTCTGTTTACCAGTAACAATCCATCAGTTCTTCAATCACAGTCGCTCAGGAACTGCTCATTAACTATCTACAGATGTAGCACCTCATTTCAGACAGTTTGAAATGCGAGGGCCGTGGCCGGCACAGGGTCTGCCCTCGCTCAAGGGAAAACCTCCAACGTGACTTGAGACCGCCCCCATGATAAATAAATGTAATTATAATTAAGCCAGCTGCAATGGATCATTGATCCACCAGGGGGAGCAGTGATTAAAAAGCTGCCACACTGGAACTCATGTGAAATAAACAGCTCATAGATCTACAGGAATCTGATATAGCGGATATCCATATGTCACGGATAGGATTATATTCTGTGCTAAATAAGAGACATGTAATAATTTACAAAACATCACCATGTTTTTATTTAACAAAATAATGTTGTTTAATCCACGTTGGCGTACTACAAAGAACTATAAAAAAAACAATCGGTTCGTTTTTTCATCAGGAAATCCAGCCCGGCTCAAACAAACGATTTTTAATCATCATCCTCACGATCATTTAATGATATGATCGCCGAATTGACATGAACGCACTAACAATCTAAGGTACACGAAAGGAGGGTCAGGCCGATTGTCGAACCTCAGATTGAGGAGGAACAATGCGGATTCCCTCCTGGTCGTGGAACGACAGATCAGCTTTTTACTCTCGCAACGATCCTGGAGGGGGCCTGAGAGTATGCTTATCCGGTCTACATGTGTTTTGTAGAATTGGAGAAGGCGTATGACCGAGTTCCCAAGGAGTTACTGTGGGAGGTGCTACAGGAGTATGGGGTGAGGGGGTCTCTACTCAGGGCCATCCAATCTCTGTACTCCCAAAGCGAGAGCTGTGTCCGAGTCCTCTGCAGTAAGTCGGACCCATTTCCGGTGAGGGTTGGCCTCCGCCAGGGCTGCGCTTTGTCACCAATCCTGTTTGTAATATACATGGATCGGATTTCGAGGCGTAGTCGTCGGGGAGGGGGTCTGCAGTTCGGTAGACTAAGGATTGCACCACTGCTTTTTGCAGATGATGTGGTTTTAATGGCTTCATCGGTCTGCGACCTTCAGCACTCACTGGATCGGTTCGATGTACGATTTTTTACTTTGTTTAGAGCAGTGATCTTCTCTTCCTCTCTGCAGCAGAGAGCTAAGCGCTGTCAGACCGGACCATGGGTGTAAAGGCAGAGGGGTGTCTCTAGTTCCCCCTCGACACATAGACTGAACCTTTTTTTTGTCCATGTCCGATTGGCTTAGAATTTTCGCAACTGCAAACATTTTTAAACAAACAGTGACCATGTGCCGTTCCCCACCTCCCGACAGCTCCCTTAAATCAACGCAGGGCTGTGACTCTTTGTTTCAAAAGTAATGGCCCATTGGAATGTGACAAAACTCTCCCACCCCCCCCCTGTTCTCCAGCAGTGGTCTGAAAGGGTCTCTGGAAATATCAAACATTTAATTAAAGTTTTAAAACAGTGACAGGGTCCAAACTCAGAGGTGGAAGAAATATTCAGATTATTTACCTAGGTAAAAATACATATTAGAAGTAAATGTCCTGGATTCAAAATGGTCTATTGCCCAAGTGAAAAGTATTATCATCTGAAAGTAAAATGAATCATTATGTTATTAGTATTAAATACATTTAAGTATTTTTACAACTTGTATTTAGAAATACTTACGTTGTAATTATTGATGCATACATGTGTTCATCCATTCAATTTGGCATCTGCTATAATGGGGTTAATGTATGATATTACTTAATAATACAATACATTATATAATATATGATAATATAATTGTATTCATTTCTTATTTCATAGTTTCTCATTATTATTATTTTTATCGCTGATCTTATTTTTAAGATTTTATTAATCTGTGTGAATCTGTGCTGTCCCGTTTTTTACTCTCACCCTGTTGCTGTTTGAACAACTGAATTTCCCCACGGGGATTAATAAAGGTCCATCTTATCTTATCTTAATGTATGAGTTGATTTACTTTGATCTACTGTACTGGGTAAAAACACCACAACAATAATACAAAAGATATACTGCCCATTAAAGCAAACTATTGTATGAGCATAAAAAATAAAGAAGTGTAAACATTTACATTATTATGATTATTTAAAATATAAAGACTATATATTATTGAATTACAATTAAGATAATAAGATTAGATATACTTTATTTGATCTAGAATATTGATGTTTTTTCGTTATAGTAGCCTGTGAAAACCATAACAAATAAGTGATTACATGCTACAGTCTTCAGCAAACACAACTGCAGAGCTGCAAACATTGCAAACAGACTAAAGTCTACAACACCCAGTTGTCTTTGTGTATTTGTGAATGAAGCACTATCATGGTTAAAATTGTTTTGATCTGGTCTGAAGCTCCTTCTCTCTCCGGTGTGAAGACCCTCTTTCCTCTGCTGTTCCTCTGTTCCTCCTGTTTTCACTTCCTGTCCTCCTTCCTGTTTATGTCTCTATGCAGCCTGTTAATGTTTCTGTATTTTGCCACTGCTCTGATGGATTCTCCAGCCTCTCCATCAGTGGCTCTCTCTCCACCTCCCTCACTCTCTCTTTCTTGCCGTGATGCTTTTCTACAATGTTTAAAACATAAAAAAACAAATCAGTTGCGTACAACTACATTGAAATAGCATTTTATACTACATAGACTTAACTTACCTTCAGTGCCTCATGGGGGGTTAGGTTGAACCACTGGCTCAGTTTACCCCCAAGCATGTGGCTCACGTTGCCCCACAGCCACTTTTTGGAAAGAAACTGTCTAGTTTAGTCCTTCATGCTCATCTTTAGCTAAATGATTCTTTACATCTTGCTAAATAGGTGCATTTGTTTTGACAGAATAGTAATCATACCCATACTTGCAAACCCTCACGATTTTCGCGGGAGACTCCCGATTTCATTGCCCTCTCCGGGGTTTCCTCCCGGGGTCATATTTCTCCAGCATTTCTCCCGATTTCTGACCAAATCAGATTTACCCAGGACTGTTTCCACTCAGACTTTAATACAGCTACACCATTGTTTGGTTTCCATGGTAGCGGGTCTCTTTAGTAGCGCGCGCAACTGAAAGTCTGAGAGGGTGAGGAAGATAGTCACAGAAAACAGAACAACAATCGACAACTCGACCCTCTGCTCACTCCTTTCCTGAAAAATACAGGTCCAGCCCACACCTATGCTCCATCAAGGATGGTGCTACAGGCCGCAAGACAGTGCACTTACAACTACAATAAGCATGTTAATGTTAATCTAATACAGCTCCGGCGATCCCCTCCCCCCCCCCCCCGCGGTGGTTTTGAAATGCTCCCGATTTCTGAGGTCTAAAGGTTGGCAAGTATGATTATACCTGACATGTTGAACATTTACTTTGACATTCAGAACATGGTTTATTGTGAAAAAAAAAAACATTTACCATGTGCTCCATCACAGCCAAATATAAATGATGGGTGCTTCCTGAATCGATGGTCACATGACATCAAATGTGGACAGTTCCCTAAATAAAAGGGGTGGGTCAATTTACCCACTGACTCATCTTACCCCAGTCTCCCCTACCGGGCATCTGATGTGTGTAGGCAGCAGCTGTCTTATTTAGCAGATCAAATGGAGCTAATAGTGGCTAGCTGTGCCTAAACGGCCCTGGCGAAGCATCGCTCAGAAGCTGCAGGTTTATCATTCTTACTGCCTTCAGATGTTGCAGGGATTCAGGGAGCTTATACTATAAAGCAGCTGCACAAGAATTGTGTGTATCAGTGTTATCCTTACAAAAACTGGTTGGAGCCTAGGGCCATTTTTCATTCAGAGTCCGCTCTTTTATGCCAACTCTTTTTGTAATTGCTTTCATTTTCCTGTTTTTGCTTTTCAATTACGTTATTAAACTTTTTGTCTAAAGTTCCAGCCAAGATTTGTAAACTTTTGAAATTAATTTAACAATTTTACACAAAATCAACAAACTTATGTGAACATTTAAGCTGACGGTTGAGGTGGATCAAGAGCATGCATGAATGGTGAAATAACGCCAATAAAAGGCTGCTACATTTGTTGAGAAAATGATTTCAATGAACTTCCATCAGAGACAACAAATTGACAATCAATGATAAATGGTTGTGCAGTACGCTCATTTCCACTGCAGCGCATAGCACGGTTTAAGCGTGCCGTGCCAAACCCGGCCCGTTTTTTGTTGCGTTTCCACTAGGGGTAGTTCCGGCTAACGGGTACCTTTTCACAGTTTTTCTGGCGCTCCAAAATCGTGGTTCTCTCCGGGCCAACAACCGGGCTGAATATGCTAAACTAGTGACGTGAGTTGCTACAACTACAACACAATGAACATATTTTACCGTGATTTAATAGTAATACACGTTTCTAAATGATGCCGAAGTAACAACATACTGATACCGGTTAGTAAAAACCATGAATTAATGCTTTGACAAGTCTGCAGACTGCGTGTTTTCTGAATGGGGATCGGCTAAGCTAACGCAGTATATGCTCCGACCGTCCACACTCACAACAACGGCCTACAGACATAAATAAACCAGCGACTGTATTCACCATGACAGACAGTCTGTGGTTTGTACTTGTTTAACTTTAGTCTAGTTTCTGAACAGATATGAGGAGCTGTGAGCTCTGATTGCTAAGAGCCAACGGCTGATGTTTGGTTTTGTGGTTCGCATTGAAGATGACGTCACGGCTCCGCCTACACTGCGTTACTATAGTTACTGCCCCAGCTACTAAACTGTAATGGAAACGCAGCATAAAGTGTGCCTGGCCTACCAAGGCCTAACTATATCGTACAAAGCCATGCGAGGCCCTGCAGTGGAAATGCACCATTAGATTATCCCCTTCACATTAAAATGAAATTGAACCAATGGTAGAAAGAACATAGCATATGCTTCGGGAGGAGGTTGTGATAGTAGAAGTAGCAGCAGAAGAAAACCAACCTGTCCACAATGCACACCTCAATTAGACAAATTGGACCTTCCCCGTCAGCTGTAGTACAGGAGCTGCGGAGGCATGAATAAAGCAGCTGGTTCCAATCAGGGGATTGAAGAAAGACTTCAGTGCTTAGCTTAATGTAACCCTTTACTTCAGGCATTATAGTTGTTACAAATTGGTCATATAGAAACAATGTTTTAAACCTATTTTTCAATCAAGTATTGACCGGCATATAAATCTTTGTTTCCTAGCATCTTGAGTCCGATTAAGAATTTTCATTGGTTCCTTATAACAATGATTACACATGTTTTCCTGTGGAGAGTTGCCAAGAAAATGTTTTTAACACGGACATCTCTTTGTCTGGCCAGCCTCGAGAGCTGCATATATCTTAAAGTGGACCTATTACGCTATATTGGAAACATATATTGTAGGGCAATACCTATACAAAACATGTCTAAATGTATAAAATACCAAACAGATCACCCATTGTAGCCATGCCTCATACTGCTCATACCCCTCTTTTGCAGCCCTGTTCCAAACAGGCTAATTCTGCTTTAAATGGAACGGCTGCTAGCCACGCCCCTTTATAGCGTCACGCAGCTTTCCCCTGCTAGAGAGATTTCTACCAGGAGATCTCAGCCAAACGCTGCAGTGATTAAATGCTATCATATGCTCCTATAACCACTTCAAGCTTTATTTCTAAAACGGTATGGAGCTCAAACGTTTCTCTCTCGCAGGGTTTACCACAAGGACATTACGTTACACATATTCTCTCCAGTAGCCTACAGCGTTAGCTCCATGGTTAGCATGCTTGCTAATGTAAACATGGAGCATATTACTCCCAAAACACGCCGCGCATTGTTTCTAATACAGCACATAGCTTGACATGTTCTTTCTTGTGTTTACCGCTAGAACAGTGCCATTATATGTATTATAGATATATAACAATTTTACTCTAAGGCCGTGTCTCAATTCAGGGGCGGCACGGTGCACCCTTCGAAGGGTGCATTTGTAGACCGCATACGTCACTTCCGCCGAAAGAAGGCTGTCCCAATTTAAAAAAAAGACGAGACTCCTCCGAATGCGGCCCACGAATGCAGCCTTCTTTTCCCGGATTTGGAGGATACATCTGATACACTCCCCGGCCTACCCAGGGTGCAATGCGCGCAGAGAAGAGTGAGTTTTCCGGTCTCCCCAGCAGAGTGGATTTAAAAGCAGCAGCAAGCGGAGGAATCACTAATAAATGTGAGTATTGGGTTTGAACTTACTTTAAATTAACTAACGTCACACACGTCAAACCCAAGGGGCATTAAAACGTACATTTTCGTTAAATAATACGGATAAATATGTGACGCTAACTAGCTAGCTGGATGTACTGCACTGTTGTTTACACTTATTTTTAATTCAATTCAGAAGTTTATTAAAGTCATACAGAGATCTTGGCTCTGTTATAGATAAGTTATACTTTATATTACATAAATACACCAAAGTGAAAACATTTAGACCGGTATAGCCTACAGTGCGGTGGGATTTATAAAACGCTACACTGACATGTAGCTGCTGTTAGCTTTATTTATGTCTCTGACATTTTGCAATGTTTTACTGTTTATTAAACTTGGGGACAACATTACAACCTTTTTATTCAGCTCATGCTGCTTTGAGGTACAGCAAACCTATTTTCAATATTTCCACCAGATTTGATCATCTTTTATTTAGGTTAAAGTTTATTTAATCGATCCTAATCCCATAATAATACGAAAATCGAAAATAGACAGCAGAGGATACATCTGATGTATCCTCCACGGTACATCAGCTTGATGTTAGTTTGTGCTGCCAAAGGGTAACAAGTGTGACTATAATTTCTTCTCTTTTTTTTTTTTTTTTGCAACCTTGTGTTTAATATGATTAATTAACTTTTATATGTTTCTCTTGTTTTTCTCTGTAATTAGGACAATTCTGGAGAAATGGATCTGCTGGAGAAGGACTCCTAATCTGAAACATGCACAGCGGATCATGAGGACAGAGCTGCCATCCACCTGGACCCCCCGTGGTGCTGGAGATAGACCCCTAACCCCAGCGGATCATCAGGACAGAGCTGCCATCCACCTGGACCCCCCGAGGTGCTGGAGAAGGACCCCTAACCCCAGCGGATAATCAGGACAGAGCTGCCATCCACCTGGACCCCCCGAGGTGCTGGGTTGCGTTCGGATAATTTAAAAATCAGCTCCTAAGTTCTATCCCTATCTCCTATTCCTTGACCTCTGAGTGAAACGTCACGGGGTTAAGGGATAGTGGATAGGACAATTCAAAAGGATTTAGGAGAAGAGATTGCAGTACTTTAGAGAATCCGACTGCACTTTCACTATCCCACGTGTTTATGATGCGCCAGCGGACGTCATTTTGTGCGTCTGCTGCTGTGGGGAAACTATGGAAACTACAGTTTTCTATAGCGGACTACAACATGGATGTTTAATAAGAACGAGGGACTACTGTAAACTCATCTAGAGACTCTGCACCGTGCTCTGATGCTGTTGCTTTATGCTTTATGAACGTGGACAACAGAGAAACATATTCTTCAGGACCAAAGTTGGAATTGAAATAAAAAAGGAAAGTGAAACTTATGCTCGTCACCCTCTCCCTCCGGTCCACATTAATACAAATGATCCCAATACGTATGATTGTATGAACTATGAAAAGATCTTAAAATCAATGCAAATGTATTTATTATAAACGTTAGTCCTTAACATCTATCACTGTGTATATCACCATTCAAACATCTTTTAAAAGTTGAACAAACCCCACACAGCTCAGTGAAATGTTGACTTTATTTGATCATTTCAGTAAAAACTAACGTTCATATTTCTCTTTTTGATTATAATACTGATGAACGTTCAAAACAAAGCACTTAAGCAACTTACCACATACGTTTTAAAAAGCTTAATAAGCACCGTAACTTTCATGATATAATTTCTCCGTCATAATCGTTTGTTTCCGTGAACGGCCGACTGTTGTGTGACGTCAAATGCTGCGGCTGCAAGGCATTGTGGGGCAGCATTTTCTCCTCTCCTTTTGGTTAGGGAGGTCCAGTGGTTCCTAATCTAAAGGAGGTTATAAAGGAAGTTTGAAACCTCCTTTCCTATCATTCTAGAGAATTCGAACGGCACTTATCATGGCTGCCACTGAGGGACTTCCGGGTCATTTCACTCCGTTAGGAAGGTTCCTAAGCTAAATGGACTATTCGACTGCAGCCCTGGAGAAAGCAAAACGGCGATCAAGAACATCCTCCACCCACTCCAAACCATGGGTCCTATAAAAAAAACACCAGACCGTGAGCAACAGGGAACCCCAACGAACCGAAACATGCCTCTGCTTATAGTGGGGCAGATAACAGGAATGTTTCAGAAGAATCGTGCAAATGATGATACAAGCATCAAATTTGGCACACTTGTTCTCCAAGTGGTACTAATCAAATCTGCCTGATTGGCCAATTGAAAATCCAAGATGGCGGCCATTTTCCAAGATGGCCGCCAGATTAGCCGCCCGAAAACCGTAATAATTCGGCACAGAAAGGGTTAATCAAATTTTAAAGGTCATAAATGGATGCGATAATTTAAGACCTTTAATTTGATACCTATTTTATGGGTCTACGACCACAGGAAATACTTTAACCCATTGGGAACCATTGTCGACTTTTGTCACCATGAGTATTAGTCTCTAGGGCAGGGGTGGCCAACCCGCGGCTCTCGAGCCGCATGCGGCTCTTTGCCTAGTTTCATGCGGCTCTTCAGTTCATATTGAATTGTATATGTGTGCGTTTTGGGGAGAGCCACTGACTCCTGAGTCCTGACTAGTGTTGCACGGTGTACCGATATTTGAAAGGTATCGCGATACCCTGCCGTTAAAAACGTTTCGATTCCTCCGTTTCATTAGTATCGGTACTTTAAGAATGAAATTGTGGTTTTGTGTTATTTCAATGTGTAAGCTAAGCTAAGCTAACTATGCTATCGGAAATTAGCTAATTCATTCAATTACTTTTTACACTATCATACAGGAAAGTGTCTATTATACACGTACAGGGTGGTAAAAGGATAAACCCTCGACCCTGAACGTCATACTGACCATGGACGCAAGTGCTACTGTAAAATTGTGGAACACTGACTGGACCAAGTGTTGCCTATGTCAGGAGGTTAAGAAAGAAGATCTAAAGTCCCCCCAGGGCAATCCTGCCAGAAGAGGCGATGATGGATATATGAACTTGGCAACGAATATTCCTCTGTTTCACTCACTCAATGCACTACCAATCAAGCTAGACCCTGCAAGACTTGACGAAGGTGGTGGGATAAATGAAACCTTAAGACAAAAGAAGGCAAAATATCATGAGAGTTGTAGGCTTCTATTTAACAACACAAAGTTACACAGAGCTGAAAAAAGATCAACCCCTACAGGTACTAGTGATGAGGGCGGTAGAAGTAAGATCCCACGAAAGGTCCAAGAAGCTAAAACACAAGAATGTTTCTTTTGCGAAAAAGGAGGGGAGCTTAGAGAAGCAATGACAATGCAAGTGAATAACAGAATAAACGAATGTGCAAAAACACTCAGTGATAGAAAACTCCTTGCCAAACTAAGTGTAGGAGATGTCGTAGCACAACAACTGAAATATCACCCTGCTTGTTTGGTGGCATTGTATAACCGAGAACGAGCCTACCTAAAGGTGCAGGAGCAAGAGAAAGCACAGGAGCACTGGAAGGAAGCATATCCAATTGCTTTCTCCGAACTAGTCACCTCCATTAGTGAGATGAAAAATGCCAGTGATAGTAGTGATCCACTCATATTGAAGCTTGCTAATTTGACCATGCTTTACAAGCAGAGGCTGGAGCAGCTTGGTGTTGAATCGCCTGATGTTCATCCTACTCGACTCAAGGACCAGCTGCTTTTTCACATTCCCAAGCTGTTTTTCACAACAAGACTGAGCTGTTTCACTTCCTTGCGGAAAAGATGTGTGAAGCAGAGACGACAAGCACAGTAATTGTCACAAAAGGAGAAGAAGCCATTAGCAACACAGGGAAGTTGCTGGATGCTGTGTCCCCATGTTCTCATGAAGAAGCTGACAGTCGAATATTTGTGCACGCCAGGGATGCAACGACTGATGGGAGCAAGTCTATTATCATTAAGGCTAATGACACGGACGTTCAGTGGTTTTCTAAAGACTCCATCCAGAACAAAATAGAATAATGCTTTCCAGGTTTCATAGGAGTCTGCAGTTGCATTATATGTAAGAATCCAAGAGTAGAAACGCGAACTTCAAAAGCCATTGAAAGTAACGGATTTCTCTTGTTCTGTTGGGTTTAACGCCCATTCTGTTGAAAGAAATATCGCATCTTAAAAGCTGAACAGACAGCGTGGAGGATATATTTATGTGCATATATATATATATATATATATATATATTATTGAACACAGGAAAGCCTTAGTCAGATAAAGAAATGCGAAGTCATAATGGAAGCACCTGGTTTCAAGAAAGCCCCCCTTTCTCTCCCCATTTTTCCTCTAATTGCTGAAGCAGCAGCTCCAAGTGTGACTGCTTGTTCTTTTTCTCTAATGCCTGGACAATGGCTGCTGAGCTTGAATTTAAAACAAGGGGTGAACAATCAACAAGTGATCTGAAGTTGGAATGAATAACAGTGAAAACTAATACATCAATGTGTGATTTGATGTAGTAAGATATATTGAAATAAATAAGAAACTATAATTTGTTGTTTTTGGCATAGTTTTGTAGGATACAGTTACGTCACATTGTGGTTTTATGAGAGGTTTGAGAACTGCTTGTTACCATTGCATTGCATTGTGAATTTCGTGGTATTTGTCATTAACTGAGAATTGTACTTAATTCGATTTCAGAGGAACTTAATTGCATACAGTAACGTTGAGGGAAAGTAAAAAGAGGTTTACTGAGTATATGAAGTACATTCAAATTAAATATAATAGTGGATTATTCTACCTAGATTAGACATACAAAGAGGACAATTTGTTAAACATTAAATAACAAACTCACTGTACGAAATATACATTGTAATTGTAATGTTATTTAGGAGTTGTATTGATCATGCCACAGTGACTCTGAGTTGGTGGTTGTTTAATGTAGATAGGAAACTGAAAACGCAAACAATTCACCACAATTGTGTTTTTAAGTTTGTGAAGAAAGAGTAGAAAGTAAACAGAAGGTTTTGTAAGTTTGTCAGTCAGAGAGAAGCTGTTAAAGGTTTAAACATTACAGAGGTGCTGCACGAAGACAAAAGCCATCTCACACGGTTGGATAAACACAGAGGTGATTGATGAGAGAAGCTTGTGGACAGGAGGAGGAAGCCCAGAGAGAGAGAGAGACAAGGAACTATGATCAAATGATAGGAGATGAGATGTTGGGAAATGTAGGCTCAGCTCTAAGTGTTATGAACTGGCCTTGTCTGGTTACATTTTTATTGAAGCCAGACTACAAGTCGTATGGTTTAATTTTTATTGAACTCAGTCTCCAAGCAGTGTGGTTTCTATCTGCACATGGTTGAGTCTTCCCTTCCCCTTCCCCCGGTCATCCAAGTTATTTGACCCCATGAGGTCAAGAGTCATTCTGTTAGACCACAATCTTGTGTAAGACAAATCATTGTTCTTTTGTCACATTTTGAATTACATAAGAGTTCATTTTGCTAAATCAATTTATCTTTAATTTGTAGTTGGTGTTTGGTGTTTGCTAACATTTTTAGGAACGACATAGGCCTACACTTGAGTCAAATTACATTACTGTGATCGGATTAGTGTGCTCTGCAGGGTTACTATTGTTAAGTATGGAGGGGTTCTTTCATAGTGTGTGAAATATGTGGTGCTTGAAACATCTAGGTATTTAAATGTATAGAAGAAAATGGTTTCCTGAAAGAATTAATTGGAGTAAACATGTTACAGTGGGTGTTGAAAAACTTAGTTTGGGTAAATATGTCACAATGGATGAAACGATTATTAGAGGGAGTTTTTGTAATATCATTAGTAGACATTAATTGTGTTGTTTAGATGGCAGTTAACTACTAAGACCAACAGTATGATTAGAAAGAGACAGAGTGGAAAGGGTTGGAGTTATTTAACCTCAGTGTGTTAGAATTAACTATAGGTAATGCGTCCCGAGATCTCTCCCTCTCTCTCTCTGCCTGTCAGAATGCTACGACCCCATCTTCAGACAAATGACCTCACCACAGGAGACTCCTCCTCCATCGAACAGACAGAGAACCCAGAGCTCAACCAACAACAACAATAAGAACTGCATCCAGAACTATCTCCACCTGTGGCATCCAGAACCAAACAGCTTGCTGACAGGCAGAGATCTACTCTCATCAGTCCCTCAGACAGGGCATGAAGTTCCAAGCTGAGCCACGAGATTTGGCACAAGAGCAAAGTGTGGGTTATGAGAGCAGAATCCGCCCTCCATAAAGCAGCAGAGAGACTGTGAAGGAGGAGATGAAATGCAAAGCAGTGCAACAACAGTGGCCTGATGGGGGCTGCAGATGTAGCTGGGCGGATGGCTGCCTCAAAGAGTTACAGCTTATGGACAAAGGGGGAGGAGTCAGAATCAGAGGAGTTGGTCGAGAATGTGAGGAGGCCAGGGTCACGGCTTGAGATAAACCAGAGGAGAGGAGAAGGGAATCAACGGGAATGAGTGAGTTTACACATAAACACACTTATTATAAGCGCACATTTAAAGAACTTGAATTGACTTAATAAATAAGTGAAGGTAAAAAGTTGTATTAACCATGAATTAATCAATTGGTAAATTAAAAATAGCAGTAAAGAGGAAACTATTAAGGTAAAATGAGAATCATCCTAAAACACACTGAGGGATAAAGGGGGTATATGACAGAATAGAACCATATTCTTCAATCTTTTCATCATGTTAACAAATCATTCTTCAAGAGATTTTGATTAACACCATTAAAGGGATAGTTTTAGGAATCACTCTATAAGACAAACCTTTATTTGAATGGATAATGTTAGAGGGAGAGCTAGTGCCAAGCCAAATATAATTCCAATCTATAGAGTATTGATTTCACCATTGTGGCATGGTTATTACCATAGGAGGGCTTTAGGATGGAAATATGAAATGACTTCTGTTTTTGGATCCTTGATAAAGTAGGGAGTAATTGTTGCGTGTTCGGACACCCTGGGTTCCACACACTGCTAAAGAATTTAACATTGTTTTTAAGTAGACCAGAATTGAAGATAAATGGGTTTAATGAGCTATGAAATGCAGAGCTACACAGATCCTAGTAATGTTTTGACACAAGATAATAGTTAAGTACAGAAGTTTCTGAAATAGATCTATTAGACATTTTAATATAGATTAGGTGTTAATAAACTGCAGTAGTAGTACTATAAGGAAGTGACATTTTTTGGCTAACACTTTTCAGGGAATGTGCGGAACAGCTGTTCCGATGAAAAGTTAGATATATCTTGAACATTATAGTTGTAATCCTGAATTAATTAATGATGGCGCTCCATATATGACAGATTTTTGTAGACAAAGGATACTGGCCTATGCTGAAATATCAAAGTCTCTGCAGAGCACAACACATGGCCAAAAAGACGGAGACCAACTGACCTTTGACCCTGACCGACAGTGTAACTTGAGAAGACACTGTCAATGACTGACTCTGGGGTGACTCTGACCAAACTTGACTTTACAACCTGACAGTGTGAGTGTGAGCGTGAGTGTATGTCTGCATGTGATCAGTGCAATTGCATGATTTAAAACAATGACTAATCAAGCTTGCTTTTGGACTAACACATTATTCTGGGGCGCCGTGGGAAATGAGAGGTTTCCTACAATTCCACAAAAATTGGAAAACCGTACAGGTGACCCGTTTCTAATCTACTTGATATTTCACTCCCACAGGAGGTGGCAGTTTGCAGAATGTGAAACTCAAACTAAAACATGAAGATTCTGTTTCTTTTAGGACTGAATGATGGAGAGAAACACTTCATTTCACTGAAGTGTTTACTGTGGAAAATGATTGATGTACATTTGGGAAAAATGTTGGGTATTTTTTATAATCCCTTATTACCTGAAGGTTTTCTTCCCATACAGGATTTTGGTTACACATGAGTTATGTGTAAAAAGGGGGAGTGTAAACTTTACAATGTACATTTTTCATTTAGGGACTGAAAGGAACCTGCTGCCCCAACTCGATTGTTCAATCTGACCATTGATTGACAGTTTTAGAATGGACCTGCTCCATATCTGGGGATAAGATACTGTTTGATGAATGTTGACATGTTTCTAATATTGATTGAGTTATAACAGGTAACACAGATGCAGAATCAGTGGCCAAGGGGCTACTGTGAGAGATGTAATTCCAGAATGGAATACTGATGAAGTTGACCGGTGAGTAATGTTTCAACAGGTATTAAAGTAACTGAGGTTTGAAATGTACAAAGAACATATTACAGTTAAAGCTAAAACATAGTAATGTAATGAGACAGAATGTAATTTAGACAACATCATGTAACTAGCCTGGTAAAGAAGTAAAAGCCATAGACTTTATTGTTTAGGTCATTATGGGGACATACATTTCATCTAAATTCATAATGGAAAGACATTTGATGACAGTTTGTTGGAATTCTGTATTCATTTTTTCAGCTTGATAATATCTAAGCACTGACAGGTAGAAGCAGTATCACCAGGAAATCATTCACTTTGTCAGTATCAGGATTTTGGTTGTTTTTTGAATCCATAACATTAGTGTGTTTCTTTACCAGAAACATTAGCAGTTCATATTATATTTAGATTTTAAATGGGATCTCAGGGATTTCATTAAGAATAACACAGACGCTTGTCAGAAATTCAGAGCTATTGAAATATGTTATTTGGTTCACCTAGAGATTTGGAGTTTTGGTTTGTTGCCATAGGCCAAGTATTAAGATTCTGAAGCTGCACTGGCAGATAGGAGGTCTACAATTAATTTAGAAAACCTGTTCACAGACGGCTGTTGTTTTAAGAGACCCCACCAACAGGCTCCAAGCTGCTTACGCAATGGTGGGTCAAACAGCGGAGGGCCCCGGAGCCCTGAGCGTAGGCTTGAGGGATTTGTATCAGATTTCTCCACACAGGTTGGTGATGCAAAAAGGGGGACTCGAGACGCAGGAGGCGGACACAGCGGAGTTCGTCTGGCTGAAGGTCATCAGGACAAAGTGGCTGACCCAGCGGATCTCTCATGCCGTCCGCGTGGGAGGAAAGGGGGACAGCTCGTACCACGGGAGCCAGTGTGCGGCGGGGAAACCACCTGCTAGGACCGGGGATGACATCAGGATGGACGTGACCCTCGCAGAGGAGGTCGACTCGGAAGCAGCCATCAGTGGACGGGAGGAGCAGGATCCTGAGGACATCCCTACAGCAGACGACTCGGAAGCTGTCATCAGTGGACTGGACGAGAACGACCCTGAAGACATCCTTACAGCAGACTACTCGGAAGCGGCTGTCAGCGGGCTGGGGGACTTGTCGAGGCAGCAGAGGAGTCTACTTCTCTCTGATCAGTTCCACCAGTGAAGGGAAAGCCGCATCTCCCCCTCCCTATCAGCTGCCCCTTGTTGGCGTATTCCTCTGAGGGGGGGGGCTGATGATTCACCACACAAGGAGACTGCTTCCTAGTACTCAGATTGCCCCCTAATGGTTCCTTCACTGCCATGGAAGGTGGTGTTCTGTTCCCAAACTTTCAAGTACTTTGGGTCTCAGTTTCTGATAGATTTATACAATATTGCGGGACAGACACAGTAGAAAAGAATGATAGTAGATATGTTTCAAAATGCCTTGTGTAAGTTTATCTCTTGAGAGATAAAAAGGGGGAATTGAAGATTAATTATCATCTGATATTTGGGAAGAGTGTTACATTTGAAAAGGCAGAAAGTCTTGTTGCAATTTCCAGATATTGAAAGAGGCCCCTGGAGTTTCTCTGGTAATTATCAATAGTAGCAGTTAAGTGAATACTGTTCAAACAATACCTGTGTTTGTGTTTTGTATTGATTTCTCTGTTTTATCCTTTCATAAATGTGAGGACTGAAACTGCATGAACATTCTAGGGTGCTTGGAGTAAACAGGTTTTATTACTCTGGGGGAGGGGAGCAGAGAGGGAAGTCGGAAGAATGTGTGTGTGTGAAAGCAACAGAATGAGACAGCGAACACCAGATGTGGTTGTTTTGCTTCAAACCAAGGGACTGTTTCCGGATCATCTCTGCTGGCACGCGCTGATTCGCTAAGAGAAGCCATCTTTTTTGCATCTCCCAATGAGAAACTGACCACAGCTCCTCCTGGTTTTTCTTCTGCATATAAGCCTATTCTATTTTTTAGTTATTTCTCTTTTACTGCTGCCGACAAGATGAAAGGTTCTCCCGGCAGTTGAACCAGAGCAGGGAGTGGGGCCCGAGTCCACTCCTTTGAAAGTGTAATGTATTCTTACCGTTTATCATTAAAACAGATTATTGTTTAACCCTCATCCTGGCTGTTTTGAGTTTTCCCTCCTGTTATGATTGTATCCAGCTCGCCAAACGACATGCAGAGGCAAGGTGGGTTCTAAAAACCTTCCTAACCCAACAGCAGTCAGCATGTCGTTGTGTCCCTGGGCAAGACACTTCACCCCAAATTGCTCCTGTGGGGATTGTCCACAGTATTGAGTATGTAAGTCGCTTTGGATAAAAGCGTCTAACAAGTGACATGTAATGTAATAATGTTAAAGTTTCTGGATCCTTTTCAGCTGAGTTTGCTTGTAAGCTAATTTGCTAGCAGGCTGCTGGAGCAGCGCAACCGAAGAGCGCGTATCACGTTACGTAAATACGAAGCGCTCCGTAGGCTAGACCGTCTCATTTCGTAGGCCAGCCTACCCGGTCTGCGTGGGCTGGGTTCTCCGTGGACCACGTAGGCTGCGTACTCCGAAGGGTGCAGCCCCTGAATTGAGACACGGGCCGTTTCTCAATCGCTAGTACACATGCTGCAGAGCAACTATTTCAAGTATACTACGTCATAGAGTGGCGCAGAATGCTGGGCATTTAAGATGCATTTAAACAGTCCTTCGGCGCCACTCGATACTTGAAATAGTTGCTCTGCAGCAGTTTTACTCGTGATTGAGAAGCGGCCATGGCCACAGACACACAGCTGGTTGCTTATGGGGGTTATTCCCTATCTTTATAATAATAATAATAATAATAATAATAACTTGAATTTATATAGCGCCTTTCAAGGGACCCAAGGTCGCTTTACAAGTAATAGGCAAAAAACAAACATAACAAAACAAAAGGCAGACAGACAAAACAACAGATCGATTTAGGGGCCGAAAGCCTTGGCAAACAGATGGGTCTTGAGGGCCCCTTTGAAGGCATCGAGTGTGGGGATGTTGCGAATCTCCGCAGGGAGAGCGTTCCAGAGGGTGGGGGCTGCCACGCTGAAGGCTCTGTCCCCGAAGGTTCGCAGTTTGGTGCGGGGGGTGGTAAGCAGGCCGGAGTCTGAGGACCGCAGGTTCCGGGGTGGGGCATGTGGGTGAAGGATGTCCGATAGGTACTGGGGGGCAAGGGCATGGAGGGACTTGTAGGTAAGGAGGAGGATTTTGTAGATGATGCGGGACTTGACCGGCAACCAGTGTAGGTGGATGAGGGTGGGAGTGATGTGCTGCCACGGCTTTGTGTGTGTGAGGACCCTAGCAGCACAGTTTTGGACATACTGGAGCCTGTCCAGGGTTTTGTTGGGAACCCCGAACAGGACACCATTGCAGTAGTCCAAGCGTGTGGTGACAAATGCATGCACCAGGGTTTCGGCAACCGACTCCGAGAGTGACGGTCGGAGTCTGGCAATGTTCCTCAGGTGGAAAAATGCCGACTTGGTCACAGACTTGACGTGGGAATGGAAGGAAAGGGTGGAATCAAGGATGACACCCAGGTTGCGGGCTTCAGGAGATGGGGAGATGGAGCAGCCGTCAACCTCAAGGACGAAGTCACCAACCTTCTGGAGCAGGGCCTTGGGTGCCACAACCATGAGCTCTGTTTTCCTGCTGTTCAGTTTGAGATAGTTGGAAGACATCCATGTTTTGATGTCATGCAGGCAGTTGATGAGAGACTGAGGGGGGAGCTGGGAGGATGGAGTGGTGCTGAGATACAATTGGGTATCATCAGCGTAGCAGTGGAAATTGAGTCCATGATGTCGGATGATCTGACCGAGGGGGAGCATGTAAATGGTGAACAGGAGGGGGCCAAGCACAGAGCCCTGGGGTACACCGTGGTGGACTGGGGCCGGGGGTGAGTTTGAGCCACTGATGGAGACAAACTGTTTCCTGTTGTGAAGGTAGGAAGTCAACCAGGACAGCGCTGTGCCAGTGACACCCAGGAGGTCTGAGAGGCGGGTGAGGAGGATGTTGTGAGAGATGGTGTCAAATGCTGCAGAGAGGTCCAGGAGGATGAGGATGCTGAGGCTGCCAGAGTCAGCAGCAATGAGGAGATCGTTGGTGATCTTGATGAGGGCGGTCTCAGTGCTGTGTTGCTGTCTGAAGCCGGATTGGAAGGGCTCATAGAGCTCATGGTTGGACATGTACAGATGGAGTTGGCCGGCGACCACTCTTTCCAGAGTTTTGCTGAGGAAGGGAAGGTTGGAGATCGGCCGGTGGTTCTGGAGGTCATCGGGGTCCAGGCCAGGTTTTTTGAGTATGGGGGTGACTGAGGCCAGTTTGAAGCTGGTGGGGACTATACCAGAAGCCAGAGAAGCGTTGATGATGACCACCATGTAGGGACAGAGGGTGGGTAGGCAGTCCTTGACCAGGGCTGTGGGCATGGGGTCCAGGGAGCAGGTGGAGGTCTTGGCCGAGCTGACCAGTTTGGCCACTTGGAGAGCATCCACAGGGGAGAAGGAGGAGAGGTTGGAGTGGGAGAGGCGCGGCGCTTGGGGTGCGTTACCAGGTGGCTGAGGTGCAGGTAGGGGGGAAGGGCCAGTCACCAGGAGCTGCTGATGGATGGCCTCGACTTTCGCCTGGAAGAAGTCGAGGAATTTGGAGCATAGATCGGGAGCCCCTGAGGGCTGGGGGGCATCAGGGGGCCGTAATAGGCGGTTGATGGTGGAGAACAGTCTTCTGGGGTTGCTTTGCTGAGCACCAATGAGACAGGAGTAGTAGTGAGTCTTGGCATGGGAGAGAGCTTCCTTATACATTTTGATATGCTCACGAAAGGCCAGGAGGTGGACCGTGAGGCCAGTTTTTTTGGAGAGCCTCTCCAGCTGGCGGCCAGAGGCCTTCAAACGGCGGAGTTCAGCGGTGAACCAGGGGGCAGGGCGGGTGAAGGAAACAGTCCGGGTTTTAATGGGGGCGAGAGAGTTGAGACTGAGGGATAGGACGGTGTTGTAGTGGGCTACCAGGCCGTCCACGCTCTTTATTCAAGAGCGTGGTATTTAAATTTGAGAGCATACTTTATGTATTTATTTCCCTCACCCTGTCCTCGCACTCAAATAGTGCCTGTTTGCACTTAGATTTGCTCTGCTTCTGCTCAAACTGTACGCTTGCACTCAGATATAATGCTGCTTACAGATTTGTTCTGCCCTCAGATTTATTCTGTGCGCACTCGAAACTTTTGTGCAACAATCCTGTCAAAATCCCTCAACCAATAGGAGGCCAGGTGTCCTTGCCGGTGCGTTCGCTTTACAGCGTCCCGTAAGGGCGGTTACTCTTTGGTTTATAAACTCCCGCCCTCCATGGCTTTATAACATAGCATGTACTGCACTTGTTTGATTTACAACTTTTTTTTGGTGGGGGGGGGGGGGGGTTAAGCACAGTTAGTATATGTTTATAAAACGGACAAGTCAAATCAAGCAATCTGATGTTTCTTAGCCGTGATATAATGAGCGTATATCCAGGGAATAGTTGTTGTTACTTTTCACAAATCAGTATCCCTCCGCGTCTGAGAACCGTTACTACTGTTACATTACGTCCGTCACGAAACTAACTAACTATCCAGATAACAAAGAGACACTGGGCCGGATCTGGGCCGCACCTAGCAGACGATCTGGCCCGGATCCGCCAAACGGACTCGGTCCGTTGTCCAAACGCACATCGGCCTGAAACTGGATCGGATCCGTGGCAGATATGGGCCAGCACTGGTCCAGCTCCGTTTCAATATGGTTCTCCGCGTTCCAGATCCGGTACGGACCCGCGTTCCAGATGCGATACGGATCCGCTTACCAGACACGATACGGCTCTGTTTACCAGACTACTGCCAACTTCAATTTTTGCCTTATCTTCGGCATTTAAACACATTAAACCTTGCTAATATTGGCTATATTTAAGTCTTCATGGAAGTGTCGCCATTTCACCTAAAGTTAGTGGACCAGTCAAATGAAGGAGACATTCATAAACATAAAAGTACTTTTCAATAGCTTAGAGCAGGGGTCGGCAACCTTTTTGATATGAAGTGCCATCTAAAAAAAAAATTGTTATCAGCGTGCCAACGATCGAGAATTATCAGCAGGAGTGCGGGGAAGCAGTGTGTGGACCTGTCAGCGCAACTTACATGATGCCGAATTTAAAAAAACACATTTAAATAATTGGTTTAAACGGCATAATAATAAGGACGATCGTTCGTTCTGTGATTCTCCACAACTCACATGTTATGATATTAGGGTCATGCAGAGTGAGATGAGATCGCTGTCCCTTTAAGAGAGAGAGAGAGGGGTGTGGCTTGTGCATGTGTGGATGGTAGAGCGACAGTGAGGGAACGTGTGTATGTTTCTGGAAGTGAAACGAGGCAGCAGAAAAACAGAGGTCTGTGATGTATTTTGTGAAACAGAAGAACAGCTAAATAAATGCAACGGCCTCCCAAGAAGAGCTCGCCTCTCTCCAGTCATTGAAGCTAAAGTGGGTTATTGAACCGGAAGCTTGTTGCTTCTGCCCTCCTCGACTACGGTCTGGGAGCCGACAGGAAAGTTCAACACATAGATGGCCAGTCCGCCCCTTTGTAGCATATTATTTCGATGAGAGATGAGCAGATCGCCACTGGGCTTTCAACTAAATACACAGCCACGCAAAAATTGCGGCATTTGTACAGCTCCTTATGGGAACTGCCATTAGTCAAGTGTTTTCCTCTCTGTGGTGAAACGATCAGCACTGCACCACGGAGGAAAGCAGCAGAAAGTCACCTGGAGATAAAGAGAGCGGGGCTGCGCTGCGCACATTACTTCCTTCTGCAGATAACGGGGAGACGCGCTGGCACGCGTGCCAGGGGTTGACGAAACCTGGCTTAGAGCTAGGCAAGCGAAATTAAGGAGGAACTGTGTAAATGATGAATAACATGTGATGGTGTTTAACACGTCTGCTGTTTACCAAGTAAATCCTCAGATTATGTTTGGCATTAGGTAATGTGCTGTGACCATAGCAAACAAACTAACTATCATGGTGGTGTTATTTACTTCAGACACTGTTACTTTACTCAAGGTATCAGAAACATATATACAAGTCGAGATGTTTGCTGTATACGTGAACATGAAACTTTATTAAAACATGAACTGTAAATTTAAAAACAAAACGAAACAAAAACGATAAAATAATTAATATTGTCGATTGGGGACGGGCAGTGTATCCTGGCTTTGACGTCTCCTCTCCTGTCTCTCCTGGCGGCCCCCTTCCCTGCCAGGTTAAACCAGCGAATGGTATGCTGGGATATGTCTGCATCCATCGCTGCACTCGTTATAGCGCATTTGCGCACTGCACCTATTGTAAAACAAACACACAAAATAAGTTCTTACACTGTTCTAATACTGCTAGACTGTAGTGCCATCTACAAAGAAAGGTGATTTAGCAATGGCCAACAGAGACCAGTGACAGCCAGTAATGTAATGAATGTAACGTTAAGACATGCTGCACATGCAATGGGGACAGAGACCATAGAGGTGGCATTCAGAGTAGGCGTCAGTGGCGGACAGTCAGGGGCCTGCTAAGCCAAAATTAAGAAAAATATTGCATTCATACATAATATGTTAGTTTACTGTAAATGTCTGTTTTCTTTCTCATTATCCTTCCTTCCTCGTTTTCCTTCTCGCTTTGTTTGTTAAAAAAACTTTCCAGTGTTTTAAAAATAAATAAAAATGTATGAATAGTTTTAAAATAAACAAATAGTTATTGAAAGAAATTAGTTCCTGTTCATCCCCTCTTTTCTGGGGCGATAGAACATTTCCCAGTCAGTGCAGTAGAGCAGCCAATTGCTGACCGTTGCAACACATGACACGCACAAATTAAGCCAATCATCTAATGTGATGCCAAAAAGGCATGAGCAGTTAATCAGTCAATCACAAGCAACCGCGAATTGTACAACAGAAAGGCTTGGCTACCTTGATACTGTCACGCACACATGGAGAATACGGCCAAGGCCTGCTAGGCAGAGTTAGCATCGAAGCGTAACTGGAGGAAGGCTCCAGGATGGGTAAAGGATATATCTTACAAAATCATTTACGACACGAACATTCAACATTATTATTCATATTAGCACCTGCCAATCATTTGAGTAACACCAGATGGCGAAATTAAACAAGAATACATGCAGTGTTCTGTCGAACAGCGCATTTGTACTAAAGCTTATTGCTGCCACGCCAGGGAAAGAAAAGATCAGTATCACCTTATAACATACAAAGTGATGTTTTTTCACGTTTTAACATTTTAACTTTATAACGTGAACAATATATTATTATCACATGATAAACATCTTGTTATAACAATACACTTTTCATGTAATATTGTGATCCTGATCAGGGTTTCTTTCTGGCTAGGCAGCAACAGGCTTCCGTACATTTGTATGTGCAACATGTTGCAAAAACACTTGGTTTGTGTTTGATTAAACTTGGTAGGGCTACCGAGTTTTAAATGTTGTGTCAAAATGCTTGAAAAGTGTGCGTTTAAATGCTAAAACGATACAATTGTTTTTTAGTCCTATAAAACATAAATCGTCATTGAAGGCCTAACCATAAAACCCCTGGCCGCCAATGATGGGCATAGTGTAAAAACAAATAGAAAAACTTTGCAGCACATGCAAACACATAGATGGAAAGTGAAAGACTTACAAGGTAGTGATTGACAGGCTTAGGGAGTCTTGTGAAACAAAGTGCTTACAAGATTGAGGTAATAGATTCAGTTCCAAGAGAACAAACTGTTGCTTAAACTTTACCTGTATGATAGAAGTGTCTGTTAAATGAGAAGATGGAAATTGAGTGAATGCAATCTAATTCAACTAGGCCAATCTAATTCTTTTTACACCATTATGATGAAATAAACATTTGGAAAAACACTTGCGGAAAAGAACGATTTTCATGGCCATTTTATTGAAGGCCCTTTTGCCGTTTACTCCCTTCCAATTGATCCTGCGTGCCACGGTGCAGGTAATCATTCGTGCCAGAATATTCCACACAACCCTCTTAGTGTCAACAGAGGAGAGCGAAGTCGCCTAGGTGGAGAATGGAAACTGAACTGAATATACATGTCAACATTACTGCAACAAACTCAAAGACAAACAAGGCTAACATTTTGTATTGAGCATATGAAAACATGTCCCATAAAAATACTTACAAGATTTGTCTTCATTCTTTCGTTTAGAGGGTTGCGGAGCCACTCTTCGAAACGCTCCAATTCTTAGTCTGTTTGCAATGTTTGCAGCTCTGCAGTTGTGTTTGCTGAATACTGTAGCATTTAATCACTTATTTGTTATGGTTTTCACAGGCTACTATAATGAAAAAACATCAGTTTTGGATCAAATAAAGTATATAGTTTGCTTTATGCAGTATATTTTTTGTAATATTGTTGGGGTGTTTTTACACAGTAGTGAGAGTGAAAAACAGGATAGCACAGATTAATAAAATCAAAAATAAGATGAGCGATAAAAATAAAAATAATGAGAAACTATGAAATAAGAAATGAATAAAACTTAAATATAATTATCATATATCATATATAAAGACGACACAAGAAGTGAGGATACCTGGCCCGGAGCAAGCCCGGGGTCCCTTTCTGGAGCCAGGCCCAGAAGGAGGACTCGTCGGCGAGCGTCTGGTGGCCGGGCTTGCCACGGAGCCCGGCCGGGCCCAGCCCGAAAAGGCAACGTGGGCAACACCTCCGCTTCTCCGTCCCGCGGGCCCACCACCTACGGGAAACAACGATGGGGTCGGGTGCGCTGCCAGAAGGGTGGCAGTGAAAGCGGAGGGTCTCGACGGACCAGACCCGGGCGACAGAAGCTGGCTTTGGGGACGTGGAATGTCACCTCTCTGGGGGGGAAGGAGTCGGAGCTTGTGCGGGAGGTGGAGCGGTACCAGTTGGATCTGGTTGGGCTCACCTCTACGCACAGCGTCGGCTCTGGAACCTTACTTCTAGATAGGGGTTGGACTCTATTCTTCTCCGGAGTTGCTCAAGGTGTGAGGCGCCGGGCGGGTGTGGGGATACTCACAAGTCCCCGGTTGGGTGCTTCGTTGTTGGAGTCTACCCCAGTGGACGAGAGGGTTGCCTCCCTACGCCTGCGGGTTATGGGGGGGAAAACTCTGACTGTTGTGTGTGCTTATGCACCCAACAGCAGTTCAGAGTATACAGCCTTCTTGGAGACCCTGGAAAGAGTCCTGTATGGGGCTCCTGAAGGGGACTCTTTAATCTTGCTGGGAGACTTCAACGCACATGTGGGCAATGATGGAGACACTTGGAGGGGCGTGATTGGGAGGAACGGCCCCCCTGATCTGAACCGGAGTGGTGGTTTGTTACTGGACTTCTGTGCTAGTCATGGATTGGCCATAACAAACACCATGTTCGAACATAGGGATGCTCATAAGTGTACGTGGTACCAGAGCACCCTAGGCAGAAGGTCCATGATCGATTTCGTTATCGTATCATCGGACCTGAGGCCGTATGTTTTGGACACTCGGGTAAAGAGAGGGGCGGAGTTGTCAACTGATCACCATCTGGTGGTGAGTTGGGTCGAGTGGCAGGGGAAGCCTCTGGATAGACCTGGTAAGCCCAAACGTGTAGTTCGGGTGAACTGGGAACGTCTGGAGGAGGCCCAGGTTCAGGAGGCCTTCAACTCACACCTCCGGCGGAGCTTTTCGGGCATTCCTGTGGAGGTTGGGGACATTGAACCAGAGTGGTCGGTGTTCAAAGCCTCTATTGCCGAAGCCGCGGCGGGGAGCTGTGGTCTCAAGGTCCTAGGTGCCTCAAGGGGCGGTAACCCTCGAACCTCCTGGTGGATACCGGTGGTCAGGGAAGCCGTCCGACTGAAGAAGGAGGCCTTCAGGGATTTGTTATCCCGGGGGACTCCCGAGGCAGTTGCAAGGTACCGACAGGCCCGAAGGGCAGCAGCCTCAGCCGTGGCCGAGGCAAAGCAGCGGGTGTGGGAGAAGTTTGGAGAGGACATGGAAAAGGACTTTCGGGCGGCACCAAAGTTGTTCTGGAAAACTGTCCGACACCTCAGGAGGGGGAAGCAGGGAACCATCCAAGCTGTGTACAGTAAGGATGGGACGTTGTTGACCTCAACTGATGGAGTGTTAGGGCGTTGGAAGGAGCACTTTGAGGAACTCCTGATCCCGACAACTCCGTCCTCTATGTTAGAGGCAGAGCTGGAGTATGACGGGGGATCAACACCAATCTCCCGGGGGGAGGTCACTGAGGTTGTTAAACAACTCCACAGTGGCAAAGCCCCGGGGGTGGATGAGATCCGCCCAGAAATGCTGAAGGCTCTGGGTGTTGAGGGACTGTCTTGGTTGACACGTCTCATCAACATTGCGTGGAAGTCGGAAACGGTACCGAAGGAGTGGCAGACCGGGGTGGTGGTTCCCCTTTTTAAAAAGGGGGACCAGAGGGTGTGTGCCAATTACAGAGGCATCACACTACTCAGCCTCCCCGGGAAAGTTTACTCTAAGGTACTCGAAAGGAGGGTCAGGCCGATTGTCGAACCTCAGATTGAGGAGGAACAATGCGGATTCCGTCCTGGTCGTGGAACGACGGATCAGCTTTTTACTCTCGCAAGGATCCTGGAGGGGGCTTGGGAGTACGCTTATCCAGTCTACATGTGTTTTGTGGACTTGGAGAAGGCGTATGACCGGGTTCCCAGGGAGTTACTGTGGGAGGTGCTGCGGGAGTATGGGGTGAGGGGGTCTCTACTCAGGGCCATCCAATCTCTGTACTCCCAAAGCGAGAGCTGTGTCCGGGTCCTCGGCAGTCAGTCGGACCCATTTCCGGTGAGGGTTGGCCTCTGCCAGGGCTGCGCTTTGTCACCAATTCTGTTTGTAATATACATGGATCGGATTTCGAGGCGTAGTCATGGGGGGGGGGGGTCTGCAATTCGGTGGGCTAAGGATTGCACCACTGCTTTTTGCAGATGATGTGGTTCTGATGGCTTCATCGGTCTGCGACCTTCAGCACTCACTGGATCGGTTCGCAACCGAGTGTGAAGCGGCTGGGATGAGGATCAGCACCTCCAAATCTGAGGCCATGGTTCTCAACAGGAAACCGATGGATTGTCCACTCTAAGTAGGGAATGAGTCCTTACCCCAAGTGAAGGAGTTCAAGTATCTCGGGGTTTTGTTCTCGAGTGAGGGAACAATGGAGCGTGAGATGGGCCGGAGAATCGCAGCAGCGGGAGCGGTACTGCAGTCGCTTTACCGCACCGTTGTGACGAAAAGGGAGCTGAGCCAGAAGGCAAAGCTCTCTGTCTACCGGGCCATTTTCGTTCCTACCCTCACCTATGGTCATGAAGGATGGGTCATGACCGAAAGAACGAGATCGCGGATACAAGCGGCCGAGATGGGTTTTCTCCGCAGGGTGGCTGGTGTCTCCCTTAGGGATAAGGTGAGAAGTTCGGTCATCCGGGAGGGACTCGGAGTTGAGCCGCTCCTCCTTCGCGTCGAAAGGAGCCAGTTGAGGTGGTTCGGGCACCTAGTTAGGATGCCACCTGGGCGCCTCCCTAGGGAGGTGTTCCAGGCACGTCCAGCTGGGAAGAGACCAAGGGGTAGACCTAGGACCAGGTGGAGGGATTATATCTCTTCGCTGGCCTGGGAGCGCCTTGGGATCCCCCAGTCAGAGCTGGTTGATGTCGCCAGGGAAAAGGAAGTTTGGGGCTCTCTGCTGGAACTGCTACCCCCGCGACCCGACCACGGATAAGCGGAAGAAGATGGATGGATGGATGGATATATCATATATTCTAATGTATTGTATTATTAAGTAATATCATACATTAGCCCCATTATAGCAGATGCCACATTGAATGGATGAACTCATTTATGCATCAATAATTACAACAGAGTATTTCTAAATACAAGTTGTAACAATACTTATATGTATTTAATATTAATAACATAATGATTAATTTCAGATGATAATACTTTTCAGGGTTAGGTCCGGTCTGACAGCGCTTAGCTCTCTGCTGCAGAGAAGATCACTGCTCTAAACAAAGTCAAAAATCCTACATCCAAACGGAATAAATAGAATTAATTATTATTAATACGTTTAGTCTTGTTCATTGTTTTTCACTTGTATTAAAATTTCCGGTGGAAATGGTGGACTATCGGACATTCAAAATGCAGCATATTTTCACTCTTACACACATATATTCTCCTTTTACATACATATATTTTCACTCTCACACATGTATATATTTACACTCACACATTCATACATTTTGCTCTCATATTATCATATTTCAATGCACACATTCATATATTGTCACTCACACATTCATGCATTTTGTTCTCATATTCATATCTTTTAATGCTCATATTTATACATTTTGCTCTCATGCGAAATCTACTAAAACAAAGTATGTCATGGTAGTGGTCAGCTGTTAAACACAAAAGTGTATCTTAAGGGCTGTACATATAATAAGCCTGTTGTCAATTTTAGACACAGGCCTATTATATTTACAGCCCTTAATAACATTCATTTTCTGGACTCAATGTGTGTCTTGGCCGTTTTCTTTGTTCCAAGCAAACGAGTGCTTTTTGTTTTGAAATCACTTCCGCGAGTTTCGCAGGCCTCCACCCCCCCCCCCCCCCCCCCCACACTGACCATTAGACCATTTAGTAAGGTAAAAAGCAAAAGGGCAAAAACGCCTCTCAGACGCTCTTCCGTTTACTTTTTTAATAAAGAAAAACAAATGGCCCGTAGATACACGGACTCATATAGCCTATGTATGTACAGGACTGTCTCAGAAAATTAGAATATTGTGATAAAGTTCTTTATTTTCTGTAATGCAATTAAAAAAACAAAAATGTCATACATTCTGGATTCATTACAAATCAACTGAAATATTGCAAGCCTTTTATTATTTTAATATTGCTGATTATGGCATACAGCTTAAGAAAACTCAAATATCCTATCTCTAAATATTAGAATATCATGAAAAAGTATACTAGTAGGGTGTTCAACGAATCACTTGAATCGTCTAATTAACTCGAAACACCTGCAAGGGTTTCCTGAGCCTTGAAAAACACTCAGCTTGGTTCAGTAAACTAAATCACAAGTATGGGGAAGACTGCTGATCTGACTGCTGTCCAGAGGACCGTCATTGACACCCTCCATCAGGAGGGTAAGACACAAAAATAAATTTCTCAAAGAGCAAGCTGTTCACAGAGTGCAGTTTCAAAGCACATCCACAAAAAGTCTGTTGGAAGGGGGAAATGTGGCAGGAAACGCTGCACAACCAAGAGAGATGACCGCAGCCTTAACAGCATTGTGAAGAAGAGTCGCTTCCAGAATTTGGGGGAGCTTCAAAGACAGTGGACTGAAGCTGGAGTCCAGGTATCAAAAGTCACTGTTCACAGACGTGTCCGGGAAATGGGCTACAATAGCCGTATTCCCATGGTCAAGCCACTTCTGAACTCAAGACAACGGAAGAGGCGTCTGACTTGGGCTAAGGAAAAGAAGCACTGGACAGTTGCACAGTGGTCCAAAGTCCTCTTTTCAGACGAAAGCAAGTTTTGTATTTCATTTGGAAGTCAAGGCGCCAGAGTCTGGAGAAAGGCTGGAGAGGAGCAAAATCCAAGTTGCTTGAAATCCAGTGTGAAGTTCCCACAGTCAGCGATGGTTTGGGGAGCCATGTCAGCTGCTGGTGTTGGTCCACTGTGTTTCATCAAGCCCAGAGTAAATGCAGCTGTGTACCAAGAGATTTTAGAGCACTACATGCTTCCGTCTGCTGAAAAGCTCTATGGAGATGAGGAATTCATTTTCCAGCATGATCTGGCACCTGCCCACAGTGCCAAAACCACCAGTAACTGGTGTACTGACCATGGCATTACTGTCCTCGATTGGCCTGCAAATTCCCCTGACCTGAACCCCATAGAGAATATGTGGGGTATTGTGAAGAAGAAGCTGAAAGACACCAGACCCAACAATGCTAATGAGCTAAAGGCCGCTATTGAAGCATCCTGGGCATCCATAACACCTCAGCAATGCCACAGGCTGATTGCCTCCATGCCACGCCGCATTGATGCAGTAATCCGTGCAAAAGGATTCCCAACCAAGTACTGAGTGCATTAATGGACATTTTCAAATGTTTGATTGTGTTTTGCTGTTATAAATCTTTTTTTTTTACTTGGTCTGAGGAACTATTCTAATTTTTTGAGATAGGATTTTTGAGTTTTCTTAAGCTGTATGCCATAATCAGCAATATTAAAATAATAAAAGGCTTGCAATATTTCAGTTGATTTGTAATGAATCCAGAATGTATGACATTTTTGTTTTTTTAATTGCATTACAGAAAATAAAGAACTTTATCACAATATTCTAATTTTCTGAGACAGTCCTGTATACTGTAAGGAGAATGTATGTGCGTGAGAGGACCAGTATGAATTACGGCATAGAAATATGCAAACACAAACCTACAGACTGGGGGTTGGGAGATCACAGGAGTGGGGGGGGGGGGGGGGGAGAGATGTGGAATGTGACCCTTGCCTTGGGAGAATTCCTCCACACATTCCGATGGCCAATTCGTTTTAAACAAAGAGTTCGCAACACAGGACAGCATAGGCAACATGGGGGGTGGGGGCTGGTGAACGGTCTGGTCAATGTTTGTAAACACAATCCCCAGGATGTGTCCTAATCAAACCAAAAGAGAAAATGCAGATATCATTCTCTCTCTAGACTCGCTGGTATCTCGAGCTGACGCTCATTGGTGTTCATACTGCTCACAGGCTGGGCTGCTGTGTATATCTAGTGTATTCATACTGTACCCCTCCTCACTGTTTATTCATCATTCAACCATTTACACCTTCCTTTTTTTCCGTCAAGAGGTTGAAAAAGATTGAGTCCTATGTTTCCAATTGGTTCCCAAATCTGAACATTGACCAGTGGCATAAGATCAGGAGCCGGGTAAATGAGAGACTGAGGAGCCCCCGAAAAACAGATCCTCTGTAGCTCGTCCTGGTTTCCGCAGCAGATAGGCCTACAGTATGGTGTCTGTTATGGCAGTTATTTTAAATAAAACGGTGAAAACTGAACTTGAAAATGGTTTCCTCTTTTTATTTTATTTATTATTTTCGGGACGGGGAGACGTGTGTGATTAAAAATTAATTTGCAGAAATGTAAAGTGATCTAACTAAGTTCTATTCATATTCTTGACGGGAAGAGCAGTGTAAATGGGTGGCCATATGCATTTGAAAAGCAATATAAATCACAGTTATTATACAATAGGCTATAAAAGCACCATCGATAACCATTACGTTTATCCAATTCAAACTTTGGACGGGAAAAAAGGAAGGTGTAAATGGTTGGGCTATACTGTAGGCCTACTGTATACAAAGGCCATTCAAGCTAGAGTTCTTCTGGAAATGTTCACATCAGGCACCTTCAGGTTAAACAATACTACAGTAAACAATTAACACAGTAAATGATGTGGATTAAACCACATTTATTTCGTTAAAAATAAACTAAATATGAGTTAGTTTGAATGATTAAATGTCATCAGGCACCTTCAAGTTAAACAATCAGGTGCACACTTTAATGTGCCGCCACCTCCGGAGTCGGCTTGACTCGGTTTAAAGAATGCACAAATGTGTTTAATCGTTAATATGTACTAAGTAGCCTAAATACATTTGTTCCTGCTCAAGATTAGATTCAACTTTATTGTTATTGCACATATTGCAGGTACTGAGACAACAAGCAGCGAAAAGTAATGTGCACAATACTACAGTAAACAATTAACACAGTAAATTATGTGGATTAAACCACATGTATTTCGTTAAAAAGAAACGAAATATGATTTTGTTTGAATGATTAAATGTAGGGTGAATTGCCCTAATGTGGGACATTTTTGCATTTCAGACTTCGGGAATATATTGCGATATGAAGCCGATACAATAAATCAAAATCCAGTACCATTCCGAAATCCCCAGTAATATTAGACACTAATAATACAGTAAACTATTAACACTGCACATATTATTGTTTGCCCGTGGGATTAGGATGATCGGTAGTGAGAGCCGTGTTTCATTTTCCTCCGGTCGGATGTGATATAAAAACAAAGCGATTATTTTTGTTGTTGTAAACTCACGTGGATTAAATTTAGTGCATTAATTTCAACTCGCGAACATATGATACATTAATGATCGTGAGGATGATGATTGAAAATCGATTGTTTGAGCCGGGCTACATTTCCTGATCTAAAAACATAGCGATGGTTTTGTACTTACGCCAACGTGAATTAAACATTATTTTGTTAAATAAAAACATGGTGATGTTTAGTAAATGATTACATGTCTCTTATTTAGCACAGAATATGATCATATCCGTGACATATGGATCTTAACAAATATCCGCTATATCAGATACCTGTAGATCAGCTGTTTATTTCACATGAGTTCCAGTGTGGCAGCTTTTTAATCACGGTTCCCCCTGGTGGATCCATGATCCATTGCAGCTGGTTTCATTATAATTAAATGTATTTATCAAGGGGGCGTTTCAAGTCCTGCGGGGGGTTTTCCTTTTCAGCAGGGGCCCACCCCGTGCCGATCACGGACCCGCACAGGTAGGCGTCTGAAATGAAGCGCTACATCTGTACAGGTTTAAGAAATATACAGTATATATATGTTTTTGTATTCCACAGGGTGCATCCATCATTTGTCTAGCATTGAATTAAAGGATTTATAGGTTCAACAAAAAAAATATTCTTACAGTATAGCTTTGCATATGCACATACAGTGGGGAAAATAAGTATTCAAAGCATTAACATTTTTGTCAGTAAACGTATTTCCAATATGGCTATTCACAGAAAATGTTGACCAGACTTTGGTATTAACTCAAGAAATCCTGAGTAAATACCAATGTCTTGTCAACATTTCCTATGAATAACCGCATTGGAAATATGTTTACTGAAACAAAATTATGCATTAAATACTTTTTTTCCCCACTGTATACTGGTCGACATACTTCATGATGCCATTGATTTTGGTAGTGTGTGGGCCTAAAATTGAGAATTATGTATTAGAATAGTTCCATGTACACTTCAGGATATGTATTTGCACTAAAAACTCACCATTTAATGTGGACAATTCAGGGTAACTGAAATCTGGACTCATAAATGGTGGATGTCTTTCAGGTGGAGTAACTGTGAAAATGCCATTGCCTAACATCAACGGAAAGCGAGAAAAAGAGAGGCAGTGTTGGCAATAGGCAGGAACAGGACTTGCAGTGGCACAGCACAAAGTAATCAACATATATAAGTGTATAAGATAAATACATCAACAACAGCAAAAGCATACAGTTGAATCGCCATCTCTCTTAAACTCTTTCAACAAAAATCAGGAAGGGGTATCTATTGCAGGACTGTTGTAATAGACTGCATTAGCTTTCCCTAGATGTACCTAATAAACTTGCATATACACACACACACACACACACACACACATACACACACACACACACACACACATCTTTATATATATTTTATACATACATTTATGAACCTGTTACATTAGGCTGAAACTTCTTACCAGTTAATGTCTCACCCACAGACCCCAGACGCCTTGTGTTCCAGCTGATGTCGTTGGTAGGTGGTGTTGGTCACGAGCATTGGCAGCTAATGGAACATATAGAAACATATCAACATATAGAAACGAAACGTGAGTGTGTGTGGAGCCATGAGCGGCCACCATTAAAGGAGTCATGAAAGGTAAACTTACAGATGCAGGGTTGTTGTGGTGGTGGTCGTTGGTGGTCCTGAGAATTGGTAGCTAATGGAACATATAGAAACATATCAACATATAGAAACGAAACGTGAGTGTGTGTGCAATAAAACTAATACAAAAAAAACACTGGAGTGCCACCAATAGTGGACTCATCATAGTTAGACTTACTGAAGCAGGGTGGTGGGATGAAGGGTAACGTCGCCGCATTTTGCGGAATAACACCCCTCGTTTTTTGGGCCACCGGCTCAGAGTCAGTGTCTGATTCGTAGGTTGGGTATCTAGTCAAAACACATGTAATATTTGAGTGACAAGAAACAATAGTTATATTATAACCAATAACTGTAACTATTGTGTGCATACTTTTTTTCCCTCCGTTTTCGTTTTCGGGGCTGGTCCTCCGCTTCAGACTGGAGACCAGCAGTGCCATTATTCAAATACTCCTTTAATTTTTGTGTTGCTTCAATGAAGTCATCTAGTTTGATGAAAGAACATGACAGTTATCACCAACTAGAAGACTCAAAATTGTCCATAGCTGCACATTTGAACTCTTGAAGAGTGGCAGACCGTCTATACCTGGGGTCGGTAACCCCTGGCACGCGTGCCAGCATTGGTACGCGGCACCGTAACCAGTGGCACACTAGGAATAAGTGGAATAAGTGTGCAAAAATATTTAAATTGTATTTTCGGATCCTGAACGAGGCCGCCGCCAGAGAGCGTCTCCCCGTTACCCGCAGAAGGAAGCCATGCACGCAGCGCAGCCCCGCTCTCTTTAACTCCAGGTGACTTTCTGCCGCTTTCCTCCGTGGTGTAGTGCTGATCGTTTCACCACAGAGGAAAGCACTTCACTAATTGCAGTAGCCATAAGGAGCTGTACACATGCTGCAGTTTTTGCATGGCTGTGTATTTAGTTGAAAGCCCAGTGGCGATCTGCTCATCTCTCATCGAAATAATATGCTACAAAGGGGCGGACTGGCCATCTGTGTGTTGAACTTTCCTGTCGGCTCCCAGACCGTAGTCGAGGAGGGCAGAAGCAACAAGCTTCAGGTTCAATAACCCACTTTAGCTTCAATGACTGGAGAGAGGCGAGCTCTTCTTGGGAGGCCTCTGTTTTTCTGCTGCCTCGTTTCACT
Source organism: Harpagifer antarcticus (assembly GCA_902827135.1). Lineage (NCBI taxonomy): Eukaryota > Metazoa > Chordata > Actinopteri > Perciformes > Harpagiferidae > Harpagifer > Harpagifer antarcticus. The sequence goes on along the minus strand of CADEHL010000497.1, from coordinate 355,509 downwards.
TCCAGAAACATACACATGTTCCCTCACTGTCGCTCTACCATCCACAAACACATATGAACAAGCCACACCTCTCTCTCTCTCTCTTAAAGGGACAGCGATCTCAACTCACTCTGCATGACCCTAATATCATAACATGTGTGCTCTGGAGAATCACAGAACCGACAATCGTCCTTATTATTATGCCGTTTAAACAAATTATTTAAATGTGTTTGTTAAATTCGACATCATGTAAGTTGCGCTGACAGGTCCACACACTGCTTCCCCGCAGCGAGCCTCCCACGCCCCCCCCCCCCTGATAATTCTTGATTGCTGGCACGCTGATAACAATTTTTTTTTAAAATGGCACTTCATATCAAAAAGGTTGCCGACCCCTGGTCTATACCAACCTGAAGTCTTAAACAACAACCATCTACCAATTTGTCCTTCCACTGACACAGTGTCTTACTAAGGGCTGACACAATGCCAAAGTAATGATAGAGACCATTACATAGCTCCTTCACAGTATACACTGTTCTGGTCCGTAACAGGGTTCTTGCATCCCTTGGCAACTCAGGGTGATAAATTATTAAAATGGCCAAGAGAGCAGTAATTGCAATATGGGAAACCCCATAGTTTAAGGCCCAGTTGGAGAGGCGACTGTTGAGGTTCTCAGGTTCCTCACAGTCAGAGATTGCTCCCAGACTGTTGGTGTCAACATAATCACCTTGACACGTGCCCTCTGATACAGGGCCCATAGCTGCTAAGGGGTCCAATATAACTGCTGTACCTTCAGGTTGTAACCAAGTAGAAGCACCATCATCAGGTGGCAATCGTGCAGTTTCTTTGGGAGGTAGTGTGACTGCACGCACACCCTCACCAATATCCCTCATCCTTCTGCCCAGCTCTACCCTGGCTCTCCTTCTCAGTGCAGAATTAGACACCGGTGTTTTTCTGTTCATTTTTTTTAACAACAATTAATTATTCTAACTAAATAAGTTGACTCTCTTTCACACTTTCTCTCTCACTTACTCACACACTCTCTCCCTCACTCTCTCTCTCTCTCTGTATTTATTAATATTACTATTTATTTATGTATTTAAATATATTATTTATTTATTTTTATTTTTGTATTTATTGTTGCAATGTTGAAGTGTGTAAGAAGTTATACCTTAATTTGAACAGTAGACATCATGTGTGCAGCATCTGGAAAAGAAATACAAGTGATGGTTTAATTAAAAAACACATTTAAGCACGAAAATTAAATTAAAGCCACACATTTTTGGTCAATGTTGGAAAGTTTGCTAAATTTAGTGCCACATTCAAGTTTTGATGCACAAACAATATTAAGAAATGCTGAATCCATAGGATACGTAAAAATTGACAGTTGAACAAATGACCTTTCTTGATTACCCAACCCCCACATGCACAAGCACACCCTCCAAATGTTCAGTCTTTTATTCATATAGCACATTACAAGGACACACATGACAGCGAATCTTAAAGCTGAAGTAAATCGATGACTCCATGACACAGAAAAGGCGGCTTCACAGGGCAGGACAGATTTAACTTTGGTGAACGAGCAACACACGAATCAAGAAGCGCTATAAGTGACTTAACATTTCTGGGTAATGGTTCACATTTATCATAATTAATTAATTTAATTAATTTTAAGTAAGATTTACTAACGTTAATGTTGTGAATCATTCGGGCTAACTTATGCCCACCAAGATCAGTAAAAAGCAAATTACTTGAAATATAAAATATACAAATTGAAACGTAAGATTTAATACGCATGTGGGGATGGAAACATACTCGCATAAGTCATTTATATCGACGTCTAAGTTTACTACAAGTTAAACTTATTTTTGTGTGTTACCAAGTTTAATGCCGAATTGAGTCTTCAGCAAACCACTCTCCTGCCATCTGAGCCCGCCTTTAAAAGCACAATGCCTCCACTCATATTAACGTCACTATTCGAATAAAAGTTCAATATTAAAGTTATACATTAATCCTGCTTTTTTTTTACTTGACATACTGTTCCACCGTTAAATTAATATTAACTCTTCAAGGCTGTAACTTGCTCGGCTATCCTATCCACTGGCTAACGCTAACGTTAGCTTATCTAAACTATGATCAACTAACAGAGTTTTGACAAAAAAGTTCAGCATTTTGAGTCACTTGCGTATCAATCGACGCATACATACACATATTATTAATATATATACCAACCACAAATACAAAATTAGAACAAAAATGTTGGCTATACTTACTTGAGTTGATCATTCTTGAGTGAATTTGCCGCCTGCGAACGTTGGCTGTGAAAACTCAGAGTAGGCTACTTGGATTATGGATAGTGGGCATTAGCGTAATGAAAAGATATGAATATATCGTTTAATATTTAATTAAATCGTACAATGCCACATTACTGTAGGAGACTATTTTTGTGTTAAATTTTTAGTTTTCAATGTTATATTTTATTTTAATGTTTCAATACAATAATCAAAGAAATATATGAAGACATTACACCCCCATATTATTTTTGATTTGTTCCATTCCAATGATTTCTGGCGCTTGCGGCTCAAATACGTATTACGGATCTGGGCCAAATCTGTAAACCAGCAAAAATACTGCACTGCTTGCAAATGGAATGTTTAGGCTGAAAGCTCTATCTGGTGCGGATCTGGCCCACAGTCAAAAAACGTGTGTGAGCTACAAACGGATCTAAAGGCTTTCGTGTGGATCCGGCCCAAAGGTAATTGCTATCTGGGTAACTAACTAACTAACAAAGCTTAAGATGGAAACATTTAAGGTTAACTTCGACCTCCGGGGTGGCCTTACTATGGAGGAGTGGATTGAGAAGTGCCTATCTCCAGAAAAAAAAGCACCTAAATGACGACATTCGCTATCTGTTATTGTTGTTGCATAGCAACCATGTTCTGTGCAGAAGGCAACGGCGGGACGATTTTATTTTATTCCCGGGCTGATTTTTAGTCCCAGTCCGCCACTGAACGTAGCTATTATGTAAGGTAGTTGTAAATCACAGTGCAGCACATGCTATGTTATAAAGCCCTGGAGGGCGGAGTTTTTAAACCAAAGAGTTACTCTTTTTAAACTAAAGAGTAACCGCCCTTACGGGACACTGTAATAAGTAAAGCGAACGCACCCGCAAGGACACCTGGCCTCCAATTGGTTGAGGGATTTTGACAGGATTGTTGCACAAAGGTTTCGAGTGCGCACAGAATAAATCTGAGAGCAGAACAAATCTGTAAGCAGCAATATATCTGAGTGCAAGCGTACAGTTTGAGCAGAAGCAGAGCACATCTAAGTGCAAGCAGGCACTATTTGAGTGCAAGGACAGGGTTTGAGGGAAATAAATCAATAAAGTATGCTCTCAAATTTAAATACCATGCTCTTGAATAAAGATAGGTAATAACCCCCATAGTTGCTCACATGACTGCAAACACACCATTAGGTTGTTGACTTATGTCACTCCCTTCAACAGTAATTCCGTTTAATTTAACTTTATCCAGGAATGCTTGTTATATCTAACACGTTTTTGGTTCCTACACCGCAAGCCACCTACACACATTTTAAAACTCACATTGATGTGGTGTATCATGTTTTTTATAAAGCAAATACAAGACACAGACATTTCTCAGGGAACAATGTTGAATGTTTAGAAAAATATGGATTGTTTATTTGACCCTTCTGTAATAAACCATTTCCATATTGTTTAACTCCTTTGATGTCAATGGAACACAGTCTATATCCACATGAGCAGTGGTATATCTGTTATTAACAACACATTCATTCACTTCTCATCTTAATAACGGTTTTGCAAAGACACACACAGTATAGCAGTCATTTATCCTTGGTTAAGTGGGTTTTCTATTCTGATCTCACGAAACAGTGATGATTTATAGTTGTTCTTTAAGAATCTATTGAAAACAGACAGTGTAATACAACATTTATCCAGTACAGACTTGTCCATAATACTGCTCATAGAATAGCTTATTTACAATTGTCTACTGGAAGCAAAATAAACCTGCCATTGCTTTAAGAACAAAAAAAGCTAGCCATCACTATTTTAAATTAAAAAAACAAAATCTAAAACAGAAGATCATTTTTATTATTGATTGTGCTTTGTAACCCACAAAACCACTTCGTTTTTAGAAATGGAACTCTGAGAGGCACCAAATAGAAGTACTTACAACATCCATTTTAATTTCTCTCATTAAGTTTCACTAGAGCTATGAGTAGGACAGGGTGTACAAATGTCTTTTTATGTTCATTTATTTGTATATTTATAAAGTTATTACAGGCTCAACCTAGTTCATCATCTGTGGTGGTATTGTGTTGCACAACAGAAGTCACGGAGAAGTCGGTCTATCTGTTTAACCATGCAAAGCCCTTTAACATTTTCCAGAAAAGGTCACAGAATAGATCTGTTGGGCGAAGGGGCAGGATAAAGGCTTGAACAGACCCGATGAGTGTGTTCTCGCTAAACCATACACAGAATGAGGTCATAGCCTGAAGATGAATAGGGTAACCGAGACAGTGGAAAAATGGGCAAGTTAGCTGGATAAATTCACCCTCCCCCAACTACCACCCTCTTTGACTTCAGATCTAACTGGGCCTGTGTATGCAGTGTACAGTGTCGCTAATTTTTCCGGTCTCTTGCGTTAAGCTAGTGGATGTTCTATAATCTTTGACATTGCAGAAACATAGTCAAAGAGAGTGAAATCACCACCATCCTACCCTGCATCCAACTCTGAAGGAAGGCCAATGTACCCATGTACCTCTGTCCCCCCCCCCCCCCACAACCTGTCACTAAACAATGCTGCCTCCAGCTGTTCAGCTGGCTGGCTGCGGTCACACAGTCACCTCAGTCTTGCTGCCTGTACGGTAGTGGTGTGGCTGTGGTTGCTGCTGGTGGTGTGGTGGGATATAGTGGAGCTGCTCCATAGTGTGAGTCCGTCTGGAGGCAAACGCCTGTCTCTTGGTTGCTGTCTGGTTCATGGCTAAAGTGTTGGAATGCCCAGTGCCTCCGGCCCCGACACCGACCCCGCCGCCATTGTTTGAGGCACTGGGATGGGAGTGCATTTTGGTCATCTTGTAGTGATCCATAAGTGGTGTGGTTGGAACGAACACATCTGTGTGTGAGATGGCGCGCGACATTGACTTGTCGCTTCCACGAAACCCGCCAGAAACACTGCTTACCATGCCACGCTTCAAAGACCTCATCAGCCTTTCCGGTGAGAGCAGAGGATCCTGGGATAACAGGCGGTCTTGTGAGTATAGGCGATCTTGTGAATAGAGGCGTTCTTGAGAGTAGTGGCGGTCCTTGGAGTAGATGTGGTCCTGTGACAGGAGTCGGTCCTTGGTGTACGTGCGATCATTAGAGTACAGACGGTCTTGGGAGGTGTGGCGGTCCTGCGGGAGGAGACGCTCCTGGGATCGAAGACGTTCGGCGGACAGGAGCTGTTCGTCTGAGAGGATGCGGCTTCCATATGGGGACATACCATTCGAAGATATGTTGTATTCCTGCTCTTGGGCTCTCTGAGGGGACAGCACACGGTCCTGGGACATAGCCCTCTGGACACGACGGGGCCTCTGCCTTTGCTGAGACTGTGGCTGTGAAGACTGCGACTGTGGAGGGGCCTGGGAGGACTGCAGGGGCTGGCTCTGGAGCTGCTGGTCCCTGTGCTGTGAAACAAAGGATGAATGACGTTGGTTTATTCATAAGCTAAGGAGGAAAAGGCTCTGCCAGCTACCACTACAGGAAGAAGAGACAGATCGGCTTCAGCTACAAACTATTTAAAAACCGGAGACTCATTAGAGGCTTCTCAATTCTTAAATTTCCCCTCCTCGGTCCTCCGGTAGTGACCCGGAAATGGATTTCAGCGCGCCATTTTGAAGGACATCTAATTTCTCAAAATGCACTTCGAGGACCGAGCATCGAGGAGGCTCTCTGGAGGAGCTCTAACCGAGGATACACTGATGGGTCCTCCACGGCTCCTCCGCGGATGCATTTCCGGGAACGTTGGAGGCGTGACGCACGGCCGGACTTATCTCAGCCAATGACAGCTCTGCATGCATCCCCTGGATATTATTTTAGAAACTGCTTTCATCGTGAAGCGATGTTTACAGTGAGAACAGCTGTGAGGTCCGTGCAGAAAGCAGAGCAGTGCTCTCATACTTTAAATTGTATATATTTATATAAATATATGTGTGTGTGTGTGTCCCCGCATCTGTAGCCTGTTATTGTCTCATTATACCGCACTGCCAATGAATCAAAGTAAATATATAAGTCATCATGAACACATCTGTCCATCAGACAGAGGGCTGCTGTGCCTCCTGTCATCATTAATGGACGTCTCTTTAAAATGACCGCTCAGAGGAGAGGAGTTCTCATTTCTCTAACCGCCTGCTGCTTCCCCTCCTCTCTCCTCGGTTCCCCTCTTCGGCTCCTCCGCTCGCATCTCCTGTGGGCGGGACTAACTCCCTTGGCATAGGAGTCGAGGAGGGGACATTTAAGAATTGAGAAGCCTCTATAGTAGCATAAAAAGTAAAGAACATGACCTTGTCTCAGAAACAGGTTTATTACCAGGTACGTTTACACTTACGAGGAATTTTACTAAGTGTCGTGGTGCATACATAAAAGTAAAACAACAATTAAAACACAGATAGAGAACTAGAAAAAATATAAAAAATAATAAAAAATATAAATATAACAGTATTGACATTGCAATGGAACGGAATAAAAAGGAATAAAATATGGAATACAAATAGAAATCTGCAGTAATAAGAAAAGAAAACGGATATTGTTGTACATTTTGTGCATGAACGTAATTGGATGTCTGCACACTTAAACCAAGCACTTGTACCCACCTGCTCATGGGTCAGTTTGAGAACATGCAAGGGTAGAGTGCCTCTTGCTGCCAGGTCAGGCAGGTGGCGCTTACGAGTGTAGTAGTCATCGACTTCTTTATCTGCTGCAGGAGAGATGGAAAAAACACAAGCAAGAAGTGAAGAGGAGATTCAGGGAGTGAAAGCAAGGCGAGGTGTAGAATGAGAGGGAGACATCGGATAAAGTGGGATTGGAGAACATTGCGAACAATTCAGAGAATAGTGTTGGCGGACCTTATGGAGGGGAATAGATAACAGAGAGGCACAGAGGAATCACTGCATGCAAGGCACATGACATCACACATCCACCATTCCTCTGGGAATCTACAGGCAGCCCCGTCTGTGGGGGCAACATGTCAAAGGTCATGTGAAAGTCTATGAACAAACATTGTCATATCATACAGATGTGGAGGGAAGCACGCAGGCACCTCATATACACATGCTTGGAAGGTTATTGTATCATTGAACAATCATTTCATATTGAGAATTGTGTCCCCGAGTGTGTCCTTATTCCGTACAAACAACTGCAACATGCATTCAGTAGCAGATCACAAAGACAAGAATACATTTCCATAGATAGTAGAGTATCATCGCATGCATGCCACACAACCAGAAACACATGCACGAAGACTTTGGTACAGATCAACTAACATAGTGATGCACACAAACTCTGTCAGACATCTTGTTAATGTGACGAAATGCTGCATGAATTCAAAATGGAACACGAATAAGTACATTGTCATGATGACACACATCCTTTATTCTTTCTGGTCATAGCCATGAATGTTTAACCACCATACTAACTCAGGGGTGTCATTTTTATAGCGAGCATGAATGATGGAGAGCAGACCTCTCCACCTTGCAGATGACCCTGTGTCTGTCTTTTATATTATTGGCTGCAGCAGTTTTCACATCAGCTGTCAAGATTACATTCAGCCAGACTCTCCTTCAGCATCCAGCCACGGGTGCTAGCTGCAAATTCATTTGTTACGAGAGATAATAAACACAAGATGTTCCATTTTCCATGGTAATAGTCTTCAGGATAAGGGCAGGAGGGCCTTGCAGCTCATCAACCATATTATCAAGGAGTGAATGAATAACGTGTACTGTACTGTCCTGCACTGGAATGGGCTAAATGCTTCAGTTTGATACCAATTTGCATGAATAAGCAGTGGCATTCTTCTCTTTTATGTCCCGACAATGAAACAGTGCTCTATCTTCCCTCTAGCACAATCCAACATGATCTAGTTGAGCACCAAAAAGAACCCGCAGAGCCTTTTGGCTATTTTCTGCAACAAATAATTTGCTTTGGAATCAGAAAGAAAGCTGGGAAGAATGAAGGACTGCCTAAAGATATGTTTTCATTTTAACACTGCTACTATCTTTGACATTAGAAATGATTTTCTTTTCTTTTACAGCCTTACTGATTACACTAGTTCTTCATGCAGAGGATGGTAATGGTTTTTTGGTTTTTCCTCCCAATACAACTGAATCCTGCCAACATGGTTTGCTTTTAGTCTGAAAAGGTGCCTGGCAGTTAAGAGTGGGAGCCAGTGTGGAGTGAGCCCTGACGGGATGAGTTGTAGATCGTCATCCTTCACTTTGACTGCATGCCAGCAGTAAAGTTGAGCAGTCAAGATAACATTACACAAGGCTTAAGGAATATTTGCGTTGCGGTCGAGGAATATCATGAGAAATCAATACTGAGGCGGGTGGGGCAAAAGAAGCAGTTTAATTTACTTACTCGTTTCAAAATAAATAGTGGCCTTTAAGTGGAAATAGGGAAAGCATGGAATATCAATGAGTCATAGTTTAATGAGATGACTACGCTGATTTAATGAAGGATCAGATCTGATTCTGATTCAGCCTCTCCATCCACTGAAATGATCAGGGAGTAGCAAAAATATATGGCGTCTTTCCTGACTGTAGGACATCCTTCTCAGAGTGAACACATCCTTTTCACAACTGAAACAACTCCGAGCTACTCAGTAAGTCCCGGTCAGGAAACTAAATGCAGTGTTAGCGTCATGCAGGGCCTCAGGGCAGGGAACCTACTCTTGCATTAGTGCAGTGAACTTGGACCTACTGAGTTTCTTCAGGGATGAGAACCGGCTGAGGTCGGCTTTGACGCCCGGCTCATAGGAGGGCGGCAGGTGAGACAGGCTCTGGAAGGAGCGTGAGAAAGACAGGTCGTAGGGCTCCGTCTGCGAGGTCAGGATGCCACTTATCCGATTGTTTTCTGGAGACACATACATACATACATGTAGAGACAGAAGAGGGAAGAGAAAGAGATGGAAGGCTAGCTCCTCCTACCCTAGCTAGAAAATCTAGCTGGGAGGTGAGCTAGAGCCGGGCAGGCTGGAGCTTTAGAGACACAAACACTTGAAGGCAGAGCTGAATTCAACACAATTCAAAGAAAAAGTCTTTGTCCTCTTGAATTTTAGCACCACTTACTTAAGAAAAGAGCATATCTGCCTGTGCTTTATTTCAGCACGGTATTGGAGAGTGCCAGCCTGTGAGAAATGTTTGCATATCTAAAACTCCAACTTGCTGGTGGCCGATTGGGGGGTATAGGCAGTCACATAAGGCACTCAGGGGGTGTTTGCTGTCTGACTTGAATGGTGATGTAGTGGTCAGTGGGTTCACAGGAGGAAAGAATGGTCCAGAATAAAAAGAAAAGAACACATCAAATGACAGAAGTGTGCTGGAGAGGGCCCCTGCTCCTGACAGTGTTTGGATGTGATCCCGGGCAGGGAGTATTGGTGGGCTTTAGTTGAGGTGAAGTGATATGATGGCAGGAATATGCACAGAAAAGGGGGGCTGGGTTGGGGGGTAAGGGGTGGTGGTTACTCGACCAAAGCTCTCTGGTACTTTCCCCTTCTCTTTACCACCCTCATACATGCACGCAAACATCTGAGTCAGTCCTATTCACCTCCGTCCTCCTTCAATCTTATCAGCCCCACCATGCTGCCACCCACTTCCCTTCACTCCTTAATTCTTTCACTCCTGCTTTATCTGTTTTCCCCAGCGTGCTGCGAGTCTGTCACACAGTGCAGAGCAGCGTGCATGGGTGCGGCCACAGCAGCCTCCAATGGACAGATACAAATAAGGCCTTAGTAACTGCTGCAGAATGGAGTGAAGGAAATGAAAGAGGAGAAGAGATGGAGATAAAGATAATCTTAAAGGGAAAGAAGGAAAAATGGTGTGGGATGAAGCAAGGAGGTAAGCCTGGGAGAGTGGGACAGCTGAAGATTGGAGACGGTCCTGGGGGGGGGGGGGTTGGGGGGGAGGGTTGTGGGTATTACGATGGATGTGAAACATCTGTTGCTTGACCGTCTGCCACCCTGCATCAATAAGGGAAAATACCTCAGACTGTGGCATGCGGTTATATATCTCCATACCAACACATTCACTCGCTTATCACAATAGACAGTCCAAACACACAGACCTGACTCAAGTCATCTCTGCAAATCGTACAGGTGTTTTTAAACGTTTTTAAAGATTTCTGAAGATATTTTCTTTTTTGCCAACAAATACAATAAAAAGACCAAAATAAACAATTGATTAAGTATTGCCTCTCTAGCCAAAGTCTAGTACTGGGCAACGCGTGGCATTATATTGATGTAAAAAGAGAAGAGGATACAGCGTTGAACGTTCCTATTTTAGCTCCGATTGGTCGACTGCTACTTCATCCAGCGCTCACACTGTCAGTATCACATTAAGAGCGTATGTCTCTGGACAAACTAAAAGTGTGAGCGGAACACGACCTATACATTCCACAAGATTTGTATTCACCCACAGCTTAAAATAGGCCCCACCAAATGCACTTTAAAGTTAAGTAAGCCAAATAAAACAGCAGAATTGTTGAGCATCTTTTGTTAAATTATACTTAAAATGTGTACCCCTTTAGAAAGATGTATGTCTTCAGAAGTACAATGAGCTTGTGGCTGAGAAACACAAACGGGGAGAGAGAAAATAAAGAGAGACAAGCACATCATCTTTGGTCTTTTTGTGGGATTTGTTGACAAAAAGTCAAATAGAGTTAAACAAAGAAATGTTCACATCAAATTACATACTTTTGCATTCATGTACTTTCATGGATTGAAAATGATTCAAAGAGCAAGACTGAATAACAAATGCTACTTAAATCTGGTCTGAAAACACAAATCAGGTGAAAGACAGAAAGGTACAAACATAGTGGTTTGTTTGTGATCAATATGTAAATAGATGTGTGCAAGAATGTAATGAATGAGTTTTTTCACTAAATGTATCAACAACTTACCATGTCTCAAAGATCGGTGAGCTACCAAACCCAAGTGAAAAACAAATATTTCAGAGACAGGTTGATGGTGCGAAAAACACAGCCTTCAAAGACCTACTCCATATTCAGCATGACTAGTACAACACGCACCAACGCACACACACAGGTTTTATCTAGATAATACACTGCATGCTGAAATTGGGAGCCTGTGAGTGATCAAAGTCCCTGTGTGAAATGCACTACATCAGGGGTGCCCGTTCGACCGGTCGATCCCGGGGAGATTCCCTGTCGATCGCGAGATGTGTCTAAAAATAGAACAACAATATTCTATTTTATCATAATCTTCCTGTGCCAGAATAATGCACTTGAACGCATCAAAGCTTTGTGATTGGCCGGCGTGACCCCTGTGTCGGGGCGTGGCTGGTGGGCAGTGCACTAGTTCGCTAACGTTGTCCGTGTCAACAGGAGTGACAGTCCGCACACACACAAGACCGCAATTATGGCAGAAGCAATATATAATTTTCACTCCGAGTGGGAGGATGATTCTTTTTGTATCTATTCCAATTCAAAGTCCATCTGTCTCTCATCTGTCTCTCATCTGTCTCTCATCTGTCTCATCTGCAATGCGAGCGTAGCTTTATCGAAGAAGGGTAATTTAGGAGCGGCATTTCAAAACAGTGCACAAACGCTACGAGACGGAATTCCCTCCTAATTCTGCCCTACGCTCCAAAAGGGGAGGGGCCTGAAAGGACAGCTAAATGCACAGCAGCCCATTCTCACCAGGCCCAACAACAAGAGCAAGGCTGCTCCCAGAGCATCTTATCGTGTCAGTCAAGTCTTTCAAAGACGGCGAAGTTGTGAAAGAAGCTTTCCTGGAGGCTGCCGACGCGCTTTTTGGGGACAGTAAAAATAACAGTAGCATTTCAACAGGTTTTTGATATAATAGAAACTCAAGTTAGATACCGTTATTAATCAGCTGTAAGTTTTGGTTTGTTTGACCTTATTCATTATAATTATTGTACAAAATGGTATAAGAATGCAAACTTAAATTGATTATAGTCAGGTTAAGAAACTAGTGTTGCTTGCATCCTATTTTAAAGGCATTTCTTTTTATACTCTACTGAAATGCAACAAAAAAAGCGTTTGATTCTATTCATTTTGTCTTTTTTATTGCACTTTGGCAGCAGATTCCTGTGTAGCTTCAGATCTGAGTTGTTTTATTATTAAGCCTAATTTTTACTTTTGTGGCAACACTATTTGTATATAATTGCAAAGAAAGGGTTCAGAGTCATTTCTTTTTTCCTGTGTCATATGTGGCAGCACTGTTCAATGTTTCTTGAAAACATTACCCACTGCAGTATGTGACGTGTGAATAAACTCCAACTCTGTATCAACAACACTGTTGTGTAACTTCAGTTAAATACTTGTATGTGTGCAGATTAGAAAGAGGTAAGATAAAGGATCTGCAGTATTTTATGAAGTATTAATCGTACAAAGGTCAGTTTTATACAAGTAGAAGTGTGTATTTACCTTGTAGTAGGCTGTCAGTAATGGCTACGCCTCTCTATTTGGACTGGTAGATCTCGGCAGACTGGCAACTTTAAAAGTAGCTCTCGGTTCAAAAAAGGTTGGGCACCCCTGCACTACATGATCAATTATAAAGAGGAGGCCATGGTGGCTGCAGAATTGAAGCAAAGAAAGCAAGCTCCTAATTTTTTCACATATATGGATGACATATAAATCGAATGGCAAGTTCAGAGTGTTTTATAAATACAGAAGGCCGTGAATATCCAGCTTATGGGCTCCTTTCTTTCCTTTGATCCATGCTGTATTTCCTCTCTCCAGTAACCATCTTACTGTACATCCTAATGAAACTGCTACTCTCCACATCTGCCAGCACGAGCTGAAGTTCATCAGCATTACGAGTGATTCACGGTGATGTTGCATATGGGGAGCCGGAGGTAGTGCTGATAACTTTCACACACTCAGGAAACTAGAGGACAGGATGACCTCAAGAGACTGTTAACTTGGCACGCAGTCAATTGTTTTAGCTTTAAAAAACGGATGTAAAATCACTGTATCCCACCCAAAGAAAAAGGTGCATGATCATGGGATGTGACACTTATTTGATTACATTTAAAGGGGACCTATCATGCAAAATGCACTTTGTGATGTCTTTTATACATGAACATGTGTCCCCGGTGTGTCGGGGAACTCACAAAGTGTCAGAAAACAAAACCCTCTCTCTTTTCCTCCGTACCCACATCTCGAAGAAAAAAAAAAGGTGGGTGCTAACAAGCAGATCCAGAATTTTCGCTCCTATCACGTCATTGGCGACATTCGGCCGACGTGACACGTCCCAACCTATCGTCTCCGGCACACGTGACACGTCCCAACCTATCGTCTCCGGCACACGTGACACGTCCCAACATATCGTCTCCGGCACACGTGACACGTCCCAACCTATCGTCTCCGGCACACGTGACACGTCCCAACATATCGTCTCCGGCACACGTGACACGTCCCAACCTATCGTCTCCGGCACACGTCCCAACCTATCGTCTCCGGCACACGTGACACGTCCCAACCTATCGTCTCCGGCACACGTGACACGTCCCAACCTATCGTCTCCGTATATAGTCGCAGCTGTGTGTCTGTGTATTCAGCAGGATGTCTGCTGGATGCACTTAGAGTAAAGTTGTTATATATATATAATACATATAATGGCACTGTTCTAGCAGTAAACACTTAAGAAAGAACATGTCAAGCTATGTGCTGTATCAGAAACAATGCGCGGCGTGTTTTGGGAGTAACATGCTATGTGTTTACATTACAAAGCATGCTAACACTCAGAGCTAGCCATGGAGCTAACGCTGTAGGCTACTGGAGAGCATATGTGTAACGTAATGTCCTTGTGTGGTAAACCCTGCGAGAGAGAAAGGTTTGAGCTCCATATCGTTTCAGAAATATTGCTTGAAGTGGTTGGGAGCATAATATGGCATTTAATCACCGCAGCGTTTAGCTGAGATCTCCCGGTAGAAATCTCTCTAACAGGGGAAGCTGCGTGACACTACAAAGGGGCGTGGCTAGCAGCAGCCGTTCCATTTAAAGCAGAATCAGCCTGTTTGGAACAGGGCTGCAATAGAGGGGTATGAGCAGCATGGCTACAATGGGTGATCTGTTTGGTATTTTAAGCAAAAAAAAACTTCACAGACATGTTTTGTATAGGTATGGCCCTACAATATATTTTTCAAATATAGCACAATAGGTCCACTTTAAATGAGATATTAACAGAATGGATTTGTGTTCTAGCAAATGATAGTTATTGAGTTAATGCCCTGGCCCAGTCTTCATCTCAAACACTGAACTGAGCTGTTTTTAATATCTCCATCTTTGTCTTACCATTCTTAGGTGTGCGTGTAGGGCTACATAGAGCCACATGGTTATAGTTGTGCTGATGGGTACCTGCAATGACAAAAACAATTAAAGATCAGTGTCAAAGAGGAATGTGCTGTATCAGCTATTCAGACTGTGTTAGGCTGACAGAGAGATTATTTCGTTTTTTTATTTTTTTATTAGAACACTTTAACAGTGGTGCAGGAATCAGTCCTAAAACCCAGAAATGAATCAGCATTTGAACACTTCCATTTCCCTTGTTTCAAAGTCAATGTATTTTTTTGATGGGTTTTTGGTTAAAAGCGTGAAATGCTGTGGTCTGCGGTTAACACAAGCCGAAGATATTTGATTGTTCTAGAAAAGTATATAATATGCCAGTAAATACTCCCCTGGTGAATGTCAAGGCTTCTATGTGTCTTAAAAAGACGGTTGCAAAATGTCTTAATAAGACTACTACACATCATCACGCACAACATTAGCCGCCTTTAGCTTATCGGTGGTAATGCTCAACATAGCAACCGCGATGTAGTTTGTTTATAGCCATACGTTAGCTTTTTCCTTACGATTGCATGTTTGTGTTGTTAATATGTGGATATTATACTACTGGACAAAACATGTAAGTATCATAAATGTTTGTTTGCTACAGATCTTATTTTTCTGCAATATTCCAAAATCATAAAGAAATGTTTTGTCTGGGGAGCCCTTCTGATGCTAACCTCCTGGTCGGCCACATAGTTTGCCTGTGTCTTCCCTATCATAACTAAGATCTTATCAAATAAACTAGGGAATCATTAAGAGAATCTTGTGCCGGCCTGCTGAGCCCTGTCAATTCTTCATTACAAGCCAGTGCATTCATCTCTTTTCCATCTCTGTTCTTCTGATGTTCACTAAAACTATGCTGTGCGCTCTGTGAGAGAAGGTTAGCTTTAGGGATATGATGTGTCCAACAGAATGATGCCATGATATAGCCTTTTAAAAGGAATGGTTTGAATAGAGGTGACTGTAAAATTGTCTTAAACATTCTGTCTGTTTAAATATTTGAACTAATATTATATAATTGTATTAATGTTTATTGATGTAGCATTCACTGTATTTCATGCATAAAGCTTTGATAATTAAAAAGGCCGAGACAAGCTCATGATGATAATTCAAAAATCTTTAACAACAATCTTTAAAATGTTAAACAAAGAATCATTTATTTTATAAAAATATACTACTACTACTATTAATAAGTCCATGATTAGATTATTTCAAGTAGACATGTGTTATATACAAGTTTTTCACAGTTGTGCATGCTGGCATTTCACTGGGGTGCTGTGACCTAACCCCCCGCCCCCCCATTCACATCCACACCCTGGGATCTTCAGTAACCACAACTGGAAGTTATTTAACACCGTTTCCCAAGTGACAGAGCCACATCACCACTCTATTCCTCACATCATGTGGAATGCTGGTGCTTTACTTATATGCAGCATTTTTGAAGATGTTTTTAATGAGTCTTTCTTTATTTGCAGTCCTTTGAGCAGTCCTTGTAGACACGGTCATGGTGAGCAACACACTCATCCTCCGTCTTTGTTATTGCCCTTTTCTCTCAGGTTGTCATTGTCAAGTTTGGTGGAATCATCGGTAACAGTATTTTGTGGTGCCATCTGGGAAAGCAGAACCATAATGTCCAACTCACAGAATAAACGACAGTTTTAGCCAATCATCTCTCCCTCCACTGTACTGTGTGCTGGCGGGCTGACAGAGTGTGACCATTCAGAGCTCAGCTGGGCACTGTGAAGGTGCTTCAGCTGAGAGATGGGACCTTACTGAGCCCATTGTACTGAGAGAGCTGATGAATGACAGCTAGTCTCAGATTCTCAGACCCTGTTGTAGAGTCTGGCTGTTGGACAAGTTCATGTGCTGTCCACTGCTGTGCCTGTTTAAAAATGCATTGTAGCCAACTGCTGAAACACCCATTTACATCTGTCTCAGAAGAGAGGGAGGGGAGGGAGGCGCTCTCACATCATGGGTTTCAATATTCGCTTCAGCTATGGAGATAGTTGGTATGTGTTCCTTCTAGTTTTGTCTTTTTCCGTAAATTCTTTACAGTGATTCTCACACAAGGGATGATTGGATTTCATAGTGATCTGAGACCTGAATATATGAATGGATCACATTGTAGTTGAATTGGCTTTTCAGTTATCTGTGGTTTTACCAAAGAGATTGAACCTATAGCCTGCAACTGTCACAGTTCTGTCTAAGTTTGGGTGTTTTCACTGTTCTCTGTCATGTTTTCCTCCTGTCGTTAGTGTCCCTGTGTGTTCTCCTCCCTCCTCACCTGTGTCTCGTTAGCGAATTGTGTTCACCTGTGGCTCTTGTGTTTTTCTCCTCCCTCCTCACCTGTGTCTCGTTTACCGATTGTGTTCACCTGTGTCTGGTAATTAGCCCTCCCTGTATTTAAGTCTTGTCTCGTGCTGTGTTCAGTGTCGGTGCTTCTTTTGTTGGTGACGGACTCCACCGGTGAGTGTTCTGTGTTTTTCTGTATTCGTTCCATTTTAGCCTTGAAATAAAGGTTTATCAAAGTTATCTGCGCTTGGGTCCTGCTTCCTTCACTCAACCGTGACAGAAAGCACCGACCAGAAATGGACCCAGCAGATGATCCGTTCGAGCTGGAATTACAGCATTTTTCATTTGCTTTGGCTTGCTGCTATGATTGGTGGAGGGGAGCGTCCAGTGTTCGGCAGAAGGAGGCCGCTCTGGTAGAGGCGCACCGGTTGGCTATGGAGAAACCGGACTTGGTGAAGTTCTTACCTGACTGGATGTTGAACTTCATCTGGGCGTGTGATTTCCAGCCTGCGGACTATAAACGTCTCGGTGTGTTCCGTCTGGAGTCAACCAGTGCTTCCGCCCCAGTTCCTGCTCCTGTCCAAGAGGCGTTTTCTGGAACTCGGCTGGCTTTTGGAGGTCCACGGAGCCTTCAGGCGGCTTCTAGGAGAAGGAGTCGCAAGTCCAGGCTAGCAATCCGAGCCCCAAGAGTCATGGTTCCGGCTACAGAACCGGCCCACACAGCCATGGTTCCGGCCCCAGTACAGGCCCCAGCAGCCATGGTTCCAGCCCCAGTTCTGGCCCCAGCAGCCATTGTTCCAGCCCCAGTTCTGGCCCCAGCAGCCATCATTCCGGCCCCAGTTCTGGCCCCAGCAGCCATGGTTCCAGACCTAGTTCTGGCCCCAGCAGCCATGGTCCCGGCCCCAGCAGCCATGGTTCCAGCCTTAGCTCTGGCCCCAGCTGCCATAGTCCCATCTCTGGTCCCTTCTCTAGTCTCTTCTCGAGTCCCTTCTCTAGTCTCCTCTCTGGTTCCGTCTCTAGTCCCTCCTCTTGTCCCTTCCCTAGTCCCTCCTCAGGTCACTTCTCTAGTCCCATCTCAAGTCCCTACTCAAGTCCTTTCTCAAGTCCTTTCTCAAGTCCCTCCTCTAGTCACTTCCCTAGTCCCTTCTCCAGTCCCTCCTTTAGTCACCTCTCTGGCCCCTTCCCGAGCCCCTTCTCTAGTCCCACCTCGAGTCCCTTCTCTCATCCCATCTCAAGTTCCCTCTCGAGTCCCCTCTCTAGTTCCCTCTCAAGTCTCCTCTCGAGCTACCTCTCGAGTCCCCTTTCTAGATCCCTCTCAAGTCACCTCTCGAGTCCCTTCTCAAGTCCCCTCTCAAGATCCCTCTCAAGTCTCCTCTCGAGTCATCTCTCGAGTCTCCTCTCGAGTTCCCTCTCGAGTCCCCTCTCCAGTCACCTCTCGAGTTCCTTCTCGAGTCCCCTCTCGAGTCACCTCTCCAGTCGACTCTCCAGTTTCCTCTCGAGTTCCCTCTCAAGCCCTCTCTCGAGTCCCCACTCAAGCCCCTACTCATGTGCCGTTGGAGGTCCCGCAGACAACTCTCCTGCCGGGGGTCCTGCCAACCCCATGTCCTGTGCCGTTGGAGGTCCCGCCGACTACTCTCCTGCCGGGGGTCCTGCCAACCCCATGTCCTGTGCCGTTGGAGGTCCCGCCGACTACTCTCCTGCCGGGGGTCCTGCCAACCCTTTGTCCTGTCTCGTTGGAGGCCCCGCCGACTACTCTCCTGCCGGGGGTCCTGCCAACCCCATGTCCTGTCCCGTTGGAGGTCCCGCAGACTAGTCTTCTGCCGGGGGTCCTGCCAACCCCATGTCCTGTACCGTTGGAGGTTCCGCTGGGGGTCCTGCCAACCCTGTGTCCTGTCCCGTTGGAGGTCCCGCAGACTAGTCTTCTGCCGGGGGTCCTGCCAACCCCATGTCCTGTCCCGTTGGAGGTCCCGCAGACTAGTCTTCTGCCGGGGGTCCTGCCAACCCCATGTCCTGTACCGTTGGAGGTTCCGCTGGGGGTCCTGCCAACCCCATGTCCTGTCTCGTTGGAGGCCCCGCCGACTACTCTCCTGCCGGGGGTCCTGCCAACCCTGTGTCCTGTCCCGTTGGAGGCCCCGCCGACTACTCTCCTGCCGGGGGTCCTGCCAATCCTGTGTCCTGTCCCGTTGGAGGCCCCGCCGACTACTCTCCTGCCGGGGGTCCTGCCAACCCCATGTCCTGTGCCGTTGGAGGTCCCGCCGACTACTCTCCTGCCGGGGGTCCTGCCAACCCTTTGTCCTGTCTCGTTGGAGGCCCCGCCGACTACTCTCCTGCCGGGGGTCCTGCCAACCCTGTGTCCTGTCCCGTTGGAGGCCCCGCCGACTACTCTCCTGCCGGGGGTCCTGCCAACCCTATGTCCTGTCCCGTTGGAGGCCCCGCCGACTACTCTCCTGCCGGGGGTCCTGCCAACCCCATGTCCTGTCCCGTTGGAGGTCCCGCCGACTACTCTCCTGCCGGGGGTCCTGCCAACCCTGTGTCCTGTGCCGTTGGAGGTCCCGCCGTCTACTCTCCTGCCGGGGGTCCTGCCAATCCTATGTCCTGTGCTGTGGGAGGCCCCGCCGACAACTCTCCTGCCGGGGGTCCTGCCAACCCTGTGTCCTGTCCCGTTGGAGGCCCCGCCGACTACTCTCCTGCCGGGGGTACTGCCAACCCTTTGTCCTGTCTCGTCGGAGGTCCCGCCAACCGCTCTCCTGCTGGGGGTCCTGCCAACTCCTGGTCCTCTTCCGTGGGGGATCCTGCCGAAGCCTGTCCCGCCGGCTCCGGTTCCTGTCCGGCCGACACCGGGTCCTGCCCGGCCTCCGGAGCTGTCTGGTCTTCGCCCTCGATCCCGACCCTCTGTGAGCCGCGGTCTTCGTCCGCGGGCCCGGCCCCCTGCCTCTTCCTGCCGCTGCCCTCGTCCTCGAGCCCGGCCCCCTGACTCTTCCTGCCGCTGCCCTCGTCCTCGAGCCCGGCCCCCTGACTCTTCCTGCCGCTGCCCTCGTCCTCGAGCCCGGCCCCCTGACTCTTCCTGCCGCTGCCTTCGCCCTCATGCTCGGCCCCCTGAGTTCGCCCGCTGTGGCCTACGCCCCACCATGGACTCTGCCTTGCCCCCGGGCCGTCCGCCCGAGACCCCCACCATGGACTCTGCCTTGCCCCCAGGCCGTCCGCCCGAGATCCCTTCCTGGTCCCCTACTGGGCTCCTGGGCGGTCAGCTTAGTCCCGTCCTCCGGACCCCCTCCACCCACCCTGGTGGCCTAGGGATACGTCCCTCATCCGGACCCCTCCACCCACCCTGCTGGATTTTTTTTGGATTTTTGTGTTGGGGTTTAGGGACGTCTGGAATCCGTCCCTTGAGGGGGGGGTTTTGTCACAGTTCTGTCTAAGTTTGGGTGTTTTCACTGTTCTCTGTCATGTTTTCCTCCTGTCGTTAGTGTCCCTGTGTGTTCTCCTCCCTCCTCACCTGTGTCTCGTTAGCGAATTGTGTTCACCTGTGGCTCTTGTGTTTTTCTCCTCCCTCCTCACCTGTGTCTCGTTTACCGATTGTGTTCACCTGTGTCTGGTAATTAGCCCTCCCTGTATTTAAGTCTTGTCTCGTGCTGTGTTCAGTGTCGGTGCTTCTTTTGTTGGTGACGGACTCCACCGGTGAGTGTTCTGTGTTTTTCTGTATTCGTTCCATTTTAGCCTTGAAATAAAGGTTTATCAAAGTTATCTGCGCTTGGGTCCTGCTTCCTTCACTCAACCGTGACAGCAACACATAGAAGGTGCCACAGAAGAGAACACAGAAAGTGTTGCATATTATGATTCCAACAGAAATAAACTATTGCTAAAAGTGCTGAACATGTAGTGACATCAGTTTGGGAACTTGTATTTTAATTCATTGTGAAGGTATTTTTTTTAATAATAACTTGTCTCTAATTTATACATTTGAAAAAAGCAAATAGGATAGATTATAACCAAACATTAAATGTAAAAAAAAAACAACAGTTTTTCCTCTGTGTCTCAACCTACAGGTATAATTCCCAATGAACAACTCAGTGAGCTTAGTTCATAATGTAATGTTGGAGTGCATGAGAAAGCCCGTTGCCATCAAGCCATAGTAATGGATTACTTTTAATGGTAGTTTTCTGAAAAATGCCTTGACATTTGTATACACATTACGCATTAGGTCGTAACTAGAACATTCAGAGAAATGTTGACTGTGTGACTGAAACTTGGGTGCGCGTCCCGCTGTGTAAGTATTAATAGCATTAGTTGTATTGTTAAGTACAACAACGAATATCCATGAATTTGAGCTCACATTTAGCTGACTATTTGAACTGTTTATCTATTACATCTTTGGACCACATTCCTGCATCGTTTCTGAACATCTTTACCACTGGATTTAGTGTCACCCACTCTAAGTCTTTACGAGCTCTCCCATTCATCCCTATGGGGCAAATAATTGCAGTTTTCTGCGATTTGCGTGAAAAGGGCTAGGCAAATCTCTTATAAAAGACATAGCAACCCGATCCCAGTCATTCCGCACATTTTGATGTGTTTTTGTGTGTTTCGTGTCAACGCTGCCAGACGAGTAGCATGACAACATTTGTGGCGGAAGAAGGAGAATAAGATGAGATAAGTATGTTGAATACTATACTGCATGTGGCTTCGCCAGTCACACAGAATAAGGTTAGCCAAATGTAAGCTAAATACAATAGCTAATTGTATAACGATGGCATGTCCCACAATATTTCCCTTACCAAAACAAAGTCCTTTGATTTGCCTAAAAAAATCTAAATCTTTAAATCATGCATGTAGGAATACTGATGATAAGTCTCATATGTAAATATATTGTTATGCTGTGCTAAAAACATATTTGCTAATGGAGCAATCTGATGGAGAACCCTGACATGGACTGATGCTCATTTTTTTTATCTCAAAGAAGTGAAGTCTGGTGATTTCCTTGTAAAGCCGGTTTGAGGGCGCTGAACTGAGGAGAAACAGAGGCCTGTAACTCATTAAGAACCTGAACAGCCATGTTCAAGGACCTAGGGAACAATACACCACATTCTAGAAAGAGTCCCAGTGCAACCACAAACCCAAGCTCACAGAGTCAAGAGAATTATGCTAACATTGCAAAATAACCTCTGCACACCAAGGTACCATGATGCAGCTCCAGAAAGTGTGTGTGTGTAGGGAGGATACAATGAGCCCCCTGCACACACTGCTGTCAGCTACCTAATGCCTTCATCTCCTTTAATTGCCATGTGGAAATAGATGCAAAGCCAGTGCTGTTGTGTAATCACACAGTGGGTTGATGGTTTATGATTGACATCCTCTCCAGATTGTTGGGTTAAACAGGGTTCCTATCTAAATAGCTAAATGTATATTTTTCTGTCAGTATGTTGATGACACAGCTGTCTAAGCTTTTTCCGAATTGGTGTCTGATTTAAGGTTGGGCTCACCTTTGCATCAAGATACTCACATTACATTTTCCTTTGCTTTCAACCAAACTCCAGAGAATAGCTCATTAGCATAGCATCCAGATGGCCCACAAGTGACTCAGTAATCTGACATTTGACGTGGTATTTTGTTTCACATCACCCTTCCAATCATCACATCCACATTCACACTTAGGCGAGGCATGCTGAGCTCTCCACAGAACACCTGGATCCCGGTGCTAAGGTTAAAAGACATTTGCAGAACCAATGAGAGAATTCATTTCTAAGAACTCATTCCGTCAAACAGCTGAGCAGCCAGCTCATAACATAGCCAGTACTGTGGGTGATTTGTCTGTGTAAGTGGGTGTGTCCACAATCTCTGCTGTTTCTATGTCTGGGGAAGTTATGAACAGAGTAGAGATGAGGCAGTTCTCTCTAACTTAAGAGTCAGATAAAGATAAAAAACCTGGGGAAAGATTGGAGAAAGAAAAGTATGTGAGGGGCCAGTGGACTGAAAAGAAGAGAGACAGCATCATGGTCCAGTGATCAGCAGCCCTCCACCCCCAGACTCAACCCCCCATATCTATTAGAGAGCCGCCCTCTGCTCCACTCTCCTCTCCACATCCCTCTCTAAAACCAACAGCCCTGCCATCCCATTAGCCCTGCCAAGTGGAGCTACTGGAGCTATGAAAGGCCCGTAGGAGGTTGGGGGGGGGTGAATCTTCCTGTCCTAGTGGCTCCATCACGTCCCTCTGACATGTACCTACTGACCAACAGTGCTCACATTTAATCCCTAAATGTTAACTGCCAATGTGGATATGTTTCAGATGATATTGTTTTGTAATGCTGCTATTGACAGTATTACTACATCTCATGTCTGCTAACCAGTGAAAACACATTTTCAATTGGTTGGACTGAAAAGCTGTGCCTGAATTTGCAGATATCATTATACATTAATAGAAAGCTTTATTAATGAGCCACAAGAGCCGCAGATTGCAACGTTTCTGTGTGCAAAAATAAAACACCAACAGACTATATTGCCAGTAAGTATCGATCTGTATCTCATAACGCACAATCACCGACAGGACACCAAAGGTCAAGCAGTCACTTGACATGCCTGTGCAGCTTGACAATAGTCCACAGCCTCAGCAGGGATGGAGGGCAGGAGGTTGAGATGGACTTCATATCCAGTTCATTTTGAAATGTGATAGACAGTGAACCCACCTAGGGATACTGTGACCCTGTGTGTTAAAAGGCAATAACAGATCCATTGTGTTGAAGTAGTGCTTCATGATGTTCCCTCACTATAGAGCCCGGGTGGCTTTAAATGTAATGATCTTTCCTGAAAATCAAACAGTGTAACAGTCTGGCATTTTCATGTGACGTTATATCTAGGAATGAAAAGCCATTTATTTCAACAGTTGATTGACATACCAATCCACTCCATTTGCGAGCTGTTGAAAAGCTGACTTCCTTTGAGAGGAGGCAGAGGGCGAGGAAGAGGTAGAGGAGGAAGAGGAGGGTCCGTATATCTTAAGCAAAGATAAGCACAGATTTATCTGATGTCTTCTTAAAAATAAAAGAAGTAACATCATCAAAACTGCCTTTATCCATGCCTTTATAGACCAGCCCTCCTCTCCACTGAGATGTGAAGACCACACACACCATACAGGTTAGCACATTCATTTAGTAAAGTGGGTAACACAGAAAAAGCTACAGTGAAACAGTTCAATACATACTTTCAAAGGGAAGGGATTAGAACAGAGGAGTGAATACACAATGAAAACAACAACAATGTGGGCCATCTGCAACAAGCATCAAGAGGGACACAATATTCTGGTTTCATTCAGTATGTTCTAGTTTGGTAAACCTTTTCATGAATTAGACCCAGACTCAATGTTTTGTTTTGTTCAAATCATTTGGATTAATACATTGGGACTTTACATTTCAAAGAGCGAGCCCCCCCCCCCCCCCCCCAGGGAGTTTTGCAGATGGTAAATAAGGTACTATATGTTAAGTAGGGATCTTCAGAGGTGTTGGTAGGCATCTCTTTTTTACTTTGAACAGAAACAAGCGGATATTGCCTCCTGGTTGCAGCTCTTATTGACCTGACATTGACCTGTGTACCGTTACACCCCAGAAACCATAGCACACACACACCGGATTGCACACATGTAGTCATCACACACAAAGCAGGGCTAAATGTCCAGGGGAAAGTACACATGTTAGGTATAGAGAGGTAGAAGTCAATGGGAAGGCACTGCACTACAATTAACACTGTCAGCTGCCTCCAAACCATCATCAGAGGATACTCCTGACTAACAGGTTCATAAGACAAATACAGAAATCAAGTGGTTGGAGGCAACTTTGACCCTTGAGCAAAGAACAGCCATCCCTACCATGGTGACTGTGGGAGCGGACCGGCCAATGATTTTCTCCTAGAAAACAAAACCCAGTGGTTAGATTGGCTGCTTGTATGCAACAGAGCAATACAGTGATAATGAGCAACTGTCCGTTATTGTATTCACACTGAACTCTTTGGAGAGGGTTAAAATCATAACCACAGTGTTGGTCATAAGTAAAAAGGTTCATTATGAAAATTGGCATTTGTGACACTCAAACATCTGACAGTAAATATTGCTTGGTTATAGGAAAACCATCCTTTTCAAACAGAGCCCTATCACAGCAAGATATATGTGGACACAGGGCTGCTGGAAAGGTCAACAGTCTTAGTGTTCGGATATTGATTCAGATTTTTGGTTCATGCCACCTGACACCATGGTGCAAAGCATTCACATATCTTCCTCTCTTTAACACACAGCAAATGCCATCAAGTGACATCAAAATAGTGGATTGGAGTAGGAGGAGAGAAAAATGAGAAGAAGTAAGGAGGGGTGAAAAGTCACTGTTGTTCCACACACCTTGACACCGCAGGACTCCAGCCCTGCGGCACTCTGATCCATCACTATGGATTAACCATCAGCTCTTCATTTCACTGCCTCCCACACAGCTGTAGGGATGCCTTCCCCAGCTCTGCGTATGAATGATTTTCTCAACAATGTTGACCTTAAACCCACTGACCAAATAAAGTTGTGTATTTCAGAGAACATTCACGATACAGTCCTGCCGATGAGCATGAATTGCAGATTTCTCTACATCGGCGTACTGAAAGCAGCCGAATGTTGACATGAAATCCCTTCAGAGAGAAATATGCAAACAGCACATGGCAGTACTAAAATGCTAAAGTACATACAACATCAGTTCCAGCTAAGTGAGTGTAGGTCAGAACTGCACTGCTACATTGTATATAGTGTGGTTCACAATGTTCCCTTATCTCATGAGCCCTTCTCATTATAACAAAAGCCGACCGGCCATGGAGGCAAAGAGGAGAGCACGATACCGAATGCCGTTTCAAGATGAAATTGTTTTATTTTATGCTCACAACATGGCTGCCCTCCACCACACACAACACCCACAAGCACAGAATGGCTGCCTTTTATAGGAGCCTCCAACCTGAATTGGCTGGCACGTACCATTCACTGGTTAAATATACACGTCATTAAATGTCTACATTAAACCGTTAACCACCAATAAATACCTACAGACCCAGAATATATACATAAATAATAAATAAAATAAGTGCAAAGTACTGCTAAACTTCCCCTCTGCCCGATTCCCACTTGGTGACTCCCTCCGGTAACCATTTATAGGGTGTGGGCCCCGGGGAACTCTTTTGCCCAAACACCCTGGGAGAGAGAGACATGTTGATTTACACGTCAACAAGTCAATCATTTCATTGTATTTACTTTCAAGAGTGTCACAAATATTTATATTACCACCAATAATACTTCATAATAATACTATCAAATAATTTCTGAATGAATTCGCATTTGAATGCGTATTTATCTATCACTCAGGCGAACGACGAGAGGGAACGGCCCAGCGAGAGAAACATCTGCAACAAAACAATCTCCAACAATCACATCTACAAAGATCTGACGTGTGTTTTTCCAACCCGTGAACATTACTGCGTGCCGTTGCTCCACCCGCCTGATGGGAGCTCCTTTTGCTCCACCCGCCTGATGTGAGCTCCTTTTGCTCCACCTGCCTGATGTGAGCTCCTTTTGCTCCACCCAGCTGATGTGAGCTCCTTTTGCTCCACCCGCCTGATGGGAGCTCCTTTTGCTCCACCCGCCTGATGTGAGCTCCTTTTGCTCCACCCACCTGATGTGAGCTCCTTTTGTTCCACCCACCTGATGTGAGCTCCTTTTGCTCCACTCACCTGATGTGAGCTCCTTTTGCTCCACCCACCTGATGTGAGCTCCTTTTGTTCCACCCACCTGATGTGAGCTCCTTTTGCTCCACCCACCTGATGTGAGCTCCTTTTGTTCCACCCACCTGATGTGAGCTCCTTTTGCTCCACTCACCTGATGTGAGCTCCTTTTGTTCCACCCACCTGATGTGAGCTCCTTTTGCTCCACCCACCTGATGTGAGCTCCCTTTGTTCCACCCACCTGATGTGAGCTCCTTTTGTTCCACCCACCTGATGTGAGCTCCTTTTGTTCCACCCACCTGATGTGAGCTCCTTTGGCAAACTTACCATTTATATTGTTTTTTAACTGATATATTAGTCCATAGGGCTGCTTTAGGGCACAATCTACTAGAGCACAGTTTAAAGTAATACATCAACTCGTTCACATTTTGAAGATAATCAATCCATGAATACTTATGCTTGTATGTATGCCCATATTATAGTCATTTATGTTAGATTAGATTACTTTATTGTCATTACATAATGCAAGCAGAGTGTAACGAAATTAGGAGGGTCTAACCAGAGTACAAACAGTCAATTATATACACATCTATCAGCAGTCTGTACAGGTATGTGTTACCTTTATTGTCATAATAAAAATGTTGTGTTCATTTCTCAATGTGTCTATCCCTGTTTGTTTATCTCTAATATACACTGGGATGATTTTTTAAAATTGCAATGGTTTATTCATTTAGTTTTAAAAAATGTAATAATTTGACACTTACATTTTGACCTGATCATTTTTTAAATATTTGCAGCCCTGAGCCTCCTTTGCATTGGTATCGATTGGTAGTTCTTAAAAAAAACCTTAGATTTACTTGGTTCAACACATACTTTTTGAGTGGTTTTGACCTCATGCATTGGTGTGAAAACACTGGCATTAACCTGACTACAGGGCTGCTGCAGATTCCTACAAGATGACCTTGAGCGTTATTCCAGTCAATAGGGAATCCATGCTTTGACGAATATATAATGCAAGGCTGACATATTGATGGCTGTGGAGTGTGGACACTCAGTCACCCCTGCATCCTTTGTTTGGACGGTCTGTCCGGCCACGCGGGGGCGTGAGGATGATGAAGAAGTGTTCCTGGAACCAGTTTACTCTCTCTAAGCTCAACGTTTGGCAACATCTGAAGCTGGTTCCAACAGCTTTAGGGAGGTTTATTTTCTTTGCTTTGTTTGAGGTATGACCCTATATGAGCTGCAAAAGACCAAACTCATCCATTTGTGTTTTCAGTTTAGAGTGGTTATTCAGAATCAAAAAGTAACCTTAATGCAGGATTTTCAGTTTACTATGGAGATGTATTGAGTGTATGTCTGAGAGGTATGAAATTGACAAAAAGACGGCGGTGCCAGTTTGATGTTGAAGGCGTGAGAGAGTTTGAGAAGGGGGAAACTGGTGAGGAAGCCGGAGTATGCAGCATGGCAGGGAGGTTCAAGTCCAGAGAGATAGCTAGAGGGTCAGATAGTCCGGTTAGTACTGGTCAGGTTACTGATGTGGTCCCAGGTCCAGATCCAGTGTGTGTCTTTTTTTGGTGAGTTTGAAAATGAATGTTGTTGAGTAATGTTGAAGAAGTGTACTATGTCCAGGAGGTTTGTTATAGTTTTGCCTTCTGGGGCTGATATTGATGTCGAGGTTATCAGAAGAACAGATGGTGATATGGCACAGAGTCAATTCAAAATGTCATATCATTCAGAAGGGTTCGGGGTTTGGCTTTGTGGAGTGTTAAATAACATTAATGACCAGGGTTTTGGAAAGCTAAGTCTCCTCTTTCCAACAATGTATACAACTCAAAATGTGTTTCATGGTCGATGTGACTGATTTTGATAGAGCAGGTTTCATACATGTATACATCACGAACATGTACGCACATGTAAGCACATCAGTATATTACTGAAAAAAAGTTAGCAAAAGTAACTGAAAAGCCAAAGCTAATGTGAGCTTCAGGAATCTTAGTCAGTCAAATCAACGGTCATGTGTTACGTTAAGTCTACTGCCAGTTGGTTTTCATCCCAGGAAGTATACATACACATTAACTGTCTGTGATACACAAAGGCGAAATAAAAAGAAAATATAAAAACAAACTCTTTGGCTGAATAAGGCCGATGTTGCTATCGAGAACAGTTGCTTCATGGCCAGTATGAAGATGGATATTTGAATTTAGATATGATTTGTGGGTGTTGTATTAACATGGACTTATGAACCTATACCGTACGAATCTATTTTGGCCTGTTACTGCTGTGTCTTTCTTTGTCGTGTCCTTCGCCGGTTAATGATGTCTTTCAATCAGCACCTGACTGAGCCAAGACACGCTTAGTTTCCAGCTCCACTAATCATGGTACATTACCATTTAACAAATCAATTTCCAAAAAGCAGTGCCTCTCTCTGTACCCATGGCAAAACACTGGGTGCAATATTACGTAGCTCACTGAATGTGTGATTCTTTCACACCCCCCCCCCCCCACACACTAATGTACACACCACTGCCCTCCTGCTGGGTGTGTTGGATTGCTATCAGTCCCTGAGAAAGCTGCTTACATAGCCACGCTGCCAGCATCAGCCCACATCATCCTCCATATTAGATGATAGCATACTAAATGGCTCTTTGACAATGTTGCATCTCACTTTCAGTTTACGAAGACAAGGCCACTTATGAGTGTGAGTGTGTGTAAGAGCCAGAGGCCGGGCGACTGCTGCTTTGCCTGCTAGTAATGTAAAAGAGATGGTGTGTACTGAAAAGGAATAAAGAGGGAAAATGTTTTTAGGAATTGGTTCACAGAAAAAATCAGAAGCTGGTCAACCAACTTCTTCTGAAATAGTTTGTATGTATTTATGATGCAGCTGATACTCAGAGGCTTAGCAGAATATTGATGTTGAATATTTATGCTAAACCGGTTCAGGGGTTGGGATTGTAGAGCAGGAAAGCAGATTGTGACGCAATTAACAAAACAGAGCACGAAGTTGCCAGAATGTACTAGCCTTCTTCCAGGGGAGGAGAAAAGGCTTTCTTCATTAACTCTCCATCTCATACAGCAATCCCCTGAGCTCCGGCAGAGCAGGGCGAGCGAACAGCAGAAAGATTAAGAGAGGGAGATAGAGAGCGAAGATTCGATAAAGAAGGGGAAAGTCTTATTTCAGTGCTTCACATACTGTGGCGTGATCAAAGAAGAAAATGCTGTTTTAATTCCAAGAATCATATCCAAGCTGATTAACCTTATCATGCTGCAGGGACAGAGGGGGGTGGGTAGAGAAGAGCACAGTGAAACCCCCAAAGTCCAGTGCTGGATAGTAGAGTACATTTACTTAAGTACAATTTTTAGGTACTTGTACTTTACCTAAGTATTCTCAGTTTATGCTACCTTTTACGTCTACTGCATTATACTTTAGAAACCAATATTGCACATTTTACTCCGCTACATTTATTTTACAGCTTTTTTTTTACTTTTGAGGTTTAGATTATTTACTAACACAAAATCTAAATACATTATTTAGTACACTTTGACATATATTTATAAGTTAAGATATCCAGCAGCAGTATATAAAGTTATTTAAATGAATTCTACATACCCCAGTTGTGATAAAAACACACAGTAATAATAATAACCGAATAACTCAATGTATATACGATTCGGAAAGGGGCCATTACGCATACATTTACTTTTGCTACGTTAAGTATATAGTGATGCCGGTACTTTTGTAATTTTTTTTCTTTTTTGTATTAAGTTGGATTTTCAATGCACGACATTTACTCGTAAACAAATTACTTCAATCTGGTATCTTGCTACATTTACTTAAGTATCAAATCTGAGTACTTCTTCCAACAGTGCCAAAATCCAGCTAGTCTATTGCAGTTTATTGAAACCTTCTTGACCTATTTAGGAAGTTGCAAAAAAGTGACCTTCATCATAACCCTGAGGCATTTCCTAGTGGTTCAGTGTAGCATGGGCCAACCTTAACAAATGGTTCGTATGGACATCCTTATGGTAAATATAAATATAGGTACAGGTACTGCATAAAGCTTAGCAGACTCTTCACGCTAACGAAGGATCACTTCGAGGCAGGGTTGGGAGGGTTACTTTGTAAATGTAATCAGTTACTGATTACTGAATACATGCTCTGAAAGTAATCAGAATACAGTTACAGTTACGTGTCTTAAAAAAGTAACGTGTTCAGGTTACTTTTAGAATACTTTTGAAATACTTTCTTTTTCCATAACAGATGGGTATGTTTTGGTGAACAGGAGACACTTGTTTTACTGTTTTAATGGCTTATCAAGAACTCAAACACAACATCTTGGTGTCATTCTGGACAGCTCCCTCTCATTGGCACCCCACATAAAAAACATCACCCGGACTGCATTCTCCTGCTGTAAACCTTTCCTTAGAATATGTTATGAATTGTAAGGTGTCGTTGGGTGCTTTGAAAGGCGCCCCTAAATAGAATGAATTATCATTATTATTATGATCTGAAACGATGTAATAACTTTTAAAACTTTTTCCAGTCACTTGCCCCATGCATTCAGCAGCAGCAGGCCATTCACTTTGATTTTATCCCGTTATAAATGTCATCATTTCGACAATAAAGAAATGCTACATCAACGTTATCTTGCACATTTTGCACTTGCACCATCTCCGTTTCTAACTTTCAATATATTTTAAAAGAGATCTCTCTCTCTCATCTGCGTGCGGGGGCGGGGCCTCATAGACACGCTGCATCTCTCTCTCTCTCACAGACACGCTGCAGCGCTATGCAGTGTGCACACAGTTCTGCCGGAAATGAATATTACATTTTGTGAGGAAACTTTTCCACCAATAATTCCAATAAGTATTCCAAAATGTATTCACTTCAGGTTTACGAAAGTAACTGTAATCAGATTACTCGTTTTTCAAATGTAACGCCAGCTGAATACAGTTAGCCTACTTGATTTCTGTATTCTGATTACGTAACGCCGTTACATATATTCCGTTACAACCCAACCCTGCTTCTAGGCTACTGTCCCGCAGCTCCTGCCTCTCTGTTGGACTCTGTCGCAGAGGGGCTGCTGCTGTGGTGCGGAGCGCACAACGCAGACTCTTCACAACGAAGGATCACTTCTTCTTCTTCAAGGAAGGGAAGGTTTCGCAGTACGCAGTCTACTGTCCCGCAGCTGCTGCCTCTCTGTTGGACTCCGGTACTGAGTCTCCTTACTCACAAGACGTTGTAAAAAAAAATGGGTGGGGGGCGAACGCAGTAACCACTCCGCCAACGCCACAGTCACCCCCGTCGTGCGGGCCGGATGAGAATGTCTGGCGGGCCGGATGTGGCCCGCGGGCCGCCAGTTGGTGGTCACTGGGTTAGAGCATGCAGTCAATTCCAAAAATAAACAAATGTTGCAAACCATATCCCTCCGTAGTCTTTCAAGTAGGAGGAGAAATGCCAGCGTTCTCCTCCGGTTAAAGGCACTGTATATATTATATATATAGAATAATTATGATGATGAATGTATTTTTTACCACTAAAATACAGCAACACATCTTTGATTCATGTCGTTTATAACTGGAATATTACAATTATTCTTAACTTTGTCTGTACAAAGTATCCTGTCCAGGAAATATGCCCAACAACAACTGCGAGCCGGCACGCAAGACGCTCCGCTTCTGAAACGCGCCTGGTAGAGTTTGACGCTGTAGGAGGTCAGAACAAATCTCTGGCGCAGCCGTAACGCGGCGCAGACGGACCCGGTGGAATCCTGGGGTTATATGGAAGTGGAACATACCTTACATGCTAAAGTCTGTCACAGAGAAGATAAAAGTATCCAAATCGGCATACACTTTGTGATGTCTTTTATACATAAATATGTGTCCCCGGTGTGTAAGGAGACTCACAAAGTGTCAGAAAACACAACCCTCCTCTGATCCCACATCTCTAAAAACGGGGTACAACGGAGCTGATCCAGATTTGCTGCCAATATGACGTAATATCGGAAATGTGGGCTGGCTTTACACCCAGGGCCCTATCAGACACGTTGCTATCAGAAACAATGCACAACGTGTTTTGGAAGTAATATGGTCTGACCCTCCTTTCACCCACACACTAACCTCCTTTTCCCCTCTCTCTCCAAGTGAGGTTCTTACCCTCATTACCTCTGCCCGTCCTACCACCTGTCCTCTGGACACTATCCCTTCAAACCTCCTTCAGACTATCGCTCCTGATATTCTACCGTTTCTCACCCATTTCATCAACACTTCTCTAACTTCTGGTCACTTTCCAAACAGTCTCAAGGAGGCGAGAGTAAACCCTCTCCTAAAGAAACCCACTCTCAACCCGTCTGATGTTATAAACTACAGGCCATTCTCTCTCCTCCCGTTCCTGTCTAAAACACTTGAACGCGCCGTCTTTAAACAACTCTCCTGTTATCTCCATCAGAACAACCTTCTGGATCCGCACCAGTCTGGTTTCAAGGCAGGTCACTCCACAGAAACTGCCCTCCTTGCTGTCACTGAGGAACTGCACACGGCTAAAGCAGCATCTCTCTCCACTGTCATCATCCTGTTGGACCTGTCTGCTGCATTGACACGGTGAATCATCAGATCCTCCTTCGCACTCTCCAAGAACTTGGAGTTTCAGGCTCTGCACTTTCCCTCCTCACCTCATACCTCAAAGACCGTACCTACAGGGTTACTTAGAGAGGGTCGGAGTCCGACCCTTGTCAATTAACTACAGGGGTCCCTCAGGGCTCTGTTCTTGGTCCCCTCCTCTTCTCCTTGTACACAAACTCGCTCGGATCAGTCATTAGCCCGCATGGTTTTTCATACCACTGCTACTCTGACGACACCCAATTAATTCTGTCCTTTTCCCGCTCAGAGACCCAGGTCGTCACACGCATCTCTGCTTGTCTAGCTGACATCTCTCAGTGGATGTCTGCTCACCACCTCAAGCTCAACCTTGACAAGACTGAACTGCTTTTCCTTCCGGGAAAATATTGTCCCACTCTTGACCTGACAATCAACATCAGACTGCAAGGTATCTGGGAGTAATCCTAGATAACAACCTGTCCTTCACTGCAAACATCGCTGCTTCAACCCGCTGCTGCAGATACACGCTTTACAACATCAGGAGGATACGTCCCCAGCTGACCTAGAAAGCCACGCAGGTTCTAGTCCAGGCTCTCGTCATCTCACGCCTAGACTACTGCAACTCCCTCCTGGCTGGTCTACCTGCATGTGCCATCCGACCTCTGCAGCTCATCCAGAATGCAGCTGCTCGTCTGGTCTTCAACCTTCCAACATTTTCCCACACCACTCCGCTCCTCCGCTCCCTCCACTGGCTTCCGGTAACTGCGAGAATCCACTTCAAGACAATGGTACTTGCATACCATGCTGTGAATGGATCTGGCCCTTCCTACATCCAGGACATGGTTAAACCGTACACCCCATCACGTGCACTCCGCTCTGCATCAGCCAAACAGCTCGCTGCACCCTCACTGCGAGGGGGACCCAAATTCCCATCAGCAAAAACACGTGGGTTTGCTATCCTGGCTCCAAAATGGTGGAATGAGCAAAATGGTGGAATGAGCTCCCCTCCCCACTGAGGGGACGCTGGCGTGTTTTTCGCCGCTCTTCATGCCAACGCTTACTTCTCGTGTCTACTACCCCCTGCCAACAATCTATTTAATTCCCATACACAGGAGAAATATTGTTCTCCTCTGGTTTTGTGTTTCTGCCATCTCCGTTGCTCAGCCGACTATGTTTGGCTGCTGTTTAGCTCTTAGCCTCTGCCATCCTGCTATTAGCAATACGAGCTCACCATCACGCTCTGCTATCAGTGTAATCCCCGTTCCGGAATTCTCCTACTGGACTCCTCTCTGCCACACTCCCAGGACTATCCACGAACCCTCCCTCAGTCTGGCCATTCCAACTGGGCTGTTTTCCATCACCGCTGCCGAGGTTCGAGGTCCGGTTTCTGCCGGGCTAATGGTGCTAGCTGCTAGCTGGCTCGCCGCTCTTCTCGTGATGCTGCTCCAATACTCCTCGCTGGAACTTCGTAACTTTTTGTACCACACTATTCCCGACTGCCTTGCCGTTATCAAATCCCTTGGGCTTCTGCGTCGTCCCCGCTACATACACCGGGCATCCAGATGCAAGTTTTTCTACTCCGAAACTCCTATCCCTGCAGTTGTTTCTGACAGACGGTCTGTCGCACGCCGATGTCGTCATCACAACAAACAACGTCATCTGACCAAACCTCCCGTTCGCTATATCTACCTGAGGTCCCTGGCCTGTGCTGACAATGTGCTGGTTTCTCCCTCCCTGTTCCCCCCAGCAGAGCTGAACAACTATGTGACATTTATGCTGCAGAATACCCGCTCCCTCAACAACAAAGCACTACTCATCCACGACATTATCACTGACAGAAGCATTGACATCCTATGCTTAACAGAGACATGGCAAAATCAGCAGGACTTTGTGACACTCAATCAAGCTACACTCCCAGGCTATTTGTACATCCAGAAGCCCCGCTCCCTGGGTCGTGGCGGTGGATTGACTGTTATCCACCGAGCTGGCATCCTGGTTAAAGAACTCCCAGTACCTACTACCACCTCATTTGAGTGTGTTGTCTTCAAACTGGCTGGGTCTGCTCCGCTCCAGGTTGCCCTCATTTACCGCCCACCTAAAGCTTCCACTACCTTCCTGTCTGAGCTGTCTGAGTTACTCACCTCTCTCTGCTCCATGTCTCCATCAACTCTTCTGCTCGGTGATTTTAACATCCATGTGGACTCGAGTAACTGCACATTCACTGCTGAATTCCTCTCACTTTTGGACTGCTTCAGCATCAAGCAACATGTTCAGGGCCCCACCCACATCAAAGGCCACACGCTGGATCTGGTGTGCTCTACTGGCTCTCCGCCTCCTGACCTACAGCGCCTCGACCTGGCTGTATCTGACCATCACACCATCCTCTTCACCGTTCCGGTCTCGCTGCCCAGGCAGCATCCTAAACGCACCATTATGTTTAGGAACATTAAGACTGTGAGTGCACCGGCCCTATCCGACCTGATAGCTACCCACATGGCCTCGGGTCCCTCCGACTCCACCGTGGACGGCCTGGTAGCCCAATACAACACCGTCCTATCCCTCAGTCTCAACTGTCTCGCCCCCATTAAAACCCGGACTGTTTCCTTCACCCGCCCTGCCCCCTGGTTCACCGCTGAACTCCGCCGTTTGAAGGCCTCTGGTCGCCAGCTGGAGAGGCTCTCCAAAAAAAACTGGCCTCACGGTCCACCTCCTGGCCTTTCGTGAGCATATCAAAATGTATAAGGAAGCTCTCTCCCATGCCAAGACTCACTACTACTCCTGTCTCATTGGTGCTCAGCAAAGCAACCCCAGAAGACTGTTCTCCACCATCAACCGCCTATTACGGCCCCCTGATGCCCCCCAGCCCTCAGGGGCTCCCGATCTATGCTCCAAATTCCTCGACTTCTTCCAGGCGAAAGTCGAGGCCATCCATCAGCAGCTCCTGGTGACTGGCCCTTCCCCCCTACCTGCACCTCAGCCACCTGGTAACGCACCCCAAGCGCCGCGCCTCTCCCACTCCAACCTCTCCTCCTTCTCCCCTGTGGATGCTCTCCAAGTGGCCAAACTGGTCAGCTCGGCCAAGACCTCCACCTGCTCCCTGGACCCCATGCCCATAGCCCTGGTCAAGGACTGCCTACCCACCCTCTGTCCCTACATGGTGGTCATCATCAACGCTTCTCTGGCTTCTGGTATAGTCCGCACCAGCTTCAAACTGGCCTCAGTCACCCCCATACTCAAAAAACCTGGCCTGGACCCCGACGACCTCCAGAACCACCGGCCGATCTCCAACCTTCCCTTCCTCAGCAAAACTCTGGAAAGAGTGGTCGCCGGCCAACTCCATCTGTACATGTCCAACCATGAGCTCTATGAGCCCTTCCAATCCGGCTTCAGACAGCAACACAGCACTGAGACCACCCTCATCAAGATCACCAACGATCTCCTCATTGCTGCTGACTCTGGCAGCCTCAGCATCCTCATCCTCCTGGACCTCTCTGCAGCATTTGACACCATCTCTCACAACATCCTCCTCACCCGCCTCTCAGACCTCCTAGGTGTCACTGGCACAGCGCTGTCCTGGTTGACTTCCTACCTTCACAACAGGAAACAGTTTGTCTCCATCAGTGGCTCAAACTCACCCCCGGCCCCAGTCCACCACGGTGTACCCCAGGGCTCTGTGCTTGGCCCCCTCCTGTTCACCATTTACATGCTCCCCCTCGGCCAGATCATCCGACATCATGGACTCAATTTCCACTGCTACGCTGATGATACCCACCATCCTCCCAGCTCCCCCCTCAGTCTCTCATCAACTGCCTGCATGACATCAAAACATGGATGTCTTCCAACTATCTTAAGCTGAACAGCAAAAAAACAGAGCTCATGGTTGTGGCACCCAAGGCCCTGCTCCAGAAGGTTGGTGACTTCGTCCTTGAGGTTGACGGCTGCTCCATCTCCCCATCTCCTGAAGCCCGCAACCTGGGTGTCATCCTTGATTCCACCCTTTCCTTCCATTCCCACATCAAATATGTGACCAAATCTGCCTTTTACCACCTTAGGAACATTGCCAGACTCCGACCGTCACTCTCGGAGTCGGTTGCCGAAACCCTGGTGCATGCGTTTGTCACCACACGCTTGGACTACTGCAATGGTGTCCTGTTCGGGGTTCCCAACAAAACCCTGGACAGGCTCCAGTATGTCCAAAACTGTGCTGCTAGGGTACTCACGCACACAAAGCCATGGCAGCACATCACTCCCACCCTCATCCACCTACACTGGTTGCCGGTCAAGTCCCGCATATCATACAAAATCCTCCTCCTTACCTACAAGTCCCTCCATGCCCTTGCCCCCCAGTACCTATCGGACATCCTTCACCCACATGCCCCACCCCGGAACCTGCGGTCCTCAGACTCTGGCCTGCTTACCATCCCCCGCACCAAACTGCGAACCTTCGGGGACAGAGCCTTCAGTGTGGCAGCCCCCACCCTCTGGAATGCTCTCCCTGCGGAGATTCGCAACATCCCCACACTCGACGTCTTCAAAAGGGCCCTCAAGACCCATCTGTTTGCCAAGGCTTTCGGCCCCTAAATCGACCTGTTGTTCTGTCTGTCTGACTTTTGTTTTGTTATGTTTGTTTTTTGCCCTATTACTTGTAAAGCGACCTTGGGTCCCTTGAAAGGCGCTATATAAATCCAAGCTATTATTATTATTATTATTATTGACATCAGGACCGCAGAAAGCTTACACACCTTCCGGCGCAGACTGAAAACTCATCTCTTTCGACTCCACTTCGAGCGATAGAATTACTAACAAAGGACTGGCTTATCTAAAGCCAGTTGAGTAGCACTTGAAATGTTTTAGCTCTATGAAACCTGATGTACTTATATGATTCTGTTTTCTTCAAGTTTGTATTTTGTTGGTCGAACGCACTTATTGTAAGTCGCTTTGGATAAAAGCGTCAGCTAAATGCAATGTAATGTAATGTAATGTCTGTGTTTACATTAGCAAGCATCGCTAACACTCAGAGCTAACCTGTACTGGAGAGAGTATGTGTAAAGACGCAGGAAATAAAAGGTACCGTCCTTGTGGTAAACCCACGAGAGAGAAAGCGTTTGAGCTCCATACTGTTTCAGAAATAATGCTTAATGTGGTTTGGAACATAAAAAAAGCGTGATCAGGATCAGCAGGGGCTCCAGGCTCTGTCCTTACAGCTGGTTCATCCTAAACTCATTGACAATGAAGCCATAACAATAGTGCACAGAGAAAAAGACTGAGTGCACTGCCTTCACACAGGACGGAAAAAAAGAAATGATGGGCTTTCCATAATCAACTGCCAGTCATGAGCAGATAAAGCCTTCTTTAAGTCTATAGGGGCCTGAAGCACACAGTAATTACCATGTTGCTGCAGTTTTACAATATAAACATAAGTATGCAGTGTCATGACTGCAGAGGATTGGCTTCATGAATAGAGATGAAATGAATGACATATTCAATGAAAGTCAAATTCTCCCATCTATCCTGGCCTTCCTGAATAAGGAATCCAAATAATTGATGAATATTAACCAGTATTGTCTGTATGGGAAGGAAATCTTGGTGACCTTTCAGGCCCACTAGGATTTGTATCCTCGATTTTGGCTTGAATTAGCTTTAGGTATTATTTCAAATACCAAATAAAATAACATGTTCAGTCCTGACATACCACCGGATGTGGCAAGATATCCTGCTTCAACAGCCGAAGCACAAAAGCTGATAGCACTTGACAAGGTGTGCACAATTTTCTACGGTCGTAAGTGAGACAAATCTGAATATTGATTGGGTCCATTTAATCCACCTCCGCGTTTATTGATATGTCAATCATTCTGCTAAATCTAGTAAATCAGCCATGTGAGCAGAACAGTGGCCCAAGGGCACAGCTCTTTTCTGTCGCATTTTAAATGCTGTGGGCATTGCACACTGTGACTCGTGGTAATGAGTTAATAAAGTAATTGAGATTTAGTGAGCAGCCACAGGCTACGGACTTCCTGCCGAGAATACTGCTCCATTCAATGTGGTTTATTTAACATTTCATAAAAAGTCCACAAATCGCCGGCTGCACTGATCACAGCCACTGTAAATCATTGTGTGGCCTGCAGGATGGGACTGTTGGAAGATATGATGGGCAGAAGATATGAATTTGGGTTTCAATATGGATTCTAGCATCAATAGGATCGATACAAAAAAGGGATCAGTTTCTCTCCTCCGTCCAATTATATTAATATTTTTGTTATTTGCAACAAGCTGTTTGAATCAGTTATGTTCTCAACAAAAAATATTTTAAACCTTAACCCAATGTTTCCCTACATTTATCATTTATCTTAGTATGTGCCTAAACCAGCTAGAAGAAGCTTCCATGGTTTGATGAGGTCAAAACACTTCCACAGGACTGACTCCTTACTGTTGGCACTGTTTATGTTGTTTATTCTATCTGAATCAGGCAATTCAATTAAAGCGCTTTGGAGAATAATAGTACATTTGCCTGCAACAGTTCTGAAAGATCATGAAAACGTCATACATCCTGTGGGGGTCCTCTGTATAATATATGTTGTGTCTTGTCAAATGTGTTAGTTATGTTTTTGTATTTTGTCTGTCATTTCCCGTTTTATTTTGTACTTACCTCTTGTCTTTCATTTCAGGCCCGTTTTCTTCCTCCCCCTGTGTGTTTTTCATCATCGTCAGCATCTGCCCCGCCCCTGATTGTTTCCACCTGTTCCCACTCACCTCATGTTTAAATAGTCCTGTCTCTCCCCTGTCCTGTGTCAGTTTGTCTTGTTTGTTTCCTTGAATGGTCGTGCCAAGCCTCAGCTCAGAAAGGATCGCTTTCTCTCATGTCAGGTTATGTTTGTTTATTTTGTTAGGCTTAAGTTTTTATTAAGTCCTCTTTTTGTTACGTTAGTTTGTTCCTCCTTGTGAGTGCGTTTTGTTATTTCCACCACCTACTCTGTTAAGAGGGATTACCTGAACTGTGCAAATAAATATAAATGTTTTTATATTCAAGACTTTGTCTCTAGGTCGTGCGTTTGGGTTCATCAGTTTGTGTCGGGGTCCTGACAATATATTTGTTATGGAAAACATATTTAAATTGATTTCAAGCTTGCTGTAAAAAGAGCAGTACAACATTCTGTTTAATTCCAGTTATTCTTTAACAGTGTCAGTGCAAAATGTAGGAACAGGTTTCGCAAAAATGTATTATTTCTGATTTAATGTCAGGTAATTATCATATGCAGAGCCATCAGTATTCTCTGTGAGCGGCTGAGGTTAGTGGAGTATCAGTGGGAGGCAGGGGAGATATCTGACAGGGCCTTCCTCCGATCTAATTAAGTAATAACCTCGCTGAGAGAAAAGCAGAATGGTCATAGAAAAAAATCTATAGAATTAATTTCCAGAGTCGCAGTGGCAAATGGTTTCAAAGTGACAAATATTGTATTTATTAGATCTTCAGAAAATAAATCATCATCTGAATTTGTTATGGGGTAAAGGAGTTCATTTGACATTGTTGGTTATTTGACTTGGTCAATTTGCCAATTAGAGCCTCAAAGAAAGCCTGTCTGTGTCCTCTGCTGTTTCCACCTCAACTCGAGCTTTAGTTTACTCCTGAACTAGCACGTCTAGGGCTCCTTCTGTAAGTATTAGTGGGCATATTGGAGAGCCGCTTTGGAAAAGAGGGCAGGAGGTCAGGCTACAGATTGCAAGGTGATGGGACTGAGGACTCCTGTGGTTGGGAAGGGAACATTCCCTCCTGTGTGAAATTACATTTGCACAGCCAAACTGGCAACACAATAAACCTGAAACATCCCAGATGATAAGCAAAACCAGGGAATCTCTCCGGCTCCCCTTCATAATGGACACTTTCAAAAGGATGCTCGAGGCTTTTGTCTGCAATTGGGGCATTTATTTCGTCTCCCGCCATTACTCTGCTGATATCATCTAGGGAAATAAATTGAAAGCTGAAAGAAGTGGAGAATGATTGTTGGTTTATTGTAACTCCTTAATAACTCGTGAAGCATTGTAATTATGCATTAGATCCAAGCATGAAATGTTTACCCAGGGAAACGGCTTCACAAATGTGCAACACGTACGACTCAGTGGATGAAATACAATGGCTCTTTATGTGTGTGTTTAATTATTACATCCACAACTCCAACGTGCTTCCTCTGCCTTTGACAAAGCGTTATATTTCACATTGACATGCGGTTCAGTCAAATGAGAGTGAGTCAGGTTGATAGATAGAGGGTCTGTAGAGATGATGCATTTCCCCTGTGATTGCTTCCATAGCTATTACTCACAGCACAGGGTGATTAGTAGGCCGACGGCTGACACCTCTGCTTGCGTCTGTGCGATGGAGCCGTCTCATAGGAGGGCCCAGCTACCTCTGCCACAACACTGCTCTTTGATTTCTGAGCTCAGCCATTGGGACAAAAATAATGGATTTTGTGCTTCCCTATCAATAAGGCTGCCAGAGGCAAGAAGTCATGAAGGACAGACAGCAGTTGTGCTGTTTTAAGAGGCTGGAGGACCTTTTAGAAACATCACTCACATTCCGTCCTTGTTGTCACTGGGTGACATGTCAAAGGTATTTTGGGAGGACTATGTCTGTGCTGAACGGTACATACAGAGATTTACCTCTAAAATAGTCCTATGTCTTACAATGCCTGTGAGTAAGTAATTGAAAAGCAACATAATCAACACAAAATATAGCAGTCAGATGGATTTGACCAGATCATGAACTGTGTTTTCAGTTCATTCCTCTTCTCATTCCTCATTGTGGGACAAGTTCTTGGTAAAGGTATTAGTAAAGCAGTTATATTAAGTTAACAAACAGTCTTACTTTTTGTAGCTTCAACAAGCTTCCACACTTTTTGATTCATGATTTCCTTTTTTGTCGGTATTTTATTTTCACTGGTTTGAAGTGGTTGGGGCTCAGTTGAAAAGAGGTGATGTAGCATAGGCCTTCTTCCATGCACCAATCAGGATTCATCATTTGAATCAGGCAACAGTTGAAGGGTTGTAAGGTCAATTCCACTGCTTTGCCGACGACATCCAGCTTCTCATCTCCACCAAGTCCATCTCCACTTCTACCCACTCCATCGTGACAAACTGCATCACTGAAATCAAATCCTGGCTCTAACTCAACTTCCTCAAACTCAACTGCGATACATCTGAGATAATAATCATTGGACCAAAAAAGCTCACCACACCTATCCATAACTTCACCCTCAATATAGACGGCTTCCCAGTTCAAACCTCCCCTCACATCCGGAACCTACGCATCCTATTTGACCAAACCCTCTCCTTCAACAAATACATCAAACAGATCACCAAGACAGCCCTCTTCCACCTCAAAAACATTGCCTGTCTACGTCCATCCCTCTCCCCCACTGAGAAACCCTCATCCACGCCTTCATCACCTCCCGTCTGGACTACTGCAACAGCCTCCTCTATGGTTCACCTGCAGAAATCCTCAACAAACTTCAATACTTCCAGAACTCCGCCGCCCGTCTACTCACCCACACCCGAATCCGTGAACACATCACCCCCGTCCTCATCAAGCTCCACTGGCTCCCCACCCCCCAGCGAATCCAGTACACCTGACTGACCTCCTCTACAGACACACTCCCACTCGCTCCCTCCGCTCTGCTGCTGCCATCCTCCTGTCCCCCCCCACCCGGACCAACCTCAAGTCCTGGGGCGACAGAGCCTTCTCCGTTGCTGCTCAGAGGGTCCCTCTGCTGGGGGCTCAACCAAAACAATGAATAGCTGTGGGGTTACCACTACTCTCTATCAAAATCCATTCTGTGAACAACCCTAACAACAACAAACACTGTTAGTTTTACATAATCTTTTCAGACCATCCATTAAAAGCAAGAATGTTAAAAGAGGAACCACAACAGAGTTTGCCGGCACCGTACATATCGTCCAGTGTGCAAACACTTTACATGGCTTTACTCTTATCCTATAGAGTGGCTTCT
The DNA here is from genome assembly GCA_902827135.1 of Harpagifer antarcticus. Classification (NCBI taxonomy): domain Eukaryota; kingdom Metazoa; phylum Chordata; class Actinopteri; order Perciformes; family Harpagiferidae; genus Harpagifer; species Harpagifer antarcticus. The sequence continues at coordinate 312,312 of CADEHL010000497.1, read as the reverse complement.
GCTTTGCTGATTGTTCTTGGTTTAAACTAAACTGTGTTGCTTCCCTAGCATGCTGTGTTTGCAAATAAACCAGCTCGATCAAGAGGGGGGGCAAAGAAAAGTGAGGTGGACTTCAGACAAAAACAGGTCCAACTGTGTTCCTGACGTCAGAGATAGACGGCATCATTTCCCTCTGCTGCTCAGGTGGGTTTGAGCACTCAGAAGTCATTCTTGATATAAATCAAATGTACTTCCAGCGAGCAAATATTGACTCTCTCTCTTCTGAACATTACATTTTCTCCAAACAGCTGATTCCAGGTGATGAAAGGACCAAACACAAATTACCACAAATTCCTAATTAATGTTTGGAGCAATAATTAATCAAAATGTCACTTCTTGCACAACCCCAAAGTATCATTTCCTGACTGCACCTCTTGTCCCTCCCTGGCTCCTCCTCTGAACAGAGAGCTTCAGGGGAGCTCAGCTGCACGTGACTCCGCTCGCAGAGGGAATGAAGACAGGCATACATTGAATTACCTCTGCCTGGCTGGACTGCAAAAGAGTTCTGAGCTGCTGTTTGGACTGAACTGCTGCAATATTGATGGCGCTGGTCAGTCTGGCACAGACAATACTGCGAGTAGACAGATCAATGCCACATCAAGGGAATAGAGCACGTTTAGTGAAGGTAGTATTATCAGGAGGACTAACACAGCCATGTTACCAGGCAGACATGCTTCTCTTACAATGGAACAGTTGTTTCTGTCTGCAGCATCACAACATTTTGCATCAGTGTCATGTTGCTGCTGTCTCCATGCATGGTTTACCCACAATCCGCTGACTAATGTAGCTCAGCGTAAGTTCAATCAGGAAGACAATATCATCGGGTGTCACACGTTATCTCAATAAGTGATCAGGGGCGTTACGCCCCGGCTAGCCAATCATCGCACCTGCTAAACCCTTAAATCTGCTCTCCCCTCCCTGTCAGTTGTCATTTCAGGTGTCAACGCACAATCAGCAGCAGGGCTTCGTTCCAGCTGAGGGCTTCGTTCCAGCTCCAGGCATTATTCATCAGCTCCGCAGTCTTGCGCATTAAGCTACAGGCGGCATTCCCCAGTCGGCTAGCGGGTCCAGCCGGACGCAGGAGGAAAAGACAAGGAAATCGGGCTCCATGGAAGTTCCTCCGGCTTAATGGGAATGGCTACTTCACGCAAACAACTGACGCACGCATCACTGGCATCAGGGTATCTGCATCACTGGCATCACGCGGTACGGGTCCTCATCGCATGCAGAGTTTTACCCATTCTGGCTTCAACCACAACCCCTCCTGCAGGCAGGCAGGGCTTAAGCTATATCCCATTGAAGCTACTTCCTCCTGCGCTCACAGGCGTCAGGGTAGCGCTGGCAAAAGGCAGTTGCAACAAATTCACGAGATGTTTCGTTATATTGTTATGACATTGGGTCATGCAGAGTGAGATCGCTACCCCTTTAAGAGAGGGGTGTGGCGCGTGCACGTGTGCGTGGGTGTGGTAGAGCGAGCGAGCGGGATACATGCTTTCTAGAAGTAAACGAGGCAGCAGAAGGAAGGTCCGTGATCTTACGAATCTATCTTCCGAAACAGAAGAGCTAAATAAATGCAACGACCTCCCAAGAAGAGCTCGCCTCTCTTCAGTCTTTCCGATAAATGGGTTATTGAACCCGAAGCGTTGCTTCTGCCTGGGAGACGACAGAGAGTCATCCCCCCCCGTTTCCTCGACTACGATCTGGGAGCCGACAGAAAGTTTAACACTATGCATTGGTACCTTTAGTTCAGGTTTAAGGTGAATTCCAGGCAGTGTTGGGCGTAACGTGTTACAGTATGGAGTTTCAGTAACGTATTTCTTTGCGTACGAAGATCGTAATGCATTGCTAATGCAGTTCGGGTATTACTACCCATTACAATGCTCAGTAACTAACGCAGTTTCAAGCTTCATCACAGTGTTACCTGAAATGAATGGTGTTTCGTAGAGCTTCTTTTCCTCAATGACCAAGTCGCTGCACATTCCTGTTTATGACACGACCACATACTACATAAATTAGGAATTCACTCCCAATATTAATTGAACGATTTATTGACTTAATGATCGTTTTTCTTTTCCTCCACTAGAATATTCCGTTTTTCGGTGCACCAACGGCTGGATCTGCGACAACAACATATTTTCGGCAGTACTGTCCAAATCCGTTCACAGTCTCTGATCCACTAAATCCTTACACATTACAGAGGTGAATTAGGTTCAAAGGTGTAATATCGCGTCTGCGTTTGTTTACGTCGCCGTTTTTCTCCCTTACTGCTGTCAAACAACATGGAGGATTGTGTCGGGTAGTTTTCAATCATACAAAGCCAGATTCAATCAGAACTACTTCTTCAACCTATAATTTTCTAGAATGCCGTGTTGTATCGGTTATCACGTGGTTCAGCGGCATAAACGCCGCTGCAGTGCATTGTGCACCGGAGCTATTCCACTGTTAACTCACATGCAGCAGTCGTCGTTAAGCATTCACTGTCCGACTGTCATATAAGCAGCTATAAATATTTCCCATCTGTTAGCGATGTGTTTCAGTGTGAATTTACGCCGTCGGCATCACAACAACGTCATTAAGGTTCTCTGGCATCCTACAGGTGATGTTGCTTAGCAACCAAGGTAATCAGTCATCTTGACTACTGTCACTATCAATGCGGCATTAAACCATTTCCTACACAATAACAGATTCTTAGTGTTGCCTGACTGTATAAATATTTCAAGGTGCGGTCGCGTTCTAGTCACTTTGTTCAAGCGCTACTGCTCGTTACAACTCTATTCGCTTTAGCGTAGGCTACTAGCATGACTGGTATTGCTCAGGGCAATCTCGATGACAAGGTCTATGTTCCCCCTTTCTACGCACTGAGATAATGTAATCTTTATAGTGTGCAGGCAAGGCTGGCTCTTCAAAGCAGATATTAATGACGCGCTTTAAGTTCCCATCATCCGTTCAGCGGAAGTCTTTCAGCCTTAAGCGGGAGTCAAGTAAGGAGAAACTACGCGTGCACCGGCTATTCGGGTAAATAATATTAATTGTGTCTCTCCCCAGTTCAATCACCCACTGCCCAGGGAGATCCCCTCATGCGTTGCTTTACGCCATCTAGTGTTCAAATACAACATTACTAATCTATAACCCCGCTCAACTGGGAAAAGAGAAGAAGACACAAGAAGAGACTCCTCCAGGAGCACAGCGTGCCTAATCATGAGGAACTATAGTCCTAGTCACACACCTGGAGTGCCTAGGCATCACATCAAGCTCATGGTATTAACGTTCCTCTAACCAAACTGCGTGCATCCACATAAACGTCAAGACGTATACAGCAAACATCTCCAACGACAATTGCTCTTCCTCACCGGGCAACTGTACATTGCATGCGGATAATCTTCGGCACGCCATCATCTCCCGTTCTGAACGTGGCATCCGCCGGCCTCACGACGACCGCGGTTTCCCCGTCCCTTAAAGACGTGCATTGGGGAATATCTGCATGAGATCATCCGCATAGCGGCCGCTCAGATTCCACTATCGCTTAAAATATATCATATTTTAGATTCTGAAGAAGGTAAAACCATTTTTTTGAATTTATGTGGAAACATGTAATTTCCATGACACCAGTTTATTAAGGACTTCAAGCTGGCGTTGAAAACGTATTTGGTATGCTACAGACTAGAACAATCCACACAAAAAAAACGGAAGTGCCGCAGCACGTGCCTCCTCGTCAACTACTCGGTGGTGACTGGGGCACGGCGTGGCCAAAACCAATAGTTTGGCGTGGCAGCCGTTGCACACACACCCGCATCCAGAATGGAGACTCCCCTGGGCACAGTGTCATTGCTGTTTGGTGAGTTGCCATTGTCTACCTCCCTTAAACACCTGCCACTTGTCTACTGGCTTATTTTAATTAAATGACTGCTGATTTTGCTGTGGCCTCCCTCTCCTGACGCCTCGGGGGCTGCGCTGGGGCGGCATAGGATTGTATGGATGGGAATCCTGTAAATTCATTGATCTACATCCCCATATTTATTTCCAGGGATGCTATTGGTTGTTAGGCCCACCTTTGGACACCAGTCCTGCTGTGTTGGCTCTTTGAGTGGTAGCTCACTGCTGGAGGACACCTGCCCTGGCTCTGGGAGCTCCGGGGCTGCTGAGGTGTCCACCTGCCCTGGCTCTGAGAGCTCTGGGCCTGCTGAAGTGTCCCCTGGCTGGGCTGGGGAGGTGTCCCTCTGGCTGGGATCAGAAGCGGCTCAGGCTCCCAGGAAACTCGCCGTCCAATTTTAAAGAAACAGTTTGTGAATCTGTATTTTTGTTCATTTTCCGTCAACTGAAGACTTAATTTGGATAAGTTAATTAATTTGGTTGTATTTGTTTTGTTATTTATTTAGTTATTTACATTTATACACTGGTATTTTTCTTGTGTTATTTGCAATATTTATTAGCTCGACCAAATGTTTAATACTGTGTGGTATGTTTTTAACTACCTTCCTTTTGTCAAAGATGCTGTGGGACCCCGATCCCTGGTGGTTGTGTTCCTCACGAGTTCCTTTGTTTGGTGTGTGGCGTCACAGGTGGTTTTGTTTTTGAACTTTCCCCCTTTTCGATGAATTGCTGCCGTGGTAAGCCCCAGCCCTGTCCTATACCTCCTATGCCCCAGTACTCATTTGTATCTGGGTATATTATGTGTTTTGATGCTTTTAGTCTAGTTAATTGGGGGTTCAACCTTACATTTTTTGTTAGTTCCTGGGGTTGAGATTCCCCTAGGTGGCGTTGTTGGCAACTCAAACCCTTACCTATACCACCCCTTCATAACAACAATTTAACATTAGCAGTTTAACCATAAAACTCTAAACAACATTTGCCATCATTGTGATGTTTAGTTTGGAATGTAGTAGCTGGATAGCCTATTGTTAAAGTCAGCACTGAACCCCACAACAACTTAGTTGTATGCTATTTTAAAACCAAATAAGAACTATGGAATATTTAAGTTGCAACTGGGGATATATATTAAATAGTGTGTACAAACACACTTTGTAACACACACACACACACACACACACACACACACACACACACACACACACCACACACACACACACACACACACACACACACACACACACACATCATGACATTGCAGTCCAAGTCCAGAGCTTCTGAAACATCCCTGTTTTGCCTCTTCTGCTGTCAGCATTCCTGGGGGGTTGGATTGGTGTGCAGCCTCAACAGACCCGTACACTATATCTCAAAAGGAAAAGGGAGCGGGAGACTGCGAGCATCGACAAACTGAATATCTTCTGTTATGCCGGCATATGTTTCAATCCTGTCATATGTGCCTGAAGGGAATTCTCCCTGGAGCTAGCTCTTCTCTATCTTCTGCTTCTCCTCCGGGATCTCTAGCCCCCTCCCTCCACCACCGCTTCAGTCATCCAAGGCATGCTAGCTGGAAGCCTTTTCTTCACTGCTTCTTCCCCTGGCTTTTGTCACCAAGCGCTGTCTGAGTGTCTCAGCTGAATCTCCCCGCAGCTCCCGCTAGTTCTGCAGTGCTCTGTGCCAAATGTGAGGTAATTAAGACACAGAAAACTCCTCCACTCTGTCGGGAGGAGGATTGAAAGGCCCATATCTGTCAGAAGCGGCAGCATGCTGTTAATTTTGCTTGATTTGAAAGCGCTTCATGGGTGTGCCAATTACTATGCACACACTAGATGGGCAGCAGTATCTGGCTTGCAGGGCAGAACTGTTCAATATTGTGGAGAAAAGGAAAGTTGGTTTGCATTTTGATCATGTTCCTCCTTTGCAACGATAGATAGATAGAATTGGAGGATGAAACCCTCTTTAATGGTCACATGTTCATGCACACAGCACACACAGTGAAAGTTGACCTCAGCATTTAACCCATCCTAGTACTAGGAGCAGTGGGCAGCTATTGTACAGCGCCCAGGGGGGAGTGGGGGGGGTGGGGGGGTCCGGTGCCTTGCTCACGGCAGGGCCCAGGAGGTGAACTGGGAGCTCTCCAAGTAGCAGTCCACACTCCATATTTAGGTCTGTTCGGGGACTTCAACCGGCGACCCTACGCCTCTCAGTCCGAGACACTGCCAGACGAACACTATCAAATCAAATCAAATCAAATTTTATTTATAAAGCACATTTAAAAACGATGTTTGGTCGAGCCAAAGTGCTGTACATGTAATAAAAACATTTCACTGCAGTGTAATTGTAAATAAGACAGACATTTAGCAACAGCAAATATAAAAAACAATTCACAGGGAAGTGTCAGTAGTCGTGCTCCGCTCTAGCTAGAAAGCCTGAGCGAAGAAGTGAGTTTTTAAATATGATTTAAAAACCCCTAGGGTCTGGGCCGACCTCACATGGAGGGGCAGAGTGTTCCAGAGCCTCGGGCCAGCTGCTGCGAAGGCTCGGTGCCCTCGTGTTTTGAGCCTAGTCTTCGGCACTACCAGCAGCAGCTGGTCAGCAGACCTTAAAGCTCTGGCTGGGGTGTAGCGCTGGAGGAGTTCAACAATATAGGCCGGAGCCAGCCCATTTAGAGCTTTAAAAACAAATAAAAGGATTTTAAAATCAATTCTGAACTGAACTGGAAGCCAGTGTAGTGATGCCAGAATTGGGGTGATGTGGTCGTGCTTTTTGTGTCCAGTCAGCAAACGTGCAGCTGCATTTTGGACCAGCTGCAGGCGTTTAATTGACGCGTGGTCCATACCCACATACAGAGCGTTGCAATAGTCCAGTCTCGAGGTCACAAAGGCGTTGATGACCCTTTCCATGTCTTTAAAAGATAATAGGACTTGGTTTTGGCCAATAGTCTTATTTTAAAAAAGCAGGATTTGACTACGCTGCTGACCTGCTTATCGAATTTAAAAGTGTTCGACAAGGTCACGCCAAGGTTCATGACCGAGGGGAGGATGTTTAGTTGGAGGGAGCCCAGAATATCAACCTGAGAGGCTGGAGGTTGTGGTCCAAAAAAGATGACCTCCGTCTTGCCCTCGTTAAGAGTCAGGAAGTTGTTGCTCAGCCAGGATTTGATCTCCGTTAAGCAGTCCATCAACTGCTGTAGTGACTGTGTTATGTTTGCTTTGAGCGGGAGATAAATCTGGACGTCGTCAGCGTAGCAGTGGAAGGGAATGTTGTGTTTAGTTAGAATAGAACCTAGGGGCAGTATGTATAGTAGGAACAGGATGGGGCCCAGAATCGAGCCTTGGGGGACCCCACAGGTAAGAGGGGCTTTGGCAGAGGAGAAGGCACCTAGCTGCACTGAAAAGCTACGGTCCTTAAGGTAGGACCTGAACCATGCGAGGGCAGAGCCTGTGATGCCAGCGGACTGTTCAAGCCGTGACAGCAGGATGCCATGGTCCACGGTGTCGAAGGCAGCTGTCAGGTCCAACAGCACCAAGACAGCTGGGTTACCTGAGTCGGCGGCTAGGAGCAGATCGTTAAAAACTCTTAAAAGGGCTGTTTCAGTGCTGTGCATGGGTTTGAAGCCAGACTGAAACTTTTCATGGATGCCATGAAGGATTAAAAAAGACTGCAGCTGGGCGTAGACTACGCGCTCCAGGGCTTTTGATAAAAACGGTAGCTGGGAGATGGGCCTAAAATTTGCGAGAGTAGAGGGGTCGAGACTTTTCTTTTTAAGTAGTGGGGTAACCACGGCATGTTTAAAGGCAGCTGGGACACATCCTGAGGTAAGAGAGGTGTTTAAAAGTAATAAAATACTTGCTCCAACTGAATGGAAAACCTCTTTGAGAAGGCGTGAGGGAATGCTGTCCGAGGAGCAGCTTGTCGGTCGCAGGTGCTCCACTATGTCCGAGAGAGAAGAGAGGGAAATAGGCTCAAAGTGGTCGAGGACAGCAGGGCACAGAGAGGGAGCAGGATCGGGGGTAGCACTAGTGTGAGCTAGCCTAAGAGCAGATATTTTTCCAATAAAAAATTTAAGAAACTTATCGCAAAGAGCAGGCGATGGCACAACAGAAGAAACATCACGGGGATTAATGATGGAGTTGAGGACATTAAAAAGAACCTGAGGTTTGTGGCTGTTTTTAGAGATGAACAGAGAAATGTGCTCCGTTTTGGCTGCTTTGACTGCCGTCTGGTAGTCAGACAGGGAAGCACGAAGGATTTCCAGGGAGACATGGAGTTTATCCTTTTTCCACCTTCTCTCAGCACGCCTGCAAGCGCGTCTGAGAGCACGAGTACAGTCATTGAGCCACGGTTCTGATAGAACTTTGTTGCGTCTAAGCGTAAAAGGAGCAACAGAATCCAGTATTGGTGTGCATGTCAAGTCAAACATAGAGAGAAGCTCATCAGCATTAAAAACACAGTCCACATCTAATTTACAGAAAGGAGAAGCATTAAAAACATCAGAGAACTGTGAGGCAGTCAAGGGGTTAATCGAACGCAGACGACGCGCAGGGGCACGTGATTCGACTCCTGCGGAAGGGATGGAGGTTGTAAACAGAACCGGTAAATGGTCTGAGATACGCGTTGCTGCACATATTTCATCCACAGATACAGACAGTCCAAACGATAATACCAAGTCCAAAGTGTGTCCTTTTTCGTGTGTTGGGCCAGCCACGGACTGAACGAGACCAAAAGAATCAAGGAGATTTAAAAAGTCCCTAACCAGTGGTTTGGACTCACAACACACATGGACATTGAAGTCTCCGGAGATCAAAACACGATCATAATTCACCATGATCCCGGACAGAAAGTCAGAAAAGTCATTTATGAAATCCTTATTGTGCTTTGGCGGACGATACACAACTGCGCAGAGTATAGGCGAGGCAGGGTTCAGTTCAAAAAGCTGCAACTCAAAGCTAGCATAGCTAGTGACATGGTGTAGCAATCGGCACTGGAGGCTAGCTCTAAACACCGAAGCTATGCCCCCGCCATGGCCGGTGGCACGGGGGGAGCTGAAGAATGTACAGTCAGGAGGAAGAAGATCAAAGAATGATGTGTACTCGCCAGCGTGTGCCCAGGTCTCCGTCAGGAACATGAAATCCAGTTCACGGGAGGTGAAGAAGTCGTTCAGCAGGAATGTTTTGTTAGCTATCGACCTAGCATTTAGCAAAGCCAGACGTAGTTTTTGCTCCGGGCTTGCCGACGGTGTAGATCGTCTCAGCTGACGAAGATGTTCGTGGTGAACGCCGCGCGGGCCGGGAGCAGTCAGGCGGGCAGGAGTAGCTGCCAGTCGGACAGGAGGAGCAGTCAGTCGGACAGGAGGAGCTGCCAGCGGATCCAGCAGAGTCCGTAGCTCCGGAAAGACAGGGCGAATCCACCGATCCCTCACATGGCGTGCAGCGGGAGGGCCATGACATCCGAGGCGTGGATAGGTCCCGGAAGAAGCCGTCAGGTAAGCTTTTAGGTGGACCAGTGCACCACCACGCTTTCCCCGTCGTCTGAAGCGCTTTCGGCGAGGCAAGATGCGGGGCAACCGGCGCAGGTAGGTGGGTAAATCCAACAGAAGAGGGGGGGGGGGGCGATTTATGGTTGCCAGATGTGGTTTTGGGCAGCAGTATCAACTCCAGTGAGGGTCTGAGGTGGAGGAGGGCTTGGCGATCATAGACGAGCAGAGCAGAGACATTCTGACAAACATAAAACAAAAAAAAAGCTATTGGTAGACAGCTGAGCGAGCGGCGGGCCGACACAGGCGCCATCTTGAATCACGTCAGTCACGTCAATGATGAAATCACTACGAAGCACTAAACCACTACATACAGGCTACAGTAAGATATTTATATTGTATAATATCTAAGATATCTGCAGTCATGCTGCCACATTTGATAAGGTAAAGGATTCTTCCTGACTCGTAAATGAAAATATAGTGTCAGCGAAAAACACCTTAGCTAACAGCATTACAGTTACGCCATGATGTGTTCTGGTTGATTCATTATGAAGCAGTGTGAGTGACCCCCCCTCCTGTGTTTTCACACCTGTATCTTCTTACCTCCATGCCTAACTCAGCATGGGGTTAACAGGCTGGCTCAATACTTGAGAACACCTCCCTTCCTCAACGTTCTCCGTTCCCCATCACCTATAGGCCCAAGGGAGGTTTCATTATTTACCACTATTGAAGACTTTCAATTATAATACAGAGCACCCTGTCTATAATTGTTGTTTACTAAAGCATCTATAGGAATTATTAAAGAAGAGCATTTTGCAAAATATGCACTGGCCAATATGGAGGAAAGTTGGCACTGCGGTTGGAGAGGGCTGGGTATGCTGAGGCGTGATGTGTGGGGGGGCATTGAGTCGGTGACAGCTGATAGAGATGTACAGATGTGGAATGGCTCTGACTTCTTTATTTCGCCATCAGCCCGGGAGCTCCCCTCAGCATGGCGAGTCTCTCACCTCTCGTGTGATTTTTCACATTTGAGCCTGATACCCAGCTTGACAAGGTGTTGATTCCTCGTCCCTTCGGCTTGCAATGTTGCGTGGGCAACAGTGTGAAATGAATGCCCAGGAAACACCACCTGCTTTATGAAGAGGCAGAGAGACTCCGTTTTTAAATGTATAACAGAGATAATAATACAAAGCTACGTTTAAATGTTTGGTCGTCCCAGTTCAGGGAACCAGATGACGGTTCTAATTTAGTGAGAGCAACAAGCAGGGGCGCCGTTTGCCAGTGGACAAGGCAGGCAACAGCTTGGGGCCCCGGACAAGAAGGGGGCCCCCAAAGAAGGTCAATACAATTGGTCCACAGCAACAACAACATGAAACCCCCTTTAATTTACTGCAATGACATGTCGGGAAACCCCCTTAACCTGTTAAGGCCAATTGCCCCTGCCGGCGGGGGCAAACACAACATTTTGCAAGAAACAGCGTCTCAGGCAGTGGCGGCCGGCCCATAGGGGCGCTAGGGGCGCCGCCCCACCTCTTCCCACATTCTAGATTGTCATTCAAAAATATTTTAATTTTATACATTTTTTACATAGGTACATATTATAGAGTTGGTGTCAGTTGAATGTATAATCTACGATAAAATATCAATACAAATTGTTTTACGATGTCTAAAGTTACTGATAAGTCACATGTTTCCTGCTTAGGGGGCATAAATCTTTGTCCATTGACACTCTTTATAAGTGGTGCATGCACAGTCCGCACCTCTTCAATGCAAGTGATAGGAGCAGCTCGGGATGCACCAAACTGTGCCCAAAGCAGCTGTCGACACCGCCAACAACTAGGGGGCAGCAGGAGCGCCAGAGTGAGTGATTGACCTTTGAATGAGAGAGAGTTAGACGGAGATGAAGTGTGAACAAAAAGAGATAGCGAATATGGAGAAGGAAAAGGATGTTTAATCACTTAAAGAAACAACCTTTGAGAGGAAGACACTGGAGGGAAAGCTGAGTGTGAAAGAGCTCGGTCCTGATCAGCCTGACATAGGCAGGAGTCAAGGACAGAGGAAGGCAGTATACCTGCTCTTTTTCAAGGAGCTGGTTCAGCAAGAAGGCTTGGCTAACTACCTGTAGCAACACCAGTGCTATATGTAGCTTTCCCTGCCTCCCTTTTCAAACGTCTGGACCAGACCCAGCATGGATCCAGACAGATGTGAGTGACTTAAAGCAAACTAGAGTCCACATGGATGATGCTATGCGACTAGCCATGTTTAGAAAGTAAACACAGCTGTCCAATGAGGGCTACAGGATAGGGATCAGTAAGCATAATAAGGAGGTTGACAAAAACAGGCACTAAAATAAAATAATAGACTGTATCAAGTGCTGTGTGCCTTTGAGCTAGCCCTGCGTTGTAATATGACATATGTTTTGAGTTTGTGTATAAGTTTGCTTACATTTTGGTAGAGCCCCCCCTGGAGAAAAATGCACCAGCAGCCACTGGTATCAGGGCTTCTTAACATTTAACAACCTATTAATGTGCCATACCCACTTAAGGGGAAGAAACTCAGCTAACAGATGATATTAACCATTCTTACCTAAACGGAACACAAGTCTAACACCAAGCTTCTAAATCAGCACTTAGCGAAAACGGGCTAACGCTACTTTAGCACATAACTGGCAAAAGCAATATTTTATACTTCATGCTATCAGCACAAACAACATATCATATGAAAGCTGAGCTTCCACAGATTCCATATGTATAAGTCTCATCACTGTACGCCTCACTGAACTATCAGCCAGGAAAGAGCAAGAAAACCACTTTCCCAGTCTTCGTGTTTGCCTCATTGTTATGAATAATGGATTACTGATGAGAGCAGGAGTTTGCCTCGCAGGGAGGTGGGTGTAAAGCCGCTTGAGGTCAGAGATGAGAAGCCAAGATCAGTCTTTACCAGCATTTTCTAAAACTGGAGAAGAGTCCTCAAAACATCCTTAGCATTACTATTCATGATAGTTGTTTTATTACACAAAGCAACTATGTGAAGGACATGGCTGTTCCACATACATTTCCATGTGTTTTTATATGAAAAACAGCTATTGATGATGCTTGTCTTGGTGAAGATTTAGTCCCCCAGACTGTGGAGTGCTGTTGAGCTCTCAACACGCCGTTATGGGTTCTTTGCTGGTGGGGAGCAACAATGGAGGATTGCAGGTTTAAAGGTCCTCTGAGAAAACTAAAATCTGAATATCCTACATTGTGTAAATGATCAAATGAAGTCATCTAAACCGGGAACCTTTGAAAGAAAAAGGCTGTTTGATTCGAATGCTCAACACACTCCTATAAACAATGCATTAACAACTCTAAGATCTGTGTCAAGTCTCAAATTAAAGAGGATGTTCACTGCTAACTTTAAGTCATACAAATCAACTACAACTAAACACTGGAATTTAGTTTAGTTTATTCATTTAGTGTCGTGGACAGTCCCCATCGATGAACTGTCACAAAAACAGTAAATGGAGCAGCTTTAGCCGACATGGCTAATTTCCAGCTGTTGTCTCCGGCCAGATGGTAATAGACACCCTTACAATCACAACATATCAACAGCATTAGTTATAAAAATATATAAAATAAAAAGGATGAAAGACAAGTAGATACAGGCGAAAGGATAAGAGAGGATAAAGGACAACAATAAACAACACACGTTACTACATACAGTACATGTCACATAGAGCACATCACAATCACATAACAGAAACGAGGGGCAACTTCCATGATCACAACTTGTAACACTCAACACAGACTAGTGTGTGCAGGTGTAGTTCTCAGTGAACCATGTTTTGAAGTGATCTGTGAAGGTGGTATGTGTATGTATGTCTTTGATTTGAGTGGTATTCCCACTGCATTTAGTCATAGGGGGAGAAAAGAAGAAGAAGTGTGGAGAAGCTTGAATGGGACCTGAACATAATTGGACAGCTCCGGCCAACCTCCTTTCATCTGCTAACGTGTTCGTAAGGGAAGGCAACAATGTTCCACAGGACGGATTTTTTGGGCAAAGTTCACAAGTTTTATTTCAGAGCAGGAATGGTATTTTAAGTCATCTTAGGGGGGGGGGGGGCTGCAGAAGTGGATGTTAAAGTGGGGAAGCAGGGGAAAAGGAAGTCTTTATGGAAGTTCTAAAGTAAGGGGAAAGAGATGGAGGAAAGCCACTTTCTACTGGCTGTCGGTTCTCCGCTCTAACAATTCTGCCTTATAAAAAGGAGTCAATGTTACACTTCTTTAAATCGACTATTATAAAACTAATGGAAGAAGGCTTAATATATTATACACTTTCATTTAACATATATAAAACTCCTGAGCTGGCGTAATAAACTTCAGCAGCAGCAGTCTACAGATGTGATGTTTCAGCACAGACTCCAGATTCATCAGAATCCACTCCACTTTATTTGTGTACAGGAGCCGCTGATCAAAGATGATAAATAACAAATCTAAAGGAGAGAAATTAGCATAAAAAGTCCTTGTATTCCAACTGATGCATAATATATCTGCACTTACTTTAATGAGTGGTGATAAAAGTTGCCGTGCTGTGCGATGGGCAGCACCTTGATTGATGCTGCCCATTAAGAGTACAAGCAGCGTGCGAACAGACGTCCCAGCATCGTCCCCGACGACTGCAAGGACTCTCCATTTCCTCTCCTGATATTATACCTGCCAAGTTCCTGCTATCAAAATCACCTTTCATGTTTGGCTTGCTCACTTTGTACGTCTGAGAATTTGTGTGCGTGCAACATTTCCTGCATATTCAATCTTCACTCCGAAATGTAAAGCATTCTTCCTCTTCCCTTCGGCATCCCAGCTGCCAGACAAATAGCTCCACTTGTTTCAAAGTGGCCACAGACGAAGGACAATGATAAGAGAGCTGTCTCCCAACTGTCATTTCCTCTGTCCGCCCCCACACCTCACATCTCTGTAACCGACTGCAGTGGATCTGGGGGTGCTCTTGTTCCTCAGGATAGACCAGAGTGTTGTCAGTGTAGCAGGATGAGCAGTAAATAGTGTCGTAAGGCATATTCTTTGTGGCCTATCACCACCAGGGGGCACCCTATAAAGGGGCAGAGGCTTCTAGCTGGCGGCCTCTTGTTCGCTGATGCCCAGACCTACCCACTTCCGTTCTTGCCGTGTTTTGCTTCCGCCACCGGCGTAGGTATGTTGTAGGAGAATAGCTGGCTTCAGGTAAAGTTTCGCAATTCTCTCATACGTACATGTAGTCACATTTTGTTTTGTATAGCGGAGGGTCTTCCTGGCGATGCCCGTCAAGTAGCCGTAACGTAGAGAGCATGAAACTATCTCCTCTCTGCCTGATCGGTATGTACGGCGATTTGTTCAGTCCATTCACCACACCTTTCCTGAACATTAATATTATACTTGTGTATTTATTGTTAATCTAGGGCCAAGCTAAGGCTTTAAAGAACCGCTGCTGTTTTGCTGCACCGAAAAGAGACGGTTTCTGACGCAGGGTCATCACCTGTAGGCCTACTGCTGATCCTGTGCGCTGCTAAGTGCTAATTAATTGTCTGCGTCTTGCTATCGTGTCTGGTCCGGTTTGGCATTGCCTACGGCAGTATCATCACCTGCCCTACCGATTCTGTGCTGCTGGACGCTACTTAAATTGTTCGCTTTTGGCTACTGTGGTTGGGCCGGTTTAGCGTGGCCTACTCTGTACTATAGGTCCGCTCCCCTAGTGGGATTTTAGTGACTGGACTGCTGGGCTAACTCCTTCTGTTTAGTTATTCTTTCCTTCACCAATTTAAACTATTTTGTTTACTTTGTTCTTTTTCATTAATAGTTTATTTTTCTTTATTCCTATTTTCTTTTGTTGTTTTCTTTCTTTTCTTTTGGTTTATTTTATACTTAATTAGTGTCGATATATCTTTGGTCAATTCATTGTTTGTTTATATGGTTTTGGTTTAGGTTTTCTTTCTTTACTTTTTGCATAGTTTTGTTTATGCCGCATGATTGCCCGTATGGCTGCGGCTAATTTTGGTTTATTTAATTTTGAGTCATTCTGTGTTTTTGTCCCCCACTTATTGTGGTTTCCCTTGTCTTCCTGTTTTAGTTACTTCGAGCTGAAGGTGGTGGTATTGGTGTCTGAGGTGGTGGCTTCCCCCTTTCCGTGTGCTGTGCCGTGTTCCGTGTGGATCTTTTCTCCGTGTGATTGTGTGAGTGTGGAACACGTGTGACCGGGGTGACTTAAGTTTGTTTTTGTGGGATCCCTCTACTCATTCGTTGACCCTCTCCCCCACTGGTAAGCCTCAGCCCCCTTGTTCGTTCTCCCTGTTGGATATAGCCCTGTGTGACTGTTTTTATAAATTGTATTTTTACTATTGTATACAAATAAACTGTTCTATTTTTGATAATTGGACCACGTCTCTTGTTCCATGAGTAACCGAACCTGTGTGTCCTAGTGACTTAAAACTTGTCACATTTCCCTGGGTGAAATTCCCGGGGTGGCGTTGTCGGACTTAGTGGTTTAACCAAACTGTTAAATTAATATATTTATTCTGCGGCCACTGCTACATCAGGAAGGGGTGTGGCCTGTCATTCACTGACCTTTTTGCTGCTGCAGTTAAAGTGAATGAAAAACATGCCTCTGTTAACCCCTTAGTGAGCACACAGTGTGTTCACCAGTCAAAAGAATCCTGCTCCTCTCAGTTTTGACACTCGAAGGCACACTCTGTCACCTCTGTCCTCCAGCTCCAGAGACAGGGCAAGGGACGGATGTTTCTGTCTCTCCTGTGGTGTCATTAATCTGCTAATGAGCTCTGCAGGACGCTGTCAGCTCTCTCTCATTGGTTACTCTGCATCACGTCAGCCGTGCCACCTCTGACCCTCATCATTGATCCACTTGTGTCCTATAGAAGTGCGCTGTCAATCAAAAATAGCCAAAATGCAAACGAATGATCTGCCTGGTGGTTTGTTGTTCAGTTTGTGTTCTATCTGATTTGTAGGTTTTACAAACAAAGCAATGCTCCTTTTCCTGATGTAATCCTCAGTATTCATTCTCAAACATGCCTTATCATCAGGAGACTTCGTTTAAATGTGCACTTTTTATGGCTTTGTTGAAAGCCAAAAGAAATGTCATGATATGTACTACTATTGGTAAAAAGCAGTCTTCACTGCGGGGTATTACTTTAGAAACAGGTTGAACCGGTTACATGTTTAAAGTATAAATTAACTTATCACTGAAATGCAATTCAATAAATATTTTCATCTGAAAAAAACGTGTCAACTACTTACAACCCAGTTTTAATCCATGGCAAAAAGTCTTTTTCTGCATTTGGTGTTATCATCTACTTTACTCCATGAAATCCTCATATGTTTGCAATGATTACTTTGCAAGAATGTATGGCTTGCAAAGGCGTTCACTCACAATCAGAGCTTGCTGCTGCACTACTGCTTTTACAACTTCCACATTCAGCCAGAACAGTGTAACCTCTATAAGAGATTGCTCACAACCCTGATCTCCCTGAGACATTCAATGTGTGGAGTCTGCAGGGTTCCTCTCTACTTGCAAAACACTTATTATAATTTAATTATAATGTTTTCCATTGTTACTATAACAATATTGATTATTTAAAGCCGCTTCTGAGCACTATCTAGATCGGCATCATCCATCTGTTTGACCCTCGTAACTGTGAGGGTTCAAGTGAACAACTGTGAGCAACTGTTACATTACCTGCTGCATTATGGGACTTTTGATTGAGAGATTTCCTTTTCGTGGTCACCATATGAATCAGCTCTTCTCCTTCCTGTATGGCTCAAACATCACAAAGGTTTTCACAGGCGGATGTTTTCATCTTCTGCCTCATCAGCCCTGAGTGTTGATTATACGGGCTGGAAATGATGATCCTACCTGTGGGCTTGTTGTTCCACAGCTTCTGATTCATTGGGAACAACAGGAGATAGCTGTTTCACAATCAGAGCAAAGTACTAAGACTTCCACAGGAGCTTTTTGTGCCCTCACATCAAAATCCTCACAAAAGGTAAACAAAAGGGACAAATTAGAGGCAAACAGATCTGCAACTGTGGTGTGCTTTGTTAGATCCTTTTTTCTACAAGTCCTTTCCCCTGATGTACAGTACAGCTTGGAGCACAATTAGTCGCTTTTGCACTCGTAAATATTAGGGGATAGTGGTGGTCTAGTGGATAGCGAGGTGGGGTGAAGATCAGAAGGTTGTGAGTTCAAATCCCGCCAGGAACACCACCACTAGTGTGCCCTTGAGTAAGGCACTTAGCCCTTAGTTACTCCAGGGAGAATGTCCCTGTAATTGGTAATTGTAAGTCGCTTTGGATAAAAGCGTCAGCTAAATAAAATGTAATGTAATGTAAAATATGCTAAAATTGCATGGTAAATAAAAGTTCTGAGATAACATCCCCTGCTTATGCTGCAGCTACACCACTATATCCACCATCCCAGACACACCACATTCATACAAAATAATAATTGCCTGCCATGAAAACCAATTTCACTTCCTCCACAGGGCAGAGTGGAAAGTTGGGCTTAGCAAGGTAATGAAGTATGGCACACGCTAAGTCAAGGATGGAGGCTTTGTCTGAATTAATCACTTCTCTGGATGCTGTGGCTTGGCTAACTTTCATATCAACAAGACTGACATATGGAAAAATAATTAGAATGGATGCAATCAACCATTAACAGCGGGCAAGCTGCATTTTTAATACACTTTTCAATGTGTATGCTGCCTGTCACTCCACTCTCTGGTCGGGGTAAAACAAACCAATCTATGGAGGTGTTAGAGTTGTAATCCAGACACATCAATGGCTGAGCTTTTCAGTATGTGCGACAATGTGACAAGGATTTACAGTGCACAGTTTTGTTCGTTGACAGTGAGTGAATAGAAAAAAGTACACAGCCATTTTTTGTGACAAGAACGATTAATATAAGCCTGCGATTGCCTTCAGTCTGCGTAGGCTAGCAGCGAGGATGTGCTGCAGCGCTGCACCCCCACTGTCAGCATATCCATCTTCTGAGATTCCAGAGAACCTTTAAGCAATCACTGGCCACTTTTAAGCTTTCACAGGTTTCTGCAGTTTGTACACCCAAGTTGGTGTAACAGTGCAGTCCCAACAGATCAGTACTTCTTCTTTAGTTAGGCTCAGTTTGACAGAAACCTCAGCCTTGCTGCCTGTCATTTCAGACAAGAGGACAACAGAATACACAAGTCAAGTATTGTGAGGCTGTGCATCCATCTGGACCGATGCTGAGGGCACAGCAGCAAGGTAAGCAGCTGTGCATGCAATTTCAAGTTAAGCATGATTCAAAAGACTGACTGTGGAAACACTAGGCTGGACAGAATGTTGAGGGATTTTGAAAAACACAAGATACAAACAAAAGTTAGTGTAAATGTAAATGTGTTCACAAAAAGAAAACATATACTTCAAGATCCTAAATCAAAAGCAGCCAGTGTTTCTGGATGTTCAACTATGTTAGGACAAGCATGCCCGAACAGACGGGGAAGGTTAGTACTAAAACCAAATACACACGCTGTGGGAGTGCTCATGGCATAACTCACTGAGAGTTCAGCACAGAGTTGTTTTGAACACCCCCCCCCCCACACACACACACACACATCCAGAACACTCCCTGACCTCACCTGTCCTCCCCAAGGGCTGCACACACACACACACACACACACACACACACACACACACACACACACACACACACACACACACACACACCACACACACACACACACACACACACACACGTAAAGCATCCAGATGCTCTGATGCTTAGCAACACTCCCTGACCTCATCTGTCCTCCCCAAGGGCTGCACACACACACACACACACACACACACAGACCTTGCCATATAATTAACAACCAGACTAACTGTCTGTATAATTAAGCACCGTAAGACATAGGGTGCTTACCCAGGCCAGCAAAAAAGACAACATCTGTTTCCATATCCACACAGAGACACTTCTACCACTGACTGGCCCTGAATATTTATTTGTGTGTTGTAACTCACCAAGCTGTACAAACCTTTTCAAAAGTGATGAGGCTCCTTATGAGATGAATGGAACTGTTTTCTTGCTGTTAACATGACTCCATGTCATCAGATACACATCAGCCCCCAGCTTCCAACGCAGGACTTTAAAATCCTTCCACGTATTTTGGACAAATTCAATGCAAGGATCCAATAAATAATTTTTTTACTATTTGTTCATCATTAAATTGGTTACATAAATAACTTGGGTATGTCATGAAGACTAAATATTCTGATGTTTGGAGCATTCAGTCTCTTAAAGAGAGCAGTGCTGTCTTTCTGCTTTGTGGATAGGGAGAGCTGTTCAGTTCCCTCCACCACCCTAAAGCTATTTTACACTTGTAAAATTGCTTAAGATATTAGCAAGCAGATACAATACCCAACCAAACTTCAGACCAGTGTTTCATTGATTTAAGGATTGACTCTACAGTAATGCCTGCCTCTGGGCAATTTCTGTCAGAGAAAAGGAATTCTAACATTCAGTGGCGTAACAAGGTTGTGATTGGCGCCGGTGCAAATATTGTTTTGGCGTCGGAGGTCTCAATAGCGCCATAGAGTCCCCTATCGGTTGGGGCTGATGGGGGAACTGTTGGACCACCGCCGGTCACAGCCAAATCCAGCCTCTCCTCCTGGCTGGCTGGAGAAGAAGGTCGCACAGCCACGAATACAGCTTCACTTGTGGAGCTAGATGGCAATGATGGTGGTGAGGCAGGTGAGCTATCGTTAGGCTCCGGCTGCCGCTGCACTTCAACATTGCTAACGTTAGCTTTCGCTTTCGAGGACGATGTATGACAAAAAAAACGGTCTGCACCGTCGATAGTTACGCCACTGCTAACATTGGAAAGAGAGGCTCGGCACATGCTTCGTACCCTTTTTTTTGCAAGAAATCTTAGCATCAGCAGACCTATCCAAGATCTCAATCCGTCAAGTTTATTTAGTTTTTTCAGCACAAGAATCAGAGGCAACCCGCTGCAAGAAAAGACAGACTTCAGTGCACAGATGCTGAACACTTAGGCATGCCCCATGCTGTTTGTATGAAGTATAGAGCCAGAGATACCAGAGGGAGGCTCGTCTGCTCTTATGCAGTCTATTAGTAAGAATTAGGATTCATACAAACCTAATAATATTTCTCCCCATTTCTCATCTATGGTTGAGATGTGTGGGGGGGTGAACTTCAGAGCATATCAGCAGAGGTTTATTTCTGGCTGCATATGGATCCCCTCTGGGGATGAAAACAAACGAAGCGAAGGCTAGCAAAAAAACAACTAACTTAATGTTAACGTACATATGATGGTGGCCATTAAAATAGCGAGAGCATCTTTTGGGCCCCGCAGCTCTTCGTGCCCTTGAAAACAAGGCCATGACACTCTGTAAAAGATCTCATTGTAGACCACTCCTCAATGTGAGTTGGTATTCCTTAAAGTTAGTCGGCTGCTGTAGTTAGTATGATGAAAGGGAAATCAGCCAAGAGCGAGTGAAGAAATACATTTGCAGCAGTGGAACCAAATGTACGAGTTTTAGAGTCAGCCTGGCTGTTGATTACTGATACCGCAAGTGGAACAATATGCAGGTAACTTTAGCATTAAGCATGTACAAAGTGTGTTAGGTAGAAGAGTTAACTCCAGCCCCCCCGACAGAAAGAGAGAAACACTACTCTACCTTTCTGATGGCCTCGACCCAGCGTCACAAAACCAGAGGAGATGAAGTTGTGAAGGTCAGCGCCTCCACTGCTCAAAGAGCTCTCCTTTCCATAGTGGAGACCTGTGTGCACACACACACACACACACACACACACACACACACACACACGCGCACACGCACACACACAAAACACACACACTCAATCAATTAGGCAGACATATACACACAGTATTTTTAAACTAGAAACATTAGTAGTGTGTTCCTACCTACACAAAGCAACTCCTTTACATTGGACAGAACATGAGTACCTTCGAGAGATACATGGATACCTTCCAGTAGGATTAATACCTGTTCTATATCTACATTTAACCAAGTTAGGACTCCATATTATGGCAATTGATACATAGATTCTAATTTAATGTGGGTTTTTTGTTGTAAAAGTCCAAAAAGACTTCCTGGTAATAAATTGCATCAGCAGACATGTCGGATCATTTGATTTGATCTAACCTTTGTTTGACCAAGGCAACAAGGACAATGGGAAAAAAAAGAAATCTAAATGAAATACTTTAGTCTTAAAATGTCAGGAAATAGTGAACAATGCAATCTTCTTTTTTCAACAAGAGAAAATGAATGATTGAAATCAATATGTTTATTATATCTTCTTTTTATTGCATGTATTTGTTTGACTTTGTTTTTGATCAAAGTGTGGCTCTCCTGTGATGAAGATGTGCATCAAACACCTCTGTAAGCTCACTAACTCCATCTCCTCATTAAAACTAAAGCCTTTGAAACGTGTAGTCTTCAGAGCCAGCTGACGCTGACTGAAGTTCAATCCCTTGAGGACATTTATCGATCTTCACTCAGCTCTATTTTTTCATACGTAGTCCAGCCCCAGATCATTTAGCTCAGATAAAGATCACATGGGGCTCCATCATGTCAAATGGAGAACTCTTATCTTACAGCACAGATGAGAGGGTTGTAAAAGTGAACCTAGCGACCATAGAGCGACGATCCTCAGAAAACAAAGAGAGAAAAAGCAATATAGTTTCCACCAGCAGCCTACCAATGGTCTTTGGACTCAATCCCAGCCTCTCTGCCCTGCTGTCAGCACTGCAGAGAGACAATCTGCTGGCTTTATTTTCCCATTCAATCATACCAGCAATTGTGTGTGACATGCACTCACACTTTTGTTGTCTCCCTTTGTCCCCTTTGTCATTAGTAGGCCTCTTCTCGACTCACTGTGACAAACCTTACATGAAAGAGGCCCTTCAAAAGCAATCCTCTTCTTTCCTCCTGCTGCTCATTAAGGTGAGGTAGCATGAAGCCTGCAGGGGAAGGCTACGCATTATGAATGCATCGTCCTTTATACAAAGAAAGCGTGACTTTCACCTCAACTACGAGCCATGCTGCTGCTGCTGAGGATTCATATGGTAATACTTTTCAATCACATTACTTCTTCACTGAACCTACATCTCTGAACTACCTCTGAGTGGATAATGTGAATAATAAGGTCATTATTTTATGAACGGAGTTGAGGGTGGCATTGTGGAGGTTATCCGAATCCAAAGTCGATCAAGCTCTAACACAGACCCGGAGATGTCATTTACATGGTTTACTGATTTGACAGCATTATCAGATGCCGATGTGCTGGAGTGAACATGGAGCTGCACACATCATCTCCATGAAGCCGTTCAGCTGGAGCCCTGCATCGCATATCTCCATGCCTTTATTTTTCTCTTGTTTGAAATACCATCTTTGCAAAAAGATAGCCTTTTCCTGCCCGCGTGAAAATATTGGTGCAGCCACACCAGCTCATAATTAACAGGGACAGTTAAGCTGATAGACCCCTGCCACACACACACACACACACACACACACACACACACACACACACACACACACACACACACACACACACACACACACACACACACACACACACGTAAGTGCTGGTTTTGTACCCTACATCTATGTTAAGCTGTTCAACGTTCTACTAACACTATTTTATGTAGTTATAATATAAGATAATACATTGAGAGAGCTGAGACAGGCTATACAAGCTTATCTGTTTGAATGTCCTTAAATGACAGTATTCCAAACAGCAGAACTTCTGTGTATGTGATGTGACTGACGACCTGACATGGTTTAGCCTTTTCCCACACCTACTACTTGCCTGATCAGCCTGCTCTCAGCTTTCTCATTTGTCTGTGTTGTATTGAAGCAGTGTCCTAAATGTAAAATGACTGACATTTTGTTTTAAGAACTGTTCACCTGTGGAGATTGCAGTGGCAAAGTGTTCCTGTGTAGCTGGAACAGCACTCTGCAACCACAATGTTGCACTGCTGTTCCAGAGCGCACACTACTCCACACTCAACCTGGCTGCTGTACCCCCTGTCCCCCCTGTCCCCCCTGTCCTCAGCTGCACTGAAACAGAGCAGCGATGGCACAAGCCAAGAACCATGGTAAGTACAGTATGTGTTCAACCCCAATCCACGGTTTAATGAGTATTTCCTTTGTGCCAAGAGCTGATCTAGTATGTTGCATCAACAACCTTTTCAATTCATTTGACAATTCTTGTGTAATTAATAGGGTGTGAAACCAGGCAGAGTGAGTGACGTGGTGTTCACTTCCACTAAGCCAAAGCAGTTTACAGTTGCTGACGGTGTAAGGTCATATCTATTGTCCTAAGTAATTGTATGTAGCCTGCTACAACTTTGTGATTGTTGTCTGAGTGTAAAATTGTTCTTAAAGTCATAATTATGAAATAAATGAAATCCTAAATCCGCTCATTCTTGCTCTTGGTGTCTATGTCAAAACAAACTGTCAAAACTCTGTACTCAAACCGGAAGTACTCACCCTCACCCCGTGTGTCTCACCCTCACCCCCACCCGCCGGAAGTTGATAGACACTTGTGCACAGAGCGAGTTGGGAGCCAGCGAGGTCACAGTGGAGATGTCATACCTCTCCATAGGTTGAGGTGAGGACGTGTGTGTGTGGTGTGGTGTGGTGTGGTGTGGTGTGTGTGTGTGTGTGTGCGTGCGTGTGTGTGTGCGTGCGTACGTACGTGCGTGCGGGGGAGCATGGCAGGGGGAAGGCAGGGGGAAGGCTCACTTAATGTGATTATAAAAGTGCCTTTTGATGAAAATTAAAAGTCATTAAATCACTATTTGGAAATGTAGACTAAACTTCCTGTTGGGTCAGGTAGAGGCTGCTATATAGCTGGACATGTTTTCTATCATCAGACCTGTAATGGTCCGCAGCAGCTGACCTTTACTGCTGCTCAGACACACAGACACTGGCTCGACATTTCAACATGGTCATGCTTCTTTCTTGCTTATTCTGGTTCTTCTGGTTCAGTAAACACAGAGCTAGAACTCATTAAGTGGTGCTATATGGAGGATGTCTTTGTTTCTGTTGAGCAAACTGTGACAGAAGAAGCAGCTACTCTCTGCACTACCTGCAAAATACATTTCATCATCCTGCACATTAAGAAAGTGTTTATGAGGAAACCAAGCAATACTTTTAAAAAACACAAAAGAGGAAACTCTTTGCTGTCTGATAAATAAATCAACTTCATCTGAAGCGAGCCGTGGGCCAGACTATATTACTCAAACAGTTAACGTTGACTTTAACCCCAGGCAACCTCAGTAAAGGTATCTACTCCTTCCTTCCACAGTGTTTACACCCTGGCCTAGAAGAGGAACTGAGCACGCAGCAATGCAGAGTGGATGCCAAAGAAACTAGCAGCACTTGGGCTGGTATCAGATGTCTCCACTCTTTGACTTTAGGATCTGTTATTTGAAAACTATTTATCGTTCTAAAAATGCAGAAACGTTTTGCAGTGCACCAAGGAATTCATGTCACTACACGAATATGAAAAAAATGAATGAGTATGTATTTTTAGAATTGAGCCTAAACAAAGCTGTGGAAGTGATTTCTGCTGAGAGCCTCTGCATGGTGAGGACCAGAGGAATGCTGGACATGATTCCCACTTTGGACCTAAGTTGATAAGATCCTCTCTCCACTTGATTTAAAGTGTCTGAAAAAGCCTCTGGATGTGAAGTGACATTCATGACTCCAGCCGAGGAGCGCCCCACCCAAGATGCCTCCCTCCCCGCTCTGTACATAATGCCAATGTAGGTGCACATGAATATGCATTTTTCTCTGAAAGCAAGTAGGCTTCATTTCCACAGCACCTTAGAGCCATTGGAGGCATGGAGTGGAGCTCACCATTTATCTGCACACATTAACCACGCTTTGCTAAGACTGTCACTGCCTTTCATGCGCGGAGAAAAGGGGGGCTTGGCTTTGTTGTGTTCTCTTTGCAGTTATTGTGTGCAAACAGGCTGAAAGGTCTAAGCCTACTACCGGATAGAATGATAAATGGATGGCAACCTTTACTGAGCATAAATGCATGCAAGGTCGTAGTGAAGGCAGCCCGCCACGTGCAGCTGCGTATCAGCATGTCCTCTGCAGGGCAGGAAAGCGACCGAAGGATAGAGTGGTGCTGCGTATGAGTGATACACAGAGAGGTCGCAACACTGAGCAGCAACTGTTACAAGCATTCATGTGTTTTCATGGACAGCAATGTAGCAGAAATCGGCCAACTTGTATATTATATATTATATTGTATAGTATTACCGTGGATTGGAGCTAGATACAGGACATCTAAATATGTGTGTGTCTTGTTCTTTAAATAATATATCGTGAATACAGACTCTTGTCATGTAAAGAACAAGACACACACATATTTAGATGTCCTGTAGCTCCACGGTAATACTACTGAACGGTTTGAGCCGCTGTGTGCTGCAGTACACTCAGAAGCAAACATCCTGACTTACATCTTTTAATGCCCTGATAACTTTGATCAATATGTCAGTATTTACATGTGTGAATAATCACAGTGTGTATAAGTCACAATCTGTGGTGGGAAAATACTTCCAGATCCACTCGTCACATTCCCAGAAAAGCAGTAGCATGGTTTAACATCTTTAAATCAAGAAAACATATTTCAAAATACAAGCATGTGCATGAATATCTTAGAAGCATTATCATTGGTTAAAAGACGTGTTATTTTATATACATTCCTTAACTATGACTTTCCATTTGGCATTGCCGTTCAGTTACAGCAGGCTGCTGAGGCCATCTTCTTGATCCCAAACAGATACATGTTATGTTCCAAAGGGCCGAAAGGAAACGGATCCTTTCTAGGTAATAGTGAGGACAAGACAGAGCACTGAAAAAACAATCTCTTGGTGGAGAATAGATGTTTTTCTTAAATCAATTTTTTAACAACACTATTTTGTTGTTTTGATCTGTAGGATGGAAGTAAGAAACAGGGAGAATGGTTGTTATTACGCAAAGGCAGAGTGCAGAGAAGGTTGTGCCTCTAATATCTCACAAAAGCTACAAAAGTTATTTAATATGATCTTGAATGAAATTAAATCCTGTTGTGAGTTGTTCGGAAAATCCTAGGGAGTGACATTTCTCAACCCATGAAGGAAACAAATTATAATTTTTGTTCTAATTTTTGGAGGCATATGATTTTCACTGGACCGGGAGGATTCATACAGTAGTAGTTGATCCTCTCCTTGAGTGTCTTTGGATCAGTTTCCACCTATAATACACATTTATGCTCCATACCTGTTCATGCCTTGCATCTAATTCACCCTGAGTGATGGAGAGGACGTCCCTCAGCCTGTCAGGCGGCAGGGCTGCACCACGCTGCCAGCCTGTAATTATCTCCACTAGCAGACCCCTTTGTTCCTCTCACTCTCTCCCTTCCCCTCAAATCAGATGATTACTGGATGTTATCATTGGAGAAACACTGCTGAAAGGGGTGAGCACAGTGGGTGCTTTTTGGAGGAGTGCCAAATTCTGGATGGAAAACATCAATGTACCCCAAATGCTTTACATAGACACACTGAGGTTGATGTGGGCTAAAGGTTGCAGCACTGATTCAGCCACAGAGACTGGAGGGTGAGAGAGGACTTACCATGGTTGGACTTGGAGCTGTGGACAGGGGTGTGGTGGTTCTTGGATGAGGTTCTGACTGGCGTGTTGTCTTTGGGTGAGCCGTTCAGTGCTGCAAAGTTCTCACAGTCATACTGCGATATGGGGATGGGCCCCTGCTGCCGCAGGATGTCTGCAAGGGCCCTGGAAAACGAATAGACAAGAATGACTGTTACCACTGCACCATGTTTGTCTGTCAGTGCAGCTGAACTCGTTAAAGACGAAGTGATGTCTGTTCTTTCATGCAGAAGGCTGCTAATTGTTCAGACCGTTTGGTGCTATCACGGTTCAGCAGGGCTGCTGTGTTTTGTTCATTTTTTATTCTGGGAATATGACACATTTTCATTTGCAAGAGAGACAACATTTGGTGCATGAGTATCTTGTCTAATTTGGTTGAATTTGAATGTTTGTCAGAGCGCACACCAGGTGCATATGGAAGGAAGGAGCCCTCGAGGGAGGAGAGTGGAAGAGAGGGAGAAGTAATCATGATGAGAGAAAGTTTACAAAGTGTTTGTTTGCTTTGGGGAATTATATCAAATGAGTTGTTCAGTGCTGCAGCAGTTTAAAGCTTTCTGTATGACAAATGTGTGACCTAACAATAACCTTTGCTTTTACATTCATATTTGAATGTTACTGCGACCCCCCCCCCCCCCCATCATTCCTGTTTCTTCTTGAGTGTGCAGTGATGCGTGCATGATGTCGCAGGAACTTACAGCCCATACAGTTAACACTATCCATTATTCACAGTCTTTAGAATGTGTTGAATTATACATCCAATAAAAAAAGCTATTCAATCTTGAGGAAATAATGTGTGTCAGCATTGTTCCCTGATGGAGCTGCAGTACAATGTGCTCCAGCGCCATGCTGAAGCCCCCGGAGGAGAGCTCACCATTCTGCAGATCCCCACTTGCACACAGCAGACTGTGACGGGGGGGGGGGGGTGTTGACAGCTGGCTGCTTTGGCTTGGTTATATGGACCAAGTATATGGGCTAATGTGATTCAAGTATGCAAGATGTTATTATTTTGTCCTAGTGTCAGTCTGAATAATACATTGACTTACACTTTAACTACAACTAGGTTGTATTATGGTACATTGGAAACTACTGCACTCAAAATGACTCCATGCTTGTTTTCGTACACGAGACCTTTGTCTGCAAGGAGCTCTAGATGTGGTCTCTATTTGTGAACCTTAGTAAGGAGAGAACATTTCTGGGAACAGATGGAGTAGATTGTGTGTGCTTCAAACACATTGCACGGATTGCACAAGTCATTCTCACATAATAGGCTGTCATTTTAAACTGTGCATCCGACTCACCTGTGAATATTCATCTCCTGAGGGGGCTCTGTGGCTTTGTCGTACGCCACTTTGACTGACAACCCCAGCACTATGATGAAGGCTATGACCCCACAGGTGATGTACACCGCCGTGTTGGTCTGATCCATGCTCGGATCGTACGTTTCTCCGGTCGGTATGGGGGACGGGACCACCGTCTGCACCCACTTCGGGGTTTGGTAGTTCTTGCAGGCTTTCTGGTCCAGCCGGTCCTTCTTGTACTCGCAGCAGAAGCGCAGGTAGCACGTCCCGCAGCAGTACCGGTGGTTCGTGTTGTTGCACACGAACATTTTGTCATACTGCCCGCTCACGTCGTAGTAGCCCAGGCATGTGTCGTGGTTGCTGGCGGGTGCCGGCGGCAGGGTGTTCAGCGGGACAGCCGAGGGCACCGCGGTGGCTTTGGGAGGCTTTCGGGGGGGGCGCCTGCTTGGTTTTCTTCCCGCCTGTAGCTGCGCCAAGCGTGCACAGAGGGTCCAGGTATATGAGCAGCAACAAAATATGCCTTATCCCCATGGTAGTATGAAGAACTCAAGTATTAGGCTGTGTTTTGGCAAAGAGTCTTCAACTCTGGTTAAACATGCACAGGTTTAGTCTTGTTTCGCCACCGAGTCTGTGGCTGATGGCTCAGTGTCCGGGGCCGCCGTCATGCTGAAAACAACTCTGCGTAGTCTGCTGTCAAGGGCATTCCTCCACTGTTAGTGTGCCATGGACAAGCTAAAGCTCATTGCAACCTAGCGGGGGGCCGTGCCAGGGTAGCCCCATGTCCTGTGCTCCTAACCGGCTCTGAGCTCTCCTCGGCAGCGTGTGAGAGCCGCGGTGTGTCGCTGTCCGAGGTGCTGATATTTGAAGACAGTCACTTCTGCTCGAGTCAAAGTAAGGCTGGAGAAACAGATCATGCAAACGGGCTCATTAGATATATTCTCACGTCAGATGCACGTCATTATTAGCAAGTAGGCTTTACACGTCTACATAACTTGACAGATTGGAGTCCTGAAAATGATCCTGTTTGAAGTCGTTCGTGCAGTTTGCATGACGCACTCCACTTGATAACACCCACACACACACAACAGATTCTTAATGAATGTTCTCTCTGTGCTCAGCGTTACACCGTCTCTGCATTCAAATCAACGTGGATACGGGACAATTACTCTGCATGATTCTATTCATACAATTCTAAAATGCTGTCATAAATTGTGACATTTTGTGGGAGTGAGAAAAGCCAGCTTACCTCAGTTCGGAGACCCGCTAGGGAGGAGCTCCGTCTGTGTCTCCGACAGTGAGGAGAATATCGGAGCAGTGAACCTCTCTCACTCCCCCCCTCTCTCTCCCTCTCTCTCCTTTGCTCCGTGCGTCTCATTTTTCTCCCTCCCTCCGCTTCTTACATCATTCTAGTCAAGTATTGGCAGCCCCCCACCCCCACCCCCACAGTTGCCTAACCTTTGAACAGCTGACTGTTACTGAGGCAGCTCTACGCCTATGTACAACATCACTTTCAGGATGACATAATTCATCTGCTCTCTCAGCTCACACTTCATGTTCAGTTGAAGTTCAGATCATATCTGTCACCAAGTCATGGGGGTGGGTGGGGGGGCTTCCGGAGAACGGATAGTGCTAAACTACCAGTTCCACTGCACTGAGGTGACGCGCAGCTGTTTAGCATACTCCTACATACCACTTAGTCCTGGTTACAAATGCCTGCTGTTATATCTATGGTCACCGTGTAAACATGTTTATGTGCAGGGCTCATTCATCCAAATGGTTATAAATGCATCTTTAGGGAGCAGGGAGGAGCAAGCAGCAGCAGCTATAGGAACTATTGGAATGACACACTGCTCTCTGTGGAACTCTGTTGCAGAAAACTGAGCCACAGAGCGGTGCATCATATTTGCACTCAAGCTTTTCTCATCTCAAGCTTTCGGGGTTGTCTTGGTTGCTACAGAGAGGTGTGCACCATGGGCACACATTGATTCTGGCAGACAGCAGGCGGTATTGATGTGTCAAAGGAAAACTCAAGAAAAAAGAGAGTTTCATGAGACCCCGGAGAGATAGTCTGGAGAAAGGAAAACGTTTTTCTCTTGACCATGTGCTAGCGGACTTACGATGGGCAATGCTAACACAAACCTAACCTAACACAGGTGTTGAAGGAGTTTAGAGAGGATTTCAGACAGGTATGTGACAGTCAAGGTTGCAATACTGCGAGAGAGTGTGTCGCTGCACATGTTGGAGGATTGGGGGGACAATGAAACCTCTCTGATGGCCGTGGAAGTTCGATTCACAAATGGATTCAAATGATGGAGCGTGAACACTCTCCTCTTTTCTGGGGAAATAATAACCATACCCAAATAATACTTCTTCAGAAGTATCCCATAACACCACATGTGAGGCTTTAAAAGCCTACTTGTGTGGACAAATGATTGGCTATGTTTTGAATAATAAAAAGGTACAAAAAAGACATTCAATACAGTTTGACTTCTTCCCTAGAACGATACCAAGAGATTTCACCAGAAGACAGTGAGACTTGGTAGCTACCTCAAAACTATTGCTAGTGAATTCTCAGTATGTATTTATAAAAGGGGAGCTCCACGACCTCCTGATGGTGTAGATAGAAGATCTCATAAATTAAGAAATTCTCAAAGGAGCTATCTCCATTGTTCATGTTCACCAAATCACTTCTAACTTGGTGTCCCTGTGGAACGCTAAATAGATTGTCCTGCATACAAAAGGCATGGAGCCCCTGCTGTGTGAATCTTAAGTCCTTTCTAAATGCCTTTAAACGCAGCTCCCATCATGCAGCATTCACTGTTTAAAATGCAAGCAGGACACACACCATTGATGTATCACTGATGACCAGATCAACTAACATGACTGCTCTTCATAGCTTTCTTTAGATGAAGTATTTGTTGTCATTAAACCAAATCCTTAAATACTTTACATGGGAAAGCTACACCCCATTGTAATTCATTTCCACCGAGGCCGAAAAAGTGATGTGGTATGTTGAATTCTACTCCTCTCCATGAGCTATCCACTATCTGTTACAATCCAGATCCAGCATCTCATAAAGGATGGCTCAAAGATATAATGACACGTCTGCTCTCCTCAAAGAGTGAATCTCACTCTCTGCAGTACATCTCTGATGTTCGCAGCATCTGAAGTGGAAGGCAGCACTCAGAGGTCAGGAGGGGAGATCTGACTCATTAAAGCTGCTCCGTCCAACGTCCATGATCACATGTTCTATTCATTGTAATATGTGCAGGCTCTGAACAATCTTGAAAATGACCATGGGAAAATCTAAATTCAAATAAAGCTTCAGATCAGGGCCCCTCATCTGGGATTAGTGCCCATTTCCACTGATCACAATAGAGCATTGCAACTGCCTTGTGCAAGATGAGTTGCTGTGCTAATGTAAAGAGAAAGGATGGCTATATTCTTGTTTTAACTTATTGTAAATGGTCAATGCATTCAATGAAAAGAATAATACAAATTAGGAATGTATCTTTAATTGTGTGTGTATGCCTCTTTTTCTCCTGTCCTCAGCATTATTTTGACTCAATTCCACACACTCACATGCTCACTAGATCACCATATTTCAATTATTCAAGTTCAAGTTGTTTTGGGAAGAGACAGTATTTTAAAATCAAACCAAATATCTTAGCCCTCTTTTAATAGAATGCAATACATTTCCTTCATCTCTAAATATTTGAGCTCAATACATTTATTTTCAAAATAATCAAAGACAACTATTCATTCTGAGCTGGTGTTCATCAAAAGGAAAAAGTGTTTACTACAGGATGTAGAAAAGTTGCTGCAGATGGAGGTCACACAGCTGTCACATGACATTGTTTATTAAACAGACAAATCTGAAACCCAAGTAGGACTTTTCCTGACTGTGGCACTTTTACTGCTGGCATCCTCCCTGCTGCCCCTCCGGAGGAAATACTGAAGGAAGGTGGAATGCCAGCTTTCATTAGAGAAAGGATTTCAAAAGCTGCCTGACAGGAACAGTAGGGGCAAAAATGCTTAGCATAAGCATCTTTTTTTGATATCACCAGTGGTGTGACTGGCAGCAGGTTAGGGTACTAAAGATCCCAGGTCCTAATTTAAAGACTAAGCCTTATCTATTAAACGTGCAGTAAATCCTGAACGGCTTACACACCTTCAGTACATCAGGCTGAAGGTGATCGGCTGACATATATTTCTCCTTCAGGAGAATACATCGAAAGACATTTTGATCAAAAGTGCTGTTTATGAAATTACTATATATCAAATAAATCCATTCAATAAAGGTTGTGTAGACTGAGTTACATGAACAGTAGGAAAGGAGAGTGTGACCATATTTGTGTCTGAATCTCAAACCATCAACGTCTGATTGGCAGGCTGAGGAGCAGTTGCTTGGTAACCACGTTTACTATGCCATCCATACTTGTTGTGATGAAAAATGTAAACTCTTCACTACTGAACTATTCTCTAGGAATTCAACATGAGATATAGATGTGCTCCGAGACATATGGATCAGAGCTGGTTGCCCAGCCTCACATAAAGGCACACGTGGGCAAAATGTAGAAACTAAAGTAAGAATACGGAGCTCTCTGTCCACGCTTAATGTTACTGTGCCTCCAAACATACATGGCCTTCAGCTGCTCTATGAGCGGCTAAAATACATGTTGAGTGTTCTACATCTGTGAGCTGCAGTTTGTGACCGACTGGGATGATGTTCCATTAATGTTTCAGATCCATTTCTGTTCCTGCAATAAACATGACAGAGCTCCTCCTGCATGAGTCTCCGTGTGCGGTGTTTACTACTCCGTTTTTTTCTCGCGGGTGTAACATGGTATGGCTGGTATAATTGTATGGGTTAATACATATTTACGCTTTTGTAGATAACCCTTTTATGTAATTGTTAGCAAATAAAAGGACAGTTACTACATCTGGTATGAGTGAACGGAGGATCTGGATTTGATTTAAATCATATTTCATTGATTTGAAATGATTTTGTGTTTCTGACCCCCACCCTGTATTGTCCCCTTCTGTCCTTCAGTGAGTTTGTTTTCCATTCATTAAAGAGTAAGCGACTCAAGGCGTTGCAGAAATCTGTTAAAAAGCTTCTGCATTTCTGTTTGTGTAGTCATAACTGAGAGTAAAGAACTTCACAGTCACCAGCTGAGCAGAAAAAACGCTTTTTAACAGATTTTTTGAGTGCCTTGGCTCTTTTTTTTCCTTCTATAATTTTAAGCCTGCAATTATGACTAGCCATGCAGAATAAAGGCTTCAGACACATTTTCTAAGTGCCTTGGATTTTTCTTTTCACATGACCACCAAAAGACCCCTTTTCATCCAAAAAGGCTTGCATGTCACAATCATTGGGCGAGGAAACCCTGACAGCTTCTTATTTGTTTCTGAAACGACCCAGGATCAGTGCACACTGGCTGTCCTGAGACGATACACAGAGTCTAAATGTGGTGAAGACCCAAAAGCAAGCGGAGGAAATACCGTTTATTCAGCGGACGAGACCTTGCTGTTACGCCACTGACAAAGCACTGAAGCGCGGCCGCGTCTGAGCCACCATTGTTCTTCACTCCTCTTTCTCTCTCCAGGTGCCAATCCTTTATACATGCCATGTTCTTCTGCCATTATCATGACCCATTTTCTTTTGAAAACTGTTTTTCTAAATTGCAAAAAGAGCCGAGGCTGGTACAAGAGCTTTTAAAAGAACCTGTCCCCTTGAGTTTAACTATGCGTGCTGCTGAGTCCTTACTGCTGAAAGTGCTTTTGTCAAGTATTTCTGATAATGCTCTGTTCTCTGCCCACAGTGCTTTGAGCTTTAGGCTTCTGGCTGGTGAAGTGTCCAGCTGGGCAGGAATTACAGCAAAGCAAATAATAACTGCATATCCCAATGTAAGTAATTTATCCCTGCTTTAGTCTCGTATGCTGTCCATAAAGGTGAATGATACACAATGATCCTCTCTGTATGGTTTGCTAATGTCAAATGAAACCAATTGTGTGAATTGTCACTCATTTGGAAATACCAAAACATTTAAGCCCTGTCGATATTTCTCTCAGCCGTTTGCCAGCTGCCCGCTCCGAATGAGCAGCATGGAAGGTCTGGAGTAATGACACTTGCCAGCTTGCTGTCATCACTTCCCATAACTGTCTTGTTAGGCTACAATTCTGTCTCTGGCACAAGCACTGGCACACTATAATGTCTCTCTAATTCACAGCCAGACTTACAACTGAATGAACCTGTTTGATGTTCAGTGTTGGCTTTTGATCAGGGCCATATATTCACAGAGCTCAGTGGTCAGGGTTATAAATGATTATTACTCTAAAGCCGCTTTGTAAAATATAATGAATGGGAGTTGGGTAGTGTGTGTGCCTAGGGATGGTGTCCTCTTAATGAAAGCTTTCTGAAAGCTTTAATTAAAGCTCGTTCACTTACATATTGTGCCAGAATTTGGTCAATATTCGAGCGCGCAAAACTAGCTACTCACGAGCGAAACATTTGCTTTTACACGCACATAATATGACGCTGGCGCGTAGATTCAACCCCCGCGAGCGGGACAGCCCTCTTGCTTGCTAGCGGGAGTGCCTCACTTGCTCGCTGAGTACTGTCTGCGCGCGTGAAAGGTTTCTGACAGTTTGGGGCGGAGCCAATGGACTTTGTTTGACAGCTGCCAGGAAGCTCGGAGTTGCCCGGTTGGATCATTGCCATTGTCTCAACTACCAAGAGGAGCGACAGCAGCAAGATTAGTTGGACGGGATTTAAAGGTCCCATGTCATGCTTTTCTAGTTATTACCCGTCCCCTTCTGATTTATGTAGCTTTTTTATTCATGTAAACGGTCTGCAGAGTCACAAACACCCTGTAGCGAGTACAACTCTAACACGGGGGGGCAGGAGCTCCAACAAGGCGTTTAGGACAGAGAGTGAATACACAGACTTTACAGAGATGCTGTTTGAGAAACCAATGTGAGTTTGGAAAATTGCACAATGTAAATCTATTTTAGTAGACCTCAACAATGGAATTATGATCAGTAGAAATGGCCATGACATGGGACCTTTAATAGTAAAGTTGTTCATAAAAAAATATTATATTCGTAAAGTGTACAGCTAATAAATATCAATGAATTTGATATAAAACAATATATTGCCTACAGCACTTGGATCGTAGGGTCACAGTGTGGAGAAGACGCAGAGAACGCTTTGCTGATTGCTGCACCGATAGAGTAGGAGTGTAGAGGATGTCCTGCCCGCAGTCCTGACCTCAACCTCATTGAACCCCATGTTGGGATCAACTTGGCCCTGCTGTCCGTGCCACACAACCATGCTGGCTGACTTAGGACAAATGCTGGTTGAATAATAAGATGCCATCCCACAGCAGAGTGTGAGCAGGCTGGTGACAGCATGAGGAGGAGAGGCTGTTGTGGCTGTGTTTGGTTCTTCCACACACTACTGAGGCTGCTTATTAAATGAATCAATTGTTAATAAATCAATTGTTGCCAATATGTCTTTATCAGACTTCCATCATCCAATCCACCAAACAGAGTCAACAGCAAAAAAAAGCTGTTAAGCATTGGCAGAGGAGATTTGTCACATACTCAGCTCTGCTGCTCATCCCACAAATGCTTGTTCCTTTCAAACGTGGCATCACTTGAAAGGTAAGAAAAACAGCCTTTCCAACGGTATAAGATGTATTGCCAAAAAGCATTGTTACAACATAGAAATCATCTGCGAAACACAAATTGCCTTACGTTTTGTGTTAAGTTTATATAAAAAAATATATTGTTATATAATTGATATATATTAGCTGTACACTTTTCGAATATAATATTTTTTTATGAACAACTTTACCATTAAATCCTAACTAAAAAACTAATCTTCCTGCTGTCGCTCCTCTTGGTAGGCTAGTTGAGACGATGGCAATGATCCAACCTGGCAACTCCGGGCTTGCTGGCAGCTGTCAAAGTCCAATGGCTCCGCCCCAAATTGTCAGAAACTTTTCAGACGCGTGCAGACAGTACGCCGCGAGCGAGTGAGGCTGCGCCGTGTACAGCGATCGCGGCCACTCTAGTCAATGCGTGTGTTTCCAACAGACGCGCCACGTCGCGGCTCAGAAGTGTCCCAGAAGCGTCTCGGCGCTGGGCTCCACTAAAAATACGCGGCTGGTCTATTTTTGACGTAGATGCGAGGCGTTGCATATAGTCACAGTCAATCCCCAAAATAAACTAATTTTGCAGACCATGGGTATTTCTCAATGTCGAGTACGCTTCCTTGGTAGGACATGTCCCTCGGAGTCAGGTCCTTCGGAAGCGAGGCAAGAATCCTTCCTAGCCTTGGAAAACGGAGAATGGTGGAACAAGCTAAACAGATGTGCTACATATGCGAGGCTTAAATGGAGCACGATTTCCACCAAAGATTTGGAAATTGGTCCGTGCGCAAAGCATTGTGGGGATTTTAAGACCACAGGATTCCCATGTGCAGCCTCGAAATTTCCCGCAACGAAGGATGCCGGCCTCGGTAGAATTCCAAGTATCCTGGAGATTGGAACAGTCCTTTGGCGGGACTCGATGACGTAGTATCCTTGAAATAGTGGCACTGGAGCAGCTTTCCTCGACATTGAGAAACACCCTGTTACTCTGTTTTTACTGACATGTAAAATTTTATTTCACCTTGCTCTATGTTTTTTAACGCACATTCAAAAACGGAAACATTGTCGGAGTTTCAACCGGGTACCGGCCACCGAAAACGGGGTCCTTTCCCGGAAAACAGGGACGTTTTAGTCACCCATCCGATTGTGTTTACAGCTAAGCACACACACTAACATTAATTAAGACTACAAGCTCACTTGGGGTTGAGGCTTTTTTACACGTTGCTTGACTGCCTGCCCACATATCTGATCCAAATATAGTAACGTGTATTGGGGGAAATACTTATTTTAAGTTATTTAATAATTGTGACATTTATTGTACTTTTTGATGGATGAAAGTGAGTGTCCGCGGGGTCTTAAAACATATTAAAAGTTGATCAATCAATTTAGCGAAAATTAAGGCTATTAAAAAGTATTAAAAAGTGTTAAACCGGCATTTTCCAAGGTATTACATTTTGTAGCTTGTTTTCAATAAGTATATCAATTGTCCAAAGAGGTTGTATTCTACAGTGTGCCTGAATGTAATCATTGCGTAGGTGTGTATTGTGATTCCGTGTAGTTTATTTATGGCATTCCCGTTGGATTTGACGTCCTCTGAACAGGACATACAGGACATACAACTGAGGGGGCATTTCCCACTTTTGCCCCCTCGTGGCACCGGGCCCGAATGGGACGCTACTCAGGATGGCGCAGAAAGATCAACTTCCGGTGATACCGAGGACCGAGGAAATTAAAAATAATGTCTTCTGCGTTTTAAAATGACAAAACAAAGACGGCCAATCGTAGCAGAGCATCAGCCAGCTCCAGCCAGGGTCCATCAACGACATGGCTCTGCTCCATCAACTCATGCTTTTGCCTTTAAACATATTTTCCTTCACTAATATGCGTTGAAATGTGTTTTCCTTCTTTCAGAGCTCTTCTCGTAATAATAACCTGAGCTTGCAGTTATAGAGAATACAAAATAAAAAGTAAAACCACAAACAAGTTCATCACATCAAAGACGTGTGGCCAGCGGATATTTGTCGATTCAGCTCCAGCTGAGCCTCAGGGAACTTAAATGCTCCCCCTCACTCCTGAGGAGACACTTAAACTAGAGTTAAACATTAATGTGCGATTATTTATACATTGTGTGGTCTCACATGCCTCCTTACTGTATGGTACAGTATATTCCTCAGTTGCCTATGCAGGTCTTCACCAATTAGTTCTGCATCCATCAATGCTCTGGAAAGGCACCTAGCAGAGTGCTCTACTACCAAAGTTCTGGGGAAAGCAGTGAGCCCCCCGCAAATCATGTCAATGCCTCCCAAAGGACGACTTTCCCAGATGCCTCTGTTTTCCTCTTCACTGATGCGTTACAGCTTGTGTAGGCATATGTATGTGTGTTAAGCTCAAGTATAAATGTGTAAAAGTGGGTCACAGCTGCCAATATAAGACAATTTTTTCAAAGCGGGTTTCCTTGTGCAAAGAGGAGAATGAAATGAATGCATTAACCTCGTCCTTCCCTCATCCTCACAGCCCCGTTTCCAACCACATGTTCTTCCACATGAAAGTGAGAGGAACAAGCAGAACCATACGGGCTGTCTGACTGCTGTGTCCTTCCCTTTATCTTTCATAGGCCTTTCAACTATCCCTCCATCTCTCTTTGATATGTGCCCCGGGCCCGGCGCCACGAGGGGGCAAAAGGGGGCATTGCCCCCTCAGTTGTATTCTTTGCCCCCTCACTTTGAGCATCATTCATCCATCAAAAAGTACAATAAATGTCACAATTATTAAACAACTTTAAATAATTATTTTCCCCAATACACGTTACTATGTTTAGATCAGATATAATAATAATAATAATAATAAATGTTATTTCTTCCTACCCTCACCTATGGTCATGAAGGATGGGTCATGACCGAAAGAACGAGATCGCGGATACAAGCGGCCGAGATGGGTTTTCTCCGCAGGGTGGCTGGTGTCTCCCTTAGGGATAAGGTGAGAAGTTCGGTCATCCGGGGGGGGACTCGGAGTTGAGCCGCTCCTCCTTCGCGTCGAAAGGAGCCAGTTGAGGTGGTTCGGGCACCTAGTTAGGATGCCACCTGGGCGCCTCCCTAGGGAGGTGTGCCAGGCACGTCCAGCTGGGAAGAGACCAAGGGGTAGACCTAGGACCAGGTGGAGGGATTATATCTCTTCGCTGGCCTGGGAGCGCCTTGGGATCCCCCAGTCAGAGCTGGTTGATGTCGCCAGGGAAAAGGAAGTTTGGGGCTCTCTGCTGGAACTGCTACCCACCCCGCGACCCGACCACGGATAAGCGGAAGAAGATGGATGGATGGATGGATGTTATTTCTATAGCGCTTTTCTTGAACCCAAAGACGCTTTACATTTGAGAGGGAGGGTAGACAAACAAAACTAAATTAAAAACAAAGCCAAAAAGAAACAAAACGGAAAAGCAGTCAGGAGGAAGTTGGTTGAGAGGGGGGGGGGGGCTTATGGATACAGAGTTGAAGAGGTGGGTTTTGAGGCGGGACTGGAATAGGATGAGGGACTCAGTCAATCGATCAATCAATGTTTATTTATATAGCCCAAGATCACTCAGACTCACGGAGGTCTTGGGGGAGGGGAGTTCCAGAGCTTCGGGGCTGCCACAGAGAAGGCTCTATCCCGAAGCTCCGGAGTTTGGCCTTGGGGATGGAAAGCAAACCGGCTGAGGTGGATCTGAGGGACCAGGGTGGTTGGTAGAGGATGAGGAGGTCAGTGAGGTAGGGGGGGGGGGGGGGGCAGATGGTGGAGGGCTTTGAAGTAGGGGTGGGCGATATTGAAAAATATATTATCACGATATTTTTCAAGCAGTATCACGATAGACGATATATATCACGATATTTTTTCATGTCGGTTATTATGGTTATTTTTCAAGTTACTTAACAGTACAAGCACCTACAAGGTAACAGAAACTAAAACAAAAAGGAGTAACAGACCAAAATATCATTTTAAGCTGGTTTTATTTCTGAAATGAATCCCTGAATGAACAATTCAACATTTTGATATGGCTTCAAGGCACAGTTTCTCAGTATAAAAATGAACTTTCTGAGGTAGCACTAGCAGTGAACATCAATAAACATGAAAAGGAGGGTAACACATAACTAAGTAAAACATAAAACATCAATGAGGAAAAGTCAGTGCCAAACAATTAAAATGTAAACTTTAGACTTGAAGTGCAATCAAAGGACTTTAGCATAACTGAAGGGAAAAACTAAATACCTTATTGATAAAATAAAATATAAGCCAACAGAATCAACCAAGACAATAAATGAAGTGCAATACTGTCTGAATCCTGACTAGACAGCTTTAGAGCATGTCCTTCACATGAGTTTATTTTTTTTATATATTTAGAAAATCCCAAAAAAAAATTTTTTATCACGATAGATACGATATATCTGAAAAAGCATATCGTGGAGACCTAATATCGTCAAGACGATATATATCGTCATATCGCCCACCCCTACTTTGAAGTGAGGACCAGGAGTTTGTAATGGATGCGGTGTGAAACGGGGAGCCAGTGGAATTCTTTGAGGTCCGGGGTGATGTGATGCCATGATTTGGTGTGGGTGAGGAGTTTGGCGGCTGCGTTCTGGACACGCTGGAGTCTATTGAGGGATGTAGTGCTGATGCCGTAGAGGAGTGAGTTGCAATAGTCAAGGCGGGAGGAGATGAAGGCGTGAATGAGTCGTTCAGCTGCAGGGCGGGTGAGAGAGGGACGGATTTTGGCAATATTGCGGAGGTGAATTAGATTTTTACAACTTGACGGATGTGGGGCTTGAGGGAGAGGGTGGGGTCAAATATAACGCCAAGGTTGCGTGCCTGGGTGGAGGGGGAAACAGGGGTGCCATCAATGGTGACTGTCAGGTTGGGGGTTTTGCTGAGGGTGGATTTGGAGCCGATGAGGAGTTCAGTTGTATTGCTGTTGAGTTTGAGTAAGTAGTGTTGCATCCTGTAAGGGCCTAGCCAGGATGTTGATGTTTTTGTTATTGTTCCTGTTTTCATTGTTGTTTCTCTCATTTCAGACTCAGCTTTCCTGCCCTTGATTTTATTGCAGTCAGACAGGATTCGATGTGGGTGAGGGGGTTGTGTGAGGGGTTGTGGGGGGGTTTGGTGCTGAGGTAAATCTGTGTGTCGTCAGCGTAACAGTGAAAGTCCAGGTTGTATTGGCGGAGAATCTGACCAAGGGGGAGGATGTAGATGATGAAAAGAAGGGGGCCGAGTACTGAACCTTGGGGAACACCTTGGGTGACTGAAGCTGTGGCAGAGGAGTGGTTGTTGAGGGAGATGAAGTGGGATCTGTCGGAGAGGTAGGACTGGAGCCACCTGAGTGCAGTACCTTCGATACCGATACCCTGGAGTCGGGTAAGCAGGATGTTGTGGCTCACGGTATCAAAATGCTGCACTCAGGTCGAGGAGGATGAGGATTTTGAGGGAACCAGTGTCAGCAGAGGTGAGGAGGTCATTGAGGACTTTGATGAGTGCCGTTTCTGTGCTGTGGTGGGGACGAAAACCAGACTGAAGGGGTTCAAAAAGCTGGTTGGTTTGGAGAAGGTGGTGGAGTTGTTTGGAGATGATGTGTTCTATTGTTTTTGAGAGAAAGGGGAGGTTGGAGATGGGACGGTTATTACTGAAGGAGGAGGGATCCAGACCGGGTTTCTTGAGGATGGGAGTGACAGCAGCAGTTTTGAAGGCAGAGGGAACGGTCCTTGGGACAGGGAGGAGTTGAAAAGGTAGGGGCAGAGGACGGGGAGGCAGGACTTCAGTAGAGGGATGGGTAGAGGGTCAAGCGAGCAGGTTGTGGGTTTGGAGGAGCTGATCAGTTTGAGTATTTCAGGGGGGTAACCAGAGTGAACTGGGAGAGGCGGCCGTGGGGAGGAGGGCTCGGGAGGTCCAGGGAGATGGGGGGAGAAATTGTGGCGGTGGATGTTGGGGGAGATGTATGTGTGTCAGATGCAGTGGATAGGGAGAGATTAATGGCAGTGATTTTGTAAGAGAAAAACTGGAGGAATGAACTGCATAAAGTGGAAGTGGAGGAAGGGAGGGTGTCAGCACGGGGTTTGAGGAGCTTGTTGACAGTGGAGAAGAGGGTCCTGGGGTTATGGGAGGGGTCGGTAAAGATGGTGGAGAGGTAAGCAGTTTTTGCGGCAGTGAGGGGCGTCCTCTGTAGGTAGTGAGATGGATTTTGTAGGATTCATGGTGAACTGTGAGGGATGATTTCATGGTTAGGCGTTCAAGCTAGCGGCCCGGTTTGCTTCAATTTACGGAGTACAGGGGTGAACCATGGTGAGGAGGTTTTAAAAGTGACATTTTTCCTTTTGAGGGGGGATAGGCTGTTGAGGGAGGCGAGTAGGGTGGAATTAAGGTGGTTGAGTTGGGTGAGCTGAGGTTCAAGTCCAGGGGGAGAGTAGAGGATAGCAGGTCGGAGAGGTGCTGGGGATCAACAGAGCACAAATTACGGAAGGTGATGTTCCTGGATGGGTGGGGGGGGGGGGGGGGCGGGGGGGGGGGGGAGGCAATGGTGAACTGTATGAGTTTGTGGTCAGAGAGGGGAAAGGGGCAGGGGTGGAGGTCGAGTACTGGGAGGTTGGTGGAGCAGACAAGGTCAAGGATGTGTCCTTTATCATGGGTGGGGAAGGTGACATATTGGGTAATTGAGAAATTGCCCAGAAGGGAGGAGAATTCATTACATTACATTACATTGCATTTAGATGACGCTTTTATCCAAAGCGACTTACAATAAGTACATTCGACCAGGAAGACACAACCTTGAAGAAAACAGAATCATATAAGTACATCAGGTATCATAGAGTCACACATTTCAAGTGCTACTCAACTGGCTATAGATAAGCCAGTCCTTTATTAGTATATAAGTGCTTTGTTATTAATTCTATCGCTCGAAGTGGAGTCGAAAGAGATGAGTTTTCAGTCTGCGCCGGAAGATGTGCAGGCTTTCTGCTGTCCTGATGTCAATGGGGAGCTCATTCCACCATTTTGGAGCCAGGATAGCAAACCAATGTGATTTTGCTGATGGAAACTTGGGTCCCCCTCGCAGCGAGGGTGCAGCGAGTCGTTTGGCTGATGCAGAGCGTAGTACACGCGCTGGGGTGTACAGTTTAACCATGTCCTGGATGTAGGAAGGGCCAGATCGCACGCGCACGCTGGAAGGAGAGGACGCTGGCGTTGCTTGTTCGCCGCTTCTCCGTCTGCGTTTTAACTTCTCTTGCCTCGTAAAAAGTGTTCGTTTTGACTGCTGGATTATATATAGCCTTCTGTTCTGTCATAACTGTGTGATGATCGCGTTGTTCAGTTTTTCATCCGGCTACTCACCATTTCTGTGGATCAGCTGTCTGGGGCTAGCTACCTGTCAGCTGTTAGCATCGACAGCCGCCGAATCCCGTTTTCCCCTGGGTTTTTGGTCCGGACTTCCACCTCTCTCGCCACCTGGATTATCCCTAAACCGGATTGACTGTTGTCGCGAGGGCCGAACTGTCCGTGAGTTAGCTCCGATCATTGCACCGCGGAGTGCTGTTGCCCGAGGCTCGGTAGCTGGCCGATTAGCTGCTAGCCGGTTAGCTGCTGTGGATATGGTGCTTCAATACTCCGCTCTCCAACTTCGGAGTTTTTTCAGCTCTGCTGCACCAGTCTGCCTGGATGCCATCAGATCATCAGGACTCTTGCAGCGCCCCCGCTACATACACAGATCATCCCGCTACAAATTTATTCACACAAATTCTAGTATTCCTGTAGTACAATCGGCTCTGCACTTCCGTGTTGCTTGTCGACGTCATCTAAACACACGTCACGTGCGCACCAGCTGTTTGAAGCCCCTGCTCTGACAGTAGCACTCCTCCTGTCTCCTCTGCAGCCACCTTCATGCTGCTTAATACCCGCTCCCTCAATAATAAAGCATTACTCATCCATGACATCATCATTGATAAGAAACTTGATTTCTTATGTTTAACGGAGACATGGCAGAACCAGCAGGATTTCTTTGCTCTCAACCAAGCTACTCCCCCAGGCTATGTTTACCTCCATAAACCTCGCTCCACGGGCCGCGGCGGCGGGCTGGCTGTTATCCACCGAGCAGGTATCCGGGTCAGGGAGATTCCCTCTCCCATATCACATCATTTGAGTGTATTACATTCTCGCTCTCCGGATCACCTCTACTCCAGGTTGCCCTGATTTACCGCCCCCCCCAAAGCTTCCACCACCTTCATGTCCGAGCTGAGTGAGCTTCTGTCCTCTCTCTGCTCTAAATCACCTTCCACCTATCTGCTGGGAGATTTTAACATCCACGTCGACTCCACCAGCTGTAGCTTTGCCGCAGAATTTCTGTCACTTCTGGACTGCCTCAACATAACACAGCATGTCCAGGGCCCCACCCACTCCAAAGGTCACACGCTGGATCTAGTCTGCTCCAC
Organism: Harpagifer antarcticus; assembly: GCA_902827135.1. Lineage (NCBI taxonomy): Eukaryota > Metazoa > Chordata > Actinopteri > Perciformes > Harpagiferidae > Harpagifer > Harpagifer antarcticus. The sequence continues at coordinate 267,807 of CADEHL010000497.1, read as the reverse complement.
TGGTGCCCCCCCCTCTCATCTGCAGCGCCTAGATCTGGCAGTATCAGACCACCATGCCATCATCTTCATCATCCCTATCCCCCTGTCCAAGCAGCGCCCCAGGCGCACAATCACCTTCAGAGACACCAAATCAGTGAGTGCATCAGCCCTATCAGACCTCCTCATAACCCACATGGCCCCGGCTCTCTCCGACTCGCCGGACGTGTTGGTGGCCCGCTACAACACTGCCCTCTCTCTCAGCCTGGACTCCCTGGCTCCCCTCAGAAGCCGGACGGTGTCTTTTCTCCGCCCGGCACCATGGTTCACTTCTGATCTTCGCACAATGAAGCAAACTGGTCGTCGGTTGGAGCGGCTTTCCAGACGAACTGGCCTCACCGTCCACCGTATGGCCTTGGTGGACCATGTAAGGTCCTACAAGGAGGCTCTCTCCAAGACCAAGACCGCCTACTACTCCTCCCTCATCACCTCACAACAAAATCACCCCAGATCCTTGTTCTCCACCATCAACCGACTGCTCCGCCCCCTCCCTGCCACGCACACTGCTGAAGCTCCTGACCTCTGCTCCAAATTCCTCAACTTTTTTCAGGCTAAGGTGATCTCCATTCATCAACAACTCCTGGTGCCCGCCCCTCCCCCTCTCTGCACTGGCCCCTGACACAGAAATGCACACTCCCAGCTCAACCCCTCAATCCCCAATGCTCTCTCTCCTCCTTCTCCCCAGTGGATGTTCCACTGGTCTCGAAGCTGGTGACCAATGCTAAGGCCTCCACCTGCTCCCTTGACCCCATGCCCACGGTGCTGGTCAAGGCCTGCCTTCTCACCCTCTGCCCCATCATAACAGACATCATCAACTCCTCTCTGTCATCTGGAATAGTTCCCTCCTGCTTCAAAACCGCCTCCATCACTCCCATCCTCAAGAAGCCTGGTTTGGACCCTGAGGAGCTGAACAACTACCGACCGATCTCCAACCTTCCTTTCCTTAGCAAAACTTTGGAAAGAGCAGTTGCCGCCCAGCTTCATCAACATCTGTCCAACCATGAGCTCTACGAACCCCTACAGTCAGCCTACAGAGCACATCACAGCACAGAGACCGCCCTCCTCAAGATCACTAATGACCTCCTTCTCGCTACTGACTCCGGACAAATCAGTATTCTCATCCTCCTCGACCTCTCTGCTGCGTTTGACACTGTTTCTCATACATTCCTCCTGAAATGCCTCTCTGACAACCTTGGCATCACTGGCACAGCTCTGTCATGGTTTCAGTCCTATCTCTCAACCAGGTCTCAGTTTGTTAGCATCAGCGGCTCATCCTCCCCCTCGGCCCCAGTCAACCATGGTGTCCCCCAAGGCTCCGTGCTTGGTCCCCTACTTTTCACCATTTACATGCTCCCCCTTGGCCAGATCATACGTCAATTCGGTCTCAATTTCCACTGCTACGCTGACGACACTCAGCTCTATCTCAGTACCTCACCATCCGCCCAGCTACCTCCACAGTCTTTGGTCAATTGTCTCCATGCCATAAAAACCTGGATGACAGCAAATCTACTCAAACTCAACAGTAAGAAGACTGAGCTCATGGTTGTGGCCTCCAAAGCACTGCTCCGGAAGGTTGGGGATCTCCTCCTCCACATTGACGGCTGTTCCATCTCCCCGTCTCCCGAAGTCCGTAACCTGGGTGTCATCCTTGACTCCACTCTCTCATTTCAGTCACATATCAAATCCGTCACCAAAACTGCCTTCTATCACCTCAGGAACATCTCCCGTCTACGACCATCACTCTCTGATTCCGTGGCCGAGACCCTCATCCATGCATTTGTCTCCTCCCGGTTGGATTATTGCAACGGAGTCCTGTTCGGGGTTCCCAGTAAAGCCCCGGACAGGCTCCAGTATGTGCAGAACTCAGCTGCCAGGGTGCTCACTCACACCAAGCCCTGGCAGCACATCACCCCCCACCCTGATCCACCTCCACTGGCTCCCAGTCAAGCACCGTATCACTTATAAACTCCTTCTTCTGACTTACAAATCCCTCCATGCCCTCGCCCCCCAATACCTGTCTGACCTTCTCCGCTACCACACTCCATCCCGGAACCTAAGATCATCTGGACAGGATCTCCTCTCCACCCCCCGCACCAGGTTGCGGACTTTCGGTGCCTTCAGTGTGGCATCCCCCACCCTCTGGAACTCTCTCCCCCCCCAAATCCGCAGTGCCCCAACCCTGGACAAATTCAAAAAAGCCCTCAAAACGCACCTTTTTACTAAGGCTTTCCCCACTGTATAGATAGTTTAATAGGTTTATTTTTCCGCTACATCCCCCCCCCACCCCCCTTAACCTGTCTGCCTCTTTTCCCCTACTCCCAGGATGTGGGCTTTATTGTTAAGTGACCGGATATTGAGGAGGGCAAAATTGGTCAAGTGGCGGGTTGGAGGGGTGGTGGCAGGCTGGAGAGGTATGAGGTTGGCCAGGTTAGCAGCGCGGGGGTGGGCACGAGAGGGGGGGGGGCCGTGGAGCAGAGGAGGGAGGCTTGATGGTGGGGAGAAATGGCTTGTTATATGTGTTGGGAGGCGGAGGGGAGTGGGATCCGCTCCAGGTATTTCATGCAGCTGGGAGTGTAGGTGAGCGGGGGAGAGAGGAGCAGTAGGAATTGCGTTCTGATGGCGTATGGTCTGATGGTGTGCGACAGTGCGTTGTGTAGAGCAGATGGATGCTATGGATTGTCCGTGCTGAAAGTAAACAAAAATGCGGCGGGTGCTTCGGTGAATGTAGCGGGGTCGACGAAGGAGTCCAAGATGTCTGATGACTGAGATGGAAGACGGGGTGGAGGAGTTGGTGAATGACAGAAGCTGTGAGATGGAGTATTTCAGCATGATGACAGGCGGGAATGCTGAGAGCTGTGGAGACGAGGAAGATTCACGACATGGCAGGAGGATGAGAACAGCGGGACGGGACAGATGCCAGAAATCTGAAACACGGACCACTATTGCGGTAAGCATGTTGTAACTTCCGGTTGTTGTCATTGTCATCTCCGGGTATCCCCGTGTGCCTGTTCTGCTTGCTGATAGCTTATTATCTTAACTTAATCGATCGTTTTAAAACTCTTGATCACGGCAACTGCCTGACGTTGTAATCACACGTTACTACAGCTTAAGCACTCACAACTCTCCGTCTCTTAGCGACTGTAACTCCACAGTTGCCTACACTCTTTTCGGGTTTGCTAACGGTAGCTACTTTAGCTTGATAGCTAGCCATGGCTCTTTCCCCACCCTCTGGTGCTATTTCCTGCTCTTCCTGTCTCATGTTTGGTTACTCCCCTACCTCCTTTACTGGTACCGATACATGTGTTAAATGTAGTATAGCTGTTAGGTTGGAGGCGGGAATCATAGCCATAGAAGCCCGGCTCCGCATCTTAGAAAGTAACTTAGCTACATTAAAGCCCATGTTAGCCAGTGCGGACCGGCAAAAGGTAGCTCCTATTAGCCGTCCCCCGGCAACTCCCGAGCAGCAGGGAGACTGGGTGACTGTTCAGAAGTGGCATAACGCGAAACCCGCAGGTCCCCACCATCCCGTTCACGTGTCTAACAGATATTCCCCACTCAGCGAGACACCCGCTGAGAAGCCAACTCTGGTTATTGGTAGCTCTATTATGAGACACGTGAAGTTAGAGACCAAAGCCTCCACAGTCGCATGCATTCCGGGGGCCAGAGCGGGCGACGTTGAGGCGCATCTTAAACTGCTGGCTAAAAATAAACGTAAATACAGTAGGATTGTTATTCACGTCGGTGGTAATGATGTTCGTTTACGCCGATCAGAATGCACCAAACTTAATGTGGAGTCGGTGTGTAGTTATGCTAAAACAATGTCGGACACCGTAATCTTCTCTGGTCCCCTCCCCAATCTGATCAGCCTTCTGGGGAAAACCTGGTCTGATTAAGAGAGACGGCATTCATCCTACTTTGGAAGGTGCAAATCTCATTTCGGCAAACATTTCAGGGCTTTGTGGACTTAATCCATGACAAACTGGAGTTGAGACCAGGAGGCGGAGTCGCAGTCTTACACGCTTCTCTGCGCTCTCTCCTAGGCAGTCATCCATAGGAATCCCGAACCCAATAAAATACCCAATATTAGCGGTGTGTGTGTCTGCCCAAGGACAATTTAAGGTAAAACCTAATAGAGGTGTCATACATAATAACCTAATAAAAGTAAATGTAACAACTACTACAGTGCAACAAAACAGGAATATTAAATGTGGTCTCTTAAACATAAGATCTCTAGCATCTAAAGCAATATTGGTAAATTATTTAATATCAGATTATAATATTGATATATGCTGTCTCACTGAAACTTGGTTGAGACATGAAGAATATGTCAGCATAAATGAGGCCACTCCACCCAGCCATATCAATACTCATATTGCCAGAGGCGTGGGCCGAGGAGGTGGAGTTGCAGCAATCTTTGACTCAAGTTTACTTATCAATACTAAACCAAAATTAAATTATACCTCCTTTGAAGTCTCGTTTTTAGTCTTACGCATCCGACCTGGAAAACTTTGCAGCCAATCTTATTTGTTACAGTGTACCGTGCACCAGGTCCTTATTCAGAGTTTTTATCAACTTTGGTTCTTAAAACAGATAAAGTAATTATCGTAGGTGACTTTAATATTCATGTTGACGATGATAAAAATAGCCTTACTGTTGCATTTAACTCTATATTAGATTCTGTTGGTTTTTGTCAGAGTGTAAATAAACCAACCCACTGCTATAATCACACTCTCGACCTTGTTCTGACTTATGGTATTGAAATTGAGCAACTATTAGTCGAACCGCATAATCCTGCTTTATCCGACCATTTCTTAGTAACTTTTGAAGTACTGTTACTAGACTACAAAGCATTAGTCAAAAGCTCCTGCAGCAGAAACCTATCTGTTAGTGCTATAGCCAAATTTAAGGAAGAGATTCCACCAATACTTAACTCGATAGCTGGTCTGCATGTAGGGGAGGACACTTATACAAAATGTCCACCACCCCAAATTGATCATGCTGTTGATAGTGCTACAGATGCGCTGCGAATACAATTAGACTCTGTTGCTCCTTTGAAAAAGAAGAAAATAAAACAACATAGATTAGCTCCATGGCATAATGCCGAAACCCGCAAAATAAAGCAAAAGTCGAGACAACTTGAAAGGATATGGCGTTCCACTAAACTTGAAGAATCTCGTTTAATTTGGCATATTACTCTCAATGAATATAACAAAGCACTGCGTAAAGCGAGAGTAGCCTACTACTCTTCACTAATAGATGAGAATAAGAATAATGCAAGATTTCTTTTCAGCACTGTAGCCAGGCTGACAGAGAGCCATAGCTCGATTGAGCCTTCTATTCCCATAGCACTCAGTAGTAATGATTTTATGTGCTTTTTTAACGATAAAATTGTTACTCTTAGAAACAAAATTAATGACCTCTTGCCTTTGACCAGTATAGTGTTATCAACTCCCGGAAACGTAAGTTCTAATATTACACTAGATAGTAAACTAGAATGCCTTCTCAGCAGCCATAAACCGTTGAACAATTAAATTCAATGATTCTCTCTTCTAAACCATCAACGTGTATATTAGACCCAATTCCAACTAAGCTGTTGAAGGAAGTTTTTCCATTAATTAGCACTTCTTTATTAAATATTATGAATATGTCTTTATTATCAGGCTATGTTCCACAATCATTCAAAGTAGCAGTGATAAAACCGCTTCTTAAAAAGCACACAACCTCGATCCAGAGGTTTTAGCCAACTATAGACCTATTTCTAATCTTCCGTTCCTCTCAAAAATTCTTGAGAAAGCAGTCGCAAAACAGCTGTGTGATTACTTAAAAAACAATGATTTATTTGAAGATTTTCAGTCTGGCTTTAGAACACATCATAGCACAGAGACAGCTCTGGTCAAAGTCACAAATGACATTCTAATAGCCTCTGACAAAGGACTTGTCTCTATTCTTGTTTTGCTCGATCTCAGTGCTGCATTTGATACTATCGATCATGATATCTTATTGCAAAGACTAGAGCACTTAGTTGGCATACAGGGAACTGCCTTAGGCTGGTTTAGGTCCTATCTATCTGAACGCTCTCAGTTTGTACGTGTCAATGATGAATCTTCCACGCAAACCAAAGTTAGCCACGGAGTGCCCACGGAGTGCCACAGGGCTCAGTGCTCGGACCTATTTTGTTCACATTATATATGCTTCCGTTAGGCAATATTATAAGGAATCATTCTGTACATTTTCATTGTTATGGATGAGATGATACTCAACTATATTTATCAATCAAGCCTGATGAATTAATCATCTAAATAAAATTCAAGACTGCCTCAAGGACTTAAAAAACGTGGATGACCTTAAACTTTTTGATGTTAAACACGACCAAAACTGAATTTATTGTACTTGGCCCGAAGATCTACGAAACAAATTATCTAAAGATATACTAACTATGGATGGCATTAATTTGGCCATCCAGTGAGACGTAAGGAATCTTGGTGTATATTTGATCAGGATTAGCCTTTAACGCCCACAATAAAATCAATTTCAAGACCGCCTACTTCCATCTACGTAACATTGCAAAAAATCAGGCATATCTTGCCTCAAAACGAGTGCAGAGAAACTAGTCATGCATTTGTTTACTTCAAGGCTGGATTATTGTAACTACTTTATTATCAGGGTGGTACCAAGAAGTCAGTCAAGTTGCTTCAGCTAATTCAACATGCTGCAGCTCGTGTACTAACCAGAGTTAGGGAAAAGGGATCACATTACTCCTGTTCTGGCTGCCTTACACTGGCTCCCTATAGAACACAGGATAGAATTTAAAATTATTCTTCTCTCGCCTACAAAGCCCTTAATGGGCAGGTGCCATCTTACCTTAAAGAACTCATTATACCCTACTGTCCTACTAGGGCATTGCGTTCCAAGAATGCAGGGTTGTTGGTTGTTCCTAGAGTCTCTAAAAGTACAATGGGAGCCAGAGCCTTTTTATCAAGCTCCACATTTGTGGAATCAGCTTCCAGTTTGTGTTCGGGCGGCAGACACCCTATCCGTTTTTGAGTGCGCTTAAGACCTTCCTTTTTGATAAAGCTTATAGTTAGGGCTGATTAGATTCAGCCCATAGTTTTGCTGATATAGGCTTAGTTTGTCGGGGGACATCTTACTTCTTCCTTCTCTCTGTCTATACCTGTGTACTCCCATGTTCCGATTAACCCAGCTTCCCCAAATTTCTTTCTTTTTGGTGTCTATATACGCTGGGATCCGGAGTCATGGATGATCCTGCGGTCCTGTGTCCTGCATCACGAGCCCTGGATCTTGAGTCGTGGCTGTGGTCCTGGATCATAGGTCCTGGATGGATATCCTCGTGGATCCATCTTCCTATTATACACACATGCATTTCCAAACATTTGGACTACCTATGCTGCAAATGTATTATCTTTTCAATTTACACACGGCATCTATTGCACGACTGTCCGTCCTGGGAGAGGGATCCCTCCTCTGTTGCTCTCCCTGAGGTTTCTCCCATTTTCCCCTTTAAACTGTGGGTTTTCTTCGGAAGTTTTTCCTTGTACGATGTGAGGGTCTAAGGACAGAGGGTGTCGTATTGTCATACTGATATTTTGTACAAACTGTGAAGTCCACTGAGACAAATGTAACATTTGTGATATTGGGCTATATAAATAAACATTGATTGATTGATTGATTGATGTACCCCAGAGATGAAGGCAGGAGGCAGAGAGAGTCCACGGTTGTTGCGTGGGACGGAGACAAACAAGTAGGCGATGTAGGAGATAGTAATAGCCACCCGGCACTTTGATGGCTGAGTGAGGGCAGCCAGCAACGGAGGCAGAAATCTAAAATAAGTTCAAATTAAAAACAATGTGCAGTGCAGTAAAGATGTGCAATGCAGGGCAGTAGTCCAATTCGAAAGTTTTGCAAGAACGAATGGTAGCTGAGGGTGATAGAGGGTAACAGAGGCGGAGAAGCGGCGAACAGTCAACGTCAGCGTCCTCTCCAGCGGGAAAATATATGTGGGCAGGCAGTCAAGCAACGTGTAAAAAAGCCTCAACCCCAAGTGAGCTTACAGTAGTATTAATGTTAGCGTGTGTGCTTAGCTGTAAACACAGTCGGATGGGTGACCAAAACGTCCCCGTTTTCCGGGCAGAGTCCCCGTTTTCGGTGGCTGGTACCCGGTTAAAACTCCCGAAAATGTTCCCGTTTTTGAACGTGCGTTAAAAAAAATAGAGCAAGGTGAAATCAAATGTTACATGTCAGTAAAAACAGAGTAACAGTGTTGTGCCTGTTTGTAGCATTAGCGTATTTCTTCTTCTTCTTCTTCTTCTTCTTCTTCTTATTTTGTCTTTAATGGCGAATCGCTTCCACTTGGAGCATATATCGCCACCTACAGTTGATTTATTAAATGTTTATTTTAAATCCTTGTCCTCATACCAGTGTTTTTGAGGAACTTGAAGATCAGCTTGTTTACTTCATTTCTTGATTTACTTTCGTATATTGACTTGAAATCCATGTTGTTTGACATCAACAAAAAATAAGACAGACAACTTCAGATAGCACCACACACGATGGTTACTTGTTATTATTTAGGGCTGCCTGTATGGATCAGGTCTTTGCCAAAGTGAACCCTTTTACTAGAATAATAATATGTTATGTATTATATCAACCGTATTGGTACAATGAGCGACATCTAGTGACGGATATTGGAACATTGATTGATTTTTCTCATGGCAATCAATGTTAGTCTGTTAACCAAAGTGCAGCATCTATCTATCAACTATCTACTATCTATTATTAAGATCAGAGGAAAAGACAGAACGAGAGGGGTAAATCCAGAATAAAAATAAAGAAGCAAAGAGATTGTAGAGCATGAGAAGGAAAAAGCTTGGGTTGTCAATTCATTACATTGCCAGTATTTTTTGCCCCCTCGGATTTTTTAACAGCCCCCTCAGTAATTTCATCCTGGAGCCAGGCCTGATGTGCCCTGTCTCCCACCCTGAGCACAGCTGGGTCTCACTGCCTTATATTTCACTTCCTGCATACTGAACATTGCTGGGCTGAAAGATTTTCTGAATATTCCACGTTGTGTGTTTTTCTACAAACAACCAAACGTTTTAATAGGGGAGCAGACATGTTGTGTCTACATTTTAAAATGAAACATTATCAGCAAAAAACAAGTACCTACTTGTAATCAAATCAAATCAAATCAAGTTTTATTTATAGAGCACATTTAAAAACGATGTTTGGTCGAGCCAAAGTGCTGTACATGTAATAAAAACATTTTACTGCAGTGCAATTGTAACAAGAGACAGTCATTTTGCAACAGCAAATATAAAAACAATACACAGGTAAATGTCAGAAGTCGTGCTCCTCTCTAGCTAGAAAGCCTGAGAGAAGAAGTGCGTTTTGAGAGAGGATTTAAAAACCCCTAGGGTCTGGGCCGACCTCACATGGAGGGGCAGAGTGTTCCAGAGCCTCGGGCCAGCTGCTGCGAAGGCTCGGTGCCCTCGGGTTTTGAGCCTAGTCTTCGGCACTACCAGCAGCAGCTGGTCAGCAGACCTTAAAGCTCTGGCTGGGGTGTAGCGCTGGAGGAGTTCAACTATATAGGAAGGAGCCAGCCCATTTAGAGCTTTAAAAACAAATAAAAGGATTTTAAAATCAATTCTGAACTGAACTGGAAGCCAGTGTAGTGAGGCCAGAATTGGGGTGATGTGGTCGCGCTTTTTGTGTCCAGTCAGCAAACGTGCAGCTGCATTTGGACCAGCTGCAGGCGTTTAATTGACGCGTGTCCATACCCACATACAGAGCGTTGCAATAGTCCAGCCTTGAGGTAACAAAGGCGTTGATGACCCTTTCCATGTCTTTAAAGATAAATGGACTTGGTTTTGGCCAATAGTCTTATTTTAAAAAGCAGGATTTGACTACGCTGCTGACCTGCTTATCGAATTTAAAAGTGTTCGTCAAGGTCACGCCAAGGTTCATGACCGAGGGGAGGATGTTTAGTTGGAGGGAGCCCAGAATATCAACCTGAGAGGCTGGAGGTTGTGGTCCAAAAAAGATGACCTCCGTCTTGCCCTCGTTAAGAGTCAGGAAGTTGTTGCTCAGCCAGGATTTGATCTCCGTTAAGCAGTCCATCAGCTGCTGTAGTGACTGTTTGACAGAAACCTCAGCCTTGCTGCCTGTCATTTCAGACAAGAGGACAACAGAATACACAAGTCAAGTATTGTTGAGGCTGTGCTCCATCTGGACCGATGCTGAGGGCACAGCAGCAAGGTAAGCAGCTGTGCATGCAATTTCAAGTGAAGCATGATTCAAAGACTGACTGTGGAAACACTAGGCTGGACAGAATGTTGAGGGATTTTGAAAAACACAAGATACAAACAAAAGTTAGTGTAAATGTAAATGTGTTCACAAAAAGAAACATATACTTCAAGATCCTAAATCAAAAGCAGCCAGTGTTTTCTGGATGTTCAACTATGTTAGGACAAGCATGCCCGAACAGACGGGGAAGGTTAGTACTAAACCAAATACACACGCTGTGGGAGTGCTCATGGCATAACTCACTGAGAGTTCAGCACAGAGTTGTTTTGAACACCCCCCCCCCCCCACACACACACACACATCCAGAACACTCCCTGACCTCACCTGTCCTCCCCAAGGGCTGCACACACACACACACACACCCACACACACACACACACACACACACACACACACACACCACACACACACACACACCACACACACACACACACCACACACAACACACACACACACGTAAAGCATCCAGATGCTCTGATGCTTAGCAACACTCCCTGACCTCATCTGTCCTCCCCAAGGGCTGCACACACACACACACACACACACACAGACCTTGCCATATAATTAACAACCAGACTAACTGTCTGTATAATTAAGCACCGTAAGACATAGGGTGCTTACCCAGGCCAGCAAAAAAGACAACATCTGTTTCCATATCCACAAGAACACTTCTACCACTGACTGGCCCTGAATATTTATTTGTGTGTTGTAACTCACCAAGCTGTACAAACCTTTTCAAAAGTGATGAGGCTCCTTATGAGATGAATGGAACTGTTTTCTTGCTGTTAACATGACTCCATGTCATCAGATACACATCAGCCCCCAGCTTCCAACGCAGGACTTTAAAATCCTTCCACGTATTTTGGACAAATTCAATGCAAGGATCCAATAAATAATTTTTTTACTATTTGTTCATCATTAAATTGGTTACATAAATAACTTGGGTATGTCATGAAGACTAAATATTCTGATGTTTGGAGCATTCAGTCTCTTAAAGAGAGCAGTGCTGTCTTTCTGCTTTGTGGATAGGGAGAGCTGTTCAGTTCCCTCCACCACCCTAAAGCTATTTTACACTTGTAAAATTGCTTAAGATATTAGCAAGCAGATACAATACCCAACCAAACTTCAGACCAGTGTTTCATTGATTTAAGGATTGACTCTACAGTAATGCCTGCCTCTGGGCAATTTCTGTCAGAGAAAAGGAATTCTAACATTCAGTGGCGTAACAAGGTTGTGATTGGCGCCGGTGCAAATATTGTTTTGGCGTCGGAGGTCTCAATAGCGCCATAGAGTCCCCTATCGGTTGGGGCTGATGGGGGAACTGTTGGACCACCGCCGGTCACAGCCAAATCCAGCCTCTCCTCCTGGCTGGCTGGAGAAGAAGGTCGCACAGCCACGAATACAGCTTCACTTGTGGAGCTAGATGGCAATGATGGTGGTGAGGCAGGTGAGCTATCGTTAGGCTCCGGCTGCCGCTGCACTTCAACATTGCTAACGTTAGCTTTCGCTTTCGAGGACGATGTATGACAAAAAAAACGGTCTGCACCGTCGATAGTTACGCCACTGCTAACATTGGAAAGAGAGGCTCGGCACATGCTTCGTACCCTTTTTTTGCAAGAAATCTTAGCATCAGCAGACCTATCCAAGATCTCAATCCGTCAAGTTTATTTAGTTTTTTCAGCACAAGAATCAGAGGCAACCCGCTGCAAGAAAAGACAGACTTCAGTGCACAGATGCTGAACACTTAGGCATGCCCCATGCTGTTTGTATGAAGTATAGAGCCAGAGATACCAGAGGGAGGCTCGTCTGCTCTTATGCAGTCTATTAGTAAGAATTAGGATTCATACAAACCTAATAATATTTCTCCCCATTTCTCATCTATGGTTGAGATGTGTGGGGGGGTGAACTTCAGAGCATATCAGCAGAGGTTTATTTCTGGCTGCATATGGATCCCCTCTGGGGATGAAAACAAACGAAGCGAAGGCTAGCAAAAAAACAACTAACTTAATGTTAACGTACATATGATGGTGGCCATTAAAATAGCGAGAGCATCTTTTGGGCCCCGCAGCTCTTCGTGCCCTTGAAAACAAGGCCATGACACTCTGTAAAAGATCTCATTGTAGACCACTCCTCAATGTGAGTTGGTATTCCTTAAAGTTAGTCGGCTGCTGTAGTTAGTATGATGAAAGGGAAATCAGCCAAGAGCGAGTGAAGAAATACATTTGCAGCAGTGGAACCAAATGTACGAGTTTTAGAGTCAGCCTGGCTGTTGATTACTGATACCGCAAGTGGAACAATATGCAGGTAACTTTAGCATTAAGCATGTACAAAGTGTGTTAGGTAGAAGAGTTAACTCCAGCCCCCCCGACAGAAAGAGAGAAACACTACTCTACCTTTCTGATGGCCTCGACCCAGCGTCACAAAACCAGAGGAGATGAAGTTGTGAAGGTCAGCGCCTCCACTGCTCAAAGAGCTCTCCTTTCCATAGTGGAGACCTGTGTGCACACACACAACACACACACCACACACACACCCCACGCACACGCACCACACACACAAAACACACACACTCAATCAATTAGGCAGACATATACACACAGTATTTTTAAACTAGAAACATTAGTAGTGTGTTCCTACCTACACAAGCAACTCCTTTACATTGGACAGAACATGAGTACCTTCGAGAGATACATGGATACCTTCCAGTAGGATTAATACCTGTTCTATATCTACATTTAACCAAGTTAGGACTCCATATTATGGCAATTGATACATAGATTCTAATTTAATGTGGGTTTTTTGTTTAAAAGTCCAAAAAGACTTCCTGGTAATAAATTGCATCAGCAGACATGTCGGATCATTTGATTTGATCTAACCTTTGTTTGACCAAGGCAACAAGGACAATGGGAAAAAAAAGAAATCTAAATGAAATACTTTAGTCTTAAAATGTCAGGAAATAGTGAACAATGCAATCTTCTTTTTTCAACAAGAGAAAATGAATGATTGAAATCAATATGTTTATTATATCTTCTTTTTATTGCATGTATTTGTTTGACTTTGTTTTTGATCAAAGTGTGGCTCTCCTGTGATGAAGATGTGCATCAAACACCTCTGTAAGCTCACTAACTCCATCTCCTCATTAAAACTAAAGCCTTTGAAACGTGTAGTCTTCAGAGCCAGCTGACGCTGACTGAAGTTCAATCCCTTGAGGACATTTATCGATCTTCACTCAGCTCTATTTTTTCATACGTAGTCCAGCCCCAGATCATTTAGCTCAGATAAAGATCACATGGGGCTCCATCATGTCAAATGGAGAACTCTTATCTTACAGCACAGATGAGAGGGTTGTAAAAGTGAACCTAGCGACCATAGAGCGACGATCCTCAGAAAACAAAGAGAGAAAAGCAATATAGTTTCCACCAGCAGCCTACCAATGGTCTTTGGACTCAATCCCAGCCTCTCTGCCCTGCTGTCAGCACTGCAGAGAGACAATCTGCTGGCTTTATTTTCCCATTCAATCATACCAGCAATTGTGTGTGACATGCACTCACACTTTTGTTGTCTCCCTTTGTCCCCTTTGTCATTAGTAGGCCTCTTCTCGACTCACTGTGACAAACCTTACATGAAAGAGGCCCTTCAAAAGCAATCCTCTTCTTTCCTCCTGCTGCTCATTAAGGTGAGGTAGCATGAAGCCTGCAGGGGAAGGCTACGCATTATGAATGCATCGTCCTTTATACAAAAAGCGTGACTTTCACCTCAACTACGAGCCATGCTGCTGCTGCTGAGGATTCATATGGTAATACTTTTCAATCACATTACTTCTTCACTGAACCTACATCTCTGAACTACCTCTGAGTGGATAATGTGAATAATAAGGTCATTATTTTATGAACGGAGTTGAGGGTGGCATTGTGGAGGTTATCCGAATCCAAAGTCGATCAAGCTCTAACACAGACCCGGAGATGTCATTTACATGGTTTACTGATTTGACAGCATTATCAGATGCCGATGTGCTGGAGTGAACATGGAGCTGCACACATCATCTCCATGAAGCCGTTCAGCTGGAGCCCTGCATCGCATATCTCCATGCCATTTTTATTTTCTCTTGTTTGAAATACCATCTTTGCAAAAAGATAGCCTTTTCCTGCCCGCGTGAAAATATTGGTGCAGCCACACCAGCTCATAATTAACAGGGACAGTTAAGCTGATAGACCCCTGCCACACACACACAACACCACACACACACACACACACACACACACACACACACACACACACACACACACACACACCACACACACTAAGTGCTGGTTTTGTACCCTACATCTATGTTAAGCTGTTCAACGTTCTACTAACACTATTTTATGTAGTTATAATATAAGATAATACATTGAGAGAGCTGAGACAGGCTATACAAGCTTATCTGTTTGAATGTCCTTAAATGACAGTATTCCAAACAGCAGAACTTCTGTGTATGTGATGTGACTGACGACCTGACATGGTTTAGCCTTTTCCCACACCTACTACTTGCCTGATCAGCCTGCTCTCAGCTTTCTCATTTGTCTGTGTTGTATTGAAGCAGTGTCCTAAATGTAAAATGACTGACATTTTGTTTTAAGAACTGTTCACCTGTGGAGATTGCAGTGGCAAAGTGTTCCTGTGTAGCTGGAACAGCACTCTGCAACCACAATGTTGCACTGCTGTTCCAGAGCGCACACTACTCCACACTCAACCTGGCTGCTGTACCCCCTGTCCTCAGCTGCACTGAAACAGAGCAGCGATGGCACAAGCCAAGAACCATGGTAAGTACAGTATGTGTTCAACCCCAATCCACGGTTTAATGAGTATTTCCTTTGTGCCAAGAGCTGATCTAGTATGTTGCATCAACAACCTTTTCAATTCATTTGACAATTCTTGTGTAATTAATAGGGTGTGAAACCAGGCAGAGTGAGTGACGTGGTGTTCACTTCCACTAAGCCAAAGCAGTTTACAGTTGCTGACGGTGTAAGGTCATATCTATTGTCCTAAGTAATTGTATGTAGCCTGCTACAACTTTGTGATTGTTGTCTGAGTGTAAAATTGTTCTTAAAGTCATAATTATGAAATAAATGAAATCCTAAATCCGCTCATTCTTGCTCTTGGTGTCTATGTCAAAACAAACTGTCAAAACTCTGTACTCAAACCGGAAGTACTCACCCTCACCCCGTGTGTCTCACCCTCACCCCCACCCGCCGGAAGTTGATAGACACTTGTGCACAGAGCGAGTTGGGAGCCAGCGAGGTCACAGTGGAGATGTCATACCTCTCCATAGGTTGAGGTGAGGACGTGTGTGTGTGTGTGGTGTGGTGTGGTGTGGTGTGTGTGTGTGTGTGCGTGCGTGTGTGTGCGTGCGTACGTACGTGCGTGCGGGGGAGCATGGCAGGGGGAAGGCAGGGGGAAGGCTCACTTAATGTGATTATAAAAGTGCCTTTTGATGAAAATTAAAAGTCATTAAATCACTATTTGGAAATGTAGACTAAACTTCCTGTTGGGTCAGGTAGAGGCTGCTATATAGCTGGACATGTTTTCTATCATCAGACCTGTAATGGTCCGCAGCAGCTGACCTTTACTGCTGCTCAGACACACAGACACTGGCTCGACATTTCAACATGGTCATGCTTCTTTCTTGCTTTTATTCTGGTTCTTCTGGTTCAGTAAACACAGAGCTAGAACTCATTAAGTGGTGCTATATGGAGGATGTCTTTGTTTCTGTTGAGCAAACTGTGACAGAAGAAGCAGCTACTCTCTGCACTACCTGCAAAATACATTTCATCATCCTGCACATTAAGAAAGTGTTTATGAGGAAACCAAGCAATACTTTTAAAAAACACAAAAGAGGAAACTCTTTGCTGTCTGATAAATAAATCAACTTCATCTGAAGCGAGCCGTGGGCCAGACTACATTACTCAAACAGTTAACGTTGACTTTAACCCCAGGCAACCTCAGTAAAGGTATCTACTCCTTCCTTCCACAGTGTTTACACCCTGGCCTAGAAGAGGAACTGAGCACGCAGCAATGCAGAGTGGATGCCAAAGAAACTAGCAGCACTTGGGCTGGTATCAGATGTCTCCACTCTTTGACTTTAGGATCTGTTATTTGAAAACTATTTATCGTTCTAAAAATGCAGAAACGTTTTGCAGTGCACCAAGGAATTCATGTCACTACACACGAATATGAAAAAAATGAATGAGTATGTATTTTTAGAATTGAGCCTAAACAAAGCTGTGGAAGTGATTTCTGCTGAGAGCCTCTGCATGGTGAGGACCAGAGGAATGCTGGACATGATTCCCACTTTGGACCTAAGTTGATAAGATCCTCTCCCACTTGATTTAAAGTGTCTGAAAAAGCCTCTGGATGTGAAGTGACATTCATGACTCCAGCCGAGGAGCGCCCCACCCAAGATGCCTCCCTCCCCGCTCTGTACATAATGCCAATGTAGGTGCACATGAATATGCATTTTTCTCTGAAAGCAAGTAGGCTTCATTTCCACAGCACCTTAGAGCCATTGGAGGCATGGAGCGGAGCTCACCATTTATCTGCACACATTAACCACGCTTTGCTAAGACTGTCACTGCCTTTCATGCGCGGAGAAAAGGGGGGCTTGGCTTTGTTGTGTTCTCTTTGCAGTTATTGTGTGCAAACAGGCTGAAAGGTCTAAGCCTACTACCGGATAGAATGATAAATGGATGGCAACCTTTACTGAGCATAAATGCATGCAAGGTCGTAGTGAAGGCAGCCCGCCACGCAGCTGCGTATCAGCATGTCCTCTGCAGGGCAGGAAAGCGACCGAAGGATAGAGTGGTGCTGCGTATGAGTGATACACAGAGAGGTCGCAACACTGAGCAGCAACTGTTACAAGCATTCATGTGTTTTCATGGACAGCAATGTAGCAGAAATCGGCCAACTTGTATATTATATATTATATTGTATAGTATTACCGTGGATTGGAGCTAGATACAGGACATCTAAATATGTGTGTGTCTTGTTCTTTAAATAATATATCGTGAATACAGACTCTTGTCATGTAAAGAACAAGACACACACATATTTAGATGTCCTGTAGCTCCACGGTAATACTACTGAACGGTTTGAGCCGCTGTGTGCTGCAGTACACTCAGAAGCAAACATCCTGACTTACATCTTTTAATGCCCTGATAACTTTGATCAATATGTCAGTATTTACATGTGTGAATAATCACAGTGTGTATAAGTCACAATCTGTGGTGGGAAAATACTTCCAGATCCACTCGTCACATTCCCAGAAAAGCAGTAGCATGGTTTAACATCTTTAAATCAAGAAAACATATTTCAAAATACAAGCATGTGCATGAATATCTTAGAAGCATTATCATTGGTTAAAAGACGTGTTATTTTATATACATTCCTTAACTATGACTTTCCATTTGGCATTGCCGTTCAGTTACAGCAGGCTGCTGAGGCCATCTTCTTGATCCCAAACAGATACATGTTATGTTCCAAAGGGCCGAAAGGAAACGGATCCTTTCTAGGTAATAGTGAGGACAAGACAGAGCACTGAAAAAACAATCTCTTGGTGGAGAATAGATGTTTTTCTTAAATCAATTTTTAACAACACTATTTTGTTGTTTTGATCTGTAGGATGGAAGTAAGAAACAGGGAGAATGGTTGTTATTACGCAAAGGCAGAGTGCAGAGAAGGTTGTGCCCTAATATCTCACAAAAGCTACAAAAGTTATTTAATATGATCTTGAATGAAATTAAATCCTGTTGTGAGTTGTTCGGAAAATCCTAGGGAGTGACATTTCTCAACCCATGAAGGAAACAAATTATAATTTTGTTCTAATTTTTGGAGGCATATGATTTTCACTGGACCGGGAGGATTCATACAGTAGTAGTTGATCCTCTCCTTGAGTGTCTTTGGATCAGTTTCCACCTATAATACACATTTATGCTCCATACCTGTTCATGCCTTGCATCTAATTCACCCTGAGTGATGGAGAGGACGTCCCTCAGCCTGTCAGGCGGCAGGGCTGCACCACGCTGCCAGCCTGTAATTATCTCCACTAGCAGACCCCTTTGTTCCTCTCACTCTCTCCCTTCCCCTCAAATCATGATTACTGGATGTTATCATTGGAGAAACACTGCTGAAAGGGGTGAGCACAGTGGGTGCTTTTTGGAGGAGTGCCAAATTCTGGATGGAAAACATCAATGTACCCCAAATGCTTTACATAGACACACTGAGGTTGATGTGGGCTAAAGGTTGCAGCACTGATTCAGCCACAGAGACTGGAGGGTGAGAGAGGACTTACCATGGTTGGACTTGGAGCTGTGGACAGGGGTGTGGTGGTTCTTGGATGAGGTTCTGACTGGCGTGTTGTCTTTGGGTGAGCCGTTCAGTGCTGCAAAGTTCTCACAGTCATACTGCGATATGGGGATGGGCCCCTGCTGCCGCAGGATGTCTGCAAGGGCCCTGGAAAACGAATAGACAAGAATGACTGTTACCACTGCACCATGTTTGTCTGTCAGTGCAGCTGAACTCGTTAAAGACGAAGTGATGTCTGTTCTTTCATGCAGAAGGCTGCTAATTGTTCAGACCGTTTGGTGCTATCACGGTTCAGCAGGGCTGCTGTGTTTTGTTCATTTTTTATTCTGGGAATATGACACATTTTCATTTGCAAGAGAGACAACATTTGGTGCATGAGTATCTTGTCTAATTTGGTTGAATTTGAATGTTTGTCAGAGCGCACACCAGGTGCATATGGAAGGAAGGAGCCCTCGAGGGAGGAGAGTGGAAGAGAGGGAGAAGTAATCATGATGAGAGAAAGTTTACAAAGTGTTTGTTTGCTTTGGGGAATTATATCAAATGAGTTGTTCAGTGCTGCAGCAGTTTAAAGCTTTCTGTATGACAAATGTGTGACCTAACTTAACCTTTGCTTTTACATTCATATTTGAATGTTACTGCGACCCCCCCCCCCCCCATCATTCCTGTTTCTTCTTGAGTGTGCAGTGATGCGTGCATGATGTCGCAGGAACTTACAGCCCATACAGTTAACACTATCCATTATTCACAGTCTTTAGAATGTGTTGAATTATACATCCAATAAAAAAAGCTATTCAATCTTGAGGAAATAATGTGTGTCAGCATTGTTCCCTGATGGAGCTGCAGTACAATGTGCTCCAGCGCCATGCTGAAGCCCCCGGAGGAGAGCTCACCATTCTGCAGATCCCCACTTGCACACAGCAGACTGTGACGGGGGGGGGGGGTGTTGACAGCTGGCTGCTTTGGCTTGTTTATATGGACCAAGTATATGGGCTAATGTGATTCAAGTATGCAAGATGTTATTATTTGTCCTAGTGTCAGTCTGAATAATACATTGACTTACACTTTAACTACAACTAGGTTGTATTATGGTACATTGGAAAACTACTGCACTCAAATGACTCCATGCTTGTTTTCGTACACGAGACCTTTGTCTGCAAGGAGCTCTAGATGTGGTCTCTATTTGTGAACCTTAGTAAGGAGGCAGGAACATTTCTGGGAACAGATGGAGTAGATTGTGTGTGCTTCAAACACATTGCACGGATTGCACAAGTCATTCTCACATAATAGGCTGTCATTTTAAACTGTGCATCCGACTCACCTGTGAATATTCATCTCCTGAGGGGGCTCTGTGGCTTTGTCGTACGCCACTTTGACTGACAACCCCAGCACTATGATGAAGGCTATGACCCCACAGGTGATGTACACCGCCGTGTTGGTCTGATCCATGCTCGGATCGTACGTTTCTCCGGTCGGTATGGGGGACGGGACCACCGTCTGCACCCACTTCGGGGTTTGGTAGTTCTTGCAGGCTTTCTGGTCCAGCCGGTCCTTCTTGTACTCGCAGCAGAAGCGCAGGTAGCACGTCCCGCAGCAGTACCGGTGGTTCGTGTTGTTGCACACGAACATTTTGTCATACTGCCCGCTCACGTCGTAGTAGCCCAGGCATGTGTCGTGGTTGCTGGCGGGTGCCGGCGGCAGGGTGTTCAGCGGGACAGCCGAGGGCACCGCGGTGGCTTTGGGAGGCTTTCGGGGGGGCGCCTGCTTGGTTTTCTTCCCGCCTGTAGCTGCGCCAAGCGTGCACAGAGGGTCCAGGTATATGAGCAGCAACAAAATATGCCTTATCCCCATGGTAGTATGAAGAACTCAAGTATTAGGCTGTGTTTTGGCAAAGAGTCTTCAACTCTGGTTAAACATGCACAGGTTTAGTCTTGTTTCGCCACCGAGTCTGTGGCTGATGGCTCAGTGTCCGGGGCCGCCGTCATGCTGAAAACAACTCTGCGTAGTCTGCTGTCAAGGGCATTCCTCCACTGTTAGTGTGCCATGGACAAGCTAAAGCTCATTGCAACCTAGCGGGGGGCCGTGCCAGGGTAGCCCCATGTCCTGTGCTCCTAACCGGCTCTGAGCTCTCCTCGGCAGCGTGTGAGAGCCGCGGTGTGTCGCTGTCCGAGGTGCTGATATTTGAAGACTGTCACTTCTGCTCGAGTCAAAGTAAGGCTGGAGAAACAGATCATGCAAACGGGCTCATTAGATATATTCTCACGTCAGATGCACGTCATTATTAGCAAGTAGGCTTTACACGTCTACATAACTTGACAGATTGGAGTCCTGAAAATGATCCTGTTTGAAGTCGTTCGTGCAGTTTGCATGACGCACTCCACTTGATAACACCCACACACACACAACAGATTCTTAATGAATGTTCTCTCTGTGCTCAGCGTTACACCGTCTCTGCATTCAAATCAACGTGGATACGGGACAATTACTCTGCATGATTCTATTCATACAATTCTAAAATGCTGTCATAAATTGTGACATTTTGTGGGAGTGAGAAAGCCAGCTTACCTCAGTTCGGAGACCCGCTAGGGAGGAGCTCCGTCTGTGTCTCCGACAGTGAGGAGAATATCGGAGCAGTGAACCTCTCTCACTCCCCCCCTCTCTCCCTCTCTCTCTCTCCTTTGCTCCGTGCGTCTCATTTTTCTCCCTCCCTCCGCTTCTTACATCATTCTAGTCAAGTATTGGCAGCCCCCCACCCCCACCCCCACAGTTGCCTAACCTTTGAACAGCTGACTGTTACTGAGGCAGCTCTACGCCTATGTACAACATCACTTTCAGGATGACATAATTCATCTGCTCTCTCAGCTCACACTTCATGTTCAGTTGAAGTTCAGATCATATCTGTCACCAAGTCATGGGGGTGGGTGGGGGGGCCGGAGAACGGATAGTGCTAAACTACCAGTTCCACTGCACTGAGGTGACGCGCAGCTGTTTAGCATACTCCTACATACCACTTAGTCCTGGTTACAAATGCCTGCTGTTATATCTATGGTCACCGTGTAAACATGTTTATGTGCAGGGCTCATTCATCCAAATGGTTATAAATGCATCTTTAGGGAGCAGGGAGGAGCAAGCAGCAGCAGCTATAGGAACTATTGGAATGACACACTGCTCTCTGTGGAACTCTGTTGCAGAAAACTGAGCCACAGAGCGGTGCATCATATTTGCACTCAAGCTTTTCTCATCTCAAGCTTTCGGGGTTGTCTTGGTTGCTACAGAGAGGTGTGCACCATGGGCTACACATTGATTCTGGCAGACAGCAGGCGGTATTGATGTGGTCAAAGGAAAACTCAAGAAAAAAGAGAGTTTCATGAGACCCCGGAGAGATAGTCTGGAGAAAGGAAAACGTTTTTCTCTTGACCATGTGCTAGCGGACTTACGTGGGCAATGCTAACACAAACCTAACCTAACACAGGTGTTGAAGGAGTTAGAGAGGATTCAGACAGGTATGTGACAGTCAAGGTTGCAATACTGCGAGAGAGTGTGTCGCTGCACATGTTGGAGGATGGGGGGGACAATGAAACTCTCTGATGGCCGTGGAAGTTCGATTCACAAATGGATTCAAATGATGGAGCGTGAACACTCTCCTCTTTTCTGGGGAAATAATAACCATACCCAAATAATACTTCTTCAGAAGTATCCCATACACCACATGTGAGGCTTTAAAAGCCTACTTGTGTGGACAAATGATTGGCTATGTTTTGAATAATAAAAAGGTACAAAAAAGACATTCAATACAGTTTGACTTCTTCCCTAGAAACGATACCAAGAGATTTCACCAGAAGACAGTGAGACTTGGTAGCTACCTCAAAACTATTGCTAGTGAATTCTCAGTATGTATTTATAAAAGGGGAGCTCCACGACCTCCTGATGGTGTAGATAGAAGATCTCATAAATTAAGAAATTCTCAAAGGAGCTATCTCCATTGTTCATGTTCACCAAATCACTTCTAACTTGGTGTCCCTGTGGAACGCTAAAGGTAGATTGTCCTGCATACAAAAGGCATGGAGCCCCTGCTGTGTGAATCTTAAGTCCTTTCTAAATGCCTTTAAACGCAGCTCCCATCATGCAGCATTCACTGTTTAAAATGCAAGCAGGACACACACCATTGATGTATCACTGATGACCAGATCAACTAACATGACTGCTCTTCATAGCTTTCTTTAGATGAAGTATTTGTTGTCATTAAACCAAATCCTTAAATACTTTACATGGGAAAGCTACACCCCATTGTAATTCATTTCCACCGAGGCCGAAAAAGTGATGTGGTATGTTGAATTCTACTCCTCTCCATGAGCTATCCACTATCTGTTACAATCCAGATCCAGCATCTCATAAAGGATGGCTCAAAGATATAATGACACGTCTGCTCTCCTCAAAGAGTGAATCTCACTCTCTGCAGTACATCTCTGATGTTCGCAGCATCTGAAGTGGAAGGCAGCACTCAGAGGTCAGGAGGGGAGATCTGACTCATTAAAGCTGCTCCGTCCAACGTCCATGATCACATGTTCTATTCATTGTAATATGTGCAGGCTCTGAACAATCTTGAAAATGACCATGGGAAAATCTAAATTCAAATAAAGCTTCAGATCAGGGCCCCTCATCTGGGATTAGTGCCGATTTCCACTGATCACAATAGAGCATTGCAACTGCCTTGTGCAAGATGAGTTGCTGTGCTAATGTAAAGAGAAAGGATGGCTATATTCTTGTTTTAACTTATTGTAAATGGTCAATGCATTCAATGAAAAGAATAATACAAATTAGGAATGTATCTTTAATTGTGTGTGTATGCCTCTTTTTCTCCTGTCCTCAGCATTATTTTGACTCAATTCCACACACTCACATGCTCACTAGATCACCATATTTCAATTATTCAAGTTCAAGTTGTTTTGGGAAGAGACAGTATTTTAAAATCAAACCAAATATCTTAGCCCTCTTTTAATAGAATGCAATACATTTCCTTCATCTCTAAATATTTGAGCTCAATACATTTATTTTCAAAATAATCAAAGACAACTATTCATTCTGAGCTGGTGTTCATCAAAAGGAAAAAGTGTTTACTACAGGATGTAGAAAAGTTGCTGCAGATGGAGGTCACACAGCTGTCACATGACATTGTTTATTAAACAGACAAAATCTGAAACCCAAGTAGGACTTTTCCTGACTGTGGCACTTTTACTGCTGGCATCCTCCCTGCTGCCCCTCCGGAGGAAATACTGAAGGAAGGTGGAATGCCAGCTTTCATTAGAGAAAGGATTTCAAAAGCTGCCTGACAGGAACAGTAGGGGCAAAAATGCTTAGCATAAGCATCTTTTTTTGATATCACCAGTGGTGTGACTGGCAGCAGGTTAGGGTACTAAAGATCCCAGGTCCTAATTTAAAGACTAAGCCTTATCTATTAAACGTGCAGTAAATCCTGAACGGCTTACACACCTTCAGTACATCAGGCTGAAGGTGATCGGCTGACATATATTTCTCCTTCAGGAGAATACATCGAAAGACATTTTGATCAAAAGTGCTGTTTATGAAATTACTAATATCAAATAAATCCATTCAATAAAGGTTGTGTAGACTGAGTTACATGAACAGTAGGAAAGGAGAGTGTGACCATATTTGTGTCTGAATCTCAAACCATCAACGTCTGATTGGCAGGCTGAGGAGCAGTTGCTTGGTAACCACGTTTACTATGCCATCCATACTTGTTGTGATGAAAAATGTAAACTCTTCACTACTGAACTATTCTCTAGGAATTCAACATGAGATATAGATGTGCTCCGAGACATATGGATCAGAGCTGGTTGCCCAGCCTCACATAAAGGCACACGTGGGCAAAATGTAGAAACTAAAGTAAGAATACGGAGCTCTCTGTCCACGCTTAATGTTACTGTGCCTCCAAACATACATGGCCTTCAGCTGCTCTATGAGCGGCTAAAATACATGTTGAGTGTTCTACATCTGTGAGCTGCAGTTTGTGACCGACTGGGATGATGTTCCATTAATGTTTCAGATCCATTTCTGTTCCTGCAATAAACATGACAGAGCTCCTCCTGCATGAGTCTCCGTGTGCGGTGTTTACTACTCCTTTTTTTCTCGCGGGTGTAACATGGTATGGCTGGTATAATTGTATGGGTTAATACATATTTACGCTTTTGTAGATAACCCTTTTATGTAATTGTTAGCAAATAAAGGACAGTTACTACATCTGGTATGAGTGAACGGAGGATCTGGATTTGATTTAAATCATATTTCATTGATTTGAAATGATTTTGTGTTTCTGACCCCCACCCTGTATTGTCCCCTTCTGTCCTTCAGTGAGTTTGTTTTCCATTCATTAAAGAGTAAGCGACTCAAGGCGTTGCAGAAATCTGTTAAAAAGCTTCTGCATTTCTGTTTGTGTAGTCATAACTGAGAGTAAAGAACTTCACAGTCACCAGCTGAGCAGAAAAAACGCTTTTTAACAGATTTTTTGAGTGCCTTGGCTCTTTTTTTTCCTTCTATAATTTTAAGCCTGCAATTATGACTAGCCATGCAGAATAAAGGCTTCAGACACATTTTCTAAGTGCCTTGGATTTTTCTTTTTCACATGACCACCAAAAGACCCCTTTTCATCCAAAAAGGCTTTGCATGTCACAATCATTGGGCGAGGAAACCCTGACAGCTTCTTATTTGTTTCTGAAACGACCCAGGATCAGTGCACACTGGCTGTCCTGAGACGATACACAGAGTCTAAATGTGGTGAAGACCCAAAAGCAAGCGGAGGAAATACCGTTTATTCAGCGGACGAGACCTTGCTGTTACGCCACTGACAAAGCACTGAAGCGCGGCCGCGTCTGAGCCACCATTGTTCTTCACTCCTCTTTCTCTCTCCAGGTGCCAATCCTTTATACATGCCATGTTCTTCTGCCATTATCATGACCCATTTTCTTTTGAAAACTGTTTTTCTAAATTGCAAAAAGAGCCGAGGCTGGTACAAGAGCTTTTAAAAGAACCTGTCCCCTTGAGTTTAACTATGCGTGCTGCTGAGTCCTTACTGCTGAAAGTGCTTTTGTCAAGTATTTCTGATAATGCTCTGTTCTCTCTGCCCACAGTGCTTTGAGCTTTAGGCTTCTGGCTGGTGAAGTGTCCAGCTGGGCAGGAATTACAGCAAGCAAATAATAACTGCATATCCCAATGTAAGTAATTTATCCCTGCTTTAGTCTCGTATGCTGTCCATAAAGGTGAATGATACACAATGATCCTCTCTGTATGGTTTGCTAATGTCAAATGAAACCAATTGTGTGAATTGTCACTCATTTGGAAATACCAAAACATTTAAGCCCTGTCGATATTTCTCTCAGCCGTTTGCCAGCTGCCCGCTCCGAATGAGCAGCATGGAAGGTCTGGAGTAATGACACTTGCCAGCTTGCTGTCATCACTTCCCATAACTGTCTTGTTAGGCTACAATTCTGTCTCTGGCACAAGCACTGGCACACTATAATGTCTCTCTAATTCACAGCCAGACTTACAACTGAATGAACCTGTTTGATGTTCAGTGTTGGCTTTTGATCAGGGCCATATATTCACAGAGCTCAGTGGTCAGGGTTATAAATGATTATTACTCTAAAGCCGCTTTGTAAAATATAATGAATGGGAGTTGGGTAGTGTGTGTGCCTAGGGATGGTGTCCTCTTAATGAAAGCTTTCTGAAAGCTTTAATTAAAGCTCGTTCACTTACATATTGTGCCAGAATTTGGTCAATATTCGAGCGCGCAAAACTAGCTACTCACGAGCGAAACATTTGCTTTTACACGCACATAATATGACGCTGGCGCGTAGATTCAACCCCGCGAGCGGGACAGCCCTCTTGCTTGCTAGCGGGAGTGCCTCACTTGCTCGCTGAGTACTGTCTGCGCGCGTGAAAGGTTTCTGACAGTTTGGGGCGGAGCCAATGGACTTTGTTTGACAGCTGCCAGGAAGCTCGGAGTTGCCCGGTTGGATCATTGCCATTGTCTCAACTACCAAGAGGAGCGACAGCAGCAAGATTAGTTGGACGGGATTTAAAGGTCCCATGTCATGCTTTTCTAGTTATTACCCGTCCCCTTCTGATTTATGTAGCTTTTTTATTCATGTAAACGGTCTGCAGAGTCACAAACACCCTGTAGCGAGTACAACTCTAACACGGGGGGGCAGGAGCTCCAACAAGGCGTTTAGGACAGAGAGTGAATACACAGACTTTACAGAGATGCTGTTTGAGAAACCAATGTGAGTTTGGAAAATTGCACAATGTAAATCTATTTTAGTAGACCTCAACAATGGAATTATGATCAGTAGAAATGGCCATGACATGGGACCTTTAATAGTAAAGTTGTTCATAAAAAAATATTATATTCGTAAAGTGTACAGCTAATAAATATCAATGAATTTGATATAAAACAATATATTGCCTACAGCACTTGGATCGTAGGGTCACAGTGTGGAGAAGACGCAGAGAACGCTTTGCTGATTGCTGCACCGATAGAGTAGGAGTGTAGAGGATGTCCTGCCCGCAGTCCTGACCTCAACCTCATTGAACCCCATGTTGGGATCAACTTGGCCCTGCTGTCCGTGCCACACAACCATGCTGGCTGACTTAGGACAAATGCTGGTTGAATAATAAGATGCCATCCCACAGCAGAGTGTGAGCAGGCTGGTGACAGCATGAGGAGGAGAGGCTGTTGTGGCTGTGTTTGGTTCTTCCACACACTACTGAGGCTGCTTATTAAATGAATCAATTGTTAATAAATCAATTGTTGCCAATATGTCTTTATCAGACTTCCATCATCCAATCCACCAAACAGAGTCAACAGCAAAAAAAGCTGTTAAGCATTGGCAGAGGAGATTTGTCACATACTCAGCTCTGCTGCTCATCCCACAAATGCTTGTTCCTTTCAAACGTGGCATCACTTGAAAGGTAAGAAAACAGCCTTTCCAACGGTATAAGATGTATTGCCAAAAAGCATTGTTACAACATAGAAATCATCTGCGAAACACAAATTGCCTTACGTTTTGTGTTAAGTTTATATAAAAAATATATTGTTATATAATTGATATATATTAGCTGTACACTTTTCGAATATAATATTTTTTTATGAACAACTTTACCATTAAATCCTAACTAAAAAACTAATCTTCCTGCTGTCGCTCCTCTTGGTAGGCTAGTTGAGACGATGGCAATGATCCAACCTGGCAACTCCGGGCTTGCTGGCAGCTGTCAAAGTCCAATGGCTCCGCCCCAAATTGTCAGAAACTTTTCAGACGCGTGCAGACAGTACTCCGCGAGCGAGTGAGGCTGCGCCGTGTACAGCGATCGCGGCCACTCTAGTCAATGCGTGTGTTTCCAACAGACGCGCCACGTCGCGGCTCAGAAGTGTCCCAGAAGCGTCTCGGCGCTGGGCTCCACTAAAAATACGCGGCTGGTCTATTTTTGACGTAGACGCGAGGCGTTGCATATAGTCACAGTCAATCCCCAAAATAAACTAATTTTGCAGACCATGGGTATTTCTCAATGTCGAGTACGCTTCCTTGGTAGGACATGTCCCTCGGAGTCAGGTCCTTCGGAAGCGAGGCAAGAATCCTTCCTAGCCTTGGAAAACGGAGAATGGTGGAACAAGCTAACAGATGTGCTACATATGCGAGGCTTAAATGGAGCACGATTTCCACCAAAGATTTGGAAATTGGTCCGTGCGCAAAGCATTGTGGGGATTTTAAGACCACAGGATTCCCATGTGCAGCCTCGAAATTTCCCGCAACGAAGGATGCCGGCCTCGGTAGAATTCCAAGTATCCTGGAGATTGGAACAGTCCTTTGGCGGGACTCGATGACGTAGTATCCTTGAAATAGTGGCACTGGAGCAGCTTTCCTCGACATTGAGAAACACCCTGTTACTCTGTTTTTACTGACATGTAAAATTTTATTTCACCTTGCTCTATGTTTTTTAACGCACATTCAAAAACGGAAACATTGTCGGAGTTTCAACCGGGTACCGGCCACCGAAAACGGGGTCCTTTCCCGGAAAACAGGGACGTTTTAGTCACCCATCCGATTGTGTTTACAGCTAAGCACACACACTAACATTAATTAAGACTACAAGCTCACTTGGGGTTGAGGCTTTTTTACACGTTGCTTGACTGCCTGCCCACATATCTGATCCAAATATAGTAACGTGTATTGGGGGAAATACTTATTTTAAGTTATTTAATAATTGTGACATTTATTGTACTTTTTGATGGATGAAAGTGAGTGTCCGCGGGGTCTTAAAACATATTAAAAGTTGATCAATCAATTTAGCGAAAATTAAGGCTATTAAAAAGTATTAAAAAGTGTTAAACGGCATTTTCCAAGGTATTACATTTTGTAGCTTGTTTTCAATAAGTATATCAATTGTCCAAAGAGGTTGTATTCTACAGTGTGCCTGAATGTAATCATTGCGTAGGTGTGTATTGTGATTCCGTGTAGTTTATTTATGGCATCCCGTTGGATTTGACGTCCTCTGAACAGGACATACAGGACAATACAACTGAGGGGGCATTTCCCACTTTTGCCCCCTCGTGGCACCGGGCCCGAATGGGACGCTACTCAGGATGGCGCAGAAAGATCAACTTCCGGTGATACCGAGGACCGAGGAAATTAAAAATAATGTCTTCTGCGTTTTAAAATGACAAAACAAAGACGGCCAATCGTAGCAGAGCATCAGCCAGCTCCAGCCAGGGTCCATCAACGACATGGCTCTGCTCCATCAACTCATGCTTTTGCCTTTAAACATATTTTCCTTCACTAATATGCGTTGAAATGTGTTTTCCTTCTTTCAGAGCTCTTCTCGTAATAATAACCTGAGCTTGCAGTTATAGAGAATACAAAATAAAAAGTAAAACCACAAACAAGTTCATCACATCAAAGACGTGTGGCCAGCGGATTTGTCGATTCAGCTCCAGCTGAGCCTCAGGGAACTTAAATGCTCCCCCTCACTCCTGAGGAGACACTTAAACTAGAGTTAAACATTAATGTGCGATTATTTATACATTGTGTGGTCTCACATGCCTCCTTACTGTATGGTACAGTATATTCCTCAGTTGCCTATGCAGGTCTTCACCAATTAGTTCTGCATCCATCAATGCTCTGGAAAGGCACCTAGCAGAGTGCTCTACTACCAAAGTTCTGGGGAAAGCAGTGAGCCCCCGCAAATCATGTCAATGCCTCCCAAAGGACGACTTTCCCAGATGCCTCTGTTTTCCTCTTCACTGATGCGTTACAGCTTGTGTAGGCATATGTATGTGTGTTAAGCTCAAGTATAAATGTGTAAAAGTGGGTCACAGCTGCCAATATAAGACAATTTTTTCAAAGCGGGTTTTCCTTGTGCAAAGAGGAGAATGAAATGAATGCATTAACCTCGTCCTTCCCTCATCCTCACAGCCCCGTTTCCAACCACATGTTCTTCCACATGAAAGTGAGAGGAACAAGCAGAACCATACGGGCTGTCTGACTGCTGTGTCCTTCCCTTTATCTTTCATAGGCCTTTCAACTATCCCTCCATCTCTCTTTGATATGTGCCCCGGGCCCGGCGCCACGAGGGGGCAAAAGGGGGCATTGCCCCCTCAGTTGTATTCTTTGCCCCCTCACTTTGAGCATCATTCATCCATCAAAAAGTACAATAAATGTCACAATTATTAAACAACTTTAAATAATTATTTTCCCCAATACACGTTACTATGTTTAGATCAGATATAATAATAATAATAATAATAAATGTTATTTCTTCCTACCCTCACCTATGGTCATGAAGGATGGGTCATGACCGAAAGAACGAGATCGCGGATACAAGCGGCCGAGATGGGTTTTCTCCGCAGGGTGGCTGGTGTCTCCCTTAGGGATAAGGTGAGAAGTTCGGTCATCCGGGAGGGACTCGGAGTTGAGCCGCTCCTCCTTCGCGTCGAAAGGAGCCAGTTGAGGTGGTTCGGGCACCTAGTTAGGATGCCACCTGGGCGCCTCCCTAGGGAGGTGTGCCAGGCACGTCCAGCTGGGAAGAGACCAAGGGGTAGACCTAGGACCAGGTGGAGGGATTATATCTCTTCGCTGGCCTGGGAGCGCCTTGGGATCCCCCAGTCAGAGCTGGTTGATGTCGCCAGGGAAAAGGAAGTTTGGGGCTCTCTGCTGGAACTGCTACCCCCGCGACCCGACCACGGATAAGCGGAAGAAGATGGATGGATGGATGGATGTTATTTCTATAGCGCTTTTCTTGAACCCAAAGACGCTTTACATTTGAGAGGGAGGGTAGACAAACAAAACTAAATTAAAAACAAAGCCAAAAAGAAACAAAACGGAAAAGCAGTCAGGAGGAAGTTGGTTGAGAGGGGGGGGGGCTTATGGATACAGAGTTGAAGAGGTGGGTTTTGAGGCGGGACTGGAATAGGATGAGGGACTCAGTCAATCGATCAATCAATGTTTATTTATATAGCCCAAGATCACTCAGACTCACGGAGGTCTTGGGGGAGGGAGTTCCAGAGCTTCGGGGCTGCCACAGAGAAGGCTCTATCCCCGAAGCTCCGGAGTTTGGCCTTGGGGATGGAAAGCAAACCGGCTGAGGTGGATCTGAGGGACCAGGGTGGTTGGTAGAGGATGAGGAGGTCAGTGAGGTAGGGGGGGGGGGGGCAGAGTGGAGGGCTTTGAAGTAGGGGTGGGCGATATTGAAAAATATTTATCACGATATTTTTCAAGCAGTATCACGATAGACGATATATATCACGATATTTTTTCATGTCGGTTATTATGGTTATTTTTCAAGTTACTTAACAGTACAAGCACCTACAAGGTAACAGAAACTAAAACAAAAAGGAGTAACAGACCAAAATATCATTTTAAGCTGGTTTTATTTCTGAAATGAATCCCTGAATGAACAATTCAACATTTTGATATGGCTTCAAGGCACAGTTTCTCAGTATAAAAATGAACTTTCTGAGGTAGCACTAGCAGTGAACATCAATAAACATGAAAAGGAGGGTAACACATAACTAAGTAAAACATAAAACATCAATGAGGAAAAGTCAGTGCCAAACAATTAAAATGTAAACTTTAGACTTGAAGTGCAATCAAAGACTTTAGCATAACTGAAGGGAAAAACTAAATACCTTATTGATAAAATAAAATATAAGCCAACAGAATCAACCAAGACAATAAATGAAGTGCAATACTGTCTGAATCCTGACTAGACAGCTTTAGAGCATGTCCTTCACATGAGTTTATTTTTTTATATATTTAGAAAATCCCAAAAAAAAATTTTTTATCACGATAGATACGATATATCTGAAAAAGCATATCGTGGAGACCTAATATCGTCAAGACGATATATATCGTCATATCGCCCACCCCTACTTTGAAGTGAGGACCAGGAGTTTGTAATGGATGCGGTGTGAAACGGGGAGCCAGTGGAATTCTTTGAGGTCCGGGGTGATGTGATGCCATGATTTGGTGTGGGTGAGGAGTTTGGCGGCTGCGTTCTGGACACGCTGGAGTCTATTGAGGGATGTAGTGCTGATGCCGTAGAGGAGTGAGTTGCAATAGTCAAGGCGGGAGGAGATGAAGGCGTGAATGAGTCGCTCAGCTGCAGGGCGGGTGAGAGAGGGACGGATTTTGGCAATATTGCGGAGGTGAATTAGATTTTTACAACTTGACGGATGTGGGGCTTGAGGGAGAGGGTGGGGTCAAATATAACGCCAAGGTTGCGTGCCTGGGTGGAGGGGGAAACAGGGGTGCCATCAATGGTGACTGTCAGGTTGGGGGTTTTGCTGAGGGTGGATTTGGAGCCGATGAGGAGTTCAGTTGTATTGCTGTTGAGTTTGAGTAAGTAGTGTTGCATCCTGTAAGGGCCTAGCCAGGATGTTGATGTTTTTGTTATTGTTCCTGTTTTCATTGTTGTTTCTCTCATTTCAGACTCAGCTTTCCTGCCCTTGATTTTATTGCAGTCAGACAGGATTCGATGTGGGTGAGGGGGTTGTGTGAGGGGTTGTGGGGGGGTTTGGTGCTGAGGTAAATCTGTGTGTCGTCAGCGTAACAGTGAAAGTCCAGGTTGTATTGGCGGAGAATCTGACCAAGGGGGAGGATGTAGATGATGAAAAGAAGGGGGCCGAGTACTGAACCTTGGGGAACACCTTGGGTGACTGAAGCTGTGGCAGAGGAGTGGTTGTTGAGGGAGATGAAGTGGGATCTGTCGGAGAGGTAGGACTGGAGCCACCTGAGTGCAGTACCTTCGATACCGATACCCTGGAGTCGGGTAAGCAGGATGTTGTGGCTCACGGTATCAAAATGCTGCACTCAGGTCGAGGAGGATGAGGATTTTGAGGGAACCAGTGTCAGCAGAGGTGAGGAGGTCATTGAGGACTTTGATGAGTGCCGTTTCTGTGCTGTGGTGGGGACGAAAACCAGACTGAAGGGGTTCAAAAAGCTGGTTGGTTTGGAGAAGGTGGTGGAGTTGTTTGGAGATGATGTGTTCTATTGTTTTTGAGAGAAAGGGGAGGTTGGAGATGGGACGGTTATTACTGAAGGAGGAGGGATCCAGACCGGGTTTCTTGAGGATGGGAGTGACAGCAGCAGTTTTGAAGGCAGAGGGAACGGTTCCTTGGGACAGGGAGGAGTTGAAAAGGTAGGGGCAGAGGACGGGGAGGCAGGACTTCAGTAGAGGGATGGGTAGAGGGTCAAGCGAGCAGGTTGTGGGTTTGGAGGAGCTGATCAGTTTGAGTATTTCAGGGGGGTAACCAGAGTGAACTGGGAGAGGCGGCCGTGGGGAGGAGGGCTCGGGAGGTCCAGGGAGATGGGGGGAGAAATTGTGGCGGTGGATGTTGGGGAGATGTATGTGTGTCAGATGCAGTGGATAGGGAGAGATTAATGGCAGTGATTTTGTAAGAGAAAAACTGGAGGAATGAACTGCATAAAGTGGAAGTGGAGGAAGGGAGGGTGTCAGCACGGGGTTTGAGGAGCTTGTTGACAGTGGAGAAGAGGGTCCTGGGGTTATGGGAGGGGTCGGTAAAGATGGTGGAGAGGTAAGCAGTTTTTGCGGCAGTGAGGGCGTCCTCTGTAGGTAGTGAGATGGATTTTGTAGGATTCATGGTGAACTGTGAGGGATGATTTCATGGTTAGGCGTTCAAGCTAGCGGCCGGTTTGCTTCAATTTACGGAGTACAGGGGTGAACCATGGTGAGGAGGTTTTAAAAGTGACATTTTTCCTTTTGAGGGGGGATAGGCTGTTGAGGGAGGCGAGTAGGGTGGAATTAAGGTGGTTGAGTTGGGTGAGCTGAGGTTCAAGTCCAGGGGGAGAGTAGAGGATAGCAGGTCGGAGAGGTGCTGGGGATCAACAGAGCACAAATTACGGAAGGTGATGTTCCTGGATGGGTGGGGGGGGGGGGTGGCGGGGGGGGGGAGGCAATGGTGAACTGTATGAGTTTGTGGTCAGAGAG
The DNA here is from genome assembly GCA_902827135.1 of Harpagifer antarcticus. NCBI lineage: Eukaryota > Metazoa > Chordata > Actinopteri > Perciformes > Harpagiferidae > Harpagifer > Harpagifer antarcticus. The sequence continues at coordinate 233,598 of CADEHL010000497.1, read as the reverse complement.
GGGAAAGGGGCAGGGGTGGAGGTCGAGTACTGGGAGGTTGGTGGAGCAGACAAGGTCAAGGATGTGTCCTTTATCATGGGTGGGGAAGGTGACATATTGGGTAATTGAGAAATTGCCCAGAAGGGAGGAGAATTCATTACATTACATTACATTGCATTTAGATGACGCTTTTATCCAAAGCGACTTACAATAAATACATTCGACCAGGAAGACACAACCTTGAAGAAAACAGAATCATATAAGTACATCAGGTATCATAGAGTCACACATTTCAAGTGCTACTCAACTGGCTATAGATAAGCCAGTCCTTTATTAGTATATAAGTGCTTTGTTATTAATTCTATCGCTCGAAGTGGAGTCGAAAGAGATGAGTTTTCAGTCTGCGCCGGAAGATGTGCAGGCTTTCTGCTGTCCTGATGTCAATGGGGAGCTCATTCCACCATTTTGGAGCCAGGATAGCAAACCAATGTGATTTTGCTGATGGAAACTTGGGTCCCCCTCGCAGCGAGGGTGCAGCGAGTCGTTTGGCTGATGCAGAGCGTAGTACACGCGCTGGGGTGTACAGTTTAACCATGTCCTGGATGTAGGAAGGGCCAGATCGCACGCGCACGCTGGAAGGAGAGGACGCTGGCGTTGCTTGTTCGCCGCTTCTCCGTCTGCGTTTTAACTTCTCTTGCCTCGTAAAAAGTGTTCGTTTTGACTGCTGGATTATATATAGCCTTCTGTTCTGTCATAACTGTGTGATGATCGCGTTGTTCAGTTTTTCATCCGGCTACTCACCATTTCTGTGGATCAGCTGTCTGGGGCTAGCTACCTGTCAGCTGTTAGCATCGACCCGCCGAATCCCGTTTTCCCCTGGGTTTTTGGTCCGGACTTCCACCTCTCTCGCCACCTGGATTATCCCTAAACCGGATTGACTGTTGCCGCGAGGGCCGAACTGTCCGTGAGTTAGCTCCGATCATTGCACCGCGGAGTGCTGTTGCCCGAGGCTCGGTAGCTGGCCGGTTAGCTGCTAGCCGGTTAGCTGCTGTGGATATGGTGCTCAATCTCCGCTCTCCAACTTCGGAGTTTTTTCAGCTCTGCTGCACCAGTCTGCCTGGATGCCATCAGATCATCAGGACTCTTGCAGCGCCCCCGCTACATACACAGATCATCCCGCTACAAATTTATTCACACAAATTCTAGTATTCCTGTAGTACAATCGGCTCTGCACTTCCGTGTTGCTTGTCGACGTCATCTAAACACACGTCACGTGCGCACCAGCTGTTTGAAGCCCCTGCTCTGACAGTAGCACTCCTCCTGTCTCCTCTGCAGCCACCTTCATGCTGCTTAATACCCGCTCCCTCAATAATAAAGCATTACTCATCCATGACATCATCATTGATAAGAAACTTGATTTCTTATGTTTAACGGAGACATGGCAGAACCAGCAGGATTTCTTCGCTCTCAACCAAGCTACTCCCCCAGGCTATGTTTACCTCCATAAACCTCGCTCCACGGGCCGCGGCGGCGGGCTGGCTGTTATCCACCGAGCAGGTATCCGGGTCAGGGAGATTCCCTCTCCCAATATCACATCATTTGAGTGTATTACATTCTCGCTCTCCGGATCACCTCTACTCCAGGTTGCCCTGATTTACCGCCCCCCCAAAGCTTCCACCACCTTCATGTCCGAGCTGAGTGAGCTTCTGTCCTCTCTCTGCTCTAAATCACCTTCCACCTATCTGCTGGGAGATTTTAACATCCACGTCGACTCCACCAGCTGTAGCTTTGCCGCAGAATTTCTGTCACTTCTGGACTGCCTCAACATAACACAGCATGTCCAGGGCCCCACCACTCCAAAGGTCACACGCTGGATCTAGTCTGCTCCACTGGTGCCCCCCCCTCTCATCTGCAGCGCCTAGATCTGGCAGTATCAGACCACCATGCCATCATCTTCATCATCCCTATCCCCCTGTCCAAGCAGCGCCCCAGGCGCACAATCACCTTCAGAGACACCAAATCAGTGAGTGCATCAGCCCTATCAGACCTCCTCATAACCCACATGGCCCCGGCTCTCTCCGACACCTCGCCGGACGTGTTGGTGGCCCGCTACAACACTGCCCTCTCTCTCAGCCTGGACTCTCTGGCTCCCCTCAGAAGCCGGACGGTGTCTTTTCTCCGCCCGGCACCATGGTTCACCTCTGATCTTCGCACAATGAAGCAAACTGGTCGTCGGTTGGAGCGGCTTTCCAGACGAACTGGCCTCACCGTCCACCGTATGGCCTTGGTGGACCATGTAAGGTCCTACAAGGAGGCTCTCTCCAAGACCAAGACCGCCTACTACTCCTCCCTCATCACCTCACAACAAAATCACCCCAGATCCTTGTTCTCCACCATCAACCGACTGCTCCGCCCCCTCCCTGCCACGCACACTGCTGAAGCTCCTGACCTCTGCTCCAAATTCCTCAACTTTTTTCAGGCTAAGGTGATCTCCATTCATCAACAACTCCTGGTGCCCGCCCCCTCCCCCTCTCTGCACTGGCCCCTGACACAGAAATGCACACTCCCAGCTCAACCCCTCAATCCCCAATGCTCTCTCTCCTCCTTCTCCCCAGTGGATGTTCCACTGGTCTCGAAGCTGGTGACCAATGCTAAGGCCTCCACCTGCTCCCTTGACCCCATGCCCACGGTGCTGGTCAAGGCCTGCCTTCTCACCCTCTGCCCCATCATAACAGACATCATCAACTCCTCTCTGTCATCTGGAATAGTTCCCTCCTGCTTCAAAACCGCCTCCATCACTCCCATCCTCAAGAAGCCTGGTTTGGACCCTGAGGAGCTGAACAACTACCGACCGATCTCCAACCTTCCTTTCCTTAGCAAAACTTTGGAAAGAGCAGTTGCCGCCCAGCTTCATCAACATCTGTCCAACCATGAGCTCTACGAACCCCTACAGTCAGCCTACAGAGCACATCACAGCACAGAGACCGCCCTCCTCAAGATCACTAATGACCTCCTTCTCGCTGCTGACTCCGGACAAATCAGTATTCTCATCCTCCTCGACCTCTCTGCTGCTTTTGACACTGTTTCTCATACATTCCTCCTGAAATGCCTCTCTGACAACCTTGGCATCACTGGCACAGCTCTGTCATGGTTTCAGTCCTATCTCTCAAACAGGTCTCAGTTTGTTAGCATCAGCGGCTCATCCTCCCCCTCGGCCCCAGTCAACATGGTGTCCCCCAAGGCTCCGTGCTTGGTCCCCTACTTTTCACCATTTACATGCTCCCCCTTGGCCAGATCATACGTCAATTCGGTCTCAATTTCCACTGCTACGCTGACGACACTCAGCTCTATCTCAGTACCTCACCATCCGCCCAGCTACCTCCACAGTCTTTGGTCAATTGTCTCCATGCCATAAAAACCTGGATGACAGCAAATCTACTCAAACTCAACAGTAAGAAGACTGAGCTCATGGTTGTGGCCCCCAAAGCACTGCTCCGGAAGGTTGGGGATCTCCTCCTCCACATTGACGGCTGTTCCATCTCCCCGTCTCCCGAAGTCCGTAACCTGGGTGTCATCCTTGACTCCACTCTCTCATTTCAGTCACATATCAAATCCGTCACTAAATCTGCCTTCTATCACCTCAGGAACATCTCCCGTCTACGACCATCACTCTCTGATTCCGTGGCCGAGACCCTCATTCATGCATTTGTCTCCTCCCGGTTGGATTATTGCAACGGAGTCCTGTTCGGGGTTCCCAGTAAAGCCCCGGACAGGCTCCAGTATGTGCAGAACTCAGCTGCCAGGGTGCTCACTCACACCAAGCCCTGGCAGCACATCACCCCCACCCTGATCCACCTCCACTGGCTCCCAGTCAAGCACCGTATCACTTATAAACTCCTTCTTCTGACTTACAAATCCCTCCATGCCCTCGCCCCCCAATACCTGTCTGACCTTCTCCGCTACCACACTCCATCCCGGAACCTAAGATCATCTGGACAGGATCTCCTCTCCACCCCCCGCACCAGGTTGCGGACTTTCGGTGACCCTTCAGTGTGGCATCCCCCACCCTCTGGAACTCTCTCCCCCCCCAAATCCGCAGTGCCCCAACCCTGGACAAATTCAAAAAAGCCCTCAAAACGCACCTTTTTACTAAGGCTTTCCCCACTGTATAGATAGTTTAATAGGTTTATTTTTCCGCTACATCCCCCCCCCACCCCCCTTAACCTGTCTGCCTCTTTTCCCCTACTCCCAGGATGTGGGCTTTATTGTTAAGTGACCGGATATTGAGGAGGGCAAAATTGGTCAAGTGGCGGGTTGGAGGGGTGGTGGCAGGCTGAGAGGTATGAGGTTGGCCAGGTTAGCAGCGCGGGGGTGGGCACGAGAGGGGGGGGGCCGTGGAGCAGAGGAGGGAGGCTTGATGGTGGGAGAAATGGCTTGTTATATGTGTTGGGAGGCGGAGGGGAGTGGGATCCGCTCCAGGTATTTCATGCAGCTGGGAGTGTAGGTGAGCGGGGGAGAGAGGAGCAGTAGGAATTGCGTTCTGATGGCGTATGTCTGATGGTGTGCGACAGTGCGTTGTGTAGAGCAGATGGATGCTATGGATTGTCCGTGCTGAAAGTAAACAAAAATGCGGCGGGTGCTTCGGTGAATGTAGCGGGGTCGACGAAGGAGTCCAAGATGTCTGATGACTGAGATGGAAGACGGGGTGGAGGAGTTGGTGAATGACAGAAGCTGTGAGATGGAGTATTTCAGCATGATGACAGGCGGGAATGCTGAGAGCTGTGGAGACGAGGAAGATTCACGACATGGCAGGAGGATGAGAACAGCGGGACGGGACAGATGCCAGAAATCTGAAACAAACGGACCACTATTGCGGTAAGCATGTTGTAACTTCCGGTTGTTGTCATTGTCATCTCCGGGTATCCCGTGTGCCTGTTCTGCTGCTGATAGCTTATTATCTTAACTTAATCGATCGTTTTAAAACTCTTGATCACGGCAACTGCCTGACGTTGTAATCACACGTTACTACAGCTTAAGCACTCACAACTCTCCGTCTCTTAGCGACTGTAACTCCACAGTTGCCTACACTCTTTTCGGGTTTGCTAACGGTACTACTTTAGCTTGATAGCTAGCCATGGCTCTTTCCCCACCCTCTGGTGCTATTTCCTGCTCTTCCTGTCTCATGTTTGGTTACTCCCCCCTACCTCCTTTACTGGTACCGATACATGTGGTTAAATGTAGTATAGCTGGTTAGGTTGGAGGCGGGAATCATAGCCATAGAAGCCCGGCTCCGCATCTTAGAAAAGTAACTTAGCTACATTAAAGCCCATGTTAGCCAGTGCGGACCGGCAAAAGGTAGCTCCTATTAGCCGTCCCCACGGCAACTCCCCGAGCAGCAGGGAGACTGGGTGACTGTTCAGAAGTGGCATAACGCGAAACCCGCAGGTCCCCACCATCCCGTTCACGTGTCTAACAGATATCTCCCCACTCAGCGAGACACCCGATGAGAAGCCAACTCTGGTTATTGGTAGCTCTATTAATGAGACACGTGAAGTTAGAGACCAAAGCCTCCACAGTCGCATGCCATTCCGGGGGCCAGAGCGGGCCGACGTTGTGAGGCGCATCTTAAACTGCTGGCTAAAAATAACGTAAATACAGTAGGAATTGTTATTCACGTCGGTGGTAATGATGTTCGTTTACGCCGATCAGAATGCACCAAACTTAAGTGTGGACGTCGGTGTGTAGTTATGCTAAAAACAATGTCGGACACCGTAATCTTCTTCTGGTCCCCTCCCCAATCTGATCAGCCTTCTGGGGAAAACCTGGTCTGATTAAGAGAGACGGCATTCATCCTACTTTGGAAGGTGCAAATCTCATTTCGGCAAACATTTCAGGGCTTTGTGGACTTAATCCATGACAAACTGGAGTTGAGACCAGGAGGCGGAGTCGCAGTCTTACACGCTTTCTCTGCGCTCTCTCCTAGGCAGTCATCCATAGGAATCCCGAACCCAATAAAATACCCAATATTAGCGGTTTTGTGTGTGTCTGCCCAAGGACAATTTAGGTAAAACCTAATAGAGGTGTCATACATAATAACCTAATAAAAGTAAATGTAACAACTACTACAGTGCAACAAAACAGGAATATTAAATGTGGTCTCTTAAACATAAGATCTCTAGCATCTAAAGCAATATTGGTAAATTATTTAATATCAGATATAATATTGATATATGCTGTCTCACTGAAACTTGGTGAGACATGAAGAATATGTCAGCATAAATGAGGCCACTCCAACCCAGCCATATCAATACTCATATTGCCAGAGGCGTGGGCCGAGGAGGTGGAGTTGCAGCAATCTTTGACTCAAGTTTACTTATCAATACTAAACCAAAATTAAATTATACCTCCTTTGAAAGTCTCGTTTTTAGTCTACGCATCCGACCTGGAAAACTTTGCAGCCAATCTTATTTGTTACAGTGTACCGTGCACCAGGTCCTTATATCAGAGTTTTTATCAACTTTGGTTCTTAAAACAGATAAAGTAATTATCGTAGGTGACTTTAATATTCATGTTGACGATGATAAAAATAGCCTTACTGTTGCATTTAACCTCTATATTAGATTCTGTTGGTTTTTGTCGAGTGTAAAAATAAACAACCCACTGCTATAATCACACTCTCGACCTTGTTCTGACTTATGGTATTGAAATTGAGAACAATCTATTGTCGAACCGCATAATCCTGCTTTATCCGACATTTCTAGTAACTTTTGAAGTACTGTTACTAGACTACAAAGCATTAGTCAAAAGCTCCTGCAGCAGAAAACCTATCTGGTTAGTGCTATAGCCAAATTTAAGAAGAGATTCCACCAATACTTAACTCGATAGCTGGTCTGCATGTAGGGGAGGACCACTTATACAAAATGTCCACCACCCCCAAATTGATCATGCTGTTGATTAGTGCTACAGATGCGCTGCGAATACAATTAGACTCTGGTTGCTCCTTGAAAAAGAAGAAATAAAACACATAGATTAGCTCCATGGCATAATGCCGAAACCCGCAAAATAAAGCAAAGTCGAGACAACTTGAAAGGATATGGCGTTCCACTAAACTTGAAGAATCTCGTTAATTTGGCATATTACTCTCAATGAATATAACAAAGCACTGCGTAAAGCGAGAGTAGCCTACTACTCTTCACTAATAGATGAGAATAAGAATAATGCAAGATTTCTTTTTCAGCACTGTAGCCAGGCTGACAGAGAGCCATAGCTCGATTGAGCCTTCTATTCCCATAGCACTCAGTAGTAATGATTTTATGTGCTTTTTTTAACGATAAAATTGTTACTCTTAGAAACAAAATTAATGACCTCTTGCCTTTGACCAGTATAGTGTTATCAACTCCCGGAAACGTAAGTTCTAATATTACACTAGATAGTAAACTAGAATGCTTCTCAGCCATAAACCTTGAACAATTAAATTCAATGATTCTCTCTTCTAAACCATCAACGTGTATATTAGACCCAATTCCCAACTAAGCTGTTGAAGGAAGTTTTTCCATTAATTAGCACTTCTTTATTAAATATTATGAATATGTCTTTATTATCAGGCTATGTTCCACAATCATTCAAAGTAGCAGTGATTAAAACCGCTTCTTAAAAAGCACAACCTCGATCCAGAGGTTTTAGCCAACTATAGACCTATTTCTAATCTTCCGTCCTCTCAAAATTCTTGAGAAAGCAGTCGCAAAACAGCTGTGTGATTACTTAAAAAACAATGATTTATTTGAAGATTTTCAGTCTGGCTTTAGAACACATCATAGCACAGAGACAGCTCTGGTCAAAGTCACAAATGACATTCTAATAGCCTCTGACAAAGGACTTGTCTCTATCTTGTTTTGCTCGATCTCAGTGCTGCATTTGATACTATCGATCATGATATCTTATTGCAAAGACTAGAGCACTTAGTTGGCATACAGGGAACTGCCTTAGGCTGGTTTAGGTCCTATCTATCTGAACGCTCTCAGTTTGTACGTGTCAATGATGAATCTTCCACGCAAACCAAAGTTAGCCACGGAGTGCCACGGAGTGCCACAGGGCTCAGTGCTCGGACCTATTTTGTTCACATTATATATGCTTCCGTTAGGCAATATTATAAGGAATCATTCTGTACATTTTCATTGTTATGCGGATGATACTCAACTATATTTATCAATCAAGCCTGATGAAATAATCATCTAAATAAAATTCAAGACTGCCTCAAGGACTCTTAAAACGTGGATGACCTTAAACTTTTTGATGTTAAACACGACCAAAACTGAAGTTATTGTACTTGGCCCGAAGAATCTACGAAACAAATTATCTAAAGATATACTAACTATGGATGGCATTAATTTGGCCTCCAGTGAGACTGTAAGGAATCTTGGTGTTATATTTGATCAGGATTTATCCTTTAACGCCCACATAAAATCAATTTCAAGGACCGCCTACTTCCATCTACGTAACATTGCAAAAATCAGGCATATCTTGCCTCAAAACGATGCAGAGAAACTAGTCCATGCATTTTGTTACTTCAAGGCTGGATTATTGTAACTCTTTATTATCAGGGTGTACCAAGAAGTCAGGTCAAGTTGCTTCAGCTAATTCAACATGCTGCAGCTCGTGTACTAACCAGAGTTAGGAAAAGGGATCACATTACTCCTGTTCTGGCTGCCTTACACTGGCTCCCTATAGAACACAGGTAGAATTTAAAATTATTCTTCTCGCCTACAAAGCCCTTAATGGGCAGGTGGCCATCTTACCTTAAAGAACTCATTATACCCTACTGTCCTACTAGGGCATTGCGTTCCAAGAATGCAGGGTTGTTGGTTGTTCCTAGAGTCTCTAAAAGTACAATGGGAGCCAGAGCCTTTTCTATCAAGCTCCACATTTGTGGAATCAGCTTCCAGTTGTGTTCGGGCGGCAGACACCCTATCCGTTTTTAAGAGTGCGCTTAAGACACTCCTTTTTGATAAAGCTTATAGTTAGGGCTGATTAGATTCAGCCATAGTTTTGCTGATATAGGCTTAGTTTGTCGGGGGACATCTTACTTCTTCCTTCTCTCTGTCTATACCTGTGTACTCCCATGTTCCGATAACCCAGCTTCCCCAAATTTCTTTCTTTTTGGTGTCTATATACGCTGGGATCCGGAGTCATGGATGATCCTGCGGTCCTGTGTCCTGCATCACGAGCCCTGGATCTTGAGTCGTGGCTGTGGTCCTGGATCATAGGTCCTGGATGGATATCCTCGTGGATCCATCTTCCTATTATACACACATGCCATTTCCAAACATTTGGACTACCTATGCTGCAAATGTATTATCTTTTCAATTTACACACGGCATCTATTGCACGACTGTCCGTCCTGGGAGAGGGATCCCTCCTCTGTGCTCTCCCTGAGGTTTCTCCCATTTTCCCCTTTAAACTGTGGGTTTTCTTCGGAAGTTTTTCCTTGTACGATGTGAGGGTCTAAGGACAGAGGGGTGTCGTATTGTCATACTGATATTTTGTACAAACTGTGAAGGTCCACTGAGACAAATGTAACATTTGTGATATTGGGCTATATAATAACATTGATTGATTGATTGATTGATGTACCCCAGAGATGAAGGCAGGAGGCAGAGAGAGTCACGGTTGTTGCGTGGGACGGAGACAAACAAGTAGGCGATGTAGGAGATAGTAATAGCACCCGGCACTTTGATGGCTGAGTGAGGGCAGCCAGAACGGAGGCAGAAATCTAAAATAAGTTCAAATTAAAAACAATGTGCAGTGCAGTAAAGATGTGCAATGCAGGGCAGTAGTCCAATTCGAAAGTTTGCAAGAACGAATGGTAGCTGAGGGGTGATAGAGGGTAAAGAGGCGGAGAAGCGGCGAACAGTCAACGTCAGCGTCCTCTCCAGCGGGAAATATATGTGGGCAGGCAGTCAAGCAACGTTGTAAAAAAGCCTCAACCCAAGTGAGCTTACAGTAGTATTAATGTTAGCGTGTGTGCTTAGCTGTAAACACAGTCGGATGGTGACCAAAACGTCCCCGTTTTCCGGGCAGAGTCCCCGTTTTCGGTGGCTGGTACCCGGTTATAAACTCCCGAAAATGTTCCCGTTTTGAACGTGCGTTAAAAAAATAGAGCAAGGTGAAATCAAATGTTTACATGTCAGTAAAAACAGAGTAGTAACAGTGTGTGCCTGTTTGTAGCATTAGCGTATTTCTTCTTCTACTACTTCTTCTTCTTCTTATTTTGTCTTTAATGGCGAATCGCTTCCACTTGGAGCATATATCGCCACCTACAGTTGATTTATTAAATGTTTATTTTAAATCCTTGTCCTCATACCAGTGTTTTTGAGGAACTTGAAGATCAGCTTGTTTACTTCATTTCTTGATTTACTTTCGTATATTGACTTGAAATCCATGTTGTTTGACATCAACAAAAAATAAGACAGACAACTTCAGATAGCACCACACACGATGGTTACTTGTTATTATTTAGGGCTGCCTGTATGGATCAGGTTTTGCCAAAGGAACCCTTTTACTAGAATAATAAATATGTTATGTATTATATCAACCGTATTGGTACAATGAGCGAATCTAGTGACGGATATTGGAACATTGATTGATTTTTCTCATGGCAATCAATGTTAGTCTGTTAACCAAAGTGCAGCCATCTATCTATCAACTATCTACTATCTATTATAAAGATCAGAGGAAAAGAACAGAACGAGAGGGTAAATCCAGAATAAAAATAAAGAAGCAAAGAGATGTAGAGCAGTGAGAAGGAAAAAAGCTTGGGTTTGTCAATTCATTACATTGCCAGTATTTTTTGCCCCCTCGGATTTTTTAACAGCCCCCTCAGTAATTTCATCCTGGAGCCAGGCCTGATGTGCCCTGTCTCCCACCCTGAGCACAGCTGGGTCTCACTGCCTTATATTTCACTTCCTGCATACTGAACATTGCTGGGCTGAAAGATTTTCTGAATATTCCACGTTGTGTGTTTTTCTACAAACAACCAAACGTTTTAATAGGGGAGCAGACATGTTGTGTCTACATTTTTAAATGAAACATTATCAGCAAAAAAACAAGTACCTACTTGTAATCAAATCAATCAAATCAAGTTTTATTTATAGAGCACATTTAAAAACGATGTTTGGTCGAGCCAAAGTGCTGTACATGTAATAAAACATTTTACTGCAGTGCAATTGTAACAAGAGACAGTCATTTTGCAACAGCAAATATAAAAACAATACACAGGTAAATGTCAGAAGTCGTGCTCCTCTCTAGCTAGAAGCCTCTGAGAGAAGAAGTGCGTTTTGAGAGAGGATTTTAAAAACCCTAGGGTCTGGGCCGACCTCACATGGAGGGGGCAGAGTGTTCCAGAGCCTCGGGCCAGCTGCTGCGAAGGCTCGGTGCCCTCGGGTTTGAGCCTAGTCTTCGGCACTACCAGCAGCAGCTGGTCAGCAGACCTTAAGCTCTGGCTGGGGTGTAGCGCTGGAGGAGTTCAACTATATAGGAAGGAGCCAGCCCATTTAGAGCTTTAAAAACAAATAAAGGATTTTAAAATCAATTCTGAACTGAACTGGAAGCCAGTGTAGTGAGGCCAGAATTGGTGTGATGTGGTCGCGCTTTTTGGTCCAGTCAGCAAACGTGCAGCTGCATTTTTGGACCAGCTGCAGGCGTTATTGACGCGTGGTCCATACCCACATACAGAGCGTTGCAATAGTCCAGCCTTGAGGTAACAAGGCGTTGATGACCCTTTCCATGTCTTTAAAAGATAAATAGGACTTGGTTTTGGCCAATAGTCTTATTTTAAAAAAGCAGGATTTGACTACGCTGCTGACCTGCTTATCGAATTTAAAAGTGTTCGTCAAGGTCACGCCAAGGTTCATGACCGAGGGGAGGATGTTTAGTTGGAGGGGAGCCCAGAATATCAACCTGAGAGGCTGGAGGTTGTGGTCCAAAAAAGATGACCTCCGTCTTGCCCTCGTTAAGAGTCAGGAAGTTGTTGCTCAGCCAGGATTTGATCTCCGTTAAGCAGTCCATCAGCTGCTGTAGTGACTGTTTGATGTTTGCTTTGAGCGGGAGATATATCTGGACGTCGTCAGCGTAGCAGTGGAAGGGAATATTGTGTTTTGTTAGAATAGAACCTAGGGGCAGTATGTACAGTAGGAACAGGATGGGGCCCAGAATCGAGCCTTGGGGGACCCCACAGGTAAGAGGGCTTTGGCAGAGGAGAAGGCACCTAGCTGCACTGAAAAGCTACGGTCCTTAGGTAGGACCTGAACCATGCGAGGGCAGAGCCTGTGATGCCAGCGGACTGTTCAAGCCGTGACAGCAGGATGCCATGGTCCACGGTGTCGAAGGCAGCTGTCAGGTCCAACAGCACCAAGACAGCTGGGCTACCTGAGTCGGCGGCTAGTAGCAGATCGTTAAAAACTCTTAAAAAGGCTGTTTCAGTGCTGTGCATGGGTTTGAAGCCAGACTGAAACTTTTCATGGATGCCATGAAGGATTAAAAAAGACTGCAGCTGGGCGTAGACTACGCGCTCCAGGGCTTTTGATAAAAACGGTAGCTGGGAGATGGGCCTAAAATTTGCGAGAGTGGAGGGGTCGAGACTTTTCTTTTTTAGTAGTGGCGTAACCACGGCATGTTTAAAGGCAGCTGGGACACATCCTGAGGTAAGAGAAGTGTTTAAAAGTAATAAAATACTTGCTCCAACTGAATGAAAAACCTCTTTGAGAAGGCGTGAGGGAATGCTGTCAGAGGAGCAGCTTGTCGGTCGCAGGTGCTCCACTATGTCCGAGAGAGAAGAGAGGGAAATAGGCTCAAAGTGGTCGAGGACAGCAGGGCACAGAGAGGGAGCAGGATCGGGGGTAGCACTAGTGTGAGCTAGCCTAAGAGCAGATATTTTTCCAATAAAAAATTTAAGAAACTTATCGCAGAGAGCAGGCGATGGCACAACAGAAGAAACATCACGGGGATTAATGATGGAGTTGAGGACATTAAAAAGAACCTGAGGTTTGTGGCTGTTTTTAGAGATTAACAGAGAAATGTGCTCTGTTTTGGCTGCTTTGACTGCCGTCTGGTAGTCAGAGAGGGTAGCACGAAGGATTTCCAGGGAGACATGGAGTTTATCCTTTTTCCACTTTCTCTCAGCACGCCTGCAAGCGCGTCTGAGAGCACGAGTACAGTCATTGAGCCACGGTTCTGATAGAACTTTGTTGCGTCTAAGCGTAAAAGGAGCAACAGAATCCAGTATTGGTGTGCATGTCAAGTCAAACATAGAGAGAAGCTCATCAGCATTAAAAGCACAGTCCACATCTAATTTACAGATAGGAGAAGCATTAAAAACATCAGAGAACTGTGAGGCAGTCAAGGGGTTAATCGAACGCAGACGACGCGCAGGGGCACGTGATTCGACTCCTGCGGAAGGGATGGAGGTTGTAAACAGAACCGGTAAATGGTCTGAGATACGCGTTGCTGCACATATTTCATCCACAGATACAGACAGTCCAAACGACAATACCAAGTCCAAAGTGTGTCCTTTTTCGTGTGTTGGGCCAGCCACGGACTGAACAAGACCAAAAGAATCAAGGAGATTTAAAAAGTCCCTAACCAGAGGTTTGGACTCACAACACACATGGACATTGAAATCTCCGGAGATCAAAACACGATCATAATTCACCATGATCCCGGACAGAAAGTCAGAAAAGTCATTTATGAAATCCTTATTGTGCTTTGGCGGACGATACACGACTGCGCAGAGTATAGGCGAGGCCGGATTCAGTTCAAAAAGCTGCAACTCAAAGCTAGCATAGCTAGTGACATGGTGTAGCAATCGGCACTGGAGGCTAGCTCTAAACACCGAAGCTATGCCCCCGCCATGGCCGGTGGCACGGGGGGAGCTGAAGAATGTACAGTCAGGAGGAAGAAGATCAAAGAATGATGTGTACTCGCCAGCGTGTGCCCAGGTCTCCGTCAGGAACATGAAATCCAGTTCACGGGAGGTGAAGAAGTCGTTCAGCAGGAACGTTTTGTTAGCTATCGACCTAGCATTTAGCAAAGCCAGACGTAGTTTTTGCTCCGGGCTTGCCGACGGTGTAGTTCGTCTCAGCTGACGAAGATGTCCGTGTTGAACGCCGCGCGGGCCGGGAGCAGTCAGGCGGGCAGGAGTAGCTGCAAGTCGGACAGGAGTAGCTGCCAGTCGGGCAGGAGTAGCTGCCAGCGGGTCCAGCAGGGTCCGTAGCTCCGGAAAGACAGGGCGAATCCACCGATCCCTCACATGACGTGCAGCGGGAGGGCCATGACATCCGAGGCGTGGATAGGTCCCGGAAGAAGCCGTCAGGTAAGCCTTAAGGTGGACCAGTGCACCACCACGCTTTCCCCGTCGTCTGAAGCGCTTTCGGCGAGGCAGGATGCAGGGCAACCGGCGCAGGTAGGTGGGTATATCCAACAGAAGAGGGGGGGGGGGACGATTTTTGGTTGCCAGATGTGGTTTTGGGCAGCAGTATCAACTCCAGTGAGGGTCTGAGGTGGAGGAGGGCTTGGCGATCATAGACGAGCAGAGCAGAGACATTCTGACATACAAAAAACAAAAACAGGAAAGCTATAGGTAGACAGCTGAGCGAGCGGCTGGCCGACACAGGCGCCATCTTGAATCACGTCAATCACGTCACGTCTTTGTAATGGCCTAAATCCAACAGTTTGTCTTATAACTCCATATTTCAAAGGTTCTTTTTCTTGGCCACATGTAGAGCTTGGGGCTGGGAGGCAGTGTCAGACTCGCAGTAAAAAATCCACTGGACGTTTTGGTTGCTCTTGAACGTTTTATTTCCAGAAAAAAAAAAAAAAATACAAAAAAAATATCCCCTTGCAACGTAAACTTAAAATGCAGATCCTAATAATCTGTTTTTACTAAAAAATAAGGCTGCGTGTCAATGACGGTATTGCTGCTGCCCCCCGTCACATACCGCACCTCCAATTTAAGGTTTTAGCCCCGCCCTCATCTGAGCAAAGGGCACCTCTCACTGAAACAGAAACATTTATTAATAAAGGTTTCAAATAAATCAAAACAAAATAAACTTAAATTCGGCTCCTATTCTACTTCTTTAGCTTGTTTTGTTTCAAGGTCTCCTATTATACTATATCTCCGCAATGGAGCGAACTTAAAGGTGACCTATCATGCTATATTTAAATGATATAGTGTATGACCATACCTATATAAGGTATATTTATACATTTTATTTTTCAAAATACCAAACAGATCATTTTTTAGCCATGCCTCGTTTCGCTCATTTTCGCTTTATTCCAAACCTGTCTATGAAAATTCTGAGCAGCAGCTGACCACGCCCCCCTGCAGAAGAGCCAGCGAGAGTCACGTTACCATGCTTGCTGTGATTACGAGTGTGGAATACACATGTAATCTCAGAGCAATGCATGTGTTCAAGCATATTATCAATTTGATCCAGAAACTAAAGCAGCGGAGGTTTTGGTGGAGGTGCAAACATCTCGGTTGCAGCAGGATGTTTCTGAATGGTTAGTTGACAAGCTGTTGTCCCTATTTATTTTTACTCTGTTTGTTACGATGCTTGCTACTTATTCCATTCATATTTTGGCTAATTAGCAAGAATGCAATGTGTACAGTTTGTAACTTAGAGTTTGTAACGCAAACACAGCGATACATATATATATTTATAAAGGGAGACATTCATATTTTCAGCATATATACAATGGCCTCATTGCGTTTAATAGTTTACAGTCCTTTTCTTCCAACATCGTGCAACAACCGTTGGAAAGTTCAATAACTTAGGGTGATAAAAAGTATAACTCCAACACCTCAGTTGTCAGCAATGTGTGTTTCATGTGTTTTAAAAGCTCAGTTATTGACTTCTTTCAAAAGGGGTACATGTGCAACTTGCGCCACGATGCCTTCTGAACCGGAGCATGTGCTGCATGGAGATACCACACGTAACATTAGCTTCACTAAGTTCTCTGTTTAGAGAATACATTTTTCACATGTCATTCAATATATGTTTATCACACTAGGTGTAAAGACGGATGCAGGAACATGAGGACTCTGTAACCTGTGTGGTGGACCATCCTGGATTGGAGCCTGTGTACAGTTGAGGCAAATAGAGCACTGAGTGGTTTGTTTGTTTTGACTGAAATTGTAAAACGAATGCTAATATTGTTCATGGAAATATATACTGGTGTATATGGCTTTATGCAATCTTTCATTCTGTCATTGTACATGTACTATTATATACTACACAGCAATGGCATAACACACCCATGTGTACGACAAAAAAAGTCACACACAACCTTATGCTTTTGAAATCAGAATATTCTTTACCCATCCCAACATGAATAATCACGACACACTTGATATCAACTCGGAACTTTATTGTCAAAATCAACGGTTATTTGAACCCATAAAAAACAGGAGCTTTGTGAGCTGGTGCTGGGGCTTCCTTGGAGACAGGATCAGAGTGGTGATTCCGGCCTGCGTTGTCCTCTGATCCGTGAAATGTCTATGTTAGGTTCAGACAGCAGCCAAATTGAACCGTGTAGCATACCCGGCGATGACCTCCTCCCTGTCAGGTTGCTCATAATGGTGCAGGGTCCACAAAGACTTGGTCGAAGATGAGGTCCATCAAGTTGGCCACGTAGCCTGTGCAATGTTAAAAAAAGCACCACAAAAAAAGTGGTTTAGATTAGCATGTCGTCAACAACAACATACCAGGGCTTTAGCTCCGTTTTACTCGTGGTGTGTGTCCCCTCGCATACATACATACAGTGTTGTATCCTAACACACCCCCATTTATATTCATGTGCGCAAACAAGTAAACAACATACATATAACGCTGCAAAAAAAAGCATGTCTCATTAGCTTAGCGTAGCTTAGCGTAGCGTAGCTTAGCTTACAGATCGATGATATATGATCGTTCTTACAGACTACAATCACAAAAGCTTTTACATAACGCTGGAAAAAACGGCACTTACCTCCAGAAGATTACGTTTGTTATTATAACTTACTCAATATGATTTTAGAGGATACAAAATACTAATACATAGGAGAATAAATACTTGTGTTATCGGCTAGGCTAGGCGTGGCTTTACAGCCTTCACACAGATCGCCATTACGGCAGTCTGAACATGTTCGCAAATGCCTGATAATTAAAATAAAAGACAAAGCAAAGACTGCGGAGCGTACAAAATAAAATGTTACAAGAACATATAAACACCTAACCGATTACTATTTGGGTTTGAGGCGACATTGATACGGCGAAGCTACATGCTACATACTACAAGCTAGATATAGCTTTATCAGGAAAAACACAGCTAAATAAAAACTTACAGCTTCAGAGTTGGATGTGTCCTCACTGGCCTGGTCCCGGATGGTTGGTATTGATCCCGGGTGTAGCATTAGTTTGGAGGCATATCCGTGTTGGACTTGAGAGAAGTTCATAAACATGTCCGTGGTTTAACTGGCTTAGACATCCTGCCAAGAGCAGGCAAACACACAGATGTGACTGGGGTAGCTTGCCGATAGCCTATATGCGAATGAGAGGTTTGGCAATGCACGTGGCCGTGGCTCATTCCCCTGATAGGTGGAGAGTTGACCAATAAGCGGAGTACGTCTTTGTGACGTAGAAAAGTGTCGGAATGTGGATCCATTTTTTTCAGATCCGTTGCAGCCCCTTTTTTAGAGATTTGGCGAAGGAGGAAAATAGAGAGGGTTGTGTTTTCTGACACTTGGTGAGTTCCCTGGAACACCGGGGACACATAATCATGTATAAAAGACGTACAAAGGTGCATTTTGCATGATAGGTGCCCTTTAAGTTTCGATTTCATGATATAGCCCAGCGCAACACCTTTATCACACATGTTGCCACTTGTTTGTACCTTTTTCAGGCGATTTGTAATCTGTTCTAGAAAAACGATGTGTTTTTGGATATTTGTGGAGTTAGGTGGTCCGCGAGTGTTTTTTTATTGGTTAAGTGGTCCTCAGTATGAAAAAGTTTGAGAAACACTGAATTAGACCTTTCTTAACTGTCAATGCTGCAAAGTCATACCTCCACTGTATGATTCTATCCCACATTGAATACTGTTTGACAAACTGGTCGTTTGCTTGTGCCACAAACCTGAAACCAATAGAACAGCTGTACAAGAGAGCTATCAAGGTTTTTGACAGAAAGTCAAATTCATACCACCACTGTACCATCCTTGAAAAACACAATTTCTTGAGTTTTGACAATTTTAAGTCTTTTAAAAGTATGTTTACATGGACTGGCCCCCCCTCCCTTAGGGGAATTCATCCACAAAAAACACACTGGACGCTGCACTACGTCAGAAACCAGAGGAGACTGTGAGGTCCACCGTAGACGGACCACTTTCGGTCAAAATGTACTATCAATTAAGGGCAGCTCATTCTGGAATAGCCTCCCAACTGAGATACGGGATTGTCCCACTTTGAACAGTTTTAAAGGTCAACTAAAAGAATGGTTGAGAAACAAACAAACGTGCGATCACCGCTAAATGCACTTTAATACAGGGGTATCTCCTCTTGCACTTTATGTAGCTCTTTTATCTTCTCTTGCAATTTATATGTCGTAGCAGCTATATTGTACTGCCATGTGGTTAATGCTTGTATATGCTGCTCATGCTCTTTCTGCATATCATGTATTTATTTTTGCTATGTATATAAATGTCATGTTCTTAAATGTTGTATGTGAGGGACTACGGATGGAAATTAGCTAAAAGCTAAAATCCGGCATATTTACATTTTGAAGCATTTATTGTTAAAAATGTTCATTGTCCCTCTTCAAATAAACGATTCAATGATAAATGAAATGAAATCTTAACTTTTTATTGCTCATTCAGGCTGTCCCACACACTGATCAAGGAGGTGCGTTGTGACATGTCAATCAATCGCAGCTAGAGGTGGGACTTAACCAAACCACTTTTTCTGAGTGGCTGATCCCTCTCTACTTTTTTTAATTAGGCAGAATCATTATTTATCTACATTTATACATATTGTTACCCTTTTTTTGTCACTGGGTTACATAACAAGAAAAAGTTGACAACTTTCTCTTCACAATCCCACGACATCATGTATTGCATTTAAAAGGAATGTTAGAATTTTCTGGGCATACGTTTGTCCGTTTTGATGCAAAATGACACTGAAAAGTTTTAATGTATGTTTGAATAAGTAATCTGTAAATATAAAAACCTTCTACAAGTGCAAAAAAATAAAATAATTGTAAACTCACAAAAGCGTTATAAAAGTTATATTGTTATAAAAGATTACAGATCTTAAAACACACAAACAAATGTCACAAATAAAAACAAAATAAGTGAATACATAACAATTGTTTTAGAAATAAATAAATAAAATAAACCTTTTTTGAATATCTTCGTGACATTTACAATACTGGAATAGGCATTTGTGAATCAAAGGTTGAAAAGTTGGACTCATCTCCATTACTGCAGCCTCTCAGTGTCTCTGCGGAGAAGCTGATTGGCTAGAACCTGCTGTCCTTCCAGCACGAGTACACCTTCACAAAAAATGCTACATTCACAAATTAATTGTTTGGGGCCATCTTTGAAAAAAGTTTTGACACAGTTAGCTAACACTGAGAGCCAGCAGCCTGCTCTACAACACAATATTGGGGCAGATAACAGCAATGTTTCAGAAGAATCGTGCAAATGATGATAAAAGCATCAAATTTGGCACACTTGTTCTCCAAGTGGTACTAATCAAATCTGCCTGATTGGCCAATTGAAAATCCAAGATGGCGGCCATTTTCCAAGATGGCCGCCAGATTAGCCGCCCAAAAACCGTAATAATTCGGCACAGAAAGGGTTAATCAAATTTTAAAAGGTCATAAATGGATGCGATAATTTAAGACCTTTAATTTGATACCTATTTTATGGGTCTACGACCACAGGAAATACTTTAACCCATTGGGAACCATTGTCGACTTTTGTCACCATGAGTATTAGTCTCTAGGGCAGGGGTGGCCAACCCGCGGCTCTCGAGCCGCATGCGGCTCTTTGCCTAGTTTCATGCGGCTCTTCAGTTCATATTGAATTGTATATGTGTGCGTTTTGGGGAGAGCCACTGACTCCTGAGTCCTGACTAGTGTTGCACGGTGTACCGATATTTGAAAGGTATCGTGATACCCTGCCGTTAAAAACGTTTCGATTCCTCCGTTTCATTAGTATCGGTACTTTAAGAATGAAATTGTGGTTAATTGTGTGTTATTTCAATGTGTAAGCTAAGCTAAGCTAACTATGCTATCGGAAATTAGCTAATTCCACCATGCAACGCAGAAAAGGAGCCATCCATTTGAAGTGAGTATTTCAGCGATGATGCCTCTGTGGCGAGATCAGGCTCACTCTGTTGCAACGATCAAGCATGCGATGGCGAAGGTCCGTGATACAGTGGCTTTTCTGAACCCAGGGCAGACACCTGTCATTGCTGCTGATCAACCGTTATATGCTCTGGCAAGGGGTCTGCAGGGTCTAGCTTGATTGGTAGTGCATTGAGTGAGTGAAACAGAGGAATATTCGTTGCCAAGTTCATATATCCATCATCGCCTCTTCTGGCAGGATTGCCCTGGGGGGACTTTAGATCTTCTTTCTTAACCTCCTGACATAGGCAACACTTGGTCCAGTCAGTGTTCCACGATTTTACAGTAGCACTTGCGTCCATGGTCAGTATGACGTTCAGGGTCGAGGGTTTATCCTTTTACCACCCTGTACGTGTATAATAGACACTTTCCTGTATGATAGTGTAAAAAGTAATTGAATGAATTTGCTAATTTCCGATAGCATAGTTAGCTTAGCTTAGCTTACACATTGAAATAACACACAATTAACCACAATTTCATTCTTAAAGTACCGATACTAATGAAACGGAGGAATCGAAACGTTTTTTAACGGCAGGGTATCGCGATACCTTTCAAATATCGGTACACCGTGCAACACTAGTCAGGACTCAGGAGTCAGTGGCTCTCCCCAAAACGCACACATATACAATTCAATATGAACTGAAGAGCCGCATGAAACTAGGCAAAGAGCCGCATGCGACTCGAGAGCCGCGGGTTGGCCACCCCTGCCCTAGAGACTAATACTCATGGTGACAAAAGTCGACAATGGTTCCCAATGGGTTAAAGTATTTCCTTTTCGGTTTTCGGGCCATCTTGGAAAATGGCCGCCATCTTGGATTTTCAATTGGCCGATTTGATTAGTACCACTTGGAGAACAAGTGTGCCAAATGTGATGCTTGTATCATCATTTGCACGATTTTTCTGCAATCCCCTAGACTACAAACAAGCCTCAGACCTTCACCTGTATCAGATGTAGCATTTAAAAACAATTACAATCTTAACTGCAAATGTCAATACTGGTCAGTTTAAATAACAGCAATAACAGCACTGTTTGATAATTTTAACAGTGCTGTTTTAGTATCAAATAGAGAATGCAATTACTGAAGAAATTATTAGTGGGAATGCTTTATGCTGAGAAGCTGACGCTAAACTGCTATGCTGAAATGTAATGTGTAAG
The DNA here is from genome assembly GCA_902827135.1 of Harpagifer antarcticus. Classification (NCBI taxonomy): domain Eukaryota; kingdom Metazoa; phylum Chordata; class Actinopteri; order Perciformes; family Harpagiferidae; genus Harpagifer; species Harpagifer antarcticus. The sequence goes on along the minus strand of CADEHL010000497.1, from coordinate 212,028 downwards.
GAGAAAGTGAAGAATTTAGATTGAAATGATACATGAATGCTTGAATGTGTGATAAGAGAAGAAAAGAAAGTAAAAAGTCTTGGAAAAGCATCAGAATATTTGAACTGCAAACTTTTGAACTAACTTGATGGCGAATGATCTGTCGCCATGGCAACGGCATTTGATGACACCCCATAATATGCTTAGATGTGTTGATGGCTGCATCGTTACCAAACCTGTGAAGTTTTGTGCTGATTGGAGCATTTTTTTTCACTGAAGTTATGAGAAAACCGTGTTATATTTCTCACAGGCTCCACCCTCTACTGGACTTTATGGGTACTACTTATCATGCAAGCATTCACCAACTGAGACTTCTATAGACGTAGCCGGCCTCGGGGCGGGCCTACCTGAATGCGCGTGCATCACACCGTATAAAAGGAGGCCTCGCCTCCTCACCGTCATCCCTTTCTCTTCAGCGAGCGGAAGTGATACTGAGCTGAAAGACGTATGAGAGAAAGTGATAGAAAATTTGAAATGGAACCACTCCTGGAGCACCGAAACTGTCCGACATGCCCTGGCCTGATTGCGGAGGCTGACCCGCACCGTCAGTGTTTCCAGTGCCTGGGGCCGAAGCATGCCGAGGAGGGCCTCGGCCAGACGCCGGCCTGTATTGCTTGCCCCACGATCCCGCAGCTAAACCGCCGGCATCGTGGCGAGCATTTCCGGAGGAATCTCGGCCCGCAGGTGGAGGATCCGGACCTCGAGGTGGTCGATATGGACTATCTGGACGACGTGCCGTTCGAGTTTACCCTCCCGAGGGTGGTCGCCTTCGCGGAGGGGGAGGATGACGAAGACCCCTCGTTATCCGACACCTTCGGTTCCGGTGGCCAGGAGGGTCCAGTCTTCCACCCCATGGTGGGGCCAGGGAAGCTAAATGACACCTCCTCTGCCCGGTGCGCGCGTTAGCATGTATGTAGAGCGCACGGCTGCCCTTAGACGCACAGAACAGCCCTCTACTCAGGGGCACAGTCTGTCCTATACCGCTCGCTGAAGAGAGGTGTAGGATGACGGTCAGGAGGCGAGGCCTCCTTTTATACGGTGAGATGCGCGCGCATTCAGGTAGGCCCGCCCCGGGGCCGGCTACGTCTATAAAGTCTCAGTAGGTGAATGCTTGTATTATAATGTAGTACCCATAGAGTCCAGTAGAGGGCTCCGCCTGTGCTTATATAACAAGGTTTACAATACATAACCCCTCGTTTCATGGCGGGCATTGTGTTGCCATGGCAACGGCATTGGAATAAATCACAAAACTTTCCTGTAGATGTCTTCACTGCTGGACTGTTAGCACACATGTGAAGTTTGAGCTTATAGTAATATCGTGTTTTATTGCGAGGGAGCGTTGCCATGGCAACAACTTTTGAGGAAAACTCACTATTGGCACATAGACATGTTGAGGGCTGGACCATTAACCATTATCTGAAGTCTGGTGCTGTTTTGACCCTTTTCATTACGACAACATCGTGTTTTATGGCGAGGGATGCGTTTTCATGGAAACGGCATATGGTGAAATGTCAGATTTGACGTAGAGCTGTTGAGGCATGGAGAGGTGATGTACAGGTGAAGATTGGGGGACGATCGGACCGTGTCCATTGGAGTTACGACAACATCGTGTTTTATGGCGAGGGATGCACTTCCATGGAAACAGCATACGATAAAACCCCATAATTGACGTAGAGCTAGTGAGGGCCGGACCATTAACCATTATCTGAAGTCTGGTGCTGTTCTGTCCATTTGCATAGGTATCACGACAACATTGTGTTTTTTGGCAAGGGGTGCGTTTCCATGATAACTCTACATTATGTATCATCAGATTTGATGTAGAGCTGTTCAGGGCTTTAGTGTTAACCATCATGTGATGTTTGGTTGCGTTCTGAGCATGTCAGTTGGAGTTATGACATCATCGTGTTCCATGACACAGGTGTTTATGTTTAAGCTAACGAATTTCAAGCTCTCCTCCACTCTAGCTGTGACATCACACACTCTAAGCCTTAAACGAGCTGCGCAATACACACTAATGTTAAAATCTGAAGAAGGCCTCTTTACCAAGGTCTGAACAATGCTTAATATTTATAAAAGTATGAATCTGATTTAAAAGTTGGAATGAGGTTTCTTAGTGAAAGTATGAAGGAACAGTTAGCAGTTGAAGTCGCATGAAGATTTTTCAAGTCTGAAGAGTTTCTCCATTGACTTTCATGTTAAAAATGTGATGAATTATGCGATATATCTCTGGAATTATGAAAGTTATGAATGAGAAAAGTAGAAGCAATCGGTTCCCGATCAAGCTGAACGTTTTGATGTTTGAAAGGAGTTTCTGCGATGTGGAATGTGGGAGAAGAAGAGGGACAAAATAACCCGGCGGAATACAGTGGAGCAAAAAAGTATTTAGTCAGCCACCAATTGTGCAAGTTCTCCCACTTAAAAAGATGAGCGAGGCCTGTAATTTTCATCCTAGGTACACTTCAATTATGAGAGACAGAATGGGGCGAAAGAATCCAGGAAATCACATTGTAGGATTTTTAATGAATTAATTGGTACATTCCTCGGTAAAATAAGTATTTGGTCACCTACAAACAAACAAGATTTCTGGCTCTCACAGACCTGTAACTTCTTCTTCTTTAAGAGCCTCCTGTGTCCTCCACTTGTTAACTGTATTAATGGCACTTGTTTGAACTTGTTATCAGTATAAAAGACACCTGTCCACAACCTCAAACAGTCACACTCAAAACTCCACTATGGCCAAGACCAAAGAACTGTCAAAAGACACCAGAAACAAAATTGTAGACCTGTACCAGGCTGGGAAGACTGAATCTGCAATAGGTAAGCAGCTTGGTGTGAAGAAATCAACTGTGGGAGCAATTATTAGAAAATGGAAGACATACAAGACCACTGATAATCTCCCTCGGTCTGGGGCTCCACGCAAGATCTCACCCCGTGGGGTCAAAATGATCACAAGAACGGTGAGCAAAAATCCCAGAACCACACGGGGGGACCTAGTCAATGACCTGCAGAGAGCTGGGACCAAAGTAACAAAGGCTACCATCAGTAACACACTACGCCGCCAGGGACTCAAATCCTGCAGTGCCAGACGTGTCCCCCTGCTTAAGCATGCTTACATGTTCAGGCCCGTCTGAAGTTTGCTAGAGAGCATTTAGATGATCCAGAAGAGGATTGGGAGAATGTCATATGGTCAGATGAAAACAAAATAGAACTTTTTGGTAAAAACTCAACTAGACGTGTTTGGAGGAGAAAGAATGCTGCATCCAAAGAACGCCATACCTACTGTGAAACATGTTTTTCTGCAAAGGTACGAGGACGACTGATCCGTGTAAAGCAGTGGTTCCCAAACTTTTTCAGTCGGGCCCCCCTTGGGTAATTGGAAATATTTTCGGGCCCCCCTCCAACCCGGTTCCCATCTATATTGGTAGGATTAATTGTATAGTGTTGTAAAAACATTACTTTTTTTTTTCTCTGCTGATAATAAGAAGATATAAAGATCCAATTATAATTTTATATTTTATTATGGATTACACATGAACAAAAGTGCTTGTAATAGATACTGTGAATTAATTTGGCCTAATTAAAACTGGTTGGCCTTCTTCCCTGAGTAGTAGATTTTTAAATTCAAATTTCTTTAAGGAAAATATATGAATTAACTACTATTTCTACTGCAGGTTGCAAACTATCACATCACTTTACCATTCCTATTCCACACATAGCTTATCAATGACTTGCGTGTGCTTGCTTTCCCTTGCAGATCTTCTCAAACCGAGGCTGTTGTTTTGAGACTGCCACTCTAAGTTCATTCTCAATGTTCAGCTTTGATCTGTATTTTGTTTTGATGGCAGCAACAGCAGAAAAAGCCTATTCACACAAGTAGGGTGTTGCAAAAGGCAGCATTATGCCCACAGCTCTCTGACCAATGAGATATTTTTTTCGAGCAGTGTTTGTTTACAATTGAATAATAATAATACATTTGATTTATATAGCACACTTTACAAACAACGTCATCTCTCAAGGTGCTTCACAAAGCTAAAAGGAGAAAATAATAAAATCTTCCCGCGACCCCCCTGCAGTACCTCCGCGACCCACCAGGGGTCGCGCTCCACAGTTTGAAAACCACTGGTGTAAAGGAAAGAATTAATGGGACCATGTATCGTGAGATTTTGAGTGACAACCTCCATCCATCAGCACGGGCATTGAAGATGAAACGTGGCTGGGTCTTTCAGCATGACAATGATCCCAAACACACCGCCCGGGCAACGAAGGAGTGGCTTCGTAAGAAGCATTTCAAGGTCCTGGAGTGGCCTAGCCAGTCTCCAGATCTCAACCCCATAGTGTCACGATCTGTCCGTGTTATGTTTTGTCTGTCTGTTTCTGTCTTTAGTTTCCTGTTTTATTTTGTAAAGTGTTCACCCCCCGTTTCCTGCCTGTGTTAATCTGTCTGTGATTCCCTGTCAGTTTCCCTGGTGTGTCTAATTTACCCGATTGTGTTCACCTGGTGTTCCTGTGTTTTCTCCTCCCTCCTCACCTGTGTCTTGTTTGTGTGATTAGTCTTGTGTGTATTTAAGTTCTGGTTTTTCTGTCTGTCTTTGTCGGTTCGTCTTGTGTTATGACCTGGTCTGCGGTGAGTGTTCTGTTCTGTCGTTATGATTATGTAGCCTTGAAATAAAGGAGTCATTTTGTCACTATAATCTGCATTTGGGTCCTACTTCCCACACACACCGTAACATTACGAACCGACCAAATATGGGCCCAGCAGATCCGTTTGAGCAGGAACTTTTGGATTTGACCTTTTCTTTGTCTGTCTGCGCTCATCGATGGATGGGAGCGTCCAGTGTTCGGCAGAAGAGGGCCGCTCTGGTAGAGGCGCACCGGTTGGCAGCAGAGAGACTATGTTTTGTGGAGTTCTTACCTGACTGGATTTTGGACTTCCTTGAAACATGTGATTCCCGGCCTGCTAGCTCCAGGCATGCTAACTCCATGTCTCCCAATTCCCAACCTGGCACCATACGCCTTGGTGGGTTCCGCCTGAAGTCAACCCGTGCTTCTGCTCCAGTTCCTGCTCCTGTCCAGGAGTTGTATTCCGGAACTCGTCTGGCTTCTGGAGGTCCACGGAGTATTCAGGCGGCTGCCAAGAGGAGTCGTCGCAAGGCCAGGTTAGCCCGAGCCCCAGCAGCCATGGTTCCGGCTACAGAACCGGCCCATACAGCCATGGTTCCGGCCCCAGTTCTGGACCCAACAGCCATGGTTCCGGCTCCAGTGCCGGACCCAGCAGCCATGGTTCTGTGCTCCAGTACTATCCCACATAGCCATGGTACCGTGCTCCAGTACCATCCCACACAGCCATGGATCCGTGTTCCGGTTCCTTGCCCAGCAGCCATGGTTCCGGCTCCAGTGCCGGTCCCAGCAGCCATGGTCCCTGCTCCACAACCGGACCTTAGAGCCATGTTTCCGGCTTCAAAACCGGCCCACACAGCCATGATCCAGGCTCCAGAACTGGATCTTACAGCCATGTTTCCGGCTCCAGAACTGGATCTTACAGCCATGTTTCCGGCTCCAGAACTTGCCCATACAGCCATGGTTCCGGCCCCAGTTACAGCCATAATTTCGGCTCAAGTCCCGGCCCCATCAGTCATGGTCCCGACTCCAGCTCCTCGTCACCTGCTGACTCATCGGCCAACGCCAGCTCCCCGAGTCCTGTCGGCATACCGGCCGACTCCAGCACCTCGTCTCCTGCTGGCTCCCCAGCCAACTCCAGCTCCCCGTGTCCTGTCGGCGTACCGGCCGACTCCAGCACCTCGTCTCTTGTTGGCTCCCCAGCCAACACCAGCTCCTCGTGTCCTGTCGGCGTACCGGCCGACTCCAGCACCCCGTGTTCTGTTGGCAAACCAACTCTCTCAAGTTTCCCCTCCAGACACTTCTCAAGTCCCCTCTCAAGTTCCTACCGGAGTCCCCTCTCAAGTCCCCTCTCAAGTTCCTACCGGAGTCCCCTCTCTAGTTTCCTCTCTAGTCTCCTCTCAAGCCCCCTCTCCAGTTCCCTCTCAAGTCTCCTCTCGAGCTACCTCTCGAGTCCCCTCTCGAGTCCCCTTTCAAGACACTTCTCAAGTCACCTCTCTAGTCCCTCCTCTGGTTCCTTCCCCAGTCCCCTCTCCAGTCCCCTCTCAAGTCCCCTCTCAAGTTCCTACCGGAGTTCCCTCTCTAGTTTCCTCTCTAGTCTCCTCTCGAGCCCCCTCTCGAGCTACCTCTCGAGTCCCCTTTCAAGACACTTCTCAAGTCCCCTCTCGAGTCTCCTCTCGAGTTCCCTCTCAAGTCACCTCTCGAGTCCCCTCTCGAAATTCCTCTCAAGTCCCCTCTCGAACCCCCTCTCTAGTCTCCTCTCGAGTTCCCTCTCAAGCCCTCTCTCGAGTCTCCTCTCGAAATTCCTCTCAGGTCCCCTCTCGAATTCCCTCTCTAGTCTCCTCTCGAATTCCCTCTCTAGTCTCCTCTCGAGTTCCCTCTCGAGTCACCTCTCGAGTTCCTTCTCAAGTCAACTCTCCAGTGTCCTCTCGAGTCACCTCTCAAGTCAACTCTCCAGTGTCCTCTCGAGTCACCTCTCAAGTTTCCCCTCAGGTCTCCTCTCGAGTTCCCTCTCAAGTCCCCTCTCAGGTCCCCTCTCGAGTTACCTCTCGAGTCACCTCTCGAGTTCCTTCTCAAGTCAACTCTCCAGTTTCCTCTCGAGTCACCTCTCAAGTCAACTCTCCAGTGTCCTCTCGAGTCACCTCTCAAGTTTCCCCTCAGGTCTCCTCTCGAGTTCCCTCTCAAGTCCCCTCTCAGGTCCCCTCTCGAGTTACCTCTCGAGTCACCTCTCGAGTTCCTTCTCAAGTCAACTCTCCAGTGTCCTCTCGAGTCACCTCTCAAGTCAACTCTCCAGTGTCCTCTCGAGTCACCTCCCAAGTCAACTCTCCAGTGTCCTCTCGAGTCACCTCTCAAGTTTCCCCTCAGGTCTCCTCTCGAGTTCCCTCTCAAGTCCCCTCTCAGGTCCCCTCTCGAGTTACCTCTCGAGTCCCCTCTCGAGTTCCTTCTCGAGTCCACTCTCCAGTTTCCTCTCAAGTTCCCTCTCAAGTCCTCTCTCGAGTCCCCACTCAAGCCCCATGTCCTGTCCAGTTGGAGGTCCCGCAGACTAGTCTTCTGCCGGGGGTCCTGCCAACCCCATGTCCTGTCCAGTTGGAGGTCCCGCAGACTAGCCCTCTGCCGGGGGTCCTGCCAACCTCATGTCCTGTCCAGTTGGAGGTCCCGCAGTCTAGCCCTCTGCCGGGGGTCCTGCCAAACCCATGTCTTGTCCAGTTGGAGGTCCCGCAGACTAGCCCTCTGCCGGGGGTCCTGCCAACCCCATGTCTTGTCCAGTTGGAGGTCCCGCAGACTAGCCCTCTGCCGGGGGTCCTGCCAACCCCATGTCCTGTCCAGTTGGAGGTCCCGCAGACTAGCCCTCTGCCGGGGGTCCTGCCAACCCCATGTCTTGTCCAGTTGGAGGTCCCGCAGACTAGCCCTCTGCCGGGGGTCCTGCCAACCCCATGTCCTGTCCAGTTGGAGGTCCCGCAGACTAGCCCTCTGCCGGGGGTCCTGCCAACCCCATGTCTTGTCCAGTTGGAGGTCCCGCAGACTAGTCTCCTGCCGGGGGTCCTGCCAACCCTTTGTCCTGTCCCGTTGGAGGCCCCGCCGACTACTCTCCTGCCGGGGGTCCTGCCAACCCCATGTCCTGTCCCGTTGGAGGTCCCGCCGACTACGCTCCTGCCGGGGGTCCTGCCAACCCTATGTCCTGTGCCGTTGGAGGTCCCGCCGTCTACTCTCCTGCCGGGGGTCCTGCCAATCCTATGTCCTGTGCTGTTGGAGGCCCCGCCGACTACTCTCCTGCCGGGGGTCCTGCCAACCCTGTGTCCTGTCCCGTTGGAGGCCCCGCCGACTACTCTCCTGCCGGGGGTCCTGCCAACCCTTTGTCCTGTCTCGTTGGAGGTCCCGTCGTCTACTCCCCTGCCGGGGGTCCTGCCAACCCTTTGTCCTGTCTCGTTGGAGGTCCCGTCGTCCACTCTCCTGCTGGGGGTCCTGCCAACTCCTGGTCCTCTTCCGTGGGGGATCCTGCCGAAGCCTGTCCCGCCGGCTCCGGTTCCTGTCCGGCCGACACCGGGTCCTGCCCGCCCTCCGGAGTTGTCTGGTCTTCGCCCTCATGCTCGGCCCCCTGAGTTCGCCCGCTGTGGCCTTCGCCCCACTATGGACTCTGCCTTGCCCCCGGGCCGTCCGCCCGAGACCCCCACCTTGGACTCTGCCTTGCCCCCGGGCCGTCCGCCCGAGACCCCCACCTTGGACTCTGCCTTGCCCCCGGGTCGTCCGCCCGAGTTCCCCACCATGGACTCTGCCTTGCCCCCGGGCCGTCCGCCCGAGATCCCTTCCTAGTCCCCTACGGGGCTCCTGGGTGGTCAGCTTAGTCCCGTCCTCCGGACCCCCTCCACCCACCCTGGTGGCCTAGGGATACGTCCCTCCTCCGGACCCCCTCCACCCACCCTGCTGGACTGTGTGGGATTTTTGTTTTTGGGGTTTTGGGACGTCTGGGATCCATCCCTTGAGGGGGGGGTTCTGTCACGATCTGTCCGTGTTATGTTTTGTCTGTCTGTTTCTGTCTTTAGTTTCCTGTTTTATTTTGTAAAGTGTTCACCCCCCGTTTCCTGCCTGTGTTAATCTGTCTGTGATTCCCTGTCAGTTTCCCTGGTGTGTCTAATTTACCCGATTGTGTTCACCTGGTGTTCCTGTGTTTTCTCCTCCCTCCTCACCTGTGTCTTGTTTGTGTGATTAGTCTTGTGTGTATTTAAGTTCTGGTTTTTCTGTCTGTCTTTGTCGGTTCGTCTTGTGTTATGACCTGGTCTGCGGTGAGTGTTCTGTTCTGTCGTTATGATTATGTAGCCTTGAAATAAAGGAGTCATTTTGTCACTATAATCTGCATTTGGGTCCTACTTCCCACACACACCGTAACACATAGAAAATCTTTGGAGGGAGTTGAAAGTCCGTGTTGCCCAGCGACAGCCCCAAAACATCACTGCTCTAGAGGAGATCTGCATGGGGGAATGGGCCAAAATACCAGCAACAGTGTGTGAAAACCTTGTGAAGACTTACAGAAAACGTTTGACCTCTGTCATTGCCAACAAAGGGTATATAACAAAGTATTGAGATGAACTTTTGTTATTGACCAAATACTTATTTTCCACCATAATTTGCAAATAAATTCTTTAAAAATTTGATTTTTCTGGATTTTTTTTCTTTTTCTCATTTTGTCTCTCATAGTTGAGGTATACCTAGGATGAAAATTACAGGCCTCTCATCTTTTTAAGTGGGAGAACTTGCACAATTGATGGCTGACTAAATACTTTTTTGGCCCACTGTAATAATAAATAATTTCGTGCGTAGAACAACAAGTATTGGGAATGCTGATACAGCATTCCCACTAAATAAAGGAGGCTGTGGCTCAGTGGAATAGTATGCTGATCTTCAGATCAGGGGAGCACTGGTTCCATCCCCCTGCAGTCAGCATGTCGTTGTGTCCCTGAAGACACTTCAGCCCAGATTGCTCCTGTTTGGACCGCCCACAGTACTGAATGTATGTAAGTCACTTTGGATAAAAGCGTCTAACAAGTGACATGTAATAATAATAAGAATTAGAATGATAAGATATTAATGCTAAAAACATCTTAGACATGTGAATGCTACTGCCTAGTAGTATTTTAGTCAGACTTTAAAATGGGGGTTTCTTTAACGCTTGAGCTCTATATGTGATCTATATTTAACCATTAAGGATCCTGAGGGAAGTTCAACAGAAGCTCAGGGAGAGGCAGAAGAAGAACAAGAGAGGCTGGGAAAAAGACAGAAAGAGAGGGACAGTGAGATCAAAAGGTGAACCCAACAGTAATGCTGGGAAATCAGCGCCTGGATGCTCCCATCAAACGAGCCACAGCTGTGCGAGCCCACTGAGTGAAGCTGAGTCTGCACGCATGAGCGTCCATATTGGTATGTTTTTGGGAGTATTTATAATTGTGTGAGTGTGTGTCTCTCTGTCTGTGTGTGTGTGTGTGTGTGTGTGTGTGTGTGTGTGTGTGTGTGTGTGTGTGTGGGGTGTGTGTGTGTGTGTGTGTGTGTGTGTGAGTGTGTGTGTCTGTGTCTGTGTCTGAGTCTGAGTGTGTGGCAACCCAGTCTCACAAAAAACGTGTAATAGCTACGTTGGCCCACAGGGCAAGACGTAGTATATTCACAAATAACCCTCTCAAGATGTTACATGGATACAATATGTTTTCCTATTCATTTCTAATGAGCAGTCCATCTCACGTGATCCCAAACTTTCCTAGCGTGAGAAAATAAAACGTTTATTTTAGTGGAAAATCCTAAATTGTAGGATAGTTTTGCAATTATAATGCTTTTTTAATTCGATTTCTAGCGAGAAGTCAGGAGGACGTGTATACTACATATTTTAACTATAGAGGTTGCTCTGTGCGCGCCCACTGAAATTGTGAGAATGATACGTCTTTGCCCTTATTCATTTCTATTGAACAGCGTCCATGTAAAGTTATCGTCAACTCTCACCGGGTGAAAACAGTATTTACTGTCTCTGCGTTTTCATAGTAAAACCGGAAGTATCCCCCTGACTGTCAAATTATTTTACAGTGATATCTGCAGTACTTATCAACTCAAAAACATCAGTTTGTCCTTTAATTACACAACATTCATTGGTTTTAATTGTGTATAATGCTTTTGTGTTTTTCCGTTTAGATTCTGAGACACATTTCTTTTTTATGAGTTTTGGAAAGCCGGAAACATTACGCTACCCATAAGCCTCAGCTATCGTTGAAGCTCTGTGATTGGATGTCTTAGTCGCAATGCACGTTGGGATATGGTGTTGTTAGAGCCACAATGAACTCAACGTTATTATTTAGATTCATAATTGAATAAATTGATAAATGAATTAATGATGGAATTATTGATTTTTGGTGAATATCTTTTGATGTAATGATATGTTTATTTTAAATCGTAAATATGATCTGTTTTCTTGTACCTTCCGGTGTTTATTTAAAGGGGACCTATCATGCAAAATGCACTTTTGTACATCTTTTATACATGAATATGTACTTGGTATGTCAGGGAACTCACCAAGTGTCAGAAAACACAACCCTCTCTCTTTTCCTCCATACCCAAATCTCTAAAAACGGGGCTGCAACGGATCTGATACAGACTGATACAGATTTAAAATTGTTCTGATGTCAGAAACGGGGTGCTCCGCCTATATGGGCAACTCTCCACCTATCAGGGGAATAAGAGTTTGCGTGGCATGGTAACAGCATGGTAACATGAACCTCGTGCCTCGGCCCCCTCCTTTGCAGGGGGGTGTGGTCAGCTGCAGCTCATTTGCCACAGAATCAGCCCTTGTGAAGACAGTGTCGTCAACCCCGCTCTATAGTGGCAAAAGGAAACCTTGGATGCCACTACATCAAGTCGAAAAACTCCGTAAGGAAGAGGCACACACCGTTTGGATCACCGAATCAGCAGAAAAATTCAAACAGCAGAACCACAAGGTCTGCCCTAAGAGGGGACTGTGTAGTCCCTCTTAGGTCCAGTACCTTTGGCAAACACTGTTTCTCTGTGAGGGCACCAACACTCTGGGACACAATACCAATACAGATAAGGAATAACACCTCCTATCATACATTTAACCACAATCATAAGAACTGGCTTTTAAACAATCAAAAATGTGAACACTTTTAACTGTATCAAGGTATGATGATATTTCATCTGTTTGCATGTTTGTTTGTTCCTCCCTATTGTTGTACTGCTGTTCCTATTTATTGTTGTACTGCTATTTATTTATGTTGTACTGATGCTGTCTGCTGTACTCTATTTAATTATGTTTTTATTTTCTAGTCTTGTTGTGGTCATTTAACATCTTGCCAAGGACAACAGTTGAAAATTAGCCTGCTGGCTAATACTGGCTCATTTACAGCAATGTCAATTAATGTGCACTGTCCTTTAAATAAATAAACAAACAAACAAACAAACCGGAAAAGAGGGACACACTGACAGACTGGGCCGGTCCTGAGTAAATAAATGGAATAAATCCATATACGCATTGAATGGAGTTTCGGATGTGTTAAAGTCTAAAAGGAAATCATAAAGATGATGGAGGAAAATCACATTGGAGGAGGAATGTAAATACCTGTGGATCGGGTTTGAAAATAATGTGATTTAATTTGTTTGAGTAACAAAGGGAGCCAGTTATTGTATTTCATAATTACAGGAAATCATATTAAATGTACAAGAATAAACGGTTTATTGAAATGTGTCATGTATTTTAACAAAAACAAACTGTAGACATGGAATACATTATTTATCTGTTTTTTAGCGGTTTTTAAATGCGAATTTAACAAAACTAACCGTAAAAATAAATGATTTTCTTTTGGCAAAATTAGCTGCATTTTCTGTGGCTATATATCACTGTCAAATACATAACAAATACTGTTAATATTCATTTAAACATTTTATAATTACAAGAAAATATATGAGTAAAGAAAGAAATATTTTCTACTTAATTTTTAAAGTAGTGACTTTACATTGATAAACTGGAAAAACACAGGTATTGACTATCCTATTATATTAAAAAAAAAACATTTTAAACACATTTTGACTTTCACTTTATTGCTACATTTGTATTCATTTGAAGATGTAATTGTTAAATATGTGAATTTCATGTTATAAAAACTGTGTAAAACCATAGAGTTAAAAAGAGACTGTTATTAACAGCCAATTCCTACCAGAGCACAATTCAGATATAAGATGATGCCATAACCCACCATTAACAGCCAGTGCTTGAATTGGAATAGAAAAGCTGCCAGTACTCTAAATCAGCAACTGTTTCAAGCCAATTTATTTATACAGCCCAAAAACAAGTATTTGGCAGGTCTCCCTTGAAAAGGAGATCAATGATCTCAATGGGATTTATCTGTATAAATAAAGGTTTGAAATGAAATGATTTGGCTCAAAGTCATAGTATATCCAATGCTGGTGGGTTTGTCTCTTTACTGTATATTTTAGAAAGGCCCACTGTACTTAAACAAAATGACTCAGGGTGCATCTTTGACTCAAGTTTACTTATCAATACTAAACCAAAATTAAATTATACCTCCTTTGAAAGTCTCGTTTTTAGTCTTACGCATCCGACCTGGAAAACTTTGCAGCCAATCTTATTTGTTACAATGTACCGTGCACCAGGTCCTTATTCAGAATTCTTATCAGAATTCTCTGAGTTTTTATCAACTTTGGTACTTAAAACAGATAAAGTAATTATCATAGATGACTTTAATATTCATGTTGACCAGTGGCGGCTGGTGGAAAATATATTTGATGGGGCGGTTGATATAGTAAAACATATTTTTTTGGGAGAAATGACCCCTTAAATTAGGACTTCTGGTGATGTAATGGCACGTTTCCAGTGCAGCGCGGAGCTCGCTTTAATGCTGCGTTCAGACCGGACGCGATGCGAATATTCGCTTCGCTCTAAACGCTCCTATCGCATCGCTCTAGTCGCTCGAGTTTCACCGCGGCTGCCAGCTGTGTTTACTCGCATCATTCAAACAAGACGCGCTGGCTCGGGAGCTACAACTACAACAAAATGAACATATTTTACCGTGATTAAATTGTAATACAAGTTTCTAAATGATGCCGACGTAACAACATACTGATACCGGTTAGTAAAAACCATGAATTAATGCTTTGACAAGTCTGCAGACAGACGGCAGGCGAAAAACCTTTTAGAATGCTTGTTTTCTGAATGGAGATTGGGACGACCAGGCTAAGCTAACGTTGTATATGCTCACTCCACACTCATAACAACGGCCTACAGACATAAATAAACCAGCGACTGTATTCGCCATGACACAGACAGTGCCGAGCCGTTCGGGGCCCGTTTTTGGTTGCGTTTCCACTTGGCCTAGTACCGGCTAGCAGGTCCTAATTCACAGTTTTTCTGGCCCCATAAAATCGTGGTTCTAGGGCCAGGAACAACCAGGCTGAGTCGGGCTGAGTATGCTAAACTAGAGAGAGAATCGCTGGCAAGGGGGCTACAACTACAACAAGATGAACATATTTTACCGTGATTTAATTGTAATACACGTTTCAAAATGATGCCGAATCAACAACATACTGATACCGGTTAGTAAAAACCATGAATTAACGCTTTGACAAGTCTGCAGAGAGACGGCAGGCGAAAAACCTTTTAGAATGCTTGTTTTCTGAATGGAGATTGGGACGACTGGTGCTGTTGGAGGAGATATCTCTGCTCCGCGCCGATCCTATATGAGTTTGTTTTAAAAGAAGGAAAACTCAAAACAGCCAGGATAAGGGTTAAACAATAATCTGCTTTAATGGTAAACACAACACAATACACCATACAGAGCACTCTGCAACAGTACTCCGGGCTCAATTCCTACCACCGGGGTGATATACGTACCACGACACACGACAGCCAGTCAGGAAGAGAGCACAGAGCATAAGAATGTTACAGTATTTATACACATAAGCAGGGAGGAGTTTTGGCCGGTTTGCCTAGGCAATGACTCAGTTGATTCCATCTCCTTACAGTGTGTGTGTGTGTGTGTGTGTGTGTGTGTGTGTGTGTGTGTGTGTGTGCGTGTGTGTGTGTGTGTGTGTGTGTGTCTACCCTTAGGCAGTCCCACAGTCATGCTTTGGAGTCATATAATTTCACAGACAGAGGACTCTTTAACAGAACGCACATACATTCCCCCTAACACATCTTTCACACACACATCTGTTTAAACCAATTATTCCAAAATGTGGTGGCAATTTAGTACTTATAACATGAAAAAACAGCTAGAAATCAATAAAACACAAACACCGGTATTGCTCAGCATAATGAATACACACATCTCATCCTGCAGTCCCTAGTGAATGTCACATGTCTTTCTCTATGAAAGCCATACTTGTTGGGGTTTACCAGTCATCATCTCATGACCTCCTCAGGACCAGCTAACCAACCAAGCTTAACTGTTCCTATACCCTAAGGCCATCTCTGAACTTCCCTTCCACTCCGAAGTCAGCTCACCCAGAATCAGAAGGACCATTGTCTCTCTAATTGTGTGTGACCCAATCGTCTCCTGCTCTTTAGGAGTCTTGAAATGAACGCACATACATTTCTCTCATTAATTTAAGCTTCCAGATTATACAGAAAACTCTTACAGACAATCTACTGAGTTCTGCCCTTGAAAGCCCAAAATGACTCTCTGAAACACTTTATCAATGGGTAATTATTTTACTTAACGCAGAGATCACAGATTGTCCTGTATCGTTACCTACTCACAAAATAGCCAAAAAACCACCTCCTGATTATTAATAAGTCAAGTGGAAGAAAAGACCATTTGCGCTAAATGTACTTCTACTACACTACTATGGCCTCCAAATCTGAGGCCATGGTTCTCAGCAGGAAACCGATGGATTGTCCACTCCAAGTAGGGAATGAGTCCTTACCCCAAGTGAAGGAGTTCAAGTATCTCAGGGTTTTGTTCTCGAGTGAGGGAACAATGGAGCGTGAGATGGGCCGGAGAATCGGAGCAGCGGGAGCGGTACTGCAGTCGCTTTACCGCACCGTTGTGACGAAAAGGGAGCTGAGCCAGAAGGCAAAGCTCTCTGTCTACCGGGCCATTTTCGTTCCTACCCTCACCTATGGTCATGAAGGATGGGTCATGACCGAAAGAACGAGATCGCGGATACAAGCGGCCGAGATGGGTTTTCTCCGCATGGTGGCTGGTGTCTCCCTTAGGGATAAGGTGAGAAGTTCGGTCATCCGGGAGGGACTCGGAGTTGAGCCGCTCCTCCTTCGCGTCGAAAGGAGCCAGTTGAGGTGGTTCGGGCACCTAGTTAGGATGCCACCTGGGCGCCTCCCTAGGGAGGTGTTCCAGGCACGTCCAGCTGGGAAGAGACCAAGGGTAGACCTAGGACCAGGTGGAGGGATTATATCTCTTCGCTGGCCTGGGAGCGCCTTGGGATCCCCCAGTCAGAGCTGGTTGATGTCGCCAGGGAAAAGGAAGTTTGGGGCTCTCTGCTGGAACTGCTACCCCCGCGACCCGACCACGGATAAGCGGAAGAAGATGGATGGATGGATGGATGTACTTCTACTAAAAATGGGACATCATTATAAGAACATCAATGTAAAAAACCTCTCTATGATTAAGAGGAAACACTTGACTTTTCCATCCAAGTTTTAATACACATATATTAGATGACATTGAAAATGAATATACCAGAAATACGCTGTATTAAACTTTCTGCCATAACACTTTACTTCAATTCTTCAGTGCGGACCGAGGTCCGGCGTCTCCACCTACACACAAAGCCATTCTCATCCAACTTCTGCGTCACCTTGGTCACTCACGAGACTAAAAAACAACTCACATCAACGCACGTAAGCAACATGGGCGCCAACGTGAGCGCCCTCATGACCAAAATATTTGACGGCGCTGATTGGCTGAAATTATGTTTCGGTGGCACAGTTTACTATTGAGACTTTTGCAACATGCTGGATGCTGCTGTTTGGCTAGGGGGCTCCTTGCACGGCGCATGATATTTACCTTGTTCATTAAAAATAAAAATATAAAATATATTTTTTTTTTAAATATATATTTTTTTGTATGTGAGAAGAGGTGGGGTGGCGCCCCTAGCGCCCCTATAGGCCGGCCGCCACTGATGTTGACGATGATAAAAATAACCTTACTGTTGCATTTAACTCTATATTAGATTATGTTGGTTTATGTCAGAGTGTGACATGTTTCTAATATTGATTGAGTTATAACAGGTAACACAGATGCAGAATCAGTGGCCAAGGGGCTACTGTGAGAGATGTAATTCCAGAATGGAATACTGAAGAAGTTGACCGGTGAGTAATGTTTCAACAGGTATTAAAGTAACTGAGGTTTGAAATGTACAAAGAACATATTACAGTTAAAGCTAAAACATAGTAATTTAATGAGACAGAATATAATTTAGACAACATCATGTAACTAGCCTGGTAAAGAAGTAAAAGCCATAGACTTTATTGTTTAGGTCATTATGGGGATATACATTTCATCTAAATTCATAATAGAAAGACATTTGATGACACAACAACAACAACAGTCCTACTCGCCCTAACATTAAGTCCCCTAATAAATCCTTCCTAATTGATCTCATTTTAACTAATGTTCCCCATAAATATTCATCTGTGGGAGTATTTGCAAATGATCTGAGTGATCACTGTGTTGTAGCCACAATTAGGGACACTAAGGTCCAAAAGGTTAAACCTCGCATTATCATTAAGAGAGACAAAAAACATTTTGTGGAGCAGGGTTTTGTGCATGATCTTTTTGATTTTGATTGGGGTAAAATCGATCTGTGTGCTGATGTAGAAACCGCATGGTCTTATTTTTATCTTGGTTTTAAGGAGATCATTGATAGACATGCACCCCTGCGTAAATTTAGAGTAAAGGGACGAGACAATCCTTGGTTTTCTGCTAATCTGTCCAGTCTCCTCCATGAGAGAAACAAGGCCTGGGCAAAGGCTAGGAAATCAGGCTCAGAGGTAGAATGGCTGCGTTTTAGGCAGCTAAGAAATAGCTTCACTTCACATATCAAAAGTGCTATATCAAAGTACTATCTGTCAGTAACCACAAAGAATCTGAATAATCCTGGAAAATGTTGGAAAGCCATTAAATCGTTATCCACCGGTAACGTAATCCGTAATGAGCTACCTCCGTGCATTACCACAGTATCTGGCACTGACAGGGCTACTATGCTAAATTGCTTTAATGAGCATTTTGTGTCCTGTGGTTCTCTATTTGATTCTGTCACTAACTCTGCTTCTGTGACTCTGAAAAACGTGTGTTGGAAAGTCAGCGTATGGCCTTTGCTAAAAGGAGGAGAGGCCACCTTATTAAATAACTATAGGCCAATCTCTAAGTTGTCAGTTCTGGCTAAGGTTCTTGAACGCTTAGTGAGTGAACAGGTAAAGGTGTTTTTATGTACAAATGACATCCTGTCTAAACATCAGTCAGGCTTCAGAAAGCAACACAGCACCATCACTGCCACAATGAAAGTGGTGAATGATATGGCGAGTATTTTAGATAATAAGCAGAGTTGTGCAGCTCTATTTATTGACCTTTCAAAAGCGTTTGACACCGTCGATCATCACATTTTAAAGCAGAGGCTAGCCAGTATAGGCATGTCCAGCAATGCAGTAGGGTGGTTTGTGAACTACCTCTCTGAAAGGTCCCAATGTGTTCACTTTGATGGGCTGTCTTCTGAGTGGTTACACATTGCTAATGGTGTTCCCCAAGGTTCTGTTTTAGGTCCACTTTTATTCTCCATATATATCAACAGTTTAGGTGAAAATGTGGATGAAGCTACTTTACATTTTTATGCGGATGATACCGTGATGTACTGTGCAGGTCCCTCCATTAAGGAGGCTGGTGTTAAATTACAGGATGTTTTTAACATTATTCAGACTCAGCTCTCTGAGCTTAAGCTTCTTTTAAATGTTGAGAAAACCAAGGTAATGCTCTTTTCTAAAGCTAAAAAGACACCAGAGCCTGTTTTAGATATTGTAACTACGCAAGGAATAAAACTTGAAGTGGTTACCTGTTACAAATACCTTGGTATCTGGCTTGATGATTGTCTCACTTTTAAACTTCATGTCAATAACCTGCTTAAAAAGCTGAGGGTTAGGCTAGGTTTCTTCTACAGGAACAAGTCCTGTTTCTCGCTTGAGGCCAGGAAAAGGCTAGTCGCTTTTCACCTGTGCTGGACTATGGTGATTTGATGTATATGAATGCACCTGCCAATTTTGTTGTTCTATTTATGTTTCATGTGGAACTACTTCAGCAGGTCTCCCTTGAAAAAGAGATCAATGATCTCAATGGGATTTATCTGTCTAAATAAAGGTTTGAAATGAAATGAGGACGCGTCACTGCACCACTAAGTTGATGCGATTTGATTGGATTGTGAGGCAAGGGAAGCCAGCCGCCTCTGGTTTCCCTTGACATGGCCCTGACTATTATTACATGCTACTTATTAGACGCTTTTATCCAAAGCGACTTACATACTCAATACTGTGGGCAATCCCCACAGGAGCAATTTGGGGTGAAGTGTCTTGCCCAGGGACACAACGACATGCTGACTGCAGTGGGGTTTGAACCTGTGACCCTGTGATCCCAACACCAAGGGTCTATCCACTGCACCACACGCCTCCCTAATCACAGGTTGGCAGGGGCATCACGTGAGCCTCATCTGATTGGTCAATCTCGGCTAGCCAATTTCGGCTAGCCTCCTCTCGCAGCAGAGAGTGCAATCTACTGTTTCACCATAACATCTAGAGGGGCGCTGTTTCACTCTTTGTAAAATACTCAATGAGAATGGGGGAGAGACGGGCCGGCAGCAACACACAACAAAGAATTTCCGAAACTAAACAAAGTGTTTTTATTTATTTATTAAAATTATAACTACACTCCGAAAAAACAGGGGAAGCCTGGCTTCCCTTGGCCTCCAGGAGAAAACGCCACTGCATTCAGTAAGAACTTTATAGCACTTTACCCCTGCCTATATGCCGTGAGCTGATTATCGAGCCTTCATTGTAACAGTCGTGGGTGTACTGTGTGTGTGCGTGTGGGGAGTGTTGCAGTAGAAAATTCCACTGTAACGCCGCGGCCGCCACCACTGTGGTCTAAGCCCCGAATGCTTTCAGGTCCAGGCGACGGCCCTGGTAGGTGATCTAGTATTTAGTATTGTTTAATGGAATGTATATCAGTGTATTCAAGTCAATACTTCATTCATTTAAACCAATATCTTTCTTGATTCTTTGTACAGTATGAAAAATAGAGTCTTTGTACCTGTGCTGAAGTTCACTGCTGTGAGGAGTCCAGTTCTGTTTCTCACTCTGGTCCAGCCTGTCTGCATCACCTGGAAATCACAAACAGATACATGTGTGTGTATATATATAGATATATGTAAAGTACCATGTGTACAAACAATATAACTGATTCTCTTCTGTTGAACATGTTGGATTGTGTATTGTCCGAGTCAGGGTCCTTTTTATTTTACTGTAACTTTGGAAGTTGTGTTACCAATGCTTACTGTTTATTTGATACCAATTTGGTAATGCAATTAATAAAAACAACAAGGTTTGGGTTAGTTCTTCAGATGACTGACGTTAACGTGTAAGCTCAATAATGAACTCCAGCTCAACCAACCATATTGTAATATCTAAGTAATCATCTTGAAATATGACATTATTATTTGTAATATACACACATCTTATTGTGAGGTTGATTTCACATACACTACTTCGACGTTAGCTTGTCTACATACTTGAGCATAGCCAATTTAAATGAACCTTAGCTATGCATACAGTTCCTACCTACATAATACAATATCTCTAAGTTACAAGGATGACCTTATTTTATCAACCTCAAACAGAAGCCGTTTGTTGTACAGTATTATCCCACTTAACACTTAACACTTGTCTATTTCGTTTTAACCTTTATATATAGTCTATGATTTTAACTTGGAGGCTACTATTAGCATCGTTAGCACCGATGAAGCTACCACTCGCTTACACGCTAACCCATGCCTTAACATTCATTACGTAGCTGATTAAAATCATTAACACATAAATAAAGCACTCGAATTTCACTTACCGCAAAACCGCATTCATTCACCATCTGTTTTAACCGCAGAGCGAGTCACAATAGTCCGATATATAAGCATGAAGAACAAACAAACACGGCCGGCTTCAAGTTGTGTTCCCTGGATGAACTGAGCAGGCAGAGTCCCTGTAGCTAGCTTCACGGAGCAGCTAGCGGAGAGACAAGAAGCTAGCAGCAGCAGTCACTTGACAGAGCTGTCACTCAATGTGACCACGCCCTAATATATGCAACAACTTTAAGACCTAATATAAATAAAAGGGCAGTGGGTCCCTAAAATGGATAGGAAAAAAAATAAATCATAATTTGGAAAATTATTGATTAGAAAATAATATGATACAGTAGAGTACAAGTACGTCTGGGTCTCTGTATTTCATTCAAGCTCGGCTCTGTGTGTGTGTGTGTGTGTGGAACTAGCCATTTTGTGTGCGAGCGAGAGAGAGCACCGGTAACGGAGATCGTAGTTGTTGGCTTCTGGTGCTAGCGAGCTACGCTAACGGATATAAGGAGCTTTTTCCACAACAAGGTGGAGGAGAGTCCTCTCCTGTCAGACTGAGAGGCTCAGTGAGCTAAAGCAGTGTTTCCCAACCGGGGGTACGCGTACCCTTAGTGGTACGCGAGGGAACTGCAGGGGGTACGTGGAAGTAAAAAAAATAATAATCCCGTCAAAAATGATAGTGCACGATTAGTTTCCCTAGGGAGACAATAGTCTGTGGCACAACCGCGCCAAAATCCCACAATGAAAACAGCTGCTTACCTGCAGCCAGAAAAATACTCGTAGGTCTGCGCTATGGATAAATGGCTGAAACGTGCGCTTGCTCTGGATTCAGGCCAGGGTTCAGAGGAGCCCGCCGAGAAACGTAAGAAAGAGGCCAAACTGAAACCAAGGCAGTACAGTCAGGGCTCGACATTAACGACTGCCCGATGGCCTGGGGCCATCTAGTATTTAGCTCGGACAATGAAGCCTCACCTGCTGGTTGCCCGATCGGGCAATTCTTTCACACACAGTGACGTCACGAGCTACCCACAATGCAACGCCATATATATATATATATATATATATATATATTAACGTAGCCAGGCAGAGCGCACTAGGTTTTTTTTCTGAATTAACGACCGAAGAAATCGCTGCATGTTTTCGGATTACATCTCTGGACTTGAGGGGTGTGCTCTAGGTCGTTATCAGCGTAAACTTGAGCTGTGTGGGTTGTCGGATTGCCCTTACAGACTGCCTGCAGATGTATGGAAAAACGACCCTCGAAAGTGGCCTTCGTCGATTTTGGCTGCATCTACGTCTAATTTCTGGAAACACCAGGTGACACTTCTCACCATAATATTATCATGCCATTGCATATTATGTGGTATTTTAGAGTTGACTAGATATTGATTAAGGCAATAGACTATGATATTCTGCTTGCACCTCGCGTAAAATGGCAGATACCGGAAGTACGGTGTCGCCCTCGGCCCAATACCCGTATGTGTGTGTGAAAGAATCTATTATGCCAGTATCATGCAGCTCGCGGATCCAGTAATGAGTGACCCGACAGTGAAACTAAACATATCTATAACTAGTTTAGGTAGTTTGAGAGGTAATTAACATAGCTACATGTGATATTCTAACCTGAAGTGTGTGTTTTGTTCCACTCACCGCTGCATGTGATCATGCAGAGCTGCGTGTCGACTCGTCAGCAGCAGCTGATCTCTCTCTCCCGTCAAATTAGACTTCACTCGCGTTTATGTCCATATCGATCAGATCCAGCTAGTTCTAGCTAATGATATGACTATCTGCTTATTAAAAGACACCTAAACAATAAGTGTCGCTATGCAACCGGATGAGGCCACAAAGTATAGCGCAGCATTATGCATTTGTTTACATGCCCACCGGAACCCCGAGGCATTACCAACAGATCAACGCACAATCAACCCATACAGGACATCTCTTTCTCCACATTAAGTGTTAGATATTAGAATTGACTATTCTTGTCTGTCACATACTCTTCTTGTCTGTCACATAAGTGGCGCAACTGAAGCGGTATTGCGCCAAAGGGAAATGATTTTGAACGAAGAGATTTAGATTTGCCAGCTAACGGGAACTCTGACGTCGCCATTTTGTGTGCTTCGCGGATGCGCTCAGCTCCTCTCGACTGCTGCTCTGGTCTGCTCGGTCAGCTTCCGGATGAGGAGGCATTCGTTTCGACCAACTTACAGTAGATAACATTAACATTACATTTTTAACAGGGGCCATAGTAGTGTAAATAATGTTTGTTTTGGCAGTTATAACTGAATGTAATGTTTTCTACTTTTTTACATCTGGGAAGGAATTTGCCTTCATCAGATGGAAAGTGTCTTGACCAACAACTTAAGTATTTCTTATAGCTATGCAGGGCATGCAAGCGAGCAAACACAAACAAGAACAAACAAACAAGTGAAATGAAGAATAAAATTGAAATTGTACAATATAATATTGTGGTGGTTCATCTTATAATTCAGTCTAGAGAATGCACCAGACAGCATCTAAGACCTGCAAACATCTACATTTTCTATGGGGAGGCCCCCCAAACCCTTCGTGCGTCATTTCGTCCGCGCACATTTTTCAGGGCAATCTCTATTAGGCTCAGGGCCATCTGTAAATTAGCTTAGATGGCCCATAGGGCCATCTCCCAAAATCCTTAATGTCATGCACTGACAGTGAAACATATATATTATTTGGATTCATTTATACTTCTGCGGACCCACTCAGTGCTACTTTTGCGGTGAAGTCCTGACTAATAGTGCGATGAAGCCAGCGCATTTACAGAGACACCAGAGCACCAAACACTCGGGAAGTGTCGATAAAAGTGAAGAATTTTACAGACGAAAGCTGTCGGAATTTAAGTCGAGCCAGACAGTAATGATGAAAGCCACGAATGTGTCAATGAAAGCACTCGAGGCATCTTACGCCGTATCCCTGCTTGTGGCTAAATCAAAAAAACCTCACTCTATTGTTGAGGAGCTCATTCTCCCTGCAGCGACTGCGTTGGCCGAAATTATGATAGACAAGAAAGCAGCCGAAGCACTCAAGAAATGTGATGAGGGAGACATGAGCTGTTTCCCACTACTCAATGCCCATCTTGCCACCACTGCTGTTTCCAGGGGTCCAGTGGTCAAACTGGTGCAAGCACACCTGTCCAAACACTGCACTGATTTCAGCCATTATTTTCAGGACATTGAAAATAAGTCAGAAAGACTGGATTGGGTGAGGAACCCATTCCTTGTGAGTGAGAGCAGCAACAGCCTTCCAGCAATGCTGCAGGAGCCTCTGATGAAATTATCATCTGACCAGCACCAAACAGATGATAGAATTTTGCAGGAATCATGGATATGTTTACCTAATATTGTTACAACTGTTTTTTTTCTTACAGTTTTTTAAACTTTACCTGACATTTATTTCTGCTGGCAGTCTGAAGATGGCATATGCTGAGAAGTCATTGACTGAGATTTGGTGTGATGTGGAGAAGGAATATCCTGAACTAGGAAAACATGCACTGATTGAACCTTTGCCGTTTGGTTCTACTTATTTGTGTGAGGTGACCTTCTCAGCTTTAACACACATCAAAACCAAGCAGAGGAACAGACTGGATGTGGAGACCAGCCTGGTCACAGCTGTTTCCACACTGCCTCCAGAACTATCAAAGCTTATGAAAGACAAGCAAGCTCAAGTGTCTCATTAAAGCTCACATGACTGGTGTGTGTGTGTGTGTGTGTGTGTGTGTGTGTGTGTGTGTGTGTGTGTGTGTGTGTGTGTGTGTGTGTGTGTGTGTGTGTGTGTGTGTGTGTGTGTGTGTGTGTGTGTGTGTGTGTGTGTGTGTGTGTGTGTGTGTGTGTGTGTGTGTGTGTGTGTGTGTGTGTGTGTGTGTGTGTGTGTGTGTGGGGAGTGTTGCAGTAGAAAATTCAACTGTAGCGCCCGGTACATTAATGGGAAACCCTAAATGCTTGAGCACCCTCTATGAAACATCAAGCTACCCCACAGCACCCCCAAAGGAAATGTCTGGTGTCGCCACTGAGCCTGCAACCCCGTTTTGAAGAAATGTGCAGTACAAAACAGGCTCATTGCAGCAACTAATGCTGTGATAAGACACACTTTTTGGCCAAATATCAGCATTTTCTTTCTTTTCATTTTTTTGCACAGATTGCATAGTGGCAAGGTATTATAATTAGGGCTGTCAGTCGATTCAAATATTTAATCGCGATTAATCGCATGATTGTCCATAGTTAATCGCAAATTAATCGCACATTTTTTATCTGTTCTAAATGCTGTCAAAATTATCGCGCTAACGGCGGTAATTACTTTTTTGAATTAATTGCGTTAAAATATTTAACGCATTTAAGCATGTGCAGAATGGCCCGCCCCATACATCCCACCAGTGGCAACGCCAGGGTATGGCTGGGGTAGGCTACACCCATACCAAGAAATGGCTTAGCCCCAAATAAAGTCCGCCAACTCGCGCCGAGAATTGCACAGACGGCAGTTAGTAAGATTGATTTCAGTAGCCACTTGTCTGGAAATAACGAAGACCAGAAACGGTTTTGAAAACTTTTGTCACGTAGTGATCGTCTTCTCAAGAGAACATCTTTGATAATGTCTTCTGGCCAATCAGAATCAAGATAACGGTGTGGTGTTGTTGAAGGAAGTCCTGACGGAGAATACTTTTGCTGTAGTACAGGGGTGCACATAACTGGTACGCCGGTTATGTGCGTAATCTGAAATGCGTACCGTCACTTGTGTCACAAAGCGTATTTGCGTACCGACGTACTTGTGAAGCTTTTCCAGAAGGCGGTTAGATCACCGGACGACAGAGTCGGTCTCCGTGTGCACAGACAGGGCTGCTGTTAACGTCGGTCTGTACAACGGAATTGTGCCAAAACTACGCCAACCGGCTGCGGAGGGAGACTCCCCCCCCTTCACTGGAGTGCGCTAAAACAGCTGATCACAACGTTCACACTCTGTGGTCACGAAGTACTCCACTAGCCCCCCGTCGACTTTCCTGAAGTACTCCCCCGTTGATAGAAATCAACACGTAATGAATTAAGACCCCACGGTTTGATGATTGATAGGTGTGTGGGCTTTCATTTTGACACATAAAAAAATGTTATAAACATATGTGAAATATGTATGTGAAATGGATATATCCGCCTTCTTTCATTTATCTTTCCATTCCCACAACAGTATACATAAAGAAATGGCATATTTTAGACATAGTTCGAATGGTGATTAATTATGATTAATTAATTTTTAAGGCAAGGCAAGGCAAGTTTATTTATATAGCACCTTTCAACACAAGGCAATTCAAAGTGCTTTACAAAAAACGAAAGACATTAAGACAATGGCATTTAAAATCAGTCATTAAAAAGAAAAGATAATAAAATAAACATTAAAAGAAAAAAAATTACATGGATAAAAGTTACAGTGCAGTTTAAGATGTGAATAGTTCAATTAAAAGCAGCGGCAAAAGGAAAAGTCTTTAGTCTGGATTTAAAAGTAGTCAGAGTTGCAGTGGACCTGCAGGTTTCTGGGAGTTTGTTCCAGATATTTGGAGCATAATAACTGAACGCTGCTTTACCATGTTTAGTTCTGACTCTGGGGACAGAAAGCTGACCAGTCCCTGAAGACCTGAGAGATCTGGATGGTTCATAATTTAGCAGGAGGTTAGAAATGTATTTTGGGCCTAAACCATTCAGTGCTTTATAAACCAGCAGCAGTATTTTTGAAATCTATTCTTTGACACACAGGAAGCCAGTGTGTGATGTGATCCACTTTCTTAGTGTTAGTGAGGACTCGAGCAGCAGCGTTCTGAATTAGCTGCAGCTTTCTAATAGATTTTTTAGTGAGACCTGTGAAGACACCATTGCGGTAGTCCAGTCTACTGAAGATAAAAGCATGGACAAGTTTTTCCAAATCCTGCTGTGACATTAGTCTTTTAATCCTAGATATATTCTTTAGGTGATAGTAGGCTGATTTAGTAACTGTTTTAATGTGACTGTTGAAACTCAGGTCAGAGTCCATGACTACACCTAGATTTCTGGCTTTATCTGTTGTTTTGAACATTGCAGACTGAAGCTCAGCGCTAACTTTTATACGTTCTGCCTTGGCTCCAAAAACCATTACCTCAGTTTTATCTTTGTTTAATTGGAGAAAGTTCTGACACATCCAGTCATTGATTTGTTCAATGCACTTACTCAGTGTTTGAATTGGAGCATAGTCTCCTGGTGAAATTGTTACGTAAATGTGTGTGTCATCCGCATAGCTATGGTAACTTATGTTGTTGTTTTTCATTAGCTGAGCCAGTGGTAGCATGTAGATGTTAAAGAGAAGAGGCCCCAAGATGGAGCCTTGAGGTACCCCACATGTCATATTTGTCAACTCAGATGTGTATTTACCTATAGAAACAAAGTGGTTTCTGTCCTTTAAGTAGGAGTCAAACCAATTTAGAACTGTTTTCGAAAGTCCCACCCAGTTTTCTAGCCGGTCGAGTAATATGTTGTGGTCAACAGTGTCAAACGCAGCACTGAGATCTAATAATACTAACACTGAAGTTCTGCCAAGCTGTGATTAATCTGATTAAAAATCTGATCTGACAGCCCTAATATATATATATATTTAATACGTAATTAATTAAGACCCCACTGTTTGATGATTGATAGGTGTGTGGGCTGTCTTTCATTTTGACACACAGAAAAATGTTATAATAAACATACATACTGTATGTTAAATGGATATATCCGCCTTCTTTCATTTATATTTCCATTCCCACAACAATATACATATATACACATATGCATATTTTAGACATAGTTCGAATGGTGATTAATCATCAATCAATCAATCAATGTTTATTTATATAGCCCAATATCACAAATGTTACATTTGTCTCAGTGGACTTCACAGTTTGTACAAAATATCAGTATGACAATAAGACACCCTCTGTCCTTAGACCCTCACATCGTACAAGGAAAAACTTCCGAAGAAAACCCACAGTTTAAAGGGAAAAATGGGAGAAACCTCAGGGAGAGCAACAGAGGAGGGATCCCTCTCCCAGGACGGACAGTCGTGCAATAGATGCCGTGTGTAAATTGAAAAGATAATACATTTGCAACATAGGTAGTCCAAATGTTTGGAAATGCATGTGTGTGTAATAGGAAGATGGATCCACGAGGATATCCATCCAGGACCTATGATCCAGGACCACAGCCACGACTCAAGATCCAGGGCTCGTGATGCCGGACACAGGACCGCAGGATCATCCATGACTCCGGATCCCAGCGTATATAGACACCAAAAAGAAAGAAATTTGGGGAAGCTGGGTTAATCGGAACATGGGAGTACACAGGTATAGACAGAGAGAAGGAAGAAGTAAGATGTCCCCCGACAAACTAAGCCTATATCAGCAAAACTAGGGGCTGAATCTAATCAGCCCTAACTATAAGCTTTATCAAAAAGGAAGGTCTTAAGCGCACTCTTAAAAACGGATAGGGTGTCTGCCGCCCGAACACAAACTGGAAGCTGTTTGGATGCGGACACACACACAATATATTTATATAAATATATAATAATCATGATTCATTAATTTTTAAGCTGTGATTAATCTGATTAAAAATTGTAATCGTTTGACAGCCCTAGTTACGTTATTATGAGAGTGCTCTCATACTTTAAATTGTATATATTTATATAAATATATTGTGTGTGTGTCCGCATCTGTAGCCTGTTATTGTCTTATTATACAGCACTCTCAATGAATTCAAAGTAAATATGTGGGGGAACAATGTTCAGCTGATCTAACTGAGATTATAAAATACAGCGCTATGACAAAACACTCCACAGCTGATGCAGCTGTTGCCACGTAATAATGAACGGACGTCGCTTTAATATGACCGCTCAGAGGAGAGGAGTTCTCATTTCTTTAAGCGTCTGCTGCTTCACCTCCTCTCTGCTCGGTTCCCCTCCTCGGTCCTCCGCTCGCATCTCCTGTGGGCGGGACCATGGGTGCGGGAAGGGGGGTGCTGAGGTCGCTGCAGCACCCCCTAGCGGCGGGCAGGGGATGCGGAGCTCCCCTGTCTGAATTATTATTTGACGGTTATTGCTGCTCCCGCTGTGCATAATCTGTGTAATATGTAGCCAATAAATTCCACATTGTTAGCTACAATTCTGTAGACCCGGACAATTCTACCACACCAGAGAGAGAGAGAGAGAGAGAGAGAGAGAGAGAGAGAGAGAGAGAGAGAGAGAGAGAGAGAGAGAGAGAGAGAGAGAGAGAGAGAGAGAGAGAGAGAGAGAGAGAGAGAGAGAGAGAGAGAGAGACCGGTGCCAGCAGCAGGGACCGTGTTGTTAGCATCTGGTTAGCTAGCTGCACTAACGGACATACGGAGCTGTTTGTTCCACACCAAGCTGAGTGTTTAGATAATTAACTTTAGTCTAAGTTATCTCAGTGGGTCTCAAACGGTTTGGTCACAAATTATTCAAAAGATTATTTCCATGGCACACCTTCATATGATCACTATAGTTATAAAAAAAATAAGAGAATAAAGGAAAAACAGTTATGAAATACTATATGGCAGTAAAACAAGAATACAGTTTGAAAGGGGAGTGATTTGTAAAATATCCATAAAGGCAAGGCAAGGCAAGGCAAGTTTATTTATATAGCACTTTTCAACACAAGGCAATTCAAAGTGAAAAAGGCAATTCAAAGTGAAAAAGAAAATCTGTTTAGAGTTCTATTTCATCTGGGTGTTGAGAGATGTATCCATAGATCTCTTAATGTTGCTCTCAAAGTGCACCAGATTGATGCTTTTAACTTCAATATTTAAAAAAAATCTTCCCGGGGGAGCATCTCACCGGACCCCCCTAGAGGAGGTGAGGTCCGCTCCACACTCGTAAAAAATAGCACTTTACCCCTGCCTATATGCCGTGAGCTGATTATCGAGCCTTCATTGTAACAGTCGCGGGTGTACTGTGTGTTTGCGTGTGGGGAGTGCTTTTTTGCGTGCTCTATAGTGCCCGTAATAGTGTTCACTGGAGTCCAGCACCTCCAAAATACCTTCCCGCGCCTCTGGGCGGGACTAAGTCTCGAGGAGGGGAAATTTAAGAATTAAGAAGCCTCTCTTGACTACTCCGTGTGCATTTCAGCTATTGGGACGTCCTTCAAAATGGCGTGTCTTGATCGATTTCTGGGTCAAGTCCCGGAGGAGGGGAAGAGAGGAGTCGAGGAGGGGTATTGGGATGAGGCTAGGGAGTAGGATCAAACAAGACACAAGGAGGAAAACATTTCAAAATAAAAGGTGGAAAATGAAAACATAAATCCAAAACCATGACATCCACAACTGTAAAGTAACTAAAGGTATTAAATAAATGTAGTGGAGTAAAAATACACCATTTACCTCTGAACTGTAGTGGAGTACAAGTAAAGCAGCAAAACATTGAAATACTCTAGTAACATACTAGTACGTCAAAGTTGTACTTACATACAATCAGTGCTTGAATTGGGCCGGTGCTCACCGGTACGCAGTACCGGCACTTCCGATTTTTACACATGTGGTACCGGCACTTCTTACTGAGTACTGGCAAGGTGCCGCAACTCAGTAAAATGCTGGTACTCTGCCGCCGGCGGCACGTCATAAAGGCCTGGACTGGCCATCTGGAGGACCGGGAGGTTTCCCGATGGCCTGGCCTGTTAAGTGGCCTGCTGGCCTGAGAAAGCACGCGCACCGGTTACGTGTATTGCTGTTAGCATCTGGTGCTAGCTGGCTGCGCTAACGGATATAAGGAGCTGTTTCAAAAACAAGGTGGAGGGAGAGTCCTCTGCTGTCAGACTGAGACTAATAACCTCAGCTCAGGTGAGGTAAATTACTCTCCGAGTGTTTAGATAGTTAACTTAGTCTAAGTTATCTCAGTGGGTCTCAAACGGTTTGGTCACCATTTATGTAAACACATATTTCCATTTGAGGGGGTAGTGATTAGTAAAATATGCATGAATAATAAAAATAAAATGTTAACTAGGTGAAAAAAGGTAAGAAACTTGTTGAGAGCTAAAACTAGTCTTTGCTGCTGCCTCAAAGAGGAGCAGGGGGGAGAGTGGGGAGACAGGAGAGGCTGATTCAAGAGCACAGACACACTCACAACTATAAATGAACCAAAAACAAATAAATAAACAAGTTTAAATGTTTTTTCATATTGGTATGGTATGTTATTGGTTATGGCCATGTACTTATGATTTTATGATTATTTAAATGTATACAGTTCTATTTCATATGGGTGTAGTCTCTTTGTTTCCCCCTCAAAGTGCACCAGATTGATACATTTAAGTCCAACATTTAAAACAAAATCTTACCGGGGGAGCATGCCCCCGGACCCCCCTATAGGATTTGAGGTCCACCTCTAGTTAAAATATTTTCACATGGACAGGTTCCTAAATAGATTTGCACATTTTTTAAAATAGTAACCCATCTCCATATGTTTATTTTTGGGTAGTAGATTTAAACTAGAGGGCTATCACTATGGGCAGCAACGCTGTAAATATTGACAAATAAATCCAGCAAAATGGCACATAAAACTGGTAGTGGCCTGGCTGGGTGTATAATTCCCGGCCTGACTTATTGTCCCAGTCCGGCCCTGATTGACGCATGACAACAAATATGGCCAGCGTACCTATGATGCGCCACAGCGATAGACTAGAGCAGAAAAGACATCACATAACGTTAGCATTTCGAAAATGTTAGCGTGGCTTAATAATAGTGCGAAAAGACAGCGGTTGTCGCCGGACAAGGATTCCCTCTCTCTTTTCCTGCTGAAAGATGGTGAGTGTACTCAGGGACGAGGAGTCATTTAACCAGCCGCCAGTAGGAGTCAGGCTTTACTTTCTTTTATATCCATAAAGAAAAAGTCAAACTGTTTACAGTTCTGTTTCATATGGATGTTGAGAGGTATCCATATATCTCTTCATTTTGCTCTCAAAGTGCACCAGATTGATGCATCTAACTTCAATATTTAAAAAAAAATCTTCCCGGGGGAGCAAGCCCCCGGACCCCCCTAGAGGGTGTCAGGTCCACTCCCCACTTATAAAAATAGCACTTTACCACTGCACCCCCTCTAATCTCAGATGCACTCTGAGTCATTTTGTTGAAGTACAGTGAGCCTTTCTAAAAGATACAGTAAAGAGACAAACCCAGCAGCATTATAGGATATACTATGACTTTGAGCCAAATACTTGTTTTTGGGCTGTATAAATAAATGTACTTGAAACAGTTGCTGATTTAGAGTACTGGCAGCTTTTTTATTCCAATTCAAGCACTGCATACAATACTGTCCCCCTGCTCTTGTTTTCCACTGCAATTATTCCACACAGAATACAGGGATATACAACATTCAAAAGAACATGATCTCTATAAAGGTATTTGAAATGTAAACTCACTATTGTCTGTTAAAAACTGCCAAATGTAATATAGCTCTTTTAAATAACATTTTATTTAAATCAAAAACAAAAAAGGATACAAATCACAAGGTCATTTGTGACAGCTCTTTTGGGAAATGGCTCTTTTGCAAGTGTTTTTAAAAAAGAAACATGGCTATATTAGAGCCAATGCCAAGTGCCAAGAAAGGGTTTTTGTTTTGAGATACCCCTACCCGAGGTACAACAAAGCACAGCCACGTTCAGCTGTATAACTCTGGAAATAATGATCACAATGTTCCAAATGTGGACTCCATGTTAACAGACAGTTATTACATACACCAAAGCAAAGGTTTCCTCAGTACCTTTGTCCATCTTTAAACACATGAATATAGGTAGAAATGGAATGGGAAATGAAAAATGCAAAAGGTATGTTTATACCTTTCTGTCAAGTAATGAGGCAAGTCCCCCCCGAAAATGTAATTTATATGTACAGACAGGGGTTGAAGTGAATAGTCAAATGATCTATTTTTGTGATAACAGTCTGTGGGTCATATACATTTCATTTATTGCTGCAGTGCTATGCTCACCTGCAGTAGAGGCTTGTCAACATTCAGAGGCCTGAGCTCCTCTACAAGTTCATCACAATAACTGAACTATGATGGAAACACAGCTGACATTGTATATACATATTTATATATATTTACGTTTGGTTTGCATACTTGTCTATTCTTTTATCTTTTAATAATCGTTATTATTTTTGACTTTCTCTTACAACTTATTTTCTTAGATTGTTTATGCACCACCAAACACCAAAGCAAAGTCCTTGCATGTGTAAACGTACCTGGCAATCAACTTGATTCTGCTTCTGCAGACTTATAAAAAGCATTTTATCTCAGTCTGCAAGAAGTGCAACATCCACTGAAAAATGTGTTTATATGCTGTCAAACAATAATTTGTAAATATTAAACACTGCGCCAGGTGGAAAACATATAATGCAATGTGATGATGTGTTAGTAACTTCCCACACACATGCTAACACACACATACAACTGTGTGAGTATCAGTGTAAAGCTAATGAGTTTGGAGCCAGAGCAGTAGTGCATTGTGATTTAAGGTCTGGTGCAACAGACCCAGGATCTTTGGGGGGACGGTCCCGGGACCTCCGCTACAGAACTCTATACAGACCTTATCTCTGGTTCCCAGCCTGCACTGCTGCTGTTTTAGACTGAAGGACACAAAGATGGCCCACTCATCCCAAATACTGCCCAGCTCATCAAAACAGTCCTGAAGTTGATGCTGGAAAATAGCGCACTTTTCTTACCAGAAAAAAAGTGTGGCCCTGCTCAGGGATCAATGTCATTGGTATGTATGGCCTGCTGTTCTCTCTCTTTGCAAAGGGGTGTGGCCAGCAGCACCTGCAGAGGGGCGTGGCCATCAGCAGCTCAGGTTACATTTGAAGCTACTGACCCAGAATCAGCACTTTAGTAACTTTAGAGACATGTTTTAGATATTGCCCTATAACTTATTGTTAAAATATAGCATAATAGGTGAGCTTTAACTTATCTTCAGTGCCTCATTAAGTTAAGTAAGGGAATTTCACATTTCAACAGGTTTTACACAATCTAACATCAGTTTTTAAAATGAAAAGACTACTGTGCCAACAATAACTCCACTGAACCAACCTGCTGAAACTTGGAGAGCTTTTCAAAAATAACACTGCTATATTATAATCTAAGTCTAAAGTTTACCCCTTTGTGTGTTCACTTGGAACTTCTGTTACCTGGGGGCTTTGTTGCTCATGTAACATTATACATATATTAGGTCTCCCTTGAAAAAGAGATCATTGATCTCAATGGGATTTTACCTGGATAAATAAAGGTTTTGAATTTAATTTAATTGAATTATGTCAGTTCAGTCAGACTAAATCCAAAGTGGAAGAAAAAATCAAACATCTTTACTGAGGTCACACTGGCTTTACAGAGCATGCTAACTCCAGTAGACGTCTCTGCAACACAATACATAGACATTGCAATGATGTCAATTATATTGTATCCATATCCTACATATTGATTAATGTGGGTTGGAATGTTGCTACTATCACTGGTGTGTCATAATTGGAAATAAGGAATGTTCACATTGTGGATTAATTCAATTGAATGAATGCTTATTTTTTTAACAAATCCATTTTGTAATATATACACTTTTTATTTCACAGCATTGGTAATAACTCTTTAACACTCGTGATTTTCCTTCAATGTATGAACACAGTAGGCCATTTATCCTAACTAAAGTGTTGCCAATATAATATTGGATTTCCCATCCATCCCAGCAATGTTGCCAACGATGTCGGGGTTGCCCCCGGTCAGCCACAGGAGAGGTGTTGGTCGCAGGTTTGTTTCAGACGCTTGCACAATGCTCAGAGTTTTCTCGGAGGGCCACTCCAACATGAGTAATCTCACACTCTGTATGGGATGCAATCTGTCTTCTTCCAGGGCTCTTTGTCTAATACTGCTAATTAAAGAAGGAGAGAAAAGGATCAATCCTTTGTGTGTGTTCTCTGTACACTACAATTACTGGATTAAAAGGCGCACTACCAGAAGTCACTTAGAAACCCAGGCATACATGCACTGCCTTGGGGCCTCATTTATAAACGGTACGTACGCTCAAAAGATGGCGTACGCCAGTTTCTACGCAATGTTTGCGATTTATAAAAAACAAACTTGGCGGGAAAATGTGCGGTCCTCCACGCAAACTCTGACCCATGTGTACGCACTAAGCACAAAAACGGGAGAGACGAGAAACTGCGACACCGTTGGCAGAAGGAAGAATGGAGAGAAATGTGTGGAAATAATACCATAAATAGAATGTTACCTCTCATTTATCATATGAAGAATTCATTTTCAAACATTGATTAAAGCCAATCTTAAAATGATTTAACAAACGCCTGTTTGAGACTCCTCAGAGCACACAAACACATAACTTGGAGAAATAAATAAATATTATTGATCATCCCTCGATTATGTTCTCTTGTTAAGAAATGTATTCTCATAAATGATGCGGTAAGCAGAATTACTTAAACTGACGCCGTTTTGCATTTCTATAGGTTGTATAGATACGAGCAGGGTTTTATATACTATCATGTTTAATCATGTATTATGCCATTCACCAATAGCCTACTTGATAAAACACAGGAGGTATGGAAACTAAGAACACCATATGTGGTAAATTGTACAGCTAATATAACACAACACATTAGTTGTATTTCCTTTAACTGGTGGATTATGGATATATAGTTGCTGATCGACAGCTGGAACACAAACCACCAAATACAAACAAATTATTCAGATCCAGTCGTCATGACTCCACTCCGGAGGGATTCCCCGATCACGTCTTACAGTTTCTCATCAAGGGGGGGTCTCCTGTCCCCGGTACAAACACACTGCCTGAGGAAGGCTATGTGTATTTATTTTGTCATGAACCTTTTTCTGACCACTTAGTTATTTATTTTGGTGACGATCCGACCTCCATGCTGCTACTCTGGTTCAAACTGCATCCATCAAACAATATGATTTATCTCGACCTCCCCAAAATAACCAAAATCTGACACGGTGTGAGATGTCTTTTTTAGCTGTTCTGTCGTCATTTCCTGCGATCTTCTTCATGCAGTCAGTCAGAATGAATGAATGAATGGGCGTTTCTTTGACTATTTATAGGCAAATATGGGCGTTACGTGAAGCCCGCAAAAGCTGCACCGCATTTCGAGTTGATTGTGATTTAGAAAGGGAAACCAGCGTAGGATGTCCCGTACGCAAGTCCTGCGCCGGTACGCAGTCTTTTATAAATCGGAGAATATCTGTGCGTATTTATTTGCTTTCTCCTACGTAAGCAACCTTCCCACGTCAATCCTACGCAAGGCTTTATAAATGAGGCCCCTGAGCTGCCCTGTGGTTTGGGCCAAAGTCTGCCATTAGCTGATTACTGCAGTTAATATAAATAAATAAAAAGTTTTATATATTCACTTTTGAATCAAAGAAATCACCACAACAAACACATAAACAGTGTCTCACTGCAATGAGAGCTAAACGTCATTGTACTCACCAGAGATGGAGTACTCGAGACTCGAGTGCCGATTTTCGGGGCTCGTGACTCGACTCGGACTCGCGCACTGATTGCCTTGGACTCGGACTCGTGAATTATCGCGTACGCTGACTTGGACTCGGACTCGTGAATTTTCCCCCCCCCACGATGACTCGGACTCGACTTGTACATTGACGCTCCGACTTGGAATCTGATGTCCTCTATCCTGGCGGGTTCACGTACTTAGCCCCGCTATTCCAGTCTAAAGATGTCTAGAGACACACTCCGCATCTGCTTCCACATTGGGGCTAAATCTTTATCAGTAAACCGATTTAACCATAAAAGTTCCTTCAAAATAAGAGTCCCGATCTTATTACTATCAAAATAAAAGTGCAAAATGAAAACTTTACCATAGGAAAATATTGGCATACAAATATAATCACTTCTCTAAAAGGTAACTCATTTTAAATATAGTTTATTTATATATAATAATAATATTAATATTAGTAATAAGCTTTATATTTGTATAGCACCTATTACAAGAATTGTAGCCAAACTCGCTTCACATCAGTTCAATAGACAGATTAGTATAACACAGTGGCGAACCGTCAGGGCCTTCGAGGTATTCAGAGAATACCCTGGAACACTCAGATAAACAAACACAAAATCGATTTAATTATATAAATAAAATGAATAAATGAGAATCGTATCTGTGTTGTTGATCTGTGATATTACAGTGTTACGTTGATTTGTTTGTCCTTCTCGGACCATGCACTACGCATTTCAGTGGTTTTGTGTTAGAAAAGAAAGCAACCAATCAGATCTTGTTCTGGGTCTCTGGGTAGAATATCCTTCAACCAAGGTATTCTACATCCTTGATCGAATGCCCTGGCCGTTGCACGTTTGGATTGACAGTTTGATCAACCAATCATATATTGATTTGTAGCCAATGGGCGTGTTCTTCCAGAGTTTCCCTCGGTTCCAGGGTACTCTAGAAGGCCCGCTAGTTAACTGGCTCGAGACAGAGGATCTAGATGAATGCGACGAAGCAATTCATGCCGTTTTATTGTTTTTAACGTTGAATTGAAAAGTGCAACAGGTGAAGATTAAGTTGTTGCAGAATTGTTGTGAGTACCCTTTTCAAGACGACAATTCAGTGAAAAGACGGACATTATAATGCCGCGGCGGGGGGTGTGTGTGTCTACAGAAGGTCCAGTTGAGATAGACACGGTTCGCCACTGGTATAACATGACAGGATAAAAGCAATGTAGAGGAGCAGCTACATTTCAACACATATATCCACGAAGATTAATACATGAAGACTTGTGACTCGGACTTGACTTGGACTCTTCTTA
The DNA here is from genome assembly GCA_902827135.1 of Harpagifer antarcticus. Lineage (NCBI taxonomy): Eukaryota > Metazoa > Chordata > Actinopteri > Perciformes > Harpagiferidae > Harpagifer > Harpagifer antarcticus. Next base: position 174,390 of record CADEHL010000497.1, on the reverse strand, counting down.
GGTGACTTGGACTCGGACTGGAACACAGGTAATGATGACTCGGACTCGACTCGGACACTCCTTGGGTGACTCGGACTTGGACTCGGACTCGAACACAGGTAATGATGACTCAGACTCGACTCAGACACTCCTTGGGTGACTCGGACTTGGACTCGGACTTAACTACGACTCGGACTTGGACTTGGACTCGAAGAGTGGTGACTTGACTACAACACTGATACTCACTGACACTGACTTTGATGTGCAGTAAACATGAACAACCACCAGGTGGTCTATAAGACACAGCACACATATCAATATATAATTTGGCTCGACTTGTGTGCTTTTCTGTACTGTTTGCTCCCTACACATCATTTCAGAAATGTAAAATAATGGGCATCTCAATCAAAGGGTGTTTTCCAGCCAACATTTACTGCCAAAACTCACCTGTTCCTTCTGGGGGCGGAGGTAGTGGAACAGTGTATTAAAGCAACTCCAGCAACCTTTTCCTGGATGGAGTCAGTAAAAGTTGCTCGTCTCCTTTTGATGAGTCACATGGGTTGAGCTTCCCAGACATATTGTTTAACACCCCTACCTCTCTGCAGGGATGTGGTGTACTGCTATGTAAAAAACACCTACAGGTTCCAGATGGTTGAGAAACGTCATTGAATGTACAATGTGTAAGAGACGTGTGAGATGGAGCTGCAGCATGACCCTCCTCTACATCAAGTCTGCCTGATCTGATCATGTCGGCACCTGCTGTTTAGATACAAGATCCAAAACTGGTTCAGTATTAAGCCTTGAGATGATGACAGTATTTTTCTTGGCAACAATTGACACCACTGAAAAACATGGCAACACTTTGCTTAGAGAAACAGAATCTTTCTGGTAGCTACAACTGTTTATGAAATTGGACACTTGTGGGTTAATGCAGGATGATTCATGCATGGGACTATTTTCACAGAGACAGCTCTCTGCTCATCACTTCAATAGAGATGTGTTGATTTCATGGCTCTAAGCTTTTTGTGTTGTTTCTCTTCTCATTTTGTAATGGAAGAACCCTTAGAATTTCCCACAGATTGTACAAAATACACTCTACCTCTTGTCTGAATAAGTTGTGCGACATATTCACAGCAAATCAAGCCTCTTTTGAAGGGGAGACCCCCCCCCCCCCCCCCCCCTCCCTTTTGCTTGTTAGCCAGCCAGTGACGTGACACTTCGAAGGCTCAGTTCCACCAAGAGCTGCAGAGCAAAGACAGCATATGGATGACAGGCAACAGCAGAGAGCACCTAATCTCTAAAATGACTCACAAGTGCAAGAGAATATGGTGTTGATTATATAATTGTGTGCATGCCTACTCCAGTAAGTCTCATTGACTCAGGCTTTCATGCCGCACTCCTATCGCGTGCGTGTGTGTGTGTGTGTGTGTGTGTGTGTGTGTGTGTGTGTGTGTGTGTGTGTGTGTGTGTGTGTGTGTGTGTGTGTGTGTGTGTGTGTGTGTGTGCATATAACTTGTCTTACTAACAACCTCCTTCGCATGGAACTTTCCAACACAGTCTCCCTCCGTGATCGTTAAAGAGCGACGCTTGGTCAGGGTCCTTTGGCATGCAGTTGTGACGCACCGAGTCTCCTTCAGTGTGACCTTGCTTTCTTACAGTGCAGACGCTTTTCTGCTTGCTCCTGCCTCTGCTTAATTTTTTATGCTGATTTTCCTATTTTTATTTTCTGAAAACTTCGAGTAGCAGCTCCTGGATATTAACTTATCACTAGGATAGTTATTCTTCTTAAATAGACGGAGGGTTTCAGCCAAATTTCAATATTTTTACGACGACCTCAGTCTTACAGTAGTGTGGCCTAGCAACAGCTAAAGCCTGGTACAGCATGCTATTTAGCTTAAGCTAGTTGGCAGCAAAATGCCTCCGTTCTCTACAGATCATTTCCACAAACTTCTACAGAAGATGGGCATGTTGGAAATGAAAATGCAACGGTTGGAAGTTAACGTGGAAGAGAATGGACTATGTGGGAATAACACCACTTTACCAGTGTTGCAAAAGAATGGACAAAGGCATGCTAACTCAAAGCTAGTTAGCCGCTACAAGGATTCCAAGGAACAGGAGGGCTGTGTACCGGGTAATAAATCTACAAGTGGTAGTCCTCCCTGGAAATGTCTGGGTGCAAAACCTAAGAGTAAATCATTTCCATGGGATTTGGGAGGACGAATAACAGGCAGAGCCCAGCGCTCTGAAATCTGTGATCGACCGGCTGGCCTGCATTGTTATCACCCACACTGAACAAATTGATACTTTGGACCAACTTAAACATTTTAAAAATAACTTGTAATTGTTTATAGCTAATCCTTTACAGCTACTTTTTTACAGCTAATTATTTTTAGTTTATTCCAACTTAATTTTTTGACCTAAAAAAATTAATTTGAGTCAATTAAAAAATATTGCTTCCGTCTAAGATATATATTTACATTGACACAAAGTAATAAGATGATTCATTCTGAAGACCGCACAACATTTATTACTTTGTTATAACTTAATTTTTCCTTTTTGACTAACCTCATATTTATATTAGATCTAAGTAGAGTTTTTAGTTTGTGAAAAAAAGTTTAAAAAAAATACTTCATTTTGTTGCAGGTAATATTTTTATTATAGCTTATAATATTTTCTTTTATTACAAAGCAAACAATTAAATGCACATCAATACAATACTGTGTTTTGTTTACTGGAAACAAATTATATTTTGACTTAAACTTATAACACTTTGTTTAGCTCAGTTCACAAAGACAGGAATATTCTCTTCAAAAGACCTTAACATTTATTGAGATGTCTTTAAAATATGCATCACCTATTCTGTTTTCTAACATATAAATACATCAATAAATTAATACTATTAATTGAGTGAATTATGCAACCAATTTGCACTTAAAAAATAAGTAAAAGTAAATCAAAATCACTTTTGACTTTTACAAAACTCTCCTGTAGCCTTAACAAAATACATCACAAATATGCATATGAGCATGTTAAACTAGCTTGCATATCTCTCCTTTCAAATGTAAATATGTAATGCGTTTAAACCTGGCTGCCTTTTAATAAAAGACTAGAACGTATGCATGACATCTTATTTTTTTTTTACATTTTTAAACACTTCAACAATATTTTCTGCAGCTCTTAATTACAACTTCAGATAAACATGTATTAGCCATTAAGAAGGGTTTCAGTAGCATTACCAGAATCTGTGAAGTCACATTCTTTTTTAACTTCAAATGAAACCTACAGAGGCCAAAACAATTAAGCAACGAAAAATGCAGTTCAATCACGAGCATTGCAAACTTTGAACAAGGTTGGCCTTTTGTGTCAGTTCAATAATTTCAACCAGATACGAGTTATTGTAGAGACTGAGCTGGAGGGTGTGGACAAGATGTCAGTATTGTTTGATTGAGCAGACGCTGCTTCTTCACAGACGGTAAAGATGTATTCTTGGACACCATCATCAGGTATTGGGATGACCTTGATATTTGTCAAATCTTCAAGGTCAGCCGTGAATGTCAGGTTGACTAGTGCATCTCCAATGTCTCTGCCTTGATATTGCATTCTAAAACGTCCACCTATAGAGTGCCACAGTGACGCGGCTCGTCTGGTCTTCAATCTTCCAACATTTTCCCACACCACTCCGCACCCTTCACTGGCTCCCGGTAACTGCTAGAATCCACTTCAAGACACTGGTACTTGCATACCATGCTGCGAATGGATCTGGCCCTTCCTACATCCAGGACATGGTTAAACTGTACACCCCAGCGCGTGCACTACGCTCTGCATCAGCCAAACGACTCGCTGCACCAGCACTGCGAGGGGGACCCAAGTTCCCATCAGCAAAAACATGTGGGTTTGCTATCCTGGCTCCAAAATGGTGGAATGAGCTCCCCATTGAAATCAGGACAGCAGAAAGCCTGCACATCTTCCGGCGCAGACTGAAAACTCATCTCTTTCGACTCCACTTTGAGCGATAGAATTACTAACAAAGAATTGCTAACAAAGCACTTATATAATAAAGGACTGGCTTATCTAAAACCAGTTGCGTAGCACTTCAAATATTTTGGCTCTATGAAACCTGATGTACTTATATGATTCTGTTTTCTTCACGTTTGTATCTTCTTGGTCGAATGCACTTATTGTAAGTTGCTTTGGATAAAAGCGTCAGCTAAATGCAATGTAATGTAACCACAAAGCAATATTTAACTGAAAATACTAGGGAAATGTTTACTCAGAATTTTTCTTCCACACTTGCCCCTGCTAACATCTCAGTAAATCTCTGGTTGAGTCTGCGATTAGATGCTTGCATCCACAAGTCAACAGCTGGTTTTAGGTCGAAAGTCTCTGTTGTCATCTTAGACAAGTGGATTTAATCAAGGATGTGAACATAACCAATAACAAATGAATGTAACTTATTGTATTTGTGTTGTTCATTCATATCTTATTTTACCTTAACATTTATTTTATTATCTCTCCAGTTTTATAGGATATTTTTGGTTATTGTCCTATAGTATACATTGGAATGATTTCAAACCTGTTTATCCCAATAATTATAAAGGAGTGCCTTGGAAATATGTGTTTACATAAATTGTGACCAAACTGTGAACTATCACACTCAGAGTCCTTTACCTCACTGAGCTGTAGCCTAGTATCAGCCTTTCAGTCTGACTGGAGAGGACTCTCCCTCCACATTATTGTAGAAACATCTTCTTATATCCGTTAGAGCAGCTAGCACCAGATTCTAATAACACCGGGCGGTGCGCCCTTCTCTCTCTCCCTCGCATTTTGGCTGTGAGCTGCGGGCGCCAGATAAGCCAACATCCACCATTTTCATCACTTACAGCGCCCATCGTACAGGGCAAATGAAACGTGTAACCGGGGTGAAAAGGGTGTTACATTTACTTAATTATGAATGTTGTTACATCAAGGCCGAAAATTAGGGTGAGAACCAATGGTCAAAAATGTTTTTTCCCCTCCCAGAGCTGCCAGCGCAGCGCCTCCCCAGATCTGGCGCCCCCTAGGCGAACATCTATAACGCCAGTGCTACGGGCCGACCCTGAGCTCATATGCAACTCGCAAATATCTTTCTCTCCTCTCCCTTCCTCTCTCAATTTTGGTACGCAAATGCGCCTTTTTTCAAATGACCCGGTGCTCTTTTTTTGGGGGAGGTGCGCATGCGCACCTGCGCACCAGTTATGTGCAGCCCTGTGTGTGTGTGTGTGTGTGTGTGTGTGTGTGTGTGTGTGTGTGTGTGTGTGTGTGTGTGTGTGTGTGTGTGTGTGTGTGTGTGTGTGTGTGTGTGTGTGTGTGTGTGTGTGTGTGTGTGTGTGTGTGTGTGTGTGTGTGCTAGAGGAGGAAAAATGATATTGGTGTAGTGAGAACCGCTTATCTGAGGGTGACAGGCCAGAATAGCTCACTGGATTGCAGGGTTAACTTGGAAGGGGAAAGTTGAATGTTTCCCTTAGCCTGATTCAGCTGATGAAGTCCTCAAGAATCCACTTTTCTCCTTGTTCAATTCCGTCTTCCTCTTGTTTCTTTCTCCCTCTTTCGAATGACATGCTGTCCTCCTTTTAACAGCACACAGGTGCCAATCATTGGCTGACTAAAAACTTTTTTGCCCCACTGTATACAGTTTAGTTTATGATTCAGCCTTGGGTAAGACTTTTATAGTCTTTGCATATGACGCCCATAATGCTAAACAGGAGCAAATGTTAAAAGGGGACCCAATTATCCCAGTGGTGGACGCCGGCTGGATCCAGCCCCCTGCGGCTCCGTTAGCACCGGGCAGCAGAGTCCGGCGTTATAACTGGAGATCAAGGAATGAAGCGCTACGCGGACGTGGTTCGCCTGCAGCCCGCTCATGTCTCGGAAACTTATTATGAAAGTGTATTCTTTATATTAGTTTTGTGATGTCCCTTTGTTCTGTGCCCTCTGTCTTATTGTGAAAAGTAATTCTCCCTCTCGTTTCAGGACTCCATGCTCCCAGCCCCTATGTGTCTCCTGTGTTTGTGATTGGTTACCCCACCCTGATTGTTTCCACCTGTGCCCCTCACCTTGTGTATATATTGTGTTAGTCCCCTCCTGTCCAGTGCCAGTTCGTTTCTCATTCAGGACTACTTTCAAGCCTGCTCCATGGTCGTATCCTGTTTCTCATGCTCCTGATTATTGGATTTAGTTTTTCCTCGAAAGAGTGATTGTGTTTCTTGTTTTGTTACTGTGTTAAATCCAGTAAAGTCTTATTAAGCTGAACATCGCCACAATTGTTCTGCTATGTATCGGTACTTCTTTTATTTGATTAACGTGTGAATGACAAGCATTAAGAATAACAAAAAATAGCAAATTCTCTTGCAGATTGTCTCGTTTGATTATGAATGTAACGTTTGTTGGGGAATGTGCTCAGACAGGACAGTATGAACTGATAAACTGGGTCAAAGTTATGGGCCTTGGAAAATATTTCTCCAACAACGTTTATATAGTGGAACTACACTGTTTTATCAAAACCAAAGTGCCACGCAGTAACTTGGTATGCATGTATTTCATGTTAGCTTAGCTTCTTAGCTTGAGCTAGCTCTGGAACTTCCAGCTCGGTGGCAGCAGGTCCCGCCTCCGCCTCTTTGCCCTTATTTGGAGCAGGCTGGAGCAGGTGGGAGTTAGACTCTGACGGGACTGTCGAGCCGTTTGTGGCCGACTCCGCCTACTCAGGGCTTCTCGGCAACTCAGCAGAATCCTATGGCTGACGTCACGGACACTACGTCCATTTATATATACAGTCTATGGTTCAAACACAGTAAACCCCCATAAGCATATTATGTTTGGTGCTTGTGCAAAGACAACCAGATCTCTTACAGTCTCCTCAGAGCTACCTACAGGAGCCACTGCATTTTTTTATTGTGGAAGAGAGAATCTGACCAGTGGAAGAAGGCTGGCTGTTTACCACGTTTCTGTCTGAATGTAAAAACGGTCATTATGTTTTGACTAATTAAAAATAACTCTACCTGTTATGGCTCTCTAAATTAGGACCTTTTGACTTTGGATCGAAACCGGAGTTATCACAACTTAAGAGATAAGCGAGGATGAGTCAGTCACATTGCTGGTGTCAGCACTCTGCCCACATAAGTGTTTCCGGCATTCATGCAGTCCCAACTAATTGATATGTGTGAGAGAGTGGGATATGTGGATGTGCCAAAGTCATTAGCTGAAATGTGAGGAATAATCAAAGCAAGAGAGAGAGGGGCCTCATTGTGATTCTCCAGCCAACGGAGCCACAAAATGAAGTAAGCTCACTTGGACCATAATTATTTGTGTGAACATAAAAATTATTTGTGTGTAAATATGTGATTTGGAAATGTAAAACACCATCCACAAATGCATTTAAAAGATTTGCAAACTCAAATAAATGTGCAAGTGTAAAACGGATCTGCAAATACGCTAAATATTTTCACAAATAAAAAAAAAGATCTGTGAATATCTCTTTAACATTTACAACTTTCAATCAGGCATTTGTGAATCCATTTTGTATTTGCTGACCAAAAATGCGCTTGCAGATCTCAAATCTCTGCTCGTGGATCTCACATTTCTGCTTGTGGATCGTCTTTTTACACACACGGAATTTTGAGACATTTTCCGCCGGTCTCGGCTAAAATCTACTCGTGTCACTCGGTGATTTTCGGAAACCACGTGATGGCCAGCTGATGACGACATTTCCGCATGATTTCAAAGTAAGAGTATGATGGTTTGTTTAATGCTCTGTTTTTTTATTATAATGAACAGCGGAACGTTAGATGCATTCTTTATCACCACCATCATCATCATTATCATCATCATCATGTTATAGTGATACAGTTAGTTTGTGTTAGTTTATTGGATCAATATAGCATACATCGAGCACATGCATTGATGTTGAAGTACAGGCTATGCGCCACTTTCGGGTCCCGGGGGGAGCAGCTGGCAGCGAAGCAGCCCAGATAAAACTCTTTCTTCATTGTTTGTTGTGTATTCAGTGGGTCAAAGTTACAATTTAAAATTGTAAGTACAATGTAAAGTCATTAAGAGCATTAAACAAATCATCATGCTCTTACTTTACCCAAATCTCTAAAAAAGGAGCTGTAACGGATCTGATACAGACTGATCCAGATTTGAATTATTTCCTACGTCACAGATGTGGTGCTCCGCCTATATGGCCAACCCTCCACCTATCAAGGGAATGAGAGGTTGGGCCACGGCCGGCCATTGCCGCTCGAAAGCGCTGGAGACGCTGTAGTACATATGCCAGGCCTGTAAGTGGCGCTGTAATCTGCCACAAAAGCAGTGAAGAAGATTTCCCACGCATGGTTGCCCTTCTGTTTATTCTCCGCTGTGGCTCTTTTTCTCCTCCCTGAGGCAAGCGTTTGCTCCTGCTGCTGTTATTCATTGCAATCCCTCCCTCGCTGTAATTCTCTCCGGTTAGTCCACCAGCAGATGACAAACACCCACCTCTCCGCCTCTTCCAAGGAACAAGGGGGCCGTGCGGCAGAGTTTCAGTTAGATTTATTTTATTTTCGTCCGTTAAAGTTGAAATCTTCCGGACAAAATTTGAAAAGTGCTGGTCAAAGGTCTTCTTTGTTATTTATTGAGCTATTGAGAATAATTATCCTTGTGTTTATTTATTTGTTTGATTAATAAACACAAGTTGGAGTCCGTCAGGACCGAGGGTCGGAGCAGCTCATTTGCTTTAGAGAATATTACACCCGGAAGTAAGTATTCTCTCCGCTTCGCTTGACAAACCCCGTGATAGTCCTCAAGCTCTGTGATTGGATGTTTGAGTGTGCTCTGAGGGTTACGCCGAGCGTCGAACAGCACTTGAAATGGGATGGAACCACGGCAGACTGTCCAAAACTGGATTTGAACGGGTCCACCCCGTCCCCCACCCCATCCCCAGAACTACACATGCTGGCTATTGTGTTTCGCAACATGTTCTCTATCTATGGCACGTCTCTACTGGGAGTTGTAGTTTTAAAAGACGTTTTCGTATTTCCCAAAATAAGAAGTTGTCAGTATTAAACTGTGTACATCCCTGGAGGTTTAGGGGATAGGAAACACTCAAATTTAAAACATATAATTAATAAATGGGTGAAAATTGCTTGTGCCCATAATGGGCAGCATTAATATATACCCACATGACAGCTAAGGTCAGAAGAGCTTTATTTAACAGCTGGTCTTATGTCTATGAGCCTGAAACATGCACTTGTCAAGGTTCAGATGCACATTTTGCAAATATGGCAGTAGCCATCGATCATCTTAAGATAAGATATACTTTATTGATCCCAAGTTGGAACATTTGCGTTACATCAGCATGTGTACAGTTGTAAATATGCAGTGGTGTTTATTTGTAAATCATTTAGTATAATCACACACATTCTGTGTTTTATATTTAATAATTCTGTGTTCTTTATTTATTGATTGTTCAATACCTGACAAGGCCGGAGATGAAATATCTATATACATCTTATAAGAGTATAATACATTATAATATCAGTTAAAATAAGTGCTTCAACATAGTTAACATTGCTGGAGGTATGCACAAATATTGATAGATGTCTTGTAACGCACTATTGAGGAACCTGCGACCCAAGTTTTTCATTCAATGCATAACTACACAGTTTGTGTATATGATAAGTCAATAAACCTTAGAAAATCTTGAAATCTTGAAAGGGATGTGCAAAATAGTCATTATATATAGTCTTTAATGAACTATTAGTAGAGAATAAGGAGTAATGAATATACTTTATAGGGATCCTATTAATATCTAATAATGAAATTCAATAACATGCTTTAACCACTAGGTGTCCCTTTTATATCAGCTGTGCAGCTTTATGGTGTAAATACAGCCTATCTACCAATTGGATCAAATATTAAAAGTCAGCCGAATTAGTGTTGATACTGCAATGAGACGTATTGTGTGAAAAGAAATGTAAGATGTTGTTTAATTGCTGATATATTTATGATCCACGTCACGTATTCCGTTTTGGCGGCAGTTCCTCATGTTTATCGAGACGTCTTCTCATCAAGGCTCTATAAATAGAGAACTACGGCAGATATGTAATATTTAATGCAGCCGAACCATGTATTATAATGCCGTTATGTGATGACTTTCAAAGAGAAAAGCAAGCACACTCGGAATAAAGTATTATTTTATTTTTTTTAAATGTTTTCGGTCTGTATCCGGTATTTGTTAATGACGATGTGATGTGAGATGTGAGACTGGAATTGCACAGGGGAAAATAACGTATCTATGCCACAATTTTAGATGCAGATTTTGTTAAACTAATACGTTTGCGCTGTGGACCAACACTATACATTGACGGGAAAGGGGGTAGCAATAAAGATAACACCATTAAACAGTTACACAACATAACATAAATAATATCGATAGCAGCGTCCCTAGCAACCACCTTGGTAACAATGAAAACGTTGTATGGACACAATTTCCTGAAGTAATCTTCGTAATAACTAGCAAACTAAAGATCATGTACATCCACTGCACACATAATCTGAAATAACAACTCATATTTCTCGCATCAAATGACATCAAAATGCATTTTAATGGCCAAACTAACTTTAAAATAGGCATTTTCCACCGAGAATAAAACGAAGTTCGGCCATGTTTTTTTTTTCAGCAGGGAGAAATTTGAAGATCACGTGACATAGACGCCAGCCATTGGAATGAATGGAATTGCAGTTGGAGGTCAACCAATCACAGAGCTTGAGAACTAATGTCAAACAGAGCACATGAGCTGTGTCCCAATTCAGTGGCTGCATCCTCCGGAGGACCCAACCGACGTGGGTCCTCCGCGGAATGCGAAATGAGACGGTCTACGGAGCATTTCCTGGTACGTCACTGGCAGTTATCCCTAAATTTGCCGCCCCCGTCGCCTAGCAACCAGCTGCAGTCACAAGTGCCGGTAATAATTTCTGACATTAGGCAAAATATTTTCAAACGGTTCAATATGGAGTCAGAGATAGTGCTTTTTTTGGTGATGTTCAATAGGTTGAAATCAATTTCCCAAGGTCACAACAGGCGCACCATCTATTTCAGATTAATGGAAGACCATATCCAGGTAATGATACTTATATCTATTATCATATGATAATAGATATTATATAAAATATATATGTACTGTATTTTTAGCTAACAGTAATGTTAATATTAGCCTATAATACATGTTTAAAATGTTATTTCTCAGGTTGAGTATAGCTTGTGTATGTATGTATGTATATATATATATATATATATATATATATATATATATATATATATATCCTATATCCTATATATATATATATATATAGAAATCTACCCTCGTGGGGGCGCACTCATGTAATTGGCTTAGAATTGAGGAGACATCTGATTGGCTATAGATAGAAAAAATTACAAGTACGAATAGGCTGACCGTCAGGGAAGTCTCAAAAAACCCACACACGAATGCACAGCGATCCGTGCACAAAAAGCGGTTTGTGTTTGCAGGTGCAGAGGTTTTAAACGGAAAACTAATATGTGTGGATCAAATATACATATGTAAGACTTTTTTCTGTATTTGGATTTTACTTACATGTATATGAAAAGGAACACATTTGTGTGTGCATTGAAAAACACAAGTGTGGATCCGGAAATACAAGTGTTACGGTGTGTGTGGGAAGTAGGACCCAAATGCAGATTATAGTGACAAAATGACTCCTTTATTTCAAGGCTACATAAACATAAAGACAGAACAGAACACTCACCGCAGACCAGGTCATAACACAAGACGAACCGACAAAGACAGACAGAAAAACCAGAACTTAAATACACACAAGACTAATCACACAAACAAGACACAGGTGAGGAGGGAGGAGAAAACACAGGGACACCAGGTGAATACAATCGGGTAAATCAGGGAGGGAAAACAGACAAAAAGCGACAGGCAGGAAACGGGGGGTGAACACTTTACAAAATAAAACAGGAAACCAAAGACAGAAACAGACAGACAAAACACAACACGGACAGATCGTGACAGAACCCCCCCCTCAAGGGGCGGATCCCAGACGTCCCTAAACCCCAAAAACAAAGATCCCACACAGTCCAGCAGGGTGGGTGGAGGGGGTCCGGAGGAGGGACGTATCCCTAGGCCACCAGGGTGGGTGGAGGGGGTCCGGAGGACGGGACTAAGCTGACCACCCAGGAGCCCAGTAGGGGACCAGGAAGGGATCTCGGGCGGACGGCCCGGGGGCAAGGCAGAGTCTAAAGTGGGGAACTCGGGCGGACGGCCCGGGGGCAAGGCAGAGTCCAAGGTGGGGGTCTCGGGCGGACGGCCCGGGGGCAAGGCAGAGTCTAAAGTGGGGAACTCGGGCGGACGGCCCGGGGGCAAGGCAGAGTCCAAGGTGAGGAACTCGGGCGGGACGATCCGGGGGCAAGGCAGAGTCCAAGGTGGGGGTCTCGGGCGGACGGCCCGGGGGCAAGGCAGAGTCCATGGTGGGGAACTCGGGCGGACGACCCGGGGGCAAGGCAGAGTCCAAGGTGGGGGTCTCGGGCGGACGGCCCGGGGGCAAGGCAGAGTCCAAGGTGGGGGTCTCGGGCGGACGGCCCGGGGGCAAGGCAGAGTCCATAGTGGGGCGAAGGCCACAGCGGGCGAACTCAGGGGGCCGAGCATGAGGGCGAAGACCAGACAACTCCGGAGGCCGGGCAGGACCCGGTGTCGGCCGGACAGGAACCGGAGCCGGCGGGACAGGCTTCGGCAGGATCCCCCACGGAAGAGGACCAGGAGTTGGCAGGACCCCCAGCAGGAGAGTGGACGACGGGACCTCCAACGAGACAGGACAAAGGGTTGGCAGGACCCCCGGCAGGGGAGTAGACGACGGGACCTCCAACGAGACAGGACAAAGGGTTGGCAGGACCCCCGGCAGGAGAGTAGTCGGCGGGGCCTCCAACGGGACAGGACACAGGGTTGGCAGGACCCCCGGCAGGAGAGTAGTCGGCGGGGCCTCCAACAGCACAGGACATAGGATTGGCAGGACCCCCGGCAGGAGAGTAGACGGCGGGACCTCCAACGGCACAGGACATAGGGTTGGCAGGACCCCCGGCAGGAGCGTAGTCGGCGGGACCTCCAACGGGACAGGACATGGGGTTGGCAGGACCCCCGGCAGGAGAGTAGTCGGCGGGGCCTCCAACGGGACAGGACAAAGGGTTGGCAGGACCCCCGGCAGGAGACTAGTCTGCGGGACCTCCAACTGGACAAGACATGGGGTTGGCAGGACCCCCGGCAGAGGGCTAGTCTGCGGGACCTCCAACTGGACAGGACATGGGGTTGGCAGGACCCCCGGCAGAGGGCTAGTCTGCGGGACCTCCAACTGGACAGGACATGGGGTTGGCAGGACCCCCGGCAGAGGGCTAGTCTGCGGGACCTCCAACTGGACAAGACATGGGGTTGGCAGGATCCCCGGCAGAGGGCTAGTCTGCGGGACCTCCAACTGGACAGGACATGAGGTTGGCAGGACCCCCGGCAGAGGGCTAGTCTGCGGGACCTCCAACTGGACAAGACATGGGGTTGGCAGGACCCCCGGCAGAGGGCTAGTCTGCGGGACCTCCAACTGGACAGGACATGGGGTTGGCAGGACCCCCGGCAGAAGACTAGTCTGCGGGACCTCCAACTGGACAGGACATGAGGTTGGCAGGACCCCCAGCGGAACCTCCAACGGTACAGGACATGGGGTTTGAGTGGGGACTCGAGAGAGGACTTGAGAGGGAACTTGAGAGGAAACTGGAGAGTGGACTCGAGAAGGAACTCGAGAGGTGACTCGAGAGGTAACTCGAGAGGGGACCTGAGGGGAAACTTGAGAGGTGACTCGAGAGGACACTGGAGAGTTGACTTGGGAGGTGACTCGAGAGGACACTGGAGAGTTGACTTGAGAAGGAACTCGAGAGGTGACTCGAGAGGTAACTCGAGAGGGGACCTGAGAGGGGACTTGAGAGGGAACTCGAGAGGAGACCTGAGGGGAAACTTGAGAGGTGACTCGAGAGGACACTGGAGAGTTGACTTGAGAGGTGACTCGAGAGGACACTGGAGAGTTGACTTGAGAAGGAACTCGAGAGGTGACTCGAGAGGTAACTCGAGAGGGGACCTGAGAGGGGACTTGAGAGGGAACTCGAGAGGAGACCTGAGGGGAAACTTGAGAGGTGACTCGAGAGGACACTGGAGAGTAGACTTGAGAGGTGACTCGAGAGGAGACTTGAGAAGTGTCTTGAAAGGGGACTCGAGAGGTAGCTCGAGAGGGGGCTCGAGAGGAGACTAGAGAGGAAACTAGAGAGGGAACTCCGGTAGGAACTTGAGAGGGGACTTGAGAGGGGACTGGAGAGGGGACTGGGGAAGGAACCAGAGGAGGGACTAGAGAGGTGACTTGAGAAGTGTCTTGAAAGGGGACTCGAGAGGGGACTCGAGAGGTAGCTCGAGAGGAGACTTGAGAGGGAACTGGAGAGGGGGCTTGAGAGGAGACTAGAGAGGAAACTAGAGAGGGGACTCCGGTAGGAACTTGAGAGGGGACTTGAGAAGTGTCTGGAGGGGAAACTTGAGAGAGTTGGTTTGCCAACAGAACACGGGGTGCTGGAGTCGGCCGGTACGCCGACAGGACACGAGGAGCTGGTGTTGGCTGGTATGCTGACAGGACTCGAGGAGCTGGCGTCGGCTGGGGAGCCAGCAGCAGACGAGGTGCTGGAGTCGGCCGGTACGCCGACAGGACTTGGGGAGCTGGTGTTGGCTGGGGAGCCAACAGGAGACGAGGTGCTGGAGTCGGCCGGTACGCCGACAGGACACGGGGTGCTGGCGTCGGCTGGAGAGCCAGCAGGAGACGAGGTGCTGGAGTCGGCCGGTATGCCGACAGGACTCGGGGAGCTGGCGTCGGCCGATGAGTCAGCAGGTGACGAGGAGCTGGAGTCGGGACCATGACTGATGGGGCCGGTACTTGAGCCGGAACCATGGCTGGAACTGGGGCCGGAACCATGGCTGTATGGGCGAGCTCTGGTGCAGGGACCATGGCTGCATGGGCAGGTTCTGGAGCCGGAAACATGGCTGTAAGATCCGGTTGTGGAGCAGGGACCATGGCTGCTGGGGCCGGCACTGGAGCCGGAACCATGGCTGCTGGGCAAGGAACCGGAACACGGATCCATGGCTGTGTGGGATGGTACTGGAGCACGGTACCATGGCTATGTGGGATGGTACTGGAGCACGGAACCATGGCTGCTGGGTCCAGAACTGGGGCCGGAACCATGGCTGTATGGGCCGGTTCTGTAGCCGGAACCATGGCTGCTGGGGCTCGGGCTAACCTGGCCTTGCGACGACTCCTCTTAGCAGCCGCCTGAATACTCCGTGGACCTCCAGAAGCCAGACGAGTTCCGGAATACAACTCCTGGACAGGAGCAGGAACTGGAGCAGAAGCACGGGTTGACTTCAGGCGGAACCCACCAAGGCGTATGGTGCCAGGTTGGGAATTGGGAGACATGGAGTTAGCATGCCTGGAGCTAGCAGGCCGGGAATCACATGTTTCAAGGAAGTCCAAAATCCAGTCAGGTAAGGACTCCACAAAACATAGTCTCTCTGCTGCCAACCGGTGCGCCTCTACCAGAGCGGCCCTCTTCTGCCGAACACTGGACGCTCCCATCCATCGATGAGCGCAGACAGACAAAGAAAAGGTCAAATCCAAAAGTTTCTGCTCAAACGGATCTGCTGGGCCCATATTTGGTCGGTTCGTAATGTTACGGTGTGTGTGGGAAGTAGGACCCAAATGCAGATTATAGTGACAAAATGACTCCTTTATTTCAAGGCTACATAAACATAAAGACAGAACAGAACACTCACCGCAGACCAGGTCATAACACAAGACGAACCGACAAAGACAGACAGAAAAACCAGAACTTAAATACACACAAGACTAATCACACAAACAAGACACAGGTGAGGAGGGAGGAGAAAACACAGGGACACCAGGTGAATACAATCGGGTAAATCAGGGAGGGAAAACAGACAAAAAGCGACAGGCAGGAAACGGGGGGTGAACACTTTACAAAATAAAACAGGAAACCAAAGACAGAAACAGACAGACAAAACACAACACGGACAGATCGTGACACAAGTGTGAATCCTTTTGCAGATCATGAAATACAAGTGTGAATCCTTCTGTGTGCATGTGTGTATTATGAGACTGTTCTGAGCTCATACATTAGAAGCCATTTTCTTTATTAAAAAAAACTCATTTGTCACCGTCGCCCATTGCATGATGCATCCTGGGATATGGTACACCGCGGAGTGTACATCAGATGTATCCTCAAAATCTGGGAATAGAAGGCTGCATTTGTGGGCTGCATTCGGAGGAATCTTGTCTTTTTTTGAATTGGGACAGCCTTCGTTTGGCAGAAGTGACGTATGCGGTCTTCGAATGCATCCTCAGGAGGATGCGGCCGCTGAATTGGGACACAGCTATGGTGTAGTCCTAAACGATAGCTGGGGATTCTGGGTAGTGTAGTGTCTTCTGCCATCCTTTAGTCCGAAAAAATATTTGTTTCTTCGAATCGAAGGGGAAAAATACAAAAGCATTGCACACAATTTAAACCAATGAATGTTGTGTAATTAACAAGGATAATCTGGTGTTTTTTAGTCGATGAGTAGTGCAGATATCACTGTAAAATCAATCGACAGTAAGGGGAATACTTACTTCCGGGTGTACAATTCTCTGTTATCCAATGGGAATGGACGCTCACATTGCCTTTTAAGGGCAGCCGACACAAACGAATGCCGTGCTTCCATGAGCGTCAAATCCCGTCGCAGATGGGAATATATTGAAATCATTTGAAAGCTATTTGCGTCCCTTTATGAAGCTGAAGGAGCCTAGGAGCGTCACAACTGCACGCCACAGGACCCTGACCAAGCGTCGCTCCTGGGCGATTATGGAGTGAGAGTGTGTTGGGATAGTGAAACGCATATGGACAAAACAGGAGAGGAGAAGAAAACGTGGGGTGAGCAGGTGGAGGTTGCTGAGATGGAGGAAGAGGAGGTGGCAACAGAAATGATAAATAAAAAAAAGACTGCTACTAAACGCAGGAGAGATAAAAAAGATATATCAACCGTTGCAAAAAGCAGTAAAGTAGTGAGTGAGGGAAAGGAAGGAAGAGAGCAAGAACAGGCGGATGAGAGTTGGGATGATTGTGTCTCTGACAGCAGCGATGTGCCAGGTTTTTTGAGCAGTAGTCAACAAAAAAAAATGTACTCAGCTGAAATGATAAAAAATTACCTGTTGCAGACAAAAATCCAACATAACGTTATAATAGAAGAATATTTCCCAGATTTGGCAGTTTTTTGTGCCTCAGCAAGACTCCACATGAACCGGAAAGAGCAGTCTGTCTTGGATGAGCTGGAAGTTTATAGACTAAAACAAATTGTGAATAAAGTAAGGAAGCAAAAAGTGATTTTAAAAACCTCAATGTGTGTGTTTAATGTATTTGTTTTTATTTTTGCTTTTAATATCTCACTCGCAATGGATACTTTTAGAGTGGGAAGTTTAAATGTAAATGGAGCCAGAGAGGAAAGAAAGTGGGCATTAATATTTCAGACTGCAAAAATAAAACATGTCGATGTCCTCTTTTTACAAGAGACGCACAGCGACGTTTTTAATGAGACGGACTGGAAGAAAGAGTGGGAGGGGGAAGTCGTTTTAAGCCACAACACCTCTCTCAGTGGGGGGGGTGGGCTTCCTCCTCCAAGTCTTTTAACCCGTTCTACACCACCCGCCGTCATCTGCAGGAAACAGCGTCTGAGGGCATCTTAATATTCAATAAACTATGAATGTTTTATATCCATGTAACGGGAAGAAACTCAGCTAACTGATCTTTTTTTTTTTTTTTTTTAAACCCACAAAGCTAGCGCTGAGCCTATGTATTAGCCAGGAGCGGAAAAATGCTAACGCATTACTGCACAGAAACTCACTCATAATACCCTTATTACTTATCGTAGCTGCACGTCCAACACATCGATTCACATCGTGAGATGACACAGAATCGATAGGTACATACATTATCACTCTATGATAAGAACTCACGAAGATATTAACAAGAACAGACATCAAAACATGTGGCGCTAGGTAGCTAAAAACGGCAAAATGGCTTACCTTTGTCGTTGTCTGGTCAAAAGTGGTCTTCAATGGCATCGTCTTCAACGATAAAAACGCTGCTGAAGTTAATCCATAGGTTAATCCAATGTGTCTGTGTCCCTTTGAAATGATTTCTGATAATCCATAAGCAATAAACCTGCTTTTCCGTTTCCAGATGTCAGAGCGAGAGATTCGCTCTCATGCAAAACTGTGTGCGCATAGCTCTCATTTCTCAATGGTAAGGTGTGTGTGTATGTGGAAATTCCCCTTCGATTCTATTGGCTCTAACGGTCAAAAAGATATGTCAATCACCAAAATCGACCAATGGGTTCCAGAGAAACGGTAAAAACAGCCATTTCCACCCAAATCACCTCAAAGGTGCTAAATCTCTCTAAAAAGGTCAGATGTCTCTTGTTTTGCATCAATCTTAATACACAGTACTTATTATATATTGTACTTTGGATTCCTACAGCTTTTAGTCTACCTTACCATCATCCAAGGGTAGTTTTCACTATAAGTAAAACATAATTTTTGGACGGACACTATCATTTACAGTTTTTTACTATGTTCAATCTGAATTTTCTTTAAAATAAAAAACATCTATATTGATTCTGACTTTTCTACATCCAACTCACAGGTTTATCATTACTTTGAGAAAAAATAATATTATTAATGTTCCCCTTTTAGAAGGGAAGATATGGTCATTAGTTCTGGAAATGTCATTTTCGAGCCTGAGACCTGAAAAACAGGCTCAGTGCTTAACAGGTTAAGTCTCACTGGAGGTCGAGCATTTTATCAATGGGAGGTTGCTTTTAATAAAAGCACGGTTTGACCTATTTACAGTTGTTTTTATAAATGTGTATGCTCCAACAAACTGGTGCAGAGAAGAAGCTGTTTTTACTAGCTGTTGCAAACGGTTGTGCCACGGAGGATTTTTTATTGCTGGGTGGGGATTTGAATTGTACAGAAAATGCATCTTTAGATCGCAAACATGCAGAGCCGCATCCAGCATCCCAGCATGCTCTGAGGCAGCTGGTCCACTCCCACGGCCTAGTGGATGTATGGAGAAGGATGCACGCAGACACCAGGCAGTACACCTGGTCCCACATCAGAGAGAATAGAATTTCATCAGCTAGACTAGATCGTTTTTGTTGTTTTAAGCATCATTTTAACACTTTTAAAATGTGCAGCATATCACCTGCTAGTTTTACGGATCACTCTTTGCTTTTATGTGTTTTACACAGAAGTGCATATTGGCATTTTAAAGAGGCCCGTATTTATTGAGGATATATTGAAATCCTCAAAGAAAAACTTCCTGCTGGACGTTAAAGTTCAGGGTGCACTGGTCAGGTCCCAGTTTCTCAACACCAATGAGATGGATGCTCCCACTAGCTTCTTCTTCGGCCTGGAGAAAAATAATGGGCTGAGGCGAGTGATCCACTCACTGCTGTCAGACACAGGGCAGGAAATAACAGAGCCAAGCCAGATCAGGAGGCGATCTGTGAGCTTTTATTCCACCCTATACAAAAGCGAGTATGAGGAGGGGGAAACTCTGTCCGAGGGGTTCTGCAATGAACTACCTCAGGAGGCCAACTCACAGCTCGAAGGGTCGTTATAACGATCCAGGAGCTGCAGACCACCCTGCAAGGCATGCAGGGACGGCGGGCTCCTGGTATCGATGGCCTCTCCGTAGAGTTTTACAAAGCCTACTGGGACGTCTTGTCACATGACCTTTTAGACGTTTTTAATGAAAGTCTGGCCTCTGGCTCTATGCCGATGTCCTGCAGGAGAACGGTGATCACGCTGCTACTAAAAAAAGGAAACCTGCAGGACATCAAAAACTGGCGCCCTGTGTCTCTGCTGTGTGTGGATTACAAACTTCTGTCCATGACTTTGACCACCAGGCTGGGGAGGGCTGTGGAGCAGGTCATCCACCGGGACCAGACCTACTGTGTGCCCGGCAGGTCCATGGTGGACAATGTCCACCTAATTCTAGACATATACCATGTGATGACATGTGTTCAAGGACCCTGACCTTGGCCAGGAAAAACAGGCACTAGCTTGTTTAATATTTTTGCTGTCTAGATTTCTTTAATTTTTTTCTTTTTTGCGTGTGTTTATAAATTACCTCGAGGGCTGTACCAAATGGTCTCGAGGGCCGTATACGGCCTGGGGGTCGGAGGTTCCACACCCCTGTTCTATAACAATATAACATATCTATATCAAATAACATCAGTTCAAAAACAGAGAAAAACAAATAACAGTTCAGAAATAGAGAAAATAAAAGTGCAATGGTGTCAATCCTTGCTGAGTTCCACAAATATAGAAAAAGGGCGTATACTAGGTCTAGACTGCAAAAAAATTAAACAAGCGAGTGCCTGTTTTTCCTGGCCAAGGTCAGGGTCCTTGAACACAACACGAGCCTAACGTGTCATCACGTGGTATACAGGACTGTCTCAGAAAATTAGAATATTGTGATAAAGTTCTTTATTTTCTGTAATGCAATTAAAAAAACAAAAATGTCATACATTCTGGATTCATTACAAATCAACTGAAATATTGCAAGCCTTTTATTATTTTAATATTGCTGATTATGGCATACAGCTTAAGAAAACTCAAATATCCTATCTCTAAATATTAGAATATCATGAAAAAGTATACTAGTAGGGTGTTCAACGAATCACTTGAATCGTCTAATTAACTCGAAACACCTGCAAGGGTTTCCTGAGCCTTGAAAAACACTCAGCTTGGTTCAGTAAACTAAATCACAAGAATGGGGAAGACTGCTGATCTGACTGCTGTCCAGAGGACCGTCATTGACACCCTCCATCAGGAGGGTAAGACACAAAAGAAATTTCTCAAAGAGCAAGTTGTTCACAGAGTGCAGTTTCAAAGCACATCCACAAAAAGTCTGTTGGAAGGGGGAAATGTGGCAGGAAACGCTGCACAACTAAGAGAGATGACCGCAGCCTTAACAGCATTGTGAAGAAGAGTCGCTTCCAGAATTTGGGGGAGCTTCAAAGACAGTGGACTGAAGCTGGAGTCCAGGTATCAAAAGTCACTGTTCACAGACGTGTCCGGGAAATGGGCTACAATAGCCGTATTCCCATGGTCAAGCCACTTCTGAACTCAAGACAACGGAAGAGGCGTCTGACTTGGGCTAAGGAAAAGAAGCACTGGACAGTTGCACAGTGGTCCAAAGTCCTCTTTTCAGACGAAAGCAAGTTTTGTATTTCATTTGGAAGTCAAGGCGCCAGAGTCTGGAGAAAGGCTGGAGAGGAGCAAAATCCAAGTTGCTTGAAATCCAGTGTGAAGTTCCCACAGTCAGCGATGGTTTGGGGAGCCATGTCAGCTGCTGGTGTTGGTCCACTGTGTTTCATCAAGCCCAGAGTAAATGCAGCTGTGTACCAAGAGATTTTAGAGCACTACATGCTTCCGTCTGCTGAAAAGCTCTATGGAGATGAGGAATTCATTTTCCAGCATGATCTGGCACCTGCCCACAGTGCCAAAACCACCAGTAACTGGTGTACTGACCATGGTATTACTGTCCTCGATTGGCCTGCAAATTCCCCTGACCTGAACCCCATAGAGAATATGTGGGGTATTGTGAAGAAGAAGCTGAAAGACACCAGACCCAACAATGCTAATGAGCTAAAGGCCGCTATTGAAGCATCCTGGGCATCCATAACACCTCAGCAATGCCACAGGCTGATTGCCTCCATGCCACGCCGCATTGATGCAGTAATCCGTGCAAAAGGATTCCCAACCAAGTACTGAGTGCATTAATGGACATTTTCAAATGTTTGATTGTGTTTTGCTGTTATAAATCTTTTTTTTTTACTTGGTCTGAGGAACTATTCTAATTTTTTGAGATAGGATTTTTGAGTTTTCTTAAGCTGTATGCCATAATCAGCAATATTAAAATAATAAAAGGCTTGCAATATTTCAGTTGATTTGTAATGAATCCAGAATGTATGACATTTTTGTTTTTTTAATTGCATTACAGAAAATAAAGAACTTTATCACAATATTCTAATTTTCTGAGACAGTCCTGTATGTCTCGTCCGACAGGGGTGCAGTTCTGACGGAGAGCACCAGAACGCCGCTCCGGCACTTCAAAAATTGCAGTATCCATAAGGAGCCGTACACATGCCGCAGTTTTTGCGTGGCTGTGTCTTTAGTTCAGGGTTCGTACGGGTGCTTGAAATCCTTGAAAATGCTTGAAATTTGAGGTGGTGTTTTCAAGGTTGGGAAAGTGCTTGAATTTTCTGTCTGTGTTACGTGTGTGATCTGGGCATTCTGATGAGAGTGATAGATGACTGTGTGCCAGGAGGTTGCAGTTTCAACGAGCGTTGGCTAGCAGAAGACAAATACAAGCCATGGCTAAGACGAGGGTCAAGCCCACGAGTAGCCTCCTGCAAAGTTTGCAAAAATAACGATGCGAGAGTCTGCGCTGACGAGCCACATGAAAGGTACGCCGTAGTAAAGCATTTTAGATTAGGCTAACGTTGCATGTTACGTTTGTTTAAGCTAACGTTAGCTAGCTGAATAGCGAACTCGATTGAGGGATAATAATAATTGCAGGGGACAATCATTTCAGAGGAGCGTACCTATGTTATGTGCGTTACAGTCGCCATCCTGTGGTGTTCAGAGGATGAAGCACTCACGGCATTTCGTGTTATAGTCACGTCTATTGATTCGACACGATTTTGAAAGCAATGTATTTCTACTGGTAGTATGTTTCGTACCTAAACCAAATGTGACTTGCTCTATCGAAATCAGTCACATTGACCCGAAGACAGATTTTCGTTTGTATTACTGGTCTGGGGGAAGCTCGTGAGTGTGTGTGTGTGTATTTTTGTAATGTAATAGAATGAACACAGTCTTCCTTTGAAGATGTATAAGTCAGGTGTCTTGAGTAGTCAAAATTACCTACAAATCATTGTACACATTTGTAAATATTATTTTCCACTTGTTACCATTGTGAGTCTATTTTTATGCAGCTCTGCGTGATTTTGTGGCTACAATTCAGACTAATACGCTAACAGAGGTGGAATAAGTACTCAGATCTTGTACTTGAGTAAAAGTACAAGTACTCAGATCTTGTAGTGAAATTATAAGTACTCAGATATTGTACCAGAGTGTAGGAATACTCTGTTACAGTAAAAGTCCTGTATTCAAAATGTTCCTCAAGTGAAAGTAGAAAAGTATTATCATCAAAATATAGTGAAAGTAGCGACAGTAAAAGTAGTCGTTGTGCAGATTGGTCCATTTCAGAATAATATATATGATATGTTTTTATAATGATTGATCATGAAAGTGTTCTCAAAGCTGGTGAAGGTGCAGCTAGTTTGAATGACTTTGTATACTGCAGGGTAGCTTGTGGATTTACTCCAGGTGGAACTAAAGTCTGATTTAACACTTGGTTATATTTCACATCATTCATCCACATCTGTAAAGTAACTAAAGGTATTAAATACATGTAGTGGAGGAAACGTACACCATTTACCTCTGACTTATGTTCACTTCCAACCTAAAAGTACCTAAAAAATAGTAATCAATAATGTATTGAAAAGTTACTTAGCTGATTGTTTTATATTGGCTCAGCCAGGTTATATGGGATGCCCAGTCTACGTACAGGTCACTCATTTTGAAATATTAAACTTTGTTTTCTTTTCTTTAATTTTTCATCCTCGTGTAGAAGGCTATCACGAAACACACATTTGGTTGTTTATAGCATAAAGAACATCTGATTTAATGTGAGGTAGGGAAATAATCATTTGAGTATGTGTATATAAATATGTAATTTACAACAGCTGTAAGCTGCTTGAAAAGCTGAAAAATTCACCTTGAAAATGCTTGAAAAGTGCTTGAATTTGACTTTGGAAAAGGTGTAAGAACCCTGTTAGTTGAAAGCCCAGTGGCGATCTGCTCATCTGTCATACTGATCATACAGATGTAGCACTCCAGATAGGACTCACATGGGTGTGTCCCAGTCAAAAACCCAGCGGATCCCAGTGGCTGGGGGTGTTGCCAAATTGCTAGAGGGTGTTACCAAATTTCCCCATTTGTTCAATTACAGGATTTAACCATGAGATGGCGCTTCATTCACAAATACACAAAGACAACTGGGTGTTGAAGAACTTAGTCTGTTTGCAATGTTTGCAGCTCTGCAGTTGTGTTTGCTGAATACTGTAGCATTTAATCACTTATTTGTTATGGTTTTCACGGGCTACTATAATGAAAAAACATCAGTTTTGGATCAAATAAAGTATATAGTTTGCTTTATGCAGTATACTTTTTGTAATATTGTTGGGGTGTTTTTACACAGTAGTGAGAGTGAAAAACAGGATAGCACAGATTAATAAAATCAAAAATAAGATGACCAATAAAAATAAAAATAATGAGAAACTATGAAATAAGAAATGAATAAAACTTAAATATAATTATCATATCATATATTCTAATGTATTGTATTATTAAGTAATATCATACATTAACCCCATTATAGCAGATGCCACATTGAATGGATGAACTCATTTATGCATCAATAATTACAACAGAGTATTTCTAAATACAAGTTGTAACAATACTTATATATATTTAATATTAATAACATAATGATTAATTTCAGATGATAATACTTTTCAGGGTTAGGTCCGGTCTGACAGCGCTTAGCTCTCTGCTGCAGAGAAGATCACTGCTCTAAACAAAGTCAAAAATCCTACATCCAAACGGAATAAATAGAATTAATTATTATTAATAATTATTAATACGTTAAGTCTTGTTCATTGTTTTTCACTTTTATTAAATGTTTGATATTTCCGGTGGAAATAGTGGACTATCGGACATTCAAAATGCAGCATATTTTCACTCTTACACACATATATTCTCCTTTTACATACATACATTTTCACTCTTACACACATATATTCTCCTTTTACATACATATATTTTCACTCTCACACACTTATATATTTACACTCACACATTCATATATTTTGCTCTCATATTATCTTATTTCAATGCACACATTCATATATTGTCACTCACACATTCATGCATGTGTTCTCACATTCATACATTTTGCTCTCATATTATCATATTTCAATGCACACATTCATATATTGTCGCAATTACCACTGGCCCCGTGTATCTCGTTATCGATATAACCGGCCTGCTCTCGTCTATCCCACATGCTCCACTGACATCCAACATCTAGTTTCAGGTGGCCTGTGGAACTGCCAGTCAGCTGTTCCTAAGGCTGACTTCATCTCTGGCTACGCTTCCCTGCAGTCTCTGGATTTCCTTGCTCTCACCGAGACCTGGATTACTCCATCCAACACATCCACCCCAGCAGCTCTCTCCACAGCATATTCCTTCTCCCATACACCCAGACCCACTGGCAGAGGAGGTTGCACTGGTCTCCTGCTTTCTCCCAAATGGAGCTTTTCCCTCTTCAAGCTACCTAACTTCACTCCTTCCACCTTTGAATTCCATGCCGTCACAGTAACCCATCCTATACAACTAACCATTGTTGTTCTCTACCGTCCGCCAGGCGCCTTGGGGGACTTCTTGGAGGAATTAGATCATCTCCTCTCACACATCCCTGAAACTGGCCCTCCCGCTGTACTTCTCGGAGACTTCAACCTCCAGACGGGGAAGATAGACGAACTAACATCTCTGTTAACCGCCTTTGCTTTTTCACTGTCTCCATCCCCACCAACTCATAAAGCTGGCAATGTCCTTGATCTCATATTCTCAAGGAACTGCACTACTTCTAACCTCTCTGTAAACCCGCTCCACACATCCGATCACTTCTTCCTTTCATTCTCTCTACCCCTTTCCAAACATAACAAACTAATCTCTTCTCATCCTGCACCTGTCCGCCGTAACCTTCGTTCCCTCTCCCCCTATACCTTTGCCTCATCGGTGCTCTCAGCCCTCCCTTCCTCTGACTCGTTCCAACTCCTACCTCCAAACTCTGCTGCAGAAACTCTCCTCTCTACTCTCTCATCCTCTCTGGACTCTCTCTGTCCTCTCACATCTCGCAAGGCTCGTCAGTCCCCTCCTGCTCCCTGGCTAAATGACGCACTGCGTGCTAATAGAACCGTCCTTCGGGCAGCAGAGCGGAAACGGTGGAAATCCAAACACTGTGACGACCTCCTAACCTATCAGGCTCTCCTCTCCTCTTTCTCTGCTTCGATCTCTCAGGCAAAGAGCACTTTCTTTCAAGATAAGATCCAATCTTCCTATTCCAATCCCAAAAAACTATTTTCCATCTTCTCCACCCTCTTGGACCCCCCCCAAAGCCTCTCCCCCTCCTCACTTCTGTCAAGCGACTTTGTTAACCATTTTGAAAAAAAGGTTGATGATATTCGCTCTTCTTTTTCTGACTCGCCTTTACTCACCGCTGGGTCACCAGATCCTCCTTACACCCACACACTAACCTCCTTTTCCCCTCTCTCTCCAAGTGAGGTTCTTACCCTCATCACCTCTGCCCGCCCTACCACCTGTCCTCTGGACCCTATCCCTTCAAACCTCCTTCAGACTATCGCTCCTGATATTCTACCGTTTCTCACCCATTTCATCAACACTTCTCTAACTTCTGGTCACTTTCCAAACAGTCTCAAGGAGGCAAGAGTAAACCCTCTCCTAAAGAAACCCACTCTCAACCTGTCTCTCTCCTCCCGTTCCTGTCTAAAACACTTGAACGCGCTGTCTTTAAACAACTATCCTGTTATCTCCATCAGAACAACCTTCTGGATCCGCACCAGTCTGGTTTCAAGGCAGGACACTCCACAGAAACTGCCCTCCTTGCTGTCACTGAGGAACTGCACACCGCCAAAGCAGCATCCCTCTCCTCTGTCATCATCATCATGTTGGACCTGTCAGCTGCATTCGACACGGTGAACCATCAGATCCTCCTTCGCACTCTCCAAGAACTTGGAGTTTCAGGCTCTGCACTTTCCCTCCTCACCTCATACCTCAAAGACCGTACCTACAGGGTAACTTGGAGAGGGTCCGAGTCCGACCCTTGTCAATTATCTACAGGGGTCCCTCAGGGCTCTGTTCTTGGACCCCTCCTCTTCTCCCTGTACACAAACTCGCTCGGATCGGTCATTAGCCCGCATGGTTTTTCATACCACTGCTATGCTGACGACACCCAATTAATTCTGTCCTTTCCCCGCTCAGAGACCCAGGTCGTCGCACGCATCTCTGCTTGTCTAGCTGACATCTCTCAGTGGATGTCTGCTCATCACCTCAAGCTCAACCTTGACAAGACTGAACTGCTTTTCCTTCCGGGAAAAGATTGTCCCACTCTTGACCTGACGATCAACATCGGCACCTCTGTTGTTTCCCCGACTCAGACTGCAAGGAATCTGGGAGTAATCCTAGATAACAAACTGTCCTTCACTGCTAACATCGCTGCTACAACCCGTTGCTGCAGATATACGCTGTACAACATCAGGAAGATTCGTCCCCAGCTGACCCAGAAAGCCACCCAGGTTCTGGTCCAGGCTCTCGTCACCTCACGCCTAGACTACTGCAACTCCCTCCTGGCTGGTCTACCTGCATGTGCCATCCGACCTCTGCAGCTCATCCAGAATGCAGCGGCTCGTCTGGTCTTCAACCTTCCAACATTTTCCCACACCACTCCGCTCCTCCGCTCCCTTCACTGGCTCCCGGTAACTGCTAGAATCCACTTCAAGACACTGGTACTTGCATACCATGCTGCGAATGGATCTGGCCCTTCCTACATCCAGGACATGGTTAAACTGTACACCCCAGTGCGTGCACTCCGCTCTGCCTCAGCCAAACGACTCGCTGCACCATCGCTGCGAGGGGGACCCAAGTTCCCATCAGCAAAAATACGTGGGTTTGCTATCCTGGCTCCAAAATGGTGGAATGAGCTCCCCATTGACATCAGGACAGCAGAAAGCCTGCACATCTTCCGGCGCAGACTGAAAACTCATCTCTTTCGACTCCACTTCGAGCGATAGAATTACTAACAAGGCACTTATATACTAATAAAGGACTGGCTTATCTATAGCCAGTTGAGTAGCACTTGAAATGTTTGGCTCTATGATACCTGATGTACTTATTTGATTCTGTTTTCTTCAGGGTTGTGTCTTCCTGGTCGTATGTAATTATTGTAAGTCGCTTTGCATAAAAGCGTCAGCTAAATGTAATGTAATGTCACTCACACATTCATGCATTTTGTTCTCATATTCATATATTTTAATGCTCCTATTTATACATTTTGCTCTCATGCGAAATCTACTAAAACAAAGTATGTCATGGTAGTGGTCAGCTGTTAAACACAAAAGTGTATCTTAAGGGCTGTAAATATAATAAGCCTGTTGTCAATTTTAGACACAGGCTTATTATATTTACAGCCCTTAATAACATTCATTTTCTGGACTCAATGTGTGTCTTGGCTATTTTCTTTGTTCCAAGCAAACGAGTGCTTTTTGTTTTGAAATCACTTCCGCCAGTTTCGCGGGCCTCCCCCTCGCTCCACTGACCATTAGACCATTTAGTAAGGTAAAAAGCAAAAGGGCAAAAACGCCTCTCAGACGCTCTTCCGTTTACTTTTTTAATAAAGAAAAACAAATGGTCCGTAGATACACGGACTCATGTAGCCTATGTATGTATACTGTAAGGAGAATGTATGTGCGTGAAAGGACCAGTATGAATTACGGCATAGAAATATGCAAACACAAACCTACAGACTGGGGGTTGGGAGATCACAGGAGTGGGGGGGAGAGCTGTGGAATGTGACCCTTGGGAGAATTCCTCCACACATTCCGATGGCCAATTCGTTTTAAACAAAGAGTTTGCAACACAGGACAGCATAGGCAACATGGGGGGTGGGGGCTGGTGAACGGTCTGGTCAATGTTTGTAAACACAATCCCCAGGATGTGTCCTAATCAAACCAAAAGAGAAAATGCAGATATCATTCTCTCTCTCGACTCGCTGGTATCTCGAGCTGAGCGCTCATTGGTGTTCATACTGCTCACAGGCTGGGCTGCTGTGTATATCTAGTGTATTCATACTGTACCCCTCCTCACTGTTTATTCATCATTCAACCATTTACACCTTCCTTTTTTTCCGTCAAGAGGTTGAAAAAGATTGAGTCCTATGTTTCCAATTGGTTCCCAAATCTGAACATTGACCAGTGGCATAAGATCAGGAGCCGGGTAAATTAGAGACTGAGGAGCCCCCGAAAAACAGATCCCGAAATAGCTCGTCCTGGTTTCCGCAGCAGATAGGCCTACAGTATGGTGTCTGTTATGGCAGTTATTTAAAATAAAACGGTGAAAACTGAACTTGAAAATTGTTTCCTCTTTTTATTTTATTTATTATTTTCGGGACGGGGAGACGTGTGTGATTAAAAATTAATTTGCAGAAATGTAAAGTGATCTAACTAAGTTCTATTCATATTCTTGACGGGAAGAGCAGTGTAAATGGGTGGCCATATGCATTTGAAAAGCAATATAAATCACACAGTTATTATACAATAGGCTATAACAGCACCATCGATAACCATTACCTTTATCCAATTCAAACTTTGGACGGGAAAAAAGGAAGGTGTAAATGGTTGGGCTATACTGTAGGCCTACTGTATACAAAGGCCATTCAAGCTAGAGTTCTTCTGGAAATGTTCACATCAGGCACCTTCAAGTTAAACAATACTACACTAAACAATTAACACAAGTGCACACTTTAATGTTTAATATTGTCTCGGTTTAAAGAATGCACAAATGTGTTTTAATCGTTAATATGTACTAAGTAGCCTAAATACATTTGTTCCTGCTCAAGATTAGATTCAACTTTATTGTTATTGCACATATTGCAGGTACTGAGACAACGAAATGCAGTTTAGCTTCTAACCAGGGGTGCAACAAGCAGCGAAAAGTAATGTGCACAATACTACAGTAAACAATCAACACAGTAAATTATGTGGATTAAACCACATTTATTTCGTTACAAAGAAACGAAATATGATTTTGTTTGAATGATTAAATGTAGGGTGAATTGCCCTAATGTGGGACATTTTTGCATTTCAGACTTCGGGAATATATTGCGATATGAAACCGATACAATAAATCAAAATCCAGTACCATTCCGAAATCCCCAGTAATATTAGACACTAATACAGTAAACTATTAACACTGTACATATTATTGTTTGCCCGTGGGATTAGGATGATTGGTAGTGAGAGCCGTGTTTCATTTTCCTCCGGTCGGATGTGAAATAAAAACAAAGCGATTATTTTTGTTGTTGTAAACTTGATGGTGTTGTACTTACGCTAACGTGAATTAAACATTATTTTGTTAAATAAAAACATGGTGATGTTTTGTAAATGATTACATGTCTCTTATTTAGCACAGAATATGATCCTATCCGTGACATATGGATCTTAACAAATATCCGCTATATCATATACCTGTAGATCAGCTGTTTATTTCACATGAGTTCCAGTGTGGCAGCTTTTTAATCACGGCTCCCCCTGGTGGATCCATGATCCATTGCAGCTGGTTTCATTATAATTAAATGTATTTATCAAGGGGACGTTTCAAGTCCTGGGGGGGGGTTTTCCTTTTCAGCAGGGGCCGATCACGGACCCGCACGGGTAGGCGTCTGAAATGAAGCGCTACATCTGTACAGTCAATAACTTTGTTGTTATTAGCATCTGGTTAGCTAGCTATGCTAACGAATATAAGAAGCTTTTTATACAACCAGTGAGGTAAAGGCACATCTTTATATGATCATTATAGTTATAAAAAAATAAGAGAATAAAGTAAACAGGTATAAAATATGCAGGGTTGGGAGGGTTAAATGTAATCAGTTACTAATTACTGAATACATGGCTCGGAAAGTAATCTGAATACAGATACAGTTACGTGTCTTAAAAACGTATTCAGATTACTTTTAGATTACTTTTGGATTACTTTATTTTTCCATCACAGATGGGTATGTTTTGGTGAACAAGAGACACAAAAAGCAAAAGGAAACTGAACGCCAAGGAGGAAGTGAAGTGGAGCACACAGGAGACAACCATTTATTTGCAGACTGTTATGTTTATGTGTGGAAATTACAGTGCATACATTATTTGAGATATTTCGAACTTGGACTTCATTTTAAGGACATTTCGGCCAGGGGTGTAGAGCTATATTTGTTTAAGCACCGGATTGGCAAAACAGGAGAGTGTGTGCCCCTGTCTGCCTTGATCTATGCATTCATGTCTGTGACCCTCACAGTATCTGCTGCCCACAGCTGTTTTATAGAAGGAAAACCTCCTTCACTTCATGAAGAGGAGCGTGCAGTGCCTTTCACGCACCGCCTTCACTGTGTTTACCTTCAGAATCATTAGAAAGGCTAAAGAGCGACCGCAGGCTGATGTGTTTTAACAACACACACACACACCTAGACACGAACTGCCCGATTATTCTCCCTTTTATTAGTTTTATAAAGGAGATCTCCGGTCACCAAGGCGCATGATGTGTGTGTGTGCATGATGTGTGTGTGTGTGTGTGTTCGTTGTGTTTATTTCCCTTTTATAAAACAGTAAGGTAACTTTGTCGAAGTCGGAATAACGGACTTCATATCATTTCAACAATAAAGAGAGCAAAAAACAGCAAACGTTGACTTACCTCCAAGTGCTTTTTAAGATTAGACGTGGAGTCCTTTGATGCAGACAGTGTATTGATGGTTGGAAGACACAAGGTACACTGGACCGTGATATTCTTCCCATGGTCTTGTTTAAATTCGAAGTGGTGTCAATATCGCCACGATTTAAACGCAGACTTTTGTTCCTCCATGTTTCGTTGTTATTGTTTCATTGAGCGGACCCGCAATTTTTTTTCAAACGCTCCCTTTTTTGGTCCATCTGCGGCGGTAATAGGTTTTGTGCGCTGTGATGATTCGGCTGTACCTTCAGTAATGAATATTAAATGTTGTGAGGAAATCTTTCCACCAATAATTCCAATAAGTAATCCAAAATGTATTCACTTCAGGTTTACGGAAGTAACTGTAATCAGATTGCTCGTTTTTCAAATGTAACGCGAGCTGAATACAGTTACTTGATTTTTGTATTCTGATTACGTAACGCCATTACATGTATTCCGTTACAACCCAACCATGAAAATATGACAGTAAAAAAAAGTTGTCATTAATAAACAAGAATACAGTTTGAAAGGGGAGTGATTTGTAAAATATCCATAAAGAAAAATAAATCTGCTTACTGTCCTGTTTCATATGGGTGTTGAGAGATCTCTTAATGTTGCTCTCAAAGCGCTCCAGATTGATGCTTTTAACTTCAACATTAAAAAAAAAATCTTCCCGGGGAAGCATGCCCTTGGACTCCCCTAGAGGAGGTTAGGTGTAATCACCACTTAAATCATGGTCACATGGACATGAAACTAAATTGCACATATCTTGTGTCCATATCTTTCTGTTTTGGTGGTCATGCCGGTTAGGGTTAACCCTAACCGTGCATGCACGAGTCATTGTAAGATATCTGGATTAAGAGATTGCTTTTTCTTTGCACAGCATGAAAGAAAGGCAAAATGAATGGGATTTTAGTATTTTTAAGCAGAGGTCAATCATTTGTACGGCCCTCGGAGGATGTTGAATAAATTGAAATGGCCCTTGAGCAGAGGTTGCGCTAGACTTTTTCGCTGCCCGTCATTTTGACGGACAGGATCGTAAAACTTCCGTCAAAATCCAGAATAACCCGTCGGCCTTTACACAACTCTGACGAGGGGGCGGAAGCATGCTCGTGAACTTTCAACGTGGTGGGGGGGGGGTGTGACAGTTCACAGCGTATAACATGCATAACACCGGAGCCTCGCTGCGGGGAAACTTTGGCGCTGTTCCCAGTTTGTTCTAATCTGTCAAAATGACGGACTGCTTTCAGATTTGTCCGTTATTGTTAAAAAAATATTCGGTTAACGCGACCTCTGCCCTTGAGAGGAAAAAGGTTCCCCACCCCTGCCCTATACGATCATAGCCCCGCCCCGCCTCTCCTGCGCACCCTTGCGTCATTGCTGATGCGTTTCGCCAACAACAACAATGGCGGATCACAGGGTTGCGTTCGTGCTCCAGACGCTACTGACCATGATACAAATTTTAGTGCAAAAATCTACAGCTCCTCTACCACAACCATCAGCAACAAGTGGACATGGAGAACTACATGAACTACATGTTGCTAAATCCACCGCGGTGAATAGACAGAAGGGCAACCAGGCAACCATGGCAACCATGCTCGGGGGGTCTTATTCGCTGCTTTTGATGTATTTTGTGATCGAAGTACAGCGCCACTTACAGGCCCGGCATATGTACTACAGCGTCTCCAGCGGTCTCGTGTGGACGGGCACATTTCTTGAGCAGATTCCGTGTGGACGGAATACTTTTTTGATATCGACTTCGTTTCGTTTTCGTCTCCGTCCTTAGAGACTACCAGCGGGAAAAGTCCTTCACATGTGTCAGGGAGTAATTTGCCCTGCATGTCCTCCAGCTCCCTCTGAGCAGATGCCCAACCTTGGACATTTTGTTGTTGTTACCAGTTTATGACCGGGCAACTCTCACATGAATGATTAGAGCGTGTGTGCCACTAAATCAATGGTGTATTGACAGGAAGTGTGCTGTGACATGTTTAAAAGCATTGTATCACAGAACATCTGAGATCTGAGGTACAAAAGAAGAATGCTACAAAGGTTTCCAGCCCTCCACACCGGGAGAATATAAAGCATGAAATGGTGGAGGGGAGACGTGTCCCTGTGGATCATGTAAGATCCTACGGGCCCAGACTTTGAACAGCACTGCAGCTTATTAATATTCCTGTCTCACTGCATACTTTGGTGGAGGCTGAGATGGGATTGCAGCGATAACTGAAGTACATGGCGTTGGATGCAATCCGCTGAATCACCTGGAACCTGACCAGCAAGCTAAGCCGCCCATAAGGCAGCCTGGAAGTAAATCAATGCCTGTAATTTGTTTGCCTCCTCCCTCCTTTCATGCTCTTGCTCTACCTTCCTTTACTTCTCATGAACAACGTTCACACAGTCCCAATGTGTTGTCTTCATTGCTGTTAATAAAATAATGGAAACCAACATGTTGAGGGTATGTTCAGAGGGACCTCAGGCATTATGCCTCTATCGTGGATAGCTTGATACTCTTTGTTGTATTACTTCTAATAGAATACATCTTTAATGGTATTATTTAGAGTTTTGCCAGAAAAAAAGATTTTTTGATAAACAATGCAAACCCAAATGTTCCTGTAAACATGAAGAAACATCTTCAGCAACTTGACAACACATGCAGCATTTAGAAAACATTCAGCAACTTGAGGAAACATGTGCAGTGTTTACTAAAAGCTGCAGAAACCAAACGCTGCAAATACAAAACGCTGCAAGAAGCTCAAAACACAACGGTGATCCGGGGACACTAAAAAGTGATGCACACAGCTGGGAGATGTAAGAAAATAAAAATCAATATGTGTGTCAGAATAGTAAATAAATGCACTGTTTTATTTTTCGTACTCCGGTGTGAAAGCGCCTAAGGTCTTCTAAGTCAGTCATTGAAGAGATCCGGATCATACGAGTCCTTTGAGTCATGAGACACGAAGAGCGTGGAAATCCTACCGGTGAAACAGGAGCACATAGTGTCCAACTTAAAATAAATTCAAATTTTAGAGCTACTAGTGAGGGCAGCAGTCCACTGTGTATTTGTAGTTTTGGAATTGTCACTTGAGATTTGCATTTCACAAGCATATTAAACTAACGTTACATTAACCTCTGCTACACAAACATGATCTAACAATTAACACCTGCTATGAGACTCTGCCATTTCTGCTCCGTCTCCTAATCCCTGAACTGTCGAGTGTAGTGCAAGCGAACAGGGACGTTTGATTTATTTTTCTGTCCTCTCGTTATGTAACGAGATAATTGTGTGCTTAGTAACTGTAATGTAGTTACTGCTTAACCTGTTACATTGCTGCGTTTCAGTCAAATGTAATCTGATTACTGTAACGCGTTACTTTAGCACGTCCCAACACTTCACCTCACCTCCCTTCCACCTCCGAAATCTCTCCCATTCCTCTCTCATTCCCCTCTACCGCCCAGTAGCACTCACCTCCATCATCATCATGATGTGCTTTGAGCGGTTAGTCAAAACACTCATCACCTCCTCCCTCCCTGACTCTCTGGACCCCCTGCAGTTTGCCTACAAAGCAAACAGGTCCACAGACGACGCCATAGCCCTCACCATCCACACTGCTCTCTCACACCTGGACCAGAGGAACACATGTGAGAATGCTGTTCATTGATTACAGTTCAGCATTCAACATCATTGTGCCCTTCAAGCTGGTCATCAAGCTCAGAGACCTCGGGCTCAACAGCGCCCTCTGTGATTGGATCCTGAACTTGCTGACGGGCAGACCCCAGGCAGTGCAGGTGGGAAACATCACATCCTCCACCCTGACCCTCAACATCGGACCCCCTCAAGGCTGCGTGCTCAGCCCTCTCCTCTACTCCCTGTTCACACACGACTGCGTGGCCACAAACAGCTCCAACACCATCGTGAAGTTTGCTGACGACACAACCGTCATCGGCCAGATCACAGACGGCGTACAGAGAGGAGGTCGAAAACCTGACATCTTGGTGCCAGGATAACAAGCTCCATCTCAACGTCAGCAAAACAAAGGAGCTGATTGTGGATTACAGGAAGCAGCATGGTGAGGGACACGCCCCCATCGCCATCAATAGGACTACGGTGGAGAGAGTCAGCAGCTTCAGGTTCCTCGGGGTCCACATCACTGAGGACCTGAGATGGACTCTTCACACCACCACCATCACCAAGAAAGCTTGACAGCGGCTCTTCTTCCCCCGCAGGCTGAGGAGGTTCAACATGGACTCCAGGATACTCTGCAACTTCTACAGGTGCACCATAGAGAGGATTCTGATCTTCTACAGGTGCACCATAGAGAGCATCCTGACCTTCTACAGGTGCACGATAGAGAGCATCCTGACATCACGGGCTGGTATGGCAGCTGCACTGCCCTCAATCGTAAGGCTTTACAGAGGGTGGTGAAAGCTGCACAGCACATCACCAGGACGGAGCTGCCATCCGTGGAGGACCTCTACTCCCAGCGGCTCAGGAAGAAAGCCCTCAGGATTATCAAAGACCCCCATCAACCCAGCCACAAACTGTTCTGTCTGCTGCCGTCTTGCAGGCGATACCGCAGCATCAGGACCAAAACCACCAGACTCAGGGATTGTTTTAAACTGGACAGTCAGGTAAGCTTCATTAATTTTTATGTTAAGGGTTGGATGAGTTATCAGAGGTTTAGTTGGGATTGTTTTTATTGTAAGTCACTTTGGATGATATCATCAGCTAAATGTAATGTAATATGTCAGGAGGAATTGTGTCCTTTTTTACGATACCTCCGTCTGTCTGGCAGGAATTGTGCATGCTCCTGCAGGATAACAGTGTCTCTGAGGAGGAGCTTCTGATGCCTGGTTAGAAGGTAGGACTTGACAATATGTTGTTATTATGAACACATTCGTTATAATATGTGTTACGTATAAAGCGGATAAACCGATAAAGTAGCCAATGGGTTTGTGATCCAAGGACCCCAAACTGAAGCCTGTATGTCTCAGAGGCGGCAGCATTTATGTGTTTGGACTTGTCTGCTCACACGCTGGACATACTGTATATCATTAGCATTTGCTCCTGTGGGTAATGTCCACAGTATTGACATTTACATGTCCAATATGTTTAATATGTAATTGTAAAGTGCTTTGAGCACCTGTAAAAGCGCTCTAAATAAAAAATGTAATCCATTATTATTATTATTATTATTATTATTATTATCCAGTGCTGTGTGTGTTGCTGTCCTATTGAGAGGACATGAGGTCAATTAGGTGGAGCTGGAGCGGTGGATCTCCTCTGATGTGAACTAAACACAGGACCCTGGTCCGCCTAAAAGAGGTGGTCTCGGGCTGCTCGCTTCTAAACTCTGGAGTAATAATAATAATAATAATAATGGGTTCCATTTATAAAGCACTTCATATCTGATTTCAAATCCCAAAGTGCTACAAGTAGTGAGCATGAACAGTATAAATAAACATTACACAACACTCTCATTTGGTCGGGGGAGCATTCCACAGACTGGGAGCAGCCGAGCAGAAGGCCCGGTCTCCCATAGTACGGAGCTTAGTCCTGGGGGGTTTGAGGAAGTTGGAGTTGCTGGAGCGGGTGGTCCGCAAGGAGGTATGGGGGGTGAAGAGTTCCTTGAGGTAGGGAGGGGCAGTTCCATGGACACACTGGTGGGTGAGGACGGAGACCTTGAATTCGATCCTTAGTTTCCCGGGTAGCCAGTGTAGTGCTTTAAGGATGTGGGTGATGTGATCATATTTGCGCACCCTCATCAGGATCCTAGCAGCGCTGTTCTGAATGTATTGGAGCTTCTGGATGCTTTTGTTAGGGATCCCGATGAGGAGTGCATTGCAGTAGTCCAGCCTGGAGGAGACAAAGGCATGGACCAGCTTTTCGGCATCAGACAGAGTGAGTGTGGGGCGGAGTTTGGCGATGTTCCTGAGGTGATAAAAGGAGTTCTTGCACAGCTGTTTAATGTGGGCCTCAAAGGTCAGATGGGCGTCCATTTTAACACCCAGGTTGGTGACTATTGAGGAGAGGGTAATGTCCTGGCCGGAGAAGGTGATGGTGGTGATGGTGGATGACCGAACCTGGTGTGGGGTGCCAACTATAATTGCTTCGGTCTTGGTGCTGTTGAGTTTCAGGAAGTTTTGCTTCATCCACACCTGTATCTCCTCCAGGCAGGCAGTGAGTGTGGGTGAAGGCAGGGCTGCAGAGGAGGTAGGGTTGATCCTGAGGTACAGTTGGGTGTCATCAGCGTAGCAATGGAATGATACTCCATGTCGGCTGATGATAGAGCCAAGGGGGAGCATGTAGAGTGTGAAGAGGGTGGGGCCGAGAACTGATCCTTGAGGGACACCACAGGTGACGTTGTGGGTACCCGACTCTGCCTCGCCCAACGAGACGTACTCTGTTCTCCCGGTGAGGTATGATCTGAACCAGTCAAGGGGAGAGTCAGAGAGTCCGATGGTGGAGTGCAGACGATGGAGGAGGATGCCGTGATCGACGGTGTCGAAAGCTGCAGTGAGATCGAGGAGGATGAGGAGAGAGGGAGAGCCAGCATCAGCCGTCATCAGCAGGTCGTTGGTGACCCTGACCAGGGCAGTTTCTGTGCTGTGGCCTGAGCGGAAACCAGACTGGAACTTCTCAAATAGGTTGTTGGAGTTTAGGTGGTCATGGAGCTGAGCAGCAACTATTTTTTCCAGCACCTTTGATAGAAAAGGAAGGTTGGAAATGGGTCTGTAGTTGGCCAGGACTCCCGGGTCAAGGGAGGGTTTTTTGAGACGAGGTTTGATGACAGCGGTTTTTAGGGCAGAGGGGACATGGCCAGCCTGGTTTGAGAGGTTTACGATCTTAGTGATCATGGGGCTCATGGTACAGATGTACGATTTTACAAGAGCTGATGGAAGGGGGTCCAGGACACAGGTGGAGGGCTTCATCCTCCTAACGATGCCCTCAACCTCTCGCTGGGAGATGTCCGTGAAACAGCGAAGAGGCTGGGTTGTCCCAGGCTGTGGGTCAGCAGTTGTAACTGGAGGTGCAGAGGGGCTAGAGAGGAGGGAGCGGATGGTATCAACTTTGTTAGTGAAGAAGGCGGAGAAGTTGCTACACTGCTTGTCAGTGGAGTCGGAGTGTAGAGGACTTTGGAGTTTAAGGAGGTGGTTTATGGTAGAGAAGAGTTGCTGGAGTGGTTCATCGCTGGTGTGAACGCAGTCCGCACCAAAACATAGCAAGCGTAGTATTTACGAGTCGTGTCCTTGTTTTATTATCTAGGATGTGTGTAACAGCCTGTAGGGTCATGCTTTCATTAATTCTGAAATAATTCACGGAAAATGAAAACATTTAACCAACTTGCGTCTGGTGCACACCAAAGTGGACTTTTAGGTGTGAGTGCGACCTTAGAAAGGGAGGAAAAGATCAAGCCTGAAAATTAACAGCCTTCGATGTCTGAAAAAGGGAACAAAGTAGTAGTGTGTCAGATGTCAGTTGACAGGGCCTTGCTCGGGAGTCAGAAGGAGAGGAGATGGACTCTGAGTCTGAGTCAGACACTGCCTCGTGCCGGAAACACAATACACTTTAGAAATGTTTGTATTCTTGATAAGAATAAGAATGTAGCTTATTAAGTCAATGCAGCTGCAGTGTTTATTTCAAAAAGTGAGAATTTATTCCGATTACTTTCACATGTGAAGTCTCCAGTCAATCTATCACTCCTGGTCCACGACAAACTCTGAAATGGTCTAACCTGAATATCTATCCAAAAGTTATCCAATCATTTATTCTCTGTCCCAAACTGAACTTGCAAAATAAAACGATTATACTAAGCATTTCTACAATTGTCACTTTCTGAACTTGCAAACACTAGTTTCAATTAGGAGATGAACAATGGCACTTGTGAATTGTGAAAGGTAGATCTTTTGTGACCATGTGGCCTAATGGACAAGGCGTCTGACTTAGGATCAGAAGATTGAGGGTTCGAGTCCCTTCGTGGTTGAAATATCTAGCCTCAGTCATTGAACTAATCCTTCCTGCCAATTTGACGTCATTCAAAACACCCCCTGGTCCAATAGAAGACCATTTTCTGTTGTGCAACAAAAGCAAATATTCCAACAACTAGCTCTTGTGAAATCTACAGTATACTTTTCAAGCTATCTCTTCTCCACCAACTCCAAACTGAGATTTGATCAGATATGTTTGACGATCAACAATTGCTCCGATATTTTACCGTTTTTAACAGTACCTTTTTTTTTTTACTTTGCTCGCTTCAAAAGTTCTACTAACGTTTGCTAGTTAGCTCAGATGGTTAGAGTGTGGTGCTAATAACACCAAGGTCATGGGTTCATTCCCCATACTGGCCAGTGAATGTAGGTTATTAAGTCAATGCAGCTGCAGTGTTTATTTCAAAAAGTGAGAATTTATTCTGATTACTTTCACATGTGAAGTTTCCAGTCAATATATCACTCCTGGTCCACGACAAACTCTGAAATGGTCTAACCTGAATATCTATCCAAAAGTTGTCCAATAATTTACTCTCTGTCCAAAACTGAACTTGCAAAAAAAACGATTATACTAAGCATTTCTACAATTGTCACTTTCTGAACTTGCAAACACTAGTTTCAATTAGGAGATGCACAATGGCACTTGTGAATTGTGAAAGCTCGATTTTTTGTGACCATGTGGCCTAATGGAAAAGGCGTCTGACTTTGGATCAGAAGACTGAGGGTTTGAGTCCCTTCGTGGTTGTAATATCTAGATTCAGTCATTGAACTAATCCTTCCTGACAATTTGAAGTCATTCAAAACACCCAATAATCCAATAGAAAACCATTTTCTTTTGTGAAAGAAAAGCAAATATTCCAACAACTAGCTCTCGTGAAATCTGCAGTCTACTTTTCAAGCTATCTCTTCTCCACCAACTCCAAACTAGGATTTGATCAGATCTGATTGACTATCATCAATTGCTCCGATATTTTACCGTTTTTAACAGTACCTTTTTTGTTTTTAACTTTGCTCGCTTCAAAAGTTCTACTAAGGTAGGCCGGTTAGCTCAGATGGTTAGAGCGTGGTGCTAATAACGCCAAGGTCATGGGTTCAATCCCATTCAATCTTATTAAGTCAATGCAGCTGCAGGGTTTATTTCAAAAAGTGAGAATTTATTCTGATTACTTTCACATGTGAAGTGTCCAGTTAATCGATCACTCCTGGTCCACGAAAAACTCTGAAATAGTCTAACCTGAATATCTATCCAAAAGTTGTCCAATAATTTACTCTCTGTCCCAAACTGAACTTGCAAAATAAAACAATTATACTAAGCATTTCTACAATTGTCACTTTCTGAACTTGCAAACACTGGTTTCAATTAGGAGATGAACAATGGCACTTGTGAATTGTGAAAGGTCACTTTTTTGTGACCATGTGGACTAATGGACAAGGCGTCTGACTTCGGATCAGAACATTGAGGTTTCGAGTCCCTTCGTGTTTGTAATATCTAGATTCAGTCATTGAACTAATCCTTCCTGCCAATTTGACGTCATTCAAAACACCCTCTGGTCCAATAGAAGACCATTTTCTTTTGTGAAAGAAAAGCAAATATTCCAACAACTAGCTCTTGTTAAGTCTGCAGTCTACTTTTCAAGCTATCTCTTCTCCACCAACTCCAAACTGAGATTTGATCAGATATGATGGACTATCAACAATTGCTCCGATATTTTACCGTTTTTAACAGTACCTTTTTTTTTTTTAACTTTGCTCGCTTCAAAAGTTCTACTAAGGTTTGCTGGTTAGCTCAGATGGTTAGAGCATGGTGCTAATAATGCCAAGGTCATGGGTTCAATCCCCATACTGGCCAGTGAATGTAGCTTATTAAGTCAATGCAGCTGCAGTGTTTATTTCAAAAAGTGAGAATTCATTTGGATTACATGTGAAGTTTCCAGTTAATCGATCACTCCTGGTCCACGACAAACTCTGAAATGGTCTAACCTGAATATCTATCCAAAGGTTGTCCAATCATTTACTCTCTGTCCCAAACTGAACTTGCAAAATAAAACGATTATACTAAGCATTTCTACAATTGTCACTTTCTGAACTTGCAAACACTGGTTTCAATTAGGAGATGAACAATGGCACTTGTGAATTGTGAAAGGTACATTTTTTGTGACCATGTGGCCTAATGGACAAGGCGTCTGACTTCGGATCAGAAGATTGAGGGTTCGAGTGACATATGGCCCTTCCTACATCCAGGACATGGTTAAACCGTACACCCCAGCACGTGCACTCCGCTCTGCATCAGCCAAACAGCTCGCTGCACCCTCACAGCGAGGGGGACCCATGCTATCCTGGCTCCAAAATGGTGGAATGAGCTCCCCATTGACATCAGGACAGCAGAAAGCTTACACACCTTCCGACGCAGACTGAAAACTCATCTCTTTCGACTCCACTTAGAGCGATAGAACTATTAACAAAGCACTTATATACTAATAAAAGACTGTTGAAGTAGCACTTGAAATGTTTTTGCTCTATGAAACCCGATGTACTTATATTATTCTGTTTTCTTCAAGTTTGTATCTTGTTGGTCGAACGCACTTAATGTAAGTTGCTTTGGATAAAAGCCTCAGCTAAATGCAATGTAATGTAATAATGTAACCCTAAAAGCGGAGGTGCTGTGGACGCACACACACACACACACACACACACACACACACACACACACTTTTTGTCTAACACGCTAACACAGTTCTGTGTACTGTTATGCCAGGGCCGGACTGGGACAATATGTCAGGCTGGGAATTATACACCCAGCCAGGCCACTACCAGTTTTCTTTTGTGCCATTTTCCTGGATTTATTTGTCAATATTTACAGCGTTGCTGCCCATAGTGACAGCCCTCTAGTTTAAATCTACTACCCCAAAATAAACATATGGACATGGGTTACTATTTTAAAAAAAAAGTGCAAATCTATTTAGGAACCTGTCCATGTGAACATATTTTAAGTGGAGGTGGACCTCAAATCCTATAGGGGGGTCCGGGGGCATGCTCCCCCGGTAAGATTTTGTTTTAAATGTTGGACTTAAATGCATCAATCTGGTGCACTTTGAGGGGGAAATAAAGAGACTACACCCATATGAAACATAACTGTATACATTTAAATAATCATAAAATCATAAGAACATGGCCATAACCAATAACATACCATATCCAATATGAAAAAACATTGAAACTTGTTTATTTATTTGTTTTTGGTTCATTTATAGTTGTGTGTGTCTGTGCTCCTGAATCAGCCTCTCCTGTTTCCCTCCTCTCCTCCCTGCTCCTCTTTGAGGCAGCAGCAAAGACTGGTTTTAGCTCTCAACAAGTTTATCTTACCTTTTTTCACCGAGTTAATATTTTATTTTTATTATTCATGCAAATTTTATTCATCACTTCCCCTTCAAATGGAAATATGTTTTACATTAATGGTGACCAAACCGTTTGAGACCCACAGAGAACTTAGACTAAATTAACTATCTAAACACTCAGAGAGTCCTTTACCTCACCTGAGCTGTAGTTATCAGTCTCTCAGTCTGACAGGAGAGGACTCTCCTCCACCTTGTTGACAGCTCATTATATCCGTCAGCGCCGCTAGCTAGCACCAGATGCTAACAACAACAATACACGTAACCGGTGCACGCGCTTTCTCTCTCGCTCTCACCAGACATACACTAACACACACCCTCCCGAGCTTGAATGACACACAGAGACCAATTGAGGGCATTAGTATGATCTGTCAACACGTTCTCAATTCCAACCCGTCACATGTTGACGGTCGGTCAGGGCCCCTCCCCGTCACTGTATTACGCACAGGGTACCCCTTTACAGTCAGTTTTCATCGGGCAGGGCGTCCCATAGACCTCCCATAGCGTTGATAATAGACGCCATGAGAACGCTCCCCGGAAAATGCTACTGTACCCCGACGGTCGGTTGTTATTGTCAATATTAATATAATAATGATTTATTTTTTAATAGTCACACTCGATTTCGCCGATTTTCTTTTTGCCCCAGCTGGTTGACACCTCTTTTAGCAGAAACAAAGGCAACATTAATGTATTACATTGATGTTAATCCATGTGTGTGGTTGTGGAATTAATGGACGTGCCGTTGTGCGATTGCATTACAAACTCTTCAACTACAACCCTAATTATATTTAAAAACATTTTAGAAGGCCTCACGAAATACTTTAATGTAAATTAAAATGTAAATGTGAAGGGAGGTGTGTAATGTGGTGATTGACATTATTCACCCACGGATCTATGGGTTGAGGTATTGTTCCGCACGGACATTTTAGTTAATCGGACTTCCTGTTGATGTAAAATCCGAAAACATTTAAAAAAAATTAAAAATAATACTTTATTCAGAGTTTGCTTGCTTTTCTCTTTGAAGGTCATCACATAAAGGCATTGTAATACACGGTTCGGCTGCATTAAATATTACATATCTGCCGTAGTTCGCTATTTATAGAGCCCTGATGAGAAGACTTCTAGACAAACATGAGGAACTGCCGCCGAAACTGAATATGTGACGTGGATCATAAATA
Source organism: Harpagifer antarcticus (assembly GCA_902827135.1). Classification (NCBI taxonomy): domain Eukaryota; kingdom Metazoa; phylum Chordata; class Actinopteri; order Perciformes; family Harpagiferidae; genus Harpagifer; species Harpagifer antarcticus. The sequence goes on along the minus strand of CADEHL010000497.1, from coordinate 129,992 downwards.
TATCAGCAATTAAACACAATCTTCAATTTCTCTTCCCAATATAGGTCTCCTTGCAGGATCAACACTAATTCGGCTGACTTTTATATTTGATCCAATCGGTATAGCCTATTGGTTTATTTACACGATAAGGGTGCACAGCTGATAAAAAGGGACACCTGGTGGTTAAAGCACGTTATTGAAATGTATTATTTTTATTATTAGATATTAATAGGAGACACAGACAGACACACTAATAAGGCTGTATTTACACATTAAAGAATACTTTAGATTAAGGTCTTATTTTGAATAAGAAAAAAGCTTTGGGGGTATAAATATTAAGCCTGCCAAAGTACTAATATATTGCTTTCCTGCAATGTTAACTACTGCATGTTGAAGCACTTATTTGAACTGATATTATACATATGTATTATACTCTTATAAGATATATGTAAATAGTATAAGAAATGTGCAGAATACGACAGTTTAATGGTGTAGGTACACACATCTTGATAGATGTCTTGTAATGCACTGTTGAGGAACCTGCGACCCAAGTTTTTCATCTCCGACCTTGTCAGGTATTGAATACTCAATAATTAAAGAACACAGAATTATTAAAAATAAAACACAGAATGTGTGTGATTATACTAAAGGATTTACAAATAAACACCACTGCATATTTACAACTGTTACACATGCTGATGTAACGCAAATGTTTCCAACTTGGGATCAATAAAGTATATCTTATCTTAAGATGATCGATGGCTACTGCCATATTTGCAAAATGTGCCTCTGAACCTTGACAAGAGCATGTTTCAGGCTTAAACAACAGGAGGGGTCACAGACATAAGACCAGCTGTTAAATAAAGCTCTTGACCTTCGCTGGCATGTGGGTATATATATTAATGCTGCCCATTATGGGCACAAGCAATTTTCACCCATTTATTAATTACATGTTTTGAATTTGAGTGTTTCTTATCCCCTAAACCTCCAGGGATGTACACAGTTTGATACTGGCAACTTCTTATTATGGGAAATACGAAAACGTCTTTTAAAACTACAATTCCCAGCAGAGACGTGCCATAGAACATGTTACAAAACACACGATAGCCAGCATGTGTAGTTCTGGGGACGGGGTGGGGGGTGGGGGATGGGGGGACGGGGTGGACCCGTTCAAATCCAGTTTTGGACAGTCTGCCGTGGTTCCATCCCATTTCAAAGTGCTGTTCGACGCTCGGCCTAACCCTCGGAGCACACTCAAACATCCAATCACAGAGCTTGAGGACTATCACGGGGTTTGTCAAGCGAAGCGGAGAGAATACTTACTTCCGGGTGTGAAATTCTCTAAAGCAACTACTATGAGCTGCTCCGACCCTCGGTCCCTCCTGACGGACTCCAACTTGTGTTTATTAATCAAACAAATAAATAAACACAAGGATAATTATGTGTTATTGTTGAGTAAATAACAGTGTGTGGTTTAGAAAATAATACAAAATTAGAAGGAAAAAACGATGAAACAATACAGATTTCAGTATTCTGAGCCCCTACTCTACCCAAAACTGACGGCAACAAAAGTCCAACATTATTCAATTAAAATAAAGAAGTAAAAACAATAAGTGTGGCTTGATATTGAGTAAGAAAAAGGTTAATAAACGCTGTGAGAATGAATCTGCGGAGAGCATTTCGCCGCGATCCCAACTCGTCTATTACCAACGTTCAGGGAGCTCTATGCAAGCCAATGGGACGCCCTGCCCGTTGAAAACGGACTCTCAAGGGGTTCCCTGTGTGTGATATGGTGACGGGGAGGGGCCCGGACCGCCCGTCAACATGTGACGGGTTGGGAGTGAGAACGTGTTGGATCTGTATGAAAGTGGTCATGTCGGCAGGCCACATCATGGAGACAGCCAGTCACCCTCTGTGAGACAGAGTCAGACCCACATTTGTGCAGTGTTGCGTTCACAATACATACATAAAAAAAATTCCTCGTGCCAGCAGGCCACTTAACAGGCCAGGCCATCGGGAAACCTCCCGGTCCTCCCGATGGCCAGTCCGGGCCTGTGTTATGCTGTTATGTTCAGTCATCGTTCTTATGTTGAACATGAATATATTTACATTGTAATAATTATGGGACGGATTTTTTCTTTCATAGCAATCAGGGAAACTGAGCCAGTGGTTCAACCTAACCCCCCATGAGGCACTGAAGATAAGTGAAGTCTCTGTAGTATGACATGCTATTTCAATGTACTTTTACATAACTGATATGTTGTTTATTTTTCAAACATTGTAGAAAAGCATCAAGCCAAGAAAGAGTAAGTGAGGGAGGTGCAGAGAGAGCCACTGATGGAGAGGCTGGAGAATCCATCAGAGCAGTGGCAAAATACAGAAACATTGACAGGCTGCATAGAGACATAAACAGGAAGGAGGATAGGAAGTGAAAACAGGAGGAACAGAGGAACAGCAGAGGAAAAGGGTCTTCACACCGGAGAGAGAAGGAGCTTCAGACCAGATCAAAATATTGCTGACCAGTTCCATGACCTTACTCCAGAGAAATCTGTGAACTGGCTGTGAATTACAGACAGAAACAACATTCATGTACCACACAACTCAGGTTTAAACTTGAAAAAGTCAAATGGTCAATTTCACCCCAGATGGCTCAATTTCCCCCTCGACTCAGATCAACGTACCCCTTGGATCAGGGCTCTCCAACACATAGAGTAGGCAGCTTTTCAGTAGCTAGCTCACCGCTTGATTATCGATTATAGCGTAGTGAGGTTGCTTATTGATTTTTCGGCCGCGGCTGGACAATAACATTTTTGAGTTTTATTATTTCTGTCACACATATCAAATTGGTCGGTGACGCAGAGATCAAGGAACAGACGTGACAGCGGCACAGCGACACCACACACGGACCAGTCTGCTTTCTCCAGCAACACCACCAACACCAGTCCAGAACCAACAGCAGAATGACCCGCTCTGAATCAGGCCGTGTCGCTGCGGCTTAGAGACACACAGGGAGGGATTTGTGTTTTTGAAAAACACTCGTTATCGTCATGTCAGGTTTTTGGTGGATTTAATAAAGTCTTGGATTGCAGAGTATGAAAGTCCTCTTGCTATTTTCAGTTGATAAATACTTGTGTAAAGTTTGTGAAGGCAGGAGGAAAGCTTCCGCGATCACCGTCTCCTCTGTTCCTCCAAACCCCGCCCCCTCCCTGAAAATAATGGCTGATAGTGACCCGATAGCTAACTTAGTCTCATACATTCATGGGATTTATTATGTAACAGTAAGACACAGTCAGTGTGCACCCACATGCACTGTTTTTGTTTTTATAATGCTGTTGTAAATAAAGGTTCAGACCTTTACAGTCTATGGTTCAGATTCAAGTCATGTTTGTGATGCCACATTCAAGACATTCAGTGTCCTTTTTAAACAGAAGACCATTGCTAGAAGCTGCAGCTAGACTGCAGAAGTATTAGTTTTTTGTTTTTGAGGATGGAACAATTTCACACACAGATATAGGGAGGCTCGAACTATACAGTTGATTTATTATGGTTTATCATTTCATGTCAAGATGAAGAAGAGAATGAAAAAGATGGCTGAACTGGTCTGTGTCAATCCTGTGGAGATGGAGGTTATAAATCTCCAAAATCATGTTCAGATTAAGTCTCAGCAAAACTCACAACATTTCTGGAGCCTTGTAGACCCAGAAAACTATAAGAACATCGCCAAGCAGCACTGAACACGTCCATTTGGCTCAACAGACCTTTGTGGAGCAGCTTTTTCTGATCGTGCTTATCTTTCATACAGTGCAGACGCTTTTCTGCTTGCTCCTGCCTCTGCTTACTTTTTATGCTGATTTTCCTATTCTTATTCTCTGAAAATTTCGAGCAGCGGCTCCTGGACATTAACTTATCACTGGGACAGTTAATCTTCGTAAATAGACGGAGGGTTTCAGCCATATTTACGACCTCAGTCTTACAGTAGCGTGGCCTAGCAACAGCTAAAGCCTGGTAGGCTACTGCATGCTATTTAGCTTAAGCCAGTTGGTAGCAAAATGCCTCTGTTCTCTACAGATGACTTCCACAAACTTATACAGAAGATAGCTGTGATGGAAATGAAAATGCAACGGTTGGAAGTTAACGTGAAAGTGAATGGACTATGTCGTGGGAATGACACCACTTTGCCAGTGTTGCAAAAATAATTGAGAAGGGTATGCTAACTCACAGCTAGTTAGCAGCTACAAGGATTCCAAGGAACAGGAGGGCTGTGTACTGGGTAATAAATCTACAAGTGGTAGTCCTCCCTGGAACTCTCTGGGTGCAAAGCCTAAGAGTAAATCATTTTCATGGGATTTGGGAGGACGGATAACAGGCAGAGCCCAGCGCTCTGAAATCTGTGATGCGACCGGCTGGCCTGCATTGTTATCACCCAGGAAGAGCGCCTCTTCAACTCCTATTCATACTAGGAAACAGCAGTGGACAGCTGCAAAAGGGAGAATTACAAACAATCCTCCTAAACCACCAAGTGTGCCAATCCAGAACAGATACGCTCCGCTGACCGAGAACCGGAGAGCTCTTTCTGATGACCTGGATAACCTGTCCTCTTCACACAGCAGGGTAAGGACCAATAGCTACTCCAAAAGTAAAAGGCTAGAGGGAAAGCTACCGACTGGGCCTGAAACTCTGATTGTGGGTGACTCTGCTGTGAGAGATGTAAAAAGTCTGTGTAATAAGAACAACACCAAAGTACTCTGTTTTCCCAATGATGTGGTCTCTGACTTGGCTGAGAAGATCCTGCAGATTGGGGAGAATGTGGTATTACACATTGGAACAAATTATGTTGTGAAACAACAGTCAGAAGTGCTGAAAGAAGACTTTAAATGTTTGTTGGAAACTGCCAGCTCTCTAAATGCAGAGGTGTTCATCAGTGGCCCTCTACCGCCAGTCAGAAGAGGAGTGGAGAGATTCAGCAGATTATTTGCACTGAACACCTGGCTTTCAACTGTCTGTACTGACCATTCTGTCCATTTTATTGACCATTTTAACTTTTTCTGGGATCGCAGACATCTTTCAAGGCAAATGGAGTTTGCCTGAACAAGTCAGGAGTGAAATTGTTTATCTCTAACATATTCAACTGCCTGCGTCATCAATCTGTTCCCTCTGCCAAGGACAAGAGGCAAGAGGAATCAAAACAGGAGAAAGACACAACACATCATGCAGAAAACCCTGAAGAAGTATCACTGCACCCACCTGAGGAATGTTCTGATTATGGGAGACCTATGACACAAATGGAGCAGTCTCCACTGCCCGTCACTCTCCCTGTCAACGCCTTTGAGGATACTCTTCATTCATCCCCCATCTCTCTCTACTCTCCGCTCACCCTTTCACCCTCGCCCACCCCCCTGGAATTCGATGACCGCATGAAGGCGACACGCAGGGTTGGCACCATGTGCTTTACCCCCGCCCCTCAACGACGCCCACCAAAATCACCGAAGCAGAGATGCGCACAATCTCCCCCGGCTTCATCACCATGCCTACCACAATCATCCAAACCAAAACAATACAAGGAAGACGGAAGCAGATTTCCAAACCCCCCTTCCTACAGTGTAGCCCTCAGCTTGGAGAGGAGCAGGGTGGTGGGTCCTCCCTCCCCTTCAAAGCCTGATAGGGATGTGTGTGTCTGCAAACTGATATCTGCTGGGTCCAGGCTCAAGGGCGTATGGCACTCTCAACTCTTTCCAGGACATGCCGTGGCCCTGCATGCCTGTAGCTTTGCCAATATATGTGTTGATAGGTAATAGATTAAGAGCGGTGAATCATCTTAGATACAGGAAGCGCTCAAACGTTTGTGTGAGTTTATCTAATTTAGCAGTGATTCCATGTCAGCCACAGCTTGTTACAAAAAACCTGACTGATAGTGTGTTTAACAAACTTAAACTAGCTTTAATAAATGTCTGTTCTTTGGCAGGAAAAACATTTTTAATCAATGATTTTATCACTGAGCACAATCTCGATTTTATGTTTTTAACAGAAACTTGGATTGAACAAAATAACAGTGCAGCTGTTCTTATCGAATCAACACCTCCCAACCTTAGTTTTATGAGTCAGGAAAGAATGCATAAGAAAGGGGGTGGAGTTGCTATTCTGTTCAATGATTCCCTTCAATGCAGGAAGACAGCTTATGGGAACTTTGCTTCTTTTGAATATGTGGCCCTTCAGCTGAAATGCTCCTCTCGAGCTCTGTTCCTCAATATCTATGTCACAAACGAGCTGAGGACCAAAATGCAGAACACGGGAAACCAGAGATAGTCGGTAACCAGCTTTATTGAAGGCAATAGGCTGGTAGGAGACAAAACGGCAGATAGTAGGCAAAGGGCTGGTCGGGGACAGGCGAGGGCTCCAGGAGAAAGCAGGACGGGAGTCGCAGGTACAGAACGGGTCAGAGAGCAGGCGAGGCAGGCTGGTCAGGGACAGGCAGGGTCGAAACCGGGAGAGCAATCTGAAGGGTAATGCGGGAAAGACTGGCATGCTGCAAAGTACGATCTGGCACTGAGGTGAAAGTGAAGTGGGCCTAAATACTAATGGAGCTGTTGGGTGTAACAGAGTGAGAGAGAGACAGGGTGTGACTTCCAGGTGACTAAGGAATGTTAATGCAGAAAATAGGTGAGTGAGAAAGCAGACTGTGACAGAACCCTCCCCTTAATGGACGGCTCCAGACATCTAAGAAAATTCTAAGAGAGAGAGAAAAAGAGAAAAAAAAGAAAATTAAAGAAGAATCAAGAAAAACCCTACAGACACAGGGTGGAGGTATGGGAAAGGTCAGTACTCATCTGATAATGCTCTCTCGGCCTCTCCCTCCTGGAAATCCTCGTCTTCCTCGACTGATGACGCCTCCCCCTCCTCCTCGACGAAGCCTCTGATCTGTCGCGGACGAGTGCCCCCCTGCTTAACGCCTGGTTGAGCGTGGGTCCTAGAAGGCTGCTCCGGGTAACGCAGGTGGAAGTCTCGGATGAGTTGAGGGTTGAGGATATGACGAGCCGGAATCCACTGCCTTTCCTCAGGACCATAGCCCTCCCAGTCCACCAAATATTGAACCCCTCTTCCTCTGCGACGGGAACGGAGTAGACGACGAAGGGTGTAGTTAGGACCCCCATCGATCATCCTAGGGGGTGGTGGTGGAGGGGCGGCGGAAATCATAGGACTCTCCCGGACAGGTTTAATCCTAGAAACGTGGAAGGTGGGATGGATCTTCATGTTCCGGGGCAAACTCAGTCGAACTGCTGCAGGATTAATGACCTTGACAATCTTGAAGGGTCCAATAAACCTGGGCGCTAACTTATTAGACTCCACCCGAAGGGGAATGTTCTGAGTGGAAAGGCACACCCTCTGGCCTACCTGGTACACAGGTGCCTTGGTGCGTCGGCGGTTTGCTGATGTGGCGTACCGGTTAGCAGACTGAAGCAGAGTTGTTCGAGCCTGCCTCCAAGTCCTCCGACGACGTCTGATGAAAGCCTGGACAGACGGACAGGTAACCTCCTTCTCCAATGCAGAGAACAATGGGGGTTGACAACCGTATGCACACTGAAAAGGGGAAAGACCAGTAGCGGAACTGATGAGGGTGTTGTGGGCATACTCCACCCACAGGAGTTGTTTTGACCAGGTCGTGGGATGATCGGAAGCCATGCAGCGGAGAGTGGTCTCCATCTCCTGATTCTTCCGTTCGGTCTGGCCATTGGCCTGTGGGTGGAAACCGGAGGTGAGACTGACCGTCGCCCCGATGAGCTCACAAAACTCCCTCCAAAACACAGAGGTGAATTGGGGCCCCCGGTCGGAAACCACATCAGTCGCCAGTCCGTGAATGCGAAAAACGTGGAGAAGAATCAGTTCTGCCGTCTCCTTAGCTGACGGGATCTTAGGCAGGGGTACGAAATGAGCCATCTTACTAAACCGATCTACCACCGTCAAGATGGCAGTATGTCCGTGGGACGGTGGTAGACCAGTCACAAAGTCCAATGAAATATGTGACCAAGGGCGACGTGGGACCGGTAATGGATGAAGGAGGCCAGCTGGCGCTTGGTGAGGCCAGCTTGGCGCTTGGTTTGTGCCGATTGCACACAGGACAGGCGTTCACAAACTCCCGGGTGTCAGCCTCCAGCGTGGCCCACCAGAACCGTTGTAGGACCATCCCTCTGGTACGTTGAATTCCAGGGTGGCAGGAAAGTCTGGAGCTATGAGCCCACTGAAGCACCTCAGCCCTCAAAACCTGAGGCACAAACAAGCGGTTAAGAGGACAAGAACTAGGACCGGGTTGGTCCACCAAAGCGGTCTTAACCCTCTCCTCAATCTCCCAAGTGAGGACGCCGATCACTCGAGGAGCAGGAAGAATAGTGTCCGGAAATACCCCAGGTGTCTCCCTCCCTCCCGAACTGCCGGGACAAAGCATCGGCCTTCACGTTGCGGGAGCCCGGGCGGTAGGAGAGAAAAAAATTAAACCGGGTGAAAAATAACGACCACCTGGCTTGCCGAGAATTCAGTCTCTGTGCCGACCTGATGTATTCCAGGTTCTTATGGTCGGTCCAAACCTGAAATGGTTGTTCTGTCCCCTCAAGCCAGTGTCGCCACTCCTCCAACGCCAACTTGACTGCTAGAAGCTCCCGATTCCCCACGTCATAGTTTCTCTCCGCCGGACTCAATCTCCTCGAAAAGAAAGCACAGGGGTGGAGCTTCTGGTTCTCACCAGAACGTTGCGACAGGATGGCCCCCACCCCTACGTCAGAAGCATCCACCTCCACCACCAACTGACCAGCGAGGTCTGGTACTTGCAGGATAGGAGCCGACGTAAACCGGCCCTTGAGGTCCTGAAAAGCCTCCTCGGCTGCAGGGGACCATCGGAAACGTCACCTTGGACGAGGTCAGGGCGGTGAGCGGGGCGGCCACGGTTGCTGTAGCCACGGATGAACCGTCTGTAAAAGTTGGCGAATCCCAGGAAACGCTGCAGCTCCTTCCGGGAATCAGGGACCCGCCACGAGGTAACTGCTGAAACCTTAGAAGGATCCATCTCCACACTTCCTTGACCCACGATGTAGCCAAGAAAGGCGACCGAAGAAGTGTGAAACTCGCACTTCTCCGTCTTGACGAACAGCGAGTTCTCCAGAAGTCTCTGGAGGACTGTCTGGACATGATGGACGTGTTCTTTGAAAAAATCAAAATGTCGTCCAGATAAACAAAAACATAACGATCCAACATGTCCCGGAGAACGTCGTTCACCAACGCTTGGAAAACTGCAGGGTCGTTGGTAAGTCCAAATGGCATCACCAGGTACTCGTAATGTCCCGAAGAGGTGTTGAAGGCGGTCTTCCATTCGTCCCCCTCCCGGATTCGTACCAGGTGATAAGCGTTTCGTAGATCCAGCTTAGTGAAGATTGTAGCCCCCTGTAATAACTCGAATGCTGACAAGATGAGTGGCAAGGGATAACGATTCTTCACCGTGACGTCGTTCAGGCCCCAATAGTCAATGCAGGGTCTCAGGGTCTTGTCCTTCTTCGCTACAAAAAAAACACCCTGCTCCTGCGGGTGATGTGGAAGGACGAATAATTCCCGCAGCCAGAGAGTCATTGACGTAAGTCTCCATGGACTTCCTCTCCGGTGCCGAAAGCGAGTACAACCGGGCCTTGGGTGGGACTGCGCCTGGATGTAGCTCAATGGCGCAGTCATAGGGCCGATGAGGTGGGAGAGATGTCGCCTTAGCCTTGCTAAAAAACCTCCTTAAAGTCCAAATATTCAGCCGGAACCCCTGTGACATCCGGAACCAGGTTCATATCCACAGGTAGTTGAGGTGCGGCGGCCTGCTTGAGGCAAACCTGATGACAGGAGGAACTCCAACCTAGGATGGACCCAGTTGCCCAGTCAATGTTCGGGTTGTGGCGGCGGAGCCACGGATAACCCAAAATCAGAGGGATTTGGGGGGACCGTAGCACATGAAACTGGATTGTCTCATGGTGGTTCCCCGACATGAGCATATGGACCGGTGTCGTCTGGTGTGTCACCGTTCCCAGCAGGTGACCATCCAAAGCATTAGCCGGTACCGGCTGGAGCAGCCGAACCTGTTGGATGCCCAGCTGTAGTGCGAGCTCCTCGTCAATGATGCTAACATCTGATCCGGAGTCGATAAAAACAGCCAGAGCCTGAGATTTGCCTGTCAGGAGGAGTCGAGCATGGCACAAGGGTCTTAGATTGGGAATCAGCTCAGAGGTTTGGCCCACCAGTATACTCCCCATTACTGATGAGCTCTGTCCTTTTACCGGACAACGGGAAACCATATGTCCAGCCTGACCACAGTAAAGGCAAAGATTACCTCTTTGACGTAATTCCCTCTCCTCAGAGGTAAGACTGGTACGACCCACTTGCATGGGCTCGACCTCGTACCGTGAGTCAGAGTAAGAATGGGAATTCTCCGCCGAAACCGGAAGTCGAAATCTCCCGGAAACCGGAAGTTGTTGTCAACAACTTCCGGTTTCTGTTGCTCTCCTCTCCGGGTCTGGATTCGTCTGTCAATCCGAGAGGTGAGCTCAATCAACCCATCCAAGGAAGCAGGGACATCATAGGAAACCAGCTCATCTCTCATATAATCCGCTAATCCTCTCAGATATGCGTCACACTGCGCCGGCTCGTTCCAGCTGCTGCGACAGCTGCTGGTGCGGAAGTCAATAGCGTAACCCACCACCGTGCCAGAACCCTGGCTCAAACTCAGCAGACCGGCACCTCTGTTGTTTCCCCGACTCAGACTGCAAGGAATCTGGGTGTGACCCTAGATAACAACCTGTCCTTCACTGCAAACATCGCTGCTACAACCCGTTGCTGCAGATATACGCTGTACAACATCAGGAAGATTCGTCCCCAGCTGACCCAGAAGCCACCCAGGTTCTGGTCCAGGCTCTCGTCACCTCACGCCTAGACTATTGCAACTCCCTCATGGCTGGTCTACCTGCATGTGCCATCCGACCTCTGCAGCTCATCCAGAATGCAGCGGCTCGTCTGGTCTTCAACCTTCCAACATTTTCCCACACCACTCCGCTCCTCCGCTCCCTTCACTGGCTCCCGGTAACTGCTAGAATCCACTTCAAGACACTAGTACTTGCATACCATGCTGCGAATGGATCTGGCCCTTCCTACATCCAGGACATGGTTAAACTGTACACCCCAGCGCGTGCACTCCGCTCTGCATCAGCCAAACGACTCGCTGCAACCTCGCTGCGAGGGGGACCCAAGTTCCCATCAGCAAAAACATGTGGGTTTGCAATCCTGGCTCCAAGATGGTGGAATGAGCTCCCCATTGACATCAGGACGGCAGAAAGCCTGCACATCTTCCGGCGCAGACTGAAAACTCATCTCTTTCGACTCCACTTCGAGCGATAGAATTACTAACAAAGCACTTATATACTAATATAGGACTGGCTTATCTATAGCCAGCTGAGTAGCACTTGAAATGTTTGGCTCTATGATACCTGATGTACTTATATGATTCTGTTTTCTTCAGGGCTGTGTCTTCCTGGTCGTATGTACTTATTGTAAGTCGCTTTGGACAAAAGCGTCAGCTAAATGCAATGTAATGTAATGTAACCTCCAGCAGCGTCGGGACCCAGACGAACGGAACCGAACACCTTCCGCGGAAAATGCAGCAAAAGAGGTGCAGGCTGGAGTCTGCTGCTCCCACTCTGCAGTTCCCCATAAACGGGCTCTCCCCGTCAGATGATTAAGGGTGAAAGCTACACGAGCCGCCTCGGAGGCGAAGGTGTGTGGCTGCAGTGAAAACAATATGGAACAGTTTGTGAGAAAAGGACTGCATCCCTCCGGCTCACCAGCATCGCGTTCCGGCGTTCCCACACAAGGCTCCGGAGCGTATCCCGTTGACCCAGGGGCTGGAGCGAGCATCGGAGCTGCGGGCGGAGGGACGGTAGCAGCCATGGTAGCGGCTAGCTGTTGTATGGTGGCGGCCATCTGTTGCATCTGGGAGGTAAGGTAAGCCAGCGTTTGTCCCTGGGTTGAGGTTGTCTGGTGGGTCTCGGTAGCTAAGGTAGCTATCGTGACCTCCTGTCTTTGGATGGCATCCTTAACCCTCTCAAAGCGGTCTCTAGGAGACCCGGTGTTTGCTTGGTCAATTTCTGGCCAGATCGTTCTGTCACAAACGAGCTGAGGACCAAAATGCAGAACACGGGAAACCAGAGATAGTCGGTAACCAGCTTTATTGAAGGCAATAGGCTGGTAGGAGACAAAACGGCAGATAGTAGGCAAAGGGCTGGTCGGGGACAGGCGAGGGTTCCAGGAGAAAGCAGGACGGGAGTCGCAGGTACAGAACGGGTCAGGGAGCAGGCGAGGCAGGCTGGTCAGGGACAGGCAGGGTCGAAACCGGGGAGAGCAATCTGAAGGGTAATGCGGGAAAGACTGGCATGCTGCAAAGTACGATCTGGCACTGAGGTGAAAGTGAAGTGGGCCTAAATACTAATGGAGCTGATGGGTGTAACAGAGTGATGAGAGAGACAGGGTGTGACTACCAGGTGACTAAGGAATGTTAATGCAGAAAGAAAATAGGTGAGTGAGAAAGCAGACTGTGACAATCTATAGACCACCCAAATACCGTGCAAGCTTTTTTGATGATTTTACCGAACTGCTGTCTATAGTGTGTATTGACTTTGACCGTCTAGTCATTGTTGGTGATTTTAACATCCATGTTGACAACCCCCAGGACAGAGGGGCAAAATAACTGTTTTGTGTTCTTGATAGCTATGGACTGACTCAGCATGTGACGGAGCCCACGCACAATAAGGGGCACACTCTGGACCTAATTATCTCAAAGGGTCTGAAGGTTGTGGTGACTGATGTTGCACTCTCTGACCATTCCTGTGTTTTCTTTGAGAGCTCTATTTCTGTTCACAAAAATGTTCAAAAAGAGATAACCACAAAGCGATATTTAACTGAAAATACTAGAGAAATGTTTACTCAGAATTTTTCTTCCACACTTGCCCCTGCTAACATCTCAGTAAATGAGCTAGTAGATCATTTTAATTAAAAAATTAAAAATGTTATAGATGCCATTGCTCCAACTAAGGTAAAGGAAGTGTCTGGCAAGAAAATATCTCCATGGAGAAAGGCCATGACCGTGAAACAGAAAAAGAGAATGTCGAAAAGCTGAACGCAGTTGGCGAAAAACAAATCTCCAGGTTCACTTTGAAACCTATAAGAGAGACTTGGCCTTTATAATTTGGAATTGAAAAACGCACGACAATCGTTCTTCTCTGACATCATTACCAAAACAAAAACAACACACGTGCCTTGTTTGCTACCATCCGACAGACTAACTAACCCCCCAGTGTCAGTAGCCTCTGAATTTCTATCCACCAGGGCATGCAATGATTTTGCCTCCTTCTTCACTGACAATTACAGGCCCATATCAAACCTCCCATTTCTAGGTAAAATCATTGAAAAAGTTGTTTTTCAACAGTTGAGTAATTTCTTGCATTTAAATAACTGTTTTGACGTGTTCCAGTCAGGCTTTCGTCCAAACCACAGCACTGAGACTGCTCTTGTAAAGGTCTTTATGACGTCCACTTAAACACAGACAGTGGGCAGAACTTTCAGTGTTAGTATTATTAGATCTCAGTGCGGTGTTTGACACTGTTGACCACAGCATATTACTCGACCGACTGGAAAACTGGGTGGGACTTTCGGAAATAGTTCTAAATTGGTTTGAATCCTACTTAAAGGACAGAAACAACTTTGTTTCTATAGGTAAATACACATCTGAGTTGACAAATATGACATGTGGGGTACCTCAAGGCTCAATCTTGGGGCCTCTTCTCTTTAACGTCTACATGCTACCACTGGCTCAGATAATGAAGAACAACAAAATAAGTTACCATAGCTATGCAGATGACACACACATTTACGTAACAATTTCACCAGGAGACTATGCTCCAATTCAAACACTGAGTAAGTGCATTGAACAAATTCAATGACTGGATGTGTCAGAACTTTCTCCAATTAAACAAAGATAAAACTGATGGTAATGGTTTTTGGAAGCCAAGGCAGAACGTATAAAAGTTAGCGCTGAGCTTCAGTCCTGCAATGTTCAAAACAACAGATAAAGCCAGAAATCTAGGTGTAGTCATGGACTCTGACCTGAGTTTCAACAGTCACATTAAAACAGTTACTAAATCAGCCTACAGAATATAAAGAATATATCTAGGATTAAAAGACTAAAGTCACAGCAGGATTTGGAAAAACTTGTCCATGCTTTTATCTTCAGTAGACTGGACTATTGCAATGGTGTCTTGCCCACTGGTTCACCACTGAACTCCGCCGTTTGAAGGCCTCTGGTCGCCAGCTGGAGAGGCTCTCCAAAAAAACTGGCCTCACAGTCCACCTCCTGGCCTTTCGTGAACATATCAAAACGTATAAGGAAGCTCTCTCCCATGCCAAGACTCACTACTACTCCCGTCTCATTGGTGCTCAGCAAAGCAACCCCAGAAGACTGTTCTCCACCATCAACCGCCTACTACGGCCCCCTGACGCCCCCCAGCCCTCAGGGGCTCCCGATCTGTGCTTCAAATTCCTCGACTTCTTCCAGGCGAAAGTGGAGGCCATCCATCAGCAGCTCCTGGTGACTGGCCCTTCCCCCCTACCTGCACCTCAGCCACCTGGTAACGCACCCCAAGCGCCGCGCCTCTCCAACTCCAACCTCTCCTCCTTCTCCCCTGTGGATGCTCTCCAAGTGGCCAAACTGGTCAGCTCGGCCAAGACCTCCACCTGCTCCCTTGACCCCATGCCCACAGGCCTGGTCAAGGACTGCCTACCCACCCTCTGTCCCTACCTGGTGGTCATCATCAACGCTTATCTGGCTCCTGGTATAGTCCCCACCAGCTTCAAATTGGCCTCAGTTACCCCCATACTCAAAAGCCTGGCCTGGGACCCCGACGACCTCCAGAACCACCGGCCGATCTCCAACCTTCCCTTCCTCAGCAAAACTCTGGAAAGAGTGGTCGCCGGCCAACTCCATCTGTACATGTCCAACCATGAGCTCTATGAGCCCTTCCAATCTGGCTTCAGACAGCAACACAGCACTGAGACCTCCCTCATCAAGATCACCAACGATCTCCTCATTACTGCTGACTCTGGCCGCCTCGGCATCCTCATCCTCCTGGACCTCTGTGCAGCATTTGACACCATCTCTCACAACATCCTCCTCACCCGCCTCTCAGACCTCCTAGGTGTCACTGGCACAGCGCTGTCCTGGTTGACATCCTACCTCCACAACAGGAAACAGTTTGTCTCCATCAGTGGCTCAAACTCACCCCCGGCCCCAGTCCATCACAGTGTACCCCAGGGCTCTGTGCTTGGCCCCCTCCTGTTCACCACTTACATGCTCCCCCTCGGCCAGATCATCCGACATCATGGACTCAATTTCCACTGCTACGCTGATGATACCCAATTGTATCTCAGCACCACTCCATCCTCCCAGCTCCCCCCTCAGTCTCTCATCAACTGCCTGCATGACATCAAAGCATGGATGTCTTCCAACTATCTTAAGCTGAACAGCAGGAAAACAGAGCTCATGGTTGTGGCACCCAAGGCCCGGCTCCAGAAGGTTGGGACTTCGTCCTTGAGGCGATGGCTGCTCCACTCCCCATCTCCTGAAGCCCGCAACCTGGGTGTCATTCCTCGACTCCACCCTTTTCCTTCCATTCCCACATGAAATCTGTGACCCAATCGGCCTTTTACCACTGTAGGAACAATTGCCAGACTCCGACCGTCACTCTCGGAGTCGGTTGCCGGAAAACCCTAGTGCATGCGTTGTGTCACCACCCGCTTGGACTACTGCAATGGTGTCCTGTCCGGGGTTCCCAACAAAACCCTGGACAGGCTCTAATATGTCAAAACTGTGCTGCTAGGGTACTCACGCACACAAAGCCGTGGCAGCACATCACTCCCACCCTCATCCACCTACACTGGTTGCCGGTCAAAGTCCCGCATATCTTACAAAGTCCTCCTCCTCACCTACAAGTCCCTCAATGCCCTTGCCCCCCAGTACCTATCGGACTCTCACCAACATGCCCCACCCCAGAACCTGTGGTCCTCAGACTCTGGCCTGCTTACCACCCCCCGCACCAAACTGCGAACCTTCGGGGACAGAGCCTTCAGTGTGGCAGCCCCCACCCTCTGGAACGCTCTCCCTGCGGAGATTCGCAACATCCCCACACTTGACGCCTTCAAAAGGGCCCTCAAGTCCCATCTGTTTGCCAAGGCTTTCGGCCCCTAATCGATCTGTTTATTTGTCTGTCTGACTTTTGTTTTGTTATGTTTGTTTCTGCCCTATTACTTGTAAAGCGACCTTGGGTCCCTTGAAAGGCGCTATATAAATCAAAGCTATTATTATTATTATTTCACAGGTCTCACTAAAAAATATATTAGAAAGCTGCAGCTGATTCAGAACGCCGCTGCTCGAGTCCTCACTAACACTAAGAAAGTGGATCACATAACTCCTGTTCTGAAGTCTTTTACACTGGGGCTTCCTGTGTGTCAAAGAATATATTTCAAAATACTGCTGCTGGTTTATAAGCACTGAATGGTTTAGGCCCAAAATACATTTCTGACCTCCTGCTAAATTATGAACCATCCAGATCTCTCAGGTCTTCAGGGACTGGTCAGCTTTCTGTCCCCAGAGTCAGAACTAAACATGGTAAAGCAGCGTTCAGTTTATTATGCTCCAAATATCTTGAACAAACTCCCAGAAACCTGCAGGTCCGCTGCCACTCTTACTACTTTTAAATCCAGGCTGAAGACTTTCTTTTTGTCGCTTGCTTTTACTTGAACTATTCATATTCTTAGACTGCACTGTAACTTTTATCCATGTATTTTTTAAATCCAGGCTGAAGACTTTTCTTTTTGCGCTGCTTTAATTGAACTATTCATATCTTAGACTGCACTGTAATTTTATCCATGCATTTTTTTTTCTTTTAATGTTTAAATTTAAAGTTAATTACTACTCGAAAGTAGGATATTTGGGATATCCGTCGTAGCCAGGGTTTACGATCAGTTTTTGGGTGATTTGTACTGGGAACAAGTACACATCACCGACGGGTGAAAAATAGTGTTTTGGTAACACGGGGTGTTCAGGTAACACTTAAAGACTTTGTTATGGAACGCAAAGCAGAGTAGGGGGCTAGTACACCCTCCTGAGGGTCCGATTGTGGATGTCGTGCGAGCAAAACATGGTGAAAACAGTCTGTCTAAATTACAAATCTGGACGGAAATGTTTGGATTTCCAAAGGGAGGTTCTTTGAGTAAATTAAAAATCAAGAACCTAAAGAATAAATTACAAGAACATGAGGATGGAATGAAGGGTAAAAATACAATTAAAGTAAAAGACTTAGAAATGCTGGACACTCAGAGAAAGTGTTTAAAATACTGGGAGGATGAAGCAGAGTGCCGTGAAAGAAGGCAATTGGCCTCGTGGATTTAAGAAAATATTAAGGTTGAAGATGAATGTGAGGAAAGAAGTGCTTTCATTGCTCGGTAGGGGTGTAACGGTATCCGTATTCGTTCCGTACCGTCACGGTTTCGGACGTCACGGTTCTGCACATGCAGTCACACGGCGAATACGCCTTTTTTACGAGTGGGAAAAAAGTCTGTCATTCAGGGCAGTATTACACAATATATAATCCAGGGGGCGGTATTGCGCCTAAAAGCCAGCCGCCCGTAAATAACAAATGAAGAACAAGAACAAAACAAACACAATACATGAAGAAGAAAAGTTAGTATCTATGGCGAGTTCACACAACACACAGCTAGAAGACCCACCTGCTTCTTTTAAATCAGCTGTGTGGGAACATTTCGGGTTCCCTGTGGACTACAACAATGATGGGGTGCGAGTTGTGGATCGGACGAGGACGGTGTGTCGGCGTTGTTCGACAGCGGTGCGGTATGCTAGTGGTAACACGTCACACATGCTCAATCACATCCGAGTCAGTCTCAGTCCCCAGTGTTAGAGATTAAAAGGGATTACGCTCCACGTTTCAAATCTCTCCGCGTCCATATAAAGCTGTTTTATATGGAAGTAATTCAGTGCCGCCAAGTAAACAATAATCTACTTTAATGGCAATATCACAATGCAACACAATCGATACAATACATTCAATACAATAATACATTCAATACAATATACTTGGGAACCGAATTTACCTGGTGATCACGTCAGCCAGCCAGCAGAAAGAGAGTGAATCCAGTTGTGTGTTCTGCATTTATGCTTAGCAATGGGAGGGGTCAATCCGATCCCCCCCCCTTTGATTGGCAGCCCAAATATCCCCAACACCTCAAATCTTAAGTTCCCCCAATCACAGGTGGCGAGAGCATTTGCATACAGTGCAAGTCAAGACATGGTGCCACCTTCCCCCATGGCCCTTTGTCCTCAAAAGTCCATATGGTCTCTCAAAAGTCACATGTCCAGCTCACAGTTTTACCCAAATAATTCCCATTTTTAAGCTTATCCATTTGGAGCTAACATGAATACATTCAAATATTCTATTACAAATCCCCCTTTTGATTTAAATTTAATAAATCAACTATTTTCAAGACATTCACATTCATTCTGGGATTCAGACTATTTAAAAGTTCAGAAATGGCTCCACATATCAACTTCATACGACCGTGTTAGAGATACCAAAATATGTAAATAACTCCATACATCAATTACATCACTTAGTAGTCAATTGTAATAAGGTATAACATTCACAGTGGTGATTCAATTAATCTGTAATCTGCAAAATTGCAGTGTCTTCAAGCTTTAACATTACTTCACGTATACTTCCTTACGCTTTAGTCAAAATGAGATATTTAGGAGACAGCAAGTCTGTCTTCTTATAAATATCAACAACCTGAAATGCCCTGCCTCCTATCATAAGAAGAGGCAGCTGCAAGGTCATATACAGTTCAGAGCCACACATGATATCAGTGCATTAAAACTTCCCAAAGAGTGGAGACATCAGTATGTCTCCAACATATCCCTCCTGTTTATACTCCGGAATAACATAGACCTTGGAAAAATACAAATGATTGTAGAAGATCAAAAATGCATATACAAAAGTACCCAAACGGCTGAGGGAGGTAGATTGTATAGGCACATGTTTTAATGTAATCCCCATGGTCTAATTCTTTCTCTGTACATCGTCAGTTTCTATCCCTCAGACCCGTTACTGTTTCCCTGCTCCCGTCCACTCTTTAAATTCTACTGGGTTCTGTTGGTTTCTTCACTGGTTTGAGACAAGTGCCCTTATTGGAATCACCTCCCTTTGTAGCCAGACTTCACCACAGTAGAGGCGAGTTTCTGTCTTTTAGTTTAAACAGCTTCACAGTCAGATGTATCCAGGATGTCTCTCCGCCACTCTAACTGCAGTCGATGTAGACAGGAGTGCTTGGTAGGGACCCTCCCACTTTGGCGAGTGCCTGCTCTTCCTCTTTATCGCACTGGTGAACACTCACTCTCCTGGTTTCACTGTCTGCGTAGTGTCAGGTACTTCCATCCGTGGCGAGACCCGGAACTCCTGATACTGCGTCCTTGGATACGCTTCCCACACCGTGGAGTCGCCACCCTTGCTTGGACAGGTACAGCAGGCCCAGCACGAGGAGGATGATGACAGCTTTCACACATCCTTCCTGGAGGTTTCCCCACTACGCACTGATTCCAGTGGTACCAGATGTCTCCTTTCCCTTCCAAGCGGACAGCGTGAGATGTCCTCTGCATCACCCGATGGGGTCCAGAGAACCTGGGTCCCAGCCACTTGGGTCTGATCGTTTTCAGCCAGACAAACTCTGCAGTGTTCGCTTAGTGTTTCTCGGGTCCCCCTTTTGCCTCTGAAACCTGTGTGGAGAAATCTGATACAAATCCCTCAAGCCTACGCTCAGGGCTCCTGATTGACATAAGAGCTAGAGGCAATGCGTCTAACCATTTCATGCCTGTCTCTTTTCTCCTCCTTCTCCTACATACTTTTTTCCAACTTCACTCGTGATATTTTAACCACCTTTTATCCTTCTGAGCAAGATATCACTTCAACACATTTAATATCTTGCCCTGTCCATCTATTTCAGTCTTCTTTTATCCATCTGTTCTCTTTTCTCTTCAGCCTTCAACAACCTTTTCTTATTTTCATTTCTAACCAGTCTTTTACTTATAATCTGTCCATTTCCTAGGACAGGTAAATACATCCTGCTACTATAGTGTTCACAAATAAATCTCCATGCAAACTGCTACTGTACACTCAAAAGTGATCTGTTTCATTTTGAAAAGTCAGCTTTTTGAAAACCAACATGGCTCAGTTCAAAATTTTGTTTCAAAACAAAACTCCTCATCTCTTCCCGACATGATTTGACATAAAGATGATTTGCTACCACTATTTTTCATTGTGATATTTGTTCAAACAGAGACTGCATCTGTCTCTGGATTTAAATATATGCCTGATGGCAGTATATGCATAAAAATAAAAATAAGTGTCCAGGTTTTTAACATCTGTCATTAAAGGACTGTATAAAAATAAGACATGTCATCTGATTAATCTAAAATCAGAATTTAACAGATAATTTGTGTAGTACATCCCACCATTTTTAGGGACGCCTAATTAACATTCTCAAATCTTCAATTAACTTCACCTAAAAAGCTAAAACAGTGCTGTTTTATGATACCTAAAAAAAATACTACCATAGATTTTAGACTATAAAAATGTAAAACTTTCATTAGCCCCCCCCGAAAAGGTCTAAAATAATGTTTAAATATCAAATTAATAGTTTCCACTCTGTCCAGTGTAACACTGACATATTGTCTAACAACCCCCCCTTTTCTGAAAAAGAATCCCATTTACTGTGTTTTCATCTTCAGAAACATCAAGAAAGAATGGTAATGCATAGGATGCAGAGGCGAGAGCCGTGACCTGGGACATGGATTGTTTGAGAGAAATGAACGCAGCTTCTGCAGCTTGTGTCCAGTCTAGTGTGGCAGCGAGATTGCGCATGCCTTTGTCATTGATGAGTTTTCTGAGTTCAGCTGTTTTCGGGTTATACTCTGGGATGTAGTGTCTGCTGTAGCCTGTGAGGCCCAAAAAAGACAACATGTCTTTGACTGTTTTGGGTTTCGGGTGGTTCAAAATGTGTTCCTGCTGAACTTTACGACACTGGCCTCCTGCTTCATCGTAAATTAAGTTTGGGCTCCGTTTGGGATTTCTGCTCTGAGTTAGAGACAACATTATTTTGCATTGTTCTAAAATATTCAACTTGTTCTGCTACATAGTCAAGAATGTCTCCATCTGTAGGCACCTCCGTGTCTTTAATACCATGAGGGAACAGAAGAGTGTTAACTTCATCTGTTTTTATGGGGATCAATCTCCTAATCTGTTCCCATTGCTCCCGGTAACTCCCTGGAATTTCAGAATCGTTTTTAGCATTCTGTCGTTCCATATTCACTTCGCTTTTATTTATCTGACTCAATTAATATGTGCTCACATGTATTAATATACTGGGCTATTGTCGTAGTTACTATTAACGCGCTTCCCGTCTTAAATACCGGTCAGCAATGTAATGTTTAACCTCAACGCTTGAAGCTAAACTCATATAAAAATGTCAAAGGTGTACTACCCCCTTTCAGCCACTAGATGGCAGCAGCAGACCACAAATGAGCCTCACTCATCCGAGTGCATTTTTTGAGATCCGCCGATAATGAGTAATTAACATAAACAGACCTCTGGCCTTTAGCTTTCAGCCTTCGTCTGTCCTGTAAAACCCCCAGTTTAGACGGCGACCCGATCTAAAAAATATCGGATTTCCAGGTTCTGTCGTGCGGTACTCAAAACACGCAACTCAAACAGACTGCACTGCCTCCACACCACTCAGGACTAATATCTACCTGTAGATCCGTGCCAAACTGTCTATGTACGTCACGCAGGACTTTTCCGTCTACCTACGATCAACGACTATGTTTCTTATATAATAAAATATGCATTGTATATTCCATTTAAACTTTAAAAACACTGTGAAACGCCTTCAGACAATCCTAAAATTTTAGTGTATTCAATCACAGACAATCGATTTTCATAACAGGCGTCTGTACCTTATCTGTAGAGTTGTGCAGGGCCCTGCCGATTGTCTGAGGTGTTTAAAAGCGCTTATTCCCGACCCAATCCGGTCGTCTGAATTCCTCCTCAGCTCGTTATCTTGCACGTCGGGGCACCATTTGTTAGAGATTAAAAGGGATTTACGCTCCACGTTTCAAATCTCTCCGCGTCCGTATAAAGCTGTTTTATATGGAAGTAATTCAGTGCCGCCAAGTAAACAATAATCTACTTTAATGGCAATATCACAATGCAACACAATCGATACAATACATTCAATACAATAATACATTCAATACAATATACTTGGGAACCCGAATTTACCTGGTGATCACGTCAGCCAGCCAGCAGAAAGAGAGTGAATCCAGTTGTGTGTTCTGCATTTATGCTTAAGCAATGGGAGGGGTCATCCGATCCCCCCCCTTTGATTGGCAGCCCAAATATCCCCAACACCTCAAATCTTAAGTTCCCCCAATCACAGGTGGCGAGAGCATTTGCATACAGTGCAAGTCAAGACATGCTGCCACCTTCCCCCATGGCCCTTTGTCCTCAAAAGTCCATATGGTCTCTCAAAAGTCACATGTGATGGCCTCAAAGTCCAGCTCACAGTTTTACCCAAATAATTCCCATTTTTAAGCTTATCCATTTGGAGCTAACATGAATACATTCAAATATTCTATTACACTAGCGAGAGGGTTTTCTCGACGGCAGGTGACATAGTTACCGCCAACAGATCTGCCCTCACTGCTGACAACGTAGACTAACTCGTCTTTTTGAAGAACAACTTGAAAATAGAGTAAAGCTTGAGTACCTTTATTTAGGCATAATGGCCTCACACACTCACAAGTTAATTACACATGTTAGACATTGCTCCTAAAGGTACAGATTTTATTTTTGTTTTATATTATTGTATTTATTTTATATTTTGACATCAGGAGATGTTATACAGTTCTGTATTGCCTTTTATTGAAACACTTTCTTATTATTTATTTTAATATGTTCAAGACATTCTTTTTAGTTGTACAGCTTATTTAACCTTTTTGTTTGACATCAGCCATTATAAATAATATGGCCATCTGAGTGTGTGTGTGACTGTTTGTGGTTTGTTTTTAACTGTGTAATACAGTTAATGATTCCAAATGCTAGAGTTCCTTATTTTCATACCAAAACTTGCACTCAAATCAAATCAAATCAAGTTTTATTTATAAAGCACATTTAAAAGCGATTTTTGGTCGAGCCAAAGTGCTGTACATGCATTAAAAACACTTATAATCACAATAAAAGACAATAATTTACAACAGATATATAACAAACACAGGGAATAGTCAGGAGTCGTGCTCCGCTCTGACTAGAAGGCCTGAGAGAAGAAGTGAGTCTTAAGTGTGGATTTAAAAACCCCTAGGTCTGGGCCGACCTCACGTGGAGGGGCAGAGTGTTCCAGAGCCTGGGGCCAGCTGCTGCGAAGGCTCGGTGCCCTCGGGTTTTGAGCCTGGTCTTGGGCACTACCAGCAGCAGATGGTCAGCAGACCTTAAAGCTCTGGCTGGGGTGTAGCGCTGGAGGAGTTCAGCTATATAGGCCGGAGCCAGCCCATTTAGTGCTTTTAAAAACAAATAAAAGGATTTTAAAATCAATTCTGTACCGAACTGGAAGCCAGTGCAGTGAGGCCAGAATTGGGGTGATGTGGTCACGCTTTTTATGGCCAGTCAGCAAACGTGCAGCTGCGTTCTGGACTAGCTGCAGGCGTTTAATTGATGCCTGGTCCATACCCATATACAGAGCGTTGCAGTAGTCCAGTCTCGAGGTCACAAAGGCGTTAATAACCCTTTCCAGGTCTTTAAAAGATAAATAGGACTTGGTTTTGGCCAAAAGTCTTATTTTAAAAAAGCAGGATTTGACTACGCTGCTGACCTGCTTGTCGAATTTAAAAGTACTGGAGAAGGTCACCCCAAGGTTCGTGACTGAGGGGAGGATGTTTTGTTGGAGGGAGCCTAGAATATCAACCTGGGAGGCTGGAGGTTGGGGTCCAAAAAAGATGACCTCAGTCTTGCTTTCGTTGAGGTTTAGAAAGTTTTTGCTCAGCCAGGATTTAATCTCAGTTAAGCAGTCCATCAACTGTTGTAATGAGTGTGTGACACTTGCTTCGAGAGGGAGATATATCTGTACATCGTCGGCGTAGCAGTGGAAGGGAATATTATGTTTTGTGAGAATTGAGCCTAGGGGTAGTATGTACAGTAAGAAAAGGATGGGGCCCAGAATCGAGCCTTGGGGAACCCCACAGGTAAGAGGGGCTTTTGCAGAGGAGAAGGCACCTAGCTGCACAGCGAAGCTACGGTCTGACAGGTAGGACCTGAACCATGCAAGGGCAGAGCCTGTGATGCAAGCGGACTGTTCAAGCCGTGACAACAGGATGCTATGGTCCACAGTGTCAAAAGCAGCTGTCAGGTCTAACAGCACCAAGACAGCTGGGCTACCTGAGTCGGCGGCTAGGAGCAGATCATTAAAAACTCTTAAAAGGGCTGTTTCAGTGCTGTGCATGGGTTTGAAGCCAGACTGAAACTTTTCGTGGATTCCATGCGTGGTTAAAAAAGACTGCAGCTGGGCGTAGACTACTCTCTCCAGGGCTTTTGATAAAAAAGGTAGCTGGGAAATGGGCCTAAAATTTTCGAGAAAAGAGGGGTCGAGATGTTTCTTTTTAAGTAATGGCTTAACCACGGCATGTTTGAAGGCAGCAGGGACACATCCTGAGCTAAGGGAGGTGTTTACAATTAATAAAATACTTGCTCCAACTGAATCTAAAACGTCTCTGAGAAGGCGAGAGGGAATGCTATCTGAGGTGCAGTTTGTCGGCCGCAGGTGCTTGACCACATCCGAGAGAGAAGAGAAGGATACAGGCTCAAAGTGGTCGAGGACAGCAGGGCACAGAAAGGGAGCAGGATCTGGGGTAGCACTAGTGTGAGCTAGCCTAAGAGCAGATACCTTTTCAATAAAAAATTTAAGAAACTTATCACAGAGAGTAGTCGATGGCACAATAGAAGAAACATCACAGGGATTAATGATCTAGTTGAGGACATTAAAAAGAACCTGGGGGTCTATGGCTGTTTTTGGAGATTAACAGAGAGATGTGCTCTGTTTTGGCTGCTTTGGACTGCCGTCTGGTAGTCAGACAGGGAAGCACGAAGGATTTCTAGGGAGACATGGAGTTTATCCTTTTCCATTTTCTCTCTGCACGCCTGCAAGCGCGTCTGAGAGCACGAGTACAGTCATTGAGCCACGGCTCTGAGAGCACTTTTGTGCGTCTAAGCGTAAAAGGAGCAACAGAATCCAGTGTTAGTGTGCATGTAGAGTCAAACATGGAGATAAGCTCATCAGCATTAAAAGCACAGTCCACATCTAATTTACAGATAGGAGAAGCATTAAAAACATCAGAGAACTGTGAGGCAGTCAAGGGGTTAATCGAACGCACACGACGCGCAGGGGCACGTGATTCGACTCCTGCGGAAGGGATGGAGGTTGTAAACAGAACCGGAAAATGGTCTGAGATACGCGTTGCTGCACATATTTCATCCACAGATACAGACAGTCCAAACGATAATACCAAGTCCAAAGTGTGTCCTTTTTCGTGTGTTGGGCCAGCCACGGACTGAACGAGACCAAAAGAATCAAGGAGATTTAAAAAGTCCCTAACCAGAGGTTTGGACTCACAACACACATGGACATTGAAGTCTCCGGAGATCAAAACACGATCATAATTCACCATGATCCCAGACAGAAAGTCAGAAAAGTCATTTATGAAATCCTTATTGCACTTTGGCGGACGATACACAACTGCGCAGAGTATAGGCGAGGCCGGGTTCAGTACAAAAAGCTGCAACTCAAAGCTAGCATAGGTAGTTACAGGGTGAAGCAATCGGCATTGGAGGCTAGCTCTAAACACTGAAGCTATGCCCCCGCCATGGCCGGTGGCACGGGGGGAGCTGAAGAATGTACAGTCAGGAGGAAGAAGTTCAGAGAACGGTGTATACTCGCCAGCGTGGACCCAGGTCTCCGTCAGGAACATAAAATCCAGCTCACGGGAGGTGAAGAAGTCATTTAGCAGGAACGTTTTGTTTGCTATCGACCTAGCATTTAGCAAAGCCATACAAAGTTTTTGCTCCGGGCTTGCCGACGGTGGAGTGCGTCTCAGCTGACGAAGATGTCCGTGGTGAACGCCGCGCGGGCCGGGAGCAGTCAGACGGGCAGGAGTAGCTGCCAGCGGGCCCAGCAGAGTCCGCAGCTCCGGAAAAACAGGGCGAATCCACCGATCCCTCACATGACGTGCAGCGGGAGGGCCATGACATCTGAGACGTGGATAAGTCCCAGAAGAAGCCGTCAGGTAAGCCTTGAGGTGGACCAGTGCACCACCACGCTTTCCCCGTCGTCTGAAGCGCTTTCGGCGAGGCAGGATGGAGGGCAACCGGCGCAGGTAGGTGGGTATATCCAACAGTAGAGGGGGGGGGGGGACGATTTATGGTTGCCAGATGTAAGTTTGGGCAGCAGTATCAACTCCAGTGAGGGTCTGAGGTGGAGGAGGTCTTGGCGATCATAGACGAGCAGAGCAGAGACATTCTGACAAACATAAAACAGAAACAGGATAGCTAAAGGTAGACAGCTGAGCGAGCGGCGGGCCGACACAGGCGCCATCTTGAATCTCACAGAGTGGTGTCACAGAGTGGAGAAATTGCACATTGCACTACTGTTAAAAATAAATAACAGCAAAAAAAATTATGCATTTGTGACTTTTCTTTGCTTTTCCTTGTTGTACCGAAACCGTACAGAACCGTGACCCCCACACCGAGGTATGAACCGAAACGTGACTTCTGTGAACCGTTACACCCCTAATGCTCGGTGAGATGTACAGTGTCTAAATTGTTTAAAGTTAAAAGTAATTAAACTCCATGACATTTATGAGAGGGACTGCTCGAAAGTAGGATATTTGGGATATCCGTCATAGCCAGGGTTTACGATCAGTTTTTGGGTGATTTGTACTGAGGAACAAGTATCACATCACCGACGGGTGAAAAATAGTGTTTTGGTAACACGGGGTGTTCAGGTAACACTTAAAGACTTTGTTATGGAACGCAAAGCAGAGTAGGGGGCTAGTACACCCTCCTGAGGGTCCGATTGTGGATGTCATGCGAGTAAAACATGGTGAAAACAGTCTGTCTAAATTAAAAATCTGGACCGAAATGTTCGGATTTCCAAAGGGAGGTTCTTTGAGTAAATTAAAAATCAAGAACCTAAAGAATTTAACTATTCATATCTTAGACTGCACTGTAACTTTTATCTTGTAATGTTTATTTTATTAGCATTTCTTTTTAATGACTGATTTTAAATGCCATTTTCTTAATGTCTTTCATTTTTTGTTTTTGTTTTAATGTTTGTTTTATTATCTTTTATTGTTTTTAAATGCCTTCGTCTGAATGTCTTTCTTTTTTGTAAAGTTTTTTTTGAGTGATGAACATTTAAATGACTCTATTAGAGTGAACCTAAGTGGGTACACTCCAGCATACACCTCTATGATGGACTCCATGCAGTGCCATTCATCTCACTAACTGTGAAAAAGAGTGAAATGCTTGTCAGGTGGTGATTAAGGACATGTATGTGAATTTTCAGTGATGTACTTACTATGTGGGCCATAATGATACAGTATGTGAGACATTTTCGTTGACCTTGATGTGAAGTTAAGATTTTTGATAAGCTTTAGGTATTGCAATTTCACACGTGTACACAAGTATAGCTTAATTCAACTGATGAGGGCTATGTGAATAAATGTAAGCGATGTGATGCAAGTAGCTCTTGGCCACTTTCATTTTTTCAAAGTAGCTCTCAGATGAAGAAAGGTTAGAGACCCCTGCCTTAGATGGACCAACGTTTTTTCAGAAGTCATATTTTCATGGCCCTTTGTGAAATATGCATTATTATCTTTTGATTGACAGAACATTCTTGAAGTAAAGGTTGTTGTTGTCATTTGACCAAAATATTGGCTCATCTTACCCCACCCTCCCCTATTGGCAACATAGTAATCAACATGTTTAGAGCTGGAATCTTAACACAACATGTCTAAAAGGAAGATGGGTGAAAACAATAGTAGTTTTAAACTATCCTCATAGCAAAATCAAGTCCACCGTACAAACTTGTTTTATGTTCAAATACCATCAACAAGACAATCTGGCGAAAATGATTTAATTGTAACTGTACGTATGTGTGTGTTATTTGGCATGTGTGTCACATTTTCAAAGACATGCTACAATGCGAGGGCCCCTGTTTCATAGGGTCAGAAGTCTGCTGTAATCAGGTCTCCCCAGGCACCACGTCAACCTGACTGTCATACACACAAACGCACACACAAACACACTCACACACAGACGAATCATAATCACATTATGCCTGGGCACTGTGTTTCACTCAATGTGACGAAGGTAACTTCGTCACACAGGGAGGAGAGCAAAATGGCCAAGATCCATAAGTGTTGCAGGAATGAGCTACTGTTCTCTTTCGGGAGAGGAAGGAGGAAATGTGACGAAGGTAACCTGTGGACTAACGGCTTCAGGCCTTGTATATTGCACATGTCTTTTATTTTGAAAAGTGTTCCCCCTCCCGTTCTTTCTGTTACTCCTGATTATGTTCACCTGGTGCCCTGTGTTGTCTCCTCCCCCCCCCTCACCTGTGTCTAATTGCTGATTAGTGGTGTGTATTTAGGCTCTGTGATTCCTGTTTGGTGAAGGCTGGTAGTGTGGGTGAGATCCTTGTGGCTGGTGACTGTGTTCACCTGGACCACTATTGCGGTAAGCATGTTGTAACTTCCGGTTGTTGTCATTGTCATCTCCGGGTATCCCGTGTGCCTGTTCTGCTGCTGATAGCTTATTATCTTAACTTAATCGATCGTTTTAAAACTCTTGATCACGGCAACTGCCTGACGTTGTAATCACACGTTACTACAGCTTAAGCACTCACAACTCTCCGTCTCTTAGCGACTGTAACTCCACAGTTGCCTACACTCTTTTCGGGTTTGCTAACGGTAGCTACTTTAGCTGGATAGCTAGCCATGACTCTTTCCCCACCCTCTGGTGTTATTTCCTGCACTTCCTGTCTCATGTTTGGTTACTCCCCTACCTCCTTTACTGGTACCGATACATGTGTTAAATGTAGTATAGCTGTTAGGTTGGAGGCGGGAATCATAGCCATAGAAGCCCGGCTCCGCATCTTAGAAAGTAACTCAGCTACAGTAAAGCCCATGTTAGCCAGTGCGGACCGGCAAAAGGTAGCTCCTATTAGCCGTCCCCCGGCAACTCCCGAGCAGCAGGGAGACTGGGTGACTGTTCAGAAGGGGCATAACGCGAAACCTGCAGGTCCCCACCATCCCGTTCACGTGTCTAACAGATATTCCCCACTCAGCGAGACACCCGCTGAGAAGCCAACTCTGGTTATTGGTAGCTCTATTATGAGACACGTGAATTTAGAGACCAAAGCCTCCACAGTCACATGCATTCCGGGGGCCAGAGCGGGCGACGTTGAGGCGCATCTTAAACTGCTGGCTAAAAATAAACGTAAATACAGTAGGATTGTTATTCACGTCGGTGGTAATGATGTTCGTTTACGCCAATCAGAATGCACCAAACTTAATGTGGAGTCGGTGTGTAGTTATGCTAAAACAATGTCGGACACCGTAATCTTCTCTGGTCCCCTCCCCAATCTGATCAATGATGACATGTATAGCCGCATGTCATAATTTCAGCGCTGGTTGTCTTGGTGGTGCCCAGCAAACAATGTGGGCTTCGTAAATAATTGGACAGCCTTCTGGGGAAAACCTGGTCTGATTAAGAGAGACGGCATTCATCCTACTTTGGAAGGTGCAAATCTCATTTCGGCAAACATTTCAGGGCTTTGTGGACTTAATCCATGACAAACTGGAGTTGAGACCAGGAGGCGGAGTCGCAGTCTTACACGCTTCTCTGCGCTCTCTCCTAGGCAGTCATCCATAGGAATCCCGAACCCAATAAAATACCCAATATTAGCGGTGTGTGTGTCTGCCCAAGGACAATTTAAGGTAAAACCTAATAGAGGTGTCATACATAATAACCTAATAAAAGTAAATGTAACAACTACTACAGTGCAACAAAACAGGAATATTAAATGTGGTCTCTTAAACATAAGATCTCTAGCATCTAAAGCAATATTGGTAAATGATTTAATATCAGATTATAATATTGATATATGCTGTCTCACTGAAACTTGGTTGAGACATGAAGAATATGTCAGCATAAATGAGGCCACTCCACCCAGCCATATCAATACTCATATTGCCCGAGGCGTGGGCCGAGGAGGTGGAGTTGCAGCAATCTTTGACTCAAGTTTACTTATTAATACTAAACCAAAATTAAATTATACCTCCTTTGAAAGTCTCGTTTTTAGTCTTACGCATCCGACCTGGAAAACTTTGCAGCCAATCTTATTTGTTACAGTGTACCGTGCACCAGGTCCTTATTCAGAATTCTTATCAGAATTCTCTGAGTTTTTATCAACTTTGGTTCCATCCATCCATCCATCTTCTTCCGCTTATCCGTGGTCGGGTCGCGGGGGTAGCAGTTCCAGCAGAGAGCCCCAAACTTCCTTTTCCCTGGCGACATCAACCAGCTCTGACTGGGGGATCCCAAGGCGCTCCCAGGCCAGCGAAGAGATATAATCCCTCCACCTGGTCCTAGGTCTACCCCTTGGTCTCTTCCCAGCTGGACGTGCCTGGAACACCTCCCTAGGGAGGCGCCCAGGTGGCATCCTAACTAGGTGCCCGAACCACCTCAACTGGCTCCTTTCGACGCGAAGGAGGAGCGGCTCAACTCCGAGTCCCTCCCGGATGACCGAACTTCTCACCTTATCCCTAAGGGAGACACCAGCCACCCTGCGGAGAAAACCCATCTCTGCCGCTTGTATCCGCGATCTCGTTCTTTCGGTCATGACCCATCCTTCATGACCATAGGTGAGGGTAGGAACGAAAATGGCCCGTTGACAGAGAGCTTTGCCTTCTGGCTCAGCTCCCTTTTCGTCACAACGGTGCGGTAAAGCGACTGCAGTACCGCTCCCGCTGCTCCGATTCTCCGGCCCATCTCACGCTCCATTGTTCCCTCACTCGAGAACAAAACCCCCGAGATACTTGAACTCATTCACTTGGGGTAAGGACTCATTCCCTACTTGGAGTGGACAATCCATCGGTTTCCTGCTGAGAACCATGGCCTCAGATTTGGAGGTGCTGATCCTCATCCCAGCCGCTTCACACTCGGTTGCGAACCGATCCAGTGAGTGCTGAAGGTCGCAGACCGATGAAGCCATCAGAACCACATCTGCAAAAAGCAGTGGTGCAATCCTTAGCCCACCGAACTGCAGACCCCCCCCCCCCCCCCCCATGACTACGCCTCGAAATCCGATCCATGTATATTACAAACAGGATTGGTGACAAAGCGCAGCCCTGGCGGAGGCCAACCCTCACCGGAAATGGGTCCGACTTACTGCCGAGGACCCGGACACAGCTCTCGCTTTGGGAGTACAGAGATTGGATGGCCCTGAGTAGAGACCCCCCTCACCCCATACTCCCGCAGCACCTCCCACAGTAACTCCCTGGGAACCCGGTCATACGCCTTCTCCAAGTCCACAAAACACATGTAGACCGGATAAGCGTACTCCCAAGCCCCCTCCAGGATCCTTGCGAGAGTAAAAAGCTGATCCGTCGTTCCACGACCAGGACGGAATCCGCATTGTTCCTCCTCAATCTGAGGTTCGACAATCGGCCTGACTCTCCTTTCGAGTACCTTAGAGTAAACTTTCCCGGGGAGGCTGAGTAGTGTGATGCCTCTGTAATTGGCACACACCCTCTGATCCCCCTTTTTTAAAAAGGGGAACCACCACCCCGGTCTGCCACTCCTTCGGTACCGTCTCCGACTTCCACGCAATGTTGATGAGACGTGTCAACCAAGACAGTCCCTCAACACCCAGAGCCTTCAGCATTTCTGGGCGGATCTCATCCACCCCCGGGGCTTTGCCACTGTGGAGTTGTTTAACAACCTCAGTGACCTCCCCCCGGGAGATTGGTGTTGATCCCCCGTCATACTCCAGCTCTGCCTCTAACATAGAGGACGGAGTTGTCGGGTTCAGGAGTTCCTCAAAGTGTTCCTTCCAACGCCCTAACACTCCATCAGTTGAGGTCAACAACGTCCCATCCTTACTGTACACAGTAAGGATGTGTACAGTAAAACTGTCCGACACCTCAGGAGGGGAAAGCAGGGAACCATCCAACTTTGGTTCTTAAAACAGATAAAGTAATTATCGTAGGTGACTTTAATATTCATGTTGACGATGATAAAAATAGCCTTACTGTTGCATTTAACTCTATATTAGATTCTGTTGGTTTTTGTCAGAGTGTAAATAAACCAACCCACTGCTATAATCACACTCTCGACCTTGTTCTGACTTATGGTATTGAAATTGAGCAACTATTAGTCGAACCGCATAATCCTGCTTTATCCGACCATATCTTAGTAACTTTTGAAGTACTGTTACTAGACTACAAAGCATTAGTCAAAAGCTCCTGCAGCAGAAACCTATCTGTTAGTGCTATAGCCAAATTTAAGGAAGAGATCCCACCAATACTTAACTCGATAGCATGTCTGCATGTAGGGGAGGAAAGTTATACAAAATGTCCACCACCCCAAATTGATCATGTTGTTGATGGTGCTACAGATGCGCTGCGAATAAAATTAGACTCTGTTGCTCATTTGAAAAAGAAGAAAATAAAACAACATAGATTAGCTCCATGGCATAATGCCGAAACCCGCAAAAGTCGAGACAACTTGAAATGATATGGCGTTCCACTAAACTTGAAGAATCTCGTTTAATTTTACATATTACTCTCAATGAATATAAGAAAGCACTGCGTAAAGCGAGAGCAGCCTACTACTCTTCATTAATAGATGAGAATAAGAATAATGCAAGATTTCTTTTCAGCACTGTAGCCAGGCTGACAGAGAGCCATAGCTCGATTGAGCCTTCTATTCCCATAGCACTCAGTAGTAATGATTTTATGTGCTTTTTTAACGATAAAATTGTTACTCCTAGAAACAAAATTAATGACCTCTTGCCTTTGACCAGTATAGTGTTATCAACTCCCGGAAACGTAAGTTCTAATATTACACTAGATAGTAAACTAGAATGCTTTTCAGCCATAAACCTTGAACAATTAAATTCAATGATTCTCTCTTCTAAACCATCAACGTGTATATTAGACCCAATTCCAACTAAGCTGTTGAAGGAAGTTTTTCCATTAATTAGCACTTCTTTATTAAATATTATGAATATGTCTTTATTATCAGGCTATGTTCCACAATCATTCAAAGTAGCAGTGATAAAACCGCTTCTTAAAAAGCACAACCTCGATCCAGAGGTTTTAGCCAATTATAGACCTATTTCTAATCTTCCGTTCCTCTCAAAACTTCTTGAGAAAGCAGTCGCAAAACAGTTGTGTGATTACTTAAAAAACAATGATTTATTTGAAGATTTTCAGTCTGGCTTTAGAACACATCATAGCACAGAGACAGCTCTGGTCAAAGTCACAAATGACATTCTAATAGCCTCTGACAAGGGACTTGTCTCTATTCTTGTTTTGCTCGATCTCTGTGCTGCATTTGATACTATCGATCATGATATCTTATTGCAAAGACTAGAGCACTTAGTTGGCATACAGGGAACTGCTTTAGGCTGGTTTAGGTCCTATCTATCTGAACGCTCTCAGTTTGTACGTGTCAATGATGAATCTTCCACGCAAACCAAAGTTAGCCACGGAGTGCCACAGGGCTCAGTGCTCGGACCTATTTTGTTCACATTATATATGCTTCCGTTAGGCAATATTATAAGGAATCATTCTGTAAATTTTCATTGTTATGCGGATGATACTCAACTATATTTATCAATCAAGCCTGATGAAATTAATCATCTAAATAAAATTCAAGACTGCCTCAAGGACTTAAAAACGTGGATGACCTTAAACTTTTTGATGTTAAACATGACCAAAACTGAAGTTATTGTACTTGGCCCGAAGAATCTACGAAACAAATTATCTAAAGATATACTAACTATGGATGGCATTAATTTGGCCTCCAGTGAGACTGTAAGGAATCTTGGTGTTATATTTGATCAGGATTGATCCTTTAACGCCCACATAAAATCAATTTCAAGGACCGCCTACTTCCATCTACGTAACATTGCAAAAATCAGGCATATCTTGCCTCAAAACGATGCAGAGAAACTAGTCCATGCATTTGTTACTTCAAGGCTGGATTATTGTACCTCTTTATTATCAGGGTGTACCAAGAAGTCAGTCAAGTTGCTTCAGCTAATTCAAAATGCTGCAGCTCGTGTACTAACCAGAGTTAGGAAAAGGGACCACATTACTCGTGTTCTGGCTGCCTTACACTGTCTCCCTATAGAACACAGGATAGAATTTAAAATTCTTCTTCTCGCCTACAAAGCCCTTAATGGGCAGGCGCCATCTTACCTTAAAGAACTCATTATACCCTACTGTCCTACTAGGGCATTGCGTTCCAAGAATGCAGGGTTGTTGGTTGTTCCTAGAGTCTCTAAAAGTACAATGGGAGCCAGAGCCTTTTCTTATCAAGCTCCACATTTGTGGAATCAGCTTCCAGTTGGTGTTCGGGCGGCAGACACCCTATCCGTTTTTAAGAGTGCGCATAAGACCTTCCTTTTTGATAAAGCTTATAGTTAGGGCTGATTAGATTCAGCCCCTAGTTTTGCTGATATAGGCTTAGTTTGTCGGGGGACATCTTACTTCTTCCTTCTCTCTGTCTATACCTGTGTACTCCCATGTTCCGATTAACCCAGCTTCCCCAAATTTCTTTCTTTTTGGTGTCTATATACGCTGGGATCCGGAGTCATGGATGATCCTGCGGTCCTGTGTCCTGCATCGCGAGCCCTGGATCTTGAGTCGTGGCTGTGGTCCTGGATCATAGGTCCTGGATGGATATCCTCGTGGATTCATCTTCCTATTATACACACACATGCATTTCCAAACATTTGGACTACCTATGTTGCAAATGTATTATCTTTTCAATTTGCACACGGCATCTATTGCACGTCTGTCCGTCCTGGGAGAGGGATCCCTCCTCTGTTGCTCTCCCTGAGGTTTCTCCCATTTTTCCCTTTAAACTGTGGGTTTTCTTCGGAAGTGTTTCCTTGTACGATGTGAGGGTCTAAGGACAGAGGGTGTCGTATTGTCATACTGATATTTTGTACAAACTGTGAAGTCCACTGAGACAAATGTAACATTTGTGATATTGGGCTATATAAATAAACATTGATTGATTGACCTGGGCAGCCATATTGAGGCTGTGTATCCTGTAGTGATGGCAAAATGAAGCTTTGAATGAAGCATCGAACCACTTGGACAATTGTGTCGGAAATAGGTTCATTTCTCGAAGCTTCAGTTACAGCGACCTCTCCTGGCGAAGTGCAAGGCTGCAGTGGGTTTAACGTATCTTTGCCTTGAAAAATATTCGATGCACACACACTAAGACTGAATATCATGTTCTATTTGCAATTAAAGATTGATAATTGTGTGTATTGGGTTATTGAGAAGAGACTAGAGAGTGCTGGACATTTTTTTGGGAGGAGAGGGCCTTTTATCAGTTATTAACCTCTTAAGCCCCAAGCCTGTTTTTCAGGTTTCAGGCTCGAAAATGACATGCCCAAAACAAAGGACTATAACTTAACTTCTAAAAGGGTTATATGAATAATTTCTTTTATCAAAGCAAGGTCACATCTGTGAGTTGGATGTAGAAGTGTCAGAATCAATAAAGATGTTTCAGTGTCAGAGTAAATCCAGATGGAACATAGTCAAAAAGTGTAAATTCTTGTCTCCGCCCAAATAAAACCCATTACTTATAGTGAAAACCACCCTTGAATGATGGGTTAGTAGCCTCAACGCTTTAGGAATCCAAAGTATAACATATAAGTACCCTGTATCAAGATTGAGGCAAAAACAAGTGAGAATTTACCTTTTTAGAAAGATTTAGCAAAAAATAGTCCAAGCAGACTAAGCTTTGGGTACATTTGGTTCCATCAGTGCCATTTAACCTTTTTCAGGTACCAGACTGTAAAAATGATTGTATAACATTTAATTATCACTATAGGTATTCATTCCATGAAAAAGAAATACAAATAAAATGATTGTAAAAAAAAAATTAAGTGTGTGTGGGAAGTTCCCTCTTTGCATGAGATGCATGTTACTTGCACAATACAAATTAGGAAACTAATCTGCTCCAACTGGAGCAAATGTATTTAAAAAAAAATTAGCAACACACAAGCATTTTTTGGGTAAAAAAAATAAACTTTATACAAACCCTGAATGTTACAGTATTACTCCAGTAAGTCATGCCATGCCCTGTAACAGTTATTTTTGGTAGTGAAGCACAGAGGGACCTGACACTTCCTGCAGTACACAGGTGTATTCACCCTTCTGTTGCCAGCATCAGAGCACCTCCTGCAGTACCTCCTGACCTTGGTGGCATCTTCCCCATAATACTCGGGCATCCGCCATAGCATCATCGCCTTCCTCACTGTGAAATCAAATGTGGAAAAAACAAATAGATTAATTCTCTGGCTTGTACTTTCAAAAATGTAACTCAAATCAGAAATAATTTCTCTACAACAACAGCAGAACATCAATTTTGAGTGTGTGAAATAACATCACTCAAAATGTATACTGTGGAAATTATGTGAGACAGGGTTCATATAATCTTTTCAATATTTAATAATATTCCGTCTGTCATATTTAAATTTTATATATATGTGACCTGCTCTATCGAAATCAGTCGCATTGACCCGAAGACACATTTTGAGTTGTATAAACTGTTGGAAAGAGGCTATTCCTAGCTTTCTAATGATATCAGGATTGTTTTTGTACTCCAAATATTAAGCAAAAATTGTCACATTATATAATGACTGTCACCGAGTCATCATTTTGAGAAAAAGGCCTTCAAAGTTTTCTCTTCTCTGGAATCCATCGATCTGATTGATTATTAGCGGAGCAAATGATCAACATACTACGGAGGGAAGATATTTTCGTTTGGAGGGAAGCTCGCGAGTGTGTGTGTGTGTGTAATTTTGCATTTGTGTGTATTGTGTTTGTTTCCCGGGGAAAACACTCACGAGAAACACCGGCTGTTGTTATGCTTCCGAGTGATTTCGATAGAGCGGGTCACATATGCGTGTGTGTGTATATATATAATATAAGTAATAATTGTAAGTCGCTTTGGATAAAAGCGTCAGCTAAATGAAATGTAATACCGTGTTAAATTCAACATGTATATGTCTTGTTTATAACAAGAACAAGAAACGGCATCCATCTTCTTTGTTTGTTGTGAAAGAACATTATAGCACAAGATGGATGCCGTCGTGTTATTGTCACGTGTTTTTGCGCTCAAATTTGAGTGCCGTCGGAGGTTACTATACATGAATACACTCTTACACCAAATAAATAAGTAATAGATACAAACAGAGAGATGACATACCTTTCCGGTGACGGAGGTTCATAATCAGAGTCATTACTGTCCCCTTTATGTGTGACGAGATCACTATCTTCCGACGGAGAGTCCTGAAATATGATGTCCAATGCCTCCTCTACGGACAAAAAAAGTCTTCTTTCTGGCTACCATTGTTACAATTAAGACAAAGAAAACAAATCCTGCTGATCAATCTGCCGTTCTCTGCTCTCCTGTCGCCGCGGGACATGCTGCGTATAGTATGCTGCGTAAAAAGAGTGGGCGTGTGTGTAAACCAGCAATACTGCCTTTACTTACGCAAGATCCTATCTCTGGAACCCATTGGTCGATTTGGGTGATTGACACCTTTTTTGAATCGTTAGAGTCAATGGAATCGAGTGGCAGTTTCAAAATACGTAAAATGCGTTACGCCTGCAGAGGGGGAGCTATGCGTAAAGTGCATCTCCCGCAGCTGAAGCCACGGACTGTTAATCGTTGGACCTACTTTTCTGCCGTGAATGAAAGGATTGATTATCAGTAATCATTTTAAAGTGACAAGAGACATTGGATTAACCTTGAGCAACGTTTTTATTCCTTTGAACACAACTTTTGATCACAAAACAGCCAAGGTAAGACCTAATTATTGTCATGGATTTGAAAACTGATATTGTTTACTTGCTATGTTCTGGCTGCTAGCTCGGTTAATGTCGTGCCTGTAGTGATGGGGTGTATACCCATGGAATCTGTGGAATCTCAGCTTTCAGAAGATATGTTGTTTGTGCAGAAAGTATGAATTATAAATGATCGTTTTTGTGAGTTATGAGCAGAAATAGCAATTGCCCGTTTTTGCCATGGGCTCATTTAGAGGCTTCTTGTGAGACTTCTTTTTCGAAAAACATTTTTTTTTCCGTATCGTCAGTTAGCCAAGTTTCCTCTGGTCAGATGGGTATGGAATATTAATAGTTGGGTTAATAGTCATGAATGACACTTCAGATATAGCACGGTTGCTACATATATAGCATTTTCGGACCCGAGCTCGGGTCCGTGGGGTTTAAGAGGTTAAAGTTGAAAAGCAATGATTAAAATACATCCATTCCGGGCTTTGAACCAGCTGCGCGGAGGACATTGCCGCATTCGGGCCGCCGGCTCTACCCACTGGGCTATCTATTCCTTGAAAGGTTGAACTGTTTTTATATTACTGATAATTGTCTTTTTGTTCCCGAGCCAGAACAACCTATCTTTCTTCCTGGCTTGCTCTATAATGATATACTACAATTCAAATGCAATACCAACAACAACTCAACAGCAACAACGCAAACTATGACAACAACCCACACATTGCGCATTGTTTAGAGCGGTCATAAAGTGTTGAAGCGCTCAAATTTGAAACTGTTTCAACCTGTCACCTGTCAGAATCAAGACGAGGCAGTGCATTGAATCGCATGAATGGACCGCGAACCAGTCAAGTGATTCATTCAGGAAATGAAGCAGTTGCTGCTTCGGACGTCATATGTCACGTGATTTGAAGCAGTTGCTGCT
This sequence comes from Harpagifer antarcticus, assembly GCA_902827135.1. Classification (NCBI taxonomy): domain Eukaryota; kingdom Metazoa; phylum Chordata; class Actinopteri; order Perciformes; family Harpagiferidae; genus Harpagifer; species Harpagifer antarcticus. Next base: position 90,756 of record CADEHL010000497.1, on the reverse strand, counting down.
TCGGACGTCATGTCACGTGATTTGAAGCAAGCTTCGAAGCACTGCTTCTATGGAATAGGAAGTCCAGGGTTAAAGCTCTGTTCAAAGCTTCAGTGTCAAACTGCCATCACTAGTATCCTGTACCACAGCGATGAATAAATGCCCACACCAGGTTATATTTGAATTCTCTGCCTCTGCCTCCTTGCTTGGTCGGGCCGCTCAACGGTCAGCTTCACATTTGGTGTCAGAAGTGGGATTGACCAAGTGAGGAGGTGAAAACGATGGAGGAACTGAGGGAGATTATGAAGTCATACATGCAGTATGAGACAGCCAGATTCAAGCGGGAGGAGTGCCGTTTGGGAAACATGGAGCAGCCGTTTTCGGGGATACAGGAACAGGTTTCCCTGATAAAAGAGAACATACTAAAGACAGAGCCGGCTGCAGAGCAACAAATGCCTCAGGCCACTCCATTGAAGAAGAAGAAGGTTCGGGTCGGGTCAAAAGAAGAAACGTCTCCGGAAGAAACTGAGTCTGAAGAAGAGACAGAGGATCCAGAAGAAAGAGACGCAGAAACACCGGGCGCAGTGGAGACACAGGGAGGAGAGCAAAATGGCCAAGATCCATAAGTGTCGCAGGAATGAGCTCCTGTTCTCTTTCGGGAGAGGAAGGAGGAAATGTGACGAAGGTAACTTCACTGTCGACTAACGGCTTCTGGCCTTGTATATTGCACATGTCTTTTATTTTGAAAAGTGTTCCCCCTCCCGTTCTTTCTGTTACTCCTGATTATGTTCACCTGGTGCCCTGTGTTGTCTCCTCCCCCTCCCCTCACCTGTGTCTAATTGCTGATTAGTGGGTGTGTATTTAGGCTCTGTTTCCTGTTTGGTGGAGGCTGGTAGTGTGGGTGAGATTCTTGTGGCTGGTGACTGTGTACACCTGGGCAGCCATATTGAGGCTGTGTATCCTGTACCACAGCGATGAATAAATGCCCACACCGGGTTATATTTGAATTCTCTGCCTCTGCCTCCTTGCTTGGTCGGGCTGCTCAACGGTCAGCTTCACACTCAAGTATTTCCCTTTGCTTTGATCGATACACGGAGAGTGATACGTGACTGGTCCAATGGCTGCTCCTGACAAACAGGGCTGGAGTGTGTCAACAGAGAGCATGTGCTGCATTCTGCTCTGCTGTGGGGCTTATCGGGTATGAGCAGGACTGTCTCTCTCTGGCCAATAATCAAAAGACATGCATGCCTCTGAAGCTATCTATAACAGCTTCACGACCACCAGACCCCCCTCCCCCCCTCCTGGGTATTAAAAGGAGTGTTGATACATAGCAGAGGGTGTATGGCTGTATTTGTTCTGATAGTTCCAACAAGCATGCCATTGCTGGGAGCATAACCACGCTCAGTAACAACCATTTGTTTACATTATGCCGAGCAAATCATTGTTACCAGGCAATAGCATATATATGGTTCCTTTAACTTGGCAGGATGAGCTCCGTCTGCATTCCTCTGTATGTCTGATGACACCCTTCTAAAAGGTGCCCCTGCATCACTACGATTAGTCCTGGGGGAAAATTGAGGACACTGATTCTTTTGTTTTAAGAACTGAGTAACTCAAGCAGGCTTTTCCAACTACAGACTAATTCAAAAATCAAGACATGAAAAAACATGCTGATTTAACAGCAGAAGTCACAAATCACAACAAAGCATTTATCTGTTCATCATGTGTGGGTGCTTTGCAGGGACATCAGTATCTGAGTAAAAAGTAGCATTCATTTGCATGAGAAGTCAAGCTCCTGCTGGAAATAAACACCACCACCTAGTGTTGTTTGAGGCTGGTGCCTGCAGATGAGAAATCAGAAGTTGATACAAAGATAAAAAAGCCTACAGACTGTCATCTGCAGCAGCTTTTCTTAAGCTCTGCTCTCAGCTTCCTTATCTGCTCCACAGCCTGACAAACAGATGCACACAAGCACTGAAGAAATCCAGCAAGGACACACTAAGATCAATAGCTTTCTGGGAACGCAGCCAGAGACACTTGCATCCTCAGTGAAGTCTGCTCTTTCTACGTGTGGCTCTTCACTCATGTTAACAGGAGTTCTGTTCTTGGTTAGGCTGTATTTTCTTATTGGACAACCGGATCTCTCACACTACAAACACTTTAACCGTCTTTATGATGTGACTTAATCCTCCCATGTTCTCATCCTCCCTTCTTTCTCACAGGGAACAAAAAACAGCAGCTATCTTCACTGCAGAGATGCCGACAATTGGATGGAATAGAAATTCCTCCAACCCCAGGATTGCAGAGGCATGTTTGTTGCTTGTGAGGATAATGATGTGACCTGTGTCACAGAGAGGGGGCATTGAAGGTGGAGTTTGAGCCAAGGAAACACGGTTGTAGTTTATTACTGCCTGAAGGCATGGCCAATCAGAACGGACCACAGACAGATCTCCACTTTCTGGACCAAAATAAGGAAACAACAGCAAACATACAGTGGCTCAGTTGATATGAGGAAAATCTGTATCTGCAATGAACAGTAATCAGAGGAGAGTTGCCTTTTGGGAAGAAGAGGTATTATATTGTTCTTTAAAATTAAAGAGGGTATTTAATAGATCTGTCATTTCTGATTCATAAAAAACACAATCCACCTTACACATCAAACAAATATATACTAAATAATTCAATAAAATACATGTATTATTCATCTATTTTGTGTGTGTGTGCATATTTGAAAGAGAGAGAGAGTGAGTTTGGGCAGCTGTCAGGGACGGTTTCTACATTCAACGTGTGTAGACAACAAAAGCCTTAAGGTAATGCTCCATGTGCGTGTTTCTATGTTTAAAGGCCAACATGAATGGTTGGTCTGTCTGGGGGGGACGGGTATACGTGCAAGAGTGTGTGTATGAAAGTGTGTTTGTTTAGATTATTCTTTTAATCAATGTTCTTCTTTTTGACTAGTAGATGTCAAACAAAGGTGCAGAAAAACACACATGTGCATGAACAAGCCAGTCTCACGGCATTTCGTGTTATAGTCACGACATTGAATCTATTGATTCGTGTTCACCAACACGATTTTCCCCTTTTTTTCGTGTCACACAGAACGATTTTAAAAGCAATGTATTACTATTGGTAGTATGTTTTGTGCCTGCAGCATGTATTTTTGTCTGTTGGAAGACCGGAAGCTGTGTGGTTCATAAAAACATGTTCTTACTCAATATCAAGCCATGATTATTGTTTTTATTTTAAATCGTATAATGTCGGACTTTTTTTGTCGTCTGTGAGGAAAATAAATGACTCAGAGCCTCAGAATACTGAAATCTGTATTTTTTTCCTTCTAATTTGTTATTCTTTTCTAAATAACACACTGTTATTTACTCACCAATAACACACAATTATCCTTGTTTTTATTTATTTGTTTGATTCCATAATCTCGGGCTTTTTTGGCGTCCGTCAGGAACTGAATTTCAAAATAAAAATAACCGGAAACAGACGTAGGCCTATAAGGGACATTTCGAGCATCATCGCGATACACAGCCACTGAACTGATTACCCAAGATCCTCAGCTATGGTTTAAGCTCGCTGATTGGATGTTTTAGCCGCAATGCATGTAGGGATATGGTGTTAATGCGATATGAAATCCGACAAACATTTGAGTTTAGGATGGTCGAAGACACTACACGACCCATAATCCCCAGCTATTGTTTAGGACTACAGTCCCCGTGATTAATCTTCAAGCTCTGGGATTGGATGTTGGAGTGGCAGTGCGCCAAGGTTACTCCGAGTGTCAAACAGCGGTTTGAAATGGAACGAAACCACGCCAGACTATCCACAACTGGAATCGAACGCCCCCCCAGAACTACACATGCTGGCTATTGTGTTTCGCAAAATGTTCTATGGGACGTCTCTACTGAACGTTTTCGTTTTTCCCACAATTAGAAGTTGCCAGTATTAAACACATTGGTGTTATCAAAAGTAAAACATATAATTAATAAATGGGTGAAAATCGCTTGTGTCCATAATGCGCAGCATTAATATATACCCACATGACAGCTTATGGTTACTTTGTAATTCTACTCCACTACAATTCAGAGGTTAACCTGGTATTTTTACTCCATTACATTTATTTGAGTTACTTTGCAGATTCTGATTAATGATGTGAAATATAAACAACCCTTAAATCAGACTTTAGTTTCACCTGAGTAAAATTCAGGGAAGGTGATTGTCAAGTGCCAAGAATCAGGAGAGATATTTGATAGTTGGTGCTTGAGAAGACTAAACATTTATCTGCAGATCTCTATAAAGTATATTCATTACTCGTTATTCTCTACTATTAGTTCATTAAAGACTGTATATTATGACTATTTTGCCCATCCCTTTCAAGATTTCAAGATTTTCTAAGGTTTATTGACATATCAACTACGGTGTAGTTATGCAATGAATGAAAAACTTGGGTCACAGGTTCCTCAATAGTGCATTACAAGACATCTATCAATATGTGTGTTTACCTCCACCATTAAACTGTCATATTCTGCACATTTATTATACTATCTACATACATAAGAGTATAATTAATGTGTATAAGATCAGTTAAAATAAGTGCTTCAACATAGTTAACATTGCAGGAAAGCAATATATTAGACGTTAAGTACTTTGTCAGGCTTAATATTTATCTTTTGATACCCCCAAAGCTTTTTTCTTATTTAAATGAAGACCTTAATCTAAAGTATTATTTAATGTTTAAATAAAGGTTAATTCGTTTTTCTGTTTTGCACCTCCTCCTATTAATATCTTTGTACATCCTGCACTAAACTGTTTTATTGTAGAAATCACTTATAGTATCTTCTTGATTTTTTAAATATTTCTATCATTGACCTTCTACTTTCTTCCTATGAAAGTATGTACTCTTCAAATGTAAGAGCATACAATATTAATAAAAGCATACAATATTAATAAAAGTGAAGTACAGTGCATATATCCCTTATATCCCTTCACAGAACTAAAGTATGCTTTTAAAAAAGGTTTAATGAGATGATGGAATCAAAGCTGAACTATATAAAAAGGCATGCATGCTGAAAACCCAACCCCAGCTGGGGGGGTCTGGGGGGATTCTCCCCCAGGAGATTTTTAGAAATACTAACAAACTATGCATTCTGGTACACTGAGAAGAAAATAAATAAATCTATTACTACCCGACATATTAATAATATTTTATGCCATTGTTTGTTTTTCACTTTGTTCTGACATCTTGCTGCGAGAAGAGTAAAGAGGAGATAGTCTGTGTGCCTTACTTTAAATTGTGGGTAAGGGTAGATAGCTCCCATTGTTCTGTGACCTGTCAGTCATCAGACCGGGGGTCATATTTCATTATGTGTTCATTTTTATCTGAAGTTGTAACCATGGATGTATAAAGAAGAGTTCTGCTGCAAAGTTATTCTCCTTGGGGACTTCCGGCAACAATCTTGATTCTGAAAACATCAGCAAAGATATTTTATTGAGAAGATGATCACTATGTAACAGAAGTTTTCAAAACCGTTTATGGTCTCCGTTACTTCCAGTCCAACGCTGACTGCATGCACAGCGTTAGAAAATCGGGCCTTCAAAATAAAAGTTTGACTTTTTCCCCAAAATATTTTCAACATTTTTTTCTCACACATCCGCGACCCACTTCAAACGGGTGGGTCGCGACCCACCAGTTGAGAACCACTGCACTAGGCGGTGCACACAAGGTACACACAGCCATAATAACTTTGTGTTATTAGTGTAGGACACTTACAGTATGTATGTACAACATCTGAAGATGTGTAGTTTTATTCATGCTTTCACATAATTTTACAGCATATTGCTATACTATTTCAGACTCAGTATTTACGTTGTTATATTCAAAGAAAATCAGTAATATCTTTAAAAACTACAAGTCCTTTTATATCAGCTGTGCACCGTTATGGTGTAAATATAACCCATCTATGAATTAGATCAAATGTAAAAGTCAGCCGAATTAGTGTTGATACTGCAAGGAGACATATTGTGTGAAGAGAAATTGAAGATGTTGTTTAATTGTTGATATATTTATGATCCACGTCAAGTATTCAGTTTCGGCGGCATTTCTTCAGTTTTTCCAAAGGTCTTCTCATCAGGGCTCTATAAATAAAGAACTACGGCAGATCTGTAATATGTAATGCAGCCAAACCGTGTATTACAATGCCGTTATGTGATGACTTTCACAGAAAAGCAAGAACACTCGGAATAAAGTATTTTCTTTAAAAAAAAAAGTTTTGCCGATTTCATATCGCATTAACACCATATCCCTACATGCATTGCAGCTAAAACATCCAATCAGCGAGCTTAAACCATAGCTGAGGATCTTGGGTAATCAGTTCAGTGGCTGTGTATCACAATGATGCTCGAAATGTCCCTTATAGGCCTACGTGTCAGGGTGCGTGGAAAAGGCAGGACCCAAATGCAGACTACAAAAAACGGAAAAAGGTCTTGAAACAAAAAGCGAACTTTATTTAAAAGCTGGTAAACAAAACATGTCATAACTTGAAATGGTAACAGAAAACAACTACACAAAAACTGACCTTGAGAAACATGGAGGAGAACCGGAGAGACAACCAAGAAGTGTGGCGTGAAGGTAGGACAAACACACAATGAAACGACAGGGGAACACAGGAAGAGACAATACTAAATACAGGGAGGGGTAATCAAGGAACAAGAAACAAAACTAGGGCCAAAAGGGTAGGTGGAGGTGGTCTGGAGGACGGGTTTGGGCTGCCAGCCCAGAGGCAAGGCAGAGGAACAGGAGTTGGTCTCGGGCGGACGACCCGGGGGTAAGGCAGAGTTCGAGGAGGGGGTCTCGGGCGGACGGCCCGGGAGCAAGGCAGAGTTCGAGGACGGGATCTCGGGCGGACGGCCCAGGGGCAAGGCAGAGTCCGTGGAGGGGTCTCGGGCGGACGGCCCGGGGGCAAGGCAGAGTTCGAGGAGTCGGGGGCAGTGATGCAAACACACGTATCGTGAAAAAAGAGAGAACTATTCGAAGACCTGTGCTATAATGCTTCAATTAACTGGCTATTGTTTATAATATACTCAGATCAATAGGAGACAGAGATGTTAAGTTATAAATCAAGAGTTTTAATTATTATTTACAGCAGGGGTGGGTAACCTTTTTTCTTTCAATTTATTTCGATCTCTCTGTCTGTACAAACACACAGAAAATGTGACATTAAAGTTGACTTTGACTAACACAGGGGCTACTATGGAGTCAGATTTGGGTCAATATTCTAGCGCGCAAAACAAGCTACTCACGAGCGGAAAATGTGCTTTTACATGCGCATGAAATGACCCTCGCGCGCAGATTAAACCGAATAAAAATGTCTATATATATTATTACTATAGTCTTTGTAAAAGTATTACTATAGTGTTTTTGTTGGTGTTTCCATATTAAGACTATATTATTTTAAATAGTACTACTATAGTATAATATATAGTGTTTCTGTAGTTGTTTTTTGAACACACTATAGAACACTCCTATAGTAATAGTATGATATTGTCATAATGAATGCATTTTTTATGGACAACTTTACCATTCAATCTCGTCCAACTGATCTTGCAGCTGTCATTCCTCGGCTATTGGTAGTTCAGGCATTTATGAAACCTGGCAACTCCGGGCTTCCTGGCAGCTGTCAATCAAAGTCCAGTGGCTCCGCCCCAAAGTGTCAGAAACTTTTCGCGCGCGTAGACAGACTCCGCGAGCGAGTGAGGCTGACACTCCCGCGAGCGAGCAAAAGGGCTGTCTCGCGGGGGTTTAATCTGCGCGCGAGGGTAATTTTATGCGCATGTAAAAGCACATTTTTCGCTTGTGAGTAGCTTGTTTTGCGAGCTAGAATATTGACCCAAATCTGACTCCATAGCTACCTGTCGGCCATCTTACCCTTGTATCGTTAAAAGTCGTACGGTCGGACGCAGGCTGTGATTAAACGTTAGCTAGCAAGTAACAGAGCAGCTAATGAAAGGAGCATTCTGGAATTTAGGGAAGCAGTATCAGGAAGTTCTCAGTTCAACAGAACTAACCAACAGCATTGCAACACATCTTCTTAATAAGAACATTTCCCGAGCAGCAATAACCTAAAAGCCAGTAAATAGAGGTACACATTAGCAGGTAAGAATCACACTGTGACATTGTTTATGTGAGGGAGTATAATGCTTTTCCGTTACAAGGCTTAGCATTACATTACATTGCATTTAGCTGACGCTTTTATCCAAAGCGACTTACAATAAGTACATACGACCAGGAAGACACAACCCTGAAGAAAACAGAATCATATAAGTACATCAGGTATCATAGAGCCAAACATTTCAAGTGCTACTCAGCTGGCTATAGATAAGCCAGTCCTATATTAGTATATAAGTGCTTTGTTAGTAATTCTATCGCTCGAAGTGGAGTCGAAAGAGATGACTTTTCAGTCTGCGCCGGAAGATGTGCAGGCTTTCTGCCGTCCTGATGTCAATGGGGAGCTCATTCCACCATCTTGGAGCCAGGATAGCAAACCCACGTGTTTTTTCTGATGGGAACTTGGGTCCCCCTCGCAGCGAGGTTGCAGCGGGTCGTTTGGCTGATGCAGAGCGGAGTGCACGCGCTGGGGTGTACAGTTTAACCATGTCCTGGATGTAGGAAGGGCCAGATCCATTCGCAGCATGGTATGCAAGTACTAGTGTCTTGAAGTGGATTCTAGCAGTTACCGGGAGCCAGTGAAGGGAGCGGAGGAGCGGAGTGGTGTGGGAAAATTTTGGAAGATTGAAGACCAGACGAGCCGCTGCATTCTGGATGAGCTGCAGAGGTCGGATGGCACATGCAGGTAGACCAGCCAGGAGGGAGTTGCAATAGTCTAGGCATGCACATGCATGTTTATACCACAAGGGGGCAGATCACCTGATGGTTCATCATTGTTTCATGCTGGAGATGAACAGAAGAAGTGTGTCTGTGTGTTGTGCTTGGAGATCGTTTGAGATGCTGACATCTTGTGCCTTGTGGAATTTAATAAATGAACGTTTTCTACATCTATAATACCCTTGCGGTCTGAGTGGGGTAACACATAGGATATTCGCGCACCGCAATGTCACGTGCGGGCTGGCTTGACAAGGTTTTCCCGAGTGGAGGCTGGCTTGACCGCAGTCTCACTGCTTTCTGCTCACTGGTGAGTTAGCCTATGAATGAGTGTTAAGCACATCAGGCTGGCAGTTGTATGGGCATTGCACTATGGTAGTTGTTATTTGCACATTGTTAATCATGGGCAAGGCATCCTTAAATTGTTTAACTGTGAGGTGTTATAACATTGTACTGTACTCTGGAGACAGAGAACACTACCACAAAGGACTTGGGAAAAGGCCTGTTTGTGAAAGGTCCAAGTGTTTGTTTTTTTAAGGCGAGACACGGCAGGCAAAAACATCGTTTTTCAAGTACTGGTCAATTTTGAGATTTTGTGCTATTTTGATTCCATAACATGTTTTCTTTCAGGCTTTTGGAAGGAAAACGTACAAAATACACATTTAAGTGTTTATTTTACTATAGTTTGTCTATTTGCGTCTGTAGATTTCTCCTAAATTCACCAAAAGTTAGCATTCTAACGTAACATAAAGTACCGCGACCGCTGTGTGCACCATGTCAACAGAGATATCGTTGGAAAGCTCCGTCTCTCCTGCACAATCTCATCGGATCCAAATATGGTCATTTCCTTTGTATCAGCAACCAATCGTGAAAGCACAAAGGGGTCTTAAACCAAGAAACGAAATCTCATTGGCTGGTGTCAATTTCTGACAACGTGATTCGTTCAGATGCGTCACGTGGTGTGCTAAAACACTTCCTGTTTAGCTTTCCGCTAGAAATTGAAATCTCAAAATCGCAAAAGAACGGCGAAAAAAAACGTTCACAGAGAAGAAAACAACAATTGTCACTTGCACGAAGCAAGGTTATACAAAAAACAAATGACCCCGAACATGAAACACCTTCACGGAGTGCGTCGATGCGCGAGCTGTCATCCAGAGAACAGGAGGGTTTAGCTAGCGCCTCACTGCAATCTTTAAAGGTCGTTTTCTCAAAATGAGTTTTTTCTCCTACTCTGAGTTCGAAATTTCAACTTCAGAAGCACGTAGAGACACCAAACCTTCCAGTTATATTCCTATCAATATAGTGAAGGCTTTTACAGAAGGGTTTGTTCATATATAATTCATAGCCTGAATTATACAACATTGTATACCTAAAAACATGGCGAAAATGGATATTTTAGGGCTGTTGACAGTATTTTCTGATTTATTGAGTGATAAAAAGAGATATCCAATATCCCTTCTGTAAAAGCCTTAGATACTAATATGACTACAAAATGAAACAAGAATTTGGAACCTGGCTTTATCCAAAGTTCAGATTTCGATTCCTGAAATGTGTTAAAATATGTGCATATTTAATGAGATAATGGCTAATTTGCATATTTAAACATGCTATTTCAGAAAACTTGTAATACAAAAGACAATTGCCTTATTGTAAGACATGAACTGGAGAAATTTCTAGCTGATACCTTTAAGTTAAAAAAATTACCCTATTCACCTGGGGTGTCTCGCCTTAAGGTAAAAAATAAACAGCATAATGAGATGCGCAGTACTAGTAGAGAGAACCAAATATGTAAAGCACTTTTTTGTTGATTTATGATTTGCTGAATATAAGGAATAAAACAAAATCGTCGTACCATATTGAAGTATCATTATTTTGCATCGTGTTGAATCACATCGTATCGCCCCGAATCGCATAATGTTAAATGAAATCGTATCGAACTGTATCGCAACAGGGGTGAATCGTATCGTATCGCATTGCCCGGTGCTTCAAATGTATCGTTAATGTATCGTTGGCAACGTATCGAGATGCGCATCGCATCGGCCTCAGTGAGGGAGATGCACATCCCTAGTACAAAGGGTAGATATGTGAAATCACGTGATCGTTGCACTTTTTCTGTGGGTGTATAAATCTCCAGCTACATACACCTCACCTGAAGTGACTCACAGAAACATGATATTTCATCTCAAACACATTTGGATAATTGGCATCTGGTTTTAATAATAAAAAAGCTGAATTTAAATGCAACTAAACATGTTGCAACATTGAATGGCCAGAAAGAGCCTGTCACACGGAAAGAGAAGCGCGAGTCACTTCCTGCTGTTTTTGACACACTTGAGATGTGTCAGCAGCTCCAGCAGGAGGGTCAGTGTGCGAAAAAGTACACGTCCCACCGTCCGGGACGTGTTATTTACAATATCGGACAAGTAGGGTTGGGTATCGTTTGAATTTCCACGATTCTGATTCCGATTCTACTTTTCGGTTGTTAACGGTTCTCAATTCCGATTCTTTGAGGGGCAGCGTAAAAAAATGATATATGCTTCTTCCACCAAAAAAATTACATTTATTCGAGAAACTTTTACACAGGTTAGTTTACAGTAATATTCACATTAATCAGTCTGTTTATATTCACTGCTATGTAACTGTATGTTTGAACATTTTGAAGTAAAATGCTTCAATCAGTTTGTGAATTGTGATCAAAACGTTTGAGACCCACTGAGATAACTTAGACTAAAGTGAACTATCTAAACACTCAGAGTCCTTTACCTCACTGAGCTGTAGTTATCAGCCACTCAGTCTGACTGGAGAGGACTCTCCCTCCACATCATTGTAGAAACATCTTCTTCTTCACAAATCTCATCATTTGAGTCGGGAAACTGAAAACGCATGGAGTCAATCGACCAGTTGGGTACCCATTTTGTCTCTGCCCTGCAGCTCCAAATTCAGTTGGTTCAGATGTTGGAAAATGTCGCTCAAAAAGCAAACAGCAGCGTAAAACTCATCATTCTCTATCAGACACAGAAAGGCGTTGACTTTTTTATGTTTTGAATTGCGGAGAAACGCCATGATCTCCTCCTTAAGTTCACAAAATCGTTTCAACACGTTTCCTTTGCTTAGCCATCTAATGTCACTGTGCATGAGCAAATCATTATATTGAGCTGACATGTCTGACAACATCTGGTGGAAAAAGCGGTGCTGTAAACTGGAGTTACAACGAATAAAGTTAATAATCGCCATGAACAGAGTCCATTGTGTTTTTTAACTCACCACTCAGTTTTGAGCACAGGAGGCTTTGTTGGATGAGGCAATGAAGCGATCTCAGCTGTGGAGCCACATCTGCCAGCCTAGCGGACAGTCCCTGTGTTCAGCCCGACATCGCAGGGGCCCCATCCGTTACAAGCATGTTAATACGATCCAATCCCAACTTGTGCTCCTTGAAAAACGAAACCACTTTGTGGAACATCACCTCACCGGTCGTATGTCCATCCAAAATAATTAATCCAAGTAGATCCTCCCGAAAGCACTCACCATCAAAACATCTAACATAGAGGCACAGCTGTGCAACATCGCTGCTGTCAGTGGATTCATCAATAGCTAGCGACATAACCTCCTTTCTCAGTTTGTCCAAGAGAATCTCAAAAAACGTCCGATGCAAGGGTCTCCACTCTCCTTGATTTTGACGTGTCAGAAATCGGAATGTTCTTAATTGAGACAATAACGCTTTTTCTGATTTTCTCATCTGCAACCACTTCCTCAATTGATGCAAGCATACACTCTTTGACTGTCTCTGCGTCCGTAAAAGGCCTTTTCTTTTTGCCTAATATCCAGGCCACTCGTAGGGACGCTACGGTAGCTCTCTCTTGGTCAGTGCAAGCCCAAAACAGGGAGCTACGTCTTTGGTCATAGCACGAAGTTATCCCCAAAATCTTCTGGTGGCGAACATCAGAGCCCGCTGGAAAAGTGAAAGTTGGCGTGAGCGGTCTTAAAATGCCTTCTCAAGTTGTACTCTTTACACACCGATAAACACTCATTGCAGATTAAACACACGGGCCTCCCACTGACATTTACACACAAGTACTTCTCTTTCCACTCGCTGTTGAATTGCCGGTTTTCGGTGTCAACCTTTAGTTTTTTTAACGTAGAAAGAGACATTTTGATATCCAACTATGCTGACCAGGTTTGATTAATCGTACCATTGGCGCGAAACCGTCGAAGGTGCGCGAGCTTGTAGTGAAGGGCAGTGCGAGCCGCGAGGACGCGCGCAGAAATGACAGGAGTTGCTAGTAGGTGGGTTCGAAACCCGAGCCCGCCAAAGTTTTCAGGCAATGTCTTCCCCTCTATCTCTCAATGTAACACCCTCTCAGGAATAAAGGCACTCTGGCCCAACAAAAAAAAAATGTTAAATTAATTTTTTTTTTTAAGTTAAACTTTAATTTTTACTTTTTAACATTATACTCAAAGGGCCAGTAAATATCACCCGGGGGCCGCCAATTGAATAGCCCTGACTTAGACTATTCCTTGCACCCCTCTTCTAGCATAAGCCCGATTGGTCTCAATCATATTGCATCAGTACGTGCACTTGTTGTTGTTACAGCAGGATCAGTTTGTGTTCGCAAGCCGTGTTCTCAACATTTTGCTTATTATTGAATTGAATTTGCTTACTTTAACATAATTTTTCATGGTGGGGCTAAGGTGGGGCTAAGCCATTTCTTGGTATGGCTGTAGCCTACCAGCCCTGGCGCCGTCACTGCTGATTAATCAAATATATATATTCGAATGCATATGATTATAATTATGAGCCTGCTAGGCGTCCAAGAGACCAGGAGCAGCCAAGGATTCGAAGAAATAACGGCCATCAGCGAGAAATGGAGCTGTGGTGTGAGGAGAACCAGTGGAGCTGTCTTGGTGAGTGACCGGTGTTCCGGATTAACTGGTTTCTCGATCAACTGGTTTACAGAGGTGGGGCACAGTTTAACCTGGGCGGATCCCATTTTTCTCTGGGCGGATCGCAGTTTACCTGAGAGGATCACAGTTTACCACAGCTGAAGACTTCTCCAGAGTAAAAAACGCACGCTTCACTTGGAAGCTGTCTGATGGTGTACACAGGTCTCAGATGGACTTGGTATCACATTAAGAACGATATTCAGTAATTAGTCTGGCAACAATAGCTGGGTTGCGTTCGGATAGTTTAAAAATCAGCTCCTAAGTTCTAACCCTATCTCCTAGTCCTTGACCTCTGAGTGAAACGTCACGGGGTTACTCTGCACCGTGCTCTGATGCTGTTGCTTTATGCTTTATGAACGTGGACAACAGAGAAACATATTCTTCATGACCAAAGTTGGAATTGAAATAAAAAAGGAAAGTGAAACTTATGCTCGTCACCCTCTCCCTCCGGTCTAAAAAATTATCCCAGTATGATTGTATGAACTATGAAAATATCTTAAAATCAATACAAATGTATTTATTATAAACGTAAGTCCTTAACATCTATCACTGTGTACATCACCATTCAAACATCTTTTAAAAGTTGAACAAACCCCACACAGCTCAGTGGAATGTTGATTTTATTTGATAATTTCAGTAAAAACTAACGTTCATATTTCTCTTTTTGATTATAACACTGATGAACGTTCAAAACAAAGCACTTTGGCAACTTACCACATACGTTTTAAAATGCTTAATAAGCACCGTAACTTTCATGATATAATTTCTCCGTCATAATCGTTTGTTTCCATGAACGGCCGACTGTTGTGTGACCTTCAAATGCTGCGGCTGCAATGCATTGTGGGGCAGCATTTTCTCCTCTCCTTTTGGTTAGGGAGATCCAGTGGTTCCTAAGCTAAAGTAGGTTATAAAGGAAGTTTGAAACCTCCTTTCCTATCATTCTAGAGAATTCGAACGGCACTTATCATGGCTGCCACTGAGGGACTTCCGGGTCACTTCACTCCGTTAGGAAGGTTCCTAAGCTAAATGGACTATTCGACTGCAGCCCTGGTTTAAATGATTTATTGGAGTTCGCAATGTTTTGAACAGATATCCCCAGTCAACTCGTTTTTCTTTTTGTAGTCCTCGCTGTTCGCGTCCGGATATCGCCATCGTAACCACAACCTCACACACTGGTACAGAATGTGCATCAAAGTCTTCCTACCGAGCCAAATATACCAAAAGATTTATGTAAACGACAGAAGAAGCGATCAAAATGTGTATTTCAGTCGAAGGCCACGCCCCCCACCTCTGTAAACCAGTTAATCCGGAACACCGGCGTTAGCTACAGTTAATGTTAGCTAACGTTGGTCACATCACAACATTGTAAAGTGTGCTATCATATATCAGACTATAACTAAAGTAGTATTGATAATATAGTAACGTTACTGGCAGGACTGTTGATACTGATCCATAACAGAAACTAATGCGCAAGTATCAGCGTATCTCGCGTTACTTAATGCAACTCCACACTACGTCTTACGGTGCTGTGTACCGGAGGGGAGAGAGGGATGTAACACAGTTTCCTGATAAACATTTTGTTTGATAGGTTTCTGCTGTGGAGAGTATGTGCTGCAACGAAAGCTAGCTCTGGTCCTTTTCCTGTTGCAACCTGCACAAACTCCAGTTCACCATGATTACAAATGGTGAAATGCAATGAAAAATACAGAAAAAATACCAGCTCACTAAATCACAACCGCTCAAACCAACTACCAACTACTACCGCGGATTGGGCAGAGAAGGATTCCGAGAAAGTTGCCCCCCCATGTGACGTAATATGGGACGTTTGACGTTAAAAAAAGCAGTTTTTAGTAGCAGAGCTCAAAACGGCTTCTTTCCCTCTGAATTCCTGCCCTTATGTCTTGTAAAACATATCAAATCCTGCATTAACTTTTTTAATTGTAATTTTCAGGCAAGGTTAAGCATAAATCATAGTAAAAAAACAAACCTGCAAGTTGCTCTTTAAAGCCCTGCCTATACTGAATTGAGTAAGGATGTGTTTTATTTCTTATTATCTGAAGACAGCATTATTTCCAAAGTCTCCCTTTTCAAATATTAAAGGTCCCATGTGATGGCCATTTCTACTGATCATAATTCCATTGTTGAGGTATACTAAAATATATTTACATTGTTCAATGTTCCAAACTCACATTGGTTTCTCATACAGCATCTCTGTATAGTATGATCAATCAATCAATCAATCAATGTTTATTTATATAGCCCAATATCACAAATGTTACATTTGTCTCAGTGGACTTCACAGTTTGTACAAAATATCAGTATGACAATAAGACACCCTCTGTCCTTAGACCCTCACATCGTACAAGGAAAAACTTCCGAAGAAAACCCACAGTTTAAAGGGAAAAATGGGAGAAACCTCAGGGAGAGCAACAGAGGAGGGATCCCTCTCCCAGGACGGACAGTCGTGCAATAGATGCCGTGTGTAAATTGAAAAGATAATACATTTGCAACATAGGTAGTCCAAATGTTTGGAAATGCATGTGTGTGTAATAGGAAGATGGATCCACGAGGATATCCATCCAGGACCTATGATCCAGGACCACAGCCACGACTCAAGATCCAGGGCTCGTGATGCCGGACACAGGACCGCAGGATCATCCATGACTCCGGATCCCAGCGTATATAGACACCAAAAAGAAAGAAATTTGGGGAAGCTGGGTTAATCGGAACATGGGAGTACACAGGTATAGACAGAGAGAAGGAAGAAGTAAGATGTCCCCCGACAAACTAAGCCTATATCAGCAAAACTAGGGGCTGAATCTAATCAGCCCTAACTATAAGCTTTATCAAAAAGGAAGGTCTTAAGCGCACTCTTAAAAACGGATAGGGTGTCTGCCGCCCGAACACAAACTGGAAGCTGATTCCACAAATGTGGAGCTTGATAAGAAAAGGCTCTGGCTCCCATTGTACTTTTAGAGACTCTAGGAACAACCAACAACCCTGCATTCTTGGAACGCAATGCCCTAGTAGGACAATAGGGTATAATGAGTTCTTTAAGGTAAGATGGCGCCTGCCCATTAAGGGCTTTGTAGGCGAGAAGAAGAATTTTAAATTCTATCCTGTGTTCTATAGGGAGCCAGTGTAAGGCAGCCAGAACAGGAGTAATGTGGTCCCTTTTCCTAACTCTGGTTAGGACACGAGCTGCAGCATTTTGAATTAGCTGAAGCGACTTGACTGACTTCTTGGTACACCCTGATAATAAAGAGTTACAATAATCCAGCCTTGAAGTAACAAATGCATGGACTAGTTTCTCTGCATCGTTTTGAGGCAAGATATGCCTGATATGAGTATGCACTCTCTGTCCTACACACCTTGTTGGAGCTCCTGCCCCCCCCTCTCCCTGTGAGCCCACTGCTCTGATTGGTCAGCTCGCCCACTCTGTTCTGATGAGTCCACCACGGTTACAGCGGAACATCAGAGTTTATGTGTTACAATGGTGTTTGTTAGCAACCAGGAAATGACACCAGTAATGACAAACAGATGAGAATGCTGCGTGGGGTCTGGGTGCCGTGTTGGCGGGACGTTGCGCGGCTCGCTGGTCCACCCTGTGGGGCTCGAGGGGCGGACAGTGTGAGCTGGGTTCATTTCCTGCTTGCTGCGTGGGATCTGCGAGACATCGCGAATGGACACGAGAAGGGGGTGTCCCCCCCCCCCCCCCCCCCCCCCCCCTTGCACCCCCCCGCGTCACAGATACGAGAAATGTCCAACGAGGCGTTCTGGGGCAGCATAGACAGGTATTTTCTGTGTTAGAGTTTTACTCCCTACAGCAGGAGTGGCCAACCCGCGGCTCTTTGCCGAGTCTCATGCGGCTCCTCAGTTCATATCGAATTGTAATTGTGTTTTTTGCGCATATGTATCCCAGTACACAAAGGGTTAACAACACACAAGTTCCAGCCCAATCGTTACACAGAGTTTTCAACAAAGAAGTGCTTTAGCCAATCAGAATGCAAATCCTGCAGTACTGGAGGCGGGCTTTACTGCACTCGCGATGTGACAGTGAAGGGAGAGATCTGCTTATGATCGGCAAAAATATAACTCAGATAAAACCGTAATAAATGATGTTGTCAAATCAAAATGGTAACAATTTGCAGTGGTATGTGTATGTGAGAAGGCCTGCTCCCGGAAAGCTGGCAACTGACACAGAAGGACTCCCGAATTTGGTGATTTGCGGTAAAGAAATAAACAAGAGAGAAAGTGCATCTCTGTCAGCAGAGCTTCTGTCAGTCAGAGGGTTAGGTACAAGTTGAGATGTCATGTGAGGAGAATGAACTAAAACACACTTCATTTATTTACATTTATTTGTAAATGATGGTCATGAATGTGTGCGTGAGATACAGACAGAATAAAGGCCAGGCATATTTTTATTAAATGATGTGCCCTTTCATGCCCTTCCACATCCTCTGCACGCTTCAAAGAAGCAACATGCATAGTAAGATAACTACTCTTTTCAAATGTTTTGAACTGAGAGTTTGTGTGTGAGACACAATATTAATGATTGACAATAACTGGCCTCTGGTCTTAATACTGGTAGGAGAGGTTTAAGTCCATATCTGTCAATATCATGGACTGTGACATTTATAGGAAATCTGGCTGAGCGGAGGTATACAGGACTGTCTCAGAAAATTAGAATATTGTGATAAAGTTCTTTATTTTCTGTAATGCAATTAAAAAAACAAAAATGTCATACATTCTGGATTCATTACAAATCAACTGAAATATTGCAAGCCTTTTATTATTTTAATATTGCTGATTATGGCATACAGCTTAAGAAAACTCAAAAATCCTATCTCAAAAAATTAGAATAGTTCCTCAGACCAAGTAAAAAAAAAAGATTTATAACAGCAAAACACAATCAAACATTTGAAAATGTCCATTAATGCACTCAGTACTTGGTTGGGAATCCTTTTGCACGGATTACTGCATCAATGCGGCGTGGCATGGAGGCAATCAGCCTGTGGCATTGCTGAGGTGTTATGGATGCCCAGGATGCTTCAATAGCGGCCTTTAGCTCATTAGCATTGTTGGGTCTGGTGTCTTTCAGCTTCTTCTTCACAATACCCCACATATTCTCTATGGGGTTCAGGTCAGGGGAATTTGCAGGCCAATCGAGGACAGTAATGCCATGGTCAGTACACCAGTTACTGGTGGTTTTGGCACTGTGGGCAGGTGCCAGATCATGCTGTAAAATGAATTCCTCATCTCCATAGAGCTTTTCAGCAGACGGAAGCATGTAGTGCTCTAAAATCTCTTGGTACACAGCTGCATTTACTCTGGGCTTGATGAAACACAGTGGACCAACACCAGCAGCTGACATGGCTCCCCAAACCATCGCTGACTGTGGGAACTTCACACTGGATTTCAAGCAACTTGGATTTTGCTCCTCTCCAGCCTTTCTCCAGACTCTGGCGCCTTGACTTCCAAATGAAATACAAAACTTGCTTTCGTCTGAAAAGAGGACTTTGGACCACTGTGCAACTGTCCAGTGCTTCTTTTCCTTAGCCCAAGTCAGACGCCTCTTCCGTTGTCTTGAGTTCAGAAGTGGCTTGACCATGGGAATACGGCTATTGTAGCCCATTTCCCGGACACGTCTGTGAACAGTGACTTTTGATACCTGGACTCCAGCTTCAGTCCACTGTCTTTGAAGCTCCCCCAAATTCTGGAAGCGACTCTTCTTCACAATGCTGTTAAGGCTGCGGTCATCTCTCTTGGTTGTGCAGCGTTTCCTGCCACATTTCCCCCTTCCAACAGACTTTTTGTGGATGTGCTTTGAAACTGCACTCTGTGAACAGCTTGCTCTTTGAGAAATTTATTTTTGTGTCTTACCCTCCTGATGGAGGGTGTCAATGACGGTCCTCTGGACAGCAGTCAGATCAGCAGTCTTCCCCATACTTGTGATTTAGTTTACTGAACCAAGCTGAGTGTTTTTCAAGGCTCAGGAAACCCTTGCAGGTGTTTCGAGTTAATTAGACGATTCAAGTGATTCGTTGAACACCCTACTAGTATACTTTTTCATGATATTCTAATATTTAGAGATAGGATATTTGAGTTTTCTTAAGCTGTATGCCATAATCAGCAATATTAAAATAATAAAAGGCTTGCAATATTTCAGTTGATTTGTAATGAATCCAGAATGTATGACATTTTTGTTTTTTTTAATTGCATTACAGAAAATAAAGAACTTTATCACAATATTCTAATTTTCTGAGACAGTCCTGTATGTTTCTGTATGTGAGAGGGCGTGTGTGTCTATGGGAGGGTGTGTCTTTGAGTGTGTGTGTGTGTGTGTGTGTGTGTGTGTGTCAATTATTGTTCATTTTTAGATTTTAATTTTGTATGTGTGAGAGATAGAGGGGCACACAGAAAGGCTGAGAGCAAAAGAGAGAAGGAGAGAGAGAGGTCGGGAACATACACCCAGCATGTGTGCCTGTGTGTATGATGTGGCTCTTTGCAGTAACACAATAAAATGATTGGCTCTTTACCTCTGATTGGTTGACCACCCCTGCCCTACAGGGTGTACTTTGAGGGTTTTTGACTCTGCAGACCGTTTACAT
This sequence comes from Harpagifer antarcticus, assembly GCA_902827135.1. Lineage (NCBI taxonomy): Eukaryota > Metazoa > Chordata > Actinopteri > Perciformes > Harpagiferidae > Harpagifer > Harpagifer antarcticus. The sequence goes on along the minus strand of CADEHL010000497.1, from coordinate 70,344 downwards.
GCAGAAAAAGCTACATAACACACTAGGGGACGGGTAATAACCGGAAAAGCATGACATGGGACCTTTAAGTCCAAAGTGATTTGAACCTTGACCCTGCTGGGCTAGATCTGCAGGACCAAGGCCACTCCAGCTAAAGTCCACTTGGAGGGACCCTGATACACACTCCTGCTCTCCTGTTTGTCCTCAGGGCTATCAAAGATGAATGTGTTCCTAACAGAAACATTGTATGGAGTGCATTGAAATCTTTGCCACAAAGTTATACTTTTCACTGTGGTAGGATTTAGTAATGTTGTCGTTATGTGAAAAAAATTGATGTTTGATCAATTTAACAACATCAACACGTCTGCACAACATAATATCGTGGTACCCTTGAAAAGTGTTGAAAGTCAGCAGTTTGAGGGGAAGTGGAGCTGCCTCAGAGGCACTCTTTAAATGCAGTGAAACACAGAGGTCCGTCTCATTATTAATCCTCCTACACTCAGCGCCTGACAAACACAAGTTTCCCCATGCATGCACAGTGACTTTCATGAATGTAAATCCTGAGGACTTTGGACGCTCAGAGGACAAATCCCTAATTACCTCAGCTGTAAAGTTTTAAATAGCTTTTAAATATCAATAACTTTATGTCTGTTTGGGTAAATACAAATGATTTTACATACAATATCGAGCTCCCTCTGAATAAAACGCAAGCTTCATTAATATAGATGAGCAGGTTTATCATAAATCTTAAACTTTCTTGCAGCACAGAGCTGTGTCCAGATGGAGCTCTGCTTACTCTCCGTTCACTCTGCTGCTCCCTGCCAGTGGCACAGAACTGGCCTTGGGGCTGAGAGCAGAATTTGAACAGAGGAGGAGGGGAAGGAGAGTTGTGAGGGCGAGCCCCCCAACCCGCCTGTCCACCTGTCTTTTTGCCTACGTCTCCAAATGTAATGAAAAACAGAGGTTGCACATTCCATAATTAAAGAGTCTGCAGGGATGCTCCCTGAAAGCTGGGTGCATATTCAGGAGCTGCATGTATGCAGATAGATGGAGCTCTGGGAAGCTGAGGAATACTCTCTCAGAGCTGAATGAAGCAGGATGCAAAGCAGAAAGATTAAGACTCAAAGGAAATGTGAAAGCCATTCAGGGGAAAATATCAAGTTACTTTACTTCATTTACGCAGTTTGAAGAATCATTTTGAGGTCAGCTCATCTTTATACTCATGTGCAAGTCAGCCATCATCACAAATGCGATGGCTGACAGACTAATGTAAAGGAATATTTATGTGAATGTCAATAAAAGTGTAGTATTTAGATTTTGTATCCACACTGTCAGTAAGTGCAGTACCTGTGAGTCCCAGCATGCGCCCTCCAAGTACAGCCCGTGTATGAAGGCTCCCTCACGGGGCGGTACCGTGAAGTCCTCACGATTCTTCTGACAAAGTCTGCTGACCAGGCCTCCAGCTCCTTGATCCTGAGCAGCAGGTCAGAGAACCACAGGGCCAGGCCGCACATGGAGGGGTACGCCCGCTTCGTCCAACCGTCTGGCACAATGTCCAGAAAAATAGCATTCTGAAGGTTCTCCATGTCACCGGTCATGGTTAACTCTCCCTAAAGTGTGGGAACATTCAAAAAGAGAATCATCCATTTTGCAGTCAATCAATAACACTTCTTCATGTCTTGGTCACAGCAAAACAGCGATACATGGACATCCACATGTCCTGGCAATAGCAGCTGAGCAAGATCTGTGGAAACATACAGAGCTTGGACGTTGGAAGGAGAAGCTAAGGGGAGGCTGGAAGGCTTGTGCTGGTAACAGTAGCTTTCAGTGAGAGAATTGACAGTGTTTCATTAGTAATGGTGTTGAGGAATAAGGACCATAGCATTTAGCATTTATAGCTAAGCTCAGGGGCGGCGGGTACTGTATGTTAGGGAATAATTTTGTCTTTACTTAAAGGAGACCTATCATGCTATATTTAAATTATATAGTGTATGACCATACCTATATAAGGTATATTTATACATTTTATTTTTCAAAATACCAAACAGATAATTTTTTAGCCATGCCTCGTTTCGCTCATTTTCGCTCTATTCCAAACCTGTCTATGAAAATTCTGAGCAGCAGCTGATCACGGCCCCCTGCAGAAGAGGGGGGCATGAGCCGGCGAGAGTCACGTTACCATGCTTGCTGTGATTACGAGTGTGGAATAAACATGTCATCTCAGAGCAATGCATGTGTTCAAGCATATTATCAATTTGATCCAGAAACTGACCCTGAAGCAGCGGAGGTTTTGGTGGAGGTGCAAACATCTCGGTTGCAGCAGGACGTTTCTGAATGGTTAGTTGACAAGCTGTTGTCCCTATTTATTTTTACTCTGTTTGTTACGATGCTTGCTACTTATTCTGTTCATATTTTGGCTAATTAGCAAGAATGCAATGTGTACAGTTTGTAACTTAGAGTTTGTAACGCAAAAACAGCGATACATATATATATTTATAAATGGACTCATTGCATATTTTCAGCATATATACAATGGACTCATTGCGTTTAATAGTTTTCAGTCCTTTTCTTCCAACATCGTGCAACAACCGTTGGAAAGTTCAATAACTTAGGGTGATAAAAAGTATAACTCCAACACCTCAGTTGTCAGCAATGTGTGTTTCATGTGTTTTTAAAAGCTCAGTTATTGACTTCTTTCTAAAGGGGTACATGTGCAACTTGTGCCACGATGCCTTCTGATCCGGAGCATGTGTGCTGCATGGAGATACCACAGGTAACATTTTTGATAGCTTCACTAAGTTGTCTGTTGATAGCGCAGAGTGAAGCAGGGAGGACCCAAACGCAGATAACACTTGATAATACCTTTATTGCAAGGGCTCTTATCTAATATATAAACTTTCAACAAACAAAACACTCTACGGTGAACCAGGTCACAAACAAAAGAAGCACCAACACTGAACACAGCACGAGACAAGACTAAATACAGGGAGGGATAATTACAAGACAAGAAACAGCCGGGCAGGGGAGGAGAAACACAAGGGCCACAGGTGAACACAATCAGCTAACGAGACACACCAGGGAAACTAACGACAGGAGGAAAACATGACATAGAGAACAGTGAAAACACCCAAACCTAGACATAGACCTGTGACCTGACATGATAACCGTGACAGAACCCCCCCCTCAAGGGACGGATTCCAGACGTCCCTAAACCCCAAAACAAAAATCCAACACAGTCCAGCAGGGTGGGTGGAGGGGGTCCGGAGGAGGGACGTATCCCTAGGCCACCAGGGTGGGTGGAGGGGGTCCGGAGGACGGGACTAAGCTGACCGCCCAGGAGCCCAGTAGGGGACCAGGAAGGGATCTCGGGCGGACGGCCCGGGGGCAAGGCAGAGTCTAAGGTGGGGAACTCGGGCGGACGGCCCGGGGGCAAGGCAGAGTCCAAGGTGGGGGTCTCGGGCGGACGGCCCGGGGGCAAGGCAGAGTCCATGGTGGGGAACTCGGGCGGACGACCCGGGGGCAAGGCAGAGTCCATGGTGGGGCGAAGGCCACAGCGGGCGAACTCAGGGGGCCGAGCATGAGGGCGAAGGCAGCGGCAGGAAGAGTCAGGGGGCCGGGCTCGAGGACGAGGGCAGCGGCAGGAAGAGTCAGGGGGCCGGGATCGAGGACGAAGACCAGAACGCTCCGGAGGCCGGGCAGGACCCGGTGTCGGCCGGACAGGAACCGGAGCCGGCGGGACAGGCTTCGGCAGGATCCCCCACGGAAGAGGACCAGGAGTTGGCAGGACCCCCAGCAGGAGAGTGGTTGGCGGGACCTCCAACGAGACAGGACAAAGGGTTGGCAGGACCCCCGGCAGGAGAGTAGTCGGCGGGGCCTCCAACGAGACAGGACAAAGGGTTGGCAAGACCCCCGGCAGGAGAGTAGACGGCGGGACCTCCAACGGGACAGGACATGGGATTGGCAGGACCCCCGGCAGGAGAGTAGTCGGCGGGACCTCCAACGAGACAGGACAAAGGGTTGGCAGGACCCCCGGCAGAAGACTAGTCTGCGGGACCTCCAACTGGACAGGACATGGGGTTGGCAGGACCCCCGGCAGGAGAGTAGACGGCGGGACCTCCAACGGGACAGGACATGGGGTTGGCAGGACCCCCGGCAGGAGAGTAGTCGGCGGGGCCTCCAACGAGACAGGACAAAGGGTTGGCAGGACCCCCGGCAGGAGAGTAGACGGCGGGACCTCCAACGGGACAGGACATGGGGTTGGCAGGACCCCCAGCGGAACCTCCAACGGTACAGGACATGGGGTTGGCAGGACCCCCGGCAGGAGAGTAGTCGGCGGGACCTCCAACGGGACAGGACATGGGGTTGGCAGGACCCCCAGCGGAACCTCCAACGGTACAGGACATGGGATTGGCAGGACCCCCGGCAGAAGACTAGTCTGCGGGACCTCCAACTGGACAGGACATGGGGTTGGCAGGACCCCCGGCAGAAGACTAGTCTGCGGGGCCTCCAACGGTACAGGACATGGGGTTGGCAGGACCCCCGGCAGAAGACTAGTCTGCGGGACCTCCAACTGGACAAGACATGGGGTTGGCAGGACCCCCGGCAGAAGACTAGTCTGCGGGGCCTCCAACGAGACAGGACAAAGGGTTGGCAGGACCCCCGGCAGGAGAGTAGACGGCGGGACCTCCAACGGGACAGGACATGGGGTTGGCAGGACCCCCAGCGGAACCTCCAACGGTACAGGACATGGGGTTGGCAGGACCCCCGGCAGAAGACTAGTCTGCGGGACCTCCAACTGGACAGGACATGGGGTAGGCAGGACCCCCGGCAGGAGAGTAGTCGGCGGGACCTCCAACGGCACAGGACATGGGGTTGGCAGGACCCCCGGCAGGAGAGTAGTCGGCGGGGCCTCCAACGGGACAGGACACAGGGTTTGAGTGGGGACTCGAGAGAGGGCTTGAGAGGGAACTCGAGAGGAAACAGGAGAGTTGACTTGAGAGGGGACTTGAGAAGGGACTGGAGAGGGGACTCGAGAAGGAACTCGAGAGGTGACTCGAGAGGGGACTTGAGAGGGAACTCGAGAGGAGACCTGAGGGGAAACTTGAGAGGGGACTCGGGTAGGAACTTGAGAGGTGACTTGAGAGGGGACTCGAGAAAAGACTCGAGAGGTGACTGGAGAGGGGACTCGAGAAGGAACTCGAGAGGTGACTCGAGAGGTAACTCGAGAAGGGACCTGAGAGGGGACTTGAGAGGGAACTCGAGAGGAGACCTGAGGGGAAACTTGAGAGGTGACTCGAGAGGACACTGGAGAGTTGACTTGAGAGGGGACTCGAGAAAAGACTCGAGAGGGGACCTGAGAGGGGACTTGAGAGGGAACTCGAGAGGTGACTCGAGAGGTAACTCGAGAGGGGACCTGAGAGGGGACTTGAGAGGGAACTCGAGAGGAGACCTGAGGCGAAACTTGAGAGGTGACTCGAGAGGACACTGGAGAGTTGACTTGAGAGGTGACTCGAGAGGACACTGGAGAAGGGACTGGAGAGGGGACTCGAGAAGGAACTCGAGAGGTGACTCGAGAGGTAACTCGAGAGGGGACCTGAGAGGGGACTTGAGAGGGAACTCGAGAGGGGACCTGAGAGGGGACTTGAGAGGGAACTCGAGAGGAGACCTGAGGGGAAACTTGAGAGGGGACTCGGGTAGGAACTTGAGAGGTGACTCGAGAGGGGACTTGAGAAGGGACTCGAGGGGAAACTTGAGAGAGTTGGTTCGCCAACAGAACACGGGGTGCTGGAGTCGGCCGGTACGCCGACAGGACACGAGGAGCTGGTGTTGGCTGGGGAGCCAACAAGAGACGAGGTGCTGGAGTCGGCCGGTACGCCGACAGGACACGGGGAGCTGGTGTTGGCTGGGGAGCCAACAAGAGACGAGGTGCTGGGGTCGGCCGGTACGCCGACAGGACACGGGGTGCTGGCGTCGGCCGGTATGCCGACAGGACACGGGGAGCTGGCGTTGGCCGGTAAGCCAGTCCTGGAGCCGAAACTGGAGTCGGGACCAGGGGTACTGGAGCCGGTACTGGAGCCAGAACCATGGCTGCTGGGGCCGGAACTGGGGCTGGAGCCATGGCTCTTGGGGCTCGGGCTGCTAGCTTGGCCTTGCGACTCCTTTTAGCAGCCGCCTGAATACTCCGTGGACCTCCATAAGCCAGACGAGTACCCGAGAACGGATCCTGGACAGGAGCAGGAAATGGGGAAGAAGCAGGGGCTGACTCCAGACGGAACCCACCAAGGCGTATGGTGCCAGGTTGGGAATCGGGAGGCAGGGAGCTAGCATGCCTGGGGCTAGCAGGCCGGGAATCACACACCGGGAGGATCTTTGAAATCCAGCCAGGTAAGAACTTCACCAAACCTGGTTTCTCTCTAGCCATTTGGCGCGCCTCCGACAACACAGCCTCTCGCTGCTGAACTCCGGGTGCTCTCTTCCATCGATCCGAGCAGTTAGCCAAAAAAAAGGAAAAATTCAATAATTCCAGCTCGAACGGATCTGCTGGGCCCATTTCTTGGTTGGTGCTTTCTGATAGCGCAGAGTGAAGCAGGTAGGACCCAAACGCAGATAACACTTGATAATACCTTTATTGCAAGGGCTCTTATCTAATATATAAACTTTCAACAAACAAAACACTCTACGGTGAACCAGGTCACAAACAAAAGAAGCACCAACACTGAACACAGCACGAGACAAGACTAAATACAGGGAGGGATAATTACAAGACAAGAAACAGCCGGGCAGGGGAGGAGAAACACAAGGGCCACAGGTGAACACAATCAGCTAACGAGACACACCAGGGAAACTAACGACAGGAGGAAAACATGACATAGAGAACAGTGAAAACACCCAAACCTAGACATAGACCTGTGACCTGACATGATAACCGTGACATCTGTTTAGAGAATACATTTTTCACAAGTCATTCAATATATGTTTATCACACTAGGTGTCAAGACGGATGCAGGAACATGAGGACTCTGTAACCTGTGTGGTGGACCATCCTGGATTGGAGCCTGTGTGCCTGAATGTGTTCTCCCTGCAGAATGCATTGAATATGTACAGAGCTGAACATGGTGGACTACAGTTGAGGCAAATAGAGCAGTGAGTGGTTTGTTTGTTTTGACTGAAATTGTAAAACGAATGCTAATATTGTTCATGGAAATAAATACTGGTGTATATGGCTTTATGCAATCTTTCATTCTGTCATTGTACATGTACTATTATATTATATACTACACAGCAATGGCATAAAACACCCATGTGTACGACAAAAAAAGTCCACACACAACCTTATGCTTTTGAAATCAGAATATTCTTTACCCATCCAAACATGAATAATCACGACACATTTGATATCAACTCGGAACTTTATTGTCAAAATCAACGGTTCTTTGAACCCATAAAAAAAAACTAAATGTACTTGTATAAATGACACTAAATATTTTTTTTATGATTTCAGGCGTCACAGGTATCTAGCCTACAGAAGCTTTGTGAGCTGGTGATGGGGCTTCCTTGGACGCAGGATCAGAGTGGTGATTCCGGCCTGCGTTGTCCTCAGGATTCGCAAGGAGTTTCCTGATCCGTGAAATGTCTATGTTGGGTTCAGACAGCAGCCAAATTGAACCGTGTAGCATACCCGGCGATGACCTCCTCCCTGTCAGGTCGCTCATAATGGTGCAGGGTCCACAAAGACTTGGTCGAAGATGAGGTCCATCAAGTTGGCCATATAGCCTGTGCAATGTTAAAAAAAGCACAACAAAAAATGTGGTTTAGATTAGTATATGCATGTAAAAAACTGAAAGTTCTTTCTAATTTTTTTATTTTATATTTGTAAATAGTTGTATAATAAATATTTTAAACACTTACAGAATGTGGGGTCAGTCTTTACTGGTTTTGCTCTGCATTCTCCCTTCCTGGCCTTTGGAAACTGCAGTTTATATACAGAGGGTTTCCAGTGGATGTAGTGGCTTGTGCACGCTCAGCGTTTTCATTGTAGTGCAGGGCTGCCAGGTACAGTCTTTCATTTCCGCCATGAGAAAAAAAAATGTAAATAATAGCAAAGGATGTACAAATTGTCACTAATTAGTAAGTAACTATGGTTTATTTTACCTGCACAACATTCCAAGAAATGGAAACACAACATTCTTTGGAGCAAAGCGCAGGATGACGGCATGGCAACGGAAGTGTTTCGAAACACCAACGCTTCTGCAGGGAATTTTAGCCTGGACAGCTGTAACATAATTGTATTTGACATTAAAAACAAAACAAAAGATAAAACAAAAATATTTTACAACAATTAGAAGCACACAAATTAAAGGCTACAACATCAGAATGTCAAGATGTATCCAAAGAACATTTGAAAAACGTGCTTCTAACCTGTACTTCGATGTGAACTAAGAGTCCTCGAGGATAGCTGTGTACGAACAGTACGGTACTTGGGTGGGTCAGTCTGACATGCAGAATCTATCATCACAGGTAATCTGCTGGTAGCATGTGAGGTGCTGGCCTGTAAAGAAGAAAACATAGTTAGAACAAAATCATCTTAATTTAGTATTCAGGATGAGAAAATACAATTTGGATAAATATAGTCTGAAATCCCAAAAGATGGGGCTTAAAACTCTATTTAGCAAAGCTCTTTGCTTAGCCTTTTACAATCTGAGTTAGTTTTGAACCGTAACGTGCATGCTGTGTTTCTGACTCAATACAGATGATGTGTTGGAGAGGGGCTGAGCTCAGTAGACTGTAATGAGTGCTAGCCACTAATTAGCCTGTTGCTAGAGGTAAGGCCTCGTCAACAACAACAGACCAGGGCTTTAGCTCCGTTTTCCTCGTGGTGTGTGTGTCCCCTCACATACATACAGTGTTCTATCCTAACACACCCCCATTTATATTCATGTGCGTAAACAAGTAAACACACAAAATCTTTTACATATAACGCTGCAAAAAACGGCATGTCTCATTAGCGTAGCGTAGCTTAGCTTACAGATCGATGATATCTGATCGTTCTTACAGACTACAATCACAAAAGCTTTTACATAACGCTGGAAAAAACGGCACTTACCTACAGAAGATTACGTTTGTTATTATAACTTACTCAATATGATTTTAGAGGATACAAAATACCAATACATAGGAGAATAAATACTTGTGTTATCGGCTAGGGCGTGGCTTTACAGCCTTCACACAGATCGCCATTACGGCAGTCTGAACATGTTCGCAAATGCCTGATAATTCAAATAAAAGACAAAGCAAAGACTGCGGAGTGTACAAAATAAAATGTTACAAAAACATATAAACACCTAACCGATTACTATTTGGGTTTGAGGTGACATTGATACGGCGAAGCTACATGCTACATATACAAGCTAGAGATAGCTTTATCAGGAAAAACACCGCTAAATAAAAACTTACAGCTTCAAAATTGGATGTGTCCTCACTGGCCTGGTCCCGGATGGTTGGTATTGATCCCGGGTTTAGCATTAGTTTGGAGGCATATCCGTGTTGGACTTGAGACAAGTTCATACACATGTCCGTGGTAAAATGTTTGGAACACACAAACAGAAATCTGCCGGGGTCCCTTGAAAATGAAGTCTAGCCACAGATTATTTTCTTTTTGCACTGATGGCATTGCATGCAGTCCCCTGTTCCGAGTCTTGCAGCCAACAACAGCACAACGTTTAACTGGCTTAGACATCCTGGCAAGAGCAGGCAAAAACACAGATGTGACTGGGGTTGATTTAGCCTGCCGATAGCCTATATGCGAATGAGAGATTTGGCAATGCACGTGGCCGTGGCTCATTCTCCTGATAGGTGGAGAGTTGACCAATAAGCGGAGCACGTCTTTGTGACGTAGAAAAGTGTTGAAATCTGGATCCATTTTTTTAAGATCCGTTGCAGCCCCTTTTTTTAGAGATTTGGCGAAGGAGGAAAATAGAGAGAGTTGTGTTTTCTGACACTTGGTGAGTTCCCTGGAACACCGGGGACACATATTCATGTATAAAAGACGTACAAAGGTGCATTTTGCATGATAGGTCCCCTTTAAGATATTTGACCTTTCGGCCTGTTGACATTTACGACGAAGCCTAAGTCTGTTATCTGTCTTAAGGAATGGGAAGACTCAGCTATTGCTGAGACTAATAGTTTTATGACCGGTCAACTCTCGGTCACAAGAGCCATAACGTCAGATGTGATTCAGTGTCTCCAGGTGTTCACGGATACCTTCCCCCAATATGTGGATTTGGCTCTCTGTAAACTGGTTAAAAGGTCTACTAAGATACGAGGCTGATCAGATTTGACATGGCAATCCACTCGTGCAGTCAGAACCTTTGACTGTGTGACTTGTGAATTTCTCCGGCCGATGCTTGTAATAAACTACCAGTGTTTGACATCAGAACTCCTGCTTGTCCCGTGTCTCTCTGAGTCCTGACTCTCCATTGCTACAGAATTGTCCGTTACACTGTAGGCTAGGGAAGGCTAAGCCTTCCCAAATATGTTTGTCAATGCATCCTGGTAAAATAGAAATATAATGTATAATGTTTGTGTCTTTGACATTAGCGCTGCTATGCAGCCACCTGTAAACTGTACTACGAATCCAGTTCAACAGACCCTGGATATGTTTGAGTTATTTTAACTAACCCTAACAAACGAGATCTCGCTAAGCGGTCCTAGAACGCTGGTTATGAACTCTGTAAATCAAGCCAGGGTTTCTCTCCCCAGCTGAGAGCGCGTTCGTGTGAAAGGGGCGGGGTTAACTACATTTGACCAATCACAAACAGAGACAAGTGCACTGACAGCGCAGCGTCATACTTCATTAAGGAAAAGTAAACTAATATTAGACAAATATGAACTTTAAACATCCATGACTTAAACATATAATCCAGGATACAAGCCACATAGTTGCACCTGCAAGGTGAATACAGAACTGGTTACAAAATAAATATACTACAGAGTGTTTGAAAGCGTACAACAGGTTTATGATATCACTGCCCCATCCAAGACATGAGTGGATCTGACTTTAATTACATTTGAGTTGAGTGTTTCCTCAACTTAATGTGTTGCTTAAAATAATACTTCTGCATACAGTATGTGACACTGTGAGTGTTGCACGGCCAGATACGGCTCAGCTGACTCAGATAAGGAAATATATGACATATTATGATATTATATGATCGATAATCTGATTGATGATGTGATATGAATGATAAGTGTGACACGTCGGCGTCTTCTCTGCATACGGCAGTTTAGACTGTATTTCCTTTATCCTGTAATATGACTTGATAGCTTTAACCTCCGCTAAGCTCTGATTGGTCAGCAGGCGGTTCTTTCACTGAGTTGATCTCTTTTCTATAGACGCCGGAGGCGGGCAGCGTCAGGTAAAAAAAGTTAGTTTAGCCTTCCCAAACCTGAGCCTCACGCGCCTCCTATGGCTAAGCTTTGCTGTATATATTGTATTTATTTGTTCGATGATTAGCTAATTAAATATCTAACACATGCTGATCTTAGCAGTGCACTGCCACCATATTTGGTACTTAATTGAGAAACAACAATGTCTGTTCTTGTTTGTACTTCTGTTCCTGGCTAGCAGGCTAGCTCTTAAAATGATATGATGTGCACTCTTGTCTCTCGAAGCCTTTTTGATTTACTTCTACAAGTTACATAATATTCCTTTTGAACAAACTAAGGTCTTAGGGTCAAAACAAAATACAACTATTTGTAGTATTGTTGTATTGTATTGACGTTTAATTTCAACTTTTAATTGGACAGTTAACCTTTAGTTTAGCATTGTCTTTGTGTTCTTTTTGACATTTATTAAGATCTTGCTGCACCAATAAAGTATAGAATACAGTGAATCTTCCAACTTTACAACTCCACACTTGTGACTTTTTTTTACTATTTTATTTTTATAAAAATGTATGTCTTGTAATTGCACTGTTGAGAAATCTGTGACCTAAGTTTTTCATACATTGCAGAACTACAGATATGTAGTGCTTCATTTCAGACAGTTTGAAACGCGAGGGCCGTGATTGGTACGTGATCTACCCTCGCTCAAGGGAAAACCTCCAGCTTGATTTGAGACCGCCCCCGTGATAAATAAATGTAATTATTATGAAGCCAGCTGCAATGGATCATTGATCCACCAGGGGGTGCAGTGGGGTTCCACACTGGAGCTCATGTGAAATAAAGTCAGATAAATGTACAGCGGAACTTTGTTAAGATCCATATGTCACGGATATCATACTCTGTGCTAAATAAGAGACATGTAATCATTTACAAAACATCACCATGTTGTTATTTAACAAAAATAATGTTGTTTAGTCGAAAACGGTCGGGAGGAAATGCAGCCCGGCTCTCGATTTGTAATCCTAATTTAATCATCTTCACCATGATCATTTATGTTTATGTTCGCCGAAATTAACATGAAATCACTGACACATATGAATATACTGTATTCAACTTCATTAAAACGTTATTAACCTGCCTAAACTCAGTAATTCACTAAAAATATTTATATTTTAATGGAGCCTCGTCGGCAGATCAGGATAAGGAACAACTGCTAAATTCGTTATTGATAAAAAAGGGCTTCCACTGTACCTAATTACCTTAACACTAGAACCGCCAGAGGTTTTTGTATAGGCCTACCTAACACTGTCAAATCCTGCTATTAGAATGCAATTTTTAACGGGAGTTGACAGGGGACTCTGCCCGCCTCACGAGTGCCTATATTCGGACACTTTTTTTCACTTTTCCCCGGTTTTATTTATTTATTTTTTTTGGCTATTTCACCCGGTTTCTACCGGGGACATTGCCCGGTCTCGGGTGTCCCCCCACTCATCCATATATTAACGGATTTTGACAATTTTTGTTGCATTTTTCTCCTCTCACTGATCGAATGGCAAACGCGACCCACTGTCGGAGGGCCTCCGCGCCGGCCTGGCCTAGTGCCGGTTCTCTGGCGGTCGGTTCCTCCGAACTGCGGGTTCGACTCTGATGGCCGGGAGGGTGTGCTGCGTTGGGGTGGGGGACTTCCCCCCCCTCTGCGTGTCTCTTCCTTCCCGGGCCGGCCGATATGAAGCGTGACCAAGACGCACCGTACAGGGGTCCCACGGGTCCCGCAGCGGAGTGAAGGTTCCCAGCTGGAACTTCCCCACCTCCGCCGCGGTGCACCCGGCAAACACGGTTGTTTCTCGAACTTCCACTGTTGTCTAGCGGGTGTAACTAAAGTACAAGATGTCGTATTTATATATATAAATAAATATATATCGATATAGATAATAAGTGTCAGTACGATTTTATTTTGTATTTGAGTGCATTTTCTGTTCGGAAAGTGGCGCTGCGGCTTTACTGATAGTAACAACAATACAAGGTGTCCGTATATATAGATATACACGCTAATAACACGTTAACGGGGGCCACCCCGTAGTTTCAGAGCGCATCGAGTTTAAAATACCATCTACAAGCTGATGCTGACAGCCCTATGTGACAGCCACGCTCCTGCTGCCCGCTTGCGGCAGACCACACTTCCACGCTCACCGGGAGGGCGTGTGGTTGTGTGGCACGAGCGAGCGAGAGAGACCTTACGTGTATTGTTGTTGTTAGCATCTGGTGCTAGCTAGCAGCGCTAACGGATATAAGGAGCTGTTTAAATGAAAACAGAGGAGCGACATTTCGCCGACAACTGTGCCGAGCACTTGACTTTATGCAGGTAGCCAGACAGTGGGACATTGTACGAAAAGTCTGCACACTCAGCACGGATAGTGCGCGCAACATGATTGCAGCGTCCAGGCAGCTCCCGTTCGAGCATATGCCTTGAGTTGCACATAGCTCCAACGATCTCACACACACACACACACACACACAGTATTGTATGAGAGGTTCCAGGTTGAATTGAGGCGAATATTTGGAATGTTCAGAGGTTGTTGTGTTTAATATTCATGAGAATATTTGTCATCATTCAAATGATAATAAACATTTGCATAAAGCATATTTGTCCACTCATATGTTGATAAGAGTATTAAAAACTTGAAAAATATTCCTCTAAGGTACATTTAGAACAGATAAAAAATGTGCGATTAATTTGCGATTAATCGTGATTAACTATGGACAATCATGCGATTAATCGCGATTAAATATTTTAATCGACTGACAGCCCTAATAGATATACATATGTATATAATAAGTGTCACGATCCGTGTAGTGGCAATTTCTTATGTTACCTTATATGGTAAAACCAAATGCTTCTAAAAGCATTGTCTAACCCTAATGTACCATTTCCTGATCTGTGCTGTTTTCTCTGCATACTCTAATGAGGGTTTTTATTCCCAAGTGCTTCAAGGCCACAGAGATGATTTGGCAGACTATGTTGAAACTACTCCTCTTCACACAAAATGTGAACTCCCATAACAATATGAGACATCCGTGTGAAAGCAGATTTCTGAGGAAACTCTGTCTGCCCGCGCTATATTGTATATAAGCTTTCCTATTTTATGACTATTGCGCACACTCCTGCAGACTATCCTATACTGTGTGAGACCTGTGTCTTTGAAGCTTCAAATAAATAACCAGAAAGACAACTCTGTTTGTTTCACCATTTATTGTTTGATCATTCTGACGATTGGGGACACCTACGGACGCTGGTGGTCACTCCAGGATCCTCGGATTCTCCTCTACCTCGACAGAAACCGTACGGGACGAGAGGACCAGCGCCGGGGTGGAACCGATTGACTTCACGAGATCCAACGAACTCAAAAGGCTTTCAATACTCGGTGAGATGTACAGTGTCTAAATTGTGTAAAGTTAAATTAAACTCCATGATATTTATGAGAGGGACTGCTCGAAAGTAGGATATTTGGTATATCCGTCGTAACCAGGGTTTACGATCAGTTTTTGGGTGATTTGTACTGAGGAACAAGTATCGCATCACTGACGGGTGAAAAATAGTGTTTTGGTAACACGGGGTGTTTAGGTAACACTTAAAGACTTTGTTATGGGAGCATAGCAGAGTAGGGGGCTAGTACACCCTCCTGAGGGTCCGATTGTGGATGTCATGTGAGCAAAACATGGTGAAAACAGTCTGTCTAAATTAAATATCTGGACGGAAATGTTCGGATTTCCAAAGGGAGGTTCTTTGAGTAAAATAAAAATCAAGAACCTAAAGGATAAATTACAAGAACATGAAGATGAAATGAAGGGTAAAAATACAATTAAAAGAAAAAACTTCGAGGAGCTGGACACTCACAGAAAGTGTTTAAAATACTGGGAGGATGAAGCAGAGTGCCGAAGAAATAAGGCATTTGGCCGGGGCAATAAGGAAAATACAGGTTGCCGATGAGGGTGATAAGGAAAAAGAGAAGGTTATTCCTTTCCCCCCACCATATAACCCACAGACCACTTCTCTGTATCCCTCTTACACAGGTGTGAGGGACCTTCTCCTCGACCATGGGTTTCCATTTCTCCTCGACCATGGGTTTCCATTTCTCCCCCCCCCCCCCCCCCCCCCCCCACCGCCGAAGCAGCTACGGAGGAAGACGAATGTCGCTCCCCTCGACATTAACGGTGAGTGTGTGGAGAGGGTCCACACCTTCAAGTTCCTCGGCGTCCTCATCACCAACAACCTTTCCTGGAAGAACAACACCACAGCTGTCATCAAGAAGGCCCAGCAGTGTCTGCACTTCCTGGGGGTGCTCAGGAAGAACAACTTGGCCACTAAGCTGCTGGTGACCTTCTACCGCTCTACCATCGAGAGCCTATTGACATCCTGCATCACAGTGTGGTACGCCAGCTGCACTGAGGCCGACAGGATGAGGCTCCAGAGAGTTGTAAAAGCAGCACAGAGGATCATCGGCTGCCCTCTCCCCTCCCTGATGGACATTTACATCTCCCGCTGCCTCAGTAGAGCCAAAAACATTATCAAGGACAGCTCACACCCCGGCTTTCACCTGTTCAAGGTGCTGCTGCCCTCCGGCCGGCGCTACAGGTGTATCACATCCAAAACAAACAGACTCAAAGACAGTTTTTTCCCAAGAGCCATCATTGCTCCTGACATGTGAATCAATGTGACTCTGTACATATATATATATATATGTATGTATATATATATATATATATATATCATTACTATTATTAATATTATTATTATAAATTGTTGGAGCAGATATCTCTGCTCCGCGCCGATCCTATATGAGTTTGCTTTAAAAGAAGGACAACTCAAAACAGCCAGGATAGGGGTTAAACAATAATCTGCTTTAATGGTAAACACAACACACCATACAGAGCACTCTGCAACAGTACTCCGGGCTCAATTCCTACCACCGGATGATATACGTACCACGACAGCCAGTCAGGAAGAGAGCACATAGCATAAGAATGTTACAGTATTTATACACATAAGCGGGGAGGAGTTTTGGCCGGTTTGCCTAGGCAATGAGTCAGCAGTTTGTTGATTCCATCTCCTTACAGTGTGTGTGTGTGTGTGTGTGTGTGTGTGTGTGTGTGTGTGTGTGTGTGTGTGTGTGTGTGTGTGTGTGTGTGTGTGTGTGTGTCTACCCTTAGGCAGTCCCACAGTCATGCTTTGGAGTCATATAATTTCACAGACAGAGGACTCTTTAACAGAACGCACACACATTCCCCCTAAAACATCTTTAACACACACATCTGTTTAAACCAATTATGCAAAATGTGGTGGCAATTTAGTACTTATAACATGAAAAAACAGATAGAAATCAATAAAACACAAACACCGGTATTGCTCAGCATAATGAATACATACATCTCATCCTGCAGTCCCTCGTGAATGTCACATGTCTTTCTCTAAGAAAGCCATATTTGTTGGAGTTTACCAGTCATCATCTCATGACCTCCTCAGGACCAGCTAACCAACAAAGCTTAACTGTTCCTATACCCTAAGGCCATCTATGAATTTCCCTTCCACTCCAAAGTCAGCTCACCCAGAATCAGAAGGACCATTGTCTCTCTAATTGTGTGTGACCTACTCGTCTCCTGCTCTTTAGGAGTCTTGAAATGAACGCACATACATTTCTCTCATTAATTTAAGCTTCCAGATTATACAGAACACTTTTTACAGACAATCTACTGAGTTCTGTCCTTGAAAGCCCAAAATGACTCTCTGAAACACTTATCAATGGGTAATTATTTTACTTAAAGCAGAGATGACAGATTGTCCTGTATCCTTACCTACTCACAAAATAGCCAAAAAACCACCTCCTGATTATTAACAAGTCAAGTGGAAGAAAAGACCATTTGCGCTAAATGTACTTCTACTAAAAATGGGACTTCATTATAGGAACATCAATATAAAAACCTCTCTATATTTAAGAGGAAAAATTGACTTGTCCATCCAAGTTTTAATACACATATATTAGATGACATTAAAAATGAATATAACAGAAATACGCTGTATTAAACTGTCTGTATAATACTTTACATCAATTCCCACAAAATACACACTATTATTATTATTTATTACAGATTTAATTTTTATACTCCTGGAAATAATTACTGCACTTTACTCTTTATTCCTTTATCCCTTATTCCTAAGTATGTATGCTGCGTGTATTTTGTGGTCTTATGTTGTGATGTTTTGTTTTTGTTTTGATGGCACCCTTGAAAGGGAGAAGCATTTATCTCATTGTACATGTATAATGACATTAAACTATTCTATTCTATGTACATGTATTAATGGTAAACTATAATCGGAAAGCAATGTGTAACTTTGATCTAAATTATTTTTGGATCACTGATTAGAAACACAAATGAAGATGACGGAACACTGGAGCGTTTAAGGTTTCATTAAAGGGTCCGCCAAGGAACAAACACTGTCATTACAAAACAGAACACAGAGAAGTGTTCGTGATGTAAGCTCTCGTCAGTTCTGCACAACTCTGCTTATTCAATTGTGTCTTAGGCTGGCCAAGACAGTTCTGCCTGTAGTCTAAACAAATAGTCTCCCAAACCGGAGACACATCCAGATATGAGGAGGGACGCCACAGTGTTTGTCCGGCAGTGTCTCAGTCAGTAGGGGCTTGGACTGCGAGCCTTAGGGTTGCTGGTTCAAGTCTCCGAACAGACCTAAATATGGAGTGTGGACTGGTACTTGGAGAGGTCCCAGTTCACCTCCTGGGCCATGCCGTGGTGCCCTTGAGCAAGGCACTGGACCCCCCCACTCCCAGGCGCTGTACAATAGCTGCCCACTTCTCCTAGTACTAGGATGGGTTAAATGCAGAGAACACATTTCGCTGTGTGCATGAACATGTGACCATTAAAGAGGGTTTCATCCTCCGATTATAATATGTTCCTATCTGCCTGCAGTTACATCTTGATCTAAGCAGCACAGTATATTGAGTCTTGACAGACAAGCACAGACAAAATGTCCTTCTCCTCACCTTGAGTCCCAGGCTGAGCTGAGCTGGTGGAGAGTCTGATCTCCTGCGTCAGAATGTTCATGCGCTCACACTCCTGCAGCGCCACCACCTGGTAGGGAGTCCTCTCCTCCGCCCACCCCAGCAGATCCACCATGTTGAATTTCTCCGGGAGCTTCTCCATGATCTCCTCCAGCACCACACGCACCTGAAAATGTGTGAGTCAATAATAAGTGATTAATAAAACAACAACCAAGTGTAAATGAAAGGTACTGAAGACGAGAACCACAGGAGAAGAGACTGGG
Organism: Harpagifer antarcticus; assembly: GCA_902827135.1. Classification (NCBI taxonomy): domain Eukaryota; kingdom Metazoa; phylum Chordata; class Actinopteri; order Perciformes; family Harpagiferidae; genus Harpagifer; species Harpagifer antarcticus. Next base: position 51,644 of record CADEHL010000497.1, on the reverse strand, counting down.
GTCATCTGAGTCAGATAAACTCAGTAGTGCTAGCACTGACAGCCTGTGAACCCTTTGGTTTGAAATATACACTCCAGAAATATTCATGCAAATATATTTTGCAAGGCAGCTCTTTATTTTTGAATAACAATGTAATCCAGTGGTTCTCAAAGTGGGGCGCAGAGGCATGACAGGGGGGGTGCAAGAGACCAGGAGGAAAAATGGTTATTTAAAAAAAAAAAAAAAAATCATATTTTGAAAAATTATTGATTCGAAAATAATATGATACAGTACTATTACGTCTGGGTCTCTGTTTCATTAAAGCTCGGCTCTGTGTGTGTGTGTGTGTGGAACGAGCCATTTTGTGTGCGTGCGCGAGAGAGAGCGCACCGGTACCGGAGATCGTTGTTGTTAGCTTCTGGTGCTAGCGAGCTACGCTCACGGATATAAGGAGTTTTTTCAACAACAAGGTGGAGGAGAGTCCTCTCCTGTCAGACTGAGAGACTCAGTGAGCTAAAGGACTCTCTGAGTGTTATCTCAGTGGGTCTCAAACGTTTTGGTCACCATTAATGTAAACAATTATTTCCGAGGCACACATGTATCTGATCATTATAGTTATAAAATAATAAGAGAATTAAAAACAGGTATGAAATACTATATGACATTAAAAAAAGAATAAAGTTTAAAAGGGAGTGATTTGTAAAATATCCATAAAGAAATAGTAAATCTGTTTACAGTTCTGTTTCATATGGGTGTTGAGAGATGTATCCATAGATCTCTTCATGTTGCTCTCAAAGTGCACCAGATTGATGCTTTTAACTTCAATATTTAAAAATCTTCCCGGGGGAGCTTGCCCCCGGACCCCCCTATGTGAGGTCCACACACCACCTATAAAAATAGCACTTTACCCCTGCTTACACCTATATGACGTGAGCTGATATCGAGCCTTCATTGTAACAGTCGCGGGTACACTGTGTATTGTCACCTGATATATAAGAAGTGTGTTAAATTTGAATGGCAGAAAGTCTTGTTGCAGTTTCCAGATATCAAGAGGGGCCCTGAGTCTCTTTGTTAATCATCAATGGTTTTTGTAATTAACAGGGGAACTCCAAGAGAGATCTTCCTCAGATATAATCCAGTTGAAGTCTTGTTGGTTAATGATTCCTTTCCTGCAAGGGTCACAAAGAGGGCCTGAGGGTATGGGAACCGTTAACTGTTCTTGGTTGACTGATCCTGGGGAGGTCATGGGAAAAGGACGGTTAAAACCTATCCAAGCATAGCTTTCAGAGAGGAAAGCAGGTGACATTTGTGTGGGCGGCTGCATAGTGAAATGAGTGTGTGTTCTCTATATATGTTTATGTAAGAGTTCTACTATTTCACTGCTTGAGAGCAGAGGTAATGTTTTCCTCGTTATTATTGATATTAAGGTAATTTACATGTAGTGCTTGTATTGGCCAAACTATAAACCTACTGTGTATGGGTTAAACTGATGGGGGAGGGGGAGCAGAGAAGGAAGTCTATGGAATGAGTGTGCGTTCTGTCATGACTCCAAATCATTGTTGGGGGACTGTCTGAGGGCAGAGAGAGACACACACACACACACACACACACACACACACACACTGTAAGGAGATGGAATCAACAAACTACCAGCTCACTGTCTTGGGCTCGCCCAGAAGTGAAACCGACCAATGGAAAATTAACAAATATGACATGTGGGGTACCTCAAGGCTCAATCTTGGGGCCTCTTCTCTTTAACGTCTACATGCTACCACTGGCTCAGATAATGAAGAACAACAAAATAAGTTACCATAGCTATGCGGATGACACACACATTTACGTAACAATTTCACCAGGAGACTATGCTCCAATTCAAACACTGAGTAAGTGCATTGAACAAATCAATGACTGGATGTGTCAGAACTTTCTCCAATTAAACAAAGATAAAACTGAGGTAATGGTTTTTGGAGCCAAGGCAGAACGTATAAAAGTTAGCGCTGAGCTTCAGTCTGCAATGTTCAAAACAACAGATAAAGCCAGAAATCTAGGTGTAGTCATGGACTTTGACCTGAGTTTCAACAGTCACATTAAAACAGTTACTAAATCAGCCTACTATCACCTAAAGAATATATCTAGGAGTAAAAGACTAATGTCACAGCATGATTTGGAAAAACTTGTCCATGCTTTTATCTTCAGTCGACTCGACTACTGCAATGGTGTCTTCACAGGTCTCACTAAAAAATCTATTAGAAAGCTGCAGCTGATTCAGAACGCCGCTGCTCGAGTCCTCACTAACACTAAGAAAGTGGATCACATCACTCCTGTTCTGATGTCTTTACACTGGCTTCCTGTGTGTCAAATAATAGATTTCAAAATACTGCTGCTGGTTTATAAAGCACTGAATGGTTTAGGCCCAAAATACATTTCTGACCTCCTGCTAAATTATGAACCATCCAGATCTCTCAGGTCTTCAGGAACTGGTCAGCTTTCTGTCCCCAGAGTCAGAACTAAACATGGTAAAGCAGCGTTCAGTTATTATGCTCCAAATATCTGGAACCAACTCCCAGAAACCGTCCGCTGCAACTCTGACTACTTTTAAATCCAGACTGAAGACTTTTCTTTTTGTCGCTGCTTTTAATTGAACTATTCATATCTTAGACTGCACTGTAACTTTTATCCATGTATTTTTTCTTTTAATGTTATTTTATTCGCTTTTCTTTTTAATGATTTTAAATGCCATTTTCTTAATGTCTTTCATTTTTTGTAAAGCACTTTGAATTGCCTTGTGTTGAAAAGTGCTATATAAATAAACTTGCCTTGCCTAAAAATAAATGCTCACATCATATATGTGTGGCTAAGTGATGAAAGCTAATGCTCATGTCAACACTTTCCCAAGGCCAACGACACTACCGATCAATCAACGGATTAGGCACCAAACAAAGAATATGAGGTCATCATATGTATGGATTTCTCAGTTCATATATCTGATCCGGCTTTGGTAGCTACGGAGCCGCTAAATACAAAGGAGCCTCGCCGGTTAGCTACATGGCTGTTATCGGCTAAGACTGCTGAGCAAGTTCACACACACACACACACACTAGTGCTGCACGATTAATCGAAAAAAGATTGTGATCTCGATTCAGACACCTATGCGATCTCATTTCTAAATTACGGCGATCCTATGACGTCATGCTGATTTAAAAAAAAAAAATGTTATTTATTTATTTTTTATTATTTTGCTTCTGAATAATACCAACTTGCAATGTCAATCATACTTAAACGATGTAAAGCAAATATACTCTATACATTTAACATTAAAGTACCATGATCGCATGCAAATGGTAGTGTTCTGTCTGTCTCTCCTCCTCTCATGCAGTGTTAATGCTGCACCCACTAGTGTTGCCAGTTTTTGCGGAAGGAATAAGCAACCAGGTCTATGAAAACACGCACAAAAGAACATGAGCACTTTAAACCTATATATGTCGGGTCGGCAATTTGAAAATAACCAATCTACAACCTCACAACCGCAAGCAATGTGTAAAATTCAGCGGTCTCTCCTCAAGCTTTCTTAATGTGCCCAGAGGCGTTCCTCAAGGTTCGGTCTTGGGACCGACTCTTTTTACTATTTATATAAATGATGTGGGTCAAAGTATTGTTGCCTCTGTACTAGGGCTGTCCCGAGCAAAGTAAGAGCACGATTTTATCATGTGTAACGTTACTGTTTAAACGGCGGATAAAGCAGCTTCATCATGGCAACTTGACAACAGCTAAGCTAAGCTAGGCTACTACTTACAGCATCCAGGTGACTTTTCAGAGTTGTTGTGCCACCGTGGTAGGCCATTTTCTTGTCGCATATTTGGCACACTGCCTTCTTCTTACCGTCGTCCAATTTAAAATGGTCCCACACAGCTGAAGTCTTCGGCATTTTGTGTTCAGGTGTGTGAAACGAGGTGAAGCGAGGAGAAGCGTGTCAGGAGCACAGGCTGAGATTGTATATATTTCCGCATTTTAACAGTGCAATTCAAAAGTATAAATATAGTATAAGAATATGGCAATTCGCCTTTATTGTTCGCATACATTTAGGAAAAAAAAAAAAATGTTGGAAAAAAAATGAATATCCGAATAATGAAATTGAAACCCGAATAGTTGGCCAATGAACGAATATTCAAATAGTCGAATATTCGGGTACAGCCCTACTCTGTAATAGGGCTGCGCATCTTCACTGGTCTCATGATTCGATTTGATTACGATTATCCTGTCAACGATTCGATTCAATTCGATATCACGATGCATCACGATTCATATGCGTTGCATCCTCAATTTTCTATATTACTGCACATGGCTTATTTTTCATCAATGCATACATGATTTGTTTTCTCATCAGGAAATGCAGACCGGTCAAACAAACGATTTTTAATCATCATCCTCACGATCATTTAATGTATCATATGTTCGCCGAATTGACATGAAAGCACTAATAAATGTAGTTTCATCCACTTGAGTTTACAACTACAAAAATAATCGATTTGTTTTTATATCACATCCTACGGGAGGAAATTCAGCAGCTCTCACTACCGATTTGTAATCCTAATTTAATCATCATCTTCACCACGATCATTTATGTTTATGTTCGCCGAATTGACATGAAAGCACTGACAAATATGAATATACTGTAGTCAACTTCATTTAAACGTTATTAACGTGCCTAAACTCAATAATTCACCATTTCTACGCATGACAACACACTTTGTCCGTGTTTGGCTCTCTCGACGCACAGTGAAGCGTTCCCGCATTGACGTCACTTCCGGCTTTCCCCAAAACTTCAAAATGAGTCGAAGGAATTTCCCCGCGATGTTCGAAATTATTGATATTTATCGGAACGGTATCGCACCTTCTTTTTTAAATTGACGGTTCGAGATGACTAGTAGCCCAATATTTCATTGCACAACAGTTGTTGGGATGCTGTCACAGGCTCTTTAAATTCAGATAAGACACAAGTCATGTTGTTTTCCAATAAGAAAAAGTTACCAACTGTTCTTCCCTGCATCATGTCTGCACAGCATAACCCCATTGAAGCTGTTACCACCTACAGATACTTAGGCATCACTATAGATGAAAATCTCTGCTTCAAACCACATATTGACAATCTCTTAAGGAAATTGAAATTAAAGCTGGGATTCTTTTTAAGAAACAAGGCCTGCTTCTCCACAAGTGCGAGGAAACGGCTTGTAGCTGCTACATTTTTGCCGCTCTTGGACTACGGGGATGTTGTGTACATGAACAACTCACTCCCTTCATCTGCTGGACGCTGTTTACCATGGGGCTCTGAGGTTCATAACCAACTGTAAACCCCTCACACACTGACAAGATGGCCGCAGCGTGAGTAAGCTTGCGCATCTCAAGCTCGTCTGTTTGTTGCTGTTAAATTAGCTCTTTAAAGCTCATACCATTTATCCACATGATCTGAACCCATGATCATTTGAATAACATAGCTAAGTGGCTCACTACGGTCTCTGGATTATTGTATGTTTTGCATTTGCAACTATGGAGGGAAACATGTCTCTGCAAACTTTGTGGGACGCGATTCAGCAAATCAAGACAGACATGGTGACTCACATTGACTCAAAAATGGATACCATTGAGTGTAGCTTGAGCAGGATACACAATTCCCTGTCTAGTCTGGGAGACCAGGTCAACTTGTTAGAACAGCGTTTCGGGGCTAATGAGGACAATGTACACGAGTGTGTCGCTCGAGTCAAGCAGCTTGAGAAAGACAACTCCTTCCTAATGTCTAAAGTTGATGACTTGGAGAACCGGAGCCGACGTTCTAACCTTCGCTTCGTAGGAATCCAGGAGTCCGCTGAAGGCAGTGACATTATCGGCTTCATGTCTCGGCTCATCCCGCAGCTCCTGGGGCCAGATGCCTTCCCTACCCTGCCGATCATTGAGAGGGCACACCGTTCACCGACTGCCAGGCAAAACTCCCGTGCCAGCCCGCGGGCCATTATGATCGAGCTGCTGAACTTCCAGGACAAAGTGAAAATCCTTCGTCTTGCCAGGGAGAAAAGGTCTCTGGACTACAACGGGAAACACATCAGCATATATCCCGATTTCAGTCCCGAGCTTACCAGAAGACGCCGGAGCTTCGATCCAGTCAAACGCAAGCTCCGTGAACTCAACATGAAGTACTTTCTCCTCTACCCGTGCACCCTCTGCGTTGTTGTTGATGGCACACAACAACGCTTCTCTACCCACAAAGACGCTGAGGCAGTCTTCATGTCTACCTCAAACTCTCCTGGGTGACGAACATCCCCAGAGATGAGGCTGCTGCTAATTGTAGCATGTTGATCCACTTCGATGGTGCAGCTAAGTGACTTTCTCCTCGGTTTCCTCTCTTCTCTTCTCTTGCTTTTTATTTTTCTCATCTTCTCTAAAAACAGAGACCTGTTTACGTGATGTGTCATGACTGCTGAGATGTTGTTGACACTCTCTTTTGTGTTAATTATAACTTAATATAACAGGTGGTCACCCGCCTGGCTCTTTCAGTTGTGTGGTTTGTTTACATTTTACAGTGACGTTGACGTCACTACTTCTTCTTTGGCACGTTAGAGCCCACTACTATTGCAATACTGCCCCGAGTGGCTGTTATTGTTAAATAATGTTTGTGTTCGTTCGGATGAATTTCTTTGAGCTATGACTTCTTTAACCTCTTCGTAATGCAGACTGAGCTCTGTGTAATTATTTATTATGTTTAAGTTTATTCATGGTAATGCTCTGGGATTTGGTGTCCAGGGCTGCTGGGCCTTCTTAAAGGTTGTTTTGTGTTTTTCTGTATTTTTCTTTTTGTGTTTGAATGTCTGTTTTACATTAATGGTTGAATCTAGCAATCTTTACAATCATGAATCGCATGTATGCGTAACAAGTGACAGGAACATTATTTGCTATTATTTCCAGACTGGATGAATTAAAGGGTATAACAAACATTCATTTGAATATCAGGAGCCTATTGCCCAAAATTGATTTACTTCGGATATGGGTTGTTCTACATAAACCTAAAATCATCACACTCTCTGAAAACTTGGCTTAATAGTAACATTTCCGATAGTGAACTACAAATCACAAATTATTTGCTTTACAGATCCGATAGATGCAGCAGTGGTGGAGGTGTGGCTATTTATGTCTCCTCTGACCTTGTGACTGAGCTAATTGCTACTTCTATGGAGCCTCTACATTTTGAATGCATTTTTCTTAAAATTATTTTTCATGAAAATAAATGCTTAACTATTGGTAGCATTTATAGGCCACCTTCTTCACCTGCAGAGTCTTTTAAGCCAGATAATTGACACTATCAACTCCATTTCCTGCGGAAATGAAATAATCTTGCTTGGTGATTTCAACAAAAATTGGTTGGATAAATCATCTGATAGAGAGAAAAAACTTTTCAGTAGTCTAAATGTTAAACAACTAATTAATGAGCCAACTCGTATCACTCTTAGAACCCAATCTCTTCTTGACTGGATACTGGTGTCACACCCTGACAGAATCTTAAAAGCTGGTGTCATGTCGGATTGCTTCAGCGATCATTCAATTGTTTATTGTGTATGGAAAATCAAATTAATTAAACTACCTCCAAAACTAGTCAAAATCAGGCAATATAAAAAATTGAATGTTGATTTATTTATTAATGATGTTGTTGCCCTTAATTGGGACAGATTTCAACTAATACCTTTTGTACAAGATGCTTGGGATTTTCTGCATAAAGAGTTCACTGATGTCATGAACAAACATGCACCTGTGAGAACGGTTAAGGTCAAAGGTCATCATCTCCCTTGGATCAATTCTGAACTCATCAGTCTCTTTAGGGAAAGGGATAAAGCATGGTCGATATATCGTCATTCAAGAACTATAGCCGATTGGGAAGTATACAGGCATCTCCGAAATTTGAGTAAAACCAAAACCCGAAATGCTAAATCCAACTACTATAAAGAATCTCTCACATCGGACTTTAAGAATCCCAAGCAATTTTGGACTAAAATTAAATCTATTTTAAATAAATCAGGTAAACATTCTATTAATAAAATAAGAACTGCTGATACAATAATTCATGACCCATTATCCATTGCCCAAATATTTAATCAGCATTTCGCTAATGTATGTTCCACACTACTATCTGACTCCTATTTGACGACTGGTATTTCTAATAGTAACTCATATTGCAACAGTTCTTTTTCTTTTAAGAAGATTCTACCACACGACGTTCATAATGCTATCACTGAATTAAAAGTGGATGGCAGTGCAGGACTCGATGGTATAGAAAACAGGTTCATAAAACTGGCGTCCCATATTCTCATGTACCCACTTGCTGATTTGTTCAACCTGTCTTTGTCCACCTGTGAGTTGCCGACTATTTGGAAATGTGCACGCATCATTCCACTGCATAAAGGTGGTGATTTACTTGATACAAATAATTATAGACCAATCTCTATAATCTGTTCTATTTCCAAAGTTTTGAGAAAATAATTTATAATCAACTGTCACATTATCTCAATACTTTTAATATTTTATCTCCGGTTCAATCTGGTTTCAGGCCTAATCACTCCACAACAACTGCCCTACTTAAATTTACGAATGACTTGTACTCTGCTGCAGATGATGGTGAACTCACAGGTGCCATTTTTATTGACTTGACAAAAGCCTTTGATTTCGTTGATCGATATCTGCTCTTGGATAAACTTCACGGCATTGGCCTTTCTAATAATACAGTGTTATGGTTTAACTCGTACCTTCACAGTAGAAAGCAATGTGTGGTTGTTAATGGAAAACAGTCTGACCTGTTGATCCAACAAAAGGGTGTACCCCAAGGATCAACTCTGGGCCCACTTCTGTTTTCTATTTACATAAATGATTTATCTTCTTGTCTCATTAATTGTTGTACTCACCTTTATGCTGATGACACTGTCATATATACATCCAAATCAGATTTTTCACAAATTCAGATCTCTCTACAATTGGATTTTAATATCTTACAGGATTGGCTATCACATAATAAACTACTGCTTAACAGAACAAAATCTTATACCATGGTCTTTGGTACCAGGCAGAAGCTCAGATCCAAACCTAATGTAGTAATAACATGTAAGGATGGCACTTCTCTGCATAAAGTTGATAGCTTTAAATATCTTGGTGTATGGCTAGACTCGGAACTTTCATTTAAATTACATATAAAGCATGTAATACAAAAAGTCAATTACGGAATCGGTGTTTTACACCGCTCTCGCAATTGTTTTACGCTCAGTGTCCGAAAGAGTATTGCTTCTCAACTTATTCTTCCGATTATGGACTATTGTGATGTTGTCTACCAAAATGCACATAAATCAGATCTTGCTCCACTCAACATAGCCTACAACAGACTATGCAGATTTGTTCTTGGTTGTCCTTTTCGTACACATCACTGCACAATGTATAACCAACTTAAATGGCCTTCTTTAAATGTAAGAAGACACATGCATTGGCTCCAGCTGATATTTAAATCCATTTATCTTAACTATCCCCCTTATTTAAAGCAGTATTTTGTACCCTACTCGTCATATCATCAAGTTAGACATTCTGTTCAGATTTATTTCTCTGTCCCCTCTGCAAAAAAATTGATTGGCAGAAGAGCGTTCAAGTTCAAAGCCCCAAATGACTGGAATACTTTACCTGCTGCTATTAGATCTCTGTCATCATTGGGTATGTTTAAACATGCATTATCATCTCACTTTCAACTGGTCTGTACTTGTTATAACTGATATTGATGAAACTGATTTGTTTGACTGTCTCAAATTATAATTCACACAGCTCACAAAGGCACAAAGAGATGACGAAAGCCTACTTGGGTAAAAGTTGATGGCTTTCGTCATCAATAAATCAGGGTTGCCAACTCTCACGCATCTGGCGTGTGACACACGCTTTCCCAAACTATTCTCACGCCAAAAACAAGATGAACCGGAGATCGATTTTAGTTGGTTATTTACAATGTTGAGTTGACTGCTGCTCAAGCTGTGGATCCGCTCCCTCCCCGCCCACACCACTCTTAACAACGTTAACAGACAGCAGAGCAGTGGGAGCCGGTTGGTCAATCCCCGACCCGTATTGCGTATGCGCAGATCCAGTAGAAATGATAAAAAAGTAAAAGTCTGCTGCTTATTGTTCTACTAACTAGGCCAACATAGAGTCAAAGAGTGTTAATTAATATATTTGACAGTTTGGTGTGTGTGTGTGTGTGTGTGTGTGTGTGTGTGTGTGTGTGTGTGTGTGTGTGTGTGTGTGTGTGTGTGTGTGTGTGTGACGATCATTAATTTTGTTGGACACATTTTCCCGGAAATTATTGCGATAACCGATAACATTGTCAGCACCGTTGTATGACCATTTTAGACCACTGACATAATGATAATATATAATAATAATTCAAGTACATCCTTTCAAACTGCTAGTCACATCCTCATGTAAATCGCAATTTATCGAGTTCATTTTTATTTATCGTACGATAAGTCAATGAATTGCTTGGACACAAACATGTGTTTGACTATCATTAGTGAATGAAACTTTGTGCCCTTTATAGTCTGTGTCCAATATTGTGTATTTGTATATATTATATATCATATACAGGGTTGCCAACTCTCACGCATCTGGCGTGTGACACACGCTTTCACTCTCAATCTCACGCTCTCACGCTGCCCAAACTATTCCCACGCCAAAAACAAGAATATCGAAGACTAGAAACGGTTTTGAAAACTTTTGTCAGGTAGTGATCGTCTTCTCAATAGAACATCTTTGATAATGTCTTCTGGCCAATCAGAATCACGATAACGGCGTGGTGTTGTTGCAGGAAGTCCCCACGGAGAATACTTATGCGGTAGTATATCGATACAACATTACTTATTATTATAGAAATCAACACGTAATGAAATAAGACCCCACGGTTTGATGATTGATAGGTGTGTGGACTGTCTTTCATTTTGACACACAGAACAATGGGGGCTATCCACCCTTATCCACAATGTAAAGTAACTCACAGCCTCTTCCCTCTTCAGTGAGGAGCAGCAGGTTCAGCTTTCAGAACAAAGTAACAAAAAACTAAAATGGCATTCATTTTTTAAATATGTCGTGGAGTAATAGATGTATTTATTTTTCTTCTCAAGAGAGTACCAGAATGTGTATTTTATGTTAGTATTTCAAAAAATCTCCTGGGGGAGAATCCCCCCAGACCCCCCTGCAGGGGTTGGGTTTCAGCATGTCAACTCTTTCACCTGTGGGGAAGTTGCAGGATTGGCTCCAGGTCGCACTTTTTATTTACTACAAGACAAATGTGCCTTTTTATTTCATACAGTTCAATTTGGATTGAGACAGGGAAATAATCTAAACCTCACGCGTGGCGTTTCACTGTCAAGGGGAGCGTGTATGTAATTACATTGCAAATACTGACTTGAGCCCCACCACTGTATGGGTTAGCCCTACCATAGATTACCCAACACAAATACTCTGGAGCCGCAACTGCCGACCCGTATTGCGCATGCGCAGATCTAAGATCCAGTAGAAATGATAACAAAGTAAAAGTCTGCTGCTTATTGTTCTACTAGGCCAAAATAGAGTCAAAGAGTATATAATTACATTACATTTATCTGACGCTTTTATCCAAAGCGACTATATGAGAGTGAGAGTGTGTTAATTAATATAATTTGGCAGTTTGGAGTAAGTCTGTAGATGTGTTTGTGTGTGTGTGTTTCATGTATAGGCCTCTCACGGTAATTAATTTTGTTGGATACATTTTCCCGGAAATTATTACGATAAACGATAATATTGTCGGCACCGTTGTATGACCATTTTAGACCACTGACATAATGATAATATATAATAATAATTCAAGTACATCCTTTCAAACTGCTAGTCACATCCTCATGTAAATGGCAATTTATCGAGTTCATTTTTATTTATCGTACGATAAGTCAATTAATTGCTTATCGCGACAGGCACACAATAAAACAGTGGAAACAAACATGTGTTTGACTTTCATTAGTGAATGAAACTGTGTGCCCTTTATAGTCTGTGTCTAATATTGTGTACTTGTATATATTGTATATATATCCTATATATATGCTAAGGTCCCGCTGCTGAAACGATAGCAGTCATTTAGTGCGCATAATGTGTAATCAAACCCATTATATCAAAATCTCACTCCAGCCAGGAACCCAAAGTTGGCAACCCTGCATATATATATCCTGCTAAGGTCCCGCTGCTGACACGATAGCAGTCATTTAGTGCGCATATGTGTAATCAAACCCATGACATCAAAATCTCACTCCAGCCAGGAACTCCAAGTTGGCAACCCTGAATAAATACAGTTGAAAATGAAGGGTTCAAGAACTTGATGAAGACGCTGGATAAGTGGTACTCAGTGCCTTCCCGCAACTACTTTTCACGTACTGCATTGCCTGCCATGTACTACAAGACTCGAACTACAGTCGAGACAGAACTGAAAGATGTCCAGCACTTTGCGACAACAACTGACCTGTGGTCCACTCGTACCATGGAACCATATATGAGCCTGACGGTGCATTTCATCACCAGTGATTTCACCAAAAGTCGGTGCCTACAGACAGCTTTCTTCCCCGTGGACCACACGGGCGACGAAATTGCAGTGGGACTAATTAAGTCTCCACTCCTGGAGCTTGGATCCGAAAAGGATGGTGTGCATCACTACAGATAGTGGATCAAACATCATAAAAGCATCCGACATAAACAAATGTACAAGGCTCCAGTGTTTTGTAGGGATGTAACAATACCAAAAACTCACGGTACGATGATATCGCGATAACAAGTCCACGGTATATTATTTATCGCGATATTGAATAATAAAGGGGAAACATTTTTTTTTCAATAAAAACATTTTTTACTTTCAAAATGTTTCTTTATTAAATAATAAATCTGATTTGTACAGCATTTTAGTAGGATAGCAGTATTTTAAAGTGTCAAAAACAAAGTGACAGACTGGAACAAGAAAACCAGTGTTTTTGTACAGTACTACCAAACAAAGTAGGCATTTTCTTTGTGCCACTGCATCTCACAAATAAACAAGGACATTTAATAATCAGACCCTGCAATAAAATAAATCAAGTGTCACTTTAGTTTTTCAAGTAACTCAACTCAAACTCACTAGTCACTCACTCAGCATCATCAGACAGGTTTTTAGGAATATGAGAATATCCACATTTCCAGGTATTTATAAGCTGGGATGTTTGGGCATTAACAATATCCCCTGCTCTGGAAAAAACTCTCTCGCTTGGTACTGATGTTGCTGGGACAGCAGTGGTCGCGTTAACCGAATATTTTATTTAACAATGACGGAAAAATCTGAAAGCAGTCTGTCATTTTGACAGATTAGAACAAACTCGGAACAGCGCCAACGTTTCCCCGCAGCGAGGCTCTGGTGTTATGCCGTGTTATGCATGCCCTCCAAAAGGAAATGATATAGTTTCCAAACCGTACTTTGCCGTACAGATCAATACGTGTACGGGTTTTGCTGTGCGCGCTGCCGCGAGGTGCATGCACACACAGCATAACCCCCCCCCCGTTGACAGTTCACGAGCGTGCTCTCTCGTGAACTGTTCAGACCCGACGGGTAATAAGGGATTATGACGAACATTTTACGATCCTGTCTGTCAAAATGACGGACAGCGAAAAAGTCTAACGCCACCTCAGTGGGACGGAGAGATATGCTTTGGCCATGGGTGACAGCAGTGGGTCAAACTGTGCATTGTCTCTCCACTACTTCAAAAACAATGCACTCATCTAAAACAAAAACTGGGGGCAAATTCAAAGCTGTTCCGGTGCCATGTCAGTGGCCATCTCCATTGATTCTTCTGTGGAAGCAAAACTGCTACTCTCCACTTCTGATTCTGCCAGGAGTTCTTCTACTTTCTGTAAATGTACTGTTAGAAATTAAAATCAATGTTTTGATGGCATAATGTACCTTAAACATACCGTCAGTTTAAATGCTGTTTTATACTGAAAAACCAGAAGTTCTTGTGCACAACCAGTTGTTAAGCTTTTATTCTGAAAATCCTTCATCTCCGGTTAGCATTTAGCATGAGGCTAATATACCATTTACTATAGAGGTGAATTTAGCAGCGATATGATATGATGTTGCACACCGAAACCTACTGATTTCAACACTACAACTACAGACGTCGAGATATTATTATTGTTGAATATTAAATGAAGGTACAGTTTATTTGTGTACGTTATTGTTTACAGATGTGGGTAGCATGTGACAACATCAGGAACGACCGGAAACCAAACTGCCGTGAAGTATTTCCTGTATTTTTTGGAGTATTGATTACAGCGTTTAAAATGTGTTAAATGAAAAGTCATGAAAGAGTTAAGGAAGAGAAAAGGCATGTTTAGATATATTGAATGTACAATGTCTGTATCCTCTGATATGCGTAACAACGGACATTAAAACGTTGGAGAGCCGGCCCGCAGGGAGGAGCCAGCTGAGGATATAAAAACAACGGGACCTGAGGGGTTCGGCCTCTTTCTTCACCTGCCAGAGCCAGAGACACAGCTGCTTTTCTGTCGAACAATATTCTGTTTGTAACATAACCGCGCCTATAATTTTAATTAAAGTACCAATTTGAAACCATCTCAGAGACTCCATTTAGTCTCCTTTTTAAGCTTCTCTCCTGGACGCGAGAATAACCAACACAGATAACAATTGGGACCAGCTGACGTGATTCTCGTTAGACCGGGAGAGACTACACAGCCGGCTGTTGCCCGGAACCGCTGGCAATCCGTTCGACACACAAAGAGCTCAAACAATTCGGTAAGAAGAAACCTGTTATGTCAAAATTATTCGATAGTTTATGCAGGACAATCTTAGGATTGTGTGTTGGACGGCTGCTTCCGGTTCCTGAAAATAGCTGGGAAATTAATGTTAAAACAACCACATTTATAACAATAACACGTGGCGTTGTTTTGTCACAAGCAGGTGAGTTCAAATGACTTATTATTCTTATATTTAACCCTGCATGCTATTCGTTTGTCTGTTATTACATGTCGGCAAGAGGCTAATCGCTCCAATAAGTGTTTTTTGTTACGTTTGAAGTTAACGTGAATAGTTTGAGGCTATTAAGCAGTCGGGACTGCTTGAGACAAAGAACACAATCACAGTGGAAGCTGAGAATATTGGAGTGAGTGTTTGTGTTAAAGACAGTGTAAGGCTGTTTTTCTTTTTAAAAGTCCTTTGTGTGATGAGGGCAATCATTTCAAGTGTTTCTTGTTACGTTTTAATTTAACGTGAATAGTTTGAGGCTATTAAACAGTGGGGACTGTTTGAGACAAGAACAAAGTTGAGTGAGTGTTTTAATTACAGTGTGAGGCTTTCTTTTTAAAAAAGTCCTTTTCGGGGAAAAGGCCTGAAAAGTTTGAAGCTTTCAGTGGTTGTATTTTCTGTTTTCAAACAGACATTGCGTGTGGATTACGACGAGAAATGCGACATTTGTGGGTTAGATAGACGATATTCTGCTGATTATGTTTGGATAGCGTCTTACTTTGTCCCATTACAGCGTGTTTAAACAGAGGAGATAACCATACTGGCTCTTAAAGTCAAAACATTACATACATGGGTTGAGGGCTATGACGTAAGGGTATGAGGCCCATTTATAATTGTACAATAAATAGAAATGTTATTTTAAACTGCAGTGTTGTTTTGTGTTGAATCTTTAGACTAAAAGATCACCCAGCCATTATTTCAACTCCGCTGTGAGAGCCACGAGGTGTTTTCAAATCCCTTTGTTCTTCAGGTCAAAGGTTGGAAAATCAGTTTCCACCAGTTTACAATGAACCACACGGCAGTCGCCATTTCGTGAAATGCTAATTGAAAGTACTCTCACACACTCAGTCCTACTTACATGAGGCTAGGCACTCCTTCTTGAGAAGGATAAATCATATTTCTTTGCAGAGTTGGAACTATAAAATAGACAGGTTATTTTACCGTGGGAAGTTTGGTATTTGTAGGGATCTGATTTTGGAAGTTTATTTTCTGCTTGCAAGTGTGAATTGATGTTTTTTTTAAATATTCCAGTTTGCAAATGTGTTTTGGCGGTTATGTGATGTGTTGTTTTGCCATGGTGTAATGTTCTTCCCTAGTGTAATTCTCTTTCCATTTTTAAGAAGGAAAATAAGCTTTTCTTGTTAAAGAGGTTAGTTTTGCAACAGTAATCCCTAGTGGATTAAGCTGGAAATTACAATAGCGCACTCTGCTGGTAGTAAAGAATTATTACATAAAGGAAACACTCAATAGCATTTTGAAGTTTAATTTTAAGTGTTATAAATAAACACATGCTTCATCGCCGAGATAGAATTGCAAATGGTTTCTAATTATAAGATAAGAAACCTTACATAATACTCTTTCAAAAAAGCAAACAAATGTATTGAAGCTAACACAAGTTATGACATTTCCATAATTCCAAACATTTCGGAAAGTGGAACACAGTAGATTTTCACCAGATTTCTAATTTTTATATTTCAAAGTCAAAACTATACACTGTACAATTGTTATTATTTTTTTAACAATTCTGATTTTAAAAATGTGCATAATTATTACAAAAAATAATCATTTATATTTTATAGATTGACTTTACAAAAAAAAAAAAAAAAAGTCATTTATATTTTATAGATTGACTTTATTAAAAAAAAAAAAAAAAAAAAAAAGATTTAAAGTTCGGACGAACAGCAACGAAGGTGCTAGTCAGAGGATTAGTGCTTCATCTTTGATAACTTCATAAATAGTTAGAGAACATGTGACCAAAACAAACTAAGTTGAGACCAGACGCAGAGCCAGGCTCGACTGCAGATATCAAGGGAAGGATAAAAATCAGATCAGATTCTTTGACCTTTCCAAGTAAAAGACAGAAGACATGGAACCAAATAGAGAAACTGTTGGAACAGTGGCAAACAAGAGGACTGATTCCAGCAGATGATCAACCTGGACCAACAAAAGCCCATAGAAGAGCAGTACTCGACTATGAGCACGAACAATGCCTACAACAGCTAACTATATGGAGGGAAGCTGAAGAAAGATGTATAAGAGTTACAAGTCTGATACTCCATCTGGAATATGCCAGCCTATTGGCACACAGCATAAATGTGGTCCGAGTAGCAGACCTGCCAGTGAGGGAAGACATAGCAGAAAAAACAAAAGACACCGTAGCTTGTAGGAACAAGACAAGGAGAAGGGAGGGGAAACTTCCAGAGAAGGCAGGGCAGACACCTCCAACAATTCAAGCTCAGGAAGAACCAGAGAAGCGTGTACAGTCCATCTTGTGCTACCTGTTTCCCACCACCGCTGTAAAGATTTGCCCATCCATTTCTTCTCATTCTAGAGATGTTGCCTTGAATTGGCTATCAAAAAAGTATAGGATTTAATGTTATAAATATATAATTTTAAAGAAGACACAGGCAGACACCTCAAAAAGTAAAATCTCAGATAGTGCCAGAGAATCAGAAGCAGAACCAACAACCAGGAGGTTTCCAAGGAGGCACAGGCAGAAGACGTTTACGGTTTGAGGGATGTTACCATTGCAGCCAAATGGGCCATTGGGCTAGAGATTGTCCACAACAACAAATGAAACACCCACCACATGCACCAAACAACGGCCCTCCATGCATTTACCCCGGGGAAGGTTTCCATGGAGACAACGGAGGCAGGGGGTCCCAGAGATGTCAAAGACGAACAGGGGTGCCAAACATGACCCAAATGCCACTGACACCCTGGTATCAACCACAACAATGAGGAAGCTTAGAGGGTCAGACAACCAGGTGATGCATCTTCAGCACAAGGGTATTTTGAAATCCAGTTACATTGAGCCATATCTGTCACCACAGGAGGGAGAGGTTTAATTTTTAATGTAAAACAAAATCGAGAGTAGCATTTGCATTTACACACAAAGCATCCACAGAATAGAACATTTAGCAGACTATTTTTGTAACTATGAGAAAGAAAGAGATTACGAGTGATGTTGTTCCCCTACACAGAAAACTATTGTGTCCACAGAGCTAGTGAGGTCAAGACGACGGGTTTCCACCCAAAAATATGAAGACGGAAACCTAGTACTCGCCCAAGACGGAGGATCCTTACCAAGTCCTCCTGTTTACACCGACTGCAGTTCAAGGGGCGTGGAGCTGTTGAGACCTGAAAACAGAAACTCGATTCTGCTGTGGTGAAGTCTGGCTACAAAGGGAGGTGTCCGATAGGGTCGCTTGTCTCAAACCAGTGAAGAAGTCAACAAGAACCCAGCAGAACTAGAGAGTGACTGTTAGCGGGAGAACAGTGACGGAGCGACAGAGACTGGCCCAACATTTTCCAGCCAGTACATAGATAGACCCCGTCAAAGACCGGGGCTGTGTTTAAAGGGGAACTTCATTTATTGTTAGTGGAAGTGTAGTTTTTTAGTCAAACAATTATGTGATTTATGGAGTCAGATCACAGTTTTTCTCAAACAAAATGTTATCGGTCTGAAGTATCTGTTTTAAGGCAATGAGCTGCAGATTAAATAACATAACACTGATTGAGAGCTTGGATGAAGAAGTTGTAGGGTTTTTACAACAGTTTCAAGAATCAGTTTTTATTTATTTATTCTTGAGTAACTTTACTGATTTATAATGTAGTGCGTAAGGCAATATCTCATTTTGAGTGAGGGGCACCAGCCCTTCATGCATGTCACCCTCTGTGAGAATAGTTCGTATTTTCCCTCTAGTTTAGAGAAATATCATTTTATCATATCTTTGTTCAGCAGTAACAACCAATCCTCTAATCCTAGAATTATTGAGACGCATTAGCGACACCAGGGGTATTATTAACTTCCAGAACATTATTGGGAGTTAGGACTGATTTGGCAGAGCTGGAACAAAACAATAAATAGAAATAAGATAAAGATAGAAACAGCTCAAAAGACGAATTGTCTATAGATTTTTATAGATTGTACACTAAAGTGAAAACCTATTTTTGCTTTACATCTGAAAAAGAGTCCAACTTTTGTATACGTTATTATAGTACTCATTATTTAAATTCTGTAACTGACACAACCATGGAGAAAATAGAGATGATGTCAAGAACAAAGCCAAACCAATTGTGGGGTCCCCTAGGGATAAGAGTCAGAATAGCATTGTTGACATCATTGCTCATTACACTTGGCACCTTTCTGGTTGGATGGGGAGTACAATATCAAGTAAGACATGGATCCATTAGTCCACTCATAGAGAATGCCCACATCACTAACAAAACTCCAGCTGAGTTTCAGAGACTTTCACTTATCCCCAGAGCCAAAAGATCAGCTGAGCAACAAGAGGAGGATTTAGAAATACTCGTTCCCAAAGGTGAGGCGGTTATAATCAAGATGATTCACCCCCCATATATGCAGTTCTTGTATCAAATGATGAGATGGGTTTAAGTGATCGGGATAATCAGTGATGGGGATTTACAGATTAGGGGAATCTCCAAATACACTGGATCCATGTTTTAGTCTGTACCAGAAACACCCCCTGTTAAGTTTATGGACAACCGACCGGTGACCTGAGCAAAGTTATTGAAAATGATTACAGTAGAAACAGGCTACTAACCCACAAGTACAGCTTTGTATGTACAAACTCTATGAACAAAATTCCCCAGCAGATTGTGGCGACATTGCAGATATGTCCTGTCACAAAAGTTAGTTACTTATGTTCTAAATAAAAGTGAGATTTAAAAGATGGAGAAAATATGGGGACGTTCTTGTATAGTGTGTGAAATATGTGGTGCTTGAAACATGTAGGTATTTCACCACTGGAAGAAAATGGTTTCCTGAAAGAGTTATTTGGAATAGCCATGTTACAGTGGGTGAAAGCAATGTTTAGGGATATGGCACAACTATTAGTAGACATTAATTACATTTAACATCTAAGACAGATAGTAAGATTAGGAAAATAGAGTGGAAAGGATTGGATTTATTTTACCTCAGTGTGTTAGAATTAACTATAGGTAATGCGTCCCAAGATCTCTCTCTCTCTCTGCCTGTCAGAATGCTACGACCCCATCTTCAGACAAATGACCTCACCACAGGAGACTCCTCCTCCATCGAAAAGACAGAGAACCTGAGCTGAACCAACAACGACCTGAGGCATCCAGAACCATCTCCACCTAAGGCATCCAGAACCAAACCAGCATGCTGACAAAGAGGCAAACTCTCATCGGTCCATCAGACAGGACATGAAGTTCCAGCCTGAGCCACGAGATTTGGCACAAGAGCAGAGTGTGGGACATGAGAGCGGAATACGCCCTCCATGCAACAGCGTAGAGACTGAAAAGGAGGAGATGAAATGCAAAGCAGTTGGGCCACTGAAAAGAGTTACAGCGGGAGGATCCAAGAGCGGATGGACTGAGAAGAAGGCAGGACAGAG
This sequence comes from Harpagifer antarcticus, assembly GCA_902827135.1. Lineage (NCBI taxonomy): Eukaryota > Metazoa > Chordata > Actinopteri > Perciformes > Harpagiferidae > Harpagifer > Harpagifer antarcticus. The sequence continues at coordinate 31,193 of CADEHL010000497.1, read as the reverse complement.
GAGAGGACAGAACCAGAGGAGTTGGCATGAGCCAGCAGAACGTGAGGGGGTCGTGTCTTGACAACCAGAGGGGGAGAGAAGGAACACGGGAGTGAGTGAGTTTACACATAAACACACTTATTAGAAAATAATCCTAAAAACACACTGAGGGTAGAACATATTATTCAATCTTTTCATTATATAACAAATTATTCTTTTAGAGATTCTTATTCATGTGAGAATTTGGGGAAGATTTAATTTGTTACAATATAGATAGCAGGAAAGGTAGAGCTAGAACCAAGCCAAAGAAAGTACTCCAATCTAGAGTATTGGTTTCTCCATCGTAGCATGGTTATTACCATAGGAGAACTGTTAAGGTGGAAGCAACATTTGTTTGTCGTCCAAGATGTAGAGTTTAAAAAAAAAAAAAGACACTAGGCAAAGAGCGATTGAAAATTTAAATTCTGAAAAACTAGTATAATTGGGAGTAATACATGCGGGGCCTTGGATCACTCATTTTAATGGTGCATATTTTTGACAACAAATATCTTTCAGGGAGAAGGGGTCGCTCAACCCACCCTGCAGATGTTCTACATCTTACTTGCAGCTTCAGAGGGAGCGCACGGCACCAGAGTATGAGTTTTTAAAGACAAGTGCCACCACCGCCTAATGCTCATCCATTTAATCAGTGATGACCTGACATTTAGAGATGGTATTTAAAGGAGAAATATATCTGCCATAAGTCAACATTCCTGAATTGAACTAATTATCACATGCTTGGGCACCCAAGTTTCCACACACTGTAAAAGGAGTTAGCATGGTTCTTGTGTTAGTGATATTCCACCGGTTTTCACACCATTTCAGGGACTTTATCACTGCATTAAAACAGACCACCCAAAGCCACCAAGTAGGAACTTTTAAGTGTTGAAATTCTACAACTGTTGTAACTGACCACAATCTTCTCCCAGAAATGACAGTCTAGAATGCCGTATCCCAGAGTAGATGTTTGGTGGTATCGTGGAACTAAAACCTTGTACTCAGTCTTGCCACAGGATTGGGCTGGGACCTAGCACAGCCAGTGATGTTTTTTATGTAGTTAATCAACATGGCGAAACACCCCAAAGCCAGTAGGGCTAAGAGACCAGTCCCAGGGGGAGTTTAGGCTCCACTGGGTACAAGGATAACATAGAGCCCAGGAGAGGCCTAGATGTTGCATTTCCATGTCCTAACGTACCGATTGATCACGACGGCCTCTTCTAGAGAACATATTACTTTCATACCTTAAATGGTATGAAAGGAGGGAGGGTACATTTCTCATGAGGGGACAGTTTCCAATGCTAGTAGAACAGGATGGTCCACCCCATATACAGATGTTGATGAAAATGATGAGTTAGTTTGAATGAGTTTAAATGATATGGATGTTCAGAGATGAGATTGTTCAATGAATGTCCAGCCGATGTGATTATTTAAATGATGAAATCATGTGAAGAAGTGAGCAAACTAAAATGCTAAAATGGAGTGAATCCATTTCAATTAACCTATACTATTCCAAGATAGTGTATTTTTATTATTACATTACACTGGTCCAAGATAGTTTGTTTCATTTTTATTATTTTTCACTGTTCTATATGATAGATTTCATGCATTTTAGAATCATTACTATTTTAAAATGGGTCGTTTCTTTTCACTTTGTAAAAACAAGTGCCTTAACACTGAGCGTGGTATGAGAACGGTTTCTGTGAAAGGAGGGAGGAAGAAATGTACTAATACCAAGCCATTGCTGCTATTTTGAAGAATGATATTGAATGTTAACACTAGAAGTTATGCACAAGGGAAAACTTTTATGTTTGAACACAGTCAAAGTATTTTTTGTAAAGTTGAGGCTATTCGAAACATTCCATTTTGATTGTATGTTTTTGATATGAGTTATGTACTATGCAGAGTTCAGATGAAGAACTCATTGATTTCAGTATTATACACACCTTTTAGGTGTGTAAGGAGGGACTGTTAGAAATTAAAATCAATGTTTAATAGCATAATGTAGCTTAAACATACCGTCAGTTTAAATGCTATTTTATTCTGGAAAAAACCGGAAGTTCTCAATACCAAGCTTTTATTCTGAAAATCCTTCATGACGACATCCGGGACTACCGTCCATTAGTATCACTAAAGTGGCTATTGACGCCGTTAACATGTATTGCATATAAAGTTATGAAAGAGCACACAGGCAACCGGTACACACAGTATCACACACACACAGACACTCAGGTCACACAGAAAGCAAATAGTGAGCACACTGCAGCCAGAGTGGCTGAGTCTGTTCTAGAGGATGTGGTAATGGATGAGGATTTGTTAAGGTTACCTGTTAAAAGGAAAAACGAACAAGTGAGCAAAGGAAGTATGGCTCAAAAAGGGAAGGTGTCAAAGAAGGAGTCGCTGTGTTCCTCCTCTCAGCCAGAGGGAGTCTCAGAGGACTCAGAGGACAGTGACAGCGAGTCATTCTTTGACATAGTTGAGGTAACAAAGGGAGAGGAGTACTCTTTCCAGAGGATCAGATCCTTTCTGGCGGAAACTAAGGGGTGGAGGGGGGGTGAAATTAGATGACTTTTTTGCTGATGTGCAGATCTTTCACAATTCTGCCAGGGTTCTCATGCGGTGCAAAGAAGCCTTAGGGGAACCTTTCTTCAGTGGCCCAGAGAAGGCTCGGTTAAAGAAGATACTTCAGAGGATTAGAGAGGAAACTGCAAAGAATGATGAATAAGTACATCTTGGTTTTATTTTTTATTTTTCTTCAGCCAGGTTTTTGATTTTGTTAGGATGCAACTATAATTTCATTATGAGTGACATAAAGCTGGGCTCTTTAAACATTAACGGGGTCGAGGGGATGCTAAGAGAGCATCTTTATTTACTTTATTAGGAAACAAGAGTTTAAATGTAACGTTTCTCCAGGAAACTCACAGTACTGCTGAGAACGAGAGTGACTGGAGGAGGGAATGGGGGGGAGGGCTTTTTCAGCCATAAGTGCAGCAATAGTGGAGGGGTTGCCATTCTCTTTGCGAGGAGCTTTACACCCTTCTCCTGTACGGTCGATGAGGTCATCCCAGGACACTTGCTCAAAATAAATGCTGAATTTGAAAAAGTTAAAATATGTTTTTTATAAATATTTATGCTCCCAGTGTGGGCGCAGAGAGGCTTTTGTTTTTTGAGAAACTAAAACACACTCTTAGCACCTGTGATAGTGAGGAGTATCTGTTCCTGGGGGGTGACTTCAACTGCACAGAGAACCCTGTGCTGGATAGGAACCACCAGGAACCGCATGCTGCCTCGAAGAGTGCCTTAATAAGATTAACAGAAAGCTTTGAGCTGTGTGATGTTTGGAGGCACTTCCACCCGGGCCAGCGGCAGTACACGTGGGTGCACTCTAGGGATAACCTGTTGTCTCTAGCTAGGCTGGATCGTGTCTATGTTTTTAATCATCACATTAATGTAAGCAGAAGCTGCTCCATCAGTCCAGTGGGAATCTCTGACCATTCCCTCGTACAAGTCTCAGTTTTTATTAATCATGTTAAGTGTAATAGTGCGTATTGGCACTTTAATGCTTCTCGACAACCATTTTAAAAATGTTTTTAAATTATTTTGGGAAAACTACTGTTTATCTAAGAGTGAGTACAATTCTCTTCAGCAGTGGTGGGATGTAGGTAAAGTGAAGATCAAGCAGCTTTGCCTACAGTACACTTTCAATGTCACAAAGGACATGGCTAGATCTCTGAGAGCTCTGGAGAGAGAAGTGGTGGAGCTGCAGGGATTGGCAGACTCCACAGGAGAGCGAGAACATGTTGAAGTTTTCAAAAGTAAAAGCTCAGCTCTGTCTGACCTGCTGGGGTTTTCTGCTCAGGGTGCTCTGCTCAGATCCCGGTTTCAGAACATCGTGAAAATGGATGCTCCCTCTCACTTGTTCTTTGGTCTGGAGCGTAAGAATGGTCAGAGGAGGCTGATGCACTCCCTGCGATCCAATGCTGGGCAGCTGCTTCAGGAGTCCGCCGACATTCGTCAGTGTGCTGTGGAGTTCTACACATTTTAATTTAATTAAAATATTTATTTGGCAGGGACAGTGCACATTGTTTGACATTTCTGTAAATGCGCCAGAGTTAGCTAACAGGCTATTTTTCAAAGAGCTCTACAGAACAGAGTTCCAGGCCGAGCCAGAGGTGGCGCAGTCTTTCTATGAGGGCCTTCCTAACGACCCTGAGGAGGACCATGCTGAGCTGGAGGCGGAGCTCTCTGCGAAGCAGGAAAGTGATGGAGCATGTCATTCACGTAGACCAGACATACTGTGTACCCAGCAGGTTGATAACTGACAACGTGACTCTAATTCGGGATGTTTTGGACCTCTCCGGTTCATTGGGCTGTGAGCTTGGTCTGATTTCTCTAGACCAAGAAAAGGTTTTTGACCGAGTTGAACACCAGTACTTGTGGCAGACGCTGGAAGCTTTTGGGTTCAGCTCTGGTCTCATAGCCAAGATCCAGGTCTTGTACAGGGACATTGAGAGTGTACTGAAGATAAACTGTAGTTTGTGTGCTCCTTTTGAAGCTCAGAGAGGAGTCCGACAGGGCTGCTCTTTGTCCGGGATGCTCTACTCCCTGGCCATAGAGCCCTTTTTACACCGGTTAAGGTCAAAGTTACAGGGTTTCTCTCTTCCTGGCTGTAGGGATGTTTTTAAATTGTCTGCGTATGCAGATGACATAATGGTCTTTGTTAAAAACCAAGATGACATCAATGTTTTAACTGAAATTGTGAGCAATTTTTGCAAAATCTCATCGGCTCGAGTCAATTGGGGGAAAAGTGAGGCCTTAGCAGTAGGAGAGGGCAGTATTGACAGCTTGTTGTTACCTGGGGGCCTTGGTTGGAAAAGGGCAGGGTTAAAGTACCTGGGTATTTATCTTGGTGATGACACGTTTTGTTTGATGTGTGGCCCCCTGTCTGGACAACGCTGCAGGCCTGGCCTCACGTCTGAGCCTCAGATCAGTCCAAGTGGTCAGCCTCCTGCTGCAGAGCTGGAAACAGCAGCTCAGCCAGTCAGAGCTGGCGCTGATCGCTGCTCACTGTAACGGACTGAAGTCTCCAAATGACAATGACTCTTTTCCAGAGATGCGATGTTTTCCTGATCTCAGTTGCGAGGGTTTTTTGTCTGAAAGACTGAAAGCGGACTACGTTTACTTTTGCTTAACAAAAAATGTGGGAGAATTTGAGGCCATGTGGTGCTTTAAAAATGCTTTGTGTTCTGTGGAGAATGAGGATCTTATTTTCAGTCGTTGTCTGAACTGACAATGTGTGTCAATGTGTCTGTTTGGTTATTTGCTTTGTGAATACAAGTGGTTTGAGAGCTCTCTCTCGCTCTCGCTCTCGCTCTCTCGCTCTCGCTCTCTCTCTAAAGACCAGACTGAAGGATGAGATGACTAGCATCATTACTATGTTTATTTTAAATTAATTGGGAACATTGATTTAGTTTATCAACCTTAGTCTTTAACTGCTGAGATATTACTTAAGTTATCAAGTGTAGAATATTAAGGTAATTCTATTTTCCCTTTTCAAGGAGAGTCTCAGCCTCACTCCCACCACAGCTTCCTCCAGTGCCACGCCCCCCCCTGGTGGGAAGAAGAGAAAGACCGTAGGCAGCTTTTTTAAAGTAGCAAAGGGGAACGAAAGAAATATCGACAGCGAAGATGACCCCTTAAAGTGGTGGAATAACAACAAGGGACAATACCCAAGATTGTCCATGCTGGCCAGGAAATACTTATGTATTACTGCGACCAGTAGCCCTTCAGAAAGTGCTTTCAGTACAGGGGGGAACATTGTAACTTGCCAGCTTTCCTCCCTGAAACCTCAGAATGTCGACATGTTGGTGTTCTTAGCCAAGAATCTTAAAGTGCAGTAGATGGACTGTGCTAGTAGCTAGACAGCTAGGCTTTATTTACATTTATTCTGAAGCTGTAACTTTATGTTCTGTTCCGTTTTGATATTCAGTACTGACTGCAGTATTTAAGTTAATCCTTTTGATTCAGTGACATTACTACTCAGTGGAGTCTAGCACTTTGTTTAAGTTTATGTTTTAGGCTTTTTTAATATTATTATTCTAAAGCTGTGACTGTTTTGTTTTCATATTCAGCACTGTGGTGAGGTATTTTGAGTAACTTAAGTGCATTCCTCCCTGTAACAAACAGGTTGGTGTTGTTGTACAGTAGTTGGGTGTCCTGTCACTGTGGACAGGTGCTACTGCAAAGTTTACATGTTGTTATTATAAAGCTACTTAGTTACTGGACGTTTTGTTACCAGAGAGACTTGAGTTTAAGTCAATCACTTGTTCAAACTACTGTTTAAAGCCACAGTAGTTGGCTGTCAAATTCATTTTAGTTACTCTATGTTTTTGCTACAAGAAACTGAGACTTGGATTTAAGTCAAGCACTTGTTGATGGTGTCTGTTTAAAGCCACAATAGCTGGCTCCAGGTGCCACATTTTGAATGTAGTAATGTTTGTTCAGTATTCAGCAACTACAGACTAAAGACAAAGTTATGTTTTTGTTACAAGAGAGACAAATGTTGTCTGTTTAAATTCATTGTACCCACGTGACGTGTAAGAGTGCAATAAATATTTTCATTGAAACGATGAGAATCGTGATCTCAATTCTTATGGAGGAAAATCGTGATTCACATTTGAGCAAGAATCGTGCAGCACTAACACACACACACTCTAATTGATACTAGAGGGGTATTTGATGAATGAGTCTTATTTCCAGGAAGTATAAGACTGATTATTATAATAATAGTATATACATATATACAATATATATTAGGGATGGTTTTTGGGGCCGATCGCCGGAATCAGAATCGGCCGATACCGATCGCCGATCTGATCATAGGGTGGGTGGGGGCTATGGGGATCTTCTATTTAAAGTGTTGTATTGTGAATTGTGTAGCAGTTAGCCGGTAATTACCGGACTATGACCTGTAATATATGCTGATGTTTAAAACTCAGTTAATGGGGCTCATTTTTATATTACTTGAGTTTATAATCGTAACGGATCGAAAGGTTCAGATTCATTTTTCAATAAATTATACGCTAACACACACAGTAAACAACATTATTATTACATTCAAATGAAGAACATTATTCAACTTTACATTAACTTTGGCTAATAACCCGGGAGAAATGAGCGGAAGCGCTCTCTCTCCCTCAGCCCGTCAGTATCTCATGCAGCTCGCTGATCCAGTAATGAGTGAACCGACAGTGAAGAATAAACATATTTATAACTAGTTTAGCTTGTTCCAGAGGTAGAAAAAATAGCGAAGTGTGTGTTTTGCTCCGCTCACCGGTCCGTCACAGCGGGTGGACCTGCAGGATTTCTGCTTCACACTCGTTGCATACCGCTATTTTATTGACTTTTTCGGACACTTAAAATACTGCCAGACTGGTGAAGCCATTTTGGCCAGCTTGTTTTGACGCGCACAGAGAAAAGTGTGTATATATATACTATTATTATTTATAATAATAATATGAAGAAATTATAACCCTATCTGTGCAAAAGTAACCAGCTTTTGCACTGAACAAGTTCTAGAAGGAAAATCAGGCTGAATAAAACAGAGCCTGGTGCATAGCTCACATGTTGCTGCTTGTTTCAAGCAACAGTAAGTATACATTACTTTTAACAAAGCTAGCACTGAACCAACTAAGACCCTTATTTATAATTTAATAATGTGCCACTTACTTTATTGAGGGGATGTGCAAGGCTGTTCTCCCTCAAACTGAATATTTGTTTGAGCTTTTAAACTCAAATGAGCTTTATTTCAGAGCAGTACTGAACCAGAAAACGGCATCCTATAAACATTCACCCTAGGGGCGTGTGCGTTTTCAATCTTGAGCTCAGCACCACACCAGTGACGTGAGGTGAGGTTCATGGCTGGTGAGGCACTGACTCTTTCAGAGTTCGATTTACAAATATTATTATATTTTTAGCTTCATCGAAATATTCTGTTATTTTCAAAAGCATTTTTTGTCTGATGCTTCGATTCATTTTAAACAGACCGTTCGACAAAAGGATACCCACAAAATGTAGTTTCATTTAAATATTGGATTTGTTTCTCTTTAGTAAGCTCCCATTTTCAATAAAATGGTGGTCTTACCTTAACGCTCCGTCCACACAGCGGCGGGCGTTGACGCTTGCCGGCGGGCGTGTCTGACACTCGACCAACAACCAATCACATGAATCTCCCGCCTCTGACACACAAGCAGCGGTTTGATTGGCTAGAGCTTGTACTGGCATATGATTCGATTGGCTGACGCTTCTGCCGAGGCGTAAAAATTGAACATTGCTCAACTTTTGCAGCGAGCCACGCCAGCAACACTCCGCATCGCTTCCCACGATGCAGTTTGGCTAAAAGTGATATCACCCCATTCAAAGTGAATGGGCAGAAGCGTTCGAAGCTTCAAAGCATGCCGCTGTGTGGACGGGCCGTTACTTGAAGGTGAAGTCCATGCGCCTATCCTTCTGGACAAAAATCTGTATTACTTTTTTGTAAAAGTCCTCCTTATCCTCTTGTAGTTTGAAAATTCTAGCTTGTTGTTTCCGTCTACCGCAAGCCCCCAGGAAGTGCGGAAATATTCGTTGTGTCCAAACGGCGGTACTACAATTTCCGTATCAGTCCGTGACGTCACCCGGCCCAGAAATGCGCTTTCACAGCAAGTACTTTGCCGTACTTAGTTCATCAGAACCCTGATGCGCCAATCAGCAGCTTTGATAAAAATGAACGAGACCCCGCCTCCCAAGCTGTATCCAAGCCCCCAGAAAGTGCGCCGGACTCTGAGGAAAATATTCGTTGTGTGTGGCCGTTTCTCAATGTCTCCACTATTTCAAGTATACTACGTCATTGAGTGGCGCCGAATGCTGGGCATTTAACAAGCATTTAAACAGTCCTTCGGTGCCACTCGATGACGTAGTATACTTGAAATAGTGGCTTTGCAGCAGGTTTACACGACATTGTGAAACGGTCTCTGTCTCGGTTTCTCAATGTCGAGGAGGCTTGCTTGGTAGCACATGTATGCTGGGCATTTAAACAGTCCTTCGGCGCCACTCGATGACGTAGTATACTTGAAATAGTGGCTCTGGAGCAGCTTTACTCGACATTGAGAAACGGCCTGTGACTACCCGATCCGCATCCCTACCCGATCCGCATTGCGCATGTGCGAGATGGTCCGCCATATTGGACAACTAAATGCGGCAACCCAAATAGGACACTTGACGTCTAGACGGCTGCCCAATATGCATTGCGCATGTGCGAGATTTAAACTTAAACGGTTGCCCGATTTGCATTGCTATATATAATTCCAAAGCTGGTAAAGACCTTTCAAATTTAGCAGTAATAGTCATATAAGAAAAGTACTGATCTAATAACAGAGATTTGTTCTTGAATCAACTTTTTTATGGAAAATCTTTTATGTCATTTTATTTAATTTGAAATAAAATGAAAGACATTCACCGTCTGGGATGTGTACACGCCAGGCAGCTTGAAAGCTTCAACACGACAGAAGAGGGGCAGTAACTCCTTCAAGCCTTTCCATAAGAACCTGTGTAGCATCGATCAAACATGATTCATATGGCCAAAGGTATTTCCCCGTAAGAGCTAAAGTCATTATTCCATTATTCTATAAATTAATTACTTAATCTGCAACATTTTGATAATTGATTGATTCCAACAGTTCGCTGTTCACAATTGTTGGCGCAGATATCTCTGCTCTGCGCCGATCCTATAGGAGTGTGCTTTAAAAGAGGGAAAACTCAAAACAGCCAGGATGAGGGTTAAACAATAATCTGTTTTAATAATAAAAGGTAATAATACAATACACTTTCAAAGGGGTGGGGCGGGCCCCCACTCCCTGCTCTGGTTCTGATGCCGGGAGATCCTTTCATCTGGACGGCAGGAGAAAAAGAGACCGGACCCCAGAACTCAACAGGAGATATTGTAAAAACAAGGGAGGAGCTGTGGTCATAGAAAATCAGAGCGAGCCAGCAGAGGACCTGGACTCTAGCTGTCTCATGTTACTGCAGCTTTCATCCACACACACACCCTTCCTGCGCATTCCAGAGACTTGAATTGTCTAAAGAATATCCCTTGCTCACAAAGATAATACATATTAATACTCTCAAATTTCCAGCTTCTGGTTACACAGACTGCTTATTATGAATACAAAGTAATTAAACACACATATACTATTCAAGATATGTAGACTTCTCTGAAACATGACATACTGGAGACCTTAAGCAGAAGAACTCTCATCCACCCCGCCTGCTTAACTTCCCCTCCCCCAGAGTAATAAAACCTGTTTAGCACCCAGGAATGTTTGAAGCAAGTTTAGTCCTCACATTTATGAAAGGATAAAACAGAGAAATCAATACAAAACACAAACACAGGTATTGTTTGAACAGTATTCACTTAACTGCTACTATTGATAATTACCAGAGAAACTCCAGGGCCTCTTTCAATATCTGGAAATTGCAACAAGACTTTCTGCCATTTCTAATGTAACACTCTTCCCAAATATCAGATTATAATAATCTTCACCATAAAGATTAGCAACTCCAATTACATGAGGACAGAAAGTAATCATGTGTTTTCTCTCTCAGATGTTTCTTCTACAGAACTGCTGACAGAGGACAGGAAGCCGAGAAATGCTGAGATATTTCTGGGTGAGATTCAAACAGTAAGGATCAATTGACAGACTGAATATGACATTAAGAAGGAAATGAGGCGTTGCCCATCTGCTACTCCATAATGACTATCAATATTCTTTTAAGTTAGTGCAGATGAAAGTCCTGATGTAAAACATATTGGCCTTTAATGCAGAAATGCTTTGTAGTCAACTCGTTTGATGTCCTCTGTATTTCTTGGCTTACTTTTGCTAATTGCATGCACCTGTATATTGTGAAGAGGAGTGATATTACTGAGTCGTCTTCCTTCTCCGTGCCACAATATGCCCTCAAAATGCTATTTACTTTCTGTGAATGCGACATATCAATCAATCAATGTTTATTTATATAGCCCAATATCACAAATGTTACATTTGTCTAAGTGGACTTCACAGTTTGTACAGAATATCAGTATGACAATACGACACCCTCTGTCCTTAGACCCTCACATCGTACAAGGAAAAACTTCCGAAGAAAACCAACAGTTTAAAGGGAAACATGGGAGAAACCTCAGGGAGAGCAATAATATATATATAATATCCTATTATTTGTAGTGTTCTTACAGTATGCAGTGTATAACTGTCTTCATAGCGATCCGGTCGCGGCAAGATCGATTGAAGCAGCAACCTCTGTAAGGTATATTCTTGGTTAATTCAACTGCTCTGTGTCAGTTAGTTTACTCTTTTAATTGTTCTGTAGTCATTTTAGCTGGTAGAGATCTGTACATCTCAGATCTGCTCAGAGGAAAGCTGTAATTCTGCTCATCTCTGAAGCCCAGTCGAAACCGCGTGAGAATATACACGCCCTGTCTAGCTGTCGCCCATCAGCTGTAGAGAGTTAACTAATTAGAGGGGCGTGGCCCCACTGCTGTGTGAACTCATCAATCAGGCTCCTTTTTAGTTAGCTATTTCCTGGAGCGTCAGCTTCAGCGTCAGACAGACGAAGACTGACAAAGACATTGGAGTCCTCCGGGAGTCACGAGGAGGCAAATCCTACTTTGATTGAGCTAAGTATCGCTGGTATTTTATTTCATTTTGGTTAGTCCCGCATGCTATAATCATGTGTATTTTCTCCATTCCCGTTCATGTGTCCTCTCGCCACTATCACTGGCCCCGTGTATCTCGTAATCGAAATATTCGGCCTGCTCTCGTCTATCCCACATGCTCCTCTGACATCCAACACTTAGTTTCAGGTGGCCTGTGGAACTGCCAGTCAGCTGTTCCTAAGGCTGACTTCATCTCTGGCTACGCTTCCCTGCAGTCTCTGGATTTCCTTGCCCTCACGGAGACCTGGATTACTCCATCCAACACATCCACCCCAGCAGCTCTCTCCACAGCATATTCCTTCTCCCATACGCCCAGACCCACTGGCAGAGGAGGTGGCACTGGTCTCCTGCTCTCTCCCAAATGGAGCTTTTCCCTCTTCAAGCTTCCTAACTTCACTCCTTCCACCTTTGAATTCCATGCCGTCACAGTATCCCATCCTATACAATTAACCATTGTTGTTCTCTACCGTCCACCAGGTGCCTTGGGGGACTTCTTGGAGGAATTAGATCATCTTCTCTCACACATCCCTGAAACTGGCCCTCCGGCTGTACTTCTCGGAGACTTCAACCTCCAGACGGGGAAGATAGACGAACTAATATCTCTGTTAACCGCCTTCGCTTTCTCATTGTCTCCATCCCCACCAACTCATAAAGCTGGCAATGTCCTTGATCTCATATTCTCAAGGAATTGCACTACTTCTAACCTCTCTGTTAACCCGCTCCACACATCCGATCACTTCTTCCTTTCATTCTCTCTACCCCTTTCCAAACATAACAAAATAATCTCTTCTCAGCCTGCACCTGTCCGCCGTAACCTTCGTTCCCTCTCCCCCTCTACCTTTGCCTCATTGGTGCTCTCAGCCCTCCCTTCCTCTGATTCGTTTCAACTCCTGCCTCCAAACTCTGCTGCAGAAACTCTCCTCTCTACTCTCTCATCCTCTCTGGACTCTCTCTGTCCTCTCACATCTCGGCAGGCTCGTCAGTCCCCCCCTGCTCCCTGGCTAAATGACGCACTGCGTGCTAATAGAACCGTCCTTCGGGCAGCAGAGCGGAAATGGTGGAAATCCAGACACCGTGACGACCTCCTAACCTATCAGGCTCTCCTCTCCTCTTTCTCTGCCTCCATCTCTCAGGCAAAGAGCACTTTCTTTCAAGATAAGATCCAATCTTCCTATTCCAATCCCAAAAAACTATTTTCCATCTTCTCCACCCTCTTGGACCCTCCCAAAGCCCCTCCCCCCTCCTCACTTCTGTCAAGCGACTTTGTTAACCACTTCGAAAAAAAGGTTGATGATATTCGCTCTTCTTTTTCTGACTCACCTTTACTGACCGCAGGGTCACCAGACCCTCCTTTCAACCACTCACTAACCTCCTTTTCCCCTCTCTCTCCAAGTGAGGTTCTTACCCTCATTACCTCTGCCCGCCCTACCACCTGTCCTCTGGACCCCATCCCTTCAAACCTCCTTAAGACTATCGCTCCTGAAATTCTACCGTTTCTCACCCATTTCATCAACACTTCTCTAACTTCTGGTCACTTTCCAAACAGTCTCAAGGAGGCGAGAGTAAACCCTCTCCTAAAGAAACCCACTCTCAACCCGTCCGATGTTATAAACTACAGGCCTGTCTCTCTCCTCCCGTTCCTGTCTAAAACACTTGAACGCGCTGTCTTTAAACAACTCTCCTGTTATCTCCACCAGAACAACCTCCTGGATCCGCACCAGTCTGGTTTCAAGGCAGGTCACTCCACAGAAACGGCCCTCCTTGCTGTCACTGAGGAACTGCACACTGCTAAAGCTGCATCCCTCTCCTCTGTCATCATCATGTTGGACCTGTCAGCTGCATTCGACACGGTGAACCATCAGATCCTCCTTCGCACTCTCCAAGAACTTGGAGTTTCAGGCTCTGCACTCTCCCTCCTCGCCTCATACCTCAAAGACCGTACCTACAGGGTAACTTGGAGAGGGTCTGAGTCTGACCCTTGTCAATTAACTACAGGGGTCCCTCAGGGCTCTGTTCTTGGTCCCCTCCTTTTCTCTCTGTACACAAACTCGCTCGGATCGGTCATTAGCCCGCATGGTTTTTCTTACCACTGCTATGCTGACGACACCCAATTGATTCTGTCCTTTCCCCGCTCAGAGACCCAGGTCGTCGCACGCATCTCTGCTTGTCTAGCTGACATCTCTCAGTGGATGTCTGCTCATCACCTCAAGCTCAACCTTGACAAGACTGAACTGCTTTTCCTTCCGGGAAAAGATTGTCCTACTCTTGACCTGACGATCAACATCGGCACCTCTGTTGTTTCCCCGACTCTGACCGCAAGGAATCTGGGTGTGACCCTGGATAACAACCTCTCCTTCACTGCAAACATCGCTGCTACAACTCGTTGCTGCAGATATACGCTGTACAACATCAGGAAGATTCGTCCCCAGCTGACCCAGAAAGCCACCCAGGTTCTGGTCCAGGCTCTCGTCACCTCACGCCTAGACTATTGCAACTCCCTCCTGGCTGGTCTACCTGCATGTGCCATCCGACCTCTGCAGCTCATCCAGAATGCAGCGGCTCGTCTGGTCTTCAACCTTCCAAAATTTTCCCACACCACTCCGCTCCTTCGCTCCCTTCACTGGCTCCCGGTAACTGCTAGAATCCACTTCAAGACACTAGTACTTGCATACCATGCTGCGAATGGATCTGGCCCTTCCTACATCCAGGACATGGTTAAACTGTACACCCCAGCGCGTGCACTCCGCTCGGCATCAGCCAAACGACTCGCTGCACCCTCGCTGCGAGGTGGACCCAAGTTCCCATCAGCAAAAACACGTGGGTTTGCTATCCTGGCTCCAAGATGGTGGAATGAGCTCCCCATTGACATCAGGACGGCAGAAAGCCTGCACATCTTCCGGCGCAGACTGAAAACTCATCTCTTTCGACTCCACTTCGAGCGATAGAATTACTAACAAAGCACTTATATACTAACATAGGACTGGCTTATCTATAGCCAGCTGACAAAGCACTTATATACTAACATAGGACTGGCCTATCTATAGCCAGCTGAGTAGCACTTGAAATGTGTGGCTCTATGATACCTGCTGTACTTATATGATTCTGTTTTTCTTCTGGGCTGTGTCTTCCTGGTCGTATGTACTTATTGTAAGTCGCTTTGGACAAAAGCGTCTGCTAAATGCAATGTAATGTAATGTAATGTAATAACTACAGAGTTGTAGTTAGCCCATTCACCGTCACACTCCCTCATTAACATACAGGAGGAACATGTCAATGAAAACAAAGATATTCTGATTCAAACATTAATCATTACATTGAACTAAATGTAAAAATGAATTTACATTGATTTTTTTTAAATGTAGGTCGCAGTTAACATGGCTATTAACATTGTTGTATTCTCATATTGATAACCATCCTGTCGTGTTCGACCAATCTTCTGACCAATCATAAATATTGTGTTTTACATTTGATTGCCTCAAGGCCTTATGATATCCTCCACGGTGACATTTGAAGATCAAACTCAACTTTGTAACACCTATGATATTCACGGTCAAAAAAGGAATGGTAACCCCAGATTATGCTCATCCATCAGATAGTAAAACATACATGTTTGCTGTCCTAACAAACCGTTGGCTCGAGACTTTTCAAATCTTATTGATGCCTTTAATCTTGTTCAATTGGTTTCTGTCCCCACGCACAAACAAGGGCATACTCTTGATCTTGTCCTGTCTTATGGTCTATCAATATGTAATGTTGAGATATGCGACTCAATTTTCTCCTGTTCTATTTGACGTCACTATCCCTTGTGTTGTTGGTAAACAGTGTCCACAGTCTGCTCATTTTCGTCGCATGCTTAAACCCTCCACCGCTGTTCAGTTTTCTGCTGCCTTCAAAAATGATGTGGATGACAGAGCATATCCTATTACTGGTGATACAGAGGAGTTACTTTCTTTCTTTAACTCCTCTTGTCAAGACAACCTTGATACTATTGCTCCACTAAAAGCTGTTTGCCCTAAAGTTAAGTCTGAACCATGGTTAAATGAGTCCACTTGTACTGCCAGACAGGAGTGCAGAAGAGCTGAACGCAAAGGGAAAAAGACAGGCTGCGTGTGTCTTATGATATTTAAAAGGGCTCCTGGTGTAGATATCAGAAAGTTGTTTAAACGGAAAAAACAAAGTATTTTTCAGATGTTATACGCCGTGGTGCTTTTATATGTACAAAAGTGGTGGGGCACAAAAAACTTAGATGTCTATATATAAGCTTCTCCAGTGAGGTTCATGGTTGGTGAGGCACTGGCACTGACTCTTCAGGTTTACAAATATTATATTTTGACCTAAATCAAAATATAATTATTATTTTCAAAAGCTTTTTTTGTCTGATGCTTCGATTAATTTTAAACAGACAGTTCAACAAAAGGATACCCAAAAAATGTAATTGTATCATTTAAATATTGAATTGTTCTCTCTTAGTAAGATCCCATTTTTAATAAAATTGCGGTCTTACCTTGACTTGAAGATTAAGTCTATTTGCCTGTCCTTCTGGACAAAAATCTCTATTTTTTTGGAAAAGTCCTCCTTATCATCTTGTAGTTTCAAGAGTCTATCATAAATCTAATCGATGGATTTATGATTCGAAAATGATAAAAGTAGTCAAGGGAAACAATGTGCAGCTTACTTCCGGGTTTTAGGACGCGTCACTGCAGCTCTCTCGTGTCCTCTTCACACACCACACTTTTCGCGGCACACATACTTAAAGCCAATCAGCTCTGAATTATGTGAGATGACGTATGGTGGGGATGGCAGCTCAGTGCCCCTATGGTCATTATTTTTTTGCCACACATATTAAATAGGACAATACTCTGAGCATGTGCAGTGTAGTTTTTACAGTCACCGTTCACTTAGACAGTGAGAGGGAGGGGCAGGATCAGGTTTTGTCCCATATGGCTCTAAACAGCTCAATAGGCACACACTGTAGACACTAATTAGAAGAACACAGACTAAAACAGCAATATACAGACGAATCAGATGATTAAACATGATCTTAAAATATATTTTATATATTTTTTTGCATTTTTTTGTAATCATTATTTTTAATACTTTCTGCTTACACTAGGTGGGGCTGTCCCTAATGGCCAGTCGCCACTGGTTATACACAGCGCCATATAAACTGAGAGTTACGTCATCTCCGTTCACTCCAATGGACCACTTTTTTACAGCAATGGCGGATCGTGGAGCCTCTCAATCGTTCCCCGGAAGTTAGCGCCAAGGCTAGCAGAGCTGTAGAGTTGCAGCATAATTGACCGTTCGTGACAGACTTTTAAAGGTAAGAAGAAGTTTAAAGATTTATATTGCAGATATTATCAGTACATCTGATTCAAATTAACATGTGTATTAAAGGATGTCAGTGGAATATCCCTAAATTAGTAGATTTAGGGAACGTTTACAGATAACAGATTAAGCTAGGATACCGGATCAAGTTAGCAACACACGTTGAACAGCCTTTTAATTGTAAATTCCGTTCTCTTAATGTCATTTCGTCCAACGTTGTTGAATTAGAGAAGAGGGGCTTCTAAACGGGATTGTATGCGGGGGTGGAGGGAGTTAAATATTAGATAAATATAACTTTGGTGCGTGTAAGAGTGAGTGTTTTTAGCAGAGCCATATTGTGTCCTTGTGATTATGTTGATTATTACCTGTCTGTATAATGTTGCAGCTCAGCTGATTTTGGATTGATGGCAAAGGGAGAGCGACTTAAGTGAGAGTGAAAACACAAGGTAAGTTTAATACTACCGTTTTATATAAGTAAGCATATTAAACATGTATTCTATCACTGTATTATATAAGTAGTCTTGTTAGTAACCTACTGTATGGCAGGTGGAGGGGCAGTGATGTTACAGGTGGAGGAGCAAAACTGCAAGACTGCAAACTCACAAGACAGAGAAATCGAAGTTTGTTCTCCAGAGAAGAGGTTGATTTCACTTCAATTTTTTCATATTTTCTAGAGATGTGGAAATGGCACAAAAAAAAACTTGAGAGCTGTAACCAAGACAACTGTAACAACATGAGTAGAGAGCCACCAAGGTTTTTCAAGTCCCTCTCTTACTCCATTTTGCCAACCCAAACTTCCAGGTACATGACGGGACACCTTGCTTGTTTTTGTTGTTTGCGCTCCTCTGGCTGGGTGCTGGCAGGTGGAGGGCAGTGATGTTGGCAGGTGGAGGGGCAGTGATGTTACGGGTGGAGGGGCAGTGATGTTAGCTGAGTGCTGGCAGGTGGAAGAGTAATGTTTAGTCCAAATATTTCCATTGTAACGACTAATGGAAATGATTGCAGCTGTGGATCTGTTTGGGGGTTGCTGGATGTGGTAGCTTGGCTGCTGTTGTTCCTTTTCACCTTTTTGGATTGGCTCTTGCTTCTAAAATGGCCATCTTTTAATTATTATTTTTTTCTGTCATTTCTGATTTGTTTGGCCTCAATTCTCAGCCTCAGCCGTATGAATCTCTTTACGAGTTTTGTTGTACTCCACAGCATGACGGAAGCCTGCTGGAGAGGGCCTGAGCTTCTTTCTCCAAGACACCCACTGCGTTGGGGAGCTGCATGAGGGAGGAACCAGTCTTGGTCCTAAATAGTAGAAGACATGGCACTGTACATTTTCGAACATTTAAAATATTATACCACTTAAAAATAAGAAATATTACTTTTGTTACTAAGAGTTCATACTTATTATACCTGTGTCACCTTTCACACTATAGCTGTGATCATGAGCTATGGGCTTTGTAGATACAGGTCCCGGGGTGAATCGTGGTGCAGGGGCCCTTCTCTTTTTGACCACAGGGCGATGCACGAAGATGGTGGGTATAGCCTCTGCTCTCAGCCTAGTCTTGCCCTTTTTTGTCTTGACAAACTGGTCTGCATCAAAATGTGCCTGCGGAGTGACTTGAGGTTACTTCACACACACACAGAACAACTCAGTTTTGTCTGCCCACATACATATTCCATAGTGGTTGAATACACAGTATTAGGAAACACTTTATACTTACTGGACATGTTATACTCATTACATACTGTATATAAAATATGACCAAGAATGTGAGACAACTTTATAGAAATTCATATCACATCTGTTACTGATGCCATTTGTCATACTTTGTTAAACTCACAAATAATAAAGTTCCATAACTTCAGTTGGAACAAATACCACACCTTATCTCCCCAAGGCAATTTCCCATACAATAGGTGTGCTATACTGTATAGGTGTGTATAACCCTTTCTCCTGTCTGTTACTCCCTCTTTCAGCACAAGAACCAGAGGGGGATTCAATGGAGCCTGAATACCTGCACTGAGACCCTCACCCTGCACCCTGAGTCTCAACTCTGTTTTTCAAGCCTTTCCCTGTTTTTTTGTATGAAACAAAAACATTAAGCTTTCCCAATGGTGTGGTTTTCGTTTGGGGAAAAAGTGCAAATGCAATGTTTGTATATAATTACCTCACATATTTTGTTGCTGTTGGTCGTGAAATTGCTCCTGCTGACTTGAGCCAGCCATTTTTCCTCCGCTCTGTGTCAGTGGGGAAGCCGTACATTTGTACTCCTTTCTCTGAGCGATTGGAGCATCCCCAGGCAGCACAGCAAACCATGGTGGCGACTAGGAGGCAGCACATCAAACCAGGACAACACGGAGGAAAAGGCACAGACAAACTGCATGATATTCTATTCAATGTTTATTGAATTCCATGTATTTGCAATGGATGTTCCTAAAACAACACATTTAACATCATCATCATCATCATCATGCTGCTGCTGCTAGTCCTTTGATAGTCACCTGTCAGTCTCCTGTCCTTTCTGAAAGCCATAAAGATGACATTAGTCATTTAGATAACTTGTGTCCTCAATTACCATGGGATTACTGAAACTACCATGAATTTAAGAAAATGGTAAAAATTAATCTAATCTGAATTTTAAAGCATTACTTTCCCCTCCCTCTAAATATATCAATAAACATTAGAAAGTGATGCTCCTGACTACCATACAAGTTTAAGAAGATAATATTGGTTTTAAAGAATTCAAAGCTATAAATAAACAGCAACAGGCTCTTTAACCAACCACTGTTAGCCTAACATGTAAACTAGTTATTCACACTAATCCTAATATTATCACTTACAGATGTAGCGCTTCATTTCAGACGCCTACCCGTGGGGGTTCGTGATCCGCACGGGGTAGGCTGAAAAGGAAACAACACCCCGCAGGACTTGAAACGCCCCCTTGATAAATACATTTAATTATAATGAAACCAGCTGCAATGGATCATGGAATCCACCAGGGGGGAGCCGTGATTAAAATGCTGCCACACTGGAACTCATGTGAAATAAACAGCTGATCTCCAGGTATCTGATATAGTGGATATTTGTTAAGATCCTATGTCACGGATAGGGATCATATTCTGTGCTAAATAAGAGACATGTAATCATTTACTAAACATCACCATGTTTTTATTTAACAAAGTAATGTTTAATTCACGTTGGCGTAAGTACAAAACCATCGCTATGTTTTTAGATCAGGAAATGCAGCCCGGCTCAAACAAACAATTTTCAATCATCATCCTCACGATCATTAATGTATCATATGTTCGGGAGTTGAAATTAATGCACTAAATTTAACCCACGTGAATTTACAACAACAAAAATAATCGCTTTGTTTTTATATCACATCCGACCGGAGGAAAATGAAACACGGCTCTCACTACCGATCATCCTAATCCCACGGGCAAACAATAATATGTACAGTGTTAATAGTTTACTGTATTATTAGTGTCTAATATTACTGAGGATTTCGGAATGGTACTGGATTTTGATTTATTGTATCGGCTTCATATCGCAATATATTCCCGAAGTCTGAAATGCAAAAATGTCCCACATTAGGGCAATTCACCCTACATTTAAATCATTCAAACAAAATCATATTTCGTTTATTTTTAACAAAATAAATGTGGTTTAATCCACATAATTTACTGTGTTGATGTTTACTGTAGTATTGTGCACATTACTTTTCGCTGCTTGTTGCACCCCTGGTTAGAAGCTAAACTGCATTCGTTGTCTCAGTACCTGCAATATGTGCAATAACAATAAAGTTGAATCTAATCTTGAGCAGGAACAAATGTATTTAGGCTACTTAGTATATATATCTGACATTAACGATTAAACACCTTTGTGCATTCTTTAAACCGAGTCAAAGCCGACTCCGGAGGTGGCGGGCACATTAAAGTGTGCAACCTGATTGTTTTATCTTGAAGGTGCCTGATGACATTCATCATTCAAACTAAATCATATTTCCTTTATTTTAAACGAAATAATGTGGGTTTAATCCACATAATTTACTGTGTTAATTGTTTACTGTAGTATTGTTTAACTTGAAGGTGGCCTGATGTGAACATTTCCAAGGAAGAACTCTAGCTTGAATGGCCTTTGTATACAGTAGGCCTACAGTAAAGCCCAACCATTTACACCTTCCTTTTTTCCCGTCCAAAGTTTGAATTGGATAACGTAATGGTTATCGATGGTGCTTTTTATAGCCTATTGTATAATAACCTGTGATTTATATTGCTTTTCAAATGCATATGGCCACCCATTTACACTGCTCTTCCCGTCAAGAATATGAATAGAACTTAGTTAGATCACTTTACATTTCTGCCAAATACATTTTTAATCACACACGTCTCCCCACGTCTCCCCGTCCCCGAAAATAATAAATAAAATAAAAAGAGGAAACAATTTTCAAGTTCAGTTTTTCACCGTTTTATTTAAAATAACTGCCATAACAGACACCATACTGTAGGCCTATCTGCTGCGGAAAACCAGGACGAGCTATTTCGGGATCTGTTTTTCGGGGGGCTCCTCAGTCCTCTCATTTACCCGGCTCCTGATCTATATGCCACTGGTCAATGTTCAGATTTGGGAACCAATTGGAAACATAGGACTCAATCTTTTTCAACCTCTTGATGGAAAAAAAGGAAGGTGTAAATGGTTGAATGATGAATAAACAGTGAGGAGGGGTACAGTATGAAGTACACTAGATATACACAGCAGCCCAGCCTGCAGTATGAACACCAATGAGCGTCAGCTCGAGATACCAGCGAGTCGAGAGAGAGAATGATATCTGCATTTTCTCTTTTGGTTTGATTAGAACACATCCTAGGGATTGTGTTTACAAACATTGACCAGACCGTTCACCAGCCCCCACCCCCCATGTTGCCTATGCTGTCCTGTGTTGCGAACTCTTTGTTTTAAAACAAATTGGCCATCTGGAATGTGTGGAGGAATTCTCCCAAGGGGTCACATTCCACAGCTCTCCCCCCCCCCCCACTCCTGTGATCTCCCAATCCCCAGTCTGTAGGTTTGTGTGGTCACTCACACATTCATGCATTTTAATATGTTGTGCATATTTCTATGCCGTAATTCATACTGGTCCTCTCACGCACATACATTCTCCTTACAGTATACATACATAGGCTATATGAGTCCGTGTATCTACGGACCATTTGTTTTTCTTTATTAAAAAAGTAAACGGAAGAGCGTCTGAGAGGCGTTTTTGCCCTTTTGTTTTTTACCTTACTAAATGGTCTAATGGTCAGTGGAGCGAGGGAGAGGCCCGCGAAACTCGCGGAAGTGATTTCAAAACAAAGAGCACTCGTTTGCTTGGAACAAAGAAAACGGCCAAGACACACATTAGGCGCATTCACACCGCAGTACTTTTCCCACAAAGGTTCATGAGAACTCTTTTGACACGTTCACACCAAAAAGAGCCGGTACTAAAATTAGTTCATGAGAACCTTTTTACCCCCACGAAAGTCCCTGCTAGAGAGCAGGGACTTTCGTTCGGCTCTCTTGTGAGAAAAGAGCTATATTTCCTGATTGGCTGGGAGGATGCAAACCACGCCTCGTAAAACTCCCAAAAAGGTTTTGTGAAGCCGGCCATGTTATTATCCTCGCATTAGCATTATTCACATTAGCATTAGCCCAGCGCGAAATGCAGTGAGACTAACTTATGGGCAACACAAAATAAAACATGGGAGCGGTTGAGATGAGGAGGTGTTGGCGTTCTGGCGATTTACTCTCGGAAGGCTTCAGTAGAAGCTGCTGGGAGTCTCAGCACTTCTACTGAAGCCAGTCCTCAACTCCGGGGACTTCCGGCCGGGGACTTTAGGCGGCAGTATACGCCCTGAAGTGGTTTGCGGCCTGCCAGTAAACCCAAAGCAGAAGAAGAAGAAGAAGTGACGTCTTTTTTTAGGATTTTTGACTTTGTTTAGAGCAGTGATCTTCTCTGCAGCAGAGAGCTAAGCGCTGTCAGGACCGGACCTAAACCTGAAAAGTATTATCATCTGAAATGAATCATTATGTTATTAATATTAAATACATATAAGTATTGTTACAAACTTGTATTTAGAAATACTCTGTTGTAATTATTGATGCATACATGAGTTCATCCATTCAATGTGGCATCTGCTATAATGGGGTTAATGTATGATATTACTTAATATACAATACATTAGAATATATGATATGATAATTATATTTAAGTTTTATTCATTTCTTATTTCATAGTTTCTCATTATTTTTATTTTATCGCTCATCCTTATTTTTGATTTTATTAATCTGTGCTATACCTGTTTTTCACTCACTACTGTGTAAAAACACCCCCAACAATATTACAAAAAATATACTGCATAAAGCAAACTATATACTTTATTTGATCCAAACTGATGTTTTTTTCATTATAGTAGCCTGTGGAAAACCATAACAAATAAGTGATTAAATGCTACAGTATTCAGCAAACACAACTGCAGCGCTTGCAAACATTGCAAACAGACTAAGTTCTTCAACACCAGTTGTCTTTGTGTATTTGTGAATGAAGCGCCATCTCATGGTTAAATCCTGTAATTGAACAAATGGAGAACTTTGGCAATGCCCTCTAGCAATTTGGCAACACCTCCAGCCACTGGGATCCGCTGGGTTTTTGACTGGGGACACACCCATGTGAGTCCTATCTGGAGTGCTACACAGACCCCGGCGTCATGGGCGGGCCCCTGTGGGCCGGGCCCGCCCATCCAGGATTTGGGCCCGCCCATCAGGATTTGGGCCCGTGTTTTAATCAGGGCTGAATACAACATTTTAATTGTTTTAATTATTATGTTCAGTGGGCGGCGCCAGGGTATACTGGGTAGGCTACAGCCATACCAAGAAAATGGCTTAGCCCCACCATGAAAAATGATTTTAAAGTAAGCCAAATAAAGTCCGCCAACCTCGCGCGAAGTAAATTGCCAGACAGCAGTAATAACCGAAGACTAGAAACGGTTTGAAAACTTTTGTCACGGTAGTGATCGTCTTCTCAATAGAACATCTTTGATAATGTCTTCTGGCCAATCAGAATCACGATAACTACGTGGTGTTGTTGCAGGAAGTCCCGACGGAGAATACTTTTGCTGTAGTACATCTCTATACATCGATACAAACATTACGTGTTGATAGAAATCAACACGTAATGAAATAAGACCCCACGGTTTGATGATTGATAGGTGTGTGGGCTGTCTTTCATTTTGACACACAGACAATGGGGGCTATCCACCCTTATCCAAACGTAAAGTCATTCACACAGCCCTCTCCTCATTGTACTCTGAGGAGCCAAGCAGGTTCAGCTTTCAGAACAAAGTAACACAAAAACTTAAAATGGCATTCATTTTTTTTCAATATGTCGGTTAGATGTAAGGCCCTAATAGATTTTATATATTTTTCTTCTCAAGAGAAGTACCAGAATTGTGTATTATTTATGTTTAGTATTTCAAAAAATCTCTTGTTATTTACTTCAAGACCACATGTTCCTTTTATTCATACAGTTCAATTTGTATTGAGACAGGGGAAATAATTCTAAACCTGCACGCGCGGCGTTTTCACTGTCAACGGGAGCGTGTATGTAATTTACATTTGCAAATTACTGATGTGAGCCCCACCACTGTATGGTGGGTTAGCCCTACCAGAGATTACCCCAACAAAAATACTCTGTTTGTTGTTATTTGTAGGGCTTTGTCCTAATATTTATTTTTTTGTTTTAAACTATGTATGATTAGTTTAATACCTTTTTTTTTGTTGCTATGAAATTCTGAATGAAAGGCTGCACGCGAGACTGTTTTTTCGCTGGGTTGAGTCGTGTGGGTTTTTGAGTGAGCTGCGGCACAGCAGCCTGTCAGTTTACTCCTTGCTAGGTTAGTTTGGCTATTCTCATTTATATTTATCTGCAACAATGGATATCAGGAAGTGGTCACACTTATACACTTGACAAGGAATATGGCAACTCAGCGCCAGATGCAGGCACATTAGAAGACATGCAGTCTACGTTACCAACGAGCTAGCCAGCCAGCCAGGGACAAGGGAGGCTGGCAATCAATTATATTTTGAAGAGAAATTGACTCTCACGCCAGCTCTCTCACAAACTCCTGCTCTCTGTGCGCAAGTAGACCACTGCACACGCTTCTCTGCCTCGCTCTAATCTCTCTCTCTCTCCCTTTCTCTCCATCGCTCAACCTCACTCCACATCTCCACCCTGTGTGCGCTCAAGTTTGCCTGCGTGCTTGCCCAAGTGGCACAGCGTTACAAATGTGCCACAAAACCAACCAATGGATGTAGTCTATAATAAGACCGTCAACCGCTTATGGCAACCTAAACCCCCCCCCCCCCTTGACACATCTCGAGATTTCCCGGGACATGTAAGTTTCGGGTTGGGCCCGCCCTGGTAAATCAAATGCCCCGCCCAGAGAAGTATGTCTGCCGCCGGGTCCTGGTGCTACATCTGTAATATTAGCAAATTCTATTTTATTTTTTAAAACATATTGATGTAAATACATACACATATTGATTTGTTGTATAAATATTGCAAATCAAAACCTTTATTCACTAATAATTACCAAAAATCGTAGTTCTATCCTGTTATCAATGCATTCACATTGCCCGCCATGAACTTCCGGGGAACGATCCTCGTCTACATGAACCACGTGACGATAACCGTTTTTGGACTTCCGTTGTCGTAACTCTTCTATCTATATGGCGCTGGTATACGTAATAACTGTCATAAACCCTGTGTTCTTTTAGCACTATACTAAATGTCCCACAATCCATCAACTTAGTAACCTCCACTGAAACCTGTGAGGCGTTTCTACAGTTTTTTGTTGACAAGGTCCCCGCCATCAGAGCAAACATCTCACTTCCTTCCCATGATTCATCTGTCATGGACACTTGCTTAGCTGTTACGCCAGAGGTTTCTTAATACTCTAATTTCCCCTCCTCGACTCCTCCGGTAGTGACCCGGAAATGAATTTCAGCGCGCCATGTTGAAGGACATCTAATTTCTCTAAATGCACATCAAGGACCGAGCATCGAGGAGGCTCTCTGGAGGAGCTCTAACCGAGGATACACTGATGGGTCCTCCACGGCTCCTCCGCGGACGGATTTCCGGGAACGGTGGAGGCGTTACGCAAGGCTGGACTTATCTCAGCCAATGACAGCTCTGCATGCATCCCCTGGATATTATTTTAGTAACTGCTTTCATCGCGACGCGATGTTTACAGGGAGAACAGCTGTGAGGTCCGTGCTGAAAACAGAGCAATGTGTAAAATATATATCAAAATATATATCATTCAGTATAACAGGCTTAACATTACTCTCTGTATTTGTATGCTGTAGTTTAGTAGATACAGTGGGGCAAACAAGTATTTAGTCAGCCACCAATTGTGCAAGTTCTCCCACTTAAAAAGATGAGAGAGGCCTGTAATTGGCATCCTAGGTACACCTCAACTATGAGAGACAAAATGAGAAAAAAAAAAATCCAGAAAATCACATTGTCTGATTTTTAAAGAATTTATTTGCAAATTATGGTGGAAAATAAGTATTTGGTCAATAACAAAAGTTAATCTCAATACTTTGTTATATACCCTTTGTTGGCAATGACAGAGGTCAAACATTTTCTCTAAGTCTTCACAAGGTTTTCACACACTGTTGCTGGAATTTTGGCCCATTCCTCCATGCAGATCTCCTCTAGAGCATGATGTTTTGGGGCTGTCGCTGGGCAACACAAGGCAAGGCAAGTTTATTTATATGGCACTTTTCAACACAAGGCAATTCAAAGTGCTTTACAAAAAATGAAAGACATTAAGAAAATGGCATTTAAAATCAGTCATTAAAAAGAAAAGCTAATAAAATAAACATTAAAAGAAGAAATACATGGATAAACATTAAAAGAAAATATACATGGATAAAAGTTACAGTGCAGTCTAAGATATGAATAGTTCAATTAAAAGCAGCGACAAAAAGAAAAGTCTTTAGCCTAGATTTAAAAGTAGTCAGAGTTGCAGCAGACCTGCAGGTTTCTGGGAGTTTGTTCCAGATATTTGGAGCATAATAACTGAACGCTGCTTTACCATGTTTAGTTCTGACTCTGGGGACAGAAAGCTGACCAGTCCCTGAAGACCTGAGAGATCTGGATGGTTCATAATTTAGCAGTAGATCAGAAATGTATTTTGGGCCTAAACCATTCAAAGCTTTATAAACCAGCAGCAGTATTTTGAAATCTATTCTTTGACACATAGGAAGCCAGTGTAAAGACTTCAGAACAGGAGTGATGTGATCCACTTTCTTAGTGTTAGTGAGGACTCGAGCAGCGGCGTTCTGAATCAGCTGCAGCTTCCCAATAGATTTTTTAGTGAAACCTGTGAAGACACCATTGCAGTAGTCGAGTCGACTGAAGATAAAAGCATGGACAAGTTTTTCCAAATCCTGCTGTGACATTAGTCTTTTAATCCTAGATATGTTCTTTAGGTGATAGTAGGCTGATTTAGTAACTGTTTTAATGTGACTGTTGAAACTCAGGTCAGAGTCCATGACTACACCTAGATTTCTGGCTTCATCTGTTGTTTTGAACATTGCAGACTGAAGCTCAGCGCTAACTTTTATACGTTCTGCCTTGGCTCCAAAAACCATTACCTCAGTTTTATCTTTGTTTAATTGGAGAAAGTTCTGACACATCCAGTCATTGATTTGTTCAATGCCCTTACTCAGTGTTTGAATTGGAGCATAGTCTCCTGGTGAAACTGTTACGTAAATGTGTGTGTCATCTGCATAGCTATGGTAACTGTTGTTTTTCATTATCTGAGCCAGTGGTAGCATGTAGATGTTAAAGAGAAGAGTCCCCAAGATGGAGCCTTGAGGAACCCCACATGTCATATTTGTCAATTCAGATGTGTATTTACCTATAGAAACAAAGTTGTTTCTGTCCTTTAAGTAGGATTCAAACCAATTTAGGACTGTTTCCGAAAGTCCCACCCAGTTTTCCAGTCGGTCTAGTAATATGCTGTGGACAACAGTGTCAAACGCAGCACTGAGATCTAATAATACTAACACTGAAGTTCTGCCACTGTCTGTGTTTAAGTGGATGTCATTAAAGACCTTTACAAGAGCAGTCTCAGTGCTGTGGTTTGGACGAAAGCCTGACTGGAACACATCTAAACAGTTATTTAAATGCAAAAAATTACTCAACTGTTGAAAAACAACTTTTTCAATGATTTTACCTAGAAATGGGAGGTTTGATATGGGCCTATAATTGTTCATTACTGAAACATCTAGATTATTCTTTTTTAAGAGCGGTTTAATGACTGCAGTTTTCAGGGCCTGTGGAAAAATACCTGAGTGAAGAGATTTGTTCACTATATGAAGTAGATCTGAGGCCATGCAAGGCAAAACACTTTGAAAAATCCCGTTGGAATAATATCAAGGCAGCAGGAGGAGGATTTCAGAAGTTGTATAATGTCCTCTAGGTTTTTATCATTAATCTGATGGAATTGTGTCATGGTGTTTGAATTGATGTTAAGTGGACACAGAGACAACACATTTGCTGTTCCTGATGCAGAGGCACTGACTGCTTGTCTGATTTTCTGAATTTTGTCAGTGAAAAGGAGGCAAATCATTGCACGCCCTGGTGGATAGAAATTCAGAGGCTACTGACACTGGGGGGTTAGTTAGTCTGTCGACGGTAGCAAACAAGGCACGTGCGTTGTTTTTGTTTTTGGTAATGATGTCAGAGAAGAACGATTGTCGTGCGTTCTTCAATTCCAAATTATAAAGGCCAAGTCTCTCTTTATAGATTTCAAAGTGAACCTGGAGATTTGTTTTTCACCACCTACGTTCAGCTGTTCGACACTGTCTTTTTCTGTTTCACGGTCATGGCCTTTCTCCGTGGAGATATTTCTTGCCAGACACTTCCTTTACCTTAGTTGGAGCAATGGCATCTATAATATTTTTAATTTTTGAATTAAAATGATCTACTCGCTCATTTACTGAGATGTTAGCAGGGGCAAGTGTGGAAGAAAAATTCTCTGAGTAAACATTTCCCTAGTATTTTCAGTTAAATATCGCTTTGTGGTTACCTCTTTTTGAACATTTTTGTGAACAGAAATAGAGCTCTCAAAAAAAACACAGGAATGATCAGAGAGCGCAACATCAGTCACCACAACCTCAGAGATATTCAGACCCTTTGAGATAATTAAGTCCAGAGTGTGCCCCTTATTGTGCGTGGGCTCCGTCACATGCTGAGTCAGTCCACAGCTATCAAGAACACAAAACAGTTCTTTTGCCCCTCTGTCCTGAGGGTTGTCAACATGGATATTAAAATCACCAACAATGACTAAACGGTCAAAGTCAATACACACTATAGACAGCAGTTCAGTAAAGTCATCATAAAAGCTTGCACAGTATTTGGGTGGTCTCTAGATATTTAGGAACAGAGCTCGAGAGGAGCATTTCAGCTGAAGGGCCACATATTCAAAATAAGCAAAGGTCCCATAAGATGTCTTCCTGCATTGAAGAGAATCATTGAACGGAATAGCAACTCCACCCCCTTTCTTATGCATTCTTTCCTGACTCATAAAACTAAAGTTGGGAGGGGTTGATTCGATAAGAACAGCAGCACAGTTATTTTGTTCAATCTAAGTTTCTGTTAAAAACATAAAATCGAGATTGTGCTCAGTAATAAAATCATTGATTAAAAATGTTTTTCCGGCCAAAGACCTGACATTTAATAAAGCTAGTTTAAGTTTGTTAAACACACTATCAGTCATGTTTTTTGTAACAAGCTGTGGCTGACATGGAATCACTGCTAAATTAGATAAACTCACACAAACGTTTGATCGCTTCCTGTGTCTAAGATGATTCACCGCTCTTAATCTATTACCTATCAACACAGATATCGGCAAAGTTATAGGCAGGCAGGGCCCCAGCATGTGCTGGAAAGAGTTGAGAGTGCCATATACGCCCTTGAGCCTGGACCCAGCACATATCAGTAAGAGATTGTTGAATTTTGTACACACATCCTTATCAGGCTTCGGAGACTGCAGATGCTTTCTTGAAGGGAGGGGAGGTGGTTGACGTAGGCACGGTGATGGAGACGGGGGAGATGGTGCGGGGGTAGAAGACATGCTGCCAGGGGGGGGAGGTGGTTGACGTAGGCATGGTGATGAAGACGGGGGAGATGGTGCGCGTCTCCGCGGTGATTTTGGTGGGCGTCGTTGAGGAGCGGGGGTAAAGGACATGCTGCCAACCCTGCGTATCGCCTTAGTTTGGTCTTTGGACTCCAGGAAGGAATCGGTGCCAACCCTCTGTATCGCCTTCATGTGTTCAGGGGGGGCAGTGGAGACTCCTCCATGTGTCTCCCATAATCAGAACATTCCTCAGGCGGGTGCAGTGATAATTCTTCAGGGTTTCTGCGCGATGTGTTGTGTCTTTCTCCTGTTTTGATTCCTCTTGCCGCTTGTCCTTGGCCGGCAGAGGGAACAGATTGATGACGCAGGCAGTTGAAATGTTAGAGATAAACAATTTCACTCCTGACTGTTCAGGCAAACTCCATTTGCCTTGAAAAGATGTCTGCGATCCCAGAAAAAGTTAAAATTGTCAATAAAATAATAGGAGGCAGAATGGTCAATACAGGCATTGGAAAGCCAGGTGTTCAGTGCAACAATCTGCTGAATCTCTCACTCCTCTTCTGACTGGCGGTAGAGGGACACTGATGACACCTCTGCATTAGAGAGCTGACAGTTTCCAACAAACATTAAAAGTCTTCTTTCAGCACTTCTGACTGTTGTTTCAACATCATTTGTTCCAATGTGTAGTACCACATTCTTCACAGTTGGATGTTCAGCCCCATATGCAGGATCTTCTCAGCCAAGTCAGAGACCACATCCTTGGGAAAACAGAGTACTTTGGTGTTGTTCTTACTACACAGACCTTTTACATCTCTTACACAGACTTTCAACTCCCTCGAAAGATTTTCTATGAGGTTGAGATCTGGAGACTGGCTAGGCCACTCCAGGACCTTGAAATACTTCTTATGAAGCCAGTCCT